>JAUPFV010000005.1:222385447-223695447 GCA_036936605.1 Limnanthes douglasii subsp. nivea | reverse complement strand
ATAAAATTCAAGGACTAAAAATCATTAAAGAAAGAATAAAAAAGAATAATAATAAATATTAAGAATAAATTGAATTTCAAAAAGTAACTATTTTAATCTTTAAAAAATAATTTATAATTTTTTATTATTTAATTGAAATAAATAATTTTTTATTTATTTAATAGGATTATAATTTTTTTATTATGAAGATACATTTTATTTGTAGAAGAATAGGGTTCAAAAAATAGTCATAACTCTTCATATAAATAAAATCCTAACACATCAAACACAATTCATCCAGATGGAATACATATAATATCAAACACTATTTTTTTATCTTATTTTTTATTATGAACAAGATTAGCACGCACATTTCCTTTTAGTGGTGGTGTTAAAAAATATTTATAAATATAATAGCGATGTAACTTTTATTTTATTTAAATTTATTTTTCACTTATGTTCTTTAGCATTGTGAGAAATCTTAATGCTCGCAATTACTTACGAGTTCATATACTCGATGATAGATTTATGACTGAAATCAAAACGTGAAGTCTATTTTTGAACTGTTTCAATACCACTAAGTTTAAAAGTAGTGTGCTAAGACTATGACCCAGTAAAAGTTGAACTAGGCTCTTAGTTTCTATTACCCAATTGTGTGGAATAGAAGACTAAAGATATAACCATTCATACAAAAAGTTTAGTCTTGAAAGATCGAAAGATAATCATAACATCTTGTAAAAAAAATTGATTTTAGCCATAAAATTTGTTTATATATATTTAATTAACCTTAAAATTATTTTAATATAAATCACTATCAAAATTTTTAGTGGATATTATATTTAGTTTCTTAAGAATATCATCAACTTTTGCGTTTTGGATCACCATTTTAAATTTACAGCAGTAAGTAAAATTTATTTACCTTATTAGTAGAATTTTTATAATTTATTTTATATCTAATGAAGAATAATTTTTCCTCTGGTTTTAATAGACGAGGTTGAATATTCGTTATTACCATAATGGAAATTGTACACCTGTAATTTTTATTTTAAGTTTTTTACGTTATTGTCGGGAATGGTATCTAATTTGGTTTAGGTTTATTATTTGATATATATATATTATTTAAATTATTATAATAGGTGAAAAGAGCCTTCTCCATCTTGGTCCGAAGATTGAAAGAACCTTTCGGAGACTAAAGAGAGAACTAAAGACGATGGAATAAAATTCATGAGGATGTACTGATATGGAGGAGATAAGTGAATTCAAAAGTCCATGATTAGTGGGGTTCAAGACCAACATTCTAAGGCCAAATATAACTTATCCAATTCTAAGATAAAATCGATATTAGTTACTATGATCCAGATGATAAGATATAACACTACCGTTAACTTATACCCATTAGACATACTGATGTACCTTTGACAATAATCAGAGGGCACTAAATCAAATGAAGTCGAGGTCGAAGGACGTTAGAAGAAGAGAAACCATGAGACGACATAACGAGGTACCATCGACAGAACAAGGGAATGACAAAGACATAGAGAAAAGAAGCTAGGCATTGACCGAGGACAAACAGAACCATCATCTCGCGTTATAGCAGACCGGTACCCCAATCAACATCGTAAAGGAACCCGTGTGAAGATGGTACAATACCTCAGATAGATTCGAGTAGTGGCACCAAACATTAAGGACATAATACCAGTATTCATGACGATGAAACCATGCTTGAACACACGACCAAGCTCAACAAAAAGTAAATAATTATTAGGAGACGATGGAATAATATATTAAGATAATTGTTATATTTAGTATAGAGATTCGAAGAATGTGTAAGGTTTTTTCTCTGAGAATAGTAATAATATATTAGCACTTTATTCTGATGTTTTTTTTCCCTTAAATCTCTTAGTAAAATCCCTCATCAGATTTTGGCGCCGTCTGTGGGAACGTTACACGAGCTCATACTTGGGTTAGTGATGGTGTAACCTAGGTCTGGAATTGAAAGATAGAATATGGCTGCCCCATATGGGCAAGAAGGAAAAAGCAACCAAGCCCTCCAGGATAACCAGCCCAATGGCGAGGCAGTCGTAGGACCTGATCAAGCAGACCATCGATAGGTCTACGTAACGACGAACCAGACCGACGATCAGTCCCACGTTAATGCTGAGGAAAAAGCTGGTGGACCCGCTGAGGGTGAAAACCCTGTAAATCTTGGTATGTCTTCCACATATTTTAACGTTCATATATTGGAAACTCAAATAGATAAAATCAAGCATGAGAAGCAATGGGTAGCTCAATGGCAGCAGGAAAGAGACTGTGAGGCCAAGCTGCGTTTTGATCAGATTGTTGAGACTCTACAGTTCTTGAGCCAAAAGGTCCACTCATGAGGCGCTGGTAGGCAAGATACCTTATTGGAAAATGGTGGGGATGGCCTCACACATAAAATAAAGAGTCGTGCTCACAAGGGCGAACGCACCAGGTGAAACCAAAAGAAAAAAACAAAGGAATAAAAGAGTGACTGACTCTCATCGGGAGGATCGGTCTACCAACGGAGCACCTTGAGAAAATGGAGTGGTGGCGCAAAATATGATCATGAAAGACCTATTATGGCTACGTTTGTTTTGCAGGAGTCCCCCTTCGTGAAGAGTATCCTTGAGGGGATACTTCCACAAAAATTCGACCCACATAAGATGGATTCGTATGACAATTCAGGAGATCCTGAGCACCACCTCGAACAATTTAGGAATATGAAGATGGTGTTCAACCCATAAGATGTGCTACTGTGTAGAGCGTTTTCAATGATGTTCAAAGGAAATACTCTAGACTGGTTCAATAGCCTTCAGAAAGGGTCGATCAAGGATTTTGAAGGCATATGGGTTGCATTTCGAAATTGATTTGTGGGATATAAGGAGCACAAGCGTGAAGGTGATACTATTATGTATCAATATCAACGAATGGAAGAAACCGTAAAGATCTATGTGCAAAGTTTTGTATGATATATAAACTCCATGTCAGGCTGCGCTGAAGCGGTAGCGGTATCAACGTGTAAGAGAGGTTTCCTGTTAAAATGGTTGGTGATATCCTTGCCCGATCGGATCAGTTCATTCGAGTCGAAGATTCCAAGAAAGTGGACCATACGCCAAATTACCAGCACAAGAGTCTAGAGTTTAAACTGATCTCCATTGAGAAGAAATGTTATGAGGATGGATCCAAATCAAATGTTTCGCGCTCTCAAACTGGTCGGTCGCGCCCTTCTTACTATGAGAACCCAGTAAGAAAATTGACAGCCATGATGAAGACCATAGTTGTTATCTACAAAAGGACTAAATGAAGATCTAAATACCAGTCGCCGAGGGGTACGCTAGCAGCTCTAAAAAAGTGATCTCGGTGGTACTTTTGTACATATCACAATGACATGGACATTTAACAGAGGAACGCTGACAACTGAAAAAGGAAATCCAGAGATTGATCGACAGTGGGGACCTCGTCCAATTTGTGAAATAGAAAGAAAATGCAATCGAAAACGGAGAGGATCCCAATACATAACCAACAGAGGGATCAGATTTACGAGTGGAAAAACAACAATGGTTATGCACAATTTTTTAAGGCGACACTTTGTCTGGAATGGACCCCGCAGCCTAAAAGCTCCATTAGAGGACCTCAATATTCACCTAGTCAGGGGCTCCTCATATCATAACTTTAGGAAGTCGGTGGCAGATCTAACCTTCAACAAGGATGATTTGAGAGGAATTGTCACACCCACAAAGATGCGCTAACGATAAGTGCCAACATTTCCGGAGTCATGGTCACGCGAATATTAATTGACAATGGTAGCTCATCGAGTGTTATCTTTAAGTCAAGATACAAGCAAATGCCGAGGGTCCCTCCTTACAAAACAACAGACATAAAACTGGTCAGTTATGAATGAAAATCGACAAAATTCATTGGTGAGATTGAGCTCCCAATAACAGTTGGGTACGGAAATACCAAGAAGATGATCCACACCCTATTTATGATTTCCGATGATCCCAACTCCTATCATGAAATTATGGGGAGACCATGGCTTCATAAGCTCAAGGTCACGGCATGCTCATTTAGGCCTTTCATCAAATACCCGATGGGAAATCTGGTGGGAATAACTCGAGGAAATCAAAGGCATGCGAGACAGTGTTACGTAATAACACTGGACCCGTCTAACAACTCCAAATAGTAATTAATGAGCTATGGGGTATGTGGTCGCCAAAGGTCAATTGAAGAATAAAATTTGGAGGTGGACGGCCCAGAGAGAATAAAGAGGAGGAGGAGGCCCCGTTAACGCAAGAGAACATAACCTTGGAAGAGGGAAAGATTGTCAAGATATGTAATAAACTCGAGAGAACTTAAAAGCAATTCAATAGCTTAGCTGCAAGAAAATAAGGATGTATTTGCATGGAATACCGAGATGGTAACTGGGGTAGAACCAACCGTAATATTTCATTCATTAGGCATCGATAACAACATTTGGTCAATAAGACGGAAACAACAAATTTTTTCTTCAGAAAAATCAGAAGCCATATTCAGAGAGTTTGACAAGTTACTCAAGCTGGGTCACATCAGGCAGGCATAATACCCGATTTGGATCGCCAACCCAGTATTAGTAATAAAGAAGAATGGGCAATGACGAATGTATGATGACTTCCCAGATCTCAACCTAGCCTGCCTGAAGGACATTTTCTTATTAAAAAGAATAAACCAGCTGGTGGATGCCGCTTTATGCAAAGAATACTTGTCATTCATGGGCGTATATATGGGGTACAATCAAATATCTGTAGACCCATCAAATGAGGATCATACTACTTTTCAGACAGAACGAGGCCTTCACTGCTACAAATTTATGCCATTTGGACTAAAGAATGATGGTTCGACATATCAGAGATTGTAAACAAATTTTTTGAAGGGAGCCTAGAAAGAATATAGAAGCATACATCGATAATATGATTGTAAAAAGTGACTCAGAGAATAAACATCTTGAAGTCTTGGGAATGATCTTCCAAACATTATGGAAGTATGAATTAAAACTTAACCCTTTTAAGTGTTCATTTATTGTTCGTACTAACAAATTCTTAGGTTTAATTGTTAGTAAGAGGGGTATCAAAGCAGACCACTCTCAATTAAAGACGATACTAGATATGAAACCCCCTACGAATATAAAAAAGTACAACATTTAACAGGGCGACTGAACACTCTCTCATGGTTTATTTGCAAGATCATCAAACAAAATTCAACCCTTTTTGAAAATCTTGAAGGGGGCCAAAAACATTTCTTGGACAAGTGAGTGTGACGAGGCTTTTCAAGCATTAAAAAACTATTTAACCTCCCCAAATATGCTAACCGCGCCAGACCCAGGAGAACGCCTTTACCTGTATTTCTCAGTGTTAATATATGATGTGAGTGGGGTACTTGTGCGAGAAACAGTAGGGGTACAAAGGCCATCTATTACTTTAGCAAGGGGCTAATGGATGCAAAAACCCGATACCTTAACCTAGAAAAGTTAACCCTCGGTTTGGTGATCGCCTCTCAAAAAATACGCATATACTTACAAAGTTATACTATCGTGCTACGAACCACATTCTCGTTGCGTAATATAATTCAGAAGCCAGATGTTCCCGACAGACTAACAAGATGGTCGGTAGAACTTGGATTGTATGATGTAGAGTACGAGCCCATGGTAGCGATAAAAAGACATACTGTGACCAATTTCATCAACAAGTTTGTAGGCTGTTGAGAGACAGACGATGACTCAAATAAAGATGATGAGAACACCACGTCGTGGATAGTAGAGGTAGATGGTTCCTCATATTCCAACAGAGGGGGATCTGGGATGATTATTCAAACTCCAATGGGGGAGAAAATAAAACAAGCCATACGATTTGCCTTCGAAGTGACAAACAACACAGCTGAATATGAAGCCGTATTGGCATGACTCAAGCTGGATCGTATTTGCAGGGCTCGCCGATTACTGCTCCGGTCTGATTCCAAGTTAGTAGCAGGTCAGGTGACGGGCTCATTCGAGGCCAAACAAGTTAGTACTCAAAGGTACTTAAAATCTTTAAAGGAATGAGAGAACAAATTCGATAATATAGAGTACAAGTAGATTTCACGGTTGGATAATTAAATAACATATACTTTGGCTAAAGAAAAAATGTATGATGAAAGTCCTACAATAATTGTCCATGAGTCACCAACCGCGGTAATGAAAGCTGAAAAAAATGAAGTGCATGCTTTGACAACAACAACGGATTGGAGGGATGAATACATCGCGTATATAAAGCACATACCCTTCCACCAAATAAAGCTGATGCTTGCTTATTGTAGATCCGAGCGTGTAGGTATAAAATTTTGGATGGCGTGTTATATAGGAAGAGTGCCATTCCACCTCTGTTGCAGTACATGAGCAAAGATGAAGCATATATAATACTTCGAGACATGCATGTGGGGGGAATCAGACACTCACTATGGCTATATGAGCCTAATCATAAAAGTTTTACTAGCAGGGTACTACTGGCCCGGTTGGCATCAGATGCTCAGGCCTTAGTCCAAAAGTATCATCACTATCATCAGTTTGCCAACATGCGACATATTCCAAGTGAACTAATGAGTATCGTTCCGGCGCCATGCCCATTCGATAAGTGGGGGATACATTTAGTAGGACCTCTCCCAATGGATACAGGTAATCGATAATTCGTGGTAGTATTAGTTGATTATTTCTCTACGTAGGTGGAGGCTAAGCCCTTGGCAAAAACGAGGGCCCACAAAATATGTGACTTCTTATAAAATAAGATCCTCTCAAGATTCAGAATTCTAAGGATTCTCATGACTGATAACGGACCACAATTCCAGAATGAAATAATGGAGACATTTTGTCACATGCATGGTATCACTCAACACTTTTCTACACCATACTAACCCCATGAGAATGGACAATTTAAGGTGACAAACATAACTATCCTTGCAAGAATAAAAAGAAACTAGAATGATTAAAGGGAAAATAGCCAGACAAGTTACCTGAATATTATGGGCCTATTGAACTACACATCGATCAGCAACAAGAGTTACACCTTTCTCGTTGGTGTATGGAATAGAAGCAGTGGTATCGACAAAGGTCATAATACCAAGCCATAGAGTGGTCAACTACTCAGAAGAGGTGAATGAACAAGAACGAAAATTATCGATCGATATGATTAAGGAGAGAAGAGACCAAGAGATGGTACGATAAGAGCATTATAAAAGCTTAATGGGAAGAATATTTAACTCCAAACTTAAGCATCAAATCTTCAGTGTAGGTGACTTAGTACTGAAAAACGTTTTCCAACGAGTGCATGACATAAATTTAGGTAAGTTGGGCCCGGATTGGGACGGACTGTATATAATCGTTTCTAAAGGACATCATGGGGCCTACAGATTGGAAGACATTGAAGGTAATATTTTGAATCACCCGTGGAATGTAAATCTTTTGAAAATTTATTATCATGCTACTTAAGAGCGGTTGTGCACTCTTTTTCCTTTTGGTAGCGCTTAAGGGTTTTTAACGAGGCACATTGTAAGCCTAAATTATCAATGAAGTCACCTCTATTTTCCGTGTTTTGATACACACTTTATTTACTTTCTAAAAGCTTAAGTTTTAAGACTTTCTAATTATTCAACAAAATGGGGAGGGTGATCTAACTAACTACAATAATAGCAAAATGGCTAAAATTAGCCACACCTATTAGGCTATGCAATGGGTCGCACTGAGATCTGGCTCAATACATCCAATAAAAGCGAGATAGTGTACATCACAAGCCTTGAAGGCTACATTAGGGGCCATACTGAGCTCGAGCTATATAGCTCAGTAAAACGAACTGACTAAAACGTTATAGTCTATAAGACAACACTAGGGGTTGTACTGAGTCCAAGTCAATAAGACCAATAAAACGACAAAGGCTATGAAAAATTACCATAGCCACGCAACAAGCAACAACATGCCTATTAAATTAAACATTCAAACCGCCCCTCCCTTTCTAAAAAATTCAAAATATATTCTCAACAATAACAAGCGAAACAACATAAAGCATAGTGAATATTAAGGCATAGAAAAAATGGTTTATGTGACAACAACTATAACCCATATAGCAAAGATAATGTAAAAATGATTCAAAAATATAATATAATCCCAAGTTAGATTCAACTGTACCGCATTCCTTGCCATGGGGTACATATGGTAACCCGGTCTTGGCACGCACTCCCTCGGGATAACTGATAGGGGGATCAACTACTAACCCCTCAATCAATGGGGGAACTTTTGAAACAACACGGTTGACAACCTTTGTCTCCTTCTCACCAACCTCCTCTTCTTGTTTTTCTTCGTCTTCGGTAATCCAAGGTGTCTCATCATCTGGCAAAAATGCTTTAAATTGACCCGGATCCATGTCGGTATTCATTCTCCAAAGCCCGATGATGGTTTCCTTCCGAACTTGCTCCAAATATGGCTTCATCTTTTCCAGTGCCTCTTTCTGGTTGTCAGCATAAGTCTTTAAAATCAGTTCAGTCTGCCGCTTTTGGGTATGATCTAGTTCTAGCCCCACGCAAGTCGCTTATGACCGGATGTTTTTATTTTCAAACAACATTTTGCAAGTGTTAACAGAGTACTACTCGCCTGTGATAAGAAGCCTTGAAATAACATTTGGCGCTCACAAACTAGGTTAACTAGTAAGAACTCAAATGAAGGAAAGCATGCGCCTTTAAAGATGGTATACGAGAAATAAGAGAAAAGAAAAAAAAGGAAAGAGAGGGTATACTTATCTAATTTATATAAAATTGAATAGGGTCCAATGGGCCAACTTATACGTTACAAATTAAGAGGAAGTGAGAAGGTCACACCGCTTCGATAAAAGAGAGAAATGGGAAGCATAATTTCTACAGACACACAAAAGAGAACAGTGTTTGCCAGGCATGCAAAACAGAATCGAGACATGTGGTAAAAGAATACTGACAATAATGATAACACTACCGTCATATACCTCAGCTGGCGTATTAACTTTCATCCTTCCAAAAGGAATTTGTTATACAACTACTCCCTTTATAAGAACTAGGGGGATCCTTGATAAAGTATAACACTGCCGTTAACTTATACCCATCAACCAGATCGAGGTACCCTTGATAATAACTAGTGGGTACTACATCAAATGAAGTCGAGGTCGAAGAAAGTTAGGTGAAGTGGAACTATGGGACGACAAAACAAAGTACCCTCGGCACAACAAGGCAAGGACAACGATATAGAGAAAATGATCTAGACGTTGACTAAGGACAAACAGAGCCATCATCCTGTGTTATAGCAGATCGATACACCGGTCAGCATCGTAAAGGAACCCGCGTGAAGATCGTACAATACCTCGGCTTGATTCAAATAGTGGCACCAAAAATTAAGGCCACTAAGAGCAGTATTCATGACGAGGAAACTGGGCTAGAACCCACGATCAAACTCAACTGAAAGTAGAGAATTATTAGGAGGTAGTGAAATACTATATTAAGATAAATGTTATATATTGAATAAAGATTCAAAGATTATGTAAGGTTTTTCCTCCGGATAAAAATTAATAAGATGTTA
Organism: Limnanthes douglasii subsp. nivea; assembly: GCA_036936605.1. Classification (NCBI taxonomy): domain Eukaryota; kingdom Viridiplantae; phylum Streptophyta; class Magnoliopsida; order Brassicales; family Limnanthaceae; genus Limnanthes; species Limnanthes douglasii. The sequence goes on along the minus strand of JAUPFV010000005.1, from coordinate 223,685,849 downwards.
ACACTTTATTCTTCTATTTTCTATCCCTTAAATCTTTCACTAAAATCCCTCATCATTAGAACAACCAAACATTTACTGAAGATTCAGAATACTATCTCAACTTGCATCTCGTTGGGTTTTTAGAGATGTACAATACATGCAGTTACAATAATGTCTCCACCGATGCAGTAAAACTCTAACTCTTTCCCTTCTCTCTCAAGGGATGATGGCAGTCTTTACCACTTTATTGTATAATAATTTGGGGAACAACTATATCAACTCGCGAAGTATTTCCAACCTGTAAGATTTGAAAACTTTCGCATTGGTATTTCAACATTTCCTTAGTGAATAGATGAACATATGAGTAAATCATAGAAAATATACAAAGAGTTGTTATGAAGATCCCCTCATCATGGGATTCTGACCTGGTTGTTAGTCCTGATATTCTATAATGGAATGAAGTAATAAGTTGATGATCGATGCTGCAACTAGAGGATCATTAGCAAAAAACACACTAAGTACTCTCGAGCAACAACTATGGATCTGAAAAGAAAACATAAATGTACTGTGTTAACAATAAGACTTTCCTTCAAGCTAAGATAGCAACACTTGAACAATAGATGAACCAACTGAAGATGAATTCGGTTGCAAAAATAGACATTAATACTTACCCTTCGTCCATGGTAAATCAATTCATGAAATCCGAAGATGTTAGGTATGTGAGAAATTTTCAACAAGAGTTGCAACCCTTATTTTTCTAAACCTTATCAAACAGGTCGAGGGTAAAATCCGTTCATAATATAAAATTTTATTGAAAGAACAACGAGAATGTATGGAAACACGAGGACTTGGAAAAGTTAGAGAAGAAAATAACATTTGATGAGAATGTGAATCATCTACAACTCACTTTGAGAATAATGAATCAAGCATAAATAATATCGAAGTATCAGCTCAGAATAATAAAGCAAGCTTAAAGAACTTAGAGGTTTAGTTATGACAGCTACACTCGATAATGGCATCGATAATTTAACGAACTTGGCCTAATGGTTATTACATTGGATATTACTTTTGCATGAATTTGATCTTGAGATCCAAGATTAATAAAAAAATTCATAAAATGTTGTAGCAAATCAGTTATCTCGTTTGGAGCGAAATGATCATATTGTTCAAATGAGTGGATCGATAAATAGGTTTTTTTCCCGATGAACAGTTCCTGACAGTCAAAGTTGAACCTTGGTTTACATACATTGCAAATTATTTCATAGATAAAGAGATCTACCGAGATATGGATTATTAGCAACAAAAAACATTTTTTGCGATCTTAAGTGGGGACATACACTCGTGAATGTTAGAGTATCTATCAATATTTCTCTATTCCTTTTCAATTTAGCTATGACTGCATGTCTTTAAAAATATTTGATCGATATCTGGTTGAGTGCACCAAAAATCACGTCTAACAACCAAATATTATCACCTTCAATCGATGAACCTACTAATTTAGAAAGATAATTTATTTTTTGGTACTCTTTAATTTCTATTTTTTATATATATAGTTAAATATTTTTTATACAGTTTTTTGTTCTCTCGTATTGCTACACAATTCTAGAAGTTTTGCATCTTCAACCCGGATCACATGATGTAACAAAGTCATAGAGTGATTTGGACATGTCGTAAAATAGGGGAACTCCGTATTTTAGAAAAACTCGAAGTAACATATGTGGATTTATATGGAGTTGATAGTGAAAAAACATACTTGACTGATATTGCTGTCTCTGGTGTTGATTTGTTTTCATTTCATTTGAATTCTTCATTGTCTAAGTTTTATCTTTGACATTCTCTTCTAAAACATGTATCTGCATCACCTTCAAAACTTTTAGTCTCTACAAATGCTTTAGGTCAGTGAAACACTTGTAATATCTCGGATTGTAGTGCTTGTAAACTAGCAAAAATTTCAGCGTTACTATTTACTGAAAGTGTCACTTCTGCTATTACTCTGTTTGATATTATTCATTATGATGTCTGGGGTCCATATCATGTCTCCACAAAGGGTGGTTCTTCATATTATGTATATTTTATTGATGATTATACTCGATACACATGGATTTATATTTTGAAATGAAGGTCATATTTCTTTGGAATTTTTTAAGAATTTAGAGAAATGGTTAAGAGCCAACATTATCTTGTGATAAAATACTTCAGGTGTGACTTATGGGGTGAATATACCTCCAATGATTTCAAATATTTGCATCTGAATGGTACTATACATCAATTATCTTGTACTGACACCCCTCAACAAAATGGTGTTGCAGAAAGAAAACATCGTCACCTTGTTGAGACTGCTTGTTCTTTCTTTTTATCAGCTGAAGTTCCAAATATTTTTTAAGGAGAAGCAATTTTGACTGTTTTTTATGTGATTAATCGAATTCCCACTGCTTATAATACAGAAATGTCTCAAGTTAAGAAGTTATACGAACAAATTCCAGATTATCCTTCCTGACGAGTGTTTGGATGTAATGTTTGTCCTTCGTGGTCATGTTGAACGCAACAAATTGGGTCCTAAAACAACTATATGTGATTTTCTAGGTTATGGTGTTATACAGAAAGGTTATCGTTGATATGATCCTACCACTCAAAAGTTATATGTATCTAGTCATGTCACATTTGTTGAGCATATCCTATTTTATTCGATTCCGACAAAATCATATGATGTAACGATGACATACCTTCATGCTATTGATCCTTTTGAATTCGATAATGATATATCTTTTGATATTGATTTTCCAACTCATGATACATCTACAATAGTTGATATCAGTTCTGTTGTATCAATGTCTGAGTCAGCTTCATCAATGTCTGAGCCAACTCTATTCTATGGTAGAACAACAAATCCTCTACCTCTTACGAGATCCACTCGTATAAATAATTCTAGTAAACTACTAGATTTTGCGTACTCTTCTTACTAAGATCCTTTTGCCTCTTTCATAGAAAACATACATGATTTGTATGAACCTCAGTCGTTTAAAGAATCTATTTGTGATCTTCGTTGGCAAAATGCTATAGTCCAAGAGCTTATTGCTCTTTATCATACTCATACATGGGATGTAGTTAAACCTTCATCTGATAAGCATATAATCGGTTCTCGTTGAGTTTTGAAAATTAAAACATATTCTGATGGGTCTGTTGAAAGATATAAGGCTCGTTTTATAGAATAAGGGTATTCACAGAAGTATGGTATGGATTATGATGAGATATTTCCCCTAGTGGAAAAAATGACGATATTTCGTACTTTTATTGCGGTTGCATCTGTTCGCTAGTAGAAGATCTTCCAACTAGATGTCAAAAATGCATTTTTGAACGGTGATCTTCATGAGGAGGTTTACATGAATCCTCATCCAGGTATTTCTCACCAACAAGGTGAAGTTTTTTGACTTGATTTTTTTTATATGCTCTCAAACAAGCCCATCGGGCTTGGTTTGGAAAATTCTTTACGTTTATTAATTCACTTGGTTTTCTTGCTAGTAATCATGATTCAGGCTTGTTTATTAGATAAACGCATACATGATGAATTATTTTATCCCTATATATAGATGATATGATCATTACATGTGATGATATTGATGGAATTGAGGCACTAAAATGTGATTTGGCTCAGCGGTTTTGCGATGAAAGACTTGGAACTATTATGTTATTTTCTAGGTATTAAGGTGGCTGACTCTCCAAAAGGTTATAATTTACTCTTAGATAAGACATATATCTGATTTATTCGAGTGAGCGCGAATTTCTGATAGCAGGATGGTAGATACCCCTCTTAAAATCAATTCTCGGTACTCTCCGACTGATGATATTCCTTTGTCAGACCCAACTCTATATCTAACTCTTGTAAGGAGCTTGGTCTATCTTACAGTTACTCGACCAAATATAGCTTATGTTATTCATGTGGTTAGTTAGTTTTTTACTGATCATACATCCATCTATTAGGTAGTTGTTCTTCGAATATTGAGATATCTTCGTGGCATTTAGTTCTAGAGCAATTTGTTTCCTTCGACTTCTTCACTTGAACTGCGTGCTTATATTGATGCTGATTATGATAATGATCCTCGTGACTAAAAATCTACTACTGGTTTTTGTATATTCCTTGGAGATTCATTAATCTCATGGAAAAGCAAGAAATAAGATGTTGTCACTAGATCATGTACTGAAGCTAAGTATCGTGCTATGGTCAGCACGACATATGAGATTGTTTGGTTACAATGGGTTTTTGCAGATATGAGGGTTAGTGTTACTAAACCCACTTCATTGCATTGTGATAACAAAATCGACATGCAGATAACAAATAGTTTTTTTTATGAGAGGACGAAGCATATTAAAATAAATTATCGCTTCACTCAGTATCATCTTCAGATCGGCACCATCTCGCTTCCATATGTTCCCTTAAATTTGTAGGTTGCTGATATTTTCACAAAGGCTCAGTCAACAATGCGGTTTTATTTTCTTTGTGACAAACTCTCAATGCTTATTACTATTGCATTGTGAGTTTGAGATAGAGTGTTAAAGATATAAGGCCCAAGCCCATTATCTCTTTATTTAATATATAAATATGAGCATATACTCTATGTAATTCTTACGCTTTTTAAATAAACAGATCGCGTAGACGCTTTCTAGCGGCAACTTCTTCTCCTCCTCTATTTTCTCTCTATTTGTTTAGTAACAAACTATAACCATTGATTTTTTTATAAATTAATTCGTAAATTTATAATTTAGACTTAAGTATCAATACTTGTATTCAATTTTTCATAGAATCCGAATAAGACTTGGTATCTACCATAGTTGTCACGTGGCGGTCGTGGCGAGACGAGATGAGGCGATATCGCCTGAGGGTGGGGCGTGGTGAGGCTCTTAGCGTGGGGCTCGCCGTAGCGGCCGTGGCGACCGCGGTGCTCGTCGTGGCGCTGGCGAGGCTCTAAGCCATGTATTTTTATTAATTAAAAAAATAAAAACCTAAACTTAAGTTTTGGAAAGATGAAGATGTTTTTTGAAAGATTTGATGTTGGAGTTGTTGAGGTTGATAAAATAAACTACAATATTCGGTTTAAGAATCTATCATCTTCAATGACTTGCATAAGAGATCGGAGGCTTGTTGATGAAGACTCTGAAGAAAAAAAATACTCTATTATGGGATATAAATGGAAAACATGGTGGATATGGGAGATGTAAAGATGTTGTCTCATATAATGATATATTTTAGTCTATGTTTGTCATTTAACTCGGATGTTTTAAGAATTATGTGATTGGATGTTTTATAATTAGATCTTTTAGTCTATGTGTTTGTCATTTGACTTAGGTGTTCTAAGAATTATGTAATTGGATGTTTAAGGTGTTATTGTTAGTTTAAATATCTAAATAGTAATATTTAAATTATAGTTATGTGTTATACAAATATTATCCAGGTAACGGATCGCCGCATGTCATGTGGCCATCCCCTCGTCGCTCGCCTCACCGATATGGCTTTTTTAGTCCTTTTTGCCACAGACCGCCGCACACCACTGGTAACTATGGTATTTACACAATTACCTTAATAATGGGGGCTTCATCTACTAGTATCATACTAATTTATGTGCTTACTTATTAATAATGCATCATTCATAATAAAGAAGTTCTAAACTCTCCCACTTGGGTCCTCATATGTCACTAAATGATTAATATACTTTGGATTATCATATGTTACTAAATAATTCATATACTTTATGAAGCATTTTATAATTCTACTGTCTATATGATAAATTGATCAATCTAATACATGACAAAAGACATAACCATTGCCTTAATATGCGCAACTGCACATAACACTAATCACACAATCTATAATAATAAATTGCATTGATCTAATATATTATGTAGAATAACAATAATATTAAATTTAATCATATATTTTTTTAAGAAGAATCATGAAGATTCATAAAGTTTCTGATGAAGATACTTATGTATCAGGTGATTTGGTTTCAACGGCAGTCATTTGAATACCATTAGAACATAAAGACACTTAAGATAATAAATGTCTTTTATATAGGAAACAAAATGATTTTTTTCAAGAAGATCAAACTCTACATCATCAAGAAGTGCAAGTTGAATAAATTGTACTACTAAGAAAGTCAACTAGAGGAAGGAAAAATACTAAATCTTCAGATTATATAATGTATCTTCAATGTAAAAAACTCCATTTGATATGAAGAGTAAAAAACACGAGATTTATGAGAAATCCATCCTAAACACTTTTGTTATTATAATAAGTTGATTGCACACGTATATCCAGATCATTCTAAAAAGTATAACCTATAATTTCAAGCATAATAAAATATGAAGACTGCACACAAGATATCCGAAAACAAAAAATCCTCTCTTTCATAAAGTATTTTTAGTAAAATCTGATGAGTCCGAATTCTGCATGCTCCCCGGACGAGGACAGATCGGTCCAAGGCCTCCGGACCGGACAGATCACTTCGAACACTCAGACCATAAGACTGTTCGAACTATGACAAAAGTACTAAAAAACCTAAACACTTCTTGACTAAGCTACTTGCTCTCTTACTTAAGAGCTCATGGGTCTTTGAACATGACCCGAGTCCATTAAACATGACCCGAAAGCCCATAAGGGCCCAAACATCAGGGTATAAATACCCAACCACCTGCATTAAGTGTGGGTAATGAGAATTAACTGCTACTAGCCAGCTTAATTATCTCTCTACTCTCTACACTAAATACTTAACACCCACATACTGCTATAAAACACCAACCAAATTACAAGCCTACCCCCAGGCAATTATTATCCACACCAAATTGGCGACCACAGTGGGAGGAGAAGGTGCCTGAATCAAGCATTCAAAACCAGCTAAGAAAATCTGTCCAAATGAATCCGGACAATCCAGAAATACCACCAGTTCTGCTCGAAGTGGTGGGAGAGAACGATGAGTACACTATCGAAGAGCGTGAAAGGCTAAAAGGTGAAATAGAAGCTCTGAGGGCCGAAAAGGCTAAGATGGGCCTGAAAGAAAAGTCCAAAGCATCAGCTGCTCATCACACCGATAACCCCAGAGAGCATCGGTCTTCGAAGACTCATGTGAGCACCAAAAAGACTCATGCCAGTTCCAAAAAGTCTCACCGGTCTAAGCCAGCGGAGAGTTCTGACTCAAGCTCAGAATCTTCTGATAGCTCTTCGGACAGTGAGGGAGTTGATGGATCCCTTCGCTTTTCACGATGAACCAGGTATCTTTGCAACTCCCAATGAGGGTACTGTGTTCAGTCGTGGAAGAAACTGGAGGCAATCTCCATTGTCTTCTAAAATTCTGTCCGGAAACCTCCCTAAGAGGTTTGACAGTACCAAAATAGAAAAGTATGATGGCAGTACTGATCCGGACAACCATCTGGAGCAATTTAAAAACTTCATGATGAACTTTGACGATGATGATAAACTACTTTGTAGGGCATTCTCCCAATCGTTTACGGGGAGTGCTCTAAAATGGTACAATAGCCTGCCTCAGGGTTGTATTAAAGACTTCGATACTTTTTGGGTAGCCTTTCGAAGGCAGTTCGTAGGGAGTAAAGAGCTAAAGGGCAATGGAGACACAATAATCCATTGTTCCCAGGAACCAAATGAGTCCTTGAAAGAATATATAAGCCGTTTTGTGAACACCAAGAATGGGTTGGCTGATTGCTTCGAACAGGTAGCAATAGCATCCCTAAGACAGGGTTTGAACCCAGGAAATCTAGCTGATTCAGTGACCAGAAAGAAGGCCATGACATGGGGAGGGTTGCTGAATCAGGTTGGAAAACAAATAAACGTTGATGAAACAAAGAAAACCAGGGTGCACAGGCAGGTGAGGTCTACCCCAGTGGTACCAAATCCCAATCAGAATCAGTCCGGGAACAAAGTAAGAGAGACCAGACAGGGGCATGGTAGGGCAAAAGCTCAGTCTCAGCCAGCTGCTCCTGCTCAAAGTCAGCAATCCAGAAACAAGAGAGGGCCATGGGTGCAACCGGAGTGGTTCGCAGAGTTGAAAGAAAGTGTGGCCACTATTTTTGATAAAACAAATGAAGAGGTGCATTACCAGAGACCAGCCACATTGCAGTCTCCCAGAGAGTATCGTAATAACTCTTTTTGCCAGTATCACAACGGTATTGGTCATACCACCGATGACTGCATAGCATTGAAACAAGAAGTCCATAAATTGATTGAGAGGGGAAAGCTGGGGGCTTACGTGAAAAGAAGAGGGGGTAACAGGCCTGATAACACTCACCGGGTTGGTCCAAGTAATGCTGCTCCGGAGGGAGCCATGGTTATAATTGAAAGGTTTGACGTGAAATCTGAATACTTGGATCCTGATCCAACTCGAAACAGAGTGGGTACAATTGAGGAATGTTATAAGTCGGTCTCCGGACTCATTAAGTTTTTTGAGTCACTTACAATTTTTGGAGGGGACACTATGACAGCTCCAACTGCTTCTTCAAGAAAGAGGCACGTGCATACTTTAGCCTCCCAGCTAGAAGGAGGCATGGCTTCCTATCAGTAACAAAACTCATTCCCCTTCATTGTTTTTGATGAAGATGATTTAAGAGATATTGTTGGCCCTCATGAGGATGCTGTTGTCATAGGAGCATCTATTGGGGGCAATGACATAAGACGAATTTTGGTGGATACTGGGAGCTCAGCCAATATCCTTTTCCTAACCACATACAAAAGAATGAAAAATCCAGCCGTAATTCAAAGTTCGGACAGATCAACCGTGGGCTTTACTGGCAGCTCAGCATATGTGATCGGAGAGTTCGAAGAGGAAGTTCTACTGGGCAAGGGCCCTTTCAAGAAAATGGTTAGAATACTCTTTATTGTGGTGGATTGTCCCACTTGCTATAATGCTATTCTAGGGAGGTCTTGGCTCTCCAGGATGCATGCAGTGGCTTCAACAGTCCACCAGTGCTTAAAATATGCTGTTCAGGGACAGGTTGGAGTCGTCCGGAGCAGCCAAAAGGTTGCAAGAGAATGTTATGCCACTGCCCTGGCTCCTCGAACGCTGGGGGCAGTCCGTATTAATGAACAATAGAAATTTGAGGGCCTTTCTAGGGGTGAGGGTGAAATTGACGACCCCAGAGAGATACCGGTCGAAGAGGTAGAAACACACTGTCTGGAAGAAGGAAAAAATGTCAAGATAGGGTCTAAGATGCCACCCATTTTGAAAAATGAAATGTTAAAGTTTTTGAAGAACCATCAGCACGTTTTTGCTTGGTGCAATGCTGATGTTACTGGGGTTCCATCAGAAGTGATATCACATCACCTATCCGTCCGGAGAGACGTAGCACCAGTGGTTCAAAAGAGAAGAGCTTTTTCTAAGGAGAAGGCTGATGTCATTGTGCAAGAGGTTGACAGGCTCACAAAGATAGGGCACATCAAGGAGTCTCAATATCCTTTGTGGACTGCCAATCCAGTTCTGGTAAAAAAGAAAAATGGCAAGTGGCGCATGTGCATTGACTTCACAGATCTCAATAGAGCTTGCCCAAAATATTTGTATCCAGTCCCCCGGATTGATCAGTTAGTAGACTCCACATCTGGGAATAAGCTGCTTTCCTTTATGGATGCCTTCTCCGGATACAATCAGATTCAAGTAGATCCAAAGGATCAAGAGCATACCACATTTGTCACTGACAGAGGTCTTCATTGCTACAAGGTAATGCCCTTTGGTTTGAAAAATGCTGGGGCTACTTATCAGAGATTAGTCAACAAGGCATTTGCTGATCAGATTGGAAGAAATATGGAAGTGTACATTGATGACATGATGGTGAAAAGTGTGGATGAGCAGTTGCACTTGTCCGATCTCCAAGAAACTTTTGCCAACTTGGTAAAAGTGAATTTGAAATTAAACCCAGAAAAGTGTGTGTTCGGGGTGCAGTCCGGGAAGTTTCTGGGCTATATTATAAGTGAGCATGGAATACAACCCGACCCGGACCAGCTTAACGCCCTATTTCAAATGGAGCCTCCTCGAAACATTAAAAAAGTACAGCGGTTAACGGGGAGATTAGCTGCCTTAAACATATTTATCTCAAGGTCTTCGGACAGGTGTGCCCCTTTCTTTCAAACCTTGAAGGGTGTAAAGGGATTCGATTGGACTCCACAGTGTGATGAGGCTTTCAATGAGATCAAAAAGCACCTGTCCTCCCCCAAAACTTTGTTTAAGCCAGTTGATGGGGAGACACTCTTCGTATATTTGGCAGTTTCAAGTTGTGCCATTAGTGCTGTGTTGGTAAGAGAGGTCGATGGACATCCCCATCCAGTGTACTACATCAGCAAAAGTTTGATAGATGCAGAAAGGCGTTACTTGAAACTCGAAAAGTTAGCATTGGCCCTGGTGATAGCTGCCAGGAAGATGAGGCCTTATTTCCAGGCTCATCCCATCATCGTCCGGACTTCTTTTCCCTTGAAGAATATCCTCCAAAAGGCAGACATTTCAAGCAGGACGACTAAGTGGTCAGTAGAATTGGGGGACTTCGACATAGATTTTGCTCCCCGAACAGCAGTCAAGGCCCAAGCTGTGGCAGACTTTTTGGTTGAATTCCACTCCGACAGGGATTCGGAGCAAACGACTGATATAAAAGATAAAAAGGTATGGGTCGTCCGAACAGATGGTGGATCTAGCACTATGAGATGTGGTGCATGGGTGTGTTTAACTTCCCCATATGGAGACAAAATGTACCAGGCTATTTGTTTTGCTTTCAGGGCATCTAATAATGAGTCCGAATACGAAGCAGCTATAGCTGGTTTAAAGTTAGCCTACATTAGTGGGGCTAAGAGGGTCAAGCTACTAAGTGACTCCCAACTTCTTATCCACCATGCCCAAGGCCAATCTGAGGCTAAGAAGGAGCAGCTTGTGAAATATTTACTCCTCCTTAAGAATGAAGCACTCAAGTTTAAAAGTGTTGTTTATGAGCACATTCCCCGGGCAGAAAATGAGCTAGCAAACTCATTAGAAACCATAGCATATACAGAGTCATATCCATGGATCCATGTGTTGGAAAGCCCCTCCATTCAACTTAGTAAGGGTAAAGAAGAGGAAATTTTTGAAGTACAAGAGAAACAACCTCAAGACTGGAGGTTTCCTCTCCTACAATATCTCTCCGATGGTGTTGTGCCTCCGGATAAGTCACTAGCCAGAACATTGAAACACAAGGCTCGTGGTTTCATCATATTGAGAGAAGTGTTGTATAAAAAATCTTATAATAAACCTCTCCTGCGCTGCTTGGGGGATCAAGAGTCTCAAGTAGTCCTATCCGAATTGCATGATGGTGAGGGATCAGCCCATTGTGGGTTCAGAGCTTTAACAAGAAGAGTTTTACTGTTCGGTTACTATTGGCCATCTATCATGAAAGATGCTAAGGAATTGGTAAGAAGGTGTGACCCATGCCAGAGGTACAACAATGAAATTCATGTCCCAGCCATTCCTTTAGAGTCAATTTTTGAGCTTATTCCTTTTGCTCGATGGGGGTTGGATTTAGTAGGGCCTCTCCCTGTGGCGTCCGGAGGACGCAAAACTATAATTGTGGCCATAGACTAATTTTCGAAGTGGATTGAAGCAGCCCCTCTAGCAGGGACAACATCAAAAGCTGTTATAAAATTCATTCTATCCAACATCTGTTGCAGATTTGGTGTCCCACAAAAGATAACAACAGACAATGGGCCACAGTTCGACAATAGGGAAATGGAGAGTTTCTGTGCCTCAAGGGGTATACAACATTGTTTCTCCTCACCTTTCCATCCACAAGAAAATGGGCAAGTTGAAGTAGCTAATAGAACTATACTGTCCGGTTTAAAGAAGAATTTGGAAGGGGCTGCTGGGAAGTGGCCTAGCTATCTACAAGAGGTCTTGTGGGCCTACCGGACAACACCTGGGGCTACAACACAAGAGTCACCCTTTGCTTTGGTCTATGGGATGTATGCAGTAGCTCCCATAGAAGCAACTCTCCCCTCCTTTCGTGGTCATAACTTCTCCGAACACGCTAACGAGGTGGCAATCAGAAGTCAACTTGATCTGATAGAAGATGGACGAGTTAAAGCTCACCTTAGAGTCGCACACTATCAGGGTTTGATGAGAAGCAGGTTTGCTTCCAAAGTTAAAAGAAGAGATTTCCAACCAGGGGACAAGGTATTAAGAAATGTCTTCTTACACACTAAAGAAAAGCTGTTCGGAAAGTTGGCCCCAACTTGGGAAGGTCCGTACATAGTTGTTGAAAGAATTAAATCTGGAACATATTGGTTGGAAGACAAAGATGGAAGGGTTTTGACTCATCCTTGGAATATTGAGCATCTCCAAATGTACTTGGAGTAGCATTTGTGTAAATATTTACTTGTTTAAACATCCATGTAAATATTTGGGGGCATACTCTTTCCTCCCTGGTGGCACGGGGAGGTTTTAATGAGGTGTCCAGGCTTTTGAATGAAATTTGATGCCTTTTTAAAAATTTTCCAAGTGTTTTAAGTTTTGTCTTTTGTCACACTATCCGGATTGAAATAACTAAGGGCTATTTAAACTATAGCCGGAGAACTTAAACACTCTCACTATGAAATAATTAAAGGCTACTGAAACTCTAGCCATCAAAATTGGAACAAACTATGAGAGAAGATGAGATTTGTGCAAAACAGAAACATTCATTGAAATAACTTAAAATGCCTTGGCCTTCCAAGGACTTTTAGTCTGAATAAAAAGTAAACAAAATAAATCATAAGTTAAGGTTGAGCCTTTGAAGATGGCTCACCTTCATCTACCTTATTTCCCTTAGGATCGTCTTTCTCTTCGCCAATTTTCTCCCCGGTGTGTTCTTCATCATCTGAGGAATCACTAGAGTAGCCATACCTGTCACCTTCGGTCATCGTGTGGTATGGGAGGTCTTCAGGCTTAACATGAAGCCATAAGTCCCTTAGGTTCCTCTTCGGAAACTTTTCATGGAAGAGTAGAACCATGTCAGACCTCACCTTGGCAAGCAGTTGCTCTTGGCTTTCGATCATCCGGTTGGCATAAGCATCGATCTTGGCTTGGATCCTAGCCTCTTGCTCCCTTAACAAAGTAGTTTTCTCCTCGGCAGCCTTGGATACTGTATTTTCAAGGGCAATCTTGTCGTTGGTCAAGTTGGAGATGATTTGGTCTTTGGCCTTGGATTCTCCATTTGAGGTAGCAAAGTCTTTCTCCAGACCGGACAGTTTTTCCCGGAGGTCTTTAATGGTCTCCTCTAAAGTGTCGACTTTTGTGGTGCTTGTCTTTTGGCTTCTCTTCAACTCCTCGGTTTCTTCTTTTAACATGGAAGCATTGGAGGTGGCAGTGCGAAGGTCTTCGGACAGCTTCTCCTTGTCAGACTTAAGGTCATTAATGATGTCTGCCTGACTCCGAACTTGTCTCTCCAACATAAGTACAGGCTGCACGTTGCTTAACAAGGAGTGGGCTATAACATCCCTTTCACTAGAAACAATAAAAGTCTTACCGTTAAAGTTGACTGTGTTGGAGCTGCTCGGAGAAAGGTAAGGCCCTGCAAAGTCATCTCTGGGGAGATTGAGGAAGTATTCACCAAGCTCACCAAGACCGGTGATGTCTACTCCATCAATGTTGATATCTCCCCCCTCGACCTCATCGGTGTGGAAGTCACCAGGAATCTCCTCGGCATGCGTAGGGTCAATAGGGTCAGCTTGGATAGAAGGTTCCGGAGCCCGAAGAGAAAGCTCGTCTCCCTTAGAAGTCTTCTTCTTCTTAGCCTCCCGATCTGTGCCTTCGCTTCCCTGTTTACGATTCCTCTTGGAAGCCCTTGGAGGTTTTGGGAGGTTCGCTTCTTGCTTTTCGGTCTCTTGCTCCACCACTTCCAGGAGGGCAACATCAATTTGGCTCTGGGCTGGCCCCTCCGGGTCTGTTGGAGCATCCTTCTCCGCATCAGCAGAGTTAGCATCACCCACCACCTTCTTGCCTTTCTTCTTCTTGCCTTTCATCTTGCTCGGGGATTTGGCCCGGCCTGGCAGGAAGAGTGTCCCATCTAGTTAATGGGTCCTCTTAAGAACAACGTCCGGAGGAGGCTGAGTGGAGAGCTCCTCCCAAGTCAAGTCTCTCAGGCCTGTGGTGTTCCACAGGTGAGACCTTGCTAAGTTGCTACTCGTGAAAGCAGCGTGGAATCGGTTCCCCCATTTCTCAACAGCCCAGGCATTAATCTTGCCACAAGTAACCTGCCCGGCTTTCAGGTAGTCACTAAACTCCTTGGGCAGTTCTGCTAAGACAAAAGTAAGACAAAATTAGTATAAACTAAGTCTAAAAAGAAAAGAGAAGAGAGACAAAAATATAAAGGCAAGATACTTACGGTCACTCCTCCATCTGCTTCTGAGGAGGCTTGGGTTCTCTCCGGATTTTATCTTCCTACCATTCTCCCAGGCACCACTAACAAATAGGAACTGAGTCCTCCAATTCCTCTCTGCCTCCAACAAATCATCCACCGCCTTGAAGTCATCCCCCATGTTAAAGTGGTAAAAGGGGATGTGGTGGTTTCTACACAGGCTGGTCACTGCAGCAAACTCCTCCATTGGCAGAGGGATCCCGGACAGCCTTGATGCCACGATGCATGACATAAGGGTATACCAAGCGTTGGGGCTCAGCTGGCTCGAACAGAGTTTGATCAGATGGAAATATCTGACAATCTCTGGATCTAATGGGAACCTGAGCCCCCAGTTGAATAACTCCGTGAATATGACCACTTCGTTTAACTTGCAATCCATAAGAGTCTCCGGGTGTATAGGAATCATGATCTTTACGTTTTCTGGTATGCCCCATTTCGTACGCATCCTGCCCAGCTCAGTAGTGTGGATGAATGCGTAGTTGATTTTTTGTACGGAGAAGAGGTAATTAACGCTGACCTTGTGAAAACAAGGCCCCACTCTTCCCTCGAGGCTCTCTGGAAGATTCGGATGCCTCAAATAAAGTTTCTCTTTGCCCTTGTCCTTCTTGGCAACTATCTCTTTACTGGTCTGACCGAAGGGCTCAAACTCGAATGGGGCATCTTCAACAGAGTCCTCCATCACTTCCTCCATAATTGTTGAAGGGATTTCAGCAGCTGTGGTGAGGGGAGGGTTCAAACTTGACTCAGCCTTGTCTCCGGACTGATGGGCCTCAGTGCCCCTTTGATTTCTGCTCTCCGGTAGAGTGTCTAGAACAGAAGTTTCTTGTTGAAGATTTGGATTGGAGCCCTCCGGTCCGGACAGCCTGTCATTGGGGGCTCTAATAGGCACCTCTGATTCGGTGCTGCTGTCCTTTAACCAACCGGCCTTTCCTCCTATCGACCAGATTTTCAAGAGAGTGCTCCGTATCTGATCCCATTGCTATGAAGGGAGAGGGTTTTTTGAGGCTAGTGGCTGTAACTCCTGGCTCGACAGCAGGCTCTGATTCCTGAACTGAGGAACCAGAGATTATGGGGGAGAGGTTGGTTTGAAATAGTTTTCTAGGCTTATTGCCTTTGGAAGAAGAAGAGCCTCGATCTGACTCGGTAGCAGAGGAGATTGGTCTATCAACAGGCGAGGTGGGTAACCCTGCTGCGATCCGTCTTTCTCTTTCGACTTTTTGAGCCTTCTCTAACTCAGAAAGGTTGAGCCACCCGCCTTTGACAAGAGCGTTCCTCGCTATAAACATAAACTATCGAACTAAGTTTTTTGCTTTAGAGAGAGAAAGCTTTGAGAGATTTTGCAGAAGTAAATTTGGAGGAGATGGTAAAACAGTAAAAAGTGAGTTTGTATTTATAGTAAAATCTGAAAAAAAGAAGTTGATTTCTAGGAGAATTCGAAAAGTTTGGCAATGATTAAAAGACGGCGCTGATGTCACCACCTTTAATTAAGAGGTTTCTTTTCGAAGAAGGTGGGTTCAAAATTCAAGGTGAAAAAACGGCTGAAGCAACCAATCGGAGAGTGACATGTGTCCCACGAACTCTGGCAAAAACCGTTTTGAATTCGTAAAGCTTTATCTGTCCGGATAAACACATAACCCAAATTGACAGACTAGTCCGGATTAAAACTACCCCTGATGTCGGACTGTTTTTCAGGTCTTTGGCAAGAGTATTTGCACAAACACCTAAAAATGGGGCTCTTGATGAGTCCGAATTCTGCATGCTCCCCGGACGAGGACTGATCGGTCCAAAGCCTCCGGACCGGACAGATCACTTCGAACACTCAGACCATAGGACTGTTCGAACTATGACAAAATTACTAAAAAACCTAAACACTTCTTGACTAAGCTACTTGCTCTCTTACTTAAGAGCTCATGGGTCTTTGAACATGACCCGGGTCCATTAAACATGACCCGAAAGCCCATAAGAGCCCAAACATTAGGGTATAAATACCCAACCACCTGCATTAAGTGTGGGTAATGAGAATTAACTGCTACTAGCCAGCTTAATTATCTCTCTACTCTCTACACTAAATACTTAACACCCACATACTGCTATAAAACACCAACCAAATTACAAGCCTACCCCCAGGCGATTACTATCCACACCAAAATCAACTTCTAATCGTTGATTTTGCCGATTGAGGAGGCAATATTCAAGTGGGAAAATATTTGGGAGCTCAAGGTTCGTAAAAAGTACGAGTGCTATTATGGTGTGACATAAGTAATAAGCTTCCAACGCTGATCAATTTGGTGAGGCGGGGTGTCATAGTGTCGATTATTTGCAGTTGATGTGGTAGGCCTCAGAGACGACTAATCACTTGTTCTAAAATTGTAAGAGATACAAAAATATTTGGGAATCATGAAGTTGCCTTGCATATTTTAAAAAAAATCTTTGAGAGCATGACGCATTTTGTATTACTAACTAGAAGAGCGTTGAAGCTTCAAGATGGACAACGATTTTTTTTTGCGCACTAGTAAATGAACAAGCAAATGTAAGAGATTTTATATGGTGGAGCGAATTATTAATGTGTTGGAGGAAATCCAAGAGCCTAATTTTTTTTAACTATTTCATTGGCTATAGTATGACATATATGGTTGGAAATGAATAACAATTTTTTTGAAACCAATGTAAAACAAAAGTTTATTGCATAATTTCAGGCTATGTTTTGGAATATGACCAAAGATTATATTCGAAGGGTAAAAATGTTGACGAAGGTCTTATAGTTTCATCGGGAAATACACTTATAAAATAGACGAAGCCAAGTGCTTGAGTTAAAACTCAATATGGTTAGGTTTTGTGGTCGGATCATTTGACAACATGTGTAGGAATAGTGTTCCGGGATGTGAATGACTCATTATTAGGTTGACTCGTTGGCTCAAGCTTGGTAAGATCAGCTTTTCAGCCTGAAATTTATGCGTTACAATTGAGACTAAATATGATGTTGGACCGTAAGTATGATGTGTTTGTTGTAGAGGCGCATTCACAAGAGTTATACATGCTAGTGAAGTGTTTGACAAAAGTACTGGTTGTGGTGAGGATGCAGTTATGTTTTGTAGAAAAAAATTACGAATTATCCAAATTTCGAATTCAACCATGTTTATAAAGAAGCTATTATTGTGTCGACTGTAAGACCAAATGAAACACGGGTTTAATGGTGGATCCGACTCCATATGTAAATTCTCCGGAGGAATTGAAAAAAAATGAATAAATTATTTATAGATTTGTATTGTACATCTTTAAAAAATGTAATAAACTTATTTAACAGACCTTAACTCCTTAAGTATATAGGATTTTGTATAAAAAAACATTAAATTAAAATACAACAGTTCGTCCAAATACTTGGGGTATATCCTGAAGAAACTATAACATGCACAAATTAGAGTCGACAAATACCGGGTGTGACTCTAAATAAAAATAAAGTAGAAAGTAAATAATATGAAAACACGGAGATAAAGTAAAACAACACCAATATAGGAAAACAACATATGTAAGGAGTCTTCAAACTACAAACAACAAATCCAAACAGACCAACAACATAAACGGACAACGAGCAAAACCAACCAGTGATAAGAGAGTCGCGAAAAAAAAAATAAAAAAAAATACACAAGCCGACTAATCGTGATACCATAGAATAAGAACCGAATATCAAAAACAGTAAAAAATCAAAAATAGTTTGCGGATCTAATAAATGAAAACGGTAATCTGAACCGGTAATCTGAACCTAAACCTTTTAAAAAGGTATATACATTCAATTGAAAATCTAAAACCTCCTGCCGTCTTAAATTCGGATAACGATATTTAGGAAAAAGTAAAATAGTTATTAAAGTGGCTAATAAAGATTGAGTATTTATCTGGAGTCTAGAAATAGTTTTAGTTTTGGTCTCACGGATAGGAACGAACGTTAGCTTATAAAACCCCCCACACATAAGCTATAACTATAAGTTCGCATTTTGGCAGGTAACTGCTGCAAAAAAAACTTAAGAAAACGGAAGTCATTAACTGACATTTTCGAAAATTAAATCCAAAATGAGGTACCTTTTAACTAAGATAATCCAGTCACTCTATTGACAAATTAAATAATGATCTAGAGCAACCGATGGAGTGTATACGCAACAAATATAAATATTTTACATAATGGAAAGGACATATCTAATTAGTTCCGAGTCTTAATTTGTTGAATTTGTTTTGGAAAATAATTATTGATTACATTTGTAGTATTTACTTATTACTCTTATTTATCAATTTGCTTAATAAATTCAATAACCTTTTAAATTGGAAAAAAGGTTAAAAGACTTAAAATTTAAAATCCTTTGATACGAAATAAATAAGGTAACACCGAATGTGACCACATCATCTAATTTCAAATAAAAAGATAGAAAACCAAAACTCATGTTTTAAAATTCACCCAATTTAAACCAAAGAGATCCATAAACAATGGTTTATTTAAGTGGGCAGTGACGTATTAAGACTTCAAATCCCTTTTTAAATTTAGAATAAAGTCAGATGTGACAGATTTACATTATATAATGTGGTGCTTTTTTAATTTCCTTTTCGACACGACATGTGTTTTTTTACTATCTTTATTCTGTGTTGTGGGAGTGGGTTAAAAACCATATCAAGTCACCGGTGTTTGACACATGTTGCATTCGTGCCACTAAACTTTATTCGTCCCCAAAACGAATCACTGGTGTTTCAGATCTTTGCATTCTTGCCACTGGCGCGTGCAAATTAACAAGAGACTGACACGTGGCACCCTAATATACAGATTTGTTGTATATACGGTCATCCATTTTTTCCTTCCAAAAACACCATTCTTTACTTATTTACCTTATTTAATTTAAATTTTTTACTTTTTACTATATCTTTTAACTTAAAATTGATTTATCCTATTTACTTTTTACCATATTTATTTACTTCACCCTTAATCTAACTGGAGGCGTCTTATATTTAAACCCACTTAAATATTTTACCCTTACCCTATTTGATTTTACCCTAATAAATTCACTTATCCAAGTGGCCAGATCTTCTGGTGCATTGCAAACCCATATATCATCGCGTACCAAGTGGCCGACCTTTTATTTTGTATCTGATTAAACATTGACTGGTTTAGAGATATGTGCTTAAATGTTTACGAAATATCTTATCTACATAAGCATGAATCCATTTTCCAAGATCAAGTGCACCTAAGTTAGCACAAGCTGGAAGAATCCCTAAAAGAGTAACATCATTAGGGTCCACATTTGATCTCAAGGCATCTTTATATTGGTTCATATGAGTATATCCCCCAATCATTACAATTCAATGAAATTACATCCCTTTCGTATAAATCGTCGAACAAATATCGTGCTTTGTCTAAATCACCACATTTCGAGTACATATCGATAAGCCCATTAATAATCCGAAGATTGTAACTGAGTTTGTGATCATCAATCCAACGGTGCATCCAGTTTCCCAACTCTAGCGATTCTGAGTGAGCACAAGCAGACATGACCGTAAGAAGTGTACTCTCGTTCAACTCAACATTAGCATCACACATCTCCTTAAAAATACTCAATTCTTCTTCAAATTTCTTACACTGAGAATAAACTGTTGGAATTTCTCCATTAAGTTGGACCGTCACATGTCTTATCGATGTATCGAACTATCATTAATATTAGTCCAATAAAAGTAATCATAAAGCAAAGAATGGACTAGTAGATAAAATATGTATCATGGAGGTAATTGTATAGATACCAGGTTTAATTCCGAATACTGTGAATGATTGGATTCGGAAATAAACAACTTAAGCAAAACGTAAAGTTTTGGGGTTATTTTGTAAAACAAAATAATACCGGGTTATGGTACCTAAGGGTGGCAATTTAATAAGGACTGGTCTTCATTAAGTAACCGTCTGGAAGTTACAAACGGTTAAAAGAGAAGAACCGTTTTCTCACTTCAGTTCTATATAAGAATGAGTTCCTCATTCTTAAAAGAAACGAGATAAAATACAAAGAGAAAAATCCTTTAAGAAAAACTAATTGATTCTTCCTTCGAATCAATTACAAAAGTGTGTTTTGGTTGCCATCTCTTAGAAGAATCAATAACCTAGCAAAGGATCGCCGATCATCTGCTCTAAGTCAGGAATCTGAAGATCAAAGAATGTCTACATCCTGTAAGTATTTATTCCGCATTATTATAGGATGATTTAACTTCATGGTTCAATAAGTTAAGTAAGAAATCCGTAGAGTATTTCTTACAAGTGGTATCAGAGCCACCATGAAGTTAAGTTCTTAAATTTTCAGATTATGAAATTATGATCTATGAGACTAAAATGCTTATCTATCAGCAAAGCATGTTTAGATTTTAGTTTCGGATTTTAGAAGGAAAGAATTATAGATATTAAAAATAGTTTAAGCATGTTAAATCTACAAATCGCAATAAATCTTTGCTTGAGTTAAATTTTATATAAATCTATATGTAAAACATTTAATAGCATGAAATTTATTGCGAAAAATGATATATATTACTACAATATTATCATGGTTAAAGTTATTCGAAATTGGATCATGTATATTAGATTTGATGTTAGTTTTTTCGGAATTCGATATGCAGTTATAAACAATTACGGTATAATTGTGCATTTGCTTTGCGGTTATTTAAATTAACATGTGCGTGTAAGTAAGTTACGGCGTGTGTATAGTTCAAATTGATAGATTTCAATGGATAGAATTGTTTTTGTTATGTCAGTAATAATATCTATCTATATATATATATATTATAAAGAGACGTGCCTTAATTGTTAGCCTAAAAAATAGGTGTGCTGTAACTGTTAGCCTAAAAAGTAGGCGTGCATAATCTAAAAAGATATTATAGTATATATATAAATAATTATTATATATATAAAGTATTATATTATAATATATATTAAAAATTATATCTTAATATAATTACATATATATATATATTATAATATAATAAATTTAAGGTGTAAATTGATTAGACTACGAAATAGTTTGGACATTAAGTAAGGTAGTCGTATAGTATTTTTCGAAATAATTAGCATGTTTTAAGTTGTCCGAACTTCGGTAAATAATTAATGATTCAATATATCGCCAAAGTGATCCCTATTGCTGAATTAATTATTTTAGAGTTTTGACAAGTCTTTGATTGACAAGTATGTAAATTTCAATCGACCCAAAGGAAGTTTAAGGTTTGACATAGTTAGTCTTAGACACGAGATAGTTATTTGTGAATTGATCATTAAGACAATTGAACTAGGAAAATCGGCCCAAAGGAAGATTTTCTTAATTAAGTCAATTGGTAAGATCAACATTAATTATGCTCAAACTCATACATATACAAATTAATATGCTTGCCCAAAGGTATCTTATTGATGTTGTAAGAGTATATTTTATTATGCTATGTTTATTTGTTAAATACTATGGAGATTATATGTTAAGTGATGTTTTTGGCTAATTATAGTTTGTTGTTTGTTATGTTACAAATTCGTATTTCTATAACCCGGAAGGCAAAAAGGCACCCATACTTAATGGGAGCAACTTTGAGCTGTGAAAAGAAGATATGTTGCTGCACTTGATGTGCCATGATTACGACTTAGCATTAAGGGTCGATGAACCTAAACCTCTGACTGATGACAGTTCTCCTACGGAGAAGAAAGAGTCAGAGGCGTGGGAAAAGTCGAACAGGATAAGTCTAGGGATCATGAAGCAAGCAATTCCATTAGCATTCCGTGGTGCAGTTCCACCTGAGATCACTAATGCGAAAATATTTCTCGAAGAGGTAGAGAAATGTTTTGCCAAGAACGATAAATTAGAGATTAAGACGCTGCTTATTAAGCTAGCCTCTATGAAATATCGTGGCAAAGGGACTGTTCGTGAGCACATCTTGGAAATGTCAAACATCGCTTCCAAACTGAAAGCACTTAAGATTGACCTTCCCGAAGATGTTGTGGTAAGCTTTGCTTTTCATTCTTTCCCTCCTTAGTATAAGAACTTTGAAACTTCTTATAACTGTTAGCACGAGAAATGGACTCTCAACGAGCTCATCTCTCAGGCAGCGCAAGAGGAGGAAAAGATGAAGCAAGAACATCCAGAAGTGCAAATGGTGAAAGCTCAAGTGGATAAGGGAATTAAGAGAAAGTATGAAGGTTCAGATGCACATGCATCCGGTTCGGGACAAAAGAAGCATAAGGGTACGTCTGGTAAAGGGCGTTGCTTCCATTGTAAGAAACCAGGGCACTTTAAGAAAGAATGTGAAAAATGGAGGGCTATGATGAAAGCCAAAGGTATTTTCACTTCTATGGTTTGTTCTCAAATCAATTTAGTTTCAGTGCCGAGAAATACTTGGTGGGTTGATACAGCAGCAACAACTCATGTTTGTATTTCTTTGCAGGGTATGATAAGAAACCGAAGCCTGAGTGATGGTGAAACATCCATCTATACAGCTGATGGCAGTTCGTGTTTAGTTCATTCTATTTGTGATTTTCGTTTGTTGCTTACCAGTGGACATTTTTTGTATTTAAAAGACGTATTGTATGTACCTTCTTTTTGAAGGAACCTAATTTCTTTTCCGTTGTTGGATAAATTAAGTTATTCTTGTCTATTTGGAAATGAAAGTTTATGTCTTTATTTACATGGTAATGTTGTTGGTTCTGGAAAGTTAATAGCAAATGATAACTTGTATTTATTGGATACTATAAAGGATCACAAAGAGATAATGAATGTAGATGTACCTGGAAAACTAAATTGTAAAATGGAAAAATCAGCAAAACTTTGGCACAAGCGATTAGGTCACATTTCTAGAAATAGAATTGAAAAGCTTGTTTCAGAAGGTTTATTAAGTGAACTGGATTTTTTGGACTTCAACGTTTGCGTTGAATGTATAAAAGGAAAACAGACCAAAGTGAAACGATTAGATGCATACAGAGCGAAAGGGGTCTTGGATTTGATACATACAGACATTTGCGGTCCGTTCCCTACAGCATCATGGAACGACCAACGATATTTTGTATCTTTCATTGACGACTTTTCACGATATGGGTATCTATATCTCATTCACGAAAAATCAGAGGCCATTGACAAGTTCAAATTCTTTAAGATTGAAGTTGAAAAACAACTTGGTAAAGACATTAAGTGCGTCAGATCAGACCGTGGTGGTGAATAATACGGGAGCTATGATGGTTCAGGTGAACAACGTCATGGACCGTCTGCAAAGTTCCTAGAAGAGTGTGGCATAGTCCCTCAGTATACAATGCCGGGTTCGCCCAACATGAATGGAGTATCTAAGAGACGAAACCGTATATTGAAGGATATGGTAAGAAGTATGATTAGTCATTCAACATTACCTATATCACTCTGGGGAGAAGCAATAAAATGTGCGACCTACCTACTTAATAGAGTTCCGACGAAAGCAACTACTAAGACACCGTATGAACTTTGGACTGGGTGTAAACCTAGTTTGAAACATTTACATGTTTGGGGATGTCCAGCTGAAGTGAAGCCTTATAGGCCGAATGAAAAGAAATTGGACTCCAAAACGGTTAGTAGTTATTTTATCGGATATCCCGAGCACAGTAGGGGTTTTAAATTTTATGATCATTCCACAAAGAATATATTTGAGACGGGTATAACGAAATTCTTTGAGGATATAGAGTCTAGGGGGAAGAATTTAGTAACGAACATTCATTTTGAGGAAGAGTCAATAGAGATTCATGAAGGTTCTAACAATGATACTATAGTGTTAGATGATGATATGGTAATTAGAAGGCCAATCATCATTTCAGATTCGTTAGAATATATAGATACTCAAGATGATGTTAATCTTCCTCCTATGGATGTTGTTCCAATGGAGCAAAATGAAGTTGTTCAAGAAGAACAAACTCTACCTCCTCAAGAAGTTCAAGTGCAAAATGAAGAAATTATGCCTTTGCGTGGATCTACTAGAGAAAGAAAGAGCGCTATATCTTCAGACTATATAGTGTATCTTCAAGAACATGAAGAATTTTATGGGTTAACAGAAAACGATCCTTTAAGTGTTCGTGAAGCCATGAAAAGTTCTGATTCTCACTTATGGATTAAAGCAATGAACGAAGAGTTTAAATCAATGCAAGATAACGCGGTATGGGAGCTTGTTCCATTACCTGAAGGAAAGAAGCCGATTGGTTGTAAATGGATTTTTAAAACCAAACAGGATTCTAAGGGTAATGTAGAGAGGTATAAAACGCGACTTGTAGCTAAGGGTTTTACTCAACGTGAAGGGATTGACTTTAAAGAAACCTTCTCTCCAGTTTCTTCGAAGGATTCTTTTCGGACAATCATGGCATTAGTTGCACACTTCGACCTTGAGCTCCATCAAATGGATGTAAAGACCGCTTTTCTTAATGGAGACATTGAGGAAACAATCTATATGTTACAACCTGAAAACTTTGTCTCTGGTGATCCAAAGTCGATGGTATATAAACTGAAGAAATCTATTTATGGTCTCAAGCAAGCGTCTCGACAGTGGTATCACAAATTCCTTGAAGTTATTGTCTCATTTGGTTTCGAGATAAATTCGGTAGAGGATTGTGTGTATCAAAAGTTCAGTGGGAGTAAATTCGTATTTCTAGTGCTGTATGTTGATGACATATTATTGGCCACGAACGATAAGAAATTGTTACATACGACCAAGAAATTTATTTCGGACAAATTTGATATGAAAGATCTTGGTGATGCATCATTTGTGTTAGGAATTCAAATTCATAGGAATCGATCCCATGGAATTTTGAGTTTATCACAAAAGGCGTATATTGAGAGTATGTTACAACGTTACGGGATGGCTAACAGCAAAGGAAATGAAACCCCTATATCAAAAGTTGAAAAGTTTAGCCTTAAGCAATGCCCAAAGACAAAACTTGAGATTGAGGAAATGCAAAAGGTTCCATATGCTTCGGCTGTTGGAAGTCTGATGTATGCTCAAGTTTGTACACAGCCATATATTGCTTTTGTGGTGGGTGTGTTAGGGAGATACGTAAGTAATCCGGGGATGGAACACTGGAAAACAGTCAAAAGAGTTCTCCGGTATTTGCAACAAACAAAACATCACAGGTTAACATATAAGAAGTCGGATAAACTGGAGGTCATAGGGTATTCCGACTCGGATTTCGGTGGATGTGAGGATTCTCATCGTTCAACCTCAGGCATTATATTCCTTTTAGCGGGAGGTGCAATATCATGGAAAAGTGTTAAACAAACACTCATTGCATCTTCCATTATGGCTGCAGAATTTGTTGCTTATTTCGAGGCATCCAATCAGGTGCTTTGGCTGCGAAATTTTGTCACGGGACTGCGAATCGTAAAGGGGATAGAAAGACCCCTTAGATTATATTGTGACAATAACTCGGCAGTTCAATATTCAAACAGTAACAGGAGCTCGGTTAAGTCCAAACATGTAGATATCAAGTTCATATCTGTTAAAGAGAGAGTACAGAGTGGTCAAATCAGTGTGGAGTACAGAGCGACAAACTCGATGTTAGAAGATCCTATTACGAAGGCATTAGTACCTAAAGTTTTTATTGAACACACCATTAACATGGGTGTTGTGTACTTAGAGGATTATTAGTTTCAGTGGGAGTTTGTATTAAGCTATTAAATTTGTTTGTATTATGATATTCGCGAATTTAAGGTCATTAATGTAAATATATTTATATATAAGTTTTCAGTATGCTCTTGTATTTGATTATTCGTACTCTGCTGTAAGTAGACCTCCAATTAAGTGGGACTAGTTAAGAATAGATATGTAAGATTACATTTCATATTATTCTTATGCTATGCACCATGATAGATCCATGTACTTGATTGTTGCGATATCGTGATTACTGATGCATCTATTTGCGGCTTGAAATGCATTGATGATGACTTTAGTCCTATGTCGTTAATGGTCATTTACGGGATTGTTAAGGTTATCTATGTGACGATAGAAATTTAGAACGTTCATTAAGTGGATCCATCCTATAGTAGCATATGATGATCCAAGTGGGAGATTGTTGGAATTTCTCCATTAAGTTGGACCGTCACATGTCTTATCGATGTATCGAACTATCGTTAATATTAGTCCAATAAAAGTAATCATAAAGAGAAGAACGGACTAGTAGATAAAATATGTATCAAGGAGGTAATTGTATAGATACAGGTTTAATTCCGAATACTGTGAAGGATTGGATTCGGAAATAAACAACTTAAGCAAAACGTAAAGTTTTGGGGTTATTTTGTAAAACAAAATAATACCGGGTTATGGTCCCTAAGGGTGGAAATTTAATAAGGATTGGTCTTCATTAAGTAACCGTCTGGAAGTTACAAACGGTTAAAAGAGAAGAACCGTTTTCTCACTTCAGTTCTATATAAGAATGAGTTCCTCATTCTTAAAAGACACGAGATAAAATACAGAGAGAAAAATCATTTAAGAAAAACTAATTGATTCTTCCTTCGAATCAATTACAAAATTGTGTTTTGGTTGCCATCTCTTAGAAGAATCAATAACCTAGCAAAGGATCGCCGATCATCTGCTCTAAGTCAGGAATCTGAAGATCAAAGAATGTCTACATCCTGTAAGTATTTATTCCGCATTATTATAGGATGATTTAACTTCATGGTTCAATAAGTTAAGTAAGAAATCCGTAGAGTATTTCTTACATAAACCGCTATCATAGCGTTCCAGGAAACAACATCTCTCTGAGGCATATCATCGAACAGTTTCTAAGCGTTATCCATACGATCCTTAGACGTATAAATAGTGATCAATGCAGTAAACGAAACAACATCTCGATGCCAACTTTTGTCGAAAACCAACCTCGCTTTGTCTAACTCGTCGAGTTATGGGTACATATTAATAAGAGAAGTAAGCACAAAAAATTAGAGTCGAGCCCAAGCTTGAAAACATGCGCGTGGATCTGTTTCCCTTTTTTTTATTATCCCGAGTCTTCGAACAAGACTTCAAAATGAACGGGAAAGCATATGAATTTGGAATAAACCCATGATTTGGGACTGTCACTGAATCTTATGCCAGATTTGTAGAAGTAGGCGAATCAATTTAGTAGAATAGCAGAAGGTGGCTATGGTGAAGAAGGGAATTAGAGTTTTAGAGAAATCACGAAGATGGCTATGGTGAAGAAGGGAATTAGGGCTTTAGAGAAGTTAGGAAGATGGCTATGGTGAATGGGGGAAGTTAGGGTTTGAAAAAAGAGATGAAGTAGTTATATGGAGACGAAATGGTTAAATGGTTAGGTTAACAGTGGGTAAGTAAATAAATATGGTAAAAAGTAATAGGGTAAATTGATTTTAAGTTAAAATGTAGAGTAAAAAGTAAAAAGTTAAATTAAATAAGGTAAAGTAGTAAAGAAGGGTGTTTTTGGAAGGAAAAAAAAGGTGACCGTGTATGCAATAAACCTGGGTACATTGGGGTGCCACATGTCAGTCTCTTGTTCATTTGCACGCGTCAGTGGCAAGCATGCAATAATTTGAAACACCAGTGACTCGTTTTGGGGACGAAGGAAGCTTAGTGGCACGAATGCAACATGTGTCAAACACAGATGACTTGACAGGACTTTTAGCCTGTGGGAGTAGTATTCTTTTTTCTGAGGATTAGTCAATTTTTTTGAATTTTATTCATGTAAAAAAATATGATTGCCATATCAATTTTACTTTGTTTAATTTGAATCAAACGGTGTGATTTAAACTAGAAAAGAATGTGTATTTTCGACTTTTTTTTAATATTGAATTTTGAGTATTATTTTTTATTAACTTTTATCTTTTTATATATATATATATATATATATATGATTTATATTGAACACCATTCGAGTTACTTAAAAATTGTAAAAAGTAGTATTAAAATAAAAATTTTACATAATAGGTAGTACTAAAATATATTTTTTATTAGCAATTGGATGTTTTATATTACAATGTAAATAAGATGTGGATAATAAGAGAATGATAAAACATGACGTAGAACATACAAGAGGAAATTTGTATAATAAGAATCAAAAGCAAGACATTTGTAGTTGTAGTTGTGTTTGATGTGTGATGTGTGATGTGTTTAAGATGAATTGGGTTTGGTCTGATTTGAGAGCATAATTCATTACTTTGGTTGGTTGGTCTAGTAGGTAAAGTTTTACCGTTTTGAGATGGAGGGTAAGTACACTCAGCTCAAGTTTTCTCAACTTGTTTAGTAACCCTGACTTATTCTTTCTCTTCATGCGATAATATTGCTTCTCTTTGATGGCAGTTTCACGATTCTTTTCTTATTATCATCTGAGTAGTGTTTAATATCCCATTTAAACGAAAGACCAACCGTTGAAGACCGAGTTTGTTGCAGAGATATACAAATTTGGACTGAGAAAGTTTTTTAGTTAGGATGTCTGTTATTTGGTCGTGGGAAGATGCATAGTGATTTTCAAAGAAACCTTTTACTATTTGGTCCTGAATGAAGTAAATATCTATTTTGATATGCTTCGTATGAACATGGAAGACAAGATTCAAGGAAAGGTCACTCATATATTGTCACGTCATATAACTAGAGTCCAAAGAAAAGAAAAGTTGAGCTCAATCTGTATAGATTTAAGCCAAATCAATTCAGTAGATAGATGCGCCAATGCTTGGTACTCAGATTTAGTATTAGAGCGAGCGACCACTTGATGTTCTTTAGAGGACCAAATGGTAAGAGAATCACTAAATAATACGCGATATCCATTTGTAAATCGTCTATCATCAGGCAAGCTGACCCAATCAACGTCCAAAAATCCACTCAGATTTAGATGAAAGCTTGCCTCGATCATAGTTGTCACGTGACGGCCGTGGCGGTATATGGCGTGGCAAGGCGAGGTGAGATCACCTCAGGGTGGGGCGTGACACTCGCCGTGGCAGATCTGACGGTCGTGGCGCTCGCTGTGGCGTCCATGACGAGGCGTTAAGAGATCGGAAGGTTGTTGATGAAGACTCTGAAGAAGAATATACTCTATTATGAGATATAAATAGAGAACATGATGAAGATGAGAGGTGTGAAGATGTTGTCGCGAACGATGACGTATTTTAGTCTATGTTTTGACCCGGATGTGCTGAATAGGAGTCTAAAATACTATTTAAATTACAGTTATGTGTTATAAAAATATTATTCAGGTAAGAGATCGTCGCATGTTTTGTGGCCATCGCCTCGCCGCTGTGGCTTTTTTAGCCCTCTTCTCCATGGACCGCCTCACGTCACTGATAAATATGGACGATGTGAAGGCAGATTCTATGCATTCTAGATAAGTATCTCATGGCCCATTTTACAGATTGTAGTGAATTATTTTATGGTTTTTTTGAAATTGACTAAACTTTTTTATTCCGCAAGCAATGTTTGTCCGAGTGTACAATAAGTATTGTAGAAACCCTAATGTGATTTTGTATTGGGTAGGATTATTTCCTGAAGTACCATCATGGACTGAAGGATGAAAACCAGCTATCATAAGAGTGGCACATGGCATGGAAAATAATAAGCCTTCACAAATTAGTAAGTTGTTTATATAATTAGTTTGAGTAAACTTAAACTCGTGTTATCTTTGTGAAATTATATGTGCATAAAGAGGTGAATATGAGCCATGTTTTAGTGCAAATGTAGCATTAAAGTGTTGATTGAATGTTTGTAAATATTTTGTGTGGTTTCATGTTTCAATAATATTGTCTACATACACCAAAATGATTAACATTGTTGAATTAAAGTTGTAGTAGAACATAAAAGCTTATGATTTGGAGTTTAGAAACTCAATGAAGTAATATGTGCCTGAGCTTATCATATCAAGCTCTGGGTATTTTTGATGATATGTGATATTGTCTACATGTGTGGGCCGGATATTTTTATTAGTTGAACGTGTGGTGGTTGTTCTATTTGGTTTGGTGGTTGTTCTTGTATGTGTATGACTGATGGATTTGGGGATTCACATGGTGTCTCGTACTATCTAATTTCTTAGAGTGCCTATTATTTAGGAATAAGTAGAGTAGGTAACTTAATTGAGATGTCTGGTGTGTGCTTATTATAGGTATGAGAACCTCTACTTAATTCAGAATTTGTTATAGGAAATCATGATAGGATAGGTAGATTGGTTGAGTCAGGACTGAGTGAATTATGTAGAAATTTGAGTGAAAAGGAAATTGATGTTCATTAAAAATTACATATCTTGAAATATAGATGATATAGGCATGGAAACGGTTTGACTCGTTGTTTGAAGAACCCTCACAAACGAAATCAGGGGAATGATGATGATGATGATGATGATTGATAGATAGTGGATCGAATTGTGCCATAAAAGTGATGAAAACCCTTAGATAAGCAAAACTTCAAACTGAGTTATCTTATATAAAAATCGAATGAAGGATTAACTAGACTCGCTTCTCACAAGAATAATTTGAAAATAATTTTATCCAAGATAAATATTTTGAGTACAAAAGCTCGCTTTTATTGATATCTTGTAACTTATTAAATATTTACATTACAAAGACGGCTAAAAACCATGACTGGTCACCATTATTTGACACATGTTGCAAACCTAACACTAAGGTTCCTTCGTGCCCAAAATCGGTCACCTATGTTTAAGAATGTTACATATATGGTCACTGGTGCGTGACAACTAACTATACGAAGACACATGAAACCTAAAATTATAAATTCTTTGTTATAAATACGGTAATTAGATATTTTACACCCAAAATACCCCTAAAATCGATTTATTTCTTCAGATTTAAAATGTCAAGTAATCGTATTTTTAGTCGCGCTAGTGTTGATCTATGATTTGTTTATCATCAAGAATGAGTATTTTGGGTGTGAAATGTCCAATAACCGTATTTGTAATAAAAATATATGATTGGATGCCACGTGTCATTGTATGGTTAATTGGTACGCATAAGTGACCATTTATGCAACATTCTTAAACAAAGATGACCCGTTTTGGAGATGAATGTGGTGTGGTTATTTATCGTCTGGGGGTAAATTGGTAATTTGTTTAGAGTTTGTGGAGGTTTGTAGGTGTTTAATGTTTAAGTAGAGAGTAGAGGGAGAATTAAGCAGCCTGGTTGTATTTAATTTTCATTACCCACATTTAATGCAGGTGGTTGGGTATTTATACCCTTACATTTGGGCTTTATGGGTTTTAGGGTCATGTTTAATGGACCCGAGTTATGTTTAAAGACTCATGAGCTCTTAGTAGGGGAGCAAGTAGCTTAGTCAAGAAGTGTTTAAGTTTTTTAGTACTTTTGTCATAGTTCGAACAGTTCAATGGGCTGAGTGTTCGAAGTGTCCTGTCCGGTCCGGTGAGTTTGGTCTGATTTGTCCTTGTCCGGAGAGGAGGCAGAATTCGGACTCATCAGGAGCCCCCTTTTTTAGGTGTTTGTTCAAATACCTTTGTAAAAAACCTGAAAAACAGTCCGATGTCAGGGGTGGTTTTAATCCGGACAGGTCTGTTTGTCTTATGGTTTTATCCAGACTGATAAAGCTTCATAAATCCAAACGGTTTTGTGCCAGAGTTCATGAGACACGTGTCGCTTTCTGGTTGGTTGCTTCAGCCGTTTTTTCACCTTGAATTTCGAACCCACCTTCTTCGAAAAACAACCTCTTAATTAAAGGTGGTGACATCATCGCCGTCTTTAATCATTACCAATCTTTTCAAATTCTCCTAGAAATCAAACTCCTTTTTCAGATTTACTATAAATTAAAACACTTTCTACTGTTTCACCATCACTCTCATATTTACTCTACAACTCTAATCTCTCCCCCATTATCTCTGTTCTTCGGTTCAAGAATCGGAACCTGTTGTTGAGCCAGGGGTAACTGTTACCAGCTTCAAAAATCCCTCCCCCTTTTTAGCAATGGGGTCAGACACTGAAACCTCCCCTCAAAAGTTAGTTGACCGGAGAAAAGGCCGGCTGGTCAAGGGTCAGGCCTCTAAGAGCACTCCTTCAAAATCGGGTGCCAAGGACAGCAACGCTGGGTCAGAAGTGCCCATCAGAGCTCCCAAGGACAGACTGTTTGGTCCGGAGGGTAGTAGCCCAGGTCTTCGAAGAGAAACCTCTGCATCAGAGCCCCAATCGGAGGCCAGAAACCAAGGGAACACTGAAGCCCAGCAGTCCGAAGACCAGGCTGAGCCAGATCTGAACCCTCCCCTTGCTACTGCTACTGAAAACCCTTCATCTATTATGGAAGAAGTAATAGAGGACTCTGTCGAAGAGGCTCCATTTAAGTCTAAGCCCTCCGGTCAGATCAGTAGTGCTGTTGTTGCCAAAAAAGACAAAGGCAAAGAGAAGTTGTGCTTGAGGCATCCGGATTTGCCGGAGAGTCTCGAAGGAAGGGTGGGGCCTTGTTTTCACAAGGTTAATGTCAAGTACCTCCTCGCCCTGCAAAAGATTAACTACGCATTCATCCACACAGCTGAACTGGGCCAGATGCATACGAAGTGGGGAATACTGAAGAACGTGAAGATCAGGATCCCCATACACCAAGAGACTCCCATTGACTGCAAATTAAGCAAAATTGTCATCTTCTTGGAGCTATTCAATTGGGGGCTCAGATTCCCCTTGGACCCAGAAATTGTCAGATACTTCCATCTGATAAAGCTCTGTCCGAGCCAGCTGAGCCCCAATGCCTGGTACACTCTCATGGCCAGCATTATGGCTTCAAGGCTCTCCGGGATTCCTCTACCAATGGAGGAGTTTGCTGCTGTGGCCAGTCTCTGCAGAAACCACCACATCCCCTTCTACCATTTCAACATGGGGGATAACTTCAAAGTTGTGGATGACTTGCTAGAGTCGGAAAGGAATTGGAAGACCTAGTTCCTGTTTGTTAGTGGCGCTTGGGAGAATGGGAATAAGATCAAGTCTGGAGTCAACCCAAGCCTTCTCACAAGCAGATGGAGGAGCGACCGTAAGTCTTCTACTTTACATTCTTGTTTTTTTTTTAAAGTTAGTTTAAACTAATTGGTCTTACTTTTGCCTTAGCAGAACTGCCCAAGGACTTCATTGATCATTTGAAAACCGAGCAGACCACTTGCACCAAGATCAACGCTTGGGCCGCTAAGAAGTGGGGGAACCGGTTCCATGCTGCCTTCACAGGGGCAACCTAGCAAGGTCTCACCTTTGAAACACCACAGGTCGGAGAGACCTAACTTGGGAAGAGCTCACCACCCAGCCTCCTCCAGACGTAGTGCTCAAAAGAACGCATGACCCAGATGGGACACTCTACTTGCCAGGCCGGGCCAAGGCCCCGAGCAAGATGAAAGGTAAAAAGAAAGGCAATAAGGCGGTGGGTGGAGCTAACCTTGCTGAGGTGGAGGAGGATGCTTCAATACATCCGGAGGGGCCAGTCCCCAGTCAAATTGATGCTGCTCTCTTGAAAGTGGTGGAGCAGGAGACTGAAAGGCAAGAAGTGCACTCTCCAAACCCTCCAAGGGCTTCCAAAAGAGATCGTAAACGGGGAGGTGAAAGCAAAGACAGGGAGGCCAAGAAGAAAAAGACCTCTAAGGGTGACGAGCTTTCTCTCCGGACTTCGGAGCCTCCTCCCCAAGTTGACCCCTCTGATCCAACACAAGCAGAAGAGATACCTGGTGACTTCCAAACCGATGAGGTCGAAGGGGGAGATCTTAGCATTGACGGTGTGGACATCACTGGTCTTGTTGGGCTTGGTGAGTACTTCATGAATCTCCCTAGAGATGATTTTGCCGAGCCTTATCTTCCTCCGAGCACCTCAAACTCAGTCACTTTCAATGGTAAGACCTTTACTGTTTCAAGTGAAAAGGATGTTATAACTCACTCTTTGTTAAGTAATGTTCCACCGGTGCTTGCGTTGGAGAAGCAAGTTCGAAATCAGGCAGACATTATCAAAGACCTCAAGTCTAGCAAAGAGAGGCTGTCCGACGATCTTCTTACTGCCACTTCGAATGCTGCCACTCTAAAGGAAGAAAACGAGGAGTTGAAGAGAAACCAAGAGGTGAGCACCACAAAAGTCACCACACTAGAGAACACTATCACAGAGCTCCGAGAGAAGCTGTCAGGACTGGAGAAAGATCTTGCCACCTCAAAAGGGGAGACCAAGGCCAAGGACCTAATTATCACCAACTTAACCAGCGACAAAATTGCACTTGAGAATGCAGTATCCAAAGCTGCCGAGGAGAAAGCTGGTTTGCTAAGGGAGCAGGAGGCCAAAATCCAAGCCAAGATCGATGCTTATGCCAACAACGTGATCGACACTCAGGAGCAAATGTATGCCAAGGTGAAATCAGACATGGTCCTGCTCTTCCATGAGAAGTTCCCAAAGAGGAACCTGGGTGATTTGTGGCTTCACGTAGAGCCTGAAGACCTCCCATATCACACAATGACCGAATGTGACAGGTTTGGCTTCTCCAGTGCCTCCTCATCCGATGACGAAGAACATACCGGGGAGAGCCCAGACGAAGAGAAAGATGATCCCAAGGGGAAGAAAAAGACAGATGAAGTTGAGCCATCTTCAAAGGCTCAGCCTTAATTTACGAATTACTTTTTTCTTTTTATGTTATCTAAACTAAAGTCCTTGGAAGGCCAAGGCACTCTTTTTTGTTAATGTGTCCGGTATTTGACCGGATAGATCCTTCACTCTGTTTTGACGATTTGAAAGTCCTTGGAAGGCCAAGGCACTTAAGTTGTTTTAATGAATATCCTTATTTTGCACAATTCTCACATTTTTTCATAGTCTGTTCCAATTTTGATGGCTAGAGTTTAAATAACCCTTAGTTATTTCATAGTGAGAGTGTTTAAATTCTCCGATGACGAATGTTTAAGTGGTCATCACTCTTTTATTTCAATCCAGATGGTGTGACAAAAGACAAAACTAAAACACTTCAGAAAGTTTTTAAGAAGGCATCAAATTTTATTTAAAAAGCCGGACACCTCCTTAAAACCTCCCCGTGCCACCAGGGAGAAAAGAGTATGCCCCCAAATATTTACATGGATGTTTAAACAAGTAAATATTTACACAAATGCTACTCCAAGTACATCCGGAGATGTTCGATATTCCAAGGGTGGGTCAAAACTCTTCCATCCTTGTCCTCTATCCAATATGTTCCAGGTTTAAGCCTTTCAACAACCATGTAAGGTCCTTCCCAAGTTGGGGCCAGCTTCTATTTAGTGTGTAAGAAGACTTTCCTCAATACTTTGTCCCCCGGCTGGAAATCTCTTCTTTTAACTCTAGAGGCAAATCTGCTTCTCATCAAACCTTGATAGTGCGCAACTCTAAGGTGAGCTTTAACTCGTCTCTCTTCTACCAGATCGAGCTCACCTCTGAGAAGTTGTGAATACGAAATGATGGGAGGGTTGCTTCTATGGGAGCTACCGCATCCATCCCATAGACCAAAGCAAATGGTAACTCCTGTGTTGCAGCCCCAGGTGTTGTCCGGTAGGCCCACAAGACCTCTTGTAAATAACTAGGCCACTTCCTAGTAGCCCCTTCCAAATTCTTCTTTAAACCGGACAGAATTGTTCTGTTAGCCACTTCAACCTGACCATTTGCTTGTGGGTGGAAAGGTGAAGAGAAACAATGTTGTATACCCCTTGAGGCACAGAAACTCTCCATTTCCCTATTATCGAACTGTGTCCCATTGTCTGTTGTTATCTTTTGTGGGACACCAAATCTGCAACAGATGTTTAATAGAATAAATTTTATGACAGCTTTTGATGTTGTTCCTGCCAAAGGGGCTGCTTCAATCCACTTTGAAAAGTAATATATAGCAACAATTATAGTCCTGCGCCCTCCGGATGCCATAGGGAGAGGCCCTACTAAATCCAACCCCCATCGAGCAAAAGGTATAGGCTCAAAAATTGACTCTAAAGGAATGGCTGGGACATGAATTTCATTGCTGTATCTTTGGCATGGGTCACACCTTCTTACCAGCTCCTTAGCATCTTTCATGATAGATGTCCAATAGTAGCCGGCCAGTAAAACTCTTCTTGTCAAATCCTTGAATCCACAATGAGTTGATCCCTCACCATCATGTAATTCGGAGAGGACTACCTGAGACTCATCATCCCCGAAACAGCGCAGAAGAGGTTTACTGTAAGAATTTTTATACAGAATGTCTCTCAGTATGATAAAACCACGGGCCTTGTGTTTTAGCTTTCTTGCCAGTGACTTATCCAAAGGCACGATGCCGTCAGAGAGGTATTGCAGGAGAGGAAATCTCCAATCACGAGGTTGTTTCATCTGTACTTCAAAAATTTCTTCTTCTTTACTCATATTAAGTTGAATGGAGGGGCTCTCCAGCACATGGATCCATGGATACGACTCCGTGTATGTTATGGTTGCCAATGAATCTGCCAACTCATTTTCTGTCCGGGGTATATGTTCATAAACAACGCTTTTAAACTTGAGTGCTTCATTTTTAAGAAGAAGTAAATATTTCACTAGCTGCTCCTTTTTAGCTTCAGATTGACCTTAGGCATGGTGAATAAGAAGCTGGGAGTCACTCAGTAGCTTGAACCTCTTAGCCCCACAAATATAGGCTAACTTTAAACCAGCTATAGCTGCTTCGTACTCAGACTCATTATTGGAAGCCCTGAAAGCAAAACATATAGCTTGATACATTTTGTCACCATACAGAGAAGTCAAACACACCCCTGCACCACAGCCCATAGTGCTGGATCCACCATCTATCCGGACGACCCAGACCTTTTTGTCTTCCATGTTAGTAGCATGCTCCGAATCTCTATCGGAGTGGAATTCAACCAAGAAATCAGCCACAGCTTGGGCCTTGACTGCCGTTCGAGGAGCAAAATCTATGTCGAAATTCCCTAATTCTACTGACCACTTTGTCATCCTACTTGAAACGTCTTCCTTTTGGAGGACATTCTTCAAGGGAAAAGATGTCCGAATGATGATAGGATGAGCCTGGAAATAAGGCCTCATTTTTCTTGCAGCTATTACCAGGGCTAATGCTAACTTCTCAAGTTTCAGATAACGCCTTTCTGTATCTATCAAACTCTTGCTGATGTAGTATACTGGATGGGGGTAATTATCCACTTCTCTCACCAACACAACACTGATGGCACAACTTGAAACTGCCAAATATACGAAGAGTGTCTCCCCATCAATTGGTTTAAACAAGGTTTTAGGGGAGGACAGATGCTTCTTGATCTCATCGAAGGCCTCATCACACTGTGAGGTCCAATTAAATCCCTTTGCACCCTTCAAGGTTTGAAAAAATGGGGCGCACCTGTCCGAAGAACTTGAGATGAATCTGTTTAGAGCAGCTAACCTCCCCATTAGTCGTTGTACTTCTTTAATATTTCGAGGAGGCTCCATGTGGAATAGAGCATTAAGCTGGTCCAGATCGGGTTGTATCCCATGCTCACTTATAATATAGCCTAAAAACTTCCCAGATTGAACTCCGAACACACATTTTTCTGGATTTAACTTTAAATTCACTTTCACTAAGTTGGTAAAAGTTTCTTGGAGGTCAGCCAAGTGCAATTGCTCATCCACACTCTTTACCATCATGTCATCGATGTATATTTCCATATTCTTTCCAATATGATCAGCAAAAGCTTTGTTTACCAATCTCTGATAAGTAGCCCCAGCAATTTTCAACCCAAATGGCATTACCTTGTAGCAATGAAGACCCCTGTTAGTGACAAATGTGGTATGCTCTTGATCCTTCAGATCTACTTGGATTTGATTGTATCCGGAGAAAGCATCCATAAAAGATAGTAGCTTGTTCCCAGAGGTGGAGTCTACTAGTTGGTCAATCCGGGGAACTGGATACAAATATTTTGGGCAAGCTCTATTGAGATCTATGAAGTCAATGCACATGCGCCACTTGCCATTTTTCTTTTTCACCAGGACCGGATTGGCAGTCCACAAAGGATATTGAGACTCATTGATATGCCCCATCTTTGTGAGCCTATCAACCTCTTGTACAATGACATCAGCCTTTTCCTTGGAAAAAAGCCCTTCTCTTTTGAACTACTGGTGCTATGTCTTTCTGGACGGATAGGTGATGTGATATCACATCTGCTGGAACCCCAGTAACATCAGCATTGCACCAAGCAAAAACGTGCTGATGGCTCTTCAAAAACTTTAGCATCTCACTTTTCAAACCGGGTGGCATCTTAGACCCTGTCTTGACACTTTTTCCTTCTTCTAAACAATGTGTCTCTACCTCTTCGACTGGTATTAACACTCCATGGGTCTCTCTGGGGTCATCAATTTCACCCTCACCCCCACAAAGCCCCTCAAATTTCTATTTCTCGTTGATACGAACTGCCCCCAGCGCCCGGGGAGCCAGAGCTGTAGCATAACATTTCCTTGCAACCTTTTGACTGCTCCGGACAACTCCCACCTGTCCCTGAACAACATATTTCAAACATTGGTGGACTATTGAAGCCACTGCATGCATCCTAGAGAGCCAATACCTCCCTAAAATAGCATTATAGCAAGTGGGACAATCCACCACAATAAGAAGTATCCTGACCATCTTCTTGAAAGGGCCCTTGCCCAACAAAACTTCTTCTTCGAACTCCCCGATTACATCTGCTGAGCTACCAGTAAAGCCCACAATTGATCTGTCCGAACTCTGAATTAAAGCTGGATTTTTCATTCTCTTGTATGTGGTTAAGAAAAGGATATTGGCTGAGCTTCCAGTATCCACCAAAATTTGTCTTATGTCATTGCCCCCAATGGATGCTCCTATAACAACAGCATCTTCATGAGGGCCAGCTATATCTCTCAAATCATCTTCATAAAAAACAATGAAGGGGAATGGAATTTGCGACTGATAGGAAGTCATGCCTCCCTCTAGCTGGGTGGCCAAAGTATGAACGTGCCTCTTCCTCGAAGAAGCAGTAGGAGCTGTCATAGTATCCCCTCCGAAAATTGTAAGGGACTCAAACAACTTAATGAGGCTGGAGACTGTCCTAGAACACTCCTCAATTGCACCCAATCTATTTCGAGTTGGATCAAGATCCAAGTATTCAGATTCCACATCAAACCTCTCGATTATAACCATGGCTCCTTCCGGAGCAGCATTACTTGGACCAACCCGGTGAGTATTGTCAGGCCTGTTAACTCTTCTTCTTTTGACA
The DNA here is from genome assembly GCA_036936605.1 of Limnanthes douglasii subsp. nivea. Taxonomy (NCBI): domain Eukaryota; kingdom Viridiplantae; phylum Streptophyta; class Magnoliopsida; order Brassicales; family Limnanthaceae; genus Limnanthes; species Limnanthes douglasii. Next base: position 223,646,325 of record JAUPFV010000005.1, on the reverse strand, counting down.
TAAGCCCCTAGCTTTCCTCTTTCGATCAAGTTCTAAACCTCTTGTTTCAAAGCTATACAATCATCGGTGGTATGGCCAATATCATTGTGATATTGGCAAAAAGAGTTATTGCGATGCTCTCTAGGAGATTGCAGTGTTGTTGGTCTTCTATAGTGCACCTCTTCCTTTGTTTTATCATAAATGGTGGCCACACTTTCTTTCAATTCTGCGAACCACTCCGGTTGGACCCATGGCCCTCTCTTGTTTCTGGATTGCTGACTCTGAGTAGGAGCAGCTGGCTGAGATTGAGCTTTGGCCCTACCATGCCCCTGTCCGGTCTCCTTTGCCTTGTTCCCGGACTGATTCTGGTTGGGATTCGGTGCCACCGGGGTAGACCTCACCTGCCTGTGCACCCTGGTTTTCTTCGTTTCATCAACGTTAATCTGTTTTCCAACCTGATTCAGCAACCCTCCCCAGGTCATGGCCTTCTTTCTGGTCACTGAATCAGCCAAATTTCTAGGGTTCAAGCCCTGTCTTAAGGATGCTATTACCACTTGCTCGAAGCAATCAACCAACCCATTCTTGGTGTTCACAAAATAACTTATATATTCTTTTAAGGATTCATTTGGTTCCTGGGCACAATGGATTATTGTGTCTCCATTGCCCTTTAGCTCTTTACTCCTTACGAACTGTATTCGAAAGGCCACCCAAAAAGTATCGAAATTCTTGATACAACCCTGTGGTAGGCTGTTATACCATTTTAGAGCACTCCCCGTAAATGATTGGGAGAATGCTCTGCAAAGTAGCTTATCATCATCGTCAAAGTTCATCATGAAGTTTTTAAATTGTTCCAAATGGTTGTCCGGATCAGTACTGCCATCGTACTTTTCCATTTTGGTGCTGTCAAACCTCTTAGGGAGGTTTCCGGACAGAATTTTGGAAGATAATGGAGATTGCCTCCAATTTCTGCCACGACTGAACACAGTATCCTCATTGGGAGTTTCAAAGATACCTGGTTCATCGTGAAAAGCGAAAGGATCCATCAGCATCCGGTCCACATGCCTCCGGCTATGAGATGACCCTTTACCAATATTCTTCTTCATCTTTCCATGTCTATCTCTTTTTCTTGAATATTTTTTAATCTGCTTTTGCTTCTTTTTAGTTCGACCCTCATCGCTGCTAGAGGATAAGGATTCTTCAACTCCCTCATCGTCCGAAGAGCTATCAGAAGATTCCGAGCCTGAGTCAGAACTCTCCACTGGCTTAGACCGGTGAGACTTTTTGGAACTGGCATGAGTCTTTTTGGTACTTACATGAGTCTTTGAAAGCTCATGCTCTCTGGGGTTATCGGTGTGATGAGCAACTAAAGCTTTTGACTTTTCTTTCATGCCCATCTTAGCCTTTTCTGCCCTCAGAGCTTCTGTCTCACCCTGCAATCTATCACGCTATTCGATAGTGTACTCATCGTTTTCTCCCACCACTTCGAGCAAAGCTGGTGGTACTTCTGGGGCGTCCGGATTCATTCGGACTGATTTTTCTTGTTGGTTTCGAATGCTTGATTCAAGCACCTTCTTCTCCCACTGTGGTCGCCAATTTGGTGTGGTTATTTATCGTCTAGGGGTAAATTGGTAATTTGTTTAGAGTTTGTGGAGGTTTGTAGGTGTTTAATGTTTAAGTAGAGAGTAGAGGGAGAATTAAGCAGCCTGGTTGTATTTAATTTTCATTACCCACATTTAATGCAGGTGGTTGGGTATTTATACCCTTACATTTGGGCGTTATGGGTTTTTAAGTCATGTTTAATGGACCCAGATCATGTTTAAAGACCCATGAGCTCTTAGTAGGGGAGTAAGTAGCTTAGTCAAGAAATGTTTAGGTTTTTTAGTACTTTTGTCATAGTTCGAACAGTTCAATGGGCTGAGTGTTCGAAGTGTCCTGTCCGGTCCGATGAGTTTGGTCTGATTTGTCCTTGTCCGGAGAGGAGGCAGAATTCGGACTCATCAGAATGAACCGAAATTATAAGAATGCAGCAAGGTCCAAACACCGGTGACCAGTCATGGTTTTTAGCCTTACAAAGACTCTAGGCTATCTATATAGCCATTAAAAAATTATAAACAAAATAATTCTCTTTAATTCTCTTAAAAGAGAATTAAATGAGTTTAAAGACTGAAAAAAGACTTAAAAAGTAAATCTTGGACAATAATTCTCATTGACTCTAATGAAACAGAATAAAAGATTTGTAAAATAAATCTTACATAATAAATATATAATATATTTCCTTGAGTCTCTTAGAATATAATAAAAAAGACTTATAAAGTTGATCTTGAATAATGTATACGAAATATATCTCCTTCACCTTTTTAAACCAAAATAAAAAGACTTTGGAAGTAGATTTTGAACAATATATATGAAATATATCTCTTTGATTTTTGGATTTCGTTCATTTGATGTATTTTTAAACAAAATGGGTTTGTACTTCTAAAATGACTTAAAGTTCATTTTTGGCCTTTAGAACTTATCAATATCATGTTGAAGTGTTGTTGTTGCGAATTGAAACAAATTTCTCATATTATTTTCCCTAATTAATGGCCTTCCGTGGGCAGTAACTAAACTATAACTTGACATATGCTCTATATGAGGCTCTCCACTATCTTGTTGAACTTTCCACGAAGTTCCCTTGCCTGTTGAGTGTGTTATTGGACAAATTCCAACGGTTAATACTTTAACGATCTCATGTTGGTCTTCAATAAGATATGTTTGGGTTTTCTCATCATTCCCTCTTTTTTTAGAAGGTTTTATCCTCGAAACTGGATCATTTATTTCAAATGGAGTTGCGTTAGAAATATTAAAACTTGCATAAATGTTTGTATCTCACGTAGGCATCATCATTGATTCGCTCCAAAACTCTGAATAGACCAGCTCCACGAGGTAGAAGATTAGATTTTTTTTGGGAGGGGGGGATTTATTTTGTCTCATGTGGAGCCAAACCCGCTCTCCCCGTTCAAAGTTTAACTTTTTACATCTTTTTATCTCATTGATGCTTATACTGCTCAGTTGTTTTCTAGGTTCTCCTTATCCTTCTGGCGCATTTTATTGACAAGCTCAACCTTGTTTATTCCATCTTAGTTGGAATACCCTGATGGTGGTAGTGGAGATAAGTCTAACGTCGACAAAGGCTTTAATCCATATAAACCTACACTCACTTCTCACAAGAATAATTTAAAAATAAATTTTTCTCATATAAATATTTTAAGTAAAAAAACTCATTTTTATTGATATCTTATAATTTGAATAAATCTCTACATTACAAAGACTCCATGCTTTATATATAGTCATACAAAAACGACCAATAAATAGACACAAAATAATTCTCTTTAATTCTCTTAAAAGAGAATTGAATTAGTTTAAAGACTAAAAAACTTAAAAATTAAATCTTGAATATTAAATACCCAATAAATTTTATTGATTTTGATAAAAAAGAATAAAAGACTTTAAAAAAATCTTACATAATAAATATGCAATATATTTCCTTGACTCCCTTAAACTAGTATAAAAAAACTTAGGAAATAGATCTTGAATAATAAATTCGAAACATATCTTGAATAATAAATACGAAATATATCTCATTGATTTTCTTAAACCAGAATAAAAAGACTTACGAAGTAGATTTTGAGTAATATATACAAAATATATCTCCTTGATTCTTAGATTTTGTTCCTTTGATGTATTTTAAAAGATCTCCTCATCTAAACCTTGAACAAAATGAGCATATACTGCTAAATTGACATAAAGTGTATTTCTGGCCTTTAGAACTTATCAACTCATAAGGTCATATATTTTTGGAAGGACATTGATGTGCAAAACTGGGGGGCAGTTCGGGTATATCTTAGACCACGCAAATCAAGAACAGTCTGACCCGTTAATGCATGACTCAGTTGTGTGCTAACATTATTTAAGGTTTGGGCTTTAAAGATTGAACTGGATCCACAGTCCGACCCGTAAGGCCCATGGGTCACAAAATTAGTATAAATACCTCAACCAACTTCATTTAATAGGTTGGACTTTTTCCGAAAACATAAAATACAAGCATACACCTCTTCTATCTCACTACTCATTACTCACTACTCAGAACATAATATTCAACTTACAAACTCCATAAAATACCCTCCAACCACAACTTATCCCCACAAAATTGGTGACCATAGTGGGAGATTGACAGTGCCTGAATTACAGATTCAAAACCAGTAAACGAACCAGTTTGGATGGATCTGAATGTACAAAATACTCCACCTTCAGATGTGGAAGGGGTGAACGAAAATAATGAGCACTCTACTGTGTCTCATGTCAATTAAAATGGCAATGAAAAACAATCTATACAAGAAGAACGTGATCAACTAAGGGCTGAAATTGAGGCTTTAAAGGCCCATAAACAAGCAGCAAAAAAGAATTAAAGAAAAGTCTGGTGCGTCAGTGCTCCAACGTACTGATAATCCTGGTGAAAATGAGCAGTCCATAAAGACTCATCTCAGCTCCAAGAAAACGCATCGATCCAAACGAATGGAGAGTTCCACGTCGGAGTCTTCTAGCAGTTCATCTAATGATTCAGAGCTTGAGGAATCAGTCTCATCAAGTAGTGATGAAGGTCAGTTGAAGAAGAAATTAAGACTGACCAAGAAGCATAAGAAAAATGAATAGGCATGGCAGGCTCAAAAAGTATGAGGGAAAAATGAAGGGTTCAGTTGATCAACATATTGACCGTTTGTTGATTTATCCATTTGCCTTCCAATCCGAACCCGGTATTTTTGCTACTCCAAATGAGGATACTGTGTTTAGTCGCAGCCAAAATTGGAGGCAATCACTTTTATCTTCAGAGATACTTTACGGACATCTTCCCAAAAGATTTGATAGTTCCAAGATGGAAAATTATGATGGAAGCAAAGATCCCGACAATCATCTTGAACAATTTGAAAAACTTCATGATGAACTTTGATGACGATGACAAGCTGCTATGCAGGGATTTCTCTCAAATATTTAAGGGAAGTGCCCTTAAATGGTATAATATTCTCCCTCAGGGATCTATAATTATTTTTGATATATTATGGGTTGCGTTCCGGAGGCAATTTGTTGGAAGCAAGGAGCTTAAAGGTAATTGTGCTACAATTATCCATTATGCCCAAGAACCGAATGAGTCATTGAAAGAATACATTAGTAGGTTTGTAAATACGAAGAATGGGTTGGCTGACTGTTTCGAACAAGTTGCAACTGCCTCTCTGAGACAGGGTTTGAGTCCTGGTAATTTGACTGATTCTCTGACCCGGAAGAAAGCTATGAATTTTGGGAGACTGTTGAATCAAGTCGGGAAACACATTAATGTTGAGGAGACTAAGAAATCTAGAGTGCCTCACCAGAATAGATTCACCCCCATAACATCAACACCTTAAACAACAACCCAGTCCGGTTATAGATCAAAGGAAACTGGGCAGGGGTCTCATCGGCCCAGACAAAATCAATCCAACCAAAACTAGCATATTAGAAGTAAAAAGAGACCTTGGGTTCAACCTAAATGGTTTGCTGAATTGGGGGAAAGTGTGGCTACGATATATGATAAAACTAAAAATGATGTACAATTTAGAAGGCCGGTCGTACTACAGTCTCCTAGAGAGACCTGAAGTACCCATATATGCAAATATCACAATGATGTGGGACATGATACCCATGATTGCATAGCCTTGAAACAAGAGGTGCATAATCTTATTGAAAGAGATAAATTATGTGCTTATGTTAAAAAACAAGGGGGTAACAGGCCAGATAATGTACAATGCAACACCAATGCTCCCTGAACGACTCATCCGGTAGCCCTTAGAACATCCAGACATGAAGATACCATGGTGATTGTCGAAAGGTTTGATGTGGATTCTGAGTACCTTGATCCAGATTCGGAACAGAATCAGGTTGGGGTGATAGTGGACAAGACTGCCACTGTTTCCGATCTAATAAATTATTTTGAATCATTAACCATATTTGGGGGAAATACGGTGACAACACCTTCGAGTTGTTCAAGAAAGAGGCATGTCAACACCTTGGCTACTCAGTTGGATGGAAGGATGTCCACATATTTATACCAAACTCCAACTCCTTTCATAGTTTTTTTATGAGGATGACCTAAGAGATATTGCGGGGCCTCACAAAAACGTCGTGATGTACGTCTTATCCTGATTGACACAGGCATTCGGCAAACATATTGTTTTTAAAATACTTATTGGTGTGTTCAATTGCTAATGTCTTATGAAAAATTATTACGTGAGTTTTAGTGAGAGATAGAGATAGAGTTTTTAGAGAGAGAAAGTCATAACACAATTGAGTTAGATAAAAAAGTGTTCAAAATATTTATTAGTTCAGCCATGGCCTTTATATAGAGGCGCTAGGACTTAGCTCAAAACTGAAATCGGTTACATAAAGAGATAAATTACCCTTAGTCCTCAATAGAATTACATAATCAAAATTGTTCTATTAAACTTCTATTATTTACACTTTAGTCCCTAAATCTCTACTTCCTTATCAGTAGCCCCCTAGTTTTCATATCAATAAATGAATGAGAACTAAATATCTTCGAATCCTGCCAGAACCCATATCAGAGATTCATAGTTTAAAATCAATAATATCTTTATTTCTCCTTGAATCCTTTCAGACGCAAATTTAAAATCGTAATATCGAATTTTACCAAACGCGCCTACACATCTGAACCCTCAAATTTAAAATTGTAATAATCAAATTTTGCTAAACGTGCCCACAAAATAACCAATTTGCGAAATTGTTTCGATTTATAAAATATAGCTGTTTAGATTCATCATGAATACCTAGCTACTAGGCTCATAGCTAGTCTGACAGATGTCGAACTCATAACATTATCACCGTTTCATATTCAGCCCAATCATCACAAAGTCTTTCCCACTTCTACACACCTTCTCATCCTCCTATAAATTCATTAGTAACTTCATTACCTCAACCAAATCCCTCAACTGATCATCCCCAATCAAAGGATGAAACATCAGAAGCTTATGAAGTTGATTCGTGAGAAACGTGAGAGATCTCGATGTTAACTACATCGAAAAAGAAGGCACTGACTACTATTTCTGAAGAGGAAAAAGCAAGCATTGGCAGAAACGTGAGAGATCTCGATGTTAACTACATTGTTGAGCTAAAGAAAGTTCCATATATATAATATCAAGAGAATCAAGAATCGGATTTAAAGAGACAATGTGGAATGGAAGACAACGTCATCGTTCGACTTCCTAAGAAAGAGGAAACACCCTTAGATTGTACAGATGAAGAACTGGTAGTCTATCCCGAAATCATCAATTGGGGTCTTCGGTTCCCACTGGATCCTATGATCGTGAAGTGCTTTGAACTTCTCAACCTGTGCCCAACTCAAGTGACACCGAACCAGTGGTTCACTCTTATGTCTGTGATAATGGCCTCTCAGTTGTCCAAGATTCTGATCAGTATCAAGGATTTCATATCCTTGAAAAAATTATCAAAAGAACCGAAACTCTCATTTTACTACCTCACTCTAGGGGATGATTTAAAAATCATCGATGATCTCCTAGAAGCAGACAAATTTTGGAAGCAAAACTTTATCTTCATCTCAGGAGCATAGGATAATGGTAAAGAAATATCTGATGTCAACCTATCGAAATTGAATCTCATCTGGAGAAGCAACCATAAGTAATTCGAACATTATATATTTTAAGATACATTTGTATTTAACTGTTGTTCTCTTTATTCATTATTTATTTGTATGATCATTCCAGAGATTTTGAAGCGGTACGCTATTCGTCGAGCAACGACCAAAGACATATTTAAAAAGCTTGCCGCTTGGGTTGAAACGGAGTGGAACAACGCTTTCCACACCGCCTTCCAGCCAATCAAATTCCTCAACAATCACCTCTTTCCCATCACACATAGAGCCTTGCCTCCTCCAAATTTGATGGATCAGCCCAACCCCCATTACGCTTGCAAAATACTAGTTCAACCTGACTGTAAGGTATTTCTCCCCATCCGCAATAGGGCAGAAAATTACTTGCCTCAAAAGAAAAAGGAAAAAAAAAGAAAAGAAAGGTAAAAAAGCAGCTAGCACATCTGGTGCTAGCTTTTCAACACAACCGAAGCCCAATCATCTAAAAAGAAAAGCAGCAGAAAAAACTTTTTCAACCATCGAAAATGGGGAAGAAAAAGAACCTTCTTCAAATAAAAACAAGACTTCCACGCCTTCAAAAATCAAAAGTTCCATCAGTAAAGTCCTAATGGGAAGAAAAACAAAAAATCAAAGGTCATTGAATAAACACTGTTCGATGAAGATGAGGTTATAACTGTTGGGAATCAGCAAAGTTCTCCTCACGAAAAGGAAATAAAAAATGATGATGCTACAATCATTATCAAGGACAATGTAGATGATGATCGTCAAAACGGCGACCACTTCGATCCCGATTTGGTGAGTTCAATTGCTAACAGTTGTCTTATGAAAAAGTATTACGTGAGTTTTAGTGAGAGTGAGAGAGAGAGAGTTTTTAGAGAGAGAAAATCATAGCACAATTGAGTTAGATAAAAAAGTGTTCAAAATCTTTATTAGTTCATCCCTGGCCTTTATATAGAGGAGTTGGGATTTAGCTCAAAACTGAAATTGGTTACATAAAGGGATAAATTACCCTTAATCTTTAATAGAAGTACGAAATCAAAATTGTTCCATTAAACTTCTATTATTTACACTTTAGTCCCTAAATTTCTACTTCTTTATCACTTATAAACAGATAAAAAATCCCTCGATTATTCAACGTTCGAACCGAACTATTATGGGATTCACTGGGAGTTCGGAAGATGTAATTAGAGAATTTGAGGAGGAAGTATTATTGGGTAAAGGACCCTTCAAGAAAACGGTGAATGTCTTGTTTGTTGTGGTTGACTGCCCAACATTTTATAACTCTATCTTTGGGAGATCTTGGCTTTCCATAATGCATAATGTAGCCTCTGATGTTCATCAGTGCTTGAAGTACGTGTGGGTGCACAAGTGGGTGTTGTCTGAAGCAGTCAGAAGGTGGCTAGAGAGTGATATGCGATGGCTCTTGCCTCGAAATCTTTGGAGGCAGTCAAAGTTAACAAAGACTAGCAGCTATTGGAGCCTTCCACCAATGAGAATAAAATTGATGATCCCCGGGAGGCTCTTAGTGTTATAATACCTATAGAATAAGTTGAAGTCCATTGCCTAGCAAAAGGAAAAAATGTTAAGATTGGTACTAAGTTGCCAATAAGTTTGAAACAAAAACTATTGTCTTTCTTGTCGAACAATTTACATGTGTTTGTATGGTGAAATGATGATGTAACCGGGGTACCCGCTGAGGTAATTTATCATAATTTTTCAGTGTAAACTGATGCTGGACAGTCATGCAAAGAAAAAGCTTATTTTCTAAAGAAAAAACAGATGTGATTGTGTAAGAAGTTGATCGATTGACCAAAATGGGCCACATCAAAGAATCTCAGTACCCATTATGGACTACCAACCCTGTTTTGGTCAAGAAAAATAATGGCAAGTGGTGCATGTGTATTGACTTTACTAATCTTAATAAAGCATGTCCCGAATATCCTTATCTCGTTCCTCGGATAGATCAGTAAGTAGACTCTACCTCTAGGAACAAGTTGTTGCCCTTCATGGATACGTTTTCAAGGTACAATCAGATACAAGTAGATTCGAATGATCAAGACAACACAACATTTATTATAGACAAAGAACTTCATTGTTATAAGGTAATCCTCTTAAGGTTGAAAAATGATGGTGCTACTTATCAGCGATTGGTGAATAAAACTTTCGCAACTCAGTTTGGTAGAAACATGGAAGTATATATAGATGGTATGATGGTGAAAATCCTTGAAGAGGAAGAAACATATCTGATCTTCGAGAGACTTTTTATAATTTAGAAGCCATCAACCTAAAATTAAACCCAGAAAATTGCATTTTTAGAGTCCAATCTTGTAAGTTTTTAGGGTATGTCGTGAGTGAAAAGGGCATACAGGCTGATCCGGATCAACTAGATTCTCTGTTGGCTATGGATCCTCCCCGGAATACTAAAAAAGTTCAGAGGTTAACCAGACGGTTGGCTGCATTAAATAGGTTTATTTCAAGTTCGTCTGACAAATGTGCTCAGTTTTTTCAGGTTTTGAGGAATGCCAAAGATTTCAATTGGTCTCCATAGTGTGATCAAGATTTTATTGATATAAAAAAGCATTTATCTTCACCTAAGATGTTATTCAAACATATTCAAGAGGAGAAGCTTTTTATGTATTTAACTGTGTCGGATTATGGTGTTAGTGTTGTTCAAATTAGAGAAGTGGATAATTATCCTCTTCCGGTTTAGTACGTAAGCAAGAGTTTACTAGAAGTAGAAAAAAAAATATTTAAAATTAGAGAAACTAGCCTTAGCATTGGTAATAGCAGCCAAAAAATGAGGCCGTATTTTGAAGCACACTCGATTACGGTTCATATGTCTTTCCCCTTAAATAATGTTCTACAAAAAGCTGACATATTAGAAAGAATGACTAAATGGCGAGTTGAGCTTGGAGATTATGATATTGATTTTGCACCTCGAACTACAATCAAAGCTCAAGCTATAGCTGATTTCTTGGTATAATTTCATACTGAAAGGCCTTATAAACAAGAACATAAAATAAGTCTAAGAAAGAGTGGTTAATCCGAACATACAATGGGTCTAGTACTATGGGATGTGGGGCTGTAATTGTTTAACTTCCCCTTATGATGAACTATGTATCAGGTTATATGTTTTGGTTTCAGGGCATCTAACAATGAGTCTAAATATGAAGCAATCATTGTTGGACTGAGACTTGCTCAGAAATGTGGAGCAAAAAGGGTTTTGTTAGTTAGTGACTCCCAGTTACTTATTAATCAAGCTCAAGGGAAATTTGGAACTAAAAAAAATCAGTTAATAAATTATCTCCAGGTGTTGAGGGAAGTTGCCATAAGTTTTATAAGTATCTAGTATGAACATGTCCGTAGATCAGAGAATATCATGGCAGAATCTTTAACCTCCATAGCTTATTCTGAAGCCTACCCTTGGATTCTTATGCAAGAATCCCCCTCCGTAGTTCCAATCCAAGAGAAAGAGGGTGAGGGTGAAGAAAGTTTGAGTGTATCTGTCCTATTATCCAAATATTGGAGGTTTAGTATATATCGATTTATTTCTGATGACGTTTTACCTCTGGATAAGATCTTAGCCAAAAACATCAAGTACAAGGCTCGTGGTATCCTGGTTTAAAGGGAAATTATTTATAAAAAATATTTTAGCAAGCCTCTCATACGCTGCTTGAACTTTGAGGAATCCCAGATTTTTTTATCTGAATTGCATGATGGAGAGGGATCAGGATATTTTGGCTATAAGGCCTTAACCATAAGAGTTTTGTTAGTAGGGTACTATTGGCCAACAATATTGGCAGATGCCAAAGATATAATCAAGAGGTGTGATCCTTGCCAGAGATATGGGAATGAAATCCATACGCTAGCAGTTCCTATGGAGTCCATACCTGAACCCATACGTTTTGGTAGATGGGGTTTGGATTTGGTTGGACCTCTTCCCATGGCTTCTGAAGGGTATCTTAAAATAATAATGGCGGTTGACAATTTATCTAAGTGGATGGAAGCAGCAACCTTAGTTGGAACCACTTATAAGGAGGTCATAAAATTTATTCTATCCAACATATGTTGCCGATTTGGAGTTCCCCAGAGAATCACTACAGACAACGGGCCACAATTTGATAATAAAGACATGGAGATATTTTGCACTTCCAGAGGAATTCAACACTGTTTTTCTTCTCATTTCCACCTTCACGCTGATGGGTAAGTTGAAGTTTCTAATCGAACAATCTTGTCAAGGTTAAAAAAGAATCTAGAAGAAGTTACAGGAAAATGGCTAAGTTATTTGCAAGAACTATTGTGGGCTTACCGAACTACTCCCTCGACTGCTACACAAGAATCCCCTTTTGCCCTCATTTATAGGATGGATGCAATCACACCCATAAAAGCTACTTTACCATCTTTCAGGATCCAAAACTATTCCTAAGAGGCTAATGATATGGCAGTTAGGAATCAGTTGGATTTAATTGAAGAAAAAAAAGGGTCAAAGCATATCTAAGAAGAGCACACTATCAGGGTTTGATGAAAGGCAGATTTGCATCCAAGGTTAAAAGAAAATATTTCCAGTTGGAAGACATAGCCTTAAAAAAAAGTATTTTTGCATACTAAAAAAAGTCCTAAGAGGCTAATGATATGGCAGTTAGGAATCAGTTGGATTTGATTGAAGAAAAAAAAGGGTCAAAGCATATCTAAGAAGAGCACACTAGGATTTAATGAAAGACAGATTTGCATCCAAGGTTAAAAGAAAATATTTCCAGTTGGAAGACATAGCCTTAAAAAAAAATATTTTTGCACTCCTAAGAGGCTAATGATATGGCAGTTATGAATCAGGTGGATTTGATTGAAGAAAAAAAAGGGTCAAAGCATATCTAAGAAGAGGACACTATCAGGGTTTAATGAAAGACAGATTTGAATCCAAGGTTAAAAGAAAATATTTCCAATTGGAAGACATAGCTTTAAAAAAAAATATTTTTGCATACTAAAAAAAGATCCGCTTCCTAGCGGAGCCGAAGTCTACTACTTCTTAGCCGAGATCGTCACGACAATGCCGACTGCTACCTAGCCGAGCCGAGAGATCATTTGCTTCCTAACTGAGCTGAGCCGAAGGATCGCCGAGCCAGACCAGGGTCCACTGCTTCCTAGCCCAGCCGAAGTCGACTGCTTCTTAGCCGAGGTCGTCTGCTTCCTAACCGGTCCACGGCCTCCACTTGGATTTGGTTACCGCTCCGTAAAGACTCCATTCTCTAACGGCAATTGATTCTTCGGTTGATTAGAGATGATAAAACGATCAACAACAACCACAAACCACTGTTCTCCTGCCCAACAGTCCTAACATGCTTTCTACACCGACGGTTAAGAAGATACAAATCGTGGGATTCCAGATTAAAAGGCTGGAGTGATAATTCGTTTTCCCAAAATTTTCATAGCAACGAACCGATTCCTGTGTGAAATATTCAGCCAACAGCTTCATAGTAGAGGCCATATTCTTCAGTGGAAAATTAGGCAGAATCGACTAATAAAAGGTCGAGGAGTACAGAGAAGACACCCGATTGAAACCGTCAATTTTTGCTAGTCGGATCCAAGAAACACATCCACCACATACACATTACTCATGGATCCAACTTTCTATACCCTCGTGCGACATCCATTCGCTCGATCTAGGTGTTCGCCGTCGCATCCGGTGACAGTTTCTCTTGAACTACAACAACTGGTAATCGTATCTAGAGCCTGCAAATCCATGGTTCATGCCTGAATGCATCTGTTATCTCTCCCGCAACTTGGATATGAAGCTCAACAAGCTCCTTGGAGAGTGTCTCAATGTGAGCGCGGACAACCTTGTGTATCGTCTCTTACTGTTTGAAGTACAATGACATTAGAAGAAGATCTTACCGTAGCTGGAACCATGTTTACCACATCAGCTTGGCAGATTGCTCTTTCTTGACTCCAGTAGCTGAAGGGAGAGCTCCATTGGCCTCCTCACCATGGCCATCGACAACCACAACAACCTCTCCCCAATCAGAAATGAATCAGCCGTAATAGTTTTGGCTACGAATTTTGATGCAGCTTCCGTTGTTTTTTACTTATGTAGTATAAAATCTAGATATGCATTATCTTTGTCGTGATCCTTTCTGCCACTCTGCCCTCTCAGTTGTTAATTACAGTGTCTGCTAAATTTCACAACTGTTCCACTCTGACCCTTTGTAAATGTGTCTTACTATGTACCTTCAGTATGTCATTTGTGTACCCTGTATGTTAACCATGCATCACTGTGTTGCCTTTGCATGGATGATATTGGTCTAATGGCAGTACATACAGTATTCATAGACAGTCTTTAATACTCACAGTTTGTATGTTACTATTGTATGATTGTATGTGTTTTGTCTGTTTGTGTTAGCTTTATATTATTGTGCCAATATTGTGTTGCATTTTGTGTGTTTCACTTGTAAATATTATACTAGATGTGTGGTTTTGTAAATTGTGTATGTCTATGTTCTATATTGCACACGCATTTTAGTCTTTTACATGACAGACACAAAATACGCACAACATTGTTTGGGTCCAGAGATAAGTTCCAGAGAACCAAGATAGGCTGGAAAAAGCAAACGACAAAGCTGTCTTTTGAGTTCTTCATGCGTAGATAAAGAACTGCTAAAGCTACTGGAATGAGCTCGAGCTTCGAAATTTGAAGGCAAATTATTAGGAAGAGTTACTTTAAAGTAGTGACGGAAGTAAATGCAGAAGCTGTATCAAAGCTTGGAACCAAAAGAACTGTAAAGAGCTAATGCTCACCAACACGTGCCTCAACATTCGGATGCAGCATTATCTTCAGGAGTTGGAGAGGAAGATCTCCGGGGAGGAACTACTGAGGTTGAATAGAAGCTAACACAACTGAAATCATGCGAGCAAGAATCATCAATGAGCCGATGGTTGCCCGAGCTACGATACCAGAAGATGGCAGCTTCTCCAGTGCATTTTCCATCAAATCCAATAGAGTGTTGCAACAACTTGTATGACGTAAGACTTGAGCTGGGGATCATGAGAGACCTTTCTGTGGTGTAGACAGCAGTTAACACCAAATGCTGATTTCCTGAACCAACTACTGTGATTTTTGGAGGAGCTACACCGCCATTAGGGTCGTTGAATCTGCAAAAGATCTCCCTTGACGGAGCACTGATGAGGTCGCCTCCCTATTCTTCGGCTTCGAGTTCACCGAAAAGATATTCAGAGAGGAAACTGTTAAAACATACAACTATTTGGATCCGAATGTGCAGTAACCAACACCATTGCCGCACGGATCCCCCAGTAATTCCACCTGAGGCTCGTTTTTAGACGCCAAAACAAGTTCAACAATAACTCTCTCTGGCCCCACCCTAACTCCCGCTCTCGCTTCCTCTCCAGCGAGCTCGTACGTCTCCATCACCATCACCTTCAAGTTCTCAGGTCACCACCTCTTCCTCTGCGTGGTAGATTTCCTTCGCCTGCAAGGGTCACCTTTACCGGATCGATGTCTGTCATGATTTATTGCTCGGGATAGATCACCATCTTGTCTACCACGTAAAACCATCGCCAATCCGATTTCGACGTCTTCCCTTTCTTCTTCGATTGCGATTCCGATTCCGAACGTGACATCCAGGCAGTCCCAGACCCGTCCACACTACACGGAAACACAGTGTCTCAACAGACGAGATTTCCATCAGGCCATCGGCCCGGTTTCATACTCAAAGGTCCACCTCCTCCGCCGTCATTCATCTCCCCGAACTTGCTGTGTCATATGCTTTGCCCCCTTCATGTCGATGCATTTTCAACAAACCGCAGCAGAAGAAAAGCACGTAATCTTCCATCTGAACAGATGTGTTGTCTCCCAAAAGAACTCTTCTAGCATCGGGTGCCCCTTGGTCTCGTGATGGATCTTCTCCAAATCTTTTGAAACGAATCTAGTGAGAATGATATAGTGACTTGCATGGCCATACTACCTACAACTCGATCAGAATATCGCCTTTCGCAGCATACCAGTGTAGGAATGCACAAAGTCAGAGGAAAGATTGTGGCATATACAGAAAGAAAAATAAATATTCATATATACGGTTACAAGCCAACGTTGGCCAACTAAAAAAAAGTGTAATCTCCATAATAAAAAAATGCTATAAGCAAAATGATCTCCCATAAAAAGTTGAACGCCAAATAATGACCATCTCCATGCTCGACAAGGTTATAGACCGAGTAATCTCCATTACCATACTCGAAAAAGCTATAAGCCAAAATGATCTCCATCTCCATAATAAAAAAGACTATAAGCTAAAATAATCTCCATCTCCATGATAAAAAAAGGCTATGAGCCAAAACGATCTCCCTCTCCGGTCTCCACAATGAAAAATGTTGAACGCCAAATGGTCTCTATCTTCGTGGGTGTGTTTATACTTATTTTCTGTAACTCCGGTACAGGGTCACGGACCACGCCTAAAAGGCTAGGCAACAGGGGTCATACTGTGCCACACTTAGACAAGATCTAATAAATATGACAAACGGGCTAATTGACCACGCCTGCTGGGCTATGTTAACGGGCCATAATGTACTCAATACCGCACTCAGGTATTAATAAACACGAACTACTTCAAGCCCACTCCAAGCCCACTGGGTTACGCAATTGGCCGAACTGATCGCTCCGCAAACTCAACTATGGCCACTTTGTTAACCATAAGTTACGCAATGAGCCCCACTGTGCTCAATCTTGCAGAAAAGGTTTAAAGGTAAACAAGTAAAAATTATAAACACACATCCTCCCATACATATCTCCAACAAAATATTCTCCAGCGATCAATACAAAATATTCTTCAGCAATAAGTAATGTATAGAAATACAAACCAGCAATACAACATCATCGGCCATAAAAAATACAAAGTTTTTTCTCCATCACCAGGTCTACGACATCTACAACATACATCCACATATAGTCTTCACTTCATCCTTCACCAAAGACTAGGGGGGCTACACATCTATGTCAACCTTATCCAACAAAAATCAAAGCACGTCGAAGAAGCAGGTAACATCCTAGCAGCCTACTAATTGTTACCTGTACTATTTTCCTTTGGCAAAATAAAGCTTTTTATCCTCAAGGGAGGTTTCGGCCGACAAAGTTTTTTAACGAGGCAAGAACAATTTAGTACGAACCATGTTGGAGTCGTCTCCAACAACATTTCGGCTATGAAAATTAATATATGTAACCAAACCTTATGACTTTTCAGAGTCTAGCCGACACGGCTGTCATAACTTCTTCGACATGATCAGTGGCGATTTAGCGAAAAAGATAAATGAAGACAGAGCTACGACAACTGACAATGCAAAGAAGAGCAAGAAGAATACATTATCCGAATATTACGGTCAACTATTACATAGTCCATAAGTTTCACTATGCTCCAACTCAAGGACTACGGGGGACTCGTGATAAGGATATAATATTCGAGATCAATTGTAATAAATAGGAAATTAGAACGACACGTTATTTGTATTTTAAATAAAAAACGTTACATTTATATTTATATCCTGTAATAGATGTAAATAATAAATTTAACATTAAAATGTATTTGTGGAGCTCCTAAAAATAGGAGCTCAGTTTGATATGTAAACATTTTTAAATATATGCAATAAGACAATGATAGATTTTTAAATTCTTCTTTTCTCAATCTTTCTTTTTGTGTCTTTCTTTTTCTTTGAGAATAATTTAGGTAATTTGTTAGAGATTTTATCACTAACAAATATAACATAATTTTAACACAAAACATATATACCATACAATTCAAATAAAAATAACAAGGAAAAGGAAAAAAAATAAAAAAGGTAAAAAAATGCTAAAGTAATAAGAAAGAAGTCTGAACAAGCAAGAAAGTCCCTAACTTTCGGTTGTAATCGACGCTGTGTGCATTAAAAAAAATAGAGAGTAGTCTAGTAATAATTAATAATGCGTACGACTGGAAAACATGGACTCTTTTGGATGTATGTTGCATTATACACCCAAAATATTGGAAGTCCAATCTCAAATTTCATTCCAAATTATCTCTAAAACTTCCAAAATGATCGGCACTAATGATTTTTTTTTTGCAAAACATCCCCTAACACAATTTTAATATCTAAAATGTATCACTAGGGCTGTTAATGGTTCCTCAGAACCGAGAACCGGACCGAGACCGAACCGGTAAGGACCGGACCGAGAACCGGACCGAATCTTAACGGTCCGGTTCGCGGTTCCATTTTAAAAACCGAAACCGATAAGGAACCGAAATAGTAAAACCGGTAAGGAACCGAACCGATAAACCGATTAGAAACCGTTAGGTAGTACAGATGAATTCCAGACATTTAAAGAGATGTTGTATGCTGTGGGACGCAATGACACAATCATAAAGCAAGAGTTCATGTCTGAGATGCGTAATATAATTGGAAAGCATGGGGATCTCACGGTGGCTTTTAAACACTTGATGGACCGACTATAGGGGATTTAGTAAATGGTTATTTGTCAATGTTATTTGGCTGGTGTAAACGAAGCAGTACAGTTGTAAAATTGATTTTCATAAATAAATTCGAAGCAGTATGTATGGAATCCCACATCGCTTAAGTTAAAAGGGAAACAAAACCCTTATTGCTATATAAACAAACACGAACCACACCAAATATCTCAAAAAGGCTTAGAGGAATAACTGCATAGTCTATTTAGCCTTTTATTAGTTAAAATATTTTTGATTGCCGATCCGACGAACCGAACCGGACCGAACCGAACCAATTTCTTATCGGTTTCGGTTCGGTTCCGATTTTGAGAATCGAAATCTTGTCGGTTCGGTTCAGTCCGAACCGACAAGGTTAACGGTTCGATCCGGTTTTGTCGAAACCCGGACCAAACCGGACCGATAACAGCTCTATGTATCACATTTCTAACATAGTGTAAATTAAATGCCATAAAAAAATCCCAATAAAACTATTTTTTTTTTTAATTTTTAATAAAAACTAATATTGATAAAGATATATTTAATCTAACTTACAAAATATTAGTAAATTTGCTTTCTTGAAAGACGTAACCTGAATAACAAAAATGATATTTTGCGTTTAATCATTATATATATATATATTGAATTAAAAAATTATAAAGGTATTTTATTTGGAATGGATAATAAAAATCGATGACTATTATGTTTGAAGGGAATAACACGAAGTTACCAATAAGTGTGATGATAGAAATTAAATTATCGATAAGCATTAGTTTATGAATTATCATATGCAACATAAATTGTTCCCACAATACACCATAAATTTATGTACATCATTCGACCATTGTTAATTTGAACCTTCAAAATTTTGTATTTTTCAAACTTTATCTTAAAAGAATTTCCAAAAACACATATATTTCTATTTTTTAAGACAAATATAATGAAATCTTTGAATGATATGTTCAAAAATTTTTGTTAATGCTAAATTCACAACTAATTTGTTCATAATTCCACAACTAAACAATAATTGTTTTTCGCAACCAAATTACACACAATTCCGTGACTGAACAACAATTGTTTTTCAGATTAGTTTTGCAATCTAATGACACGTAATTCCACAATTCCATTTTTTTATTAAAAAAAATCACCACAAAAATACACATATTTTCGCAACTGAAATAAAAAACTTGTTTCACACTAAATTAGCACTTATTTTCACACAAACAAGTTCGTATTTTTTTACTTAGCACAATCATACTTACTTAGCCACCAAAGTTTTATTTTCACAACAATTTTCTTCTCACCGTCACAACACCATCATACTTACTTGTTCGAGACTTATTTATCGGCCAAAGTCATAACTTTGCCCTTATATTCTTCTTATTTCCACAAAACATTTACACATATTCCCGCAATTAAATAACAATTTTCTTTACTCAACCAAAATACACGTACCTCCGCAACTAAATATTAATTATTTTTTCCCAACCAATTTACACGTACCTCCGCAACTAAATATTAATTATTTTTTCCCAACCAATTTACACGTGATTTCGCGATTAAAATATATTTAATTTTATTAATCTACTTTTGTTCCTTTAAAAAACGAAATTGTTAGTGTTTTGGATATCTTTTTATAAGCTAAAGTTTTAAAAAAAATACCACATTTAAAAAAATTATATATAAAAAAATTAATTAAAAATATATTGGATGATGAAATAGTTATCTACAAATATTAATTTATTTTTTAAGGAAACGACCGATCTAAGCGATGGATGTGAAGTAGAAGTTGGCACATGTGGTCTGTATCCACAACAACGTACCACTAAACCCGAGTCTCGACCTCGCCAAATCAAACTGAAACAGAGTGTTCTCCAACTGTAATCCACCGATAACCACCGAAGTCGTCGGTGTCAAGCCGCCGTCGATAAATCCTAAGCACAACGCGCCATTGTTAACCTGAACCATAGAGTTCGCTCCAAAAATACTCCAAACAACCTCCTTACTCTCCATCACAAGGCTGATTGTAGGCACGGATGGACCTATGCGCGTGCTGAAAATGTTCTTCGGGCTAAAACACACTTTAAACGGCGCCGTCGGAGCTACTTGCGTGATGTTCCTAGCGGCGGCTTCTTTGATGAACGCAGCCGTAAAGGATTTGAAAATCGAGGTTTCGAGGACGGTGTATGGATTCACGGTGCTGATCTTCGTCCCACCTATTCCTTTGCTGTTGATCGAGAGTAGTTTGGAGTTTACTTTGATCGGTTTGTCTTCGATTTCGATCGATTTCACTCCGATGAAATATTCTGAAGAAGGATCGCCTTGTGTGAAAGCTGAAGCGGTGCTCACCTTATTGACCAAGAGTCTCGTGTAGGTGAGTCTACTGGATACATCAATTCCAGGGAGGAAAGAGTACGGTCCATCTCCGAAGAAAACAACGCCGTCTGCCGATGTAGAGAGACAGATCGCGAATATCCGATCGAAGCTAAAAGCAGAGGAAAACATAGACGGGAGCGATATTTTAGTCCTACCTAAACCAGCCATTCCTTGAGATCCAGGGGCCAGTCCCTCCAACAGTGAATTCGGTGCACAAGAGAACAAAAACTTCGGCACGGTTACGATCGGACCCGGATTCCTCCCATTGGTTGAGACAATGGAGACTGTATCCTGTGCCAGCTCACCCGGTGAGGCAGTGCGGGTAATGGTGTTGTCAGGAGTAAGACCGCAGGTGTTGTTGTTGCAGCCGGGTTTAGGCGACGAGAAGCACTGTCCGCAACGGTTGGCTCGAGCGAGGGAGCATTGCACTGAACGGCATCGAGCTGGACGATAGGTTGAGGAGACGTAGTTGGTGTCACAATCAACCCATTGGAATTGGCCGCCGAGGTCTAGGACTAGCTTGACGGGGACGAGTGGTGTTCGTTGGTTGATGGTGGTGAGGTATTGGTTGGAGGAGGGGTCTTTTCTGACGGTGAGGAGTAGCGCTGAAGGGCGGAAGGATAGTGATGGCTGTAAAGAGAGAAAGGTGAGGAGGAGGGAGAGAATGAGAGTGTGTTGATGAGAAGTTGCCATTTTTGGGTTGAGATGGTGTATGGATTTTGTATGATGGAATAGGTTGGGGTCGGTACTCGGATGTACAATTGTTTGTGGCTAATAAATTGTATGGATTTTGGTCTGAGGCTGCTCTCAATAAGACAGGTCACTCAGTTTTGCTTTCGACAGAATTGAATGTTTCGTTTATTGTATTAGATCAGATTTGAAGGAGTTCAGACTTCAGACGTGTATTGTTCAAACCTGAAGGAAGTAGGGAAGCACGACTGGGTTTGTATGATTTTGACTGCTGATTTAGTACTTGGTTTGGCTTTCTAAGATGAATGCTTAGTTTTGGATCTCTCTAAACATGATAAATGTGAAATAGTTTTTCCAAATTCGCCAGGTGATAATGCGAAATTATCTTGTCTATGACGTCTGAATTTTGGCCGGTCATTTTCTTTTTAATATATTAACGAAACCAACGAAGCCGGCTATAAGAATTAAAATTATATAAAATAATCATCTTAGATAAAACTATTAAATATAGTTATAGTTTTAGAACAAAAATACAATCGAAGAGAAAACATAAAAAAAAAAGGTTAAAAAAAAAGGTTAGTGAATGGAGGGTTAGGTGTGGGGCAAAAGTCATTTGTGATCCCCACAAATCCCCAAAAGATTAGCGATCAAATGTTTTGGGGATGGTTATTTGTTTCAAAATTGTCATTTATATTATATTTTTATTAAAAAAATTATTTTATTATATTAGTGTTTATTATTGTTGGATTTTTTTCATTTTTGGTTATCGCAAGTGATCGTGGATGTAAGAAAAACTAACAAAAATGACGGTTTTAATACAAATATAGCAATAGTTGATGTTTTGAAACAAATGACCAATTCCAGTGACTAACCTTGGTTTTTCACCAAGATTACATAGACCAATAAGAGACTAGTAAAAAATATGTAGTGTTGGGAATCTAAATGCGAGTTTAGTCGAAAACGTATTGTTTGTTTTCTACTACACTGAAGATGAGAACCGAATGTGTAAAGGCTCAGTCAGATGTGTGTTGCAAATGATCGTATTCAAATACGTTTTTTCGTTGTCCTGATCTGAAGCTATGTGCCAAATGCTACGGGGTCGAAGCTTCAAATGTTGTTTAGGTTTAAGTTCTTGGTTGATTCTATTTGCTAAAACTTTTTTTATTTAATTAGGTTTCTTATTAATCCAAATTTCTTATTATGAGGTTTCTTATTTTATGTTTAGGTATTTATTACACCGTTGATTAATCAGATTTAATCTGAGGCGTTTATAGGAGAATTAAGATTTTTCTTAAAATCTATAAATAAAAGAAGAAACACAAGACTATGATTTTGTGGCGTAACTTGAGCGGTGAATGACTTGTAAGATTAGTCTTTTTTCTTTCTGGTGAGGTTTATTTTTGTTTGAGGGCAATTTTGTCCAGAGTTTTGTGGTATTTTAAAAGTATTTAATGTTTGGATAGGGTGTAGAGGGAGAATTGAGCTGTTTGGTTGTATTTAATTTTCATTCTTCTCATTAAATTAAAGTGGTTGGGTATTTATACCCTTAATTATGGGCCACATGGGCTTTCGGGTTGACTTATGGATTTGGGTCGAGTTCAAAGACCCATTTAGTTTTAAGCAGGTAGATAATTAGCTTAGTCATGAAGTGATTAAGTTTTTAGTACATTAGTTCTGTCCGGACGGTTCAGTGGGTGGATGTTGTCTGAATTGCCCCTGTCCGGTTCTCATAAAGAGTGACAACAAATTCCGGACTCATTAGTAGCCCTTTTTTTAGGTTGTACTCGAAGGCCTTTGGAAAGACCTAAAAAATAGCTCAAGTGCAATTATAACTTTTCCCAGACATTTCAAAAATGTGTAACGACTTTATCCGGACAGAATGAAACCCTTAGAAGTTGAGCAGTTTCACCAGAGATCGTAGGACACGTGTCCTTCTCTGATTTGCCACACCGGCCGTTTTTCTCCTAGAATGGCGCTCCCACTTGCTTCAAAAAGCAACTTCTTCATTTAATGCGAATGACATCAGCGCCGCCTTTAATCATTGCATCTACCCTTTCGAATCCTCCTAGGTATCGAAACATCATCTACCTGATTAGTATAAACCAGTTCACTTTTCATTATTTCATTATCTTCATTATCTCTAATCTCTCAAACTCCAAAGCTTTCATCTCTCAAAAACCCTTTCTTTTGGTGTGAGTTTATGTTCACAGCAAGAAACGCTTTGGTAAAAGGTGGGTGGCTCAATTTGTCAGAATTGGAAAAGGCTCAAAAGGTTGAACGAGAAAAGCGCATCGCTGTAGGCCTCCCTGTTTCCCCTGTTAATAAACCAGAAACACCAACAGAGCCTGATCGGGGTTCTTCTTCAACTAAGAGTGCTAAACCTAGGAGGTTGTTCCAGTCCAACCTTTCACCAATTGTTTCCGGCTCATCGGTTCAAGAGTCAGAGCCTGTTGTTGAACCAGGTCAGGCAGTCACAAGTTTCAAGAAACCTTCCCCATTTATTGCCATAGGGTCAGATGCTGATATCTCCCCAGAGAAGCTGGCAGACAGACGAAAAGGTCGTTTGGTTAAAGGGCAGGCTGCTGGCACACCGCCTAAACCAAAATCCACGCCTTCGAAATCCGGGGCAAAAAGTAAAACCATAGGATCAGAAGCACCCATCAAAACTTCCAAGGACAAGTTGTCCGGACCGGAGGAAACTAGCTCAAGTCTTCGAAAAGAGACCTCCGGGTCCGAGCCCCAACCAGACTGTAGACCCTAAGAGGGAAAGGATGCTCAACAATCCGAAGGGCCTACTGAGCCAATCACCAGCCCCTCTCTTCCTAAGAAAGCTGACAACCCCTCCATGGTTATGGAGGATATAATGGAGGATAGCATTGAAGAAGCCCCTTTCGAGAGTGATGTCTCCGGGCAAACAAGTGAAACTGCCATGTCTAGGAAGAGCAAAGGCAAGGAAAAAGTATGTTTAAAACACCCGGACCTGCCGGAGTTCCTTGTAGGAAATGTGGGGCCTTGTTTTCACAAGGTAAATGTTAAATATTTGTTGGCTATGCAGAAAATCAAGTATGATTTCATTCACACAGCTGAACTTGGCTGGATAAGGACAAAGTGGGGTATTCCAGAGAATGTCAAAGTAAGGATCCCAATAGATCCGGAGACGCCATGGATTGTAAGCTCAACGAGATTGTCTTCTATACTGAGCTGTTCAAATGGGGACTAAGGTTTCCCTTGGACCCAAAAATAGTCAGATATTTCTATCTGATTAAGTTGTGCCCAAGCCAGCTAAGCCCTAATGCATGGTTCACCCTGATGGCTTGTATTATGGCTTCAAGGCTCTCCGGAATTCCTCTTCCGATAGAGAAATTTGCTGTCGTGGCAAGCCTCTGCAGAAATCATCTCATCCCTTTCTATCACTTCAACATAGGTGACAGCTACAAGGTGGTGGATGACTTGCTTGAGTCAGATAAATGTTGGAAGACTCAATTTCTGTTCGTCAGCGGTGCTTGGGAGAATAGGAAGAAAATTAAAGTTGGTGTCAACCCAAGCATGCTCACCAACAGATGGCGAAGTAATGGTAATATTCTCACAAGAGACTTCTATTTTTGCTTAAAAATTTTCTTTTTTAACTCTTTTTCCTTTTGCTTTTTTGGTAGTGCTACCCAAGGATTTCAACGATTACCTAGAGGCCGAGCAGAATACTTTGCCAAGCTGAATGCTTGGACAGCTGAAAAATGGGCAAACCGCTTCCACAACTGCTTTACCGGAGGCAACTTAGCCAGATCCTATCTGTGGAATACAACGGACCGGAGGGATCTGTCTTGGGAGGCATTAACTACTCCACCCCTCCGGGAGTGATCCTCTGGAAGACAGAAGGAAAAGATGGAAAATTGGTCTTGCCGGGCAGAGCTAAATCCCCAAGCAAGATGAAGGGCAAAAAGGCCAAGGCCGGGCAAGGTGTGGCAGAGGCCAATCCTACTGAGGTGGAAGAAGCTATTCCAATAAATCCTGAGGGACAAGGTTAAGGGAAAATCGATGATGCCTTACTACAGGTGGTGGAACACGAGAGCACCAAGGAAGCTGCTGGGTCTTCAAATCCTCAAAAGGTCCTAAAAAGGACAAAAAACGAGGAGCAGAAGGTGGAGGCCGGGATGCCAAGAGAAAGAAAACTTCCAAGGGAGATGAGGTTTCTCTCCGGGATCCGGAGCCACTACCTCCCGTTGACTCTACTGATCCTACGAGAGCAGAAGAGATCCCTGGTGACTTTCACACCGAAGAGGTTGGAGGAGGGGATATTAGTATTGATGGTGTCGACATTACTGGTCTTGAGGGGATTGGTCTTTATTTTGAAAACCTCCCATAGATGATTTCGCTGGGCCCTACCACCCTCAAAGTTCTTCGAACACCGTCACATTCAATGGTAAGTATTTTTCTTTCTCGAGAGAAAAGGATGTCATTGCTCACCCCATTCTGAGCAATGTCCAGCCAGTGCTTATCTTGGAAAAGAAAGTACGCAATCAGTCAGCCATCATCAACACCGTCAATTCTGAAAAAGAGAGACCGTCTAGAGATCTTCTTAGTGCCAACCAAAATATTGAGGTATTAAGGAAAAAGAATGAGGAGTTGAAGAAACGTCAGGAGGAGTTGGCCAAAAGGTTAGCCACTTCGGAGGGAGTTGTCAAAGAACTCCAACTAAAGCAATCCGTCCTAGAAAGAGACCTTCTGTCATCAAAAGAGGAGGTGAAGGCCAAAGATAACACCATTCAGGCCTTAACTAATGACAAGATCTCTCTTGAGAATAAGGTGTCCAAGGCTGATCAAGAAAAGACTGACTTGTTGAGGGATCGTGAGAAAACAATCCAGGCTAGGATGGATGCTTACACCAATGAGGTGATAGATTCTCAGGAGGTAAGGTATGCTGAGGTTAGGTCAGATATGGTTCTAATGTTTCATATAAAATTTCTGAAGAAGACGTTAGGGATTTATGGCGATTCGTGGAGTACGAAGACATTCCTTTCCATACCATGTCTGTTAGTGATAAGTACAACTACTCCAGTGAGGACACTAGTGATGAAGAAGAAGAAGAAACCGGGGAGAGTCCGGATGATGACCCAAAGAAGAAAAAGCCAAATGAGGCTGAGCCATCTTCAAAGGCTCAGTCTTAAAGTATCAATTATCTTTTTAATTCTGTTGTGATTGAACCAAAGTCCTTGGATGGCCAAGGAATTTTTTGTAACCGTGTCCGGTCCTTGTCCGGATAAGCCTTTCTTGTTTTGACAATTCAAAGTCCTTGGATGGCCAAGGCATTTCGTATGTTTTAATGAATAGTTTTATTTTGTATAACTCCTGCATCGTTTCATGATTTTACTTTTGGTGGCTAATGTTTAAACAGCCCTTAGTTATTTCACAAGTATTTTAAAGTAAAGTGAGAGTGTTTAAATTCTCCGATGACCAATGTTTAAGTAGTCACCACTCCACCAATTTAATCCGGTCTGCTATTGATAAAAAATTTCAGAGAAAGCTTTTAATTGAAACACTCCGAATATTTTAAGAAGGCATCAAATTTTATATAAAAAAAATCGGACACCTCATTAAAACCTCCCCGCGCCACCATGGTAGGAAAGAGTATTCCCCCAAATATTTACATGAACTGTTAAGAAAGTAAATATTTACATAGTTTATATTCCAAGTACAACCGGAGGTGTTCATTGTTCCAGGGGTGGTTCAAAATCCTTCCATCTTTGTCTTGGAGCCGATATGTCCCAGGCTTAAGCTTCTCAATGACCACATAGGGTCCTTCCCAAGTTGGAGCCAACTTGCCAAACTGCTTCTCTTTAGTATGTAGGAAAACATTTCTCAATAGCTTATCCCCTGGCTGAAAATCCCTTCTCTTAACTTTAGAAGCAAACCTGCTTCTCATCAAACCTTGATAGTGTGCAGCTCTAAAGTCAGCCTTAACTCTTCTTTCTTCTATTAAGTCAAGCTGGCCTCTAGTTGCCACCTCGTTAGCGTGTTCGGAAAAATTATGAACTCGAAATGAAGGGAGAGTAGCTTCTATGGGAGCTATGACATCTATCACATATACTAAGGCAAAGGGAGACTCTTGTGTTGCAACCCCAGGAGTGGTCCGGTAAAAGCCCACAAAACTTCTTGCAAATAACTAGGCCATTTTCCAGCAGCCCCTTCTAAATTCGTCTTCAGACCGGACAATATTGTCCTGTTGGCCACTTCGACCTGACCATTTGCTTGTGGGTGGAAATGGGAAGAGAAGAAATGTTGTATGCCTTTAGAGGCGCATAAACTCTCTATTTCCTTGTTGTCGAACTGTGGTCCATTGTCTGTTGTTACCTTTCATGGAATTCCAAATCTGCAACAGATATTGGATAAAATGAATTTTATAACAGCTTTTGATATTGTACCTGCCAATGGAGCTGCTTCGATCCACTTCGAAAAGTAATCAATAACAACGTTTATAGTTCTACGCCCCCCGGATGCCATGGGTAGAGGTCCCACTAAATCAAACCCCCATCGAGCAAAAGGTACTGGCTCAGAAATTGACTCCAAAGAGATGACTGGGATATGAATTTCATTGCTATATCTCTGGCATGGGTCACACTTTCTTACCAACTCCCTAGCATCTTGCATTATGGAGGGCCAATAATACCCAGCTAACAAAACTCTTCTTGTCAGAGCCATGAGTCCACAGTGAGCCGATCCCTCACTATCATGTAACTCAGAGAGCACTATTTGAGACCCGTCGACCCCCAAACATTGTAAGAGGGGTTTACTATAAGACTTCTTATAAAGAATATCTCTTAGGATGACAAAACCACGAGCCTTGTACTTTAATTTTCTTGCTATTACTTTTTCCGGAGGCAAGATACCATCTGAGAGATATTAAAAGAGAGGAAATCTCCAATCTTGAGGCTGTTTTATCTGTATATTAGAACTTTCTTCTTCCTTATCCGGATTGACTCGAATGGATGGGCACTCTAGCACATGAATCCAAGGGTAGGACTCAGTATAGGCTATGGTTGCCAAGGAGTCTGCTAGTATATATTCTGTTCGGGGTATGTGCTTATAAACGATGCTCTTGAAATTAAGTGCCACTTCTTTAAGAAGAAGAAGTAAGTATTTAACCAGCTGCTCCTTTTTGGCTTCGGATTGACCTTGTCCATGATGGATTAAAAGCTGAGAATCGCTCATCAACTTGACCCTTTTTGCTCCATAAATAAGAGCTAATTTCAAACCAGCTATAGCAGCTTCATATTCGGATTCATTATTAGAAGCCCTGAAAGCAAAACATATAGCTTGGTACATTCTGTCACCGTACGAAGAGGTCAAACATACCCCAGCACCACATCCCATGGTACTTGATCCACCATCAGTCCGGACGACCTGGACTTTTTTTATCTTTCATACTAGTTGTTTGCTTTGTATCCCTGTCTGAGTGAAATTTAACTAAGAAATCTGCCACTGCTTGGGCTTTGATTGGTGTCTGAGGGGCAAAATCAATATCGAAGTTTCCCAATTCCACGGACCACTTAGTCATTCTACTTGAAATATCGGCCTTTTGAAGAACGTTTTTTAAAGGAAAAGACGTCCGGACAATAATGGGATGAGCCTGAAAATAAGGCCTCATCTTCCTCGCAGCAATCACCAGGGCCAGTGCTAATTTCTCAAGCTTCAAATAGATCTTTTCTGCATCAATCAAACTCTTGCTAATGTAATACACCGGACGGGGACAATTATCTACCTCCCTTACCAATACTGCACTTATGGCACTACTAGAGACTGCCAAGTATATGAAAAGAGTCTCTCCGTCAACGGGTTTAAACAAAGTCTTGGGGGAGGACAAATGCCTTTTGATTTCATCGAAGGCCTCATCACACTGTGAGGACCAATCAAAATCCGTTGCACCTTTCAAAGTTTGAAAAAACGGGGCACACCTATCGGAAGACCTTGAAATGAATCGATTTAATGCAGCCATCTCCCAGTCAATCGTTATACTTCCTTAACATTCCGAGGAGGCTCCATTTGCAGTAAAGCATTAAGCTGGTCCGGATCAGGCTGTATCCTTTGCTCACTTATTACATACCCCAGGAACTTCCCGGACTGCACTTCAAACACACATTTTTCTGGGTTTAATTTCAAATTTACTTTCACTAAGTTAGCAAAAGTTTCTTGGAGATCTGCCAAGTGTAGTTCTCCGTCCATACTTTTCACCATCATGTTGTCGATGTAAACTTCCATGTTTCTTCCAATTTGATTAGCAAAAGCCTTGTTTACCAACCTCTGATAAGTAGCCCCAACATTTTTTAACCCAAATGGCATCACCTTGTAACAATGAAGGCCCCTATCAGTAACAAACGTAGTATGCTCCCGATCCTTCGGATCCACTTGAATATGATTATACCCGGAGAAGGCATCCATAAAAGATAGCAGCTTGTTTCCAGATGTGGAATCCACCAACTGATCAATCCGGGAGACTGGGTATAAATCCTTTGGGCAAGCTCTGTTGAGATCTTTAAAATCGATACACATACGCCACTTGTCATTTTTCTTGTTTACCAATACCAAATTGGCTGTCCATAAAGGGTACTGAGACTCCTTTATGTGCCCCATTTTAGTAAGCCGATCGACCTCTTGAACTAAGACATCGGCCTTTTCCTTAGAATAATCTCTTCTCTTTTGTATCACAGGTGTTATATCTCTTCGGATGGACAGTTGGTGTGATATAATATCTGCTGGTACTCCGGTAACATCAACATTGCACCAACCAAAAATATGTTGATGGTCTTTCATGAACTTTAACATTTTACCCTTTAATTCCGATGTCATCTTGGACCCTATCTTGACATTTTTCCTTCAGCCAACGAATGTGTTTCAACTTCTTTAATCGGTATTAAAAATCTAGGGGTCTCTCTAGGGTCATCAATATCACCCTCTCCCCCAGAAAGCCCCTCAATCTGCTATTCCTCGTTGATCCAAACTGCCCCCAACGTTCGGGGGGCCAGTGCTATTGTATAACACTCTCTTGCTACCTTTTGGCTGCTCTGAATAACTCCCACTTGTCCTTGCACAACATATTTCAAACATTGGTGGACTGTTGAGGCCACCGCATGCATCCTAGAGAGCTAAGACCTCCCCAAAATAGTATTATAACAAGTGGGACAATCTACCACGACGAACAATATTCTAACCATATTTTTAAAAGGGCCTTTGCCCAACAAAACCTCCTCCTCGAACGCCCCGATCACATCTGCTGAGCTTCCAGTGAAACCCACAATTGACCTGTTCGAACGCTGAATTACTGCTGGGTTCTTTATTTTTTTGTAGAATATTAAAAAGAGAATATTGGTAGAACTTCTGATGTCTACCAAAATTCGCCTTATGTCATTACCCCCGATGGATGCTCCTATGACAACAGTATCTTCATGAGGACCAGATATATCCCTCAAGTCATCCTCATCGAAAACAATGAAGGAAAATAGAATCTACGATATAT
This sequence comes from Limnanthes douglasii subsp. nivea, assembly GCA_036936605.1. Classification (NCBI taxonomy): domain Eukaryota; kingdom Viridiplantae; phylum Streptophyta; class Magnoliopsida; order Brassicales; family Limnanthaceae; genus Limnanthes; species Limnanthes douglasii. The sequence continues at coordinate 223,615,610 of JAUPFV010000005.1, read as the reverse complement.
AGGAAGTCATGCCTCCTTCGAGTTGGGTAGCTAAATTATGAACATGTCTCTTTCTTGAAGAAGCAGTTGGTGCTTTCATGGTGTCTCCTCCAAAAATTGTGAGTGACTCATAAAAGTTGATAAGTCCGGACACCGACTTGCAATGTTCTGCGATAACACCCACTTTATTCCGGGTTGGATCAGGGTCCAAGTATTCTGATTCTACATCGAACCTTTCGATTATGACCATAGCCCCATCCGGAGCCGATGTGCCTGCATTGTTCGGACCAGCCTGATGGATGTTATCACGCCTATTTCCTCCTCCTCTTTTAACATATTCTCCCAACTTTCCTCTTTCAATCAAATTCTGGACTTCTTGCTTCAAAGCAATAAAATCCTCAGTGGTATGGCTAGTATCATTGTGATACTGGCAGAAACAATTGTTGCGGCTCTCCCTAGGAGACTGTAACGCAGCCGGCTTTCTATAACGTACTTCGTCTTTTGTTTTATCATAAATGGTGGCTACGTTTTCTTTTAATTCTGCAAACCACTCTGGTTGAACCCAAGGCCCTCGCTTATTTCTGGATTGTTACTCTGAGCCGGAGAAGCTGGCTGAGACTGAGCTTTGGCTCTGTTATGACTTTACCCGGCCTCCCTAGCCTTGTTCCCGGACTGGTTTTGGTTTGGATTTGGTGCAGCCGGAGCAGACCTCACCTGCCGTTGCACCCTAGTTTTCTTTGCTTCGTCAACATTAATCTGCTTTCCAACTTGATTCAACAGACCTCCCCATGTCATGGCCTTTTTTCTGGTTACTGAATCAGCCAAGTTTCCAGGGTTTAAGCCCTGCCTTGGAGAAGCTATTGCTACTTGTTCAAAGCAATCAGCCAACCCATTTTTGGTGTTTACAAAGCGACTTATGTATTCTTTTAGAGATTCGTTCGGTTCTTGGGCACAATGGATGATTGTGTCTCCATTTCCCTTTACCTCCTTACTTCCAACAAACTGTCTTCGAAAAGCCACCCAAAAAGTATCGAAATTTCTTATGCAGCCTTGTGGCAAACTGTTGTACCACTTTAGGGCACTCCCCATAAATGGTTGGGAGAATTCTCTACAAAGCAACTTGACGTCATCATCAAAATTCATCATGAAATTTTTAAACTGTTCCAAGTGGTTATCTGGGTCTTTACTGCCATCGTATTTTTTCCATTTTTTTACTGTCAAACCTCTTAGGGAGGTTTCCGGACATGATCTTGGAGGACAATGGAGACTGTCTCCAATTCTGGCCACGACTGAAAACGGTATCCTTATTAGGAGTTGCAAAGATACCTGGTTCATCATGGAAGGCGAAATGATCCATCACCATCCGATCTACGTGTCTCTGGTTATGAGACGATCCTTTGCCTATATGCCTCTTTAACTTTCCATGCCTATCCCTTTTTCTTGAGTACTTTTTGACTAACTTTTGTTTCTTTTTCGAACGGCCTTCATCACTGCTAGATGACATGGATTCTTCGACTCCATCTTCGCATGAGGAGCTGCCGGAAGATTCTGAGTCTGAATCAGATCTCTCCACTGGTTTAGACCGATGAGACTTTTTTGAACTAGCATGAGTCTTTTTCGTGCTCATATGGGTTTTTGAGGGCTCATGCTCTCTTGGATTGTCAATATGATGAACTGACACCTTAGACTTCTCTTTTGTGCCCATCTCTGCCCTCTTGGCAGCCCTCAGAGCTTCTATTTCAACTTTAAACCTATCTTGCTCCTCAATGGTATATTCATCATTCTCTCCCACCACTTCGGCCAAAGCTGGTGGTACTTCCTACACGTCCGGATTCATCCGAACTGGTTTTTCCAGATGGTTTTGAATGCTAGATTCAGGCACCGTCGTCCTCCCATTGTGGTCGCCAATTTGCTGAGGTTTATTTTTATTTGAGGGCAATTTTGTCCAGAGTTTTGTGGTATTTTAAAGGTATTTAATGTTTGGATAGGGTGTAGAGGGAGAATTGAGCTGCTTGGTTGTATTTAATTTTCATTCTTCTCATTAAATGAAAGTGGTTGGGTATTTATACCCTTAATTATGGGCCACATGGGCTTTCAGGTTGACTTATAGATTCAGGTCGAGTTAAAGACCCATTTAGTTTTAAGCAGGTAGATAATTAGCTTAGTCATGAAGTGATTAAGTTTTTAGTGCATTAGTTCTGTCCGGACGATTCAGTGGGTGGATGTTGTCCGAATTGCCCCTGTCCGGTTCTCATAAAGAGTGACAACAAATTCCGGACTCATCACTTTCTACTGAGATTAACGGGTCTTTAAGAAAGAGGAGTAAGGTGCGATAAATAGAGAGTTATGTGAATCACGTTATCTTTGTAAACTGTGAGACTTTTGTAACATAGAATGATTGAGCCATTTATGATTGGAGAGTCTTTCTATAACTTCATTGTTGAATAAATTAGAGTATATATCACCCGTTGATGTAAGATTATTTCCAAAATCCGAACCACGTTATATATTTTCTTGTGTGTTTTGGTTTTTAAGCTTTTTTATTTTTTTATTTCAATCAAACATGAAGTTTATTTTTTGGACAATAGATTTCCCAACAAGTGGTGCGGCAAGCGTGAATCAAGAATAAAGAAAAATCTAGATTGATCGTACTATGACGTTTAGCCTAAATAATTTTTACAAATCGAATGAGTTTAACCTCTTGGAGATTAAGGTTAAGGCTTACCTAATACGAAATGGATTGGTTAGTGATATCGACTAGAAATCTACATAGGCTGATTTCATAGTATTGTATAAAGCTTATAGCCTCAAACTGAGCTTGGGAGATGAAGTGATGTGTGAAGCATCTGAAGAGCCTACGACATTAAAGATTTGAAATCGACTAGAGGCGATTTACATGAAAATTCTATTTGTGAACATATTGTATCTCAAGAAACAACTTTACACAATGTCTATGGATAGTAGCAATGTGATCCGAAGGCACCAAGATGATTAAAATTAAATCATATGTGAGCTGAATGTAGTTGGTGTAACAGTGGATGAAGAAGACCAAGCAAACATAATTTTAAGCTCTATGTCAAAGAATTAAAAACACTTTATGGACATCATACTCAACGAAAAAAACTCCCTTACGATAACGGACGTGAAAAGTGTATTGAACTCCAAAGATCTTAGGAAAGTATGAGTATGCAAAAAGAAAGTACGTACATTAGGAATTGCCGAGAGAAAGAAAATAACAATAATTATTAGAAGATTGAAGTTGGAGATGTTCAACTGGTGTTTGATGATTGTGAGTACGATGACAGATTCATGAATTCTTATTATTATATGTACCAAAAGAAACGAGTGTTGTATAGGTCTTAAAATATGAGAATGCTTGATGGTAGAAGGATCATCCTCAACAATGATGATTCCTTTCAAGGCATAGCTATGGCCAAGACTTAGGTGGAAAGATGTTTACAATAACCTAAAGGTGATTTTGATCGAAGACATGTTGGTTGTTTTCTACTGAGCCGAATGTGTCGAGACTGAGTTGAATGCATGTTCTCGATGACCTTATCCAAATGCATGGTGTAGATTCCTTTGGTCCGAATATATGTGTCGAATGCTACATGAGACGAACCTTTATATGTGTCAAATGCTACATGATACGAAGCTTTAATGGAGCTTCCTAATTTAATTAGGTTACTTATTAAATTGATTTAAAAATAATTAAATTTCCTATTAATTGGGTTTTCAATTTAATTAGGTTTTCTATTAATTTATATTTCTTATTTATGAGGTTTCATATTTTATGTTTAGGGATTTATTACAGCCTTGATTAATGAGAGTTAATATGAAGCGTCTGTTAGAGAATTAAATTTTTCTATAAGTTTATAAATAGAAGGTGAAACATAAAGCTAGGGTTTTATGGTGTGACGTGATTAGTGATTGACTTGTAAGACGAATGTTTATTCTTTTAGTGAGAGAAAGTTCTGGTTTGTTAGAGAATAATTAGAAAAGAGCTAAACACGAAATAGAGAGTTTTGTGAAATATGTTATATTTGTAAATTGTGATAGTTTTGTAACACAGAGTGATTAAACCCTTTGTGTTTTGGGGAGTCTTTTGCAACCAATTTTTAAATAAAGAGAATGTCAATTGTTTGTGGATGTAAGATTACTTTCACAATACGAACCATATTAAATATGGTCATATGTATTTTGGTTTTCTTTAATATTTCTTTTATTTTAAGTTTTTTTCCATCAAATAATTTTGTTGTTGTCTTTTGGAGATTGATTTCCCAAGATAAAAAATACAAACTTTATTTTTTTTAATCAAATTCTATTCAACATTCGAGACATGTTTCCCATAACAAATCTACCTCCTAGAATCAATTATATTTAACATTAAAGACATTTTATTTAACAAATCTACCCAAACAATCAGTTTTTAGATTACCTATGTTGAATATCTTCATTTTTCTCATTTTAACACATAATGTTTTTCGTTAAAAAGAACCTTTAATCGAATCTGGGAGTTTTTTAGATTATTTTAAGGTGTAATAATGATGTTTCATGTCTAAAATAAGTTTTGGATGCTATATATGAATAATTTTAGCCCTGAAATCAGGTTGGAATCAAGCAAAAAAATACAAGAGCTTCTTAATATTCCTTGCCAAGTCATTGGCGTAGAAGATGATGAGATTTTCTAGACATGGATGAAAAATATGAATGAATTGGCCAATGTACTAGTGAAATACTTCACTAATGTTTATCTGTAACAACTTGCAAAACGTATAAAAAATAAAACATGGTATAGTTAATTTTGTGAAGGTTTTGTAAGTTAAGTATTAGACATATTTCAAAAATCAAGTTTTATCAAGGTTTCACACGGTATAAGAAAACATGAGGTTGTAAAACATGGTAAACTAAAATTGTACAATTTTGAATTGCGAGACATAGCTTGCATCTGACTTTGAAAAAACTATCAAAAACTCATGTATATTGTATTACATAATAGATAGTATACCATGTTTTATAATTACCCCAAAATTAGAACATTGTGGGAGAATTCTGCATGCATTATTATTCGGTGCTGCCAAATAGAATCAAAATTTGCACGTTTTCGAAGAATTTCATACATTATTTCACTATATATGTCTTATGAATTTTATACACTATTTCGGCAAAGAATTGGTGAATAAAATTCACAATTCACTACCTTTTAAGAATTTTGGTTGGCCAATTATATCACCGATCTCCACACTAGTGTGATATTGTCCGCTTTGAGGCCCACTAGCCCACACGACTTTGCTTTTGGTCCACTCCCAAAAGGCCTCACACTAATGAAGATGTATTCTTAATTTATATACTGATCTTTCTTCCCATGTTTAACCGATGTGGGATGTAGGACTTTGGTCGCACTTAACAATCCTCATCTCGAACAAAGTACCACTCTAGCCTCCTCTCAATTGACTTTCATCCGCCTACTCTAGTCCGGTGAAGAGAACCCTAAACTCTAGAGCTTTAGGGCGGATCTATCTGCTCACAATCAGATGACACTGTACCACTCCTTGATCAAGCCACCACCTACTTGATGAGCTATCAGGCCCTCTATCTTTAGATGAATCTGCGTCGCTCCTTGATCAAGCCACCTGCTTGATGAGCCATCTGGGGCTCCATCTATAGATGAATCTGCGTGCTCCTTGATCAAGCCACCTGCTTGATGAGCTATCTGGCGCTCCATCTATCTAGCAGATCAATCACCTTGAGTATGGCTCCTAGCAAGATGTTTGGCATCATGAGAATTTCACCCACATCATCACAACCCACCACATCGCGTTCTGTTTGGTATGGGCCTGGTGCTCTGATACCAGATTGTTGATTTCAGATGAATAAATCTCAGACAAAAGCTATGAAAAGCTTCGATAATTTTATTAGGTAATATAAATGACTATTAAATAGTCAAAGATTGAGTAGACAAAATGAAAAACAGTTAAGAACACAAACTCAAAGGACAATATAAAAAAAAGGAAACACGCTTAAAGGACACAAACTTGAAGTGGAGTATAACTCCTATCTTGACCAAATAAAACATTAAAGTCATAACACTTATTAGATGCAACTGGTACATTCTGATATTCGTGGGCCAATTTCTCCAGCATCGAACTCCGACATGAGATATATTCTTACTTTCATCGATGACTTTACCAGAAAAGTATGGATATATTTTTTGTCATTAAAGTCGGAAGCTTTTATATTCTTTACTCGATTCAAGATCCACGTAGAGAAAGAGAGTGAAGAAACGTTAGCATGCCTACGAACGTACAGAGACGGTGAATTCACTTCAAATGAGTTATTGATTTTTGTGAGGAAGCCGGAATTAGCAGACAACTCACTACAGATTTCACTCCGCAACAAAACGGAATTGCTGAGCGCAAGAACCAGACAATAATGAATATGGTGCGGTGTATTCTGAATGATAAAGGAGTTCCTAAACGTTTTTGGGCGGAAGCATCAAAATGGGTTATACATGTTTTGAATCGAAGTCCAACTTCCATGACACAAGAAAAAACTCCTGAAGAGATGTGGAATGGAATAAAGCCTAGAGTTGATTACTTTAGAATTTTTGGTTGTATCGCTCATGTCATGTTCTAGATCAGAGAAGAAAAAAACTTGATGATAAAAGCAACATATGTGTACTAATTGGAGTAAGCAGCGAATCCAAGGGTTATCGCCTATACAACCCAACAACAAAAAAGGTCATTACAAGTAGGGATGTGATTTTTGAAGAAGAGAAAAGCTGGGATTGGGGACATAAAACAAAAGAATTAGAGGCTGAGCAATTAATCTTGGAGGATAGAGAAACTTAAGCTGAGGAGAATGTTGAAGAAGTGACTCATGAGCCTGAAACAGAGAAGATAAATGAAAAAGAAGAAGTTTTGAATCCAGCAGAATCTGTTAGGCCTTAGAGAATCAGAAGAAGACCAGCTTATTTGCAGGATTACGAGACTAGATGAGAGGAAGAAGAAGAAGTTTTGGGTCTTGTAATGTTTGTGTCAAGTGATGATCCTGTAACATTCAACGAAGCTATTAAGGAAGCAAAATGGGTTAATGCTATGAAGATAGAGTTGGAGTCAATAGAAAAGAACGGAACTTGGTTTCTCACAAATCTTCCAAGTGGAGCAAAGAGAATTGGTGTTAAATGGATTTATAAAACCAAGCTCAACGAGAAGGGAGAGGTTGCTTGATTGGTGGTCAAAGGCTATGCGCAAGAAGAAGAAGTAGATTACAGTTAAGTCTTTGCTCCCGTGGTGCGTTGGGATACTATTCGTACGATGCTAGCTGTATTAGCTCAAAAGAATTGGTATGTTTATTAGTTAGACGTAAAGAGTACGTTTCTTTACGGTGAACTAACATAAGATGCGTTTGTAGATCAACCGCAAGGATACATAAAGGAAGGAGAAGAACACAAGGTTTACAAGTTGGTGAAGGCTTTATATGGTTTAAAACAAGCCCCAAGAGCTTGGTACAATAAAATTGAGGCATACTTTGTTAGAGAAGGATTTCAAAAGTGTGAGCATGAGTACACACTATTCGTGAAAACTGACGGAGGTAACAAGATTATTATTGTTAGTATTTATGTAGATGATTTAATCTTCACAAAAAATGATGAAAAAATGCTTGAGTAGTTTATATTATCGATAAAAAAGGATTTTGAGATGACTGATTTGGGGAAAATGAAGTATTTTTTGGGTGTTGAGGTGACACAGGATGGTGATGGAATCTTCATCCATCAAAAGAAATATGTTGGAGAGATTCTTGAAAGGTTTAATCTGCATAACAGAAACGATGTCAAGAATCCTATTGTGCGCGGAGTGAAGTTATCAAAAAATAGTGATGCTAAGAGAGTTGATTGCACAATATATAAACAACTCATTGGAAGTTTAATGTATATCACGACGACAAGGTCTCATATGATGTTTGTTGTTTTTCTATTGAGCCGATACATGTCCGATCCTAGAGAGGAACATATGCAAGCAACAAAGCGTGTGTTAAGGTACATAAGAGGAACGACTGGATTCATTATGTTTTACAAAAAAGGAATTTTGGAGGAGTTGATTGTCTATACTGATAGTGATTATGCTGGAGACATTGATAATAGACGCAACACAAGTAGATACGCTTTCTTATTGAGTGGAGGAGCAGTTTCCTGGGCTTCAAAGAATCAACCGATACTCACTCCATCCACCATTGAAGCTAAGTTCATAGCTGCATCATTTTGTGCTTGTCAATGTATTTGGATGAGAAGGATTTTAGAAGAAATTGGTATGATGCAGTCAGGTTGCACTATGATTATGTGTGATAACAGCTCAACAATTAAACTATCAAAGAACCCTATTCTTCATGGTCGTAGCAATCATATTGATGTTAGGTTCCATTCTATGAGGGATCTTGTCAAAGATGAAGTTGTGAAATTGGTTCATTGTGGTACCAATGATCAGGTTGCAGACACTAAACCATTGAAGTTGGAAGCCTTTGTTCGATTAAGAGAGAAACTTGAAGTTTGCGAGAAGATAAACTGAAGCTATTGCTTTCACTTTAGGGGAAGTAGTGTTAGGACTTTAATGTTTTATTTGAGGGATCCAATAGTGCATCTACTAGCAGAGGACACAACGCATATGCATCTACCAGCAGAGGTATCTAATAAGTGTTAGGACTTTAATGTTTTATTTGGTCAAGATAGGAGTTAAACTCCACTTCAAGTTTGTGTCCTTTAAGTGTGTTTCCCTTTTTTTTACATTGTCCTTTGAGTTTTTGTTCTTAACTGTCTTTTCATTTTGTCTACTTAATCTTTGACTATTTAATAATCATTTCTATTACCTAATAAAATTATCGAAGCTTTTCATAGCTTTTGTCTAAGATTTATTCATCTGAAATCAACAAGGATTACTCTTATTATTTTACAACTTAACCTACTAGTGTAGTTTATAAAAAATATTTATGAAATGTAGTATAATTAAGTTGTAAAATTTAGTATATTTATGTTGCATAGTACTTGCAAAACATGAAATTTTAAAATCTGGAAAACTATAATTTATCGAATCTAAACTTGCACAAACTTGCAAGATTATAAAAATATATATTTATTTTTCTAATATGAACGTGTTTGTATGTTCTATAGAATTTTTTTTGTTTAAATATTTTTTTTTTCAGATTATAGATCATTTCGAGACACCGCGTACTAGAGAGATCAAACGAATGAACATGATCAAGATGCATGATGAAGAAGTTGGTTACTCCGCATATCTTAAAACAGAAGAGTACATCATTATTGATCCTAACATGGGAACATCTCATGTATCACTCTAAAAGACAAGCCCTCCCACCTGATCGGATACTTCATGTATTTATGAGTTTCAAAACACGGTGGTTTACCAAGTATGGAAAGGTAAGGTATGTTAAACTTGTGAAAGATTAAATACATATTCCTAAAAAATGTACAGTTACAAAGTACGGTATGTTAAATTCTAAATAACGGCAAAACTTTTCTTGTGAAATCGGTAGCGTCAAGCTACGAGATGGAACATGTGGCTGAAAAGTCAGAGAAAGAAGATGAACAATAGAAGATAGATAGCTCTAACCCTAGGTCAGAGTAAAAGAGACTTTAAAGAAAAGTCAAATTCTATTCAAAAAAGTGTGAGGCAAAACTAGGGTTTGAGAGCCTTTTATAGAAGTGCTCGAAACCCTAGCCCAAAATTACATTTGCTTTCCTTATGCAATAAAACAAATCCCAGCCTAATTTCAAAGCGATTGGAGATGGTTAAGTATTTTAATAAAATCCAACAAAAATAGGAAAATGTAGAAAATCTACTAAAACAGCAAAACGAGGGTTTAAACGACTAAATTTAGGGCCTGGACTTCATCACGTTGTGATGCTTTCAAAAATCGTTGGGCTTCTCGAAGCGTTCGATTTGAGTGGTCGCATCGCCTAATTCTGATATCTGGGCCCCAAATAAAGCATGTTTCTGTTTGTCCAAAAGGGCCATATAGTCATGGGCTTGTGCAACTACATCATCCTCCCCTTCTTCGGAAGAATTCGCTCACGAATTCTCAGCTTCATCATCCTCAGCAGCAGTGGTAAATGGCACCAGGTGATTCACGTTGAAAAAGTTATGGGTCTTCATGTGGCTGGGTAGTTTCAACCTGTATGAATTGGGATTAATCTTTTCAATAATTTCAAACGGACCCACCTTCCTTGCAGCCAACTTGTTGTACTCGTGTGCAGGATAGCGATCCCTGGTCAAAACAGCCCATACAAAGTCTCCCACTGCAAACTCCACCAGGCGGTGCTTCTTATCTGCGGAAATGTTGTACTTCTATGTTGTTTCCTCCAGGTGTTTGCGGGTGTTCTCATGGATCTCCCATAGATCAGCAATGGCGTTCTCGACCTTAACTGGAACCTTATCAAGCGTTGGGAAAGCTAAGTCTATAGGACCCCGTGGGTTATAACCATAGACTACCATGAAGGGACTATACCCAGTACTGCGCTTGTGGTGCCTGTTGTAGGCGAACTTAACATGATAAAGGCAGGAATCCCATGCTTTCAAGTTTCCATAGACCTCTGTGTGTAACATGTTGCCTAACGTTCGATTAGTTACCTCGGTTTGGCCGTCTGTCTGCGGGTGATATGCGCTGCTAAAACTCAGCTTCGTGTTTGTGAGGCGCCACAAACTCCTCCAAAAATACCCCATAAACCGCGCATCGCGATCAGAAACGATATTCAATGGTAGACCATGTAAGTGGTAGACCTCACGAAAGTATAAATGAGCAACATTCACAGCATCTGTGGTTTTCTTGCAGACAATAAAGTGGGCCATCTTAGAAAACCTGCCAAACACTACAAAAATAGAATCGTTACCTCTCTGTGTTCTTGGTAGCCCAGAGATGAAATCCATGCTAACGCTTCGCCATGGTCCTTCCGGTATTGGGAGTGGTAGGTATAGACCTGCGTTGGAGGATGTACCTTTTGCCACCTGTCAAACCCGACAACCAGCTACAAAACGGATAACATCTCGCCTCAAATGCGGCCAGAAGAACTGACTAGATACAGAGTGAAGGGTTTGATCTCTACCCCCATTCCCCTCATCGTGTCTCTCCTTTACAATCAGTAACCTCAAACTGCCCTCAGGAACACAAAGTAAATTACCTTTGAAGAGGTAACCGTTTCTCACTGCAAAATCTTTTCTCAAACCTGCGCTGACGTCCTCTAGAATAGGACCAAAATATGGATCGATAGCCAGCAAATCCTTCATCATCTCGAATCCCACAACTTCTTCTTCCATACGAATCATCATGCTGCGTCGGCTCAGTGCGTCAGCTACGCGGTTAACTGTCCCCGAAGTATGCTTAATGGAAAAGGTAAATTGTTGAGTAAATGCTGCCTAACGTGTATGACGGGAAGAGAGTTTCTCCTGACTCTGCAGATGCTTTAAGGCATCATGATCGGTGTACAAGACAAAGTCATTGTAGGCCAAGTAGGAACTCTAGTGCTTCAAAGCTCGTACAACTGCATAGAACTCATTGTCATAGGTGTTGTAGTTAAGTTTAGCTCCACTTAACTTTTCGATGAAGTATGCTATAGGGCGGCCTCTTTGGCTGAGTACAGCGCCAATTCCCAATCCAGATGCATCACAATGCAATTCAAATCCTGTAGAAAATTCAGGTAAAACCAGAATCGGTGCAGTTGTCAGTCTTACCTTGATTTCCTCAAACGCCTTAGCTGCTTCAGGGGTCCAGCAGAATGTCTTGCCCTCCATACACTCTGTAATAGGAGCCATAACAGTGCTGAAGTTATGTATGAACCGTCTGTAAAAGGAGACCAATCTGTGAAAAGAGCGGACTTCAGTGATGGAAGTAGGAATAGGCTAGTCTCGCACAGCTGCTACTTTTGACTGATCCACTGAAAGCCCATATTTTGACACAACATACCCTAGGAAGACGACCGAATCTGTCATAAAACAACACTTATCGAGTCCTCCATAAAACTCCTCTCGTCTCAAAACAACCAACACCTAACGTAAGTGTTGGAGATGCAGCTCTTCTGTGGTACTATAAATAAGAATGTCATCAAAGTACACAACAAGAAATTTTCCGTTGAACGGGCGAAATACCTGGTTCATAACCCGCATGAACGTGCTAGGAGCGTTAGAAAGACCGAATGGCATTACCATCCATTCAAACAGACCTTCTCGGGTCTTGAAGGCTGTTTTCCACTCATCCCCCATACGAATACGAATGTGGTGATATGCGCTCTTCAAATCCAGCTTCGTAAACACAGTAGCACCATTCAATTGATCCAGTAAATCATCAAGGCGAGGAATAGGAAACCGATACCTGACTGTAATTTTGTTGATAGCCCGAATATCCACACACATTCTCATTGAGCCATCCTTCTTTGTGTTAATAGTGCAGGAACCACACAAGGACTAAGACTCTCCCAGATGTGGCCTTTCGTCAACAGTTCTTTCATCTGTCTGCGGAGCTCTTCATGCTCTTTTGGGCTCATCCGATAATGCGGTCAGTTTGGTAGGCTAGCACCCGGTACAAGGTCAATCTGGTGTTGGATATCTCTCAATAGAGGAAGACATGTAGGTAATGTATCGGGAAAGACAACAGAAAATTATGCTAATAGCGGCTGAACTCTCTCAGGTATACCAGCAAATGGATCAGTACTAAATTCTTTACCACCAAAAGATAGACAATCCCTGTTTCATGAACATGTTCTATAAACGCCTTTCGAGCTAGAAAGTTCTTACCCGACTCCTTTGATAGTGCACGGGCAGGTTTTGGGGAAACCTCTTTAGTTGGCGTTAATATGAACCTAACATTATTCTCCTACCATCATATGTGACACTTCTATCATATTGCCAGGGTCGGCCTAGCAACAAGTGACACGCATCCATCCCAATGACATCGCACCATGCTTTATCTCTATAGTTACCAACAGAGAAAGATACCAGACATCTTCTAGAGATATTTACCTCACTATCTTTCTTTAACCAGGAAATCTTATAGGGGTTTGGGTGGTCTTCTATTTTCAAGGCCAGTTTCTGGACAACTTCTTGAGAGATAACATTTTCGCAGCTCCCTGAATCAAGAACGAATTTGCATACCTTTCCCCCAATAGTACAAGTCGATTGGAAAATATTGTTTCGTAGCCAATCATCCCCATCACTTTTGGCTTTCGGCATCAGACAGATACGCCTTAAAACCAATGTCTGACCAATATCTCCTCCTGTAACCTGGTCCTCTAGAACCTCATCAACAACATCCTCTGGTTCTTCATCAAACCGTGGGTCACCCTCCAGGTAAAAATCAGCAGTGTCAGCGAACAGACCCCTCGATTGTTGTGGCTGTTGTCGTAATTTTGGACATTGTAAAGCAACGTGCCCTAGTTCATGAAAATGATAGCACCAAACCTGTGAGGAAGTAACTGTGCGACTAGGGACCTGCAAATTAGCACCTGTACGCATAGGAGAAACAGTTGGTACTCCTGGGTTAGGGCTTGGAACCGTCCTTTTTGGGAATGCTGATGGAGTTGTTCTGGTAGTATCTCCTCCATAAGGCCTTCGTGAAAGGGCTTTCTCCAAATGCAGTGCGCGCTGATGTGCTTCAGACACATTCACAGGGTCGAACATGTTCAGCTGGCCCTGAAACTTTTATCGCATCCCCCCTATACAACGAGATACTAGCTGATCTGCTGAATCAGCAATATCGACACGGTTTTGTAGCTTGAAAAAATCGTTAGTGTACTCGTCAACAGTCCTTGACCCTTGTTTAAGGTTTTGGAATTGCTGATACATGATGCGGGCATAGTTGTAAGGCAAAAATGCAGCCCTCATGTGCTTCACAAACTTAGCCCAAGTTGTTATTTTTCAATTACCGTGCCTTGATCTGGTCTACTTGAGCTATTGCCACCAGGATGCAGCTCGGCCTCAGAACTTAGTTGCAGCCAACTGTACCCGCTTTGCATCCGGAACCTCCTTGAAATCAAGAACTTCTTCAACTGAGGCTGGTGTGGTTTATTTTCGTCTGAGGGTAAGTTTGTAATTTTTGTTTAGAGTTGTGTGGAAGTTTGTGAGTATTTAATATTTGGGTAGAGTGTAGAGGGAGAATTAAGCAGTCTGGTTGCATTTAATTTTCATTACCCTCATTTAATGTTGGTGGTTGGGTATTTATACCCTTATATTTGGGCCTTATGGGCTTTCGGGTCGTGTTTAATGGACCCGGGTCAAGTTTAAGGACCCATAAGCTCTAAATAGGAGAGCAGGCAGCTTAGTCAAGAAGTAATTATGTTTTTAAATACTTTAGTTCTGTTCGAACAGTCCAATGGATGATGGTGTCCGAACTGCCCATGTCCGGTTAGGTAGACGTTGTCTGAACTGACCCTGTCCGAAGAGGTGACGGAATCTGGACTCATCAGAGGCGATCCAATCTAAAAACTCCTCCGGTTCGAGACCCCCTTGGAACTCTGGGATCTCCCGTTTGAATCCAGATTCCCACCGGTTGTTGGCGTTCAGATCAGAATCTCTCGGTGGCGTCTGCTCAAAAACTTGGTCACGACAGTATTATGGTGAGTATTGACCCCTAACTTGTTCTCGCCGAGGAGCAAACGGATTCTGCTCGCGGCCGATCTCTCTCTCTCAGATCCCGACGGCTGGTTGCTCGAACCTGGAGCTCGAAAGCCGTTGGTTTGGTTGTTCAACAACCTGTGTAGTGCTTCTTGTACATCTCTCAACTGATTTCCCAACGAGTGCATTTGTTCACCAACATGGGATTGGAATTGATCGAATTCCTCACGGTCGACCGATTCGGTGATCGGAATAGTGGACTTCTCTCGAAAAGATCGCTTTGGCGGCATACCGTCGTTACCCACGCCGTAGGAACTCTGAATCTGATACCAATATGGTAGCGTCAAGCTACGAGATGGAAAATGTGGTTGAAAATTCAGAGAAAGAAGATGAACAATAGAAGATGGATAGCTCTAACCTAGGTCAGAGTAGAAGATACTTTAAAGAAAAATCAAATTCTATTCAAAAAAGTGTGAGGCAAAACTAGGGTTTGAGAGCCTTTTATAGAAGTGCTCGAAACCCTAACCCAAAATTACAGTTTTTTCCTTATGCAATAAAACAAAGCCCAGCCCAATTTTAAAGCGATTGGAGCTGGTTAAGTATTTTAATAAAATCCAACAAAAATAGGAAAATGTAGAAAATCTACTGAAACAGCAAAACGAGGGTTTAAACGACTAAATTTAGAGCCTGGACTTCATCACGTTGTGATGCTTTCGAAAATCGTTGGGCTTCTCGAAGCGTTCGATTTGAGTGGTCGCATCGCCTAATTATGATATCTGGGCCCCAAATAAAGCCTGTTTCCGTTTGTCCAAAAGGGCCATATAGTCATGGGTTTGTGCAACTACATCAGAAATGATGTAAAATGATAATTTGTAAAACTTTATATTGGTGTGTTACTTTTACGAAACATAACAATATTTATTCTTGTGAAATGTTATGTTGTGGATAAATATATTTTGAATTTGCAAAACATGGTATAGTAACTTGTGAAATATCATATATTAAGCTTTTAAAATGTATTCTAACATATGTAACTTTTTATTTTATTTACATCGCAAACAATATGCATACGTTTATACAGTTATTATACAAGTTTAAGACTGTGGAGGTTCGCACATCAGAAGCAAATATAATTCTATATAGATACAATGCCCTTTGGGAGTTTTATCGATCATTTGGATAATTTTAGTGTAAACCCTATACTCAAATGTTCATAGAGAGAAGACATCCATATACCAATATATTTCATACTCGGGCTAAAAATATGTTAGGTCTAGCATTCAAAGATTCACGTGAGAAAAATTTAAAAATACAAAGGTGTTGGAATCAGTTTAAGTTATATTTGTACACTGATTAAAAGATATATATATATTTGATTTTATATTAATTTTATACTAATTTAATTGTTAGTTTTAATTGATTATGAATAAAATAGTCTCATTTGGTTATATTAAATAAAGAAAAACAGATAAAAATTGCAAATAAAACTACGATTAAAGAAGATAAAATTCAATGATTAAAAATCATTAAAACAAGAATAAAAAAGAAGAAGAATAAATATTAAGAATAAATTGAATTTCAAAATGTAACAAATATAATCTTTAATCTTCAAGAATATAATCTTCAAAATGTAATAAATGTAATAATGTAATAAATGTAATAAACTAAGTGAGAATATTTATTATTTATCGAAAGATAATCATAACACCTTGTAAAAGAATTTGATTTCAAAGAATACATATTTAATTGACCCTAAAATTATTTTAATATAAAAATTAGGTAAGAAACTAGAAACATTGTTTATATATATATATATATATATATATATATATATATATATATATATATATAATTGACCCTAAAATTATTTTAATATAAATCACTATCAATATTTTAGTTGATATTATATTTAGTTTCTTAAGAATATAAACTTTTGAGCCATTTTAAATTTACGCCAGCAAGTAAACTTTATTTACCTTATTAGTTAAGTTTTATAATTTATTTTATATCTAATGAAGAATGATTTTTCCTCTCGTTTAATAGACGATGTTCAATATTCGATATTATCATAATGGAAAATTTACGCATGTAATTTTTATTTTAAGTTTTTTACGTTATTGTCGGGAAGGCTATCTAATTTGCTTTAGATTTATTATTTGATATATATATATATATATATCAAATATATATATATATATATATATATATATATATCAAAAATATATATATATATATATATATATATATATATATATATATATATATATATATATATATATATATATATATTATTTTTATTTTTATAATATGTGAAAAGAGCCTCCTCCATTTTGGTCTGAAGATTAAAAGAACCTTTCGGAGACTAAAGAAAGAACTAAAGACGATAGAATAAAATTCATGAGTAGGTACTGATATGAAATAGATAAGTGAATTCAAAAATCCATCATTAGTCAGGTTCAAGACCAACATTCTAAGGCCAAAAGTAACTGCTCTAATTCTAAGATAAAATCGATATTAGTTACTATCGAGATGATAAGATATAACACTACAGTTAAATTATACCCATCAGCCATACCGATGTACCTTCGACAATAACCGGAGGGCACTACATCAAATGAAGTCGAAGGACGTTAGAAGAAGAGAAACCATGGGATGACAGAACGAGGTACCCTTGACAGAATAAGCTAATGGCAAAGACATTGAGCAAAGAAGTTAGGCATTGACCAAGGACAAACAGAGCTATCATCTCGCGTTATAGCAGACTGGTACCCCGGTCAGCATCGTAAAGGAACCAGCGTGAAGATCATATAGTACCTCGGATTGATTCGAGTAGTGACACCAAAAATTAAGGCCATAATAGCAGTATTCATAACGAGGAAACCAGGCTTGAACCCACGATCAAGCTCAACAGAAAGTAGAGAATTATTATGAGGTAGTGGAATAATATATTAAGATAATTGTTCTACATGGAATAGAGATTTGAAGATTGTGTAAGGTTTTTTCTCTGAGAAAAGTAATAATATATTAGCATTTTATTCTTATGTTTTTTGTCCCTTAAATCTGTTAGTAAAATCTCTCACCAGATTTTGGTGTCGTCTGTAGGAACGCTACACGAGCTCATACTTGGGTTAGTGATGGTGTTAACTAGGTCTGGAATTGAAAGAGAGAATATGGCTGCCTCACATAGGAAAGGATGGCAAACCAACCACGACGTCCAGGAGAACCAACCCAACAACGAGGCAGTGGTAGGACCTGATCAAGGAGACTATCGATAAGTCTACGTAACGACAAACCAGACCGACAATCAGTCCCACGTTAATGTTGAGGAAAAAGTTGGCGACCCCGCTGAGGGTGAAAACCCTTTAAATCTCGGTATGTCTTCCACCTCTTCTAACATTTATATATTGGAAACTCAAATAGAGAAAATCAAGCGTGAGCAGCAACGGGTAGCTCAATGGCAGCAAGAAAAAGACCGCGAGGCCGAGCTGCGTTTTGATCAGATTTTTGAGACTCTACAGCTCTTGAGCGAGAAGGTCCACTCATGAGGCGCTAGTAGGCAATATAACTTATTGGAGAATGATGGGGATGACCTCACACATAAAATCAAGAGTCGTGCTCACAAGGGTGAAGACACCAGGTGAAAGCAAAAGCAAAAAACAAAAGAATAAAGGGTGACTGACTCTCATCGGGACGATCGGTCTACCGACAGAGCACCTAGAGAAAATAGAATGGTGGGGAATCCCCCTTTGTGAAGAGTATCCTCGAGGGAAAACTTCCACAAAAGTTCGACCCACATAAGATAGATTCGTATGTCAGCTTAGGAGATCCCTAGCATCACCTCGAACAATTTAGGAATATAATGATGGTGTTCAACTCAGAAGATGTGCTACTGTGTAGAGTGTTTTCAATGATGTTTAAAGGTGATACCCTAGACTGGTTCAATAGCCTTCAAAAAAGGTCGATCAAGGATTTCGAAGGCATATGGGTTGCATTTTGAAATTGATTTGTGGGATATAAGGAGCACAAGCATGAAGGCGCTGCTATTATGGATTTGTATCAACGAATGGAAGAAACCATAAAGATCTATGTGCAGCATTGTGTATAATATATGAAATCCCTATCAAGTTGCGTTGAAGCAATAACGGTATCAGCGTTCAAAAGGGGTTTAGATCATGACGACCCCTTCTTCATTGACCTCATTAGGTTTTTAGTTAAAATGGTGGGTGATATCCTTGCCCGATTGGATCAGTTCATTCGAGTCGAAGAATCCAACAAGGTGGACCTCACGCTAAATTACTAGCACAAGAGTCTAGAGTTTAAACTGATCTCCATTGAGAAGAAATGTTATGAGGATGGATCCAAATCGAATGTTCTGCGCTCTCGAATTGGTCGGCCGCACCCTTCTTACTATGAGAACCTAGTAAGAAAATTCACACCCATGATGAAGAGTATAGTTGTCATATACGAAAGGACTAAATAAAGATCTAAATACCAGTCGTCGAGGGGTAAGCTAGCAGCTCCAAAAAGTGATCTCGGCGGTACTTGTGTACCTATCACAATGACATAGACATTTAACAGAGGAATGTTGGCAACTGAAAAAGGAAATCCAGAGATTGATGGGCAGTGGGGACCTCGTCCAGTTTGTGAAACAGAAAGAGAATGCAGTCGAAGATGGAGGGGATCCTAATACAGAACCAACGAAGGGATCATATATACTAGTGGAAAACAACAATGGTTGTGCACGATTTTTTGAGGCGACACATTGTTTAGAATGGACCCCGCAACCTGAAAGCTCCATCAGAGGACCTCGATTTTCACCTAGTCAAGGGCTCCTCATACCATAACTTTAGGAAGTCGGTGGCAGATTTGATCTTCAACAATGATGATTTGAGGAGAATTGTCACACCCCACGAAGATGTGAACGATAAGTGCCAACATTTCCGGAGTCATGGTCACGAGAATATTAATTGACAATGGTAGCTTGGCGAGCATTATCTTCAAGTCAAGATACAAGAAAATGCTGAGGGTCCCAGTTTACAAAATAATGGACATAAAAGTGGTCAATTATGAAGGAAAATCGACAAAATTCATTGGTGAGATTGAGCTCCCGGTAACAGTCGGGTACAGATATACCAAGAAAATTTACCTTCTCACCAACCTCCTCTTCTTATTCTTCTTCGTCTTCGGTGATCTAAGGTTTCTCATCATCTGGCACAAGTGCTTTAAACTGGCCCAGATCCATGTCGGCATTCAGTCTTCAAAGCATGATGATGGTTTCCTTCCGAACACGCTACAAATATGGCTTTATCTTCTCCAGTGCCTCTTTTTGACCGTCAGCATAAACCTTTGAAATCAGTTTAGTATGCCGATTTTGGGTATGATCTAGTTTTAGCCCCACGCAAGTCGCCTATGACCGGATAGTGAAATTTTCAAATAACATTTTGCGAGTGTTAGCAGAGTACTCCTCGATTGTGATAAGAAGACTTGAAATAACATTTGGCGCTCGTAAATTAGGTTAACTAGTAAGAACTCAAATGAAGGAAAGCATGCCCCTTTAAAGATGGTATACGGGAAAGAAGAGAAAATAAAAAAAAGGAAAGAGAAGGTATACTTATTAAATTTATATAAAATTAAATAGGGTCCAATGGGCCAACTTATGGGTCACAAATTAAGAAGAAGTGAGAAAGGTCACACCGCTTCGATAAAAGAGAGAAATGGGAAGCATCATTTCTACAGACACGTAATCGAGAACGGCGTTTGTCAGGCATGCAAAACAGAATCGAGACACATGGCAAAATAATACTAACAATAATGATAACACGTCTAAAAAACGTCATATACCTCGGCTGGCGTATTAACTTTAATCATTCTAAAAGGAATTTGTTATACAACTACTCCATTTACAAGGACTAGGGGGAGCCCTGATAAAGTATAACACTACCGTTAACTTATACCTATCAACCATACCGAGGTACCTTCGACAATAACTAGAGGGAACTACATCAAATGAAGTCGAGGTCGAAGGAAGTTAAATGAAGTGGAACCATGGGACGACAAAACGAGGTACCCTCAGCATAACAAGGCAAGGACAAAGACATGGAGAAAATGATCTAGGCGTTTACTAAGGACAAACAGATCCATCATCTCGTGTTATAGCAGATCGATACACCGGTCAGCATCGTAAAGGAACCCGCGTGAAGATCGTATAGTACCTCGGCTAGATTGGAATAGTGGCACCAAAAATTAAGGGCACTAAGAGAAGTTTTCATGACAAGAAAACTAGGCTTGAACCTACGATCAAGCTCAACTGAAAGTAGAGAATTATTCTGAGGTAGTGGAATACTATATTAAGATAAATCTTATAATAAAATAAAGATTCAAATATTATGTAAGGTTTTTCCTCCAAATAAAAGTAATGAAAGGTTAACACTTTATTCTTCTATTTTCCATCCCTTAAATCTTTCACTAAAATCCCTCACCACCAGAACAACCAAATATTCACTGAAGATTCAGAATAATATCTCAACTTGTATCTCGTTGGTTTCTTAGAGATCTACAATAGATGCAGTTTCAATAATGTCTCCACCGATGCAGTAAAAATCTGACTCTTTCCCTTCTCTTTCAAGGGATGATTGCAGTCTTTACTATTTTATTATATAATAATTTGGGGAGTAACTATATCAACTCATGAAGTATTTCCAACCTGTAATATCTGATAACTTTCGCATCGGTATTTCAACATTCTCTTAGAGAAGAAATGAACATATGAGTGAATCATAGGAAATATATAAAGAGTTTTTATGAATATCCCCTCATCACGGGACTCTGACCTAGTTGTTAGTCATGATATTCTATAATAGAATAAAGTAATAAGTTGATGATCGATGCTGCAACTAGAGGATCATTAACAAAAAAATAATAAGTACTCTCAAGCAACAACTATGGATCTGAAAAGAAGGCATAGATGTACTCAGTTAATAATAAGACTTTCCTTCAAGCTAAGATAGCAACACTTGAACAATAGATGAACCAACTGAATATGAATTCGGTTGCAATAATAGACATTAATACTTACCATTCGTCCATGGTAAATCAATTCATGAAATCCGAAGATGTCAGGTATGTGAGCAATTTCCAACAAGAGTGCAATCCTTATTTTTCTAAACCTCATCAAACAGGTCGATGCTAAAATCCGTTAATATAAACTTTTCTCGAAAGAACAACGAGAATATATGAAAACAATATTTGATGAGAATGTGAACAAGTTTATTGAATCACCTACAACTCACTTTGAGAATAATGGAACGAGCATAAATAATATCGAAGTATCAGTTCATAATAATAAAGCAAGCCTGAAGAACTTAGGGGTTTAATTACGACAACTACACTCGATGATAACATCGAGAATTTAAGAAACTTGGATTAATGGTTATTACATTGGATATTACTTTTGCATGAATTTGATCTTGAGATCCAAGATTAATAAAAAAGTTCATAAGATGTTGTAACAAATCATTTATCTCTTTTGGAGCGAAATGACCATATTGTTCAAAAGAGTGGATCGATAAATGAGTTATTTTCCGATGAACAGTTCATGGAAGTCAAAGTTGAACCTTGGTTTGCATAAATTGCAAATTATCTCATAGATAAAGAGATCCACCGAGATATGAATTATCAGCAACGAAAAATATTTTTCGGGATCTTAAATGGAGACATAGACTCGCGAATGTTAGAGTATCTATCAATATTTCTATATTACTTTTCAATTTAGCTATGACTGCATGTCTTTAAAAATATTTGATCGATGTCTGGTTGAGTGCACCAAAAAGCATGTCTAACAACCAAATATTGTCAACTTCAATCGATGAACCTACCAATTTAGAAAGACAATTTATTTTTTGGTACCCCTTGATTTCTATTTATATAAAGTTAAATATATATATATATATAGTTAAATATATATATATATATAGTTAAATATATTTTTTACAGTTTTTTGTTCTCTCGCATTGCTACACAATTCTAGAAGTTTTGCATCTTCAACCCGCATCATGTGTTTCGACTATAATTATGAAACGTTGTCTACCAATATCTTTCCCCTATTTGGTCATAGTCTTTAGGCTATAATAGTCATATGCCACAAAATGATGAGTTTGGTCATCCAACAGTAATATCTAACAAGAATTTACCTTTTACAACAGGAAAACATCAAATGAATTAGCAATATATTGGACCAAACATAACACACAGATTAATACATATTTAAATTTCGCATATTATAGTTTACAATATTTCAAAATTTAATATTTTACCAGTACAACACATAATGTCGCAACTGAAAAATATCATGTTTTATAATATAAATATACCATATTTTGCAACTCTTATATATTATGTTTTACAAATATTGTGATATTTTATAATAGTTTAAGGTTGTATTGTAATATGATGAGACTCCCTCTATAGATAGTTTTTTTAAAACACATATAACAATAATATCAGGAAACAACCAATGGATCACTAGTATATTAGCTCAAACAAATTTTGTCAGAGCTTTGATAAAATAATATATAAAATTCTCTAACAACTAGCGGATTATACATTTTATTCGTCAATCGTTGGCAAAATATATTTTGGAATTTTCCCGAAAAGCTTGTAGACAATAACATTAAAAATCAACTTAGTTTTTATAATAAAAAGTATAACTTTTTAAAAAATGATATTTTGGTTTTTGTTATGTTGATATGCTTAATCTCTTGCTACAACCAAAGTCATAAGATAATAATGTTATTGTCATGCTTTATTTTTTTTAAGCTCAAATATCTATATTATCCAACAAAAAATAATCAACGTGTAAATACAAAAACGTAATACTTTTCTTTGTTATGTTGCGATGATATCTTGTTTTACCCAAATTAGTGTTTAGTTATATTTTATTTTTTCAAAACTTATTTTTCTAATTTAAACTTATTGTCGGATGATAAAACTCATTTTTAAAAATCTATAACTTTTTATTATTTAATTAATACTATAATCATTTATTACTTGATTAAATAAAATATATTTTTATTTACTAACATAATATGTATGCATTATAATAAAATATTTTTTAATCTAAATTTAATTTTGTTGTAACAACAATAAATTTTGTACATAATGTTTTTATCAAAATTCCTGAACCAATTTTTCTTTGCTAAGAATTGATGACTTTAAACTAACAAACATTCTACACTGTTATTTATTTTTAGTGTTCTTTTAGCACTATTATGGTTATGTGCTTATCCATTCAAAATTAATATGAAGAAGAATCAATTTTTAATGAGATAAGACACCACATATAGATTCCGAAGAGAAAGATTTTTAAATTGTTTTCATAATATTTATAAACATATGTCAATATATTGAATCATATTAAAAAAATACGTGAATTTATATTTTCATCGAGTAACTAGCAACACATTTCATCTCACATGAAATTAATGTTGTTGTATCTATGTTAGAACTATTTAGTTTAATGAATCGATATTACTTATTCAAAATTTAGAATGTCTATGTTTACTATAGTCAAATTGGATCATCGTCATTGATGAATTTTTATTAGACTAAAGATACATAAAACTCCTAAACTGTATCAGTTCTTCCCTATAATTACTTACATGAAGGATACATTAGGTCTTTTGTTCTTTATATCTAGTTCATTCTTGTAACAACTTTGGACTTCTTTTTAGTCACATTTTAAAGAAACGAAACAATAATATCATTTTATATAGAATTAAAATTAGGTTTTTAACATAAGGCTAATTGTAATTCTCATTTTGTTAAGTTTTGTGACAATGGACTATTAAATATTTAAAGCCCAATATCATTAGCTCTTTATTTAATCTATAAATATGAGCATATACTCTATGTAATTCTTACGTTTTCTAAATAAACAGAAATCCTAGCCGCTTTCTAGCGGTGACTTTTTCTCTATTTTCTCTCTCTTTGTATATTAACATGTATCAAAACCTGGAGTAAACTAATCAGAGAAGTGTAGTGATCCCCTATGTTTCTGCTAGCTACTGGTTGTTCTTCTCTTCATGTTGTGCCTTAATTGCAACCTTTTTCTTCTTGTTCTGCTTCTGTTACTGGTTGTTCTTCTCTTCATATTGTGCTTTAGTTGCAACCTTATTCTTCTTGTTCTGCTTCAGTTACTGGTTGTTCTTCTTGTTTTGACCATTTTACGTGATGCGTGGTTGTGATTGTTCTTCTTGTATATTTTGGATATGTTTTTAGTTGGATTCATATATGTTATCTTGTTTTTTGATTAGCTTTGTTTGAAAATGTTTATCTGATTTTTGTCAGAAGAGATAAAGTTTTCGGTTTTTAGATATGTTTTTGGTTGGTTTCAAATATTTTATCTTGCTTTTTATTAGAATTATTTGGAAATTTTGATCTGTTTTTTTTCAAAAGAGATAATTTTTTTGGTTTTTGGATCTGTTGTGTGCAACCACAATCAAACGGTTTGATCGAAAAAACATGGTGTCCGTTTTTGCTGAATTTTGGAGATCATGTTCGAGACATCCAATTCTTCAATCTGACTGGTTGGATTTTGATTTGGTGCTACAGTTTAGGATAAATCATTGGTGGACCAGTGCAATGCTTTTTGTTGGTAAAAGATGTTTAATTTTATACATAAATTATTAATATTGGGATTTGGATTTTGATGAGTCCAGAATTCTTCACCACCACTTACTGTGAAAACCAGTCAGGGGTAATCCGGACAATAATTACCCACTGAAATGTCCGGACAGGACAAAATTATTAAAATACTAAACACCTTTTGACAAAGCTAATTTCTAATCTGCTTAATAAACTAATGGGTCTTTGAACTCAAACCGATTTCTCAATTTGACCCAAAAGCCCATGGGTTCATAATTAAGAGTATAAATACTCAACCACTTTCATTAATGAAGGGGATGAACATTTAATACAACCAGGCATCTCAAATCTCTCACTACAAAACACCCAAACATTTAATACCCATAAAATAACCCATAACATCTAACAAAATTACCCTCAGTCTAAAATAATCCTCACCAATTTGGCGACCACAGTAGGAGAAGAAGGTGCCTGAATCTAGCATTCAAAACCAACAAGAAAAACCAGTTCGGATGAATCCGGACGAGCAAGCAGTGCCACCACTTTTGATAGAAGTGGTGGGAGAAAACGATGAGTACACGATCGAAGAACGAGACAGGTTGAAAGCTGAAATAGAAGCCTTGAGAGCTACTAAAAAGGTGGAGTTAGGTTTGAAAGAAAAATCGGAAGTGTCAGCCATTCACCACACTGACAATCCAATGGAGCATGATCCATCAGCAAAGACTCACTTGAGCACTAAAAAGACTCATGTCAGCTCAAAGAAGTCTCACCAGTCTAAGCCGATGGGGAGCTCGGAGTCAGAATCCTCTAGTAGCTCCTCGAATGAGGATGGACTTGAGGAGTCTATGTCATCCAACAATGACAAGAAGAAGCAAAAGTTGGTTAAAAAATATTCAAAAAAGAGGGACATGCATGAAAGGTTGAAAATGTATCTAAGTAAAGGGTCATCTCATAGCCACAGCCATGGCCGGAGACATATAGACCAGCTCTTGATGGATAATTTCGCTTTGCATGATGAACCAGGTATCTTTGCAACTCCTAATGAAGATATTGTCTTTAATCGTGGCCGGAATTGGAGACAATCTCCATTGTCTTCCAAAATACTGTCCAGAAACCTTCCTAAGAGGTTTGATAGTACTAAGATGGAAAAGTATGATGGGAGCAAGGATCTGGATGATCATCTGGAATAGTTTAAACATTATATGATGAACTTTGACGATGATGACAAGTTGCTTTGTAAAGCCTTCTCCCAATCTTTTACGGGGAGTGCTCTGAAATGGTACAATAGCCTACCACAAGGGTGTATCAGAAACTTTGATACGTTTTGGGTGGCTTTCTGAAGGCAGTTTGTTGGAAGTAAGGAGGTGAAGGCAATGGAGACACGATTATCCATTGTTCCCAAGAGCCAAATGAATCGTTGAAAGAATATATATATATAAGTCGGTTCGTTAACACAAAGAATGGATTAGCTGATTGTTTTGAACAAGTAACAATAGCTTCTCTGAGACAGGGTTTGAACCTTGGCAATCTGGCCGATTCGGTAACCAGGAAGAAGACCATGACGTGGGGCGGTTTACTGAACCAGGTGGGAAAGCAAATCAATATGGATGAAACGAAAAAGACTAGAGTGCACAGGCAAGTGAGATCTTCCCCAGTTGCACCGAACCAGAATCAGTCCGGATACAAAGCTAAGGAAGCCGGACAAGGCTCAATCTCACCCAGCTCCAGCTCAGAGCCAGCAGTCCAGAAATAAGCGAGGACCTTGGGTCCAACAGGAGTGGTTTGTCGAATTGAAAGAGAATGTTGCAACAATCTATGACAAAACAAAAGATGAGGTTCATTTTAGGAAGCCGGCAGCGCTTCAATCTCCTAGGGAAAGTTGTAGTGCTTGTTTCTGTCAATATCATCATGATATCGGCCATAACATGGAAGATTGCATCGCTTTGAAACAAGAGGTGCAGAATCTGATTGAAAGAGGAAAATTGGGTGCTTATGTTATAAGAAGAAGTAGGAATAGGCCTGATAATGCTCATCGGATCGGCCCAACAAACAATGCACGAACATTGGCTCCGGACTGGGCCATGGTAATTATTGAAAGATTTGATGTGGAATCAGAGTATTTGGATCTTGATCCATTCCGGAATAAGGTGGGTGTTATAACAGAACATACCAAGGCGGTGTTCGGGATTATAAGTTTTTATGAGTCACTTACCATATTTTGGGGAGACACCATGACTGCACCAACTCCTTCTTCAAGGAAGAGGCATGTTCACACCCTGGCTACTCAGTTGGAGGGAGGCATGTCCTTCTATCAATCCCAAATTCCTTTTCCCTTCATTGTTTTTGATGAAGATGATTTGAGGGACATAGCTGGTCCTCATGAAGATGTTATGGTGATAGGAGCATCGATTGGGAGCAATGACATTAGGAGAATTTTAGTGGACACTGGCAGCTCAGCCAATATCCTCTTTTTGAGTTCCTATAAACAAATGAAGAATCCAACAGTGATTCAACGTTCGAACGGGTCTATTGTGGGCTTCACTGGAAGCTCTGCGGACGTAGTTGGGGAGTTTGAGGAGGAGGTTTTATTGGGCAAGGGCCCTTTCAAGAAAATGGTCAGGGTACTTCTTGTTGTGGTAGATTGTCCCATGTGCTATAATGCGATCTTGGGAAGATCTTGGCTCTCCAGGATGCATGATGTGGCTTCAACAGTTCACCAGTGTTTAAAATATCATGTTCAAGGACAAGTGGGACTTGTCCGGAGTAGTCAAAAGATAGCAAGGGAATATTATGCAACTGCGTTTGCCCTTAGAACTTTGGGGGCAGTTCGGATAAATAAAGATTAGCAATTGGTGGGGCCCTCTGGAGGAGACGATGAAATTGATATCCCCAGAGAGACATGATAAGTGCATTTCATGTCATTTATTATGCTTCCATTATTCTTAAAATCATCGCCGGTTAACAAGTTTTCGTTGTGTTTCAACGTGTTTTTTATTCATTCTCGTAAGTATAACAATATGGAGACATTATAAACTTTTTGGGAATAGAATGCTCATAATGTTCTTAATAATTTATAATTTTGTATGTTTTATTTCCCTTTAAAAATTTTATGGCTAGATTGACTATTGTTTATGTTCGCAACCTTTATTTTATTTCAGTGTAAAGACGTGCATATAAGTGACAGCAGTCCTGAGAGATTTCGATAAGAATTGTTCATTATTTCGATTACGATCCAATGATTTTGATATTTCATTATTTTGCAACACAGGAAAATGTTGGTTCCTTTACCTGCACCACTAGGCCTTCTGTTCCAAAGAAAATTTATAGTGAAGGGATGGAGTTGTGTCGCGGGTAAATTGTGATAATATTAATAAATTTGGGGTTGAAATTGAAAAAAACTGGAAAATTAATGTACTTGAGGACAATTTTGGAACACGTTATGGGTCTGATGGGCTTCATTGGGCTCATGAATTGGAAGAAATAAAAAAGTCCAGTGGAAGGAATTAAACAAAACGAGATAAGAAGGGAAGAAGAATTAAAATTGGCTTATGTTTTGGGTTTTTCGAACAGAAGATAAGAAAGCCCAAGCCCAGTAGAAAAGAAAAGTAATTTGGCTTCTACTAGGATTTATGGGCAGAATATATAAATAGAGAAAAAGGGAGAAGAGGTGTGTGCCTTTTGGGTTTTCTTTCGTCAGAACAAAACAAAGAAGAAAAAAAAAAGAATATAAAAGCATAATAGACGAAAGAATAAGCAAAAACACAATTTACTACTGTCTGCGTTTACGGCATAATACAATACAAAGAAGAAAAATTGGAATTTGCTACTTCTTTGGGAATACAACGCGCCGCTTTGGGTTTTCTTGGGGAAAAACAAGCGAGAGAAAAGGAGAACAGACACTACTGGGTATCCTGCTGAACATAGACAAAAGAAGGGATCGGAAAAAGACGAAGAAGACAAAACAGAATCGGCTTTGTGCTAGGAAGAAGACATCCGGCAGTTCGTGAATTGCTTTCGGCAGGCGAAACCAGAGAAAGCAGGTGACAACTATTCTTTGGGTTTTCGATCGGCAGCGGGTGACTGCTACTGCCATTTTCGACCCGCAATTGAGGTGACGGCTACGGTGTTTTCGTCCGGTAGTTTATGTATCGCTCAAGACAAGTGACGACTACTTCTTTTTCGTTGTTTTTTTATCGGTACTTTACGGATTGTTTATGACAGGTGATACTTGGTGGTTATTGTTCGGTTTGATATTTTCTAAACTCTTATTCATCTATTTACATTCGTCTTAGAGCTATGTTAACCATTGAGCCCATGATGATGATTCGTTTGATTATGAACTAATCGTTGGCATGGAACTCTAACGGATTTGTTTGAATAATACTCATGGTTTGATTGCTTGATTGATTTGTGAGATACGTTTATCGGTTACCTAGTATGGTTGTGCTTATCATTAGATGCATCGCGAACATCTAGTTTGTTAATCTTTAATGAATAAGAAAGTGGATTTAAGGGTTTAGAACTTGTCATGCTAGCATAGGTTCTTGAATGATTCGTATTGTAATTGTTCATGATTCGTAATATGTCACTAATCATATCATATTACCCTATGTAATCGAAATAGATAACTTGCGCTTAAAACCAATTGTACCTCAATTCGTATAGACATATAGGATTGTCATGCAAGCGGTGTCTGCTTAACTGCTACCTCTTTTGTGGCTGTTTAAGTGCTTTGGTTTACGTATACTGAAAGGTAGCATATACTGATTTCGTGTTATCTTATTAGTAATCGTCGTTATCATACATATTGATTAAGTATCGTCATACTCTGAGTACAATAAACAATGAAGTTAAGGTTCCATATTTTTTCTCGCATAAGTAAACTCTTTAGTTAATCTCGTTAGTTAATTTACCTAGTTATAATCATTCATCCAAACTTTATTACTCATTCAAGCATTAGTTTAATAATCATACGTTGTTGCATAAGTGAATTCTTGTCATATACACCTGGTCTTCGTGGGAACAATCTTACTTACTTATTACTTGCTACTATTTGACCACGTATACTTGCGTGAGAAAATGACTAACGATTTTTTGGCGCCGTTGTCGGGGACTTGGTATTATTTGACAGTTTTATTGCTTATCATCAGGGGTCGTTATAAAACTACTTCCTTGATTCGGTTAATTGATTTTCGAGTGTTTTCTTGTACTTCAGGTAGTTGAGCGTGTATGCAAACGCGGTCTCAAAATAGAGCACTAGTACAAAAGGAGCTTGAAACAAGCCAAGAAACAGATTTACTAGCCTTAGATTTTGATACTAATTCTACAATGGGAGATCCAGCTCCAAAAGCACTCATAGAGTACTCTCAACCAAAGATCATGGATATTCAGTCTAGCATTGTCAGACCCAATATTGCTGCGAATAGTTTTGAGATTAAACCAGGCACTATTCAAATGATGCAGAATTCTTGTCAGTTTGGGGGAGCTTCATCTGAGGACCCTAATATGCACATTATGACCTTCCTTGAAATCTGTGATACTTTTAAGTTCAACGGTGTTTCAGATGATGGTATAAGAGTGAGACTCTTCCCATTTTCTCTGAGGGACAAAGCTAAGATCTAGTTACACTCTTTACCAGCAGGCTCTATCACTACTTGGGATATACTTGCGCATAAATTCCTCTCAAAATTCTTTCCTATGGCAAGAACAGCCGCCATGAGGAATGCTATTACTCAGTTTTCTCAGTCATATGGTGAATCTTTAAGTGATGCTTGGGAGCGTTACAAGGAGATGCTCAGAAAATGTCCTCTTCAGGGGATGCATGATTGGTTAGTAAGAAATTGCTTCTACAATGGTTTGAGTGTGCAAACAAGGCCCATGGTTGATGCTGCATCTGGGGGAGCCTTATTAGTAAAAATCTATGAGGAGTCTCACGAGCTCCTTGAGATGATGGCTGCTAATGAATTCCAGAATCCTTCTCAGTGACTGTCACAACATAAAGTAGCTAGTATTCTTAATGTAGACACTGCCACTGCTTTAGCAGCTCAGCTTGAAGCTCTAAACATGAAGGTGGATTCTTTGACTAAACTAGGGGTACATCAGGTAGCTATTGTGTGCGAGATTTGTGTTGGAGGGTATGACACTCAACAATGCCCGATCTCTACTGAGTCAGTGCCATTCGTGAGTAACTTTTAGAGACAGAATCAACAACCAATCTCAAACACCTATCACCCAAGCAACATAAATCATCTGATCTTCAATTGGAGCAATAATCAACAAGGTAATCAACATTATGGTGCTAAGCCATATACTCCTCCTATTTTTCAACAACATCAATCTCAACAGTATGCCCCAAGACAACTTCTGAATCAACATCCTAGCCCTTCTCAATATTCTGTGAGAGACTCTGAATTCGAAGAGATGAAACTAATGATTAAAAGTCTGATGGTATCTCACAAGACCTTAGACAATCAGATTGGGCAGATGGCCAGTAACATGATCATTAGACCTCAAGGAGTTCTTCCTAGCGACACGAAGCATAATCCAGGTAAACATGACAGTAAGGAGCAATGCCAAGCGATCACCTTGAGATCAGGAAAGGTTGTTGAGAACCCCACAGTTGAACAAGAGGCTGATTCTTCTAAAAAACAGCTCAAAATCAGCCTTCATTTGAGGTTAATTCTGATCAAGATCAGCCACCTAACAAGCCATCTCAGTCAGTTGATGAGCCTACGATCTACCCTCCTCCACCTTTTCTGCAAAGGTTGCAAAAACAGAAGCTAGATACTCAGTTTGGGAGATTTTTGGAGGTATTCAAGAAGCTACACATCAACATACCCTTTGCTGAAGCATTAGAGCAAATGCCTAGTTATGCCAAGTTCATGAAGGGAATTATTTCGAAAAAGCTAAAGCTTAGTGATTATGAGACGGTGGCGCTCACTGAGGAATATAGTGCGATCTTACAACAAAAATTGCCTCCCAAGCTTAAAGATCCAGGAAGCTTCACCATTCCTTGTTCGATCGACAATTTATATTTTAGCAAATATTTATGTGACTTGGGAGCGAGCATCAATCTGATGCCACTATCTGTGTTTGAGAAACTTGGGCTACCTGAGCCAAAACTGACTAACATCTATTTGCAACTGGCTGATCGCTCTATCACATATCCTCATTAATGAGGTGGATCAGTTTGCGAGTTCAAACGTCCTGGGCAGAGTTCTACATGGTGAATCTGACTTCAAAGACGAAGAAATATCCGAATGTGTTCAACTACTACAGGCAGCCCCGTATCAAAAGAGGCTCAATATTCCACATGAGTCGTTTGGATTGGGTGATCTTAAGAATTCTCAGGAAAGGCTTAAACCTTCTCCAGAAGAAGCTCCTAAACTTGAACTCAAACCACTACCAAATCATCTCAGGTATACTTTCTTAGGAGAGTCATCTAAATTACCCGTTATTATTGCATCTAACCTTTCAGGTAGTAAGGAAGCAACTGGTGAGAAGCGTGTGCTTCAATTGAATGAACTTGATGAGTTTCAGTCTCAAACCTATGAGAACTCAAAGATGTATAAGGAAAAAGTCAAGAAATGACATGATAGAAAGCTTCTACATAAAGCTTTTGAACCGGGTCAACTGGTTTTTCTTTTCAACTCTCGTCTAAAAATTTTCCCTGGGAAGCTCAAGTCAAGATCCACATGGAGCAGTTGAAATCTATGAGGAATCGCCAGACAAAGCATTCAAAGTCAATGGTCAACGACTGAAGCATTCTATGGAGATGTGGTGAACCGTGAGGTATTCATCATCAGCCTCGACACTACATGATTCTGAGCGGTATCGTCGAGCTATCAACGTTAAACAAGCGCTTCATGGGAGGCAACCCACTGGGAAACAATGATCAACACTGTTGGCCGAGTAATGGAGTGTTTATTGTATCTTTTAATTTCTTGTAGTTACATTCATCATAGTAGTTATTCATGATAGACAATGCATCTTCATGTTAGTCATGCTTATTTGCATATTCATGCCATGATCATATAGACTGTGTTTAGGATCGAGTTAGTCTATTAGCATAGTATTTTGCTTATGCATTTTGCATCTTTGATCCCTTGAGTTGTTGTTTCTACTTAAGTAGCCAATGATGAAAATTATTTGGAATGACAGTAGGAATAAAATCTGATTAGGTTCCTTGTAAGCTAGCTTGCTTGATGTAGAAGCACAATTAATACACGTAGCCTCATCGATTATTTTTCTGCTAGTTAAGGACACACTTGAGTATTTTTATACATAATCCTTGCTTAGGTTCAGGGATCATACTTTAATCCTTTATTAGCTCATGGATTGCAAAAAGATAAGTTTGGGGGAGTTAAAAGATAAATATGCGTATTATTCAGTTAGGCATCAAAGGCTAGTAGCTGCTCGTTGACGTGCGTCCTCCCGCTCGGGGCTGCGTATTACGAGTAGTCTAGGGGTGGAATGAGATGAAGCAAAACACACTCATTCCCATTCGCTGCTAAAAAAAAGAATAACGAAGAAAATATAAAATAGAAAAAAAAAGAAGGAAAAATTGGCTAGGATGAGCTCTTTGGTACTCGAGTTCTTAAGTTCTAGGGGACTTTGTGCCTAGTGACCTAAGAATTTTCCGGTCTGGGATCCGTTAACCTAAAGCTCGCTTAATGGGCACCATTGTATAAGTCTTTTGGGGACCTCGTCCATTGCACTGTCAAAAAAGCCTTTGTGTGTCTGTATATAGAATAAAGAGGTGTGTGCCTCTTGGGTCTAAATATATAAATAGAGAAAAAAGGAGAAGAGGTGTGTGCCTTTTGGGTTTTCTTTCGTCAGAACAAAACAAAGAAGAAAAAAAGAATATAAAAGCAGAACAGACGAAAGAATAAGCAAAAACACAATTTACTACTGTCTGCGTTTACGGCACTGCGTTTACGGCAGAATACAATACAAAGAAGAAAAACTGGAATTTGATACTTCTTTGGGAATACAAAGAGCCGCTTTGGGTTTTTTTGGGGAAAAACAAGCGAGAGAAAAGGAGGACACACACTACTGGAGTATCCTGTTGAACATAGACAAAAGAAGGGATCAGAAAAAGACGAAGAAAACAAAACGGAATCGGCTTTGTGCTAGGAAGTAGACATCTGGAAGTTCGTGTATTTCTTTCGGCAGACGAAACCAGAGAAAGCAGGTGATAGCTATTCTTTGGGTTTTCGATCGGTAGCGGGTGACAGCTATTTCCATTTTCGACGGGCAGTTGAGGTAACAGCTACGGTGTTTTTGATCAGTAGTTTATGTATCGCTCGAGACAGGTGACAACTACTTCTTTTTCGTAGTTTTTCGATCGGTAGTTTACATATTGTTTCTGTCAGGTGATACTTGGTGGTTATTGTTCGGTTTGAAATTCTCTAAACGCTTATTCATCTATTTACATTCGTCTTAGAGTTATGTTAAATTTTGAGCCCATGATGATGATTCGTTTGATTATGAACTAATCGTTGGCATGGAACTCTAACGGATTTGTTTGAATAATACTCATGGTTTGATTGCTTGATTGATTTGTGAGATACGTTTATCAGTTACCTAGTATGGTTCCAGAGTAGTCAAAAGATAACAAGGGAATGTTATGCAACTGCGCTTGCCCCTAGAACTTTGGGGGCAGTTCGGATAAATGAAGATTAGCAATTGGTGGGGCCCTCTGGGGGAGAGGGTGAAATTGATGACCCCAGAGAGACCCCTGGTGTTCTAATACCAATTTAAGAGGTTGAAACTCACTCTCTGGCTGAAGAAAGAAGTGTCAAGATTGGCTCTAAGATAATATCAGACTTAAAAAGCAAAGTGCTATCATTTTTAACAAACCACCAACACGTTTTTGCTTGGTGTAATGCTGATGTGACCGGAGTGCCTGCGAATGTTATATCACACCAACTATCCATCCGGCGAGATGTAGCACCTGTTGTGCAGAGAATAAGAGCTTTCTCTAAAGAAAAAACCAATGGCATAGTTCAAGAGGTTGACCGACTTACCAAGATGGGGCACATAAAGGAATCTCAATACCCTTTGTGGACAGCCAATCCAGTGTTTGGAAAAAAAGGAATATAAATGGAAAATGGCGTATATGTATTGATTTTACTAACCTCAACAGGGCTTGCCAAAAGATCTGTATCTAGTCCCCCGGATTGACCAGTTGGTGGACTCCACCTCTGGAAACAAGCTACTGTCTTTTATGGATACCTTCTCTGGTTATAATCAGATACAAGTAGATCTGAAGGACCAGGAACATACTACTTTTATTACTAATAGGGGCCTTTATTGTTACATGGTGATGCCTTTTGGGTTAAAGAATACTGGGGCTACATATCTAAGGTTGGTGAATAAAGCATTTGCTAATCAAATTGGGAGAGATATGAAATTCAATATTGATGACATGATGGTAAAGAGTGTGGAAGAAGAATTACACTTGGCAGACCTCCAAGATACTTTTGCCAACTTGGTAAAAGTTAATTTAAAGTTAAATCCAAAAAAATATGTTTTTGGAGTACAGTCCGGTAAGTTTTTGGGGTATGTGATAATGAGAAAGGGATACAGCATGATCCAGACCAGCTTAATGCTTTATTACAGATGGATCCTCCTCAGAATATTAAAGAAGTGCAAAGATTAACAGGGAGGTTGGCTGCTCTAAATCGTTTTATCTCAAGATCTTCGGATAGGTGTGCCCCATTTTTGCAAACTTTAAAGGGTGCTAAAGACTTTAATTGGTCTCTACAGTGCGACCAAGCGTTCACTGAAATAAAAAAACATTTATCTTCCCCAAAACTCTCTACAAACGTATTGTTGGAGAAACATTGTACATATATTTACCAGTGTCCGAATGTGCTATAAGTGCAGTACTAGTAAGGGAGGTGGATAGTTATCCTCATCCGGTGTACTACATCAGCAAGAGCTTAATGGATGCTGAAAGAAGGTATTTAAAACTTGAAAAATTAGCACTGGCATTAGTAATTGCTGCCTGGAAAATGAGGCCCTATTTTCAGTCTCATTCTATTGTCGTCCGGACGTCTTTTCCCTTGAAAAATGTTCTTCCAGAGGTGGACATATCAAGCAGGATGACTAAGTGGTCAGTAGAATTGGGTGACTATGATATTGATTTTGCCCCCCGAACTGCAATCAAAGCTTAATCTGTTGATGATTTCCTAGTTGAATTCCATTCAAACAGAAGTACTAAGCAAGTTGGAGATGAAAGAACTAAGAAGGTATGGGTTGTCCGGACAGATGATGGATCAAGTACCATGGGTTGTGGTGCTGTGATATGTTTAACCTCTCCGTATGGCGACAAGCTATACCAGGCTATATATTTTGCTTTTAGGGCTTCTAACAATGAGTCCGAATATGAAGCTGCTATAGCTGGTTTGAAATTAGCCTTTTTATGTGGAGTTAAAAGAGTTAGGTTAATGAGTGATTCTCAGATTCTTATCCATCATGCCCAAGGTCAATCTGAGGCCAAAAATGGACAGTTGATTAAATACTTATTCATTCTTAAAGAAGTGGCAGCCAACTTCAAAGATATCAGCTATGAGCACATACCGAGATCGGAAAATACATTAGCAGACTCCTTGGCAACTATAGCGTACTCTGAGTCATACCCATGGATCCATGTGCAAGAATGTCCCTCCATACAGCCCAATTGGGGTAAGGAAGAAGAATAAAGTTTAAGTATACAAGTGGTTCAACCCAAGGACTGGAGACATCCCCTTCTTCAATATATTTCTAATGGGAATTTTGCCTCCGGAGAAAACTGTGGCAAGAAAAATGAAGTACAGGGCCCGTGGTTTTTTAGTCATAAGAGATATTTTATACAAGAAATCATTCAGTAGACCTCTCTTGCGTTGTTTGGGGATTGAAGAGTCTCAAATTGTGCTATCTGAACTATATGATGGTGAGGGGTCAGCACACTATAGCTATAGAGCTTTAACCCGAAGAGTTTTATTGGCCGGATACTACTGGCCATCCATAATAGAAGATGCCAAGGAATTGGTAAAGAAGTGTGATCCATACCAAAGATATGGTAATGAAATTCATATCCCAGCTGTCCCATTGGAATCGATTTCTGAGCCAATACCTTTTGCCCGTTGGGGACTGGATCTAGTAGGGCCTCTACCGATGGCGTCCGGAGGGTGTAGAACTATTATTGTAGCCATTGATTATTTTTCAAACTGGATAGAAGTAGCCCCTCTGGCAGGAACTACTTCAAAAGTTGTTATAAAATTTATCATATCTAATATTTGTTGCAGATTTGGGGTTCCTCAAAAGATAACCAAGAATAATGGGCCACAATTTGATAACAAGGATATGGAAAGTTTTTGTGCCTCTAGGGGCATTCAGCATTGCTTCTCTTCTCCTTTTCAACCACAAGCGAATGGTCAAGTTGAAGTGGCAAACAGGACCATTTTGTCCGGTCTCAAAAAGAATTTAGAAGGGACTGCTGGAAAGTGGTCAAGCTATTTACAAGAAGTATTGTGGGCCTACCAAACTACTCGTGGAGCTGCTAGACAATAATCTCCATTTTCCTTGGTATATGGGATGGATGCAATTTCTCCTACAGAGGCAACTCTTCCATCATACAGAGTCCACAATTTTTCCGAACAGGCTAATGAAGTGGCAGTCCGAAGTCAATTGGACTTAATAGAAGAGAAAAGGGTTGAGTCTCATCTTAGAGCCACCCATCATCAAGGTTTAATGCGAAGTAGGTTTGTTTCCAGAATTAGAAGAAGGGATTTTCGACCAGGGGATAAAGTATTGAGAAAAGTCTTCGTACATACTAAAGAGAAGCAGTTCGGCAAGCTAGCTCCAAATTAGGAAGGGCCCTATGTGGTCATTGAAAAGCTTAAGCCTGGGACATACATGCTTCAAGACAAAGTTGGAAGAATTTTAAACCACCCTTGGAACATTGAACGCCTTTGGTTGTATCTAGAATAAAAGTTGTGTAAATATTTACTTGTTTAAAGTCCATGTAAATATTAGGAGACATACTATTTCCTACCCTGGTGGCACGAGGAGGTTTTAATGAGGTGTCCGGGTTTTTCAATAAAATTTGATGCCTTTTTAAAATATTCGGAGTGGTTTGATTTACAGTTTCATTAAAGCCTTCTAAGTATCTTTGACAGATCGGATTGATCTGGTGGAATGATGACCATTTAACGTTTGTCATCGGAGAATTTAAACACTTTCATCTTAAAATGCTTGTAAAATAAATAGGGGTTATTTAAAACAGCCATTAAGATTGAGCGAATATGAAACAAAGAAAGAATTTAACAAAGTAAAACTACCCGGCCATCCAAGGACTTTAAGTTTAAGAGGAAAATCTTGATCAGACTCGAACCGGACACAGTTAAAAAAATGCCTTGGCTATCCAATGACTTTAGTATGTCATAAAGATAAGAAAAAAAACAGAAAATAGTTAAAACTTCAGGGCTAGTTTCTCTTAGATGTTCCTGCATCATCTTTTTTCTTCTTCGGATTTTTGGGTTCGTCACTGGAACTCTCTCCAGTCTCTTCTTCCTCATTAGTAGTGTCATCAATGCCACTGGAATAGTTTTTCTTATTACTATCCACCATCGTGTGAAATGGGATATCTTCATATTCAACATACTTCCACAGAGTACTGAGTGTCCTCTTCGGGAATGTTTGATGAAAAAGCAAGACCATGTCAGATTTAACTTCGGCACACCTCTTTTCTAGGGAATCTATCACATCGTTGGTATATGCATCGACCTTGGCCTGGATCGTATTCTCCTGCTCTTTCACCAAATCTTCCTTCTCCTTGGTAACCTTGGACACAACATCTTCAAGAGAAGTCTTATCACCGGACAGGGTTTGGATAACATTGTCATTGGTCTTCATCTCTTCCTTCAAATTGAAGAGATCTTTCTCCAAGCCAGAGCACTTGGTTTGGAGCTCTATGTTAGCCATCTCCGAAGTGGCCAGCCTGGTTGCCATATCTTATTTCCTTTTCTTTAACTCCCCGAGCTCTTTCCTCAATGCCTCAACACTTTGTTTGGAATTAAGAAGGTCAGTGGATGAGCTCTCGTTATCTGCATTGAGGGTATTGATGAGGGCCTACTGACTTTTTACTTGCCTCTCTAAGTTGAGCACTGGCTGAATATGGCCCAGCAAATAGTGAGTCATTGTATCGTTTTCCCCTGAAATAGTGAAAGACTTGCCATAAACGGTCACCATGTTGGAGGAGCTTGGGGGAAGGTAAGGACCAGTGAAGTCATCTTTGTCAAAATCTCCAAAATAAAAGCCAATATTTTGGAGGCCACTGATGTGAACTCCTTCCAAATCCCCTCTGGCACCCTCTCCGGTGTGTAGGTTACTTGAGATTTGCTCTGCTAAGGTGGGGTCTGTTGGGTCGGCCGGAGGTTGAGACTCCGAAGGCCGGAGAGCAACCTCATCCCATAGGGAGACTTTTTTCTTCTTGGCACTCCCCTCTTCACTACTTGCTCCCCGTTTTCGGTCTTTCTTATAAGGTTTTGGAGGATCTTGAAGTCCACCTGCCTCCCTGATGCTCTCATCTTCAACTACTTGAAGTAGAGTAGTATCAATCCCCCCTTGGGCCTGCACTCCCTGGCTCACCGGATCGATCTCCTCTACAGCACCCTGAACAACCTCTGCTGCAACTCCTTTTTTCTTGCCCTTTTTCCTTTTTATCTTGCTTGGGGTTTTGGCTCTGGAAAGACAAGGCCAACTTGCCATCTTTCTCCTCTGTTCTTTTGAGAATAACAGCCATAGGGGTGTTGTGGTCAGCTCCTTCTAAGTAAGATATCTTTGGCCCATTTTATTCCAGAGGTGGGACCTCACCAGGTTGCCTGAGGTGAAGCAATTGTGGAAAGCGTTTCCCCAACGTTCAGCAGCCCAAGCGTTCAATTTGGCACATGTAGCCTGCCCCTCCTCCACATAATCGGAGAACTTCTTCGGCAACACTAACCAAAGGAAAAGAGAAGTGATTTAGAAATAAATTTCTTGCAATATGAAAGAGATTAACAAAGTAGAAAATTTACCTGAACTCTTCCACCTACTGGTGAGCATACTAGGGTTGACACCAGCTTTGATTTTCCTCCCATTCTCCCACACCCCGCTAATGAACATGAACTGGGTCTTCCAAGTTTTCTCTTACTCAACTAAGTCATCGACCGCTTTAAAGTTGTCTCCCATATTGAAGTGGTAGAATGGGATATGGTGGTTCTTATAGAGGCTGGCCACTGCAGTAAACTGCTCCATTGGAAGAGGTATACCGGATAGCCTTGACGCCATAATACAGGCGATGAGAGGGTACCAAGCGTTCGGGCTCAGCTAGCTTGGACAAAGTTTTATCAGGTGGAAATACGTGACAATTTCTGGTTCCAAGGGGAATCTGAGCCCCCAGTTGAACAGCTCTTTGTAGATGACAATTTCATTAAGCTTGCAGTCCATCGGAGTCTCTGGTGTGACTGGTATCCTCACCTTAACAGATTCAGGGATCCCCCACTTGGTCCGGATCCGGCCTAACTCAGCAGTATGAGTATAGACGTAGTTAATATTCTGCATGGATAACAGATACTTGACATTATCTTACCTTTCAGACACTCTGGCAGATCCGGATGTTTCAGGAAAATTTTCTCTTTGCCTTTTCCCTTTTTATCAGAGGAAGCATCCCCAGTCTGCCCGGAAGCCTCAGTCTTGAATGGAGCATCTTCAATACTGTCCTCCATCACCTCTTCCATCATCGTGGAAGTTTTATCAGCCGTTGTTAATGGCAGAGTGATAGTGGGTGGCTCAACAGTTTTTCCGGACGGTTGAGCATCAGCCTCTTTAAGGGATCTGGTGTCCGGTAGAGGCTCAATTCTGAAGGGCTCAGTATGAGAGTTGGTTCTAGTGGCCTCAGGTCCGCAGGATTTGTCTTTTGGGCTCTAATAGGTGCCTCCGATCCGGAGGCCTTATCTTTGGTCCCAAACCTGGAGGGCCCTGACTTTGAGGACTTGGTTTGAGAGCCAGTTGCCTTGACCCTTTACTAGACGGCTTGTCCGGCAAAGATTAAATTTTTCTGGAGACTTCTCAATATCTGACCCCATAGCAATGAACGGAGAGGGTTTTCTTGTACTTGATATTGCTTTCTCCTGCACAACAGAGGGTTGAGACTCCTGAACCGAGGAGCCTGGCGGGATGGGCGAGAGGCTTGGTTGAAACAAACGCTTATGTTTGGCACTTTTGGCAGAAGATGATCCTCGATCAGCTTCTGAAGACGGTGTGTCGGGCTTACTAATTGGAGAAAGTAGAAGACCCGCAGCGATACGTCTCTCTTGCTCAACCTTTTGTGCTTTTTCTAATTCTAAACGATTTAGCCAACCACCTTTCACCAGAGCGTTTCTCGCTGTGAACATAAACCTACACAAGAAAGATTTTGAGAGGAGAAGTAAAAAGCTCTGAAAAGAAGAAATGACAAAGTGATGAAGATGGTGAAACAGTAAAATAAAGTAATTTATACTAGTGAGGCAAAAAAGTTACAAATACCTAGGAGAAAACGAAAAGGCAAAAATAATGATTGAAGGCGGCGCTGACGTCATGAACATTAAATGCAGAAGTTTCTTTTTGGGGATTAGTGGGAGCGTCGTTCTAGAAAGAAAACGGTTGGTAAAACGAATCAAAGTGTGACACGTGTCCCATGATCCAGAGCAAAACTCTTGAAATTTTGAGAAGGATTCAGTCCGGATAAACCCTGAACTGAATATATGAACAATCCGGAGAATGTTGTTATTGCCTAAGAGAGTTTTTTGGTCTTGCCAAAGACTTTTGACAAAACCTAAAAAAAGGCTACTGATGAGTCCAGAATTCTTCACCACCACTCACTGTGAAAACCGGTCAGGGGTAATCCGGACAATAATTACCCACTGAAATTTCCGGACAGGACAAAAGTATTAAAATACTAAACACCTTTTGACTAAGCTAATTGCTAATATGTTTAATAAACTAATGGGTCT
Organism: Limnanthes douglasii subsp. nivea; assembly: GCA_036936605.1. NCBI lineage: Eukaryota > Viridiplantae > Streptophyta > Magnoliopsida > Brassicales > Limnanthaceae > Limnanthes > Limnanthes douglasii. Next base: position 223,573,360 of record JAUPFV010000005.1, on the reverse strand, counting down.
TTGAACTCGACTCGATTTCTCAATTTGACCCGAAAGCCCATGGGTCCATAATTAAGGGTATAAATACCCAACCACTTTCATTAATGAAGGGGATGAACATTTAATACAACCAGACAGCTCAAATCTCTCACTACAAAACACCCAAACATTTAATACCCTTAAAATACCCCATAACATCTGACAAAATTACCCTCAGTCTAAAATAATCCTCACCAGATTTAATTGAGTATTTGATTTGATTTTAGTTAACCATTGAGATTTTGAATTTGGACTTGGTTTGATTATTATTTTGGATTTGAGGTTTGATTAAGTTTTTTATTTGATTTTCCGATTTGGTTTTGGTATCTCTTGATTGTTTGATTTTGTTTCAATTAGATATTGTTGATCTTATTATGAATATGATTGGAAAATATGATTTTCTACAGTCTACTAGTATCAAACTGACTGATAATAACTTTGTTATGTCAAAATCTGCATACCATTCAGGTAGGTCCTCGTCTTCCGCTTCAGGTATTAATTCATCATTGTGGATTTTGATTTCGGGTGTGTCTCATCATATATCACCTCACATGTTAAACTTTATTTTGTTGTCTCATGTTTCACCCATATCTGTTTTGTCTGCTGGTGCTACAATAATATCAGTAGAGCGTATTGGCTCCATTTGTACCCCTTATATATCGTCATCTGATGTTTACTGCATTCTAACTCTTGCTTTGAATCTTGTTTTGGTTAACCAATTGTGTAAATCTGGTTATTGGGTATTGTTTTCTGATTATGTTTATGCTATACAAAATCCACATAGTCATAGAGTGATTGGGGCATGTCGTAAAATAGGTGAACTCCTTATTTTAGATAATCTCGAAGTAACATATGTGGATGTATATGGTGTTGATAGTGAAAAAACATACTTGACTGATATTACTGCCTCTAGTGTTGATTTGTCTTCATTTTATTTGAATCCTTCATCGTCTGAGTTTTATCTTTGGTATTCTCGTCTAGGATATGTATCTACATTACCTTTAAAACATTTAGTCTTTACAAGTGATTTAGGTCAGTTAAACACTTGTAATATCTCGGATTGTAGTGCTTGTAAACTAGCAAACCAACAAATCGTGATACCATAGAATATGAACCGAATATCAGAAAGAGTAAAAAAATAAAAAATAGTTAAATTTACCTCTTTGCGAACGTGATAAATGAAAATGAAAACTATTAATACCTCTTTACAAATGTGATAAATGAAAATGAAAACGGTAATCTAAACCTAAACCTTTTAAAAAGATTTATACATTTAATTAAAAATCTAAAATCTTTTGCACATCATCATCTTATATTCGGATAACGCTATTTATGAAAAAGTAAAAAATCCTCTCAATCTCCACCCCTGACGGCCTTTCCTCAAACCCATACACCATCTCATCAACCTTTCAAAACTTCTTTATCCAGCATCTAGGCTCCCCTAGTAAAGATAATTACCCCGGCCCGGATAGGATTAAAGCCATAATCCACTCCACCGTTCCCCCTGATCTCAGTAACGAGATGATAAAACCCATCTCTGACGCTGAAATCAAGGCTGCCCTCTTTGATATAGATAGTGACAAAGCCCCGGGCCCTGACGACTTTAGTGCGGGTTTCTTCAAATCCAGCTGGCCTCTTATCCGTGATGACATTTGCCTGGGAGTCAAACATTTTTTAGAAGGGCCAAATGGACACTGACTGGAACAAAACTCTTATCGCCCTCATTCCAAAATATGACTCCCCTTCCCTTCCCTCCGACTTCCGTCCTATTACTAGTTGCAATGTAATTTACAAAATCATTTCCAAAATCATTGCTACCAGAATTAAATCAGCCCTGCCGGCCCTCATTGACCCCTCGCAATCTACTTTTGTCCCGGGTCGCTCTATTGTTGACAACATTTTACTCACCCAAAACCTCTTGCATGGCTATCAAACCAACCGAAAAGGCCCTAGATGCGCCCTCAAAATCGACCTTATGAAAGCGTTCGACAATATCAGATGGGAAGTTATCTTGGATATCCTCTTAGCCATGCATTTCCCTATGCCTATGATTAATTGGATCATCCAACGTATCACTTCCGTCTCCTACTCTGTTTGTATTAATGGAAAGCTGATGAGCCCTTTCCCTGGAAAAAAGGGTCTTCGTCAGGGTGATCCCCTTTCCCCGTATCTTTTTGTTATTGTCATGCAGGTTCTCTCCAGAATCCTCTAAGAGAAAAGCCAAAACCCCTCCTTTGGTTTCCACTGGAAGTGCCACAAACTCAAGATAATCAACATTTGCTTCGCGGACGACCTGATGATCCTATGCAGGGCCAATCTCCCGTCAATTAAGCTAATCCTGGAAGGATTAACCGAATTTGATGCTATATCAGGCCTCCACCTAAATCCGGCCAAAAGCAATATCTTCTTCTCGGGCACCTCTCCCACCGTTAAACTCAGCATCCTCCACTACCTCAACTTCACGGAGGGCTCCCTCCCCGTCAGGTACCTAGGCGTGCCTCTCATTTCCTCGCGCCTCTCCTATTATGATTGTCGCCCTCTTTTCCAAAGCCTCACCAACCGCATCAATTCTTGGACCTCCAAGCACCTCTCTTTCGCGGGCCGTCTCCAACTCATCAACTCTGTGCTCTTTGCAAGCCAAGTCTACTGGTCTTCCATCTTCATCCTCCCCGCTCGGGTCCTCAACGAATTGTCCCAATTAATCCGCCCCTTTCTCTGATCAGGACCAGAAATGAAATTTACTGGAGCAAAGATAGCATGGAATAAGTTGACCGTGTCCAAAGATGAGGGTGGCCTTGGGATCCCAGACTTAAAAATCTGGAATCAGACGGCCGCCCTCAAGCTCCTCTGGTCCATCCTCACTCGAAACAAAAGCTTTCTCTGGACTCAATGGATTATCACGGAAAAAATTAAGGCAAGCTGCTTCTAGTCCCTTCCCCTCCCATCCTTAGAGAGCTGGAGTTGGAAGAAAATCCTTAAGCTAAGAAGCAAAACAGCGAATCTCTACCTTGTAATAATCGGAAATGGAGCCAACACCTCCATTTGACATGACCCCTGGCTATTCCTTACGTCCCTTGTTAACCGCTTTGGTCCTCACATCCTGAACCTCACCCGTCTCAGAAACCTAAAGACTGTAAAAGACATTTGTTCAGATGGGATTTGGTCCTGGCCTGTCCACGCCAGAGCCCCCAATCGCCATCTCCGGGACCATCTTCGAGAAATCACCTCAGCCTTAGCTGACCTTCCCCCAGCCTCCTCTGACCCTGATCTTTTTATCTGGATCCCAAATAACTCCAAACCTGAATTTACCATCAGTAACACCTACTCTGCCCTCAAGCCCCTTACTTCTAAGGTCAGATGCGCCAACCTCGTCTGGAATAAATTCTCAATCCCCAGACACTCTTTCATCACCTGGCTAGCCATCCACAACAAGCTTTCAACCCGGGACAGAATTATCTCTTGGGGCCTTGATTGCCCTGCCACTTGTGTCCTCTGTAATAGCGCCCCTGAAACCTTGGATCATCTCCTAATCCTCTGCCCCTACTCCTCCGCTATCTGGGAGATCCTAACCCAAAAAATCCTCATCCCCCCTACGCCGTCATCTTGGAATCAATGGCACGAGACTGCAAGCTCATGGGCCCCCTCTGATAAGAGCCGTCGCCTTCACTGGAATTCTGCTTTCTGCGCCACTGTCTACTACATATGGAAAGAAAGGAACAACAAAATCTATAATGATAAGCAATCTCGCTACACTAGTACCTCCCATCTGGTCCTTTCCGACCTCCGCTACAGATTCAAAGCATCGAAATACCCCTTCCATGACTAATTTCTCTTTGTACCCCTATCTTTTTCCGACTTTTTGTATCATTTGAGGATCTTGAAACTTTGTAAAGGGTACCCCACCCCATGAACTTCTGTAACTTTTATTTAATTAATTTATCAAGCTTTTTATACTAAAAAAAAGTTTGATAAATAACTAATAAAGATTGATTATTTATCTAAAGTCTAGAAATAGTTTTGGTTTTGGTCTCGCGGATAGGAACGTTGGCTTATAAAACCCCCACACATAAGCTATAACTATAAGTTTGCATTTTGGCAGGGTAACTCCTGCAAAACAACCTTAAGAAAACGGAAGTCATCAACTGACATTTTCGAAGATTAAATCCAAAATGAAGTAGCTTTTGACTAAGATAATCCAATCACTCTATTGACAAATTAAATAATGATCTAGAGCAACCGATGGAGTGTACGCAACAAATATAAATATTTTACATAATATTTATTCAAATCCTCAGATAAATGGAAAGGAAATATCTAATTAGTTCCGAGTCTTACTTTGTTGAATTGCTTTGGAAAATAATTATTGATTACATTTGTAGTATTTACTTATCACTCTTATTTATCAATTTGCTTAATAAATTCAATAACCTTTTAAATCGGAAAAAAGGTTAAAAGACTTAAAATTTAAAATCCTTTGATACGAAATAAATAAGATAACACCGAATGTGACCACATCATCTCATTTCAAATAAAAAGATAGAAAACCAAAACTCATGTTTTAAAATTCGCCCAATTTAAAACAAAGAGATCAATAAACAATGGTTTATTTAGGTGGGCAGTGACGTATGAAGACTTCAAATCCCTTTTTAAATTTTTTAAAAAAAGTCAGATGCGACAGATTTACAAATACAAATAATGTGGTGTATTTAATGTCTTTTCCGGCACGACACGTGTAATTTTACTATCTTTATTCTATGCTGTGGGAGTAGTGTTTTTTCTAAGGATTAGTCAATTCTTTTGAATTTTATTCATGTTAAAAAAAAAATTGCCATCACTTTTTATTTCGTTTAATTTGATTCAAACTGTGTGATTTAAACCAGAAAAGAATGTGTATTTTCGATTTTTTTTAATTTTAAAACATTATTTTTTATTATATATATATATATATATATATATATATATATATATAAAATCTGAGTTACTTAAAAATTGTAAAAAGTAGTATTAAAATAAAAATTTAAGTACATAATAGATAGTACTAAAATATATTTTTTATTTGCAATGGTCTCTTTTATATCACAATATAAATAAGATGATGATAATAAGAGAGATAGAAAATGACGTTGAACATACAAGAAGAAAGTTGTATAATAAGAATCAGGTAAATAGTACTCTACAATACTATTTAAATTATAGTATTTTAGTCTATGTTTTGATCCGAATGTGCTAAATAGTACTCTACAATACTATTTAAATTATAGTTATGTGTTATAAAACTATTATTCAGGTAAAGGATCGCCGTATTTTTTGTGGTCATCGTCTCGCCGTTGTGGCTTTTTTAGCCCTCTTCGCCATGGACCGCCGCACGCCACTGATAACTATGGCCTCGATCTGAAGGCAGAGTCTATGCGTCCCAGATAAGTATATCATGTCCCATGTTACATATTGAGTGAATTATTGTATGGTTTTGTTGAAATTGACTAAACTTGTTTATTCCGCAAGCAATATCTGTCCGAGTGTACAATAAGTATTGTAGAAACCCTAATGTGCTTTTGTATTGGGTAGGCTTATTCCCTGAAGTACTATCATGGACTGAATGATGAAAACCAGCTATCATAAAAGTGGCACATGGCATGGAAAATGATAAGCCTTCACAAATTAGTAAGTTGTTTATATACTTAGTTTGAGTAAACTTAAACCCGTGTTATGTTTGTGAAATCATATGTACATGAATAGGTGAATATGAGCCATGTTTTAGTGCAAATGTAGCATTGAAATGTTGAGTGAATTTTTTAAAATGTTTTATGTGGTTTCATGTTACAATAATATTGTCTACATACACCAAAATGATTAGCATTGTTGAATTAAATTTGTAGTAGAACATAAAAATGTCTGATTTGGAGTTTAGAAACTCAATGAAGTAATGTGTGCCTGAGCTTTCATATCAAACTCTGGGTATTTTCTCTGATATGTGATATTGTCTACATGTGTGGGCTGAATATTTTTATTAGTGGAATGTGTGGTGGTTGTCTAATTTGGTTTGGTGGTTATTCTTGTATGCGTATGACTGATGGATTTGGGGATTCACGTGGTGTCTCGTACTATCTACTTTCTTAGTGTGCCTATTTTTTAGGAATAAGTAGAGTAGGAAACTTAATTGAGATGTCTGGTGTGTGCTTATTATAAGTGGGAGAACCTCCAGGTAATTCAGACTTTGTTATAGGAAATCATGATTGGGTAGGTAGATTGGTTGAGTCAGGACTCGGTGAATTGTGTAGAAATTTGAGTGAAAAGGAAATGAATGTTCATTAAAAATTACTTATCTTAAAATATAGATGATATATGCATGGAAGCAGTTTGACTCGTTGTTGTTTGAAGAACCCTCATAAACGAAATTAGGGGGACGATGATGATGATTGATAGATGGTGGATCGAATTGTGCCGATGAAAACCCTTAAATAAGCAGAACTTCAAACTGAGTTATCTTAGATAAAAATAGAATGAATGATCAACTAGACTCGCTTCTCAAAAGAATAATTTGAAGATAATTTTATCCATGATAAATATTTTGAGTAAAAAAACTCGCTTTTATTGATATCTTGTAACTTAATAAAATTTTATTATACAAAGGCGGCTAAAAACTATGAATGGTCACCAGTGTTTGACACATGTTGCAAACCTAATACTAAGGTTCCTTCGTGCCCAAAACTAGTCACCTATGTTTAAGGATGATACATATATGGTTACTGGCGCGTGATAACTAACTAAACGAAGACACGTGAAACCTAAAATTATAACTTGTTTGTTATAAATATGGTAATTAGATATTTTACACCCAAAATACCCCTAAAACCGATTTATTTCTTTAGATTTAAAATGTCAAATAATCGTATTTTTAGTCGCGCTAGTGTTGATCTATGATCTGTTTATCAGCAAGAATGATTATTTTGGGTATGAATTGTCCAATGACCTAATTTAGACTAAGAACCTTCGTTGGTCACCGGAGTTAGGCACTTGTTTCAAAACTGTCACTCAAGTTATATTTGTCTCAAAATTGCCACTTTTCTTGGTTTTCTGTATATTTATGGTCATTTTCGGTGACTAAAACTGTAAAAAAAAAAACCCAACGCTAGTGACCACTGGTGAAACAAAGTAATTGTTTTGAAATAAAATTAAATAAGTGGTTGTTTTTAAACAAGTGACCAATCCGGTGACTAACCATGATTTTTAGCCCCGTATTTGTAATAAAAATATATAATTTTGGATGTCACGTATCATCGTATGGTTAATTGGTACGCATAAGTGACCATATATGCAACATTCTTAAACAAAGATGACCCGTTTTGGGGACGAAGAAACTTAAATGTAAAAAATGCAGCAAGGTTTAAACATCGGTGATCAGTCATGGTTTTTAGCCTTACAAAGACTCTAGGCTTTCTATATAGCCATTTAAAGGACAAAAAAGTAGAAACAAAATAATTTTCTTTAATTCTCTTAAAAGAGAATTAAATGAGTTTAAAGACTAAAAAAACTCATACAAAGACTTTAATCCATATAGACCTACACTCACTTCTCACAAGAATAATTTAAAAATAAATTTTTCTCATAAAAATATATAAGTAAAAAACTCATTTTTATTGATATCTTATAATTTGAATAAATCTCTACATTACAAAGACTCTAGGCTTTATATATAGTCATACAAAAACGACCAATAAATAGAAACAAAATAATTCATTTTAATTCTCTTAAAAGAGAATTAAATGAGTTTAAATACTCAAAAGACTTAAATATTAAATCTTGAATAATAAAGACTCAATAAATTTTATTGATTTTAATAAAATAGAATAAAAGGCTTAAAAAATAAATCTTACATAATAAATATGCAATATATTTCCTTGACTCTCTTAAACTAGTATAAAACAACTTAGGAAATATATATTGAATAATAAATTCGAAACATATCTTGAATAATAAATACGAAATATATCTTATTGACTTTCTTAAACGTGAATAAAAAGATTATGAAGTAGATTTTGAGTAATATATACAAAATATACCTCCTTGATTCTTAGATTTCGTTCCTTTAGTGTATTTTAAAAGATCTCCTCATCTAGAACTTGAATAAAATGGGCATATACTGCTAAAGTTCATTTCTGGCCTTTAGAACTTATCAATATTGATAAGGTCAAATATTTTTGGAAGGACATTACTGTGTAAACTGGGGGGAAGTTCGGGTATATCTTAGACCACACAAATCAAGAACAGTCTGACCCGTCAATGCGTGACTCAGTTGTGTGCTAACATTATTTAAGGTTTGGGCTTTAAAGATTGAACCGAATCCACGGTCCGACCCGTAAGGCCCATGGGTCATAGAATTAGTATAAATACCTCAACCAACTTCATTTAAAGGTTAGAATTTTCCAAAAACATTAAATACAAGCATACACCTCCGTTATCTCACTACTCACTACTCATAAAATAAAATTCAACTTACAAACTCCCTAAAATACCCTCCAACCACAAATTATCCCCACCAAATTGGCAACCACAGTGGGAGGTCGACAGTGCGTGAATTACAGATTCAAAACCAGTAAACGAACCAGTTCGGATGGATCTGAATGTACAAAACACTCCACCTACGGACGTTGAAGGGGTGAAAGAAAATAATGAGGACTGTATTGTGTCTCATTTCAATTACAATGGCAATGAAAAACAATCTATACAAGAAGAACGTGATCAACTAAGGGTTGAAATTGAGGCTTTAAGGGCCCAGAAACAAGCAGAAAAAAGAATTAAAGAAAAGTCTGGTGCGTCAACGCTCCACCCTACTGATAATCCTGGTGAAAATGAGCAGTCCATAAAGACTCATCTCAGCTCCAAGAAAACGCATCGATCCAAACGAATGGAGAGTTCCACGTCGGAGTCTTCTAGCAGTTCATCTAATGATTCGGAGCTTGAGAAATCAGTCTCATCCAGTAGTGATGAAGGTCGGTTGAAGAAGAAACTAAGACTGACCAAGAAGCATAAAAAAATGAATAGGCATGACAGGCTTAAAAATTATCAGGTAAAAATGAAGGGTTCCGTTGATAAGTATATTGACCGTTTGTTGATTGATCTATTTACCTTCCAATCCGAACCCAGTATTTTTACTACTCCAAATGAGGATACCGTGTTTAGTCGTAGCCAAAATCGGAGGAAATCACTTTTGTCTTCAAAGATACTTTCGAGGCATCTTCCCAAAAGATTCGATAGTTCCAAGATGGAAAAGTATGATGTAAACAAAGGTCCCGACAATCATCTTGAACAATTTAAAAACTTTATGATGAACTTTGATGACGATGACAAGCTGCTATGCAGGGCGTTCTCTCAAATATTTAAGGAAAATGCCCTTAAATGGTAATAGTCTCCCTGAGGGATCTATAAATTATTTTGATATATTCTGGGTTGCGTTCCGGAGGCAATTTGTTGGAAGCAAGGAGCTTAAAGATAATGGTGATACAATTATCCATTATGCCCAAGAATCGAATGAGTCATTGAAAGAATTCATTAGTAGGTTTATAAATACGAAGAATGGGTTGGTTGACTGTTTTGAACAAGTTGCAACTACCTCTATGAGATAGGGTTTGAGTCCGGGTAATTTAGCTGATTCTGTGACCCGGAAGAAAGCTATGACTTTTGGAAGATTGTCGAATCAAGTCGGGAATCATATTAATGTTGAGGAGACTAAGAAATATAGAGTGTCTCGACAGAATGGATTCATCCCCATAGTATCAACACCTCAAACAATAACCCAGTCTGGTTACACATCAAAGGAAACTGGGCAGGGTTCTCATCAGCCCAGACAAAATCAATCCAACCAAAACCAGTAGGTTAGAAGTAAAAGGGGACCTTGGGTTCAACCTGAATGGTTTACTGAATTGGGAGAAAGTGTGGCTACGATATATGATAAAACTAAAAATGATGTACACTTTAGAAAACCAACCGCACTACAGTCTTTTAGAGAGACCCTAAGTACCCGTTTATGCAAATATCACAATAATGTGGGACGTGATACCCATGATTTCATATCCTTGAAACAAGATGTGCAGAATCTTATTGAAAGAGGTAAATTAGGTGCTTATGTTAAAAACCAATGGGGTAGCATGCTAGATAATATACAATGCAACGCCAATGCTCCATGAACGACTCATTCGGTAGCCCTGAGAATATCCAGACATTAGGATACCATGGTGATTGTCGAAAGGTTTGATGTGGATTCTGAGTATCTTGATCCGAATTCGGATCGGAATCAGGTAGGGGTGATAGTGGACAAGACTGCCAATGTTTCCGATCTAATAAATTATTTTGAATCAATAACCATAATTGGGAGAAATACGGTGACAGCGTCTTCGAGTTGTTCAAGAAATAGGCATGTCAACAGCTTGGCTACTCAGTTGGATGGAAGGATGTCCACATATCTTTACCAAACTCTAACTCCTTTCATAGTTTTTGATGAGGATGACCTAAGAGATATTGTGGGGCTTCACAAAGACGTCGTGGTGATGGGGTCATCAATAAGAGGAAATGATGTACGTCGAATCCTGATTGACACAAGCATTCAGCAAACATATTGTTTTTAAATACTTATCGGTGAGTTAAATTGCTAACAGTTATCTTATGAAAAAGTATTACGTGAGTTTTAGTGAGAGAGAGTTTTTAGAGAGATAAATTCATAGCACAATTGAGTTAGATCAAAAAATGTTCAAAACGTTTATTAGGTCATCCCTGCCTTTTATATAGAGGCGCTGAGACTTAGCTCAAAACTGAAATCGGTTACATAAAGAGATAAATTACCCTTATTCCTCAATAGAAGTACATAATCAAAATTGTTCCATTAAACTTCTATTATTTACTCTTTAGTCCCTAAATTTCTATTTTCTTATCAGTAGCCCCCCTAGTTCTCATGTCAGTAAATGAATGAGAACTAAATGTCTTCGAATCCTGCCAGAAGCCATATTAAAAACTCACAGTATAAAATCAATAATATATTTCTTTCTCCTCGAATCCTTTCAGACACAAATTTAAAATCGTAATCATCGAATTTTACCAAACGCGCCTACACATCTGAACCCTCAAATTCAAAATTATAATCATCAAATTTTGCTAAACGTGCCCACAAAATAACCAATTTGTGAAAACAAATCGAAGTAAATCTCTGTAAAATCTATCTGTTCAGATTCATCATGAATACCTAGCTACTAGGCTCATAACTGGACGCACATATGTCGAACTCATACCCCTATCACCGTTTCATATCCAGCTCAATCATCACAAAGTCTTTTCCACTTTTACACACCTCCTCATCCTCCTATAAATTCATTAGTAACTCCATTCTTTGTTTCACAACCCATATTTCTTGAGAGAGAAACAACACACCCTTGAATACCTTCAACGCTTTCTTTGCCAGAAAACCCATACTTTTTGGTCAATCTTCATCCAGTTTATGATAATCTAGTCTTCGGGTCGTACGATTATTTTTGCATACCTGAAAGAGCAAAGGACTAAAAATCTGTTGGGTTAATCAACAACGCTCCCATCAGAAAAACAACCAAGACCACTTATTACGGTAACTTTGATCCATCTAAAGTCCTCATTTTTCGCCTTCTCTTGCTATCAAAGAACATCGTTCCTCTATAATTCAAACTCCCTATGGTGCTCCAAATTCAAACACATCGAACCTCTTCTTCTCGAGTCAAATCATATCAAGAAAATCCTCTTCGAAACAAACTGAAACTACGCATTCTTCAATTTTTCCTCCACCAACTCGTAGAATAAAAACTTTGATAGCCATGGGCAATTATTCCGATGCTACTCCTAATTCCTCTTCATCAAATCCACATAATCAGTTTCCTCCTCGGAGAGAAATTGTTGAAGAAGCCTCATTACCTCAAACAAATACCTCAAAGGATCCTTCTTAATCAAAGGATGAAACATCAGAAGCCGATGAATTTGATTCTGAAGCTACCCGATCTGAAATTGTTGAAGAAGCCTCATTAACTCAACCAAATCCCTCAAAGGATGCTCCCTAATCAAAGGATGAAACATTAGAAGCCGATCAAGTTGATTCTGAAGCTACCCGATCTGATAATGAAGTTGACTCCGATGAAGGAGACTCGAAAAATTCCACGGAGAAAAAAGTTTGTAAGCCTAAAAAAAGAAGGCACCGGCTACTATTTCTGATGGGGAAAGAACAGCCACTCACAGAAACTTGAGAGATCTCGATGGTGACTACATTGTTGAGCTAAAGAAATTTCAATATATATACTATCAAGAGAATCAAGTATCGGATTTAAAGAGACAATGGGGAATGGGAGACAACATCACCGTTCGACTTCCTAAGAAAGGGGAAATACCCTTAGATTGTAAAGATGAAGAACTGGTAGTCTACCCTGAAATCATCAATTGGGGTCTTCGGTTCCCACTGGATCCTATGATTGTGGAGTACTTCGAACTTCTCAACTTGTGCCCAACTCAAGTGACACCGAATCAGTGGTTCACTCTTATGTCTATGATAATGGCCTCTCGGTTATCCAAGATTCCGATCAACATCAAGGATTTTATATCCTTGACAAAATTATCAAAAGGAACGAAATCCCTATTTTACTACCTCACTATAGTGGATGATTTAAAAATCATCGATGATCTCCTGGAAGTGGACAAATTTTGGAAGAAAAAGTTTATCTTCATCTCGGGAGCATGGGAGAACGGTAAAGAAATATCTGATGTCAACCCATCAAAATTGAATCTCATTTGGAGAAGCAACCATAAGTACTTCTAACATTATATATTTTTCTAAAAATTCTGAAGTGGTACGCTATTCGTCGGGCAACGACCAAAGATATATTCAAAAATCTTGCTGCTTGGGTTGAAATAGAGCGGGAACAATGCTTTACATGCCGCCTTCCAACCGATCAACTTTCTCAACAGTCACCTCTTTCCCATCACACCTAGAGCCTTGCCTTCTCCAAATTTGATGGATCAGCCCCACCCCCATCACGCTTGCAAAAGATTAGTTCAACCTGACTGTAAGGTATTTCTCCGCATCCGCAATAGGGCAGAGAGTCATTTACCTCAAAAGAAAAAGGCAAAAAAGGAAAAGAATAATAAAAAAGTAGGTAGCACATCTGGTGCTAGCCCTTCAACACAACCAAAACCCAAGCATCTAAAAAGAAAAACAACAGAAAAAACTCTTTCAACCATCAAAGAGATGGAAGAAGAAAAACCTTCTTCAGAGAAAAAAAAGACTTCCACGCCTTCAAAAAGCAAAATTTCCATCAGTCCTCATGGGAAGAAAAATAAAAAATCAAAGGCCATCGAATAAACACTGTTCAATGAGGATGAGATCATAACTATTGGGAATCAGCCTAGTCCTCCTCACGAAAAGGAAACAAACAATTATGATGTTACAATCATTACCAAGGACAATGTAGATGATGATAATCAAAACGACGACCACTTCGATCCCGATTTGGTGAGTTCAATTGCTAACAGTTGTCTTATAAAGTATTATGTGATTTTTAGTGAGAGAGAGAGATAGAGAGAGTTTAGAGTGAGAAAGTCATAGCACAATTGAGTTAGATCAAAAGATGTTCAAAACCTTTATTAGTTCATCCTTGGCCTTTATATAGAGGCGTTGGGACTTAGCTCAAAACTGAAATCGGTTAGGTAAAGGGATAAATTACCCTTAGTCCTCAATAGAAGTATATAATTAAAATTGTTCCATTAAACTTTTATTATTTACACTTTAGTCCCTAAATTTCTACTTTATTATCAAAAATAAACAGATGAAAAATCCTTCGGTTATTCAACGTTTGAACCGAACTATTATGGGATTCACTAGGAGTTCGGTAGATGTAATTGTAGAATTTGAGGAGGAAGTATTATTGGGTAAAGGACCCTTTAAGAAAACGGTGTAGGTCTTGTTTGTTGTGGTTGACTAGCCAACATTTTATAATGTTATCTTTGGGAGATCTTGGCTCTCCAGGATGCATGTTGTAGTCTCTCATGTCCATCAGCGCTTGAAGTATGTTGTGGGTGCACAAGTGGGTGTTGTCCGAAGCAGTCACAAAGTAGCTAGAAATTGTTATGTGACGGATCTTGCCTCGAAGTCTTTGGAGGCAATCAAAGTTAACAAAGAATAACAGCTATTGGAGCCTTCTACCAATGAGAATAAAATTGATGATCCCCGGGAGGCTCTTAAAGTTATAATACCTATAGAAGAAGTTGAAGTCCATTGCCTAGCAAAAGTAAAAAATGTTAAGATTGGTACTAAGTTTCCAATAATTTTGAAACAAAAGCTATTGTCTTTCTTGTCGAACAATTTGCATGTGTTTGCATGGTGCAATGATGATGTAACTGGGGTACCTGCTGAGGTAATTTGTTATAAATTTTCAGTCTGAACTGATGTTGGACAGTCATACAAAGAAATAGGTCATTTTTTAAAGAAAAAGCAGATGTGATTGTGCTAGAAGTTGATCGATTGACCAAAATAGGCCACATCAAAGAATCGCAGTACCCATTATGGACTGCCAACCCTATTTTGGTCAAGAAAAAGAATGGCAAGTGGCGCATGTGTATTGACTTCACTGATCTTAATAATGCATGTCCCAAATATCCTTATCCCGTTCCTCGGATAGATCAGTTAGTGGACTCTACCTCTGGGAAGAAGTTGTTGTCCTTCATGGATGCGTTTTTAAGGTACAATCATATACAAGTAGATTCGAATGATCAAGAAAACACAAACTTTATTACAGACAAAGAACTTCATTGTTATAAGGTAATCCCTTTTGGGTTGAAAAATGCTAGTGCTACTTATTAGCGATTGGTGAATAAAAATTTCACAACTCAAATTGGTAGAAACATGGAAGTATATATAGATGATATGATAATGAAAAGCCTTGAAGAGGAAGAACACAAATCCAATCTTTAAGAGACTTTTTCTAATTTAGAAGTCATCAACCTAAAATTAAACCCAGAAATATGCATTTTTGAAGTCCGATCTTGTAAGTTTTTAAGGTATGTCGTGAGTGAAAAAGGCATACATGCTGATCCGGATCAACTAGATGCTTTGTTGGCTATGGATCATCCCCGGAATACTAAAGAAGTTCAGAGGTTAACCAGAAAATTGGCTACATTAAATAGGTTTATTTCAAGGTCGTCTAACAAATGTGCTCAGTTTTTTCAGGTTTTGAGGAATGCCAAATATTTCAATTGGTCTCTATTAGTCCTTTTCTCACGTACGTATACGCGGTCAAATAGTAGAAAGTAATAAGTAAGTAAGATCGTTCCCATGAAGACCTGGTGTATATGACAAGAATTCACTTATGCAACAAAGTATGATTATTAGACTAATGCTTGAACGAGTAATAAAATATGAATATAACTAAGCAAATTAACTAACGAGATTATCTAACGAGTTTACTTATGCGAGAGAAAACATGGAACCCTAACTTCATTGTTTATTTTACTCAGAGTATTAATATACTTAATCAATATGTATGATAACAACGATTATTAATCAGATAACATGAAATCAGTATACCTTACCTTTCAGTACACGTAAACCAAACCACTTAAATAACCACAAAAGAGATAGCAGTTAAGCAGACACCACTTGCATGACAATCCTATATGTCTATACGAATTGAGGTACAATTGGTTTTAAGTGCAAGTCATCTATTTCGATTACACAGGGTAATATGATATGGCTAGTGACATATTACGAATCATGAACAATCACAATATGAATCATTCAAGAACCTTTGCTAGCATGGCAAGTTCTAAACCCTTAAATCCACTTTCGCATTCATTAAAGATTGACAAACTAGATGTTCGCGACGAATCTAACGATAAGCACAACCATACTAGGTAACTGACAAACGTATCTCACAAATCAATCAAGCAATCAAACCATAAGTATTAATCAAACAAATCCGCTAGGGTTCCATGGCAACGATTAGTTCATAATCGAACGAATCATCATCATGGGCTCAAAAGTTAACATAGTTCTAGGAAGAATTTAAATAAAAGAATAAGAGTTTAGAGAGCGTTAAACCGAACAGTAGCCGTAAGTATCGCCTTACAGAAACACTCCGTAAACTGTCGGTCGAAAACGGCAGTAGGTGTCACCTGCTTGTGCCGATCGAAAACCCAAAAGCAGTCACCTGCTCTTTCTCTTCTATATTCTGCAGGAATTGTTGTGCAGGAAAAACCAAAAAAAGAAGAAAATTCCCTTTTGTCTTCCTTTTTCCCTTTTCTCCCTGTTATCTCCTTCTGCAGGATCAAAACAAAATTAGCAAAAGAAGCAAATTGCGTTTTTGCTTCTCTTTTGTTCTATGTTCTATTGGATTATGCCGAAAGAAAAAATCAAAAAACACACCTCTTCTTTCCTTTCTGTCTCTTTATATATATTCTGCCGAAACCCTAAAAAAAACAAATTACGAATCGTGAAATATTTATGCTAAATAAAATAATATTTTAAACAATATAGTTAAATAAAACCTTAGCATTAGTCTAATATTTTTTTCTTAATTCAGCATTAATTTCATTTTGTGCTTCGCTTTAATATTTTTTTCTTAATTCATTATTTTAAACAAAATCTGAGGAAATATATTTTCCTTTTCTTTCAACATTAATATATTTTTTAAGCATTAATATATTTTTCTTTGGAAAATCACTGGTCATAATATATATTTTTTTAGCATTAATATATTTTCCTTTCTTTTCAATTGTTCCAAAATTACCTTCAAGTACATTAATTTTCCAGTTTCTTCAATTTCAACACCAAATTTATTAATATTATCACAATTTACCCGCGGCACAAGCGCCTTTAAGAATACTGGAAAAACACGTTAAAACACAACGAATACTTGAGAACCAGCGACAAATTTAAGAATAATGGAACCGTAATAAGTGACATGAAATGCACTTATGAGTCTTCACAATGTGATCAAGCTTTTCTTGAGATAAAAAAGCATTTATCTTCACCTAAGATGTTATTCAAACAATTCAAGAGGATAAGCTTTTTATGTATTTGACTGTGTCGGATTATGCTGTCATTGATGTACAAATAAAGGAAGTGAATAATTATCTTCGTCCGGTTTATTACGTAAGCAAAAGTTTACTAGAAGTAGAAAAAAGGTATTTAAAATTAGAGAAACTAGCCTTAGCATTGGTGATAGCAGCCAAAAAAATAATATCGTATTTTCAAGCACACTCGATTACGGTTCAGGAGTCTTTAGCCTTAAAGAATGTTCTACAAAAAACTGACATATCAGGAAGAATGACCACATGGTCAGTTGAGCTTGGAGATTATGATATTGATTTTGCACCTCGAACTGCAATCAAAGCTCAAGCTATAGCTGATTTATTGGTAGAATTTCATATTGAAAGGCCTCATAAACAAGAACAAGAAAACAAATCTAAAAAAGAATGGTTAATCTGAACATACGGTGGGTCTAGTGCTATGGGATATGGGGCTGGAATTGTTTAACTTCCTCTTATGGTGATATTATGTATCATGCTATATGTTTTGGTTTCAGGGCATCTAACAATGAGTTAGAATATGAAGCAGCCATCGCTGGACTGAGACTTTCTCAGATATGTGGAGCAAAAAGGGTTTGGTCAGTTAGTGACTCCCAATTACTTATTAATCAAGCTCAAGGGCAATCTGAAACTAAAAAAGATCAGTTAATAAAGTATCTCCAGGTTTTGAGGGAAGTTGTCATAAGTTTTAAAAGTATCCAGTATGAACATTTCCCTAGATCGGAGAATATCATGGCAGATTCTTTAGCCTCCATAGCTTATTCTGAAGCCTACCTCGGATTCTTATGCAAGAATTCCCCTTCATAGCTCCAATCCAAGAGAAAGAGGATGAGGGTGAAGAATTTTTAGTGTATATGTCATATCACCCAAAAATTGGAGGTTTGATATACATGGATTTATTTCTGATGGCGTTTTACCTCCGGAAAAGATCTTAGCCAAAAACATCAAATACAAGGCTCATGGTTTCCTGGTTTTAAGGTAAATTCTTTATAAAAAAATCTTTTTGCAAGCCTCTCATACATTGTTTGAAATTTGAGGAATCCTAAAGTTTCTTATCTGAATTGCATGATGGAGAGCGATCAGCACATTGTGGCTATAAGGTCTTAACCATGAGAGTTTTGTTAGCATGGTACTATTGGCCAACAATAATGGAAGATGCCAAAGATATAGTCAAGAGGTGTGATCATTGCCATAGATGTGGGAATGAAATCCATACGCCAACAGTTCCTATGGAGTCCAAATCTGAACCCATACATTTTGATAGATGGGGTTTGGATTTGGTTGGACCTCTTTCAATGGCTTCTCGAGGGTATCTAAAAATAATAGTGGCCGTTGACTATTTCTCTAAATGGATAGAAGCAACACCCTTAGTTGGAACCACTTCTAAGGAGGTCATAAAAATTATTCTATCCCAACATATGTTGCCAATTTGGAGTTCGCATGAGAATCACTACAGACAATGGGCCACAATTTGATAATAAAGACATGGAGATATTTTGCACTTCCAGAGGAATTCAATACTGTTTTTCTTCTCATTTCCACCCTCAGCCTAATGGATAAGTTGAAGTTGCTATTCGAACAATCTTGTCATGGTTAAATAAGAATCTAGAGGGAGTTGCAGGAAAATGGCTAAGTTATTTGCAAGGAGTATTGTGGGCTTACCGAACTACTCCCCAGACTGCTACACAAAAATCTCCGTTCGCCCTCGTTTAATGGATGAATGCAATCACACCCATAGAAGCTACTTTACTATCCTTCAGGATCCAAAACTATTCCAAACAGGCTAATTATATGGCAGTTAGGAATCAGTTGGATTCGATTGAAAAAAAAAAGGGTCACGGCATATTTAAGAACAACACACTATCAGGGTTTAATGAGAAGCAGATTTGCATCAAAGGTTAAAAGAATATATTTCCAGTTGGGAGACAGAGTCTTAAAAAAGGTCTTTTGCATACTAAAGAAAGATAGTTTGGGAAGCTGGCTCCAAACTGGGAAGGCCCTTATATGGTATGTAAAAGAGTCAAGCCATGAACATATAGACTTCAAGACAAGGAGGGCAGAGTTTTGAAGCATCCATGGAATATTGAACATCTCAGGTTGTATTTAGAATAAAACTCTCTTGTAAATATTTACCTTCTCATACCTCAGTGTAAATATTAGGGGGCATAGTACTTCCAACCCTAGTGGCACGGGGAGGTTTTAGTGAGGTTTCTGGTTTTTAATCAATGGTATATTTGCCTTCTTCAAAATTCTTGTGAGTAGTATGAGGAGATCGGATAAATTGAATACTTATTAAACACCCCGGCTCTCAAATGAGGTATCTTTGACGTGATCGGATTTATTAAACACTTAACCAGATTTATTAAACACTCATGATCAGATTTATTCAACACATTCATAATTTAAAATAAAATAGTGTTGAAGTGATTTAATAAATTAAACATTTATTAAAAAAGTCGGAGAAATTAAATACTGGTGTGAATTAAAGTTGTAGTGAGAGAATTAAGAACAGAAAGTCTTCAAGGAGAATTTAAAGTAGTGAAAAGTGCTTCTGAATATTTCATAGGTCAAAATAACTTCTTCAGCCTCCTTAAATAGGCAGGGTGAGTTAGTTAAAGAAATGGTTACATATTGATATATTTACGATTTAACCCTCATGGTTCTCCTAAAGCCTAATTTAATCCTATATTTACAGAAATTATCAATTTAGTCCCTATCAATTACACTTATGTCCCTGAGGAATATCTTTCCTTATCAGTAGCCCCCCTAGTTCTTATATAGATATTTATAAGAACTATTAGCTCCTCGAATTCTTCCTCAGATCAACACCATTTTCATCACTTTATGTCTTTATTATGATTGAACTCAATGGTCTATGACTTTTCTTCGAATTTATGAATAAGTGCAAACGAATTTCTCAATTGCTTCGAATTTAACTCCTCTTCGAATTTGACTTCTTGTGGTATAGCTTTGCCTCTTCTTCGAACATTATTACTTCAAACATAATTTAATAACACTTCGAAATCTCTGATCCCTACCTGATAGATTGATTAGACCTCTAGTAGTAGACCTGTGACACTACACGTTTCCTTTTCGTTTCATATTCCACCCAATGAAAGCAACTTACTTGTTCCACACTTTCACATTCTCGACGTCATTCTTTTATCCTATAAATACCCAGCTATTCATTCATTAAGAACTTTTTAGAGAATCCGTCTTTTGAACCATCTTCAATCTGTTCTTCATCTTCAACCTCTTCATCTTCAACCTGTTCTTCATCTTCAACCTGATCTTCATAAACCTTCAACTCACTTCATCTTTTCTTGTCTACCCAAGCAATCTCTCATACCAATACCCATTGTATGAGAAGATACCCTAGATATAATAGATTTAAACCCAGAAGACCAGTAAGATCAAAGAAAAATCTTTTTCCTGGTTCCAGTAACCAAGTATTCGGGGCCTACGATTATCTTTGCATTTCTCGAAGAGCCAAAGAATACAAAGCTGCTGGGTTGATCTACAACGGTCCTCACTCTTCCTGTACCACTTTTAAATATGGTAACTTCAATCCTAACCTTGCCACTTCGTCTTCACCTTTAGTTTCTAACCCAGAAAATAACTCAACAGCCTCTCCTCTTCAAAATCCAGCCAAATCTTCATTGCTAAGACCTCATCGGAAATCTAAAGTAGTTACTTTAGACAAGCCACCAACTGATAACAAATCACAACCCAAATCACTTGTCCTTCAAGTCGAAGAGACAAAAAACCTTCAATCCAACACACTCCCTCCTCAATTCGAGGCTATCAGAGCTAAACGTGCCAAAAAATAACCTTTCTTAGTAATGGGTGAAGAAACAGAAAACTCTTCTCCTCCCCCACACTCTTCTCCTCCCCCACAAGAAGTGGATGACATTACACCAGAGTGTAGTCAGCCAATTTCTGTGACTCAACAGGAGACTCAAATCCGAAGTCGTTCCGATGAGGATCACAAAAAAGACGATTCTGAAGCTACTAAGTCTGATGCCGAAGAGGAATCCGAGGCTGATGGTGTAGCTCCTCCAAAAAAGACTCGAGGGAAAAAAGCTCTTATTACACTTCCCAAGAACGTTGCCTCCTTAGTTCAAGAAAATCTCAAGCCTCTTTCTGCTTGGTACATTCTTGCCTTAAAGAATGTATCCTATAGCTACTACCTCGAATCAGAGAAAGAGCAACTCAGAAAGCTATGGGGGTTAACTGATAATATGATTCTTCGATTACCAGTAGAAGGAGAGACGCCCTTAAACTGTCAAAAAGATGAGTTAGTAGTGTACCCTGAGCTCTTCAACTGGGGACTTCGGTTTCCCCTTGATCCGATGATAGTAAGGTTCTTCGAAATCCACAGATTGTGCCCAACACAAGTCACCCCCAACTTGCTCTTCACTTTGTTCTCAGCAATCATGGTATCGAGGCTTGGAGGTATTCCCCTCGAAATCGAGGACTTTATCTCAGTAACCAAAGTTTCAAATGGCCCAGTTCTGCCGTTTTATTACTTAACCCTTGAAGATGATTTAAAAATTATCGACGACCTCCTCGAAGCCGATAAGTTCTGGAATCAAAGGTTCGTCTTTCTGTCAGGTGCCTGGGAAAATGGCAAAGATATTTCCGATGCCAATCCTTCCAAACTTACCCTTACTTGGAGAGACAGTAGTAAGTGATACCTTCCTTTATTTATCTAGTTGTTTTTGAATCAATTTATTTAGCTAACTATTTGTCTCTCTTTAGAAATTCCGAGGCGATTTAAGAGTCGTCGAAAAGAAGCCAAACTTATCTTCCAAAAAATGGCTGAGTGGGCTGAAAAGTCTTGGGGAAATGGCTTTCACTCAGCATTCGAGCCTATTAACTTTGTTAACAGCCATCTCTAGCGAATATCTTTAGGGGCTGACTTCCCTCAAGATCCGATGACGCCACCAGATCCCCTCCTAGCAGTTGAGAGGATACTTGCACCAGATGGGAAATGCTATCTTCCGCTCCGGAATCGAAGTGACAGCCATCTTCCTTTAAAGAAGAAAAGAAAATTGACCCAGAAGAAAGCCAGCACAAGCAGGGCTAAGCCTTCCAAGACTTCGAAGAGTGTAGGGAAAAGAAAAACATCTGCACCTTCACTTCCCACCATATCCGAAGAAGATCAGCCTGTCCTGAAAAAGAAAAAGGACACCTTTCCAAAAAAGAAAAAGAGTAAGTCTAGCAAGCCAAATGAAAAGAATGAAGCTGATATATTAGAGGCTGTGCTAGCTTCCGAGGCGCAGGGTAAAACTTTTATTGAGAAAAACCCTGAAGGAGAAATAACACTTGGAGATAAACAAATAGACGATTATCTGAACTTCGAAGACTTTAACTCAAGTGGGGATTTTGTGTTTTCTGGCTCTCAACCTGCCAATGTTGTTCCACCAATTTCTACTGGGGCTGCTACAGCTTCGACATCTAACACCATCGCTCCTGTTCATCAGCCATTAGTCTTTCCTCACTCAGAGAAATCCGATGAGGTAACTTCAATTCTTCAACCTTTTCCAAATTTAATTGCTGCAGTCACAAAATTATACGAAGAGGTGAGCAATTCTCAAACTCAATTGGAGCGCCTTGCCCAAGAGTTAGCTAGGAGCAGAAAAGAAACAGAGTCTGCAAAGACTTCGAAAAATGAAGCACTCCAGAAATTCGAAGCTGAGAAAGAACAACTTCTCAAAGAACACAAAGATGAATTCGAAGCTCTTAAAACTACTCATCTGCAAGCTCTTGAAAGTCTAAAGGCTGAACATTCTACTGCTATTTCCGATGCTACGAAGCTTATTAAGGAAACTAAAGAGAAACTAGAAAATAGCCAAACTGAGATTACTACACTTCGAACAGGATTCAAAGAAGAAAAGAAAGCTGCAGTCAAAAAGGCTGAAACCAAAGTTGGTTCTTTAATGCTCGAAGGCATGAAGAAAGCTCAAATTGATACATCTATTCAGCTTCTTCGAGAAGTTCATGCTGCTTGTCCAAGACTGGACTTATCAAATCTCTGGAAACGAGTTCCAGAAGAACAACGCCCAAAGGAAGCGTTCGAAGCGCCACCAAGCTCTTCCTCAGAAGAAGAAAATAATTCTGAAGAGGAGTCATCAGAAGAAGAAGAAAATGATGCCTAATAGGCTAAGCAGTTTTTTGTTTTTTTTTTTTGTATGTGGTTAAGTACTTCCCCCCTTTTTTTTGTAAACTTCGTATTTTATCCCACGGGCAAACCACTTCTCTTTTTTATATCTTAAATTTCTGATATACTTGTTTGAACTGGTTATTTCTAAATATAGATGCACTCATAAAACGTGGCACCTCGAAAAATAGATGCACTCATAAAACGTGGCACCTCGAAAAATAGATGCACTCATAAGACGTGGCACCTCGAAAAATAGATGCACTCATAAGATGTGGCACCTCGAAAAATAGATGCACTCATAAGACGTGGCACCTCGAAAAATAGATGCACTCATAAGACGTGGCACCTCGAAAAATAGATGCACTCATAAGACGTGGCACCTCGAAAATTTGGTTGTTTCTTCAAAGCTATCGCTTCGGAAAATTATTCTTGGTCAACTTTCAAAGATGATCAGTCTTTGCCAAATTACCAAAATAATAAATCACACATCATAGTAAACAACCAATGGCCAAAAGAAACATTATTAAAAAATTCAATATTAACCAGACACCTCGTTAAAACCTTTCTGGGCCAACAGATAAGGAAAGAGTATGTCTGTTTTACAAAAATTCGAAGTTCAGTTTTACTCACAGTACAATTTCAAGTGCTCTATATTCCAAGGGTGTTTGAGCATCCTCCCTTCTCGATCTGACAACCTGTAGGAACCTGGCTTGACCCTCATTTTAACTTCATAAGGACCTTCCCAATTCGGGGCCAACTTTCCGAGGTGTTTATCCTTAGTGTGAAGAAATACTTTTCGTAACACTCGATCGCCAATTTTGAATTCTCTTCTTTTAACTTTAGCGTCGTATCTGCTTCTCATTAATGTTTGATAATGGATCACATTCAAATGTGCCTTGACCCTTTTTTCTTCCAACAAATCTAACTCCACCCTTCTAGCCTCATCATTATCCGCATCGGAATATTGTAGTAGTCTATAAGAGGGCAATGTAGATTCAGCAGGGCACACAGCGTCCATCCCATATACTAAAGAAAAAGGAGTCTCTTTTGTAGCCTCTCTAGGGGTTGTTCTATATGCCCATAATACTTCTTGAAGAATCCTGCCAAATTTTTCTTCAAGTCATCCAAAATAGATCTATTTGTAACTTCCACCTGTCCATTTGCCTGAGGGTGGAAAGGAGTGGAGAACCATTGCTGTATCCCTTTCGAAGAACAAAAAGAGTCCATTTCCTTATTATTAAATTGAGGACCATTGTCCGTCGTTATTTTTCGAGGCACTCCAAAACGGTAACAAATGTTACTTTGAATAAACTTGATTACATCCTTAGCTTTTGTCCCAGCCAAGGGCTCTGCTTCTGCCCACTTCGAAAAATAATCAACCGCAACAATAATCATCTGTCTTCCTCCATAAGCCATAGGTAATGGTCCCACTAAGTCAATCCCCCACCTATCGAAAGGAACCGCCTCTGAAATTGTCATTAGGGGTACTGCCGGCTTGTGTATTAAATTTGCATATCTTTGGCAAGTATCACAGCTTCGAACTAACGACTTGGCATCTTGCATAATAGTAGGCCAATAATATCCTGCCAACAATACCCGACGCGCTAAGGCTTTGAATCCACAATGAGCTGATCCATCCCCATCATGCAGTTCGGATAAAATGTCCTGGGACTCTTGTTTGCTTAAACATCGTAGCAAAGGTTTCGACGCAGACCTTTTGTACAATACTCCATCCAATACCACATAGCCAAGAGCTTTGTACTTTATTTTCTTAAGCAAGTGTTTATCAAGAGGTAAAATTCCCTTCGAAATAAAGTTTAACAAGTCATACCTCCAATCTCCTCGAGCGCACATCGGATCATTCACTACCTCACTAACAACTTCACACTGCTCAGAATTCGGTATGATCGAAGGCGATGGTTGTGTTATGATCCACAGATATTCTTCAGAGTAAGCCATTGTTGCCAAAGAATCAGCCATTGTGTTGCTACCTCTTCGAATATGCTCCACTTCGACATTTTCAAACTGTGCCATCACTCCTCGAAGCTCTTGTAAGTACAAAATCAAACGCTCCTTTTTAGCTTCCGACACCCCTTTAACGTGGTTAACTACCAACTGTGAATCTGTTTCCAAGCGTACAAACATTGCTCCACAAATCTTTGCTAACCGCAATCCTGCTAGCACAGCTTCATATTCAGCTTCGTTATTTGAAGCATGAAAGCCAAATTTTATAGCTTGAAACATAAATTCCCCTGTTGGTGCCACCAACTCGACTCCTGCACTTGACCCTTTACTACTGGATCCCCCATCAGTTCGTATTGTCCACGTCGGATTCTCATTCACCTTTTCAGCATCTTTCTCTTCGGATCTGCTTGAGTGAAACTCCACCAAAAAATCTGCTAAAGCTTGAGCTTTGATAGCTGTTCGAGGAGAAAATAGCACATCGAAATCTCCCAATTCCACAGACCACTTGGTCATTCTTCCTGAAATGTCTGGTTTTTGCAAAACTTTTTTTAATGGATATGAAGTTCGAACTACAATCGTATGTGCCTGGAAGTAAGGGCGCATTTTTCTTGCTGCCACTACTATACACAGTGCCAATTTTTCGAGCTTCAAATAGCGTTGCTCAGCATCAACCAAACTTTTGCTGACATAGTAAACAGGCTTCGAAATTTTTGTGTCCTCACTGACCAAAACTGCGCTTACTGCATAATCTGACACTGCTATATACAAAAATAACTGCTCACCTTTCCGAGGCTTTGATAATATTTCAGGAGAGGACAAAAGATTTTTTATCTTCAAAAAGGCTTCTTCACAATCCGAAGTCCACTCGAAATTATTGGGTTTACGCAGCACCTGGAAAAAAGGCAAGCACTTATCTGAAAAACGAGAAATGAATCTGTTCAAAGCTGCTAACCTGCCCGTTAGCATTTGCACTTCTTTGATATTCCGAGGTGAAGACATCGATATCAGAGCCTTCAACTGTTCTGGATCCACCTCGATTCCTCTTTCACTAATCATATACCCCAAAAATTTGCCAGATCGGACTCCAAATGTGCATTTTTCTGGGTTCAACTTCAATTGAATGGCTCTAAGATTCAAAAACGTCTCTTCTAAATCATCAATATGTTCATCATCACTCTTGCTTTTAACAAGCATGTCATCGATGTACACTTCAATATTTCTCCCAATCTGTGAAGCAAACGCCTTATTCATCAGCCTCTGATATGTTGACCCAACATTTTTCAATCCAAACGGCATTACTTTATAGCAGTGCAAACCTCTGTCAGTAATAAAAGTCGTGCTTTCTTCATCATCTGGATTCATTCGAATTTGATTATACCCCGAAAATGCATCCATGAAAGTCAAAATTTTATTTCCCGAAGTGGAATCCACTAACTGATCTATTCGAGGCACCGGAAAAGGATCTTTTGGACAGGCTCTATTCAAATCTGTAAAGTCCACACACATTC
Source organism: Limnanthes douglasii subsp. nivea (assembly GCA_036936605.1). Lineage (NCBI taxonomy): Eukaryota > Viridiplantae > Streptophyta > Magnoliopsida > Brassicales > Limnanthaceae > Limnanthes > Limnanthes douglasii. The sequence goes on along the minus strand of JAUPFV010000005.1, from coordinate 223,546,618 downwards.
GCCATTTTCCGTTCTTCTTTTTCACTACCACCGGATTAGCCGTCCACCTCGGATAATTGGCCTCCCTAATGTGCCCCATCTTGTATAGCCGATCCACTTCGGCAACTATGGCCTCGGATTTCTCCAATGAAAAAGCCCTTCTTTTTTGGATAATCGGTTTGACCTTCGGATCAACCGCTAAGCTATGACATATGATGTTACTTGGGACCCCTACTACGTCTTCGGATCTCCACGCAAACACATCCAAATTTTCAGACAAAAAATTCAACAACTTTTCTCGCATCGACAAAGATAACAGGGTGCCAATTCGAAGTACCCTGCCATTATTAAAAATATATTCCTCTATTTCTTCATTGACCACCACAGAACTCGGGGTTGACCTCGGATCATCAATTCCCTCATCTGTTCCATCAGAAGACAACCCCCCAAACTGCTAATTCTCCATTAGATCATCAGAACTTTTGCCCCGTAGTCTAAATGCAGCAGCATAACATTCTCTTGCTACCTTTTGATCACTTCGAACTACGCCGACCCGGTCCTCAATCACATACTTTAAACACTGATGAACTGTGGAAACTACAGCATACATCTTCGCCAACCACGACCTCCCAAAAATAGCATTATAACTTGATGGACAATCTACCACCACAAAAAGTACTTGTACTTTCTTCTTGAAAGGCCCCTTTCCCAAAGAAACTTCACCCTCGAACTCTCCTATCACATTTGCTGTTGCGCCAGTAAACCCTATGATAGTCCTTTCTGATCTTTCTATTCGAGGCGGAGCAGTCAATCTCTCATACGTTGACTTGAAAAGTACATTAGCAGAGCTCCCTGTATCAATCAGCACTCGTCGAATCTCCACCCCGCATACTTCTGCTCCTATGACCACCGCATCTTCATGTGGCCCAGTAATCCCCCTCAAATCATCCCCGTCGAAAATTATAAAGGGCACATCCTTTCTGTTGCTTAGGTGTGCCGATGCGCCTCCCTCAATTTGTCGTGTTAAATTTACTATATGCCTCTTCCTCGAATTATTAGTGTTGTTGGTCATCGAATCCCCTCCAAATATTGTTAGTGATTCGAAAAAGGCACACAAATCTCGAACACGTCCCTGACGCATCGGCTCATCTATTGACATTAACAAAAGTCGACTGGGGTCTGGTTCGACATATTCCGAGGCTACATCGAAACCATCCCCCTCACCTGCAACATCTAAAATCATTAACGCAGTTTCCTGCTTAGAATTAGGATTACCACCTTTAGGAGCTGTAGCCTTGGCATTCTTCCTGACATATTCCAACAACTTTCCATTTTCGATCAGAATTTGCATCTCCTTCTTCAGAGCAATGCAATCATTTGTATCATGGCCGATGTCTTCATGATACCTACAAAATTTATTATTGCGCTCCTCTCTTGGCCTGTTAATAGCTGGTGGCTTTCTAAAATTGATTGTTCCCCTTGTTTTTTCATATATCGAAGCCACGCTCTCAGTTAAATCTGCATAGTAATCTGGCCTTACCCACACATTCGACCTGGACCTAAACTGCTGCTGATTATTAGAATTATGCTGATTATATCCCCCTTGATACGAGTTCGAGGTTCCTCGGTTAGAAACATTTTGATTGTTCTTCGGACGCGAGGGATTGTTGTTCGATATGTTAGATTGTCCACTCCCCTTCTGAACAGTACTAGCACCTCCTCGAACCCTCGTCAATTCTTCGACCTTAATCTGGTCCTCAACCTGAGCCATAAGAGCTCCAAATGTTAACGCCCTGCGCCTCGTAGTCTCATCGGCTAAATCCCCAGGCAACAGCCCTTGCCTGAACGCCGCCATAGCCACACTTTCTTCACAGTCATCCAATTCAGCCTTTGTTGACACAAACCTCTTGGTATAATCCTTTAACTTCTCTCCCACAGCCTGCTTGCATTGTATTATTGTGTCTCCATTGGCTCTCATTTCCTTGCTTCCCACAAACTGTCTTCGGAAAGCGGTGTAAAAACCTCTAAAATTTGCAATTGACTCTTTAGGAATCTTATTGAACCATTTCAGCGCAGTTCCCTTAAACGTTTGAGAAAAAGCTCTACATACCAATTTATCGTCATCTTCGAAATTAGTCATGTAGTTTTTAAATTGTTCTATGTGGTCATCGGGATCTTGAGTCCCATCAAACTTATCAACTTTGGAAATATCAAACCGCCTCGGTAGCGGCACAGATCTGATCTCCCTGACCAATGGTGAATCCCTCCAGTCGACCCCCTGAACATACTGGTCCTCATTTCTCATCCCCACAGTTGCGTATAAGCTGGACTCACCTTCATATTTCCGAGGCGAACACCTCTGAGGCGAATATTTCCGAGGTGAGTATACTCGCCTCTCTTTCTTTTTCCTTCCTTCCTTATACACCTTAGCTGGCCGGAGCTCACGCTCTGTTTCTCTTGAACGGCCTCGAGAGCGTTCGTACCTCGGTGTTTCATCAGACTCGGAATCTTCGAAGTCCTCTTCATCACTAGAGTTTACATACAGTCGCCTTTGTAACTTTTCTTTCCTCTTTATCCCGCTATATTCTTTTTTTTGCTCAGAACGTGCTTTACGCTGCTCATAGTGATCATCGCCATCGTCCATCGATTGATCCGACTGATCATTCTGATCGCCCCCTGCTATCTTAGACCTAAGCCTAGCACCATCATTATTTCCCTTCTTTTTTACCAATTCGTCAAGCTCTGCCACTTTCCTAATCATCTCATTCATTTTTCCTTCAAAATCAAATTGGATTGATTGAGTTGGAATAGATTTACCTGCCTCTTGCAGATCGGATTTCAGCGTTTCCATAGCCTTGCGAACGGATGGATTGTCACCTTCCTCTGGATTCATCTTCAATCAGCGAAAAATCCAACAAAATATGAAAATTCAAACGAAAAACTTTGAAAAACGAAAACTCGAATGTCGATTTCTGATCTGTTGATCAAGGTATCCTCGACCCCTCTTTCTAGCGCCAATTTGGTGTGAATTAAAGTTGTAGTGAGAGAATTAAGAACAGAAAGTCTTCAAGGAGAATTTAAAGTAGTGAAAAGTGCTTCTGAATATTTCATAGGTCAAAATAACTTCTTCAGCCTCCTTAAATAGGCAGGGTGAGTTAGTTAAAGAAATGGTTACATATTGATATATTTACGATTTAACCCTCATGGTTCTCCTAAAGCCTAATTTAATCCTATATTTACAGAAATTATCAATTTAGTCCCTATCAATTACACTTATGTCCCTGAGGAATATCTTTCCTTATCAAATACCAGTTAAAAATTAGTCATAAGAAGAAAAATGAGTTTGTACGAAAGAAAGACTTAACATTATATCATGAGTGGGAAAAGTCTGATCCACAATCACAAAAATATATTGGTCATCCAAGGACTTTGGTTTACGAGACAAGGGTTGAAAGAGATAACAAAATTCCTTGGCCATCCAAGGACTTTAGTTTTGAACATAAAAACAAACATTATAACCTTAGGGCTTGTCCCCTTCGGTTTCTTCTTTACTTTCATCTTTTTTGGCACTCTTAGTATCAACACTTGAGCTTTCACGAGTTCATTCGTCAGAATTGATAAGTGTCAGAATATCTGGGGTTTTTTATCGGGAAAAGTGTATGGAAAGAAGGGTGTCAGGCGAATAAGTACAAGATTCTAGAGAGAGAATGTAGTCAAAATAAAGTACTAATCATTAGAAGGTCCCCTTTTGGGGGACGATATCTTTCCTTATATAGTGACAGTGGTGGAACCCACTGTCACATGCCATATTTACTCTAATTACATGTTACCCCTCATATTTATACTTATGTCACATATTTCTTACTTTACAATTAAGTCCCTATAAGTTCATGTATTACAAATTGGAACCTTTGTTATCCTTGGTATTGTATGCCCTTATCAGTAGCCCCTTAGTTTTCCCGAGGATCGAGCAAAAACTAATCGAGCGTGGAAACGTAGGGTCAGGATTCTTCATGAGCCTATTTGTCGAGCCTCTTCATATATAGCGATCACGTCGAGGCTTCACCATTAATCTGAAATGTCGACCCTTATGCTCTTTTTGCTAAGTTTCAATTTTTTATTCGTTGTACTGATCGAGCGCTGATGCATAGGGTCGGGATTCTTCGTAAGCCTACTTTCGAGCCTCTTTATATGCAGAAATCCCGTCGACCCTTCACCACTGATACGAAATGTCAACCCTTTATACTTTTGTTGCCAAGCATCAACTTTTTCGTTCACTGCGTTGTGATGGGCTGGTTGCAATCAAAGCTGTCTTCTAATTATTTGAGCCGTTTTTGTGGGCTTGAAGTCAAGTTAATTTCTTCAAAGCCCACCAAGCTTCCCCGGCTAACCGGGTTATCAGCCTGTCCAAGTGTCCTCCTTCAATTAGTCGGTGTATTCTTCCTAATTAGCTGCATACGCGCATGTAACAACTCTAGCCCCCTAGGTCTGCTACAGCCGCTCGATTGGAGACGTGTTTCATGGTAATTGGGTCGTACTTTAACCAGTATTTTGGTTAAGCTACTCTTGATATTCCCGAGGCTCTTTTTTATTGTGATTCTCCATGGAGCAGATCTTGACCATGCTTTCTTCTTCTATAAATAGTTTCTTCTTTCACTCTCATTTCCACTAAGTTTTTTTAGAGAGATCAACTCTGGATATTTTCCTTTCCTAGAGAGATGACTTTCTACTTAGTTTATGAGAAGACCCCTATCTCACAAGAAACCGACGAAGAAATCTGACGCCTCTGAAAAACCAGTCTTTCGCTTCGTCGACTACTTACAAATTACTGAACGAGTAGAAGAATATTGAGCCGCTGGGTTGATTCACAAAGGCGTCGTTTCACCAGCGTATTCAGAACCGTTAATTTTTCCAAAACCTAGAAACCCAGGCCCCTCGAACCTTTTAATTCACGTAGATTTTCTGATCTCTCAAAAAGCTTCTTCGTCGAGGCCTTCTGTTGCATACTCTTCTCCCAAGAAGTCTGCTGCTGAGAATCTTCCCACCTCCTCAAGACTTCAGAATACTACCAATCGACCAAAGACCCTATTTTTGACCATAGGCGACTCCAGCTCCTCATCCACTCCTCCGCACAAGTACGTTCATCTAATTTCTGACATTATAGGGCGTCGAACCGGCCCCAATACCACGACTACTGCCAAGTGGGTAGTTTTAACAGATGAGGAGAAGAGGAAACACAAAGAGGCTGCTACGTCAAAAGTCGGTGCTACAAAGCCTGACCATATTCGAACCCACAACAGCTCAGGTGTTGTCCTCGCAACTCCTTCTCCCCGTGACTTGACGTCTGCTGACAAATACCCACCCACGAAGGCGGTAAATGCAAAGGCTGTACAACCAGCCCTCAAGTCCTCCACAAATTTCGTGTCGGCTGATGTTGGAGGAAAAATTGTTGATAGACCTGGTCACATATCTTCGTCCTAAGGAGTTGCCTCAGGAAAAGACGAGGAGGCGCCTGCTTAAAAGCCCTTACATAAATCTTCCAAGCCAAATGAATTGATAAGGGTCGACGACGACGCTACTGACAAAGTCGCCCCTAAACCTTCCTCCAAGGTTCCTGCACCGCCGAGGATCGGAAACAAAGATGTTGGGTCTACCAATTTAAGAGCCTCCAATACATCTGCACCAGCTAAAGTCGACGATACGCATGTTACGGAACCCAGATTAGTAGAAATTGAGGGTGAAGATGCCGACCTAGAAGCTCCAACCAACCTGGCAACAATAATTGTTGATGGCGTCGAAAGGGAACCGCTGCCACCTGGAACGGCCGACGTCGTAACTGGTTAGCATATTTGTCTGACCAACGATCATATCATTTCCTTATTCAACGGCAAATATTTGTACTACTCTCCTGACGAAGAAGAGGGTTTAAAGAAAATCTGGGGAATTCCTCAGTGTGTCAAAGTCCGCTTTCCCAACCTGGTGAGACTCCTTTATCTGTCGAAGGTCGAGAGATAGTATTTTTCACTGAACTCTTCAACTGGGGTTTGCGACTTCCCCTCGACCCCGACATTGTTAGATATTTTGAAATCCTCGAGATATGTCTGACCCAACTGACCCCTAATGCCTGGTATACCCTGATGTCGACCATCATGGCTTCACGACTATCATGAATCCCGATCTCCATAGAACAGTATATAGGGATATATGGGCTCTCCAAATCCCCAAAGTTGCCCTTTTTTTATTCTTCCCTTACCAACCCATGAAAATTGTGAATAACTTATTGGAGGCTGACAGATCGTGGAAGTACAGGTTCATTTTTATCAGCGGCGCTTGGGAAAATGGTCGACCCTACAGCCGAGAAAATCTGAGGCGCCTTACATTCAAATGGGCTCCTGAGGGTATATATATATATATATTTAATGGGCTGTCTTTTAGTTTGCAAGGTGACTATCCAACAGCTGCGGAAAAAGCATCTCAAAGAAGCTTAAAAAATCTTTTCCCAACTTCGAGCCTTTGCGAGGAGGAGTTGGGGTCAGAAGTTTCGCCAGTGCTTTAAGAGTACTAACCTTATCAACAGAAACCTCTGGCGTTGTTCCAACCAGATTCTAAGCTCTGAAGAACTACGGACCCCTCTTGACGTTGTTGACATTGTAAAACGACTCGAGGCCCAAGATGCCGAGGTGTTTATGCCTAAACGAGATCGAAATCCAAACAAATGTGTGAAATCGGAGGAGTTGTCCGATGCTGAAGACGAACAAGGAAATGACGTGGACCAGCCTATTGAAGTTTTGCTCTCAGAACCGGAAGCTACTGTCATCCTTAGTGACCCAACTGAAAGTGATGACAAGTCCCCTGCGGCTGTTAAAGGAGGGCAAAAAACTCGCGGCGAAAAGCGGAAGAAAGACACTATGGTTGAAGAAGGAGGGAACTCTTCTTTAAACAAAAAGTCTAAGGGGAAAGCTGTTGCACATGAGGTGCATGTCGACCCTATCACCGAACAAACCACCATTCATTCTATGTTTGAACAATTTGGAGGAGCGAAATAACCTACTCTTGTGGAAAGTTGTGAGAAGAAAGGCGAGATCAGAAGGTCGTTATTATGGGGGTAAGAACAGAGCCTTAAGTCATCCGGGTGATCCTATCCCTCGGGTCCAAGGAACTTAATACTCCCCAACCCTGCACTTTTTCCTGTTCGTGCCCAAACCTTGAACTCCTTTTTTCTTCAGGACTCCGACATTTTAGCCAACTCTGGGAGAATCTACTCGCCCCTATAGCCCAAAAGGAGAGAGAGGTGCTGAAACTTCAGAGGGAACTCGTCGAGCTTAAAAGAAGAATTTATTTCAAATCTAAATATTCACAAGATTCAATCGACCTTGTCAAACAACGAGCCGCTTCTGCCAAGGCTAAAATTAAAACTTTCGGTGCGAAGGAAAGATATTGGGAGAAAATTCTTTCTCAAGCCAAGAAAGATCGCACCAAAGCCATCGAGGAGCTGGCTGTTTAGAAAGTTCAGAACGAATTTCTTCGTTGGCGGTCCAAAAAAGTGGCTAGGGAATTGCAGGGGCTCCGAACGGCTCTCGACCAGAGCGCATAAGAAAATCGCCTTTTTGGTGTTAAGTGCAAAGAGATGATGAAAAAACAATTTGCCGACGCGAGGGCCAACTGTATCTTGAACTTCCATGCTTTGTGGCCTCGAATTCCACTTGGGAAATGTGGCTGGATGTCCCTGAAGAAGACCGACCTGAAGGCGTAGACTGCTCCGACCATGCAGTTGAAGATTTCGACCCATCTGATGAATCCTCCGATGCTTGATATTTGCAGCTCGGATTTTTATGTTGTTTTTCTTTTCTCTATGTTTAACTTGTTTTGTCCTTGGTGAACTTTCATTCCCCAATCCGCACTTGTTTACGGCGAGCTTTTATTCGCACTTGTTTTGTTTTTAAGACTGTCCATCATCTTTTTGCAACTAGAAGTGATCAGATTCCAATGCTAAATTTTAATGTATTTTATTACATCTTAAATTCGCAGATCAACTTGTGGTTGAAAAAACCCTTCTGACAGGTTCGACATTTTGTTGATCAACTTGAAAGTTGAAAATCTCTTTCGATGGGCTCGACATTTTGTTGATCAACTTCAAAGTTGAAAATTCACTTTGATGGGTTTGACATTTTGTTGATCAACTTGAAAGTTGAAAAACCCCTTTGATGGGTTCGACATTTTGTTGATCAACTTGAAAGTTGAAAAACCCCATTTAGTGGGTTCGACATTTTATTGATCAACTTGGGAGTTAAAAAAACCTCTTTGATGGGTTCGACATTTTGTTGATCAACTTGAAATTTGAAATACCCCTTTGATGGGTTCGACATTTTGTTGATCAACTTGAAAGTTGAAAACCCCCTTTGATGGGTTCGACATTTTGTTGATCAACTTGAAAGTTGAAAACCCCATTTTAATGGGTTCGACATTTTATTTCTAGTACGCTTGTTTTGAGGCTCTAAAACTTTACTAAAATGGGTCGGTTTAGGTAGGCACCTCATTAAAACCTCCCTGCGCCACCAAGGTAGGAAAGAGTGTGCCCCGACAAAAGTTTCTTTTACAAAGGAAATGCAAAACGATAAAAATTACAACTCATTCCAAATACAACTTAAGATACTTGATGTTCCACGAAAGGCGCAGAGGTCGATCAAATTTGTCATTTAAACGATAAGTCCCCGATTTTACTTTTTCTACCACTTGGTACGGTCCTTCCCAATTTGGTGCGAACTTCCCAAGGTGCTTGTCTTTTGTATGGAGGAAAACGTTTCGCAAAACTTTTTCCCCAACTTTGAAGTCTCTTCTCCAAACTTTCGAGGCATACCTACTTCTCATTAGAGTCTGATAATGTAAAGAACTGAGATGATCCTTAGCTCACTTCTCTTCTATCAAATCTAAAGCCAATTCCTGATTTTCATCGTTAGCGTTCTCCTCGTAATGGTCGACCCTGAAAGAAAGGAACATTCTTTCTGCTGGGATTACCGCATCCATTCAGTATACCAAATCGTAAGGTGATTCATGTATCGTTGTTCGAGGCGTGGTTCGGTATGCCCACAACACTTCTTGTAAAAAATCCAGCCATTTTCAAGCCTTTCCTTCTAATATCCTTTTTAATCTGCTGCTGATTGTTCTATTAGTAACTTTGACCTCCGCATTCGCTCGAGGATGGAGTGGGGCTGAAAAGCACTGATATATGTTGTGACTGGCACAAAACTCCTGCATTTCATTGTTGTCGAACTGGGGACCATTATCCATGTTTATCTTCTGAGGGACCCCATATCGACAGCAAATGTTTGACCATATGAATTTCACCACATCCTTAGCTCTGGTTCCTGACAGCGGCTCTGTTTCGACCCATTTTGAGAAATAATCCACTGCTACCACAATAGTCGGCCTTCCTCCAGTTGCTAATGGAAGTGGTCCTACCAGGTCTATTCATCACCTATCGAACGGTAGACCCTCAGAAATGGATTATAGGGGGACTGCTGGAGTGTGGATCGAATTGGCAAACCTCTGGCATGTATCACATCTTTTGACCAGTTCTTTAGCATTAGCACACAACGTAGGCCAATAAAAACCCGACAAAAGGATTCTCTTAATCAGTGTCTTAAAGCCACAGTGTGCCGACCCTTCACCGTCATATAGTTCAAAAAATACCATCTGTGATTCTTCACGTCCCAGGCATCTTAACAAAGGTCTCCTTGCAGATTTTTTATAAAGAACATTTCCCAACAAGGTAAAGCCTCGTGCCCTGTACCGAACGCTTTTTGCCAGAGTCTTATCATTAGGCAACACTTTCGCGGTCAAAAACTTCGTAATGTTGCTCCTCCAATCAGTATTTGAAACCTTTGAAATTTGACAAGCCATGTTTGGTCGACTTTTCAGGTCTTTCCTCTTCAAAATGGACGGATACTCTCGAGTCAAACTCCAGGGGTACTCTCCCACATACGCTGTTGTTTCCAGTGAATCAGTGATTGTATTATCTTCCCTTCTGACATGTTCATAAGTAACCTTTTTAAAAGACGAAGCCAAAATTCTCAAAACCGCTAAATATTGCACCAGTTGTTCTTTCCTTGCCGCGGATTGTCCCGTTGCATGGTTAATCAGCAGCTGCGAATCGCTTATTAGTCGGACATTTCTAGCTCCTCAAACTTGTGCTAACCTTAGGCCCTCCAATGCTGCTTCATACTCAGCTTCATTGTTCGAAGCCTTGAAACCGAAACGGATTGCTTGATGCATTACAATCCCTGTTGGTGTAGAAATTTGGACACCACCCCCGCATCCATTGATACTTGAACCACCACCCGTTATGACTATCCACTCATCTGTGTTGACTTCTGGTTCAGCTGCTACTTCATCGGGTCTACCGGAATGAAACTCCACCAAGAAGTCTGCTAAAGCTTTCCCTTTAATAGTCGTTCTCGGTTCAAATTCGATATCGAAGTCCCCCAGTTCTACCGACCATTTCGGCATACAGCCAGAAATTATCGCGTCGCTGTAAAACACTTTTAAGGGGGGAAGGCGGTTCGAACCATGATAGAATGACCTTGGAAGTATGGTCGCATTTTTCTAGCGGTTGTTACCAGAGCCAGTGCTAACTTCTCGAGCTTTAAGTACCACTTTTCTGTGTCCAACAAAATTTTGCTCACGTAATAGACAGGTTTAGGGATCATATCCTCTTCTCGAACTAACGCTGCGCTCACCGCATGCTCTGAAACCGCTATATAAAGAAACAAAATTTCTTGGGGTAGTGGTTTTGTCAGCAACGTTGAGGATGACAAGTAATTCTTGATGTTGAGGAATGCTTCGGTACATTCAGGAGTCCAGCCGAAATTCTTAGCATTCCTCAGCACTTGAAAAAATGGTGTGCACTTGTCCGAAGATCGTGAAATAAATCTGTTCAGCACTGCTAATCTTCAGGTCAAAATCTGTACTTCTTTAATATTCCTCGGGGTGCCATAATGTTCAGAGGGTTTAACTGGGTTGGATCTGCCTCTATCCCTTTCTCGCTGATCATGAACCCTAAAAAATTTCTAGATCGAACTTCAAAATAGCATTTTTCTGGATTCAATTTAAGGTTCACTTTTCCAAGGTTCCTGAATGTTTCTTCTAGGTCTGCAAAATAACTTTCATCGATGACGCTTTTGACCAATATATCGTCAATGTAGACCTCAACATTCCGTCCGATTTTTTCCTCAAAACCCTTATTCACCAGCCTCTGGTAGATAGCCCCCGCATTTTTCAGACCAAATGGCATAACCTTGTAACAGTATAAACCCCTTCTGGTAATAAATGTAGTGCTTTCCTGATCTTTAGGATCCAGCTTTATATGATTATACCCTGCGTATGCATCCATAAAAGACAATAATTTGTTGCCTAACGTCGAGTCCACCAACGGATCGATCATTGGCATTGGGAATGGATCCTTAGAACATGCTCGGTTGAGGTCCGTGAAGTCTACACACATTCTCCACTTTCCGTTTTTCTTTTTAACCAGAACTGGATTTGCTGTCCAACGTGGATACTGGAACTCCCGTATATGTCCTACCCTTGTCAACCTCTCGACCTCTGAATGATTGCATCTGCCTTTTCCTAATAAAACGCTCGTCGTTTTTGTGTTATGGGTCAAACACTTGGATTTATAAACAACTGATGATTGATGACGCTCTCAGGGACTCCCGTAACATCTTCTGAACACCAGGCAAACAAATGTAGCTTTTGCTTAAGAAGATCAATCAACTTTTTCCGAAACCAAGGGGACAAGTTTACATTAATATTTAGGACCTTTCCTTTGGAAAATTCATAACTTTCACAACTTTCATCCGTTAGTAATAAACCTGGGGTCTCGCTAGGATCGTCTGCAGGCTCTGATCCATGCACCGACCCCGCTAACTACTAATCCCTCACATCGACCATATCCCTATCTGATTTTACTAACAAAAGCTGCCCGGTAACATTCGCTCACGGTATTTTGACTGCTTCTGACAACACCGACGTTGTTTTCGATTACATACTTCAGGCATTGATGAACCGTAGAAGTTACGGCATTCATTCTTGACAACCACGAGCAACTAAAAATTGCATTGTGCGACGTGGGAGCATCAACAACAATAAATAACATTGTTACTTCCTTTTTGGAAGGCCCTCTTCCGAGCTGAACCACACCTTCAAACTCATCAACTACCTTTGTCGATGCTCCTGTGAAGTCGATAATAGTCTGATCTGATTTTATGATCACTGGTTTATTCCTAAACCCTGAGAAGGTCGACAAGAAAATAATATTTGTTGAACTACCAGTATCCACCAAAATACTTCGCACCGCCTCCCCTGCAATAACCGTCACAATCACGATTGCATCCTCATGAGGGTCGGAAACGTCTCTCATGTCATCGTCATCGAAGCATAGAATGGGAGATGGGCTTTGGTACAAATGAAGCAAAGTTCTTGCCTCTAACTGAGTAGCCAGATTAACTACATACCTCTTTCGCAAAGAATTAGTAATACCTGTCATTGAGTCGCCCCCAAATATAGTCACAGACTCAAAAAAATTGCATAATTGGCTTACCTTTTCTCGTGCCGGGAGTACTACTTCCTCAATTACTCTGATTATATTCCTGTTTTTATCTCGGTCTAGATACTCGGTGGACGAATCAAATGAATCATTGACCTCGGAAATCACCAAAGAAATTTTATGCTTCGGCACCGCTACGATCTGCTTGGTTGCTCCGCTTTGCTGAGCTTGTTTCTTCACATACTTTAGCAATTTACCGCTGTCAATTTGCGTTTTTACTTCCTTCTTGAGCGCGATGCAATCTTTGGTATCATGACCTACATCATCATGGTACTTACAAAAATGGTTCTTCTGACCTTCGCGGGGAGTTTCGATCGGAAATGGCTTCCGGAAATGCACACTCTTCCATGATTTATCGAAGATAGTTGTAACATATTCAGTTAAATCAGCAAAATAATCAGGTCGAACCCATTTGTTCGATATGGGTCGGTAATTATTTCCTTGATAACCATTTCGCGTCCTCTGAGTTTGATTCCCTGATCCTTTCACATGTGCTGCCGGTGCTACGGTACTTATCGGTTGTACCTGAGGAATCGTGTTTGTTTTCGGAGTCTTATGATACATAACGACCGAAGCTTGATTTGTATGTTGGATCTGTGCTGCCAATGCCGATGCTTCAATTTCCTCGATCAGGATCTGCTTTTCGACTTGGGCAAACAAAGCTGAAAAGGCCAAAGCTTGTTTCTTCGTCACAGCTTGTTTCATCGGCCCAGGCAACAAGCCTAATCTGTAACCAGTTAAAGCCACACTTTCGTTACAATAATCAAGATCTGTCTTCGCGTCTATAAAACGTCGAGTATAATCCCTCAAACTTTATCCGACCTTTTGTCGGCAATTAACGATTGTATCCCCGTTTTCTCTGAAGTACTTGCTTCCAACAAACTGATGTCTGAACATTATCCAGAACATACCGAATTTTTTAATGCACCCTTGTGGCAATCGATTATACCACTTTGATGCTCTGTCTTTAAATGTCATTAAAAATGCTCGACATACCAACTTGTCTTCATTGTCAAAACTTAACATAAAATTCTTGAAAGCTTCCAGGTGGTTATCTGGGTCTTTCTTTCCGTCACACTTTTCAAGCTTGGAGATGTCAAAACGCTTCGGGAGATGCCCCGATAAAATTTCATCTGATAAAGGGGAAGATCTCCAGTTATGCCCGACGTTAAAAGTTACGTCTCCAAATCCTAAGCCTTCTGCATGACTCGCAAACAACCCTTCATCAAGAGGGTTTGCAAATTGACTTCCGACCCTGTAGCCATAAGACTGGCTCCCTGATGGAAATTGGAACTGAGGGAAATTCAGCTGCTCTCTGTTAACTGTAACCTTACCGACCTTTTTTAGCAGACGTGGGAGTCATTTTATCGATGCTAGCACCTTGAGGTTCAACTATCTTTGCTCGGAAGGACTTACGCCTTCTGAGCTCTCGTTCCTTGATCATTCTTTTATCATTCCTAAGGCATCGGAAATCTATGTTCGGGGAAAAAGACTCGCACATATCCTCCCCTGAAGAAAAATCATACTCAAGTTTGGATCGGGATTTGGATTTCTTTCGTGCAACCCTATCGAACCTTCGCACTCAATTTCTGCCTTTGTAAAAATACACCTCATCCCGACCAATAGCACGATTCTTTCATTTCTTCACCTGATCATTCGCTTCGACCATCCAGCCGACCTTTCTTCTCAGCCAGAGCCAGCTCATTCTCGGCATTTAGCTTAGCAATATCGTATAATAGTTGCTGCCTAGTCATGATTAGGGTCGACCGTTTGCTTCGGACTTGATTTCCCTGATCATCATCACCAAATAAATCCTCAGAGTTTCGACCCTCTAAGTATGACATTCCTTGTCAGAACCTTTTTCCTTTGCCTTTCCTTTCCTAGACTCGGTATTCATTCGTTGAATTTTAAGTTTTGCTAGGATCGAGATTTTGGGGAACCTGATCTCCGGGTATCTCTCGTTTTCCCACAGACGGCGCCAATGATAAGTGTCAGAATATCTAGGGTTTTTTATCGAGAAATGTGTATGGAAAGAAGGGTGTCAGGAGAATAAGTACAAGATTCTAGAGAGAGAATGTAGTAAAAATAAAGTACTAATCATTAGAAGGTCCCCTTTTGGGGGACAGGGTCTTTCTTTATCTAGTGACATCGGTGGGACCCACTGTCACATGTCATATTTACTCTAATTATATGTTACCCCTCATATTTATACTTATGTCACATATTTCTTACTTTACAATTAAGTCCCTACAAGTTCATGTATTACAAATTGGAACCTTGTTATCCTTGGTATTTTATGCCCTTATCAAGAATTATCTTCACTTGAATAAGCATGATTATCACCATCCACCGTGGTGTGAAAAGATATCTCTTTGTATGGTACATATTTCCACAAAGGTCCAAGGGTCCTCTTTGCAAAGGTCTAATGGAATAGTAGAACCATGTCCGACTTGACCCCATCGTCTCTTTTTTCCAAGGAATCCACCACCCCAGCAGCATACTTTTCTATCGTTGTAGCTATCTCTTGAGTCTCGTCTCTTTCTCTGAAAGAGCTTCTTCTAGTTTTCATTTCTCTTTGGTTAAATAACCAATCGTGTTTGTGTTGGTGATTTGTTGTTCCTTCAAGTTTTTTTATCTCACTAGAGGAATTGGTTTCCAAGGTGGAATATTTGGTTTGGATCTCCTCTTGAGCATTCTTGGATTGGCGCAGTTTGGTAGCCAAGTCCTTATTCTCTTTGTTTAAAGCTTATATTCTTTGTTGAGTAGTGGAGAGATCGGTTTTCAAACTCTTGTTTGATGTGGTAAGAGTGATGTTCTCATCTTGCTTCCTGACCTGCCTCTCAAAATCCACTATTGGTTTAATAAAGCCCAAAACTGCGTAGCCTAAGGTGTCTTGTTCGCTTGACACCTCGAAATATTTGCCATTATAAGTGACGACATTGGGAATAGTTGTTGAGGGAATGGTCCAATAAAATCATCCGTGTCTAGGTCGTTGAAGTATATGTTGCAAAACTCATCAAGGTTAACCTCTCCTTCAATAAATGGCTGGTTAGTCGTGGGAAACATTGGAGGAGGAGGGTCAGCTGGTGCCTCTACCTGTGGAGGAACATTAGGTGGGAGTGTAGGATTGTCAACCGGAGGCCAGAGAATTACCTCTGACCTTTGGTTACTCTTGTTCTTCTTCCTTGTTTTTTGGTCATCTTCTTCATTGGGCCACTTATGATCTCTCTTCTTAGCCTGAGAGGACTGATTTGATTCCCCAGTTTCCCTAACTGTTGCAGCCACAACTTCCAACAAGACAGTATTTATTCCTTCAGGATTCTCTGAACTGGCTGCTTCAGGATTCTAGAGAGATAGATCGGTTCTTGTCTTCTTCTTCATATTGTCAAGATAAATAGGAGATTTACTCCGGGATGGTAAGTACAATTTGTCATCCTTTGCATCTGTCCTTCTCAGTATAACATCTGCTGGAGGGGGGTGGTCAGTTGTTCCCATGTGAGGTCTTTGCTTCCAATGGTGTTCCACAGGTGAGCCCTCAACATGTTTCCCGGGGTGAAACAATTATGAAAGCCAAGCCCCCATGTTTTCGATTCCCATGGGTTCAATTTGGCAAAGGTATCTTTTCCATCCTCCAAATGCTCAAGAAATATTTTTTCAAGCACTACAAAATAAAAACAACAATCAGTTCGCTATGAACAATAGAGAGTTTGAATATAACTAAAAGAAAAAAAAGGAGTGTTACCTGAGCTCCTCCAATACCTAGGCAGTTGACTCAGATTTGTTTGGTAGTTGATCTTTTTTCCATTCTCCCAGGCTCCGCTAATGAACAAAACCTGGGTCCTCCATGGTTTCTCAGCCTCTAGCGGGTCGTTCACTACCTTGTAGTCATTCCCCATGTTGTAGTGATAGAATGGGATCTGGTGGTTCCTGCATAAACTAGCAACGACAACAAATTGATCCATGGGCAATGGAATCTTTGATAGCCTGGAAGCAATGATACTGGCTAGAATGTATAGCAGGCATTTGCACTCAGTTGGTTGGGGAAAAGCTTAATCGGATGGAAGTACCGAACTAATTTCGGGTCAAAGGGAAAGCGAAGTCCCCTGTTTAGCACTTTGGTGTACACCACCAATTCATTTATCTTGCAATTTAAAAGAGTCTCCGGTGTAACTGGGATTCTAACGTGAATAGATTCTGGGAAGCCCCACTTTATTCATATCTGATCTAGTTCAACGATGTGTGTATACACGTAGTTAATTTTTTGAAGGGCCAACAAATATTCCATATTGACCTTATGAAGATTTGGCCCAATTTTCCCCTCTAAACACTCCGGGAGTGATTCGGTGTTAGGCATTCCTGCTTTTTACCTATTGGACCGATCTGAAATAGTATTCTCAGTCTGTCCGGATGTCTCAAGTGGGGTGTCTTCCCCACTGTCCTCCATAACTTTCTCCATTATAGCTAAACATTTTTCGGTCAACTTAGCACCAGTGGCCTCTTTTTCAACTTGGGTTGGCCTTATCATGGAGGGACATGTTTTCCAGATTTACTGGGGATTGGACAGTAGGTTTTAGTCCATCCAAACTAATATTTTTGGATGAAAAAAAGGTGCCTTTAATTTTGGAGAGTCGAGTTACTCTGTGAGGCGTGGCCTCTTCTGTATTTGATCTCATGGCTATGAAAAATGAAGGTTTCCAAACACTAGAAATGATTTTTATCTTAGGAGAAGAATCTAAAGATGCTTGAACTAAAGGTTTAGATTCTATAGTAGATAATGTAGGGATGAAAGAGGGTTTTCGTGTTACCGATATTCAAGATGATGATGTGCTCTTATCAGATATTGGCACCACTTGGCCAACCACTCCACCAGGAGAAGCAGGGAGTCCGACTGCGATCCTTGCCTCCTGTTTTACCTCTTTTCTTGATTTCTCTAAGTCTGATAGGTTTAACCAACCCCCTTTAATCAAAGTTGTTATGGCAGTGAACATATAACTTCTTAAAGATAGAGTAAAATCAAAAATTCAAGCTTTCTCTCTCTAGAAAATGATTCTGGTTATGAGAAACCAAACAGTAAAACAGGTTTAAATAGAGTTAAAGCCACTTGAGTATTTCTTTTGGGGAACATGAAATGGTTCGAATAATGATTAGAGGGTATTAAGTCTACTCTAATTACTTTCTGAAAATAGATACAACTCCCGAGAAAGAAAAACAACTGAGAGGTTGAATCAAAATGTATCTAATTTTAGATTTCTAACCGTTGGCTTTTCATCCACAAAAAGGAACCCTTTCGGATCCGGTCAGGGTCCTTTTTCTGTATAACCAATCCTTTAAAAGACGTTTCGGATCTGATCCAAGTCTTTTCATGAATAATTTATCTCTTCCAAGATATCTTTGAAAGAACTAAAGGGGCTACTGATAAGGTCGGATATTTTTGGAAGGACATTGTTGTGTAAACCGAAGGGGCAATTCGGGTGTATCTTAATCCACGCAAATCAAGAATAGTCTGACCCGTCAATGCATGACGCAAGTGTGTGCTAACATTATTTAAGGTTTAGGCTTTAAAGATTGAACCGGATCTAGGGTCCGACCCGTAAGGCCCATGGGTTACAGAATTAGTATAAATACCTCAACCAACTTCATTTAATAGGTTGAACTTTTTCCAAAAACATTAAATACAAGCATACACCTCCCTTATCTCACTACTCACTACTTAGAAAATAATATTCAACTTACAAACTCCCTAAAATACCCTCCAACCACAAATTATCCCCACTAAATATCATGTAGAATTATTGTTATTGCAAATTGAAAAAATAATTCTCACATTATTTGCTCCAATTAATGACCTTTCCTGGGCAATTGATAAACTATAACTTGGCACATGTTCTATCTGGCTTATAAGGATCTCAATTACCTTGTTGAACTCTCCACGAAGTTCCCTTTCTCTTGAGAATTTTATTAGACCAATTCCAACGGTTGGTACTTTGACGATCTCATGTTGGTCATTAATAAGATCTTTTGGGATGTCTTCATCAGTAGAGTCTATTTCTAAGAGTTAGGCATTCGTAATATTTATGAGTGTCACTATAGCCGACAAAAAATACATTTAATAAAGTGAAATTAAAACTTGTGTGGGTTATAAGGTCTGAGGCATGAGAAGCATGTACAACCAAATATTTTCAAAAGGAGTAGTCAAGTTGTTAGTGATTTTTTTTCCCGACGGTGTGACATTGTTTAAAACTATAGTAGGCAATATGTTTATTAAGAAAACTAAAATTATAAATGCTTTAGTCCAAAAATTGTAGGGTAAGTTAACTTGTCCAAAAATATGTTTCGACTATATGTCGATGCTTCAAATTTATCCTATCATATTTACTAAAATGTGAGAGCAAGAATTTTTATACTAAATACGAGGAGTTTTGTAATGTGAATAAAAGCTCTGTAATCGCTACTCTAATGAGATTGAATACATTCAATTTTTCTGTCAAAATAGCTTTCAACAAAGTTTTAAAGTGACTCAAAGCGGATAATGCTTCATTTTTAAATTTTAAGGGGTAAATCCATGTATATTCGGTAAATTTATTATTGAAATGAATATATTATTTGAAATCTAAATGAGATTTGATTGAAAAATGTCGCACAGATGGGTATGTATTAGGTCTAGCACATGAGATATTTATAATCAGATGTTGGGTAGCGTAAAGTATGAGAGTTTTCTATTTGAGAGGAATCCTATAGTTACATTTTTGTTTCAAATATTTGAAAGGTTATGGTATTTAATACTAGAGATAAGACTCTAGTAGAGGGATGATCAAGCATCTTTTGTCATTTCTTTTTAGGTGAATTAAAAAAAAAACTTGCATCAACACTGAAAACTCTTGAATATGTACCTAAGGACTTAGAGACTACTGATTGATATCATAAATCTTTCCATCTTATACAGTTCATTCTCCGACCTATTTTTGAGAAGTACCTTCTATGTGACGTTGTCCTTCATAAAACAACCATAATCATGATATTCCACAAAAATAAGGTTTTGTTTAGTTATTTTTGAAATGTATAGTAGGTTTCTTGAAATTTTAGGTGTATGTAGGATGTTTTATAAAACTAAATATATGTTTGAAAAAATATGAAGCTATGAAGATCTTATATGCATAATAGATATTTTTCCACCACTTCTTACCATGACAAATTATTTACATGTATATTCGCATTTCTAGATCATCAAGCTTGTGTAGCCTGTAACATGTGGTTGGTTCCACTGCCTGTGTACCATGAGCCATAAATTTCATGGTCGTGGACCACTATATAGACTCTGTGTTCAGAGTCAGTCTTGGTTGGTCAGTTGAAGCAGATCTCATGTATGAAGGGTCATCTCTGAAAAAATAGATTGCTCTAGTGTAACCATACTTGTCACATATTTGGAAGGTTAGTTTGTTTAGTTTAAACCTATTACCTCTGCACCATGAAAACGTTTTCCCTATAATTGTTGTTCAATCCTCTAGTTGCACCATTATTTTCAAATATGTTTTAGTCTTGTTTGTTACATAGTGGGCTGAATCAGGGTTCAGGTTTGACATGACATTGGTGATGTTGTTTAGTTGCTCAAGTTTATTTTCAAAAGTTAGGAGATCAATCTGTATATCAAGCCAGTTTAGAAATTTGGTGTCAACCAAGCTTACACAATAGGAGTGTATTCTAAATCCATACCAACCAAAACGTTTTGACTAGGTCATCTAGTGTGATAGGGTTGTTTGTAAGGGTTAGGTTATCAATAATAGTCTTTATTTTATTTAGGTAATCCTCCACTGTACATCGGTTCGTTGGAACTCAGATTTGAATGAAGTTATTCTTGATTTATTATGAGACCCAGACAACCTTGTGGTTCCATCCTACAAGATCCTTGATGTTTCTTTCTACAATAATTGGTTTGCAATTTCAGCATTCATAGTGTTGTAGCTTCATTCAAATAAGAGTTTATCCTTCACTATCCAGCTTTTATAATCAGTGAAGTAAGAGTTGATCCTTAACTACCATTTGTGAGCTTTGGAGGGCATGAATTATCCATACTGGTGCACTTTCCAAGCTTGTTGCCACTTATGATTGGGAGCATTCATAATATTCCATAGGAAATCGTATTCAATAGATGAACGTGGCTGATGGTATTCATGTTGTTATTTTGTAGATCTTTGTGAGCGAAGATGGTTTTAGTAGGCAATTCAAAGCCTAGAAAACCTGAGCTTGAAGTTGGAGAATCATAGGTGGCCATGAAAGAAGTCATGCTCTAATACCAACTTAAGATAGAACAAAAAGTAGACTAAAACTCATAATTAGTTACTGGAATTGGTCACATATATAAAAAAAAAATCACTGATGTTACATTTGTATCAAAACAGTTACTTTTGTTTGATTTTATTTGTTTTGATACAAATATGATACTAATTGTTAGATATAATGACTAAATTTGGTTACTAAGCATAATTTTAGCCATATATATATATATATATATATATATATGTGAGTTTTTGTATTTTAAATATTTCTTTCATATTTCATTTATATTACACTGAGTATAAATATATACACATTGTAATTTAATTTACATTGAAAATTGTAAATTTAGTTACCGAGAAATTGTAAGGGATAATATTAAAGGGTCGTGCTAGAAAAAAAAACCGTATTTTAATAGATGTCTCACCCTACCCCTCTTTTTTTAAACTCAAACTTGATCCCAATTTATCATTTTCGCCATAACTAATTACAACCATGCCATTTACCCTTTAAAATTGCATAGAATCTGAAAACCCCCAAAAATTACCCTAAACCCTAACTATTTACTACCCTAAAACCCTCAAACAAACATTATACAACCCAAATCCATAAAGTCGATTATATTTTTAAAAGCATGATTTTGGTATGATTTTAGGCTTTGTTTTCATAGATTAGTGTTGTGGAGTTGTTTATGACACGCGTATCCGTCGATTTGGCTTCGATTTTGTTGAAAATAGTGTTGTTTGGATAGATCTACGGTTGCTGATTTTGCAGGTGCTCGCCGCACGTCCCGTGCTACCAGATTGTGCTAGTGTCTCATGCGACAATAACTCTTCCTGGTCGCACGACCATGCGACGAACACAAATCTGGTAGCACGCGACGTGCGACGAGCACCTGCAAAACCAGCAACGTAAGCACCATTTCCAACAAAATCAAAATCAAATCGACAGCTCTGCATATAACAAACAACTCTACAACACTAATCTATGAAAATAAAGCCTAAAATCATGTTTTTAAAAACGAAATCGAAAAATCTAATTTTGTACCACTTAAACACAACGAAATCTTGAATAAATTTATAGTGGGAGGCTTGTATGGCTTATCTTAATGTTGTTGTGGCTTCAGATTTTTCAAAAACTACGCTTTGATTTTCTATAACATTTTTGTGTTTGAGAGGTACTATGAGAGATTGAGAGAAAAAGAAGAAAAAAATGGTGAGAGATTTATAAAATACTTTTATACCTAGGTTTTCTAGGAGGGATAAAATTGTTCAAAATCTGATGAGATAACTATCAGATGGTTGTAGGATCCAACTGTGTAAGATCCATAAAATTGTGTAATTTTTTTTAACCTGACTCAATACTAAAACATTAATTCTTATCACAATTGACTCTTCGATAATTTGTGTAGTTGTGGTTTGTTACATTAATTATTATCACAATTGACTGTTTTGGATAATTTGTTGGGGTTTTTGTGTGATCTGTTTGAGATGAACTCGGCTTGAGTTTCCGGTTCACTATTTTGGTTGGTTGGTCCAATAAATAAAGTTTTGCTGTTTAGTATTTCTTCCATCCCAAAATAGATATAGTTGAAGGTATTAATTACACATTTTTTTTGTAAAAAAGAAAAAAGAAATAGATAATCAGTAGAATCTAATAAATAACACAAATTTTACATTTATATCACATAACGACGTTTACTGGATAAAAGTTACTTTCTAAAATGACTTATATTTTGGAACGGATGAAGTAATTCTAATTCGAGTAATTGTAGTTCGCTTCTTCTTGATGTTACTAAAAGCTGAGTTTATTAAACCCAACAAGTTATTTGACCTAAAAGCTGAGTTTATTTAAGCTTTACAAATGCAGTAAAATACTTCGAAAGTACATTTGACCTAAAGGCAGAGTTTATTAAACCCAACAAGTTATTTTGAACTGATATGACAACTGAATTGGCTTTTGAGCCAAAAATAACGAACAAAGATTGTAAACAGTGTCTTCTTAAACATTGTCTTAAAAATTTCACCTTTTTACTCAGAAAACTTAAACTAGAACAGAGCCTTCCATTACAGTAACAGCTTTTCCGCGCAACAGAACTCTCTGATTCTCCTTGTCCAAATGAGTTTTCACCACTCCACTTCTTGGAGAAGCCTAATCAAGTTCATCAAATCATCAATACAACAGTTTTAAATCATGCCGGTGTGTGGTTACAATGAAGGAGAGTAAATACCGCATACCGCGTACGCGACGAAATCAGATTTGCCTAGTTTTTCACTCCAGTAAAGTGTTAGAGCACAATGTGCACTTCCACACACTGGATCCTGAAAAAAGTAACACGGGAGAACGTTGGTTAAGCAAAAGAGCCATGAAGACCGTTAATGGTTAATGGTTAATGAAGTGAGTCATATCATGTTGACAACCTCGTTAATTCCAAACTTAGGACAGAAGAATCGGCTACAAAAATCAAACTCCGACTCGGAATCAGCTGCAGCCGAAACAATTATCCCTCTTCCAGGACATTTCAATATCTCATCGATATTCGGTTCTAGTTCTACGACGGATTTCCAGGATGGAAGCACGACCTGCAAAATTGAAACCACATGATAAATTGTCCAATCAGTTAATATCAACAGAGAAGAAACAAGTATTCGATCAGAATAAATTACAAAAATATCCTCGGATGTTGTAGTCTTCTTTATATCGATAATAGAAGCATCACTCAAGGCTTTGGATATCGTAGAAACCTCAGTAGAGTTGAAATCAGAAGTTGGAACAACAGGGAAATTTAGCTCAATAAGGAAAGACCCTTTCGATTCACCGTTTTGAATCTTTTTAGCGGTAAGAATTCCAGATAGTGTAACGAATTCGATTGTGTTTGAATCCACTAATCCATTCGAGAAGAGTGTGTGCGCAGATGCTAATGTTGCGTGGCCGCAAAGATTTACCTGCATAAAAGCTTTTAAACATTTCGAACCCAAACTATAATTTCACCCGTATCAAACACTCTAATCTAGTTCATATATCAATTAGTCTGAATACAAGAATAAGTTTATTAGCCAATAACATGAGTTCCAAGGTAATAGAGAACTGATAAATAAACAAGCAAATTTGAACTTTATCATAAACCCTAATTAGATCGTTTGCAAATCGAAATTGGTTCTTAGGTTTTTATACTGTTTAATACAAAAAAAATGACTTAAACTAACCTAATCCACATTAATTTTATCATTTCCAATAATCAAATCTCTGACCTCGGAGACAGGAGTGAACCATCGGAGGCTAAACTTGGGATTTGGAGCTGAATCGGGGGAGGCGTGAGTAACTGTGTCGGGGATCCGAGTCAGATAACAAGTCTCCGAGATATTGAACTCGGCGGCCAAGGATTGCAGCCAATCGTCGTTTCTCTCCTCGTCTAACAAGCAAACCGCAGCTGGATTCCCCTTGAATGCTGAATCGGCGAACGCGTCGACCTGGTCAAAGAGTCCATTCAGAGATTAACACAAAATATGTATATATGCACGTAATATATATATACGTATACATAAGCTATGCAGATACAAACCACGAAGTATTTAACAGGTTTCTTGATCATGATGTCTAATGTCTAGAGAGATGTTCTTTTGCTATCAACGAAGAGGACGAAGAAGATGCAGAAATTTCTTTACTGTAGTGAAGAGCAGAGATTTAGTTTAGTCAACAGACAACGGTCAATAGACTCATCAAGATTCAATACTAATCGTAATCGGTCTAATCTTCTTATCTTATTATTTTGGAGCCCCTAAACTTTATTCATATTTTGTCTCTTACATTATAAATTTATTTTGCAACTGAATACCTCCAAACTTTACAAGTGTTCCGGAATGACTTCAAACAATTTATACATGGATTTAAATTAGTTATATGTTTGGAATAGATTGTTCAGTGCTTAAACGCTAAGTCGTTTAGTACCAGTAGACGAATTTTAAACAATATTCAAGAGTTGAAAACCCAAACGTCGGTGCATTTTCACTTTTAGTTTCTACATTTTCAGTCCCATGAACAATTTGTCAAGAAACCTCATTTAGTACTTTACACATTGTAAAATATAGGACTAACTAAGCCACAATCTTCATTGTGGAAGAACTACACCACGAAGAGGAAGTACTCAATGTGAATACAAGTTATTCTAGCGAAAAATCATCATTTAAGACACTATTATTGGGCTACAGTAATGGACGCCATGGGCGGATTTAAGGGGTGGCCATGTATGTCATGGACCACCTTAAATTCTAAAAATAAGTTTAGCGAAATGGTAAGAGTATTCAATTTTTAACCTTGAGGTCAAGAGTTCAAACCTTGGACCACCCTAACTTATTCTTTTTTTTCCTTTCTTATTTTGCCCCCAACAGCCTCCTCTACCCTCTCCTCCTCAATCAAAATCACATATTTTCTTTTACAAACATAAAAGACGCAAAAAAACGCAGCACTGAATCAGTGGAATCCTTTGATTTTAGGTATGTCAATGTGCTTTTAGTATTTTCTACTATGTTAAGAAATCAATTTTAGAATCGGGTATGTTAATGTGCTTTTAGTATTTCCTACAAAGTATGTTAAGAAATCAATTTTAAAATCGGGTATGTTAATGTGCTTTTAGTATTTCCTACAAAGTATGTTAAGAAATCAATTTGAGAATTAGTGGAATCCTTTGATTCATAAAGAGAATTTCAGGTTTTGAAATCAATTTCAAGAATGATTGTTTTTTACACGTCATAGATTGTGTAATGCAAGAGTTGAATGATCAATTTACACCCGAAAATGTTGAGTTGTTGAATTGTGTGGCATGTTTGAATCTGTGTTCTTCATTTCAAGGTTTTGACATAACTCACTTGTGAGGTTGGCAAGATTATACCCAAATGACTTTGTGGATGTTAGTGATAAAGAGTTGTATAGCCAACTTGAGACTTATATTTAGTGTGTGAAGATGGACAATAATTTTTCCGATTTGAAGAGTATCTCGGATCTATGTAGGACTCTTGTGCGTAAAAAAAAACAGAAAACGTTTGGATTTGTGTACAAGCTTTTAAAGCTAGCTTTGTCATTACCGGTGGCCACCGCAAGTGTTGAGCGAGTATATTCTAGTATGAAATATGTGAAGAATGAGTTGAGAAATCGAATGTCCAATCCATGGCTTAATGATAGCTTAGTGACATTTGTGGAGAAAGAAGTGTTTGCTACAATCGATGATTGAGATATTATCAAGCGCTTTCAAGGCATGAGTAAGAGAAGAATGCAATTACGTTTAGACTAGAAATAGATTTTCATTTTTAGTTGTAATAGTATATTAATGTATTTTGACTATATATTACTCGAACTTTTTTTAGTTCAATGATATTTTTGGCACACCCTAAATTCTAATCCTGGATTCGCCCCTGATGGACGCGAAGAAAAAAGTCAAGTAGTGTGATACATTCCAACGAGTTGTAAATTTCACTCAAGTCCTAACAATATTATTGGAAAAATAACCGACGCAATCATATTCAACATATAGGGTTTGGATATTATGAGACATTTACCAATAACTTCAGACAAAAAAAACTTTATACTAGTTTTTGTTGATGGTTTCTTAGCATTGGAGGAAGCGCAACCCCTAATGAACATCACGACAAATGAGGTAATAGTTTTCTTATAAATAAATATATATTACATATTTAGGATTCCAATGATCATTACTAAGGATAATGGAATGTCTGTTAGTTGAATTGAGAAGAAACTTAAGGCTTTGTTTGATGCAGGTTATATCCCGCCATTAAAATCACCCTACGGAGCACCGATGTTGCTTCTCATTTCCTCGAGATGAAACCTTCTTCATATGTCACAAAATTAGTAGCGGGAAACTTATAATTGAAGAAACTAATATTTGCCCAATACAATAATGGACAACCTCACCCAAAGTGTCGAAATTTAGATCGTTTTTAGGTTTACCAACTACTACATATGGTTCATCCTAGGATACTTGCGAAAGGAAACCTCATTAACGAAATTGTTGAAGATAGAAATAGCTTGAGATTGGTTTTACCTATGACAACGACATTCGTAGAACAAAAGCAAGTCGTGATTGAAGAGCTGCTCTTGAAGCCGCTCGACCTTAATCTACCATCTGAAGTGTGGCACCCTATCACATTTGAAATTTTCAAGTTGAGAGATACCGATTAGAGTTACATCATAGAAGAGAAGAAGATGACGGTGGTGGTTCATTGCTTTCAATTATGGAGACATTACATCATCGGATAAAAATTCATAGTCAACTCAAGACTGTTAACGTGACAATAAGTTACTTTCAAACAAGAATAAACTAAGTCCGAATCAAGCTAAGTGGTAATACTATCATGCATAATTTAACTATGATCTTGCATACAAATTTGTTAAAGGTGACGTGGTTGCGGATGCAGTTAGTCACAATGCCGAATTTTTCTGATCTCATACAAACCAATAGCATATTAATAGGCAATCTAAAAGAAAAATTGAGTAATAATCCAAAGTCAAATAATATAGTGAAGTTCACTAAAGTCGGGAAGTAAAAATATATTTAAACGAAGATGACTGTTGTTCATTTTGGCAAAGAGTCTAAGCTTCTCGGTGGGACAATTTTTGGAGAGATATCATCAATGAGTGTCATGACTCGCAGTGGGCAGGTCACGCCGACACGCATCGCATATTAGCCTCGGTGAACAATAAGTTATTTTTTCCACAACTCTACGAAGACATAAAAATATATGTATGGACATGTTCCATATGCCAACAAGACAAGATTGAGAAAAAGTAACCCAACAGAATGTTGGAAACACTACCCACTCTGGAAAGACCATAGGAGAGCGTCTCAATTGACTTCATCACATGTTTGTCCAATTCATATGGGTTTGAATCGATTATGGTGGTGGTAGAGTGGTTCATAAAGTATTTCAACATTTTAAGTAGTCTCACAATGACATACGGTCGATGGGGCAAGCAAGTTGTTCTTAAAAAATATGGTGAAATATTGGGGAGTTGCGTAGAATATTGTGAACATTTTATGAGAAAAATCTAAACGGAGATCTGCAAGCTTAAGGGTACCAAGCTAAACTTTATAACAAGTTTCCACCCTCAATATTATGGGAAAACTAAAAGTGAATGCATTATTAGAATTGTATATTCGACATTATGTCAATGTTAACCAGCGAGATTAGCCGTGGTTGTTCAATATAGCTCATACTATTACAACTTGCAAAATTTTTAATCCACCAATAATAGCTCATTCGAACTCGCTCCCTGAAAACAACCCTTGATGCCTAGTATTTTGGTCACTTCTTATACAAGTGTTAGCCTATGATCATACAAAACCGCTAAGGATTGACAACAGCAAATAGACTTATCCACTTGAAAACGACAGTTATGAAAAAAGAAGTAGGTCGGTAAAAACATAAGGCATGTGAACTTCTAAGTCGAAGACATGGTGTTTTCCAAACTTTTACCCCAACAATTCAAGTAAACTCAGCCTCTGCAGAAAGGCTTATTATGCAAGTACGGAGGATCATTCGAGGTACTAGGCAAAATGCTGATATATGTTATCGGTTGGAACTCCCATCATATATAAAATCTGTCTCGTGTTTTACTTAAGAAAATTAATTCGTTTCATAAAGACAAGGAATACAGAGAGTCGAGGTGAATTAAATCATGCACCACCCATGATAACCATTTCATTTAAAAAATACACGGACGAGATATTAGTTGACTGCATCGTACAAAGGAATGGGTTATCGTCTTGTAACAATACTTAGTGAAGTGGAAATATGCATCAATATAAGAAAGAACATAGGAGTCTAAAGACTCTCTTAGTGGATTTAAAGATACAATCAACCAGTTTCACTCACAAACCACAATTAGGACATCGCGAGAATAGACGGGGAAGATGTCATGTCCCACGTCTTTTCCCTACATGATGGGTCGACCTGTGAGGTTTCTTAAAATGATCTAGAGTACTTTGGAGCGTCTTGGAAGACTGTGGAAAAAGATGGAGAATACCACAAGCTTCTGGGACATTCTAGATTGTTATAGAATATTACTTGTACTCTAAAGTATTCTTGAATATTCTTGTAACTAGTAGAAGTCTATAGAAAGAGATGATTCTAGAACATATTCTAAATTCATCTATGAACCCTTTTTATAAAGGGAAGAACTTTATTTTCTCAATCATCCTCCAAAAAGTTCTCTAAGCCTTGTAATATTCTCTCTCTAGAAATCCAATATATTTTTTCTCTCTAATATCCACTTACATTCTGTTCTTTTAGGCTTTCTTAGGAGTTCAAGTGTCGCATAATCTTACTCAAAAGCTATCTCATGACACTTAACAAACTACTAACGTTAGTTGAATTATTTCAATTTGGCAAAATATAATTTTTTTATCTTCAAGTGAGGATTCATTCGGCGAGGAAATTAATAAGACATGAACGGTTTAGTATTGACCAAATCAGAGATGTATCTGGTAACAATTCGACTAGATTATATTAGAATAAACAAGCCATATGCCTTTTAAAAATTTAGCCAAAGATGATAGACATAATCATTACGATATGTAAAGTATAATGACTTAAGATGAGAAGACAGAGCTTTGACAAATAGCAAATTCAACAGTGCAGACTTGACCAACGACAAGCGGTGCTCCATAAAATCAAAAATCGATATTTCTTACTACTCACGCAAAGACTAAAGGTCTACTAACAACAGTGTAAATAATCTACTCGTTAATGTTTGATCCATGGACCATATAATCTTCTACAAATAAAAAAAATACTTAACTAAAGATATCAAATCTAAAAAATCTAATAAAAGTATATTAAAATAATGGGAAATGTAAGCAAAGGTATCCAATACTAACTTTACCGTCATTTAGTACTTCAAGTATCGTTATTACATATCTAATAATATCTCAAATACTCATGCTTCATCACTAGTCACGCAACCATATTCTCTTTTTTTGAACCAAAGCTTCTTTTTTTTCTTTTCTTTTTTAAAAAAGTTTATATCTTTCAAACCGAAACTCGAAAAAATTTCTGAAAGTACCGTCGACTTTATTTTTTTAAGACGAACAAAGTTGTATGTATGCTATTTTTTAAGAGAAAAAATTCGCCAGACCCAGTAATCTTGGTCGCGCATCTTGTACTTCATTTTATATTTGTCTCGCATGATGTAATAGAGAGATGCAAAATCAAGGAGGTTATAATGGAGAGATGCAAGACGAGACATGATGAAGTGGATAAAATATGAGACTAGACATGATGAAGGTGGAGAGATAAAAGACCATGCATGATCAAGTAGAGAGATGCAAAACCTGACATAATGTGGGTAGACGCGAGACGTGACATGATGAAGTGCAGAGATGTGAGATCATGTATGATAAAGTGAAAAGATCATACATTATTAAATCATGTGAAACCATGCATAATGAAAGTGGATAGATGCAAGATCAGACGTAATGAAGTGAAGATATGTGTTATATATATTACTTGCTAGATAAAGATGCGAGACCATGATAAAGATGTGAGACCATAGTTATTGATTCCGACAAAATAAAAATAAAAATAAAAATAAAATTTAAAAATATCATACATGGATTTAACTTTGTTCGTCCAATAGTTACTCTAAATTTTAGATTACCAAATTTTCCACAGACATTTTATATTAAATATAAATTTAATTTATAAATTAAAAAATTATATACCTTAATTTAGTTATTGAAAATATACCTATTAAATCAAACAAATAGTAAATATTAAACATATAAAATTTATATGATTTATATTTTAGATATTTAATTTTAAAGAATATTTCAAACTAAAAATACAAACCAAATAAAAAATATATAACAACGAGCATAATTATAGTTATATTTTAACTAATAGTCTCATGGTCAACCAATAAAGGATGTGGACTTTGATCACCCCCATGACCAATTCTATTCTCAAACTGTTCACCTCCTATTAGATCACATTGTCATGTTTCTTAGCGCCACACTTCAATCAAGTGAAATCAGTTTGATGAGGCACGGACACTCCGAACTAGGATCTCTAGAGCATCTCATTCACTTTGAGCTAGGCTTGGTTCAACATGTTCGGTATCTGCGAATCAAAAAATATTTCAAATATATACTAAAAGAAAGGAAATAAATGAATAAATATATGGTAATGAATACTCAAATTTTAAGCTTGGAGTTTTCATACAATTTTATCAGTGAAACGTATGTAAGTTTTTATTTTAGATGAAAGTAAAAAAAAATCTAAAAGTCGTGGAAGGGTATTTGGTTATCTTTATGTTGATAGACATAGTTTAGAAGGTCATAGAAGATTGTATCAAGATTATTTTTCAGAGGAACCTGTCTATTCGCCTGCTAAATTTCGAAGAAGGTTTAGAATAAGGCGTAGTTTGTTTCTGAGGATACACTCTGCAGTAGAAGCGTATAATTCTTATTTTATCCAGACACGTAATGCTGTTAAAAAGTTAGGTTTGTCTTCACTTCAAAAAATTACAGTTTCACTAAGAATGTTAGCATATGGAGTTAGTGCAGATTACGTTGACGAATATCTTAGAATGGGGTAAAGTACAACGACAAGAAGTCTTAAAACATTTGTGAAAGCAATTGTTAATATATATTTGAGGTCACCAAATGAAGATGATATTGCTGAATTATTAAAAATTGGTGAAAATCGAGGTTTTCCCGGGATGTTAGAATGTCGAGGCGGTGTGCATTGGAAATTGAAAAATTGTCCAGCTAGTTGGAAAGGAATGTATTCAGGTCATGTCCATAAAGAAACGTTCATTTTTATTTAGTGATTTGAATGAAGTTCGGACTCCTCCAATTAACTATATAATCAATGGTCGCAATTATTCTATGGGATATGATTTCGCTGATGGTATATATCCGGCTTGGTCAACGTTTGTAAAAACAATTATTTCTCCTCAAGGTAACAAAAAAACATTTTTCTACGGTCCAGGAATCTGCAAGAAAATATATCGAACGAGCTTTTGATGTTTTACAAGCTCGTTTTACAATCATACGTGGACTCGCACAATTTTGGAAAATCACGTATAATGAAAACATGTATAATTTTGCGTAACATTATCGTGGAGGATGAACGAAATGAAGAGAATTTGGATTATGAATATAATATTATATTATGAATATAATATCATCGCATCTAAGATAGAGTTATGCACTCTCAGCTTCAAGCTCATCTTGTTGAACACTTGTGGCATCGATTCAGTACAACATAGTTTTCATCCCATAAAAGACAAAAACACTAAAAGCTCTAGCAACGTAAAAAAATGTTTTGTTTGTTAAATTTTTTTTTAAATCATAACATATTGTTTGTTCTTTTGCTTTTAATCCATTTATTAAAATTGCTCAAATTTAAACCCACTTATAATCTTTCAATTTATAAATGTTATCACAAATTTAATAAATTTTTATATATAGTGTTCTTTTCTATATTAAGTCAATGGGATTCCACTAAAGATCCTGCTAAGGTTGCAACAAAATAAGCCGGGCTTTTAATATCTGTGCTTTTCCAGAACATGAGCTTATCGGTATTGAAAAAACAAACTCAATTATTCTAGAATGAAACTCTATATCTTAAAAAAATTGAAGGAGGAGCTGATAAACAACCGAGCATAATTCCAACAAACAAATTAGCAGAAATACAACGTTGACGCACAAGATTTCATCTTTCAACCTAATTTTCAAACCTAAATTTATTATTTGCAGATATATCAACCTAAGAGAGACATGGATTTAGTACCTTTAAGTAAACACACAAATAATAATGAACGAAAAAGATAAAGAACGAATTCAGCTTTCACAAAGTACCTACATTTCAATCACACTTCACCCAATCAAATCCTTATAGATACCAAACAAATTCAACATTGAAAGTTTAGTAAATCTCCTAATAATTAATACACAAAGCTACTGAATTTGAAAATGTACTCAGTGGAAGTTGCTCCTGATGGCGCGGTGGAAATAGAAGAAGAAGCAACGATAGATGAAACTCTAATTTAAGAGTAACGTGATGAAACCCTAATCTAAGGGTAACAAAGATTGAATTTTCAGAGATAAAAAATATATTATTCCAAAAACTTAAAATAACTTAAGGCATATGAGGCTTTATATAATAACTTCTCAAAATCCTAAATTATAATACAAGGAAATAAAATAAATTTTTTAAAATAAAAAAAAAATGGAATAAAATCAAATCTTAATATAATTAGATTTGATTTAAATACATAAGATATTTGAATAAAATAAAATTAAATTAAAAAGGCTTTTGTTTGGACTTTCTGGGCTACATCATCCTTCCCCGGTTGGGAAGAATTCGACCTCGAATTCGGAACGCTAAAATATTGACAGAACTGCAAAAACATTGGTGTGTTCACCGCTGATTTCAACCGGTATCAGCACAAGGGTGTGAGATGTGAGAATTTGAATGTTGCAGCTCTTGTCAAGAAGTGGTTTCTCAGCTTTGTCCATCTGTGCCATACTATCGGCATTACTGTGGTCAGCGATAACAAGATATAATCCACCCAATTGTTCTATGTCTGCCTTTTCAACCCATTTACTAAGGCACAACAGCACCCTTGCGCGTGTAAAGATTTGTTGTCTTTCCAGTTCCAGACTGTGCTTGTTGTATCACATCAAAATCCTTACAAAAATAAACAATTCCTATTTGTTCAATAGTAGATGGCTTCTCAAGTTCTGCAGAGTATATTTCTACCAGCAGATTCAAAACATTACAATCTTCTACTTTTAACTTTTTATTGTTTCTGTTATTTCCCCAACCATCACCCAAAACTCCTCCAGGTTCTATTACAAAACCTAACCTTTTATCCATTAAAACACTAATAATTTCTTCTAGCAATCTCTTCATAATATCAAATACAAAAATATCATCTTGTATTTTCACGAAACGATAATATGCATCAACAGAGAACCGAAACAAGGGTTCCATTGTAGGATAACCAAAAATACCTGGAAGACGCATCTCCACGATAAAAGTTATTGCTTCACAGTCATTCTTCAACAAAATCTCTGGAATGATGCAGTATGGTGTACTAAAGTTTGAGACAATTTCTTGATCTACAAGTTTCTCCTGAACATTAATTAGATCTCCATTATCCCATTCTTTAACATCAACGCTCTTCTCTTCAATCTCATCGTCGTAGACATCATAAATCGGATCTCCCAATTCCGACCAAGTTTTATCAGAAATTTCACCCTGGTAGTCAGCCTCATACTCAGCAAAGAGTGGATGGTCGAGTATCGGTGAACCCTCCATGTCACCAACAGCTACTTGATGGATCTCATTCCCCTTTGGTTTTTCCAAATTATAGTTGTGGTTGTGGTTGGATCCTGTGAAAAAGACTTCCGCCTTTGAATTTATGGTTGGTGTTTGAAATCCGGTGGTGGTCAACCTTTCAATATCTTCTATCGCTTTCTTCATTTGATATCGCAGTGAATTCATCCATTCATCTATCTGCGATCGGAACTGATCGAGTTTATCACGGTCGACCAATTCTACGATCGGAAGAGTGGACTTCCCTCGCAATGATCGCTTTGGCGGCATACATTTGTTACCCACGCCGTAGGAACTCTGGCTCTGATACCAATATGGTAGCGAAGCGGAAATAGAAGAAACACATAACGATAAAACCCTAACCCTAGGTTAGAGAAATAAGGAGACTCAGAATAATAATTCTCAAAATTCAATTAATCAAAGTCTCGCGGTAAAATAGGGTATAAGATGCTTTATATATGAGGCATCCAAAAACCTAATA
The DNA here is from genome assembly GCA_036936605.1 of Limnanthes douglasii subsp. nivea. Lineage (NCBI taxonomy): Eukaryota > Viridiplantae > Streptophyta > Magnoliopsida > Brassicales > Limnanthaceae > Limnanthes > Limnanthes douglasii. Next base: position 223,511,925 of record JAUPFV010000005.1, on the reverse strand, counting down.
AAATATTCTAAAAATACAATAAAAATAATAAAAATAAAAATCAAATATAATCTGAATGCAATCAGATTTGATTCACTAATTAATATATTAAATTTAAAATAAAATAAAATAAAATATCAAAAACAGTAAAATAGGATTTTCGTGACATAGTCACAATTTTGACAGTTGTTGGGCTCGTCGAGACGTTCGATTTGAGTACCAATTTCTCCTAGTTTGGATACCCGAGCGAGAAACCAGTCACCTCTCCTTGTTGACAAGAATTCGTCCTCGAATTCACAGCACCATCACCATCAAGAACCTAAATTATTTATATTATTTTATTCAATCGTTACATTGGGAATTATAATTGTTGACCTTATCAGAATAAGATAATTCTTCTCGAGTGTTCCTTATTCGAAGTTACATTGAAGCCATCCAGTTGAAGGAAAAAAATAGTTTCGAAAACCTTTTCATAGCCTGAAGACAACATCCCCATGTCCAGTTGATGAAAAAATGGTTTTGAAAACCTCGTCATAGCCTGAGACAGCATCTCGATAAGCAATTTTTACCTTGATTCGACAATTGGTAGCCAATTTAAACTCCTTTAGTAACCTGTCAATATGATCGTCATTGAAACGCCTAGTGTGTCTCCCCCATACCAAACGATATTTGAGATCTTCATGGTCGTATGTTGTTCTCTCCTTTAGACCTTGAATCAGATGAAATCAAGATTCAGAAACATGCTTGCCTCGTAGCAGGAACTGAGGTTCTGATACCAAACTGATGGCGCGGCGGAAATAGAAGAAGAAGCAACGATAGATGAAACTCTAATTCAAGAGTAACATGATGAAACCCTAATCTAAGGGTAACAAAGATTGAAATTTTCAAAGATAAAAAAATATATTATTTACGAGGCTTTATATAATAGCTTCTCAAAATCCTAAATTGTAATACAAGGAAATAAAATAATTTTTTTAAAATAAAATAAAATAGAATAAAACAAAATCTTAATATAATTCGATTTGATTTAAATACATAAGATATTTGAATAAAATTAAATTAAATTAAAAAGGCTTTTGTTTGGACTTTTTGGGCTACATCAGCTCCTCTATGTCCTGAGCTGAAATTATCGATATAATTGGTGAGGATAATTATCGCCTGAGGGTAGGCTTGTAATTGTAATTTGTTTGGTGTTTAATAGTAGTATGTGGGTGTTATATATTTAGTGTAGAGAGTAGAGAGATAATTAAGCTGGCTGGTTGCAGTTAATTCTCATTACCCACACTTAATGCAGGTGGTTGGGTTTTATACCCTAATGTTTAGACCCTTATGGCTTTCGGGTTATGTTTAATGGACCCGGGTCATGATCAAAGACCCATGAGCTCTAAGTAGGAGACCAAGTAGCTTAGTCAAGAAGTGTTTAGGTTTTTTAGTACTTTTGTCATAGTTCGAACAGTCTTTTGGGCTAAGTGTTCGAAGTGATCTGTCCGGTCCGGAGGTCTTGGACCGATTTGTCCTTGTCCGGGGAGCATGCAGAATTCGGACTCATCAATAACGAATGCATCGTCGCTCCTCTATGTCCTGTGGTGCCATCTGATGTCACACAGACAATCCTTCGATCTCGTGCGGATTCGTATTCATGTCTATAACATACAAAATACACTCAACGCATAAATATGCAGTAAGTGTATAAGTGGAAAAGAAAATCGATCTTGGCTGATGAAGGAGAATTTAGATCGATGAATTGTTTCAGTTATACGTCGATGCTTTCACGCTCTTTCAATGAAGGAGCCGAGTCGAAGAACGATTTGACTTCTTCGTCGAGGGTTGCTGGTGGGTTTTCTATTTGATTCATTGGATATATTTTAGCTGGAAAAATCGGGGTTGGTTGATTTTGACATCGAATCGAAGCTCAATTGACAACAATGAACCCCCAAAACCTTAACTGATTGAAGACATAAACTGAGAAAAACCTTAACTGAAGCAGAACTTGTGAAGCAACAAATAATGGAAACAATATATCTACAGAGAAAAACCTTAACTGAAGCAGAACTTGTGAAGTAACTAATAATGGAGAGTTACGAAATCTGTAAGTGAATGCAAACTTGGTTTGAACAGAAATAACGATATTTTCAATCACTACACGAGAAAAGGCGGGACACAGAGGTTCTGACAGGAACAAATACAAAAACTGAGCACTTTAAATTTTGGGTGGGTGTGGTTGCTTGCTTGCTTGTCACTCTAGCAATGTCACTAAAAACAGCAACAGAATTTGGTTGAGGAGTTTCACCGAACATGTTGTATGCGATGAGAAATGCAAAGAAACACCTAGATGAAGACATCCGAAGAATCAAATCAATTGAGTCAAAAGCTCAGGAGGAAGCAGTAGCCATGGGTATTTAAGCAGTTGTGCACCCCTATGTTGCAACAACAGCCCGTACATGACTGAAGGACTAAGAATATGAAAAATAAATAATAATGACAATAATCTTATTAGAAACAACCGCCGTAGTTCATACCTATGGAGGCTTTCCAATATAGTGCTTTCTGCTAAAGCACAAATCAGGTCCTTCAGCAAGCATCCCTGCAAAATTCCAGATGTACACAATTACTCTTATTCAAATCTACATTACGGTTTTTCTGTTTCAAGCTAGATCCATTTGACTACAGTAAAAACGTGTATGCTCTAGTTTGTCAGTGAAAGATGAGCAAAGTGTGTAACATTTAACTTTAAGGAAAAAGAGTTCATGTAGACGTCTTTTGGTTCACTTTTCAACTCTTGGTTGGTATTCTCAAATTCAAATAGTGCCTACAGAAAACAAAGCTTTGGATGTTAGAACAGCACAAGCGACAATATAGATAAGTCTTACTAACACAGATTGAGCTTACCTGAGCAATAGCCTTTTCAAATTTGGTGGGTACTGCAGCATTATATAAATAACCATAGGAATAGGATGAATTATAAACTAACAATTCAACTCATAATATTGAAGTGAAATAAGAATAGCACCGAAACAACTAAGAACAAAAAATTCAAGACAACCTTTCTTTTCAATTTTTCATCTTTTTCCGGTGTTATTTTCTCTTGCTAATGAAGATATGCCTTCTCTAAAGAAAATTGTTTTCACTGTATAATATTGTTTTCTTTCTTCTCTCATTGAACCAACAACCTCCATTGTCGAAGTATTTTCTGTTTTCTCTTGGTCTTTAAAAGTTCTTTTGCAGCTTTTCTACCTATTGGTCTATTCAATTCTCCTGATGAATCATCAAGACTATTATCTTTCCCAAATTCAATGTATCTACAAGAGAAGGTGAGTTTTTGTTCTTTTTTTTTATAACGTCATCTAACCATTTTGGTTGGAATCTTAATTCAACCCAGCAATAGTCAAGTGTAAATGTTGATCCGTACATCTCATTAAACATCAATTTTGCTTGAATAAGCTGAAAATACCAAAAACAAATACACTGAATTGGGGAAAAGCTAATTTCAAAAAGTAAAATATACTTTTAATGAAAAACAAGTGAATACCTTATCTTGTTCGCTTATGCTACTCCGACGTCTTCCTTCAATTTGAGCACAACAGCCACAAAATTTGTTCACAATTAGTTGAATAGAAGACCATCGATTTTACAATGAGATCTGGCTACGGTCGATTTGAAAATCTTTATACCGGTAAAAATACTCATATATACTCTTCTGCTCATTTTTGTGTACGGCATCCATACTTATATTAAGCCAACCAGAGACAAGCAGCATATGTTCACTAACAGAAAAATTAGTTGTTCTTTGTTTTTTCGAGGTAGGAGTAGCTGGGGATCGATTTTGAGATGGACACTCAAAGTAATTCTTGTGTTGGAGTTGTGATGAATTTATTGACAGGATAGGACGGAATAGTAGAAACTGTTGACTTAACCTCAAATATACTTGCTGAAAGAGGAGTATGAAACTCAAACGAATCTGTAGAGTTTCTTTCGCAAGGATTGCGAAGGTTTTAAAGTTGCGAAGGTTTTAAAGTTCCTTCTGATTTTTTAGATTAGTTGATTGATCTTTAGATGGATGAGAAAAATCTCATCCAGCAAATCCAAATAGGATGAACGAGAATCCATTGATATTTTTTCAGATTTGAAAAAAAAACAAATAGGGAAGAGATAGTGAGATGAAATTGTAAAAGTAGTTTAGACGATAGTGGGTTTTAGAGAGCGATATAAAAAAACGAAAACAAAATAATTAAATATAACTACCTGTTTATCTTACCGACTGATCACTTTATTATTGAGTGTTGAATAATTGCTAAATTTATTATTAACGGTTAAATAGAATGTCTCTTGGGATGTTCTAACCCTAGCAATTATTACTATAACCTCGGCCTCCGATCGGCATCAGAATCGTAAAGATCACTTTTGTTTATATCCTTTCTTATTGATATGATCAATTTCAACAAAATTTTATTCGAGCTCTTCTAAGCATATTAATGTTGTAAAATTTACTTTTATAAATTCAAAATGCCACTACGAGAGAAAGAAAACCAGTTTTCCAGATTGACATTTCTTAACGAAAAAAATAAGCAAAATAAAAAGAAAGTAAAAAATCATTAATGGTTCAATAGAACCCTAGAAAAGTACAGATGTACAATCCACCTCTCAGGTTGAATCCAGTTGATTCTTCTACTCCTAAGGGATAGAAGGTAATTGACTTTCATCATGAAACATAAAGGTATCGAGAAACTGGTATAATCCACCACCCACAAACTTTATTTATTTTACAGTAGCGGCAGATCAATAAGATTTTACCAAATTCCTTCCTTTGACATTCTGAGAAAATGAGACAGGGTTATTTTGGGGAGATCAGACGAAGAACCCTTTTTGTTCTTCTTGATCCTAGTCATCTTCAATGACTCCGCTCCGTTCGTCTGAGTAAATGTTACCGATACCAGATTGTAGTACTACACAGGCCAGAAGGTAAATGTGTAAACACATTATTATTCCCCAAAATTGGAAATTTATAGCTTTAGAATTGTATTATATTACCTCACAGACACCATGCAGAAGCAATCTCTGAAAAGGATCTTGAACCTTTAATACAAGAACATCTTCGTCTAAGCTGTCGCTAATGAAGGTTCTAACACAATCCTGTTGAAAAACATAAAAGGTGAATAAATTACATATAATCCCTGTGATATAGCCATTGTCTCAGCCATTACAATGAAGCTAAAGGATTACCATTACAATGAAAATGCTAATGAATAAAACCCCGGGATACCATTTAATAAACAGACCTGAGCTCATCAGATGTTTTACAAAATGGACATTCATAAAATAAACATTAAAATTTGATATGGAGGAGATATGTATACCTCATAGCCCTCCAGGAGATCAGGAAGAAAGCTACGGCGTAAAGCCTCTCTGGTCCGACAATCAATTCTACGCCAAGCATTTAAAACAGCCATTTTGTCATTATCAACATTCCCTTTCTTCCTCGCTGACATGTGGTTGGCTGCACCAATAATATTTGCCTGCAAAGGAGATCTACAAATATTAACAATTTGAAGGAGTGACTTTTTTCTTGAGGAGAAGAAACCATACAATCTCATAAGTTTTAATTCTTAGATAAAAAATCTAAAACACAACATTTCACAATTATGGAAAAGAAAACAAGTCTATAATATGTAAGGGTATTAACCTCTTTATCCATGTCTATACTTCTAAATTTGTCCCACTCTCCAGAATCAGTCATGCTAAAGGCTGAAGGCGGCACTTCATCCCCTGTGAAAGAAGTTCGATAAGGTGTTTAACTGAAGCGACCACCAGTAGCTAAATACCCTCCTATATCAATCGCGTACAAATATTGGTTAATTACCCCAAGGTGGTGGTGCAAACAAGCCTCTGATCTCCTCTGGATTCAAACGAGGGACGAGTTCCATCAACAACCGATCATTTAACCATCTTCTCGACCGTCGATTGCTAACCTGCAACCGAATAGAAATTGCGTCGGTGCATAAATCAGGTTATTGCAATTAATTCCTTACAAATAGTTTTCGAGAAAAAAACAAGCAAAACACAGACACGCAAAACCGATAAAATAAGAGAGTGCACAGAAGTCCACTAATGGTAGATAAAAGTGTATGACTGTATCTAGTTATCTCAAGCCTTAACTACAAAAACAAAATCTTATACTTTCTCAATGCTGATAGTGTACTTCCCAGCTCACATGAAATGACATACAGATTAAGGTTGAGCTCAAAATCATTTTTTGCTTCTTGAAGAAGCATATGGGATGAGGTGCTCCATCGTTTGGATAGACCTTGACACTAAAAGTTGCAGGTTTTATGTTGTAATTAATAGTCATTAGCATTACAGATAACTCATATCTTCTAACTAGGTCTTTTCTATATAAAGGGTTAACAAAGTTCGACGTAAATGACATACCAAACAAAAGAAACATCAAACTAAATGAGCATTTAGCACAACATTTTTAAATCTTTATAACACAAGAAATCAGCAGGATCAATCTAGAGCATAATAAGAAAGAAGAATGAGAATGCAAAACCAACAACCTATAGATAGATATCAGTGTTAAACACATCCAAAACGTCTAACATTAAGAGCATGAATATAGTAAAAGTTGCAATCTATTTAAACAACTTACTTGTCCTGTCAAGCTCTCAATAAAATCAATCTTCTTCTCGATAGACAGTGCTCGAGATTTCGAATTCTCTCCTAATAATCAATAAACGTATACAATTCATCAAAACACAACATAATTAAATGAAACAAATGCATCTTTATTATGTCTAATTCAGTAAAAAATCGTATCTAAGCATCAATGAACAACTATACCATACTCAAACCCTAGCTTCTATAGAATTTATCGTAAATTTTCCATTCTACCAAGTAATTGACAAAAAGAGAGGGTACCTTTATGGAGATCAAGTAGAGGAGATGAAACAACAGGTTCCCTCTGCATAACATCAGGAGTCGCCATGGTTGATTGGTTAGCTGGTCTCGTTAATTGGGGAATCTGAAACTTGTAATAAGGCAAGCAGACCTAGAAGAAGTTCCTGCCGTCTATGTAGGTGTCCGGTGACGAAATTAACAGAGAAATTGAAATAGACGACGGCAAGTTTCAATGTCCGGTAACAAATAAACTACCAAACGCAAAAGCCAGAGAAAACGGAGAAGAACGACGAGATGTGAGAAAGAGAATATATCAGAATATGCCTATCGTGTGATGCGCGATAATCCATGTGTAGGGATGAAAACGAAAACGTTTTCGGTTCCGACCCACCCGACCCGAGTTAATTTTACCCGTTCGAATACCTACCTAGTCGCGGGTGGGTGCTTTGGTCTTATTAAAATTTATATTTAAAGTATTTGCAAAATAAAAATAAAAACTAATAAAATATCTTTTATGATAAAGGTTAAGGATGTCTTCATTTTTTCATATAATTAAAACATTAAAATTAAAATAATAAATGTATTACAAATAAAAGTGATATAATTGGTAGGAAGTTAACAACCAGTAATTTGTCGGTTCAACAGAAAACTAAAAAATATAACATAATACATCCTAAAGAAAAGGAATCCTAAAGAAAAGGAATCCTAAAACAAAGGAATGCATGGTGATACAATCTCCGAGCAACTATGCTGAAAAAGTACGAAGATCACGTCGGAGATTTGAAGCCGGAAACCAGAGACTACATGTGGCCGATTGGAGACTAAATTCCATCAAAAATTATCCAAAAGTAGATAAAAACAGGGAGAATAATAGCTTAAACATACAATCTCGAAATACTTCAGAAAAACAAGTAGCTTAAACACAAAAATACAACAATTCGGTAAAAAAAATTGGAAAAATATACAAACACATGAAATACTAATATGAGATCTGGATCTGAGCCAGAAGGTAAAGTCAGATGTATCATAAGACCTAAGAACACTGGTGAGCACGAAAAGAGAAGATCCGTCAAATATAGATGATAGCTCATTTAATATAAGCAAATCGAAGAATTTTTTAGCAACCGAACGCGATACTTCGTTCAACTTAAGAGATGAGACAATGAGACGGATCTACAAAGTTAATAGAACTCCGGCTGCTCTAATGTTCGACGAACTAAAAACAAAAAAAGAGATGGTCGTTGTATCTGGAATCAACCAGAACAAACCTCATAGACATTGGAGATTTGCGAATGTGAGTTAATCTAAATTTGATCTGTAAACCAAAGGTGAATCTAAATCTATAGAGTGAGAAACAAACGGATACAGAGACAAGATAAGATGTAAAAAAATGAAGGTGACCGAAAGGTAGTAAAGGTGTCTCTCTATAAGGTTTTCTAGAGGTCTCCGCCTTACAATATATTATTCATTTAGTTGAATCAATTGTTGTATTTATCCTTTTTTGTTGAATATATATTAAATAAAACTAAAAGTGATTCTTACAAATATTTTAGGTATACCTGAAGGAGTGGCACTAAGAGACATGAAAGAAAGAAATCAAAAGATAAACCAATACTTGGTCGAATATGTACAACCAAGCAAAGCAAGAGCTTTCAAGATCAAAAGATAAACCAATACTAGAATGTTTGACCCAAACTAGGCAAAACAATTACAACAAAGCAAAACGAATGTTTTAAGATCTCTATAAACATAGAGACAAATCAGCTGCAACAGAAGGCGAGGAAATAAACTTCAACCCATAAGGAAAATATGACAGCTGCAATCAAACACAAAACAAACTTAAGTTAGAATTAGAATTTTAAAGGGATTTTATGAGCCAAACAACCTTGGTACTGATGAAGGTTATTTCAGGTAGCTGGATAGAAATATTAAATACTTTGGTAGAGAGTATTGAGATAATTGAGTTGGTGTGAAGCTTAGACGTAATCAAGATCCTCTCCTCATTAATGAGGTCTTTTAAAGTATTATAGCTAGAGTTAGGGTCATGGGTCAGGTCAATACTTTAAGTATTAATGATCCATTTGGGTTGTGGGCTAGCTCCAAATTTAAGAGTTTATCAGCCCATATTAGTAGACATACTGCTTATACTATCCACAGCAGCGCATATTTCAAATGAAATATGTGTTGCATCTCCCACAGCAGCGTGTATTTGATACACGCTTGCTGAAAAAGATGGATTGGGGTTCAAAAGATGAACCCCAATTCATCTTTCAAAGGGCCAATTGCAGCATGCCATTTGGCATGCTGCAGTTGTACCCTTTTTTTTTAGAAAAACGTCTTTTTAAAAGAAATGGTTGGTCAAAAAATTAAAAAAAAAGTATACCATTATTTTTGATTTTTTGATATCTACGAGTAGAGACTTGGTTTGTTTGTTTGATTCCGACACCGAAAGTTTTTGAATTTTTTATTTATTTAGTATTTTCAAAATGATTTTTGGAACATTTTTGTAAGTTAAAAAATAAATAAATTATGTCATGATTTATAATTTCTTGAGATCTATAAATAGAGACTTGGTTTGTTTGATTCGGACAACGAAATTTTTTTAGTTTATTTTATTAAGTATTTTCGAAACAATTTTCGGAACATTTTTGTAAGTTAAAAAAATAAATAAATTATACCATGATTTATAATTTCTTGAGATCTATAAATAGAGACTTGGTTTGTTTGATTCGGACAACGAAATGTTTTAAGTTTTTTTATTAAGTATTTCCGAAACAATTTTCGGAACATTTTTGTAAGTTAAAAAAACAAATAAATTATACCATAATTTATAATTTCTCGAGATCTATAAATAGAGACTTGGTTTGTTTAAATATTCTATATATTATGTATTATATTTTTAATTATTTTAATTTTGTAGTTTTTATTTGTAAAAAAAATATATTATGTTAATTTACAAAAATTATTTATATTAATATATATAATTTTAATGTAAATATATAGTAAATAGTAAAAAAGATAAATAAAAATATATGGTAAGATATTGTATGATAGAATGATGTGGAAGAGAGAGAAATATGGTGGGTATGCTAAAGATGAAATATGCACAGCTGCGTGGAATGAGAATTTTTGCAGAATTATTTGAGGATTATGCTGATGTGGCGCTGATGTGGCGCGCTTTTGGGAGATGAAATATGCCCACTGATGTGGATGGTCTTAGTCACAAGTTAATAAAGTAATTTTATTTTTCAGTCCAAAAAAAGTCCTTCGAAAAAGCCCTTCGAACAAAAGCTTAAACTGCCCTTCAGATGATAGTCTGAACTGCCCTTCAAATTATTATGACACTAGGCTTAACTTTCCGACCCATTAGGTACTAATGAATTTGAACCGGAGGTAAAAAAAACGATATGATACCGCATAGGCAAGGGTAGGAGAGGAACTAAAAATTCTAGCATTTCTCTCACACCATACATGGTAGACAACAACACCAAATCATGCCCGCAAAAATGATCAAGATCTATAATGAGGCCAATTAGACGCCTCATAGATCCAAGATGCCCAATTGGTATTGTGACTCAAAGGAAAACTAATTTTGGAGCTTGCGTAAGCCCAAACGGACTGGGTGTAACTACAATCAAAGAGGACATGATTAATGGTTTATAAAATATAATTATATAAAACACAGTTCGGGGGGTGTTAAAACCCCAACTCAAAATCTTATCCTGAGTGGATATTTTTCCATGGATGGCGAGCCAAAAGATGAAGGGATGTCGAGGAATATTAAATTTATACCAAATTAACCCCGCTCACCCAACGCAAGAGGCGGGCGTAGACATGGTATTCTAAGTATCCTTAATAGTAAACTTGGCAGTTCATTTTTTAGCAACCCAGTAGTGGATGTTGTTAAAAAAGATGTTATGAAGAGGGAGGCAAATGATAAGATGGTTAATCTTCTGTAAGCTTCGACTATTTCTAGCACTGACATACCTTAAATGAGTCGGCCAATTCCAGTGACCATTCTGAATAAAATTGGATATCTTGAGGTTGCTCATTAAACGAGAATCACGGATAATACCATGTCTATGGTGATTGACCAACGAGGTTAAGAGAAACCAAGGTTCAAACAAGAAAGATGTATTATCCCCGTTACCAATCGCAGCCCTATACAAATTTCTAGCAATAAGCCTAAGATTTAAATTTTTCATCCAAGTCCATGGAGAATAGTCAATTATTAAAGACCAGAAATTTTTGTCTTTAATATTCTCATAATAAATCCAGTCACACCAGATTAAGTTGTCGAGTTTACTAACAATGGACCAAAAGTGTTTGAGGGCAGCCGTCTGATTCCAGATTTTTAGGTCTAGAATCTTAAGGTTTCCCTCAGACACGGGCAAGGTTACAGTAGACCATGCCACTCTATCACATGTAACCTTCATCGCTTGGCCAGACCAGAGAAAATGATGGAGAGACTGGAAGAGTTCTTTAAGAACTCTAGCGGGGAGGATGGAGATTGAAGACCAATAAACCTTTCCCGCAAAAAGCAACGAATTAATGAGTTGAAGCCTCCTCGCATAAAAGAGGTGTTTAGAAGTCCAAGAAGAAATATGGATGGTAATTTTGTCAAGAAGATGTTGACAATCGTTATGGGAAAATCGACCCGGAAGAAGAGGGACTCCAACTTACTTGACCGAGAGGGAACCTTTGTTGAATTTAAAGTTATTAATAAGATTCGTTCCAAGAGTTGGGCTAACCGTAGAAAGTAATATATGGATTTTCTGAGGGCTAACTTTAAGGCCATAGAGAAAAAATAACTCATTAAGACCATCTTTGATAAGATTGATGAAGTTAATAACACCACGATAAAAAATCATCAGGTCATCTGCGAAACAAAGGTTAACAATCTTAAATTTATGACATTTCCAATGGAAATTGAAGTTTGTATAAGTACTAATCTCATTAAGATGTATCTATCTCTTCCATGACTCATGAAATCAAATTTGTATATATGGATTAGATTTCCTTTTATTTTTTAATTTTGTTTTCTAGTAATGGTTGTAAAATTTAATCAAAGCTAGATATTCAAATCAATTTATTGTGTTACAAAAATTAATCAAAATTACAACTTGGCAATTTTTTTTTCTAAATTTACTTTTTTATTATTTTGAAGTCTATTTTTTCAATAACAACCATAAAAATTAATTAAATCGATTTTTTAGGATCAGTTTGCAATTTCGAAATATGAAATCAAAGTTTCATCAAAATATTTTTGTAAAACTAAAAATGCTTTTAAAAACTATGCTCATCTTTCTCGCAGTTCATAAAAAATGGAGAGGTTTATGTAGATATTGAATAAGTTCAGTATTGTATTGAGTATAGTGGTTAAAACATTTTCACCGGACTATGCAAAAGAGATTGTTCTCGATATTTATAAAGATAACACAATTATCATGTATATTGGACTAATATTGCTCTCGATACTCTAAAATAGTTTTTCCTTTTAGATCGTTTATGGAGGAAGAGAAAACTTCGTGATATTTGCCTCGTTTATTATGTTAATTAAGCTTCAAATAAATAAATAAGATAAGATATTTTTATATCTTATAAGCCTAATAACTAATGGAATTTAAATAAATTATTACTAGTGTAATGGAGACACGCTCTTTGAGCTATTAGGTTGTATATAGCGGGACTTGAACAAGAACTTAAGTTGTTTCAAGCACAAACTAAAACAAAAAATAAAAATAGAACTATTACATCTTATAGAACCAAAACATAATTTCACAGTGTCAGTTGAACGACATGCAAACAAAAAAAACATGAAATTTTCATGAAGATACACATATAATAGGTTTGAATATAAAAACAGATTCAGAAGATTTGTCAGACATTTTTGGAACAAATTCTGACTCAAACATTGAAAAAGAAGTACCGAATAATTATTTGGAAGAGTATTGTTTTAGGAAGATGATTTATTACCATGGAGTTTATACTAATGCGCTCTATACTAATTTGACAATTCTACACATTCTCTTTAATATATATGAACTTGATATCTATATATTTGGACTTAGCCGAGTTATTATTACTTAACTATTAAATTAGTATCGCATTATAGTCTTCAGGTACTTTATATTCCTTATATAATGACCAAAATACTTAACCATAGTAACTTGTTGGACGTCCTAAAGCATGCAAACAAACCACTATCTTAGTAGAGGACGCAACTAGTGTTATTTTACAGTTTCCATAATAGTATACCTCAAAATAATAAGAATATGATGCTTAAATTATTATTGAATGTGTCTACACAGCCTACCAAAAGCTGAGACGGGATACCTAATGTTCTATAGATTATTTGGCCTCATATATGTTCACATATGTACTTTTATTTGTTGCTTGTATTAGAGAGTGTTTTGTACCGCTTCGTAATGATACATCTCTGAATTACTCATATACATTCCTAAAAACTCGATAGTAAAGACAATTTCAGACTTTGTACAAACTCAAGCATACATCAGACTCCTAAATCTTAAATAATATGAAATATTTTCACATTTCTTCAATCTCAGAGTTTTTCTTTTGACATTGAGTTACATTTAATTCGTATTTTTTATAATATAGGTATTTAAGGGCGCATTGAAATTATGAATTACTTCCACTAAATCTTTGATACATACAGTACTCAACCGAATTCGTCCCAAAACTAAAAGAGACTATTAGCTCAAGAGACGTATAGTACCACTATTGAGAAGCCTGTTTGAGCTCATAAATAGATTTTTTAAGTTTTCATACAATATTATATATATATATATATATATCATTAATTACAAAGTTCTCAAGTTATACCATATAGACCGTTTCCTCAATGTCATCATTAAGAAATTCGATTGTAACATTAATTTGATGAAGCTCTAGGTCAAAGTGTGAAACTAGTGTCATGACTATTTAAAATGAGTCATTCAATAAACAGGAGAGCATATATCTTTAAACTCAATCCATTCACGTTGAGTAAAACATATTGTTACAAATCATGTTTTTTGTCTCTTCATATTACCCTTATAATCTCTTTTGGTTATACAACTTCACTTACGATCAATTATATTCTTTTCTTCAGGTAATGAGACAAGTTTCCAAATTGTGTTATCTTGTATTGACTTATACTCTTCCTTCATAGTGTTCATTATCAACTAAGAATCATAACTCTTCATGGCTTTAAAAAAACACGACGAATTATTTATCGTAATAATATATGAATCTTTATGTTATTAAATATGCATTATATGATCCAAAGATATAATATTATTCATATCTTTAGTGGGTTTTTAATGATTTATTTATTAAGTTTGCACTTCTTGAATATGTAGAGTTTGATTTTTTGAACAATTTCATTTTTTTATCTATACGAAGACAAATATTATCTTGAGTAACTTAATGCATTCTATATAAATCTATATTTATTTCATCAAGTATATTCTTTTTTTAACTTTCCAACTATTTTTATTTTTATAATTTAAAACCTTAAATACTTAATTTTTATTGAGTTTGGATTTTCCAATATTTAAAAAACAAAAGCTGAAATAGTAATTGATTTGACTACAAAGAGAAACAACAAATTAGTGATAGATTTATTCGTTTGGAGATTCAAATAGTAGAGGTAGATAACAATGGTGATTTTGGGTTTTAGTTTCTTTATAATGTTGATATTCATTTAAATCATTGTTAAATTTGGGTTTTATTACAATATATCTATATAAATAGGGTGAGAAACGTGTTTGGTTACGACCTGATTCTTACAGTTACGGTACCATCAAATAAATGGTAAAAAAAGACAAATTTGGATACGATAGTTTTTGTGTCTCCTCCTCTCTGTAAAACTATTGTGTCATCCCATCATAAGGATAGTAAAGTATGATGAGACTCTCGTCACATTAGATGATGGTAAAGTCACTGTAACATGAAAAATATGCTATGGTTTTTTTTAATCGTCCAAAACTTACATTTAAATTGCATTCTACATTTTTATATTATGGTGGATTTTTAAGAGTTGAGTTTGTAATATTCAAGCTAAATTTCAAATTTTTATTTTTTAATATAAACATATAGAGTACAAATATTGTTACCGTTTGATAAAAAAATTATAATGATTATATAGTTTATATATTATAATTTATAAGTAGTATAGGGCTATTGTAGTTTGATTATAAGCACTACAAGTGTTGTTGTGGTTTGATTATTATAAATGATAAAATAATTGATATAGTTTGATGATAGTATAAGGTATTATAGTTTAATTATTATAAGTGATAAAATGTTGTTATAGTTTGATTATTATGAGTGATAAAAAAAATTATGATACGTGTTGGTTGGTAGTATAGTTTATTATTGTATAATTGTATAAGTAAGTCTTGTCGCATTATGAGATTGAGGATAAAAATAAATATTATTGATTTAAACCTTTCATCAAATTTGGAATTTTAATCGACTTATAGAAGAAGAAGTTGGTTTTAAAGATTATGGACGAGTAGTGGTAAATGAGAGGTGTATTTATAAGAAAGATGATTAGTTCTGAATGAGTGTAGTGGTGGTGGAGTAGAAATTTAAATAATAATAATAATAATAATAATATTAACATAGTTTTTTTTAAAATATTTTACTCACTATCTTCTTCTTTATAAATTAACATCTCTTCTTACCTTGAAATACACGTCCAATTTTCCTATAAGTCCATCTCAAAATTACTAAAGTGAACTTGATAAGAAGTTAGAGACTAACATTAAAGTTAATTAATGATTGTTTCCTTCCGATTAATTACAAAGATTTATACGTAAGTTATATTCAAATATTTATAACCGTTATAATATTGTAAGAGGAGGCCACAAATTTAATCAATTTAAAGATTAAGCAATATTTAATATTATAATGTTGATTTATCTAAAAATTAAGAGATGTAAACCTATAATCAATGCATATGGTCGAAGTGGAAGGTGTATCAATATTTTGAAGTCTTTATGCATGACGTATGAGCGACCATTGCCAATACTGTGCACAACCTCGTTCACCTCGAGGGTGATATGGTAATATAGAGATCTACCATTACAGTTGAAGTCATCACAAGCACCTAGTAAACCTATTAGTAGTATGAGGATGATATTGAATGAATATGAGATGCTGAATGAACTATATGTAAGGCAAGATCGAATGCATAACATCATTCAGCAATTGAGTTTGTTACAAAAAAAGTTCTGAACCACTTTAAATGATTACTTACAATGTTCTCTTAACTACTTCCAAGATTTTACTGTGCAGCTAAATCAACATGGGGTTTATGATCCGCACTTTGTTGAATATTTGAATGCTCTTCCTCCACAAGTACGTAGCGACAATACTGAACATTCACCCATGTGGGATATTCTTTTAATTGCAACTGATATTAATATAATAAATAATGATAAAAAAAACTAGGTTTATAATTATATGAATATATGATGTTAATATATGAATATTAAACATTTTATTTTTTAGTCAATTATATATTGTATCAAAATTTTAACTTTATTTATATTTTTGTTGTCTTTTATATTTATTTTAGTATTCTCTGTTTGACTAAACTTATCAATTAAATATAATTTTTAAAAAATATATTAAAACATCTAATAAATTATTAAATATATATAAAAAACTAAAATATATATCAAATAAATGAAATCAATCACGAATGGGCTAAAATATTATCAAACAAATTAAATCAGTCGCATATGGATTAAGTCGTGGTTGGATTAATTCAATTGCAGTGGAACTGGGTCAAATGGAATAGGACGGGGTCATCACTTTTACACAAAACTCGAGAAGACATGTTTTTCCAATCACCACCTTTATACCAACCTAGCTTTTTATATTAACTTCACTTTTTTTGCCATTATTTTCTCTATCAGTATTTTGTTTTTAAAAAATCAAATTTTAAAGAGTTTTAAAGGTCTTTATTAATGAAATTGTGAAATGCAATAAAGTCAAATTTCTAACCACAAAATAATGGTTAAATAAATTATGAGAAAAAATAAAATATGAAATGTGAAATAAGGGTTAACTGCCATTTGTTTTTAAATATAAGTTAAATACATTTGTGAAATGTGAAATAAACTTTAAAAACTAATTTCAAAATATGGGTTAACTAAATTACAAAATGCGAACAAAAAAGAATTGTAAAATGCAAAATAAGGATTAAATGCGTCTTTTTATTTGCGAAATATAAGTTCAATTTATTTATAAATACAAAATAATAGTCAAATGTGAAATAAAGGTTAAGTGTGAAATAAAGGTTAAATGTGAAAAAAGAGTTAAATGCGAAATGTGAAATAAAAGTTCAAAATGAATTATAAAATAAGGGTTGAATAAATTATGAATTGTGAAATAAGGATTAAATAAATTATTTTTCACAAAATATGGAGTAAATGCAAAATGCAATTTTATACAAAACATGAGTATAATTGGTTAGATGTTTGAATCACTTAAACTCCTGAATTCGATATTTATATGTTTAGAATTTGTCAAGTTACTGTTACTTAACTGTATAATCAATTTCATATTATAATATTAACGGACTTTATATCATTTATATAATAACTAAACTGCTTAACCATAGTGGCTGGTTAGACGTCTTAAAGCATGAAACAAATTCTACTACCTTAGTAGATGATGTAAATAGTGTTATATTACATTGTTTATAATATTGTAACTCAAACTAATAGTAATATGATGCATAAAGTATTATTTAAGATGTATACACTTCCTACCAAAATTTAAGTCGGAATACTCAATGATCTTTAGAATATTTGACCTTATATATGTCCACATGTGGCTTTTTATTGGTTTTTTATAACTTAGAGTTTTTTTACCGATTCCTAATTGTCCATCTCTGGATTACTCATATACTTTCCCAATAACTCGACAACAAATGAAATATTCGACCTTGTACAAACTTGAGCATACATCAGACTCACGACTCTTGAATCATATGAAATATTTTACATGTCTTCAATCTCAAAGTTATTCTTTTGATATTAAAGTACACTTAATTCGTATTTTTTATAATAGAGGAATTCAAAGGCGCATTAAAATTATGAATTTCTCCAATTGAACCTTTGATACCCACAATCCTCAATAATTTCATCTCAAAACGAAAAAAGACTATTACCTCAAAAGACTTATGGTACCACTGTCGAGAAGCTTGTTTGAGCCCATATATATATATATATATATATTAAGTTTTCAATTAAAAATTTCTCAAGTTACACCATATAGATCGTTTCCTCGATGTCACCCTTAAGAGAAAATCGATCATAGCATCCACTTGATGAAGCTCTAGGTCAAAGTATGAAACTAGTGTCATGACTGTTTTAAATGAGTCTTTCATTAGACTGGGATAATGTATATTTAATGTCAATACCTTCACGCGGAGTATGACATATTGTCACAAATCATCTTTATTTATTTTCATATTACCCTTAAAATCTCTTTTGGTTATGTAAATACACTTATGATCAATTAACTTTGTTTTTTCAGGTAATGAGACAAGTTCTTAAATTACGTTATCTTGTATTGGCTTATATTTTTTGTTCGCAGCATTCATCGTCAACTAAAAATCATAACTACTTGTGATTTTATAAAAAAATGATGAAATGTTTATCTTTATACCACATAAATCTTCTTGTTCTTAAATATACACCCTATTATCCAAACATATAGTATTATGGATGACAATGGGTCGGGTTGGGTGCGGGTATTGCTAAACCTATAACTCATCTCGCCTTTATTTTTTAAAACCTATCAGGTTTGGGTACCGTGCGAGTTTGAGATTCATTCTTCCACGCCAAAACTCGTTGGGTTCGGGTACCTACCCGCGAGTATCCATTGATCATTTGTTTATTCATAAAATATTTTTTTCCTAATTAACTCGAATAAAAATTAGATAAACCAAAAAATATGTATTAAAATAATAATAATATATACATAATATAACTCTTAAATTTAGTAAAAAATCTAAAAACTTAGTAACAAATTTAGAAAAAATATTTATTATTTAACTATATATATATATATATATTAAAATAAATTATAACTTCATTTAAGTTCAAAATATAATGTATCTAGCGATAATTAGCAAATATTTTTCAAAATTATAAATATTATTTTTGGTATTTAAAATGAGTAACTTTGGTTTAAAGTTTTATAAATAATACTAAATAATATATTATTTCATATAATATTAATTTTACGGGTACTCGTCGGGAATTACCCGATAGGTCGGATTCAGGTTGGATATCCATGAGAATTTTTTAAAACCCACAACCCGACCCAAACCCGTCGGGTAGTAAATTCTCAAACCCACAATCCACCTATGAGAAAATTTTTAAACCCATAACACATCCCATCAGGTCGGCATGGGTCCGGTACCCGCAAGTTCGAAAAAGATTGCGATCCCTATATAGTATAATTAATATCTTTAGTGGTTCTTAAGGGCATTATTTATGAAGTTTTCACATTTCGAGGAGGTAGAGTTTGATTTTCTTGAACAATTTTATTTTGCCCCATATATGGAAGACAACTAATATCTTGAGTAATTTCGTGTTAGAAGATTAATGAAATAATAGATATTGAAACCAAATCATATGCTACATGTGTATCAATTCACCAACGAGTGATTATTGTGGTATGGTATGATGGCTTTATGACCTACTTATTTTCAAGCATCAATTCATCAATAACCTTCTTTTGGGAAAATATGTTAGATTCATGACCTAATTATCGTTGTTCGAACCTTCATAAATCTTTATAAATCTTTCATCATAATGAATATTCGTTCCTACAAATATTATCTTGAGTAACTTCTTTTTTTAATGAGACTAAACTGACATTGAAACCAAATCATCTGATACTTAAGTATCAATTCACCAACATGGATCATTGTGGTGTGATATGATGATTTCGTGAACAATTTTTGAGTGAGTATCAATTCACCAATAAATTTTCTTTGGGGAAATATGTTGGCCTTATGGCATGCCTATCTTTGTTAGAATCTTTTTGAATCTCTATGAATTCTTCTTCAAAATAAATATTTGTTCCTAATTTTTTCCCCTGAACTCAACATACTCAAAGAACCTTGATGTACATGTTCCAAACATACTTAAAGTGAAATATTCATAAAACATAAAGCCATGTGATTTTTTGGAATATCAAATAAAATAACATATAACCATCTTGTAATTTTTGTTATTCATCATATAGGGCTTCATTTTATATGGACATCCATAAACACGTTGATGTTTTATGTTAAGCTTGATCTCAATACAAATTTTATGTTGGGTCCTAATGGTTGCTTACATGGTATCTATATGGAAAATATATACGGTATATTTGATGGTCTCTCTCTAAATTGAAATTGGTAAAGTTGAATGAATAATCATACATCTCATCATACCCTTAATCATACTGTTTTGTCTCTTATATACGTCTTTCATGATAGGCAAACCCGATATTATATTATGAGGAACTATATATTGCACTTCTTTATGTACTTTACAAATTATCCATGATATTGTACATTCAAACCGTCATATTTATCATAGTATTTACTACCACGATCATATCTAACACACTTAATATTCTTACCAAGTTGTTTAACTTAAGTCTTAAAACTTATAAACTTGTCTTAGGGCTTGTGATATCTTATGAAAAAAGTATAGATATATGTAACGGGAGAACTTATCTATAAATGAGATAAAATACCATTGTTAGTTCCAATATGCCTTTGAGAACGATCAACAACTACCAGCATGTATCAACTCAAAAACTTCTTTTGTTCTTGACGCACCTAACCTTTTAATTTTAGTTTTATTTTCTTTTGATACATTCAATGCAATGACTGAAGTATATATAATCAAGTGAACTTAATAAATATTTCAACAACAAGATTATCTATTATTGCTTAAAATATATAACTTAAGTGATTATGTTAAATATTTCTTAAATATTCAGGTTTGGTTTAGTCTATAAGATATTAGTATATTCATTACTTCATTTTGATGCTTAATAATGTTTAATAAATACAACTTATCAATCATTATTAAATATACAATGTCTATCATATTATTAGGTAAATAAATAGTCATTTGTAAAGAACTACACACACCCTCTCTTGAGATAGTTATCTCAAAAAGAAAAAAAATGATTTTAGGCGTATAAGAACTAAAATTGGTTGTGTTTGACAATAATATAATATGGAATATGTTTGAAATTTTGTAGGACTGTCATAACCAAGACCACTCATACAATTGAGTTTCTCAAGAAAGCTGATAAAAGTTCTGCCAATAATGATAATGTGGAGATTCTTAGGATGTTAATGATCTCTTAAAAGTTATGGGTACTTAAGGTTTACTTTTATGGGTAAGTGGTGGTAAGGTTTTCATTTTAATATTTTTCTCAATAATTTAAGAGCTTTCAAACTCTTGTAATTGTCAGCATAAGAAATGTACAGTTAATGAACTGAATTCTCATGCTACTCAAGAGGATGAAGTATTAAAACAAGAACTTCTAAAGGTGCATATGGTGTGTTATGAACAAAGAAAAGAAAAGAAGATAACATATGATAGATTAGTTGCTAAAGGTTTTAGTTCATGCGCCAATAAATCTAATAAATCTTCTACTACATGTTGATGTTTTTTTTACAAAAAGATGGGACATCTAAAAAAGTGTGTGAAAAATAGCAGACAAATATAAAAGCTAAAGGTTTCTCAAAACTCTGGTTTGTTTCAAAATTAATTTAGTTTCAGTTTTAAGAAACATATGGTGAGTTGATACGATTGCGAAAACATTCTCATTCTTGCTTTGGAAATTCGTGAAAGGATATGTACATGTGGATTCAGATTTACAAAAGAGAATTTTTATTAGCTTATAAATGTCAATTTTACAATAAAAATAAAACCATTAAGCATCTTTTTATGGAATGCAATTTGGCTTGGGAAATTTGGATGAACTTTCTTGGGTTGTTCATATTGTATTTATCAAAATATATGAATTTAATACATGTTATCATGACCTGGTTTTGGTGAGCTAAAAATGACACTCACATAAGAACTATCATTCCACATATAATTGATGAGCAATATGGAATTATATAAATGAATTAAAGTATCAAGGTCAAACCATATTAGCTAGATCACTTGTTGAACATATCTATAATATTATATCAAGATTAGATATAAATAGTCTACTTAAAAGAGCTTATTGGCAAGGAGAGGTTAGTTTAACATCTAATTAGGATTGTTATAATCATAAGATCAAGCTAAGAGTGTGTCTTGCAATTAAGTGGTATCCTTCTAATGGGAATAAATTTAAGTTAAATACATATGGAGCTCGTAGTTTAATAGTAAAGCTAGTGGATTGGTTATTTTAAGATATAACAATATAAATATCATTTTTACCTACGGTAGAACCTATGGAAAACAATGAGCAATATTAGCTTAATGTAGAGCTATACTGGATAGTTTACTTATTTGTATAGCAAGAAATTTAATAATTTGATATATAAATTGGCTCCATAAAACTTATAAAAATTCTAACTAAAGGAAAAAATCCATGCTTCATGGTATCACTAATTGATGGTTGCAAAAAGGGTTTTTAAAATGACATAACAATCAAACATGTTTATCAAGAACAAAACCACGCAACTGACTGGATGACTAAGAAGACACTAAGAAAAATGAACAGATTAGACTTTGATAAAGTTTTAGCTCCTAATAAATTTAGGGCTTTCACTTTACTTGAAGGTCTTGATTTGATTTATATAAAATTGAAAGAATAACATATCTTTGATGAAACAATATGTATCTATTCTAGTAATATAACATCAGAAACAAATCAACGACCATGGGATAAATTGAATTTATTTTTATTTAAAAAAAACTGGAAATATATTCCAACTAATTTTAATAAAAAACAATTCATAAAATAAATTAGAAAAAAATATATTTACTTTGGAAGCATGGAATAAATGCTAATTAAGCCAAAATGCCATTGAATAAAACAACTAAGATTGAGCTCTGAATTGAAAGACGAAGATAACATATAGATAAAAACATGCACGTCAATCAACTCAAAGTTAAATGCAACTTAATATAATGTTTTAGTCATTTATTGTGGAGAGAATCAATAATAAAATAATATGGCTTATTTCAAACACATTCTTGTTTTAAAAACAAGTAAATTAGTTTTTAAAAAGAATTAAAATAATAAGTGTTCTTATTTAAAAAAAAGAAAAAGAAACAAAAACCATGAAATACTCGTACCAATGTTGTATCAAGACTTCTTCAAAGAAAGATAAAGCTATATTTCTTTTCAAACCTTCAATAGAAAAGATAAAGAGCTTAACGTCCAGAAAAAAGATATAACTACAGACCACCAAAAAACGCAATATTTATCGAGATTCTAACATAAAATAAGAAGAAAAAAAGGTGTTATTAGTAAAGTTATATAAAAAAAACTTTTAAAAAAGAGTTTAATATATATCAAAAGAAAAAAAACCAGAATTCTTACAGGTTATTAGTTTTATTTTTTCATCTTTAAATTCTTGTATCAATTTTTCAAAGATTCTATAAATGAAGTTTTTTTTATATAAAATA
The DNA here is from genome assembly GCA_036936605.1 of Limnanthes douglasii subsp. nivea. Lineage (NCBI taxonomy): Eukaryota > Viridiplantae > Streptophyta > Magnoliopsida > Brassicales > Limnanthaceae > Limnanthes > Limnanthes douglasii. The sequence continues at coordinate 223,488,379 of JAUPFV010000005.1, read as the reverse complement.
AATAAATAAATTATTAAAAGGTTCGGGCTAGAAATAAGACACATTTTGATATATCTCTCACCCTACCTTTTTTTTTCAAACTCAAACTTGAAATTCCAAAATTATCCTTCTCACTATAAGTAATTACACTCATATCATTTATCCCCCAAAACAACAAAAAATCTAAAATCCATCCATTGTTACCTTAAATCCACAAACTTTCCATTAATATTTACTACCCTAAACCCATTAAACCCTAAAAGTTACAATTTTCTACCCAAACCCATAAAATCCACCACAATAAACCAAAAGTTGGAGTATCCATGGATAATGATGAAATGGGCGTCTCTTTGGAAAACTTAGTAGAACCCTACGTTAAACATACTAGCCATGAAATGACGTTTGGAGGTAATAAACGTTACGTATAATCACGAACCCTACGTTCGTTTGGATGGTTATTCCCGCGCTTGTAGTCTAAAATGGGATGAAGATGAACTAGTTCGTAGTTTGTCTCACCTCGATTCGCATACTAGGGAGATATATAGCGGTTTCAAGTACCAATATTTAGAGAACATTTCGAACATCCGTGCAATCTACAATTGCCGCAAAAAACATCGGGATGTTGAGGACGGGGGACAAACGCAAATGCAATATTTATTGACAAAATTGAAGAAGAATGAATACTCCACGTGGGAGCGTTTGAAAGACGATTCAAAGGTGATCACTAATTTTTTTCCGCACATCTTACGAGTATAGACTTATTATGTACATTTTTCTAATTTGCTATTCATGGATTGTACGTACAAGACGACTAGGTATAAATAGGGCTCTCAACTGTTCTTCGGAACCGAGAACCGGACCGGAACCGAACCGATAAGGACCGGACCGAGAACCAGACCGAACCTTAACAGTTCGGTTCGCGGTTCAATTTTAAAAACCGAAAACCGATAAGGAACCGAAATAAAAAATCGGTTAGGAACCGAACCGATAGAACCGATATGAAATCGAACCGATAGAACCGCTAAACTGGTAGGATCGATAGGGAATCGGACCAACAAAACCGTTAGAATCGATTATTTATTATTATTATTTATTCTTTTATAAATTATATTACCAAAATTAATAGTTAATTACCATTTTTTAATAAAATCAAACACTAATTTATAAAAATTAGTATTTATTTAAATAAAAATAAATAAAAATCAAATTTTAATTGGATTTAACTTTTTTTTAAATGGACCAAATCGGACCGAACCGAAATGAACCGAAACCGGACCAGACCAAACCGAACTTAGACCGAACCGGAACCAAACCGAACTGAACCAAACCAGATCGGACCGGACTGGACCGAACCAAAAGCTTAGCGGTCCGGTTCCGTCAAAATCCGGACCGAACCGGACCGATAACAGCCCTAGGTATAAGATACCTTTATTAAAGATTATTGGTTTAATGTTGACTTCTAGTATATTTACTTTTGCGTATGTGTTTATGAGCGGAGAGAAGATAGCGAATTATGTATGGGCTTTGGAAACTGTTCGTGGTTTGATGATGGATAGTGTGTGCGTATTTCCGAGCATTATTGTTACCGATCGAGAGTTAGCTCTCATGCGAGCAATCGACAATATTTTTCCGGGCACACACCACTTGCTATGCACGTGGCATATTAGTAAGAACATTCTTGGGACGGTCCAAAAGATATTGCACGATGACGTGGTTGCAAAACAATTTGTTAAGTTTTATGGCTACGTTGCCGGAGCGAACACGGTTGAGAGCTACGAAAAGAATCTAGCTACATTGAAGGAGATGTTCGCCTCTCAACCCAAGTGTTTTACATATGTTATGGACACGTGGATAACGAAATATGGTGACAAGTTTATTTCAATATCAAACAAACAAGATACAACCTTAAGGCCAAACAACTTCAAATAGGTATGTCGTTTTATTCAATTTTTGTTTTGCTATTATATCTCTTTTAAAATAAGGTCCTAATTTTGTACTTGTATTATGTAGGGCGGATGGTGCTCACTCGTCCCTCAAAAAATACCTTTGGACGAATCAATGCAATTTTGAATTTTTGGGAAAAGGTTCACAACTTATTAACAAAGCATGCGGGGATCCTCGATTCGTTTGAGCGAAGTAAGTTTCGAACAATTTCCGGTTTTGATGGTATTTTGACCCATAATCTTAAAGGTCATGTGTCACATGCGGGCCTAACAATATTGATGCTTGCTATTGTACGTGCTAGAAATATAGGAGTAGATCGGGTAGCATGCAGAGGATGTTTCCTTAGGAAAACACATGGGTTACCTTGTGCATGTCAAATTGCGTTTATAACTAGAGATGGTAGGTGCATCCCTTTAGAAGATGTGGATGTCTTTTGGAAAATATGAGATATTGTTCATAGAGATCTCAGTTCTCGTGAGGACGAATTGAAAAAAAAACTTTTCATAATCGACAATTTCATTCGTAGTTTTCGCCCTGACCAACAAGACCACATTATCAATCGGGTAATGAAAATCTTGAGGCACGAGACTAGTCATATTCAAGATTTCAAGAAGCGATTAGAGCTAAGGGTAGGCCAAAGGGAGGTGTTGATAAATCGACTAAACGGAACCGTAGTTCGTGGGAATATCCCATTGAACAAACCGCTAGTCCTAGTAATCTGGCTAACTCGATAGGTAGTACACCCGTTAACACGTTATGGGAGCACAGCCGCATCAAACGTGGTTCTCGTCGTACCACTCAAACCTCCACTTGCAAAAAATAAAGTTTGAAGGCCAAAGAAAATTGTTAAGGATGGGAAGTTATTATTATATCCGGATTGCATCCCGATATTTCTACACACTTACATTATTAAGTTAGTTGACGTTCTTCCAGAAGGACAATCGGATATCATTCAGTAGCTCATTCAATATACAATAATGCAGATAGATGGGAAGATGTTAGACACGAGTTGTTGAAAGAGTTGCGACAAAACCGTGCGTCTTGGTTAGATGTATATGGTTCGTCGAAGGTGTTTGATGATTTGGTACATAGGTTGGATTACTTCAAGCCCAACCCTAGTAGCCACTATTGGATGACATTTCCGGACATTGGACTAGTCATTGCGATAAGGTATCAATGCATGGTGTACCATGTATCGCAAGCAACGTCATTAACGTATCTACCAATCCGTGGACGTCCACCCGTCAACAATTCAACGATCATAGAAGTTGGGATTGCTTTCGTACATGGATGTCACTTTGTTAATGTAAGTATCTCATCTTTTTTACAATTTTTTACATATTTAATGCAAAATACATTCATTTCGTATTTTTCCTTGTAGATTACTACTCCACCCGATGGACCATTGCCGTCATTATACCCCTGATGGGGTGCTTACGCCACCGAAGAAGCAAGTCAATGGGCGCATCCGTACTACTGTCGGTTCAACAAATTTACACAACTAATGACAGTTAGGAAAATAAACTTAAACGAAAAGCCACATGTAATCGATTTAACAAGAGACGATATTTGATGTAATTTTGTACGATGTTAAATTTTTTGTATTCCACTAATCTTAACCCTATCAAAATGTCATTTTGTACGATGTTAAATTATTGAATAGTTTTATTTTAGTTATTAGTGTTAATTATTATTCTAACTTTAATTAATGAGCTTTTAGAGGTGTTTTGATGAATTAATGCCGCACACGCGAGCACTTTTTAGACATGTCACGCGCGAAAATCGGTTCAAACCGTCGCGCGCGACGGTAGGCATGAATTTTGGCTCTAGTTTTCAACCAGAGACGTTGTCGTCGCAACGCCTGGTAGCGACAAGATTTTGAACCCGTCGTGCGTGACGACAAGCAAGTATTTTGGCTCTGGTTTTCAACCAGAGAACCTGCCGTCACGACGCCTGTTTGAGACGTGGTTTTGAACCTGTCGCACGCGACGACATATATAATTTTTGGCTATGGTATTCAACCATAGACGTTACCGTCGCGCTGTCAATCTGCGACTGGGTTTTGAAACATTCGCATGCGACGCTTTTATTTACATTTTCCCCTCATTTTCAATCGTGAAGATGAAATTTAAAGTTTCTCGACATATAAGTGCATACAAAGCGAGATATTTAAACTTAAAAAACATAGGACTTTTAATCGAACAACACCTTAACGATACATAATAACTGATCCAAATATAAAAACAAAAAAAGACAATTGCAAAAATAAGAAAAAGTTGTATCCCATGTTATCTTCTGAATCATTCCCTTCCTCTCTTTCCGCAATCCTATCCTCCAGAGACGCCACCATATCCCTACTGATGTAGTCTATGACAGTCATGTTCCAGACAACAACCATTTCTTGCTTAATCTTAAACGGCAAGAAGAGTAAACGTTGTAGCGGTTGGCAAAAAAGGTACCCGCTTTTGATTTGGTCACGACTGCGCACAACAAGTCCTCTTGTTCCAGCACGTCCATAACTGAAGTACATCATGCATAAGACCCGCTCAAAAAACGCATCACTGGTATCTTCCCCCATCTCACGGCAGATAACTTTCACCACCTGAAGCAGTTGGTAGTCTTCATCAACGTTGAACTCCATATGAAAATGTGTTTGTGTTTTTTAATCGTTTGTGAATGTTTGTTTTTTTTTATCTTGTAAGACTTCTCATTAGCTTCTTTTTATAGGGGAAAACATGTGGGGTACCATCTTTAGTGGGAATATTTTTTTGGCAGGAAGTCACAATGACGGGAAATATTTCAGAGGGAGTTAATTTTGGCGGGAGTTATTCTTGACCCTAGTTAATTAATTATTTTTAACTACGTTTTAACCACATTTTTTAACTACGTTTTTTAAATAAAAATTCAAATGCAATGTAAACACATAGAGATAGAAATATAAAAATATTATCATAAAGTTATAATTTTACAAAACGAATGTTAAAATAACAAAGTCTAAAATAATAAATAACATGATAATAAAAACAGCGACTGTATTCCGAATCAACGACGTCTATACCGCTCAAAAATCCTGCACATCTGAAGTGCGGTCTGTACCAAATCATCGTGATCCATCGTCGGTATGGGTGTACCAAACTGTGCGATCTGGTCGTATCCTGCGTAGTCAACACCATCATGCGGCTGCACCTGAGGACCTCCAGCTGAAGCAGAGCTACTAACGATATACCAAAGGTTTTTATGCACCCAAACCCGATACATTGCATCGCTGCTCTCTCCTCCACCATGGTACTCCGGTCCAACTATGGTGTAACGATGGTATGCCCAATCCCGCCACAGATGACCATCCCAAACGTATCTCTGAGCCGTCTTCATTCCTGCTTTTTTGGGCGCAGGATGACGTATCTGTTTCAGAGTGAGCTGTATAAAGCCCATCTGACGAGTGACACGATCGGGGTAGTTTGGAACAATTATATCGAACGCCTTCAACGTCAACTCAACCCAACTGACGTCATGGAACGGATGCTCGTCCCGTGTATACGTGTGGGGAAGGAAAACAACCTGTAAATAACTAAGTTAACAAGTTAGACAACTATATTAGTTATTAAAACATAACGTTAAAATTAAAAAAATACCACTTACATCTAACTTTATGCACGTCGAGAGTGCATGCCTCAACTCTCTACGCATATCCTGTGAAATACTGATCTTCTGTGGCGCATGTTAGTACAGATGGGGCATAGCTAGCTGGTAATCGCTAAACAGTGGAGCTCGAAACTGAATAAAGTGGGAAAATAATTACGCTTCGAGCAGTCCTATGAACCCACAAATGCCCCCCCCCCCCCCGTATCATGCAAAGATCCCTGACTAAAGGCGTTATACAGCTGCGCCAATACCAACTGACCCTAGTTGAACCGATTCATAACCTGGTATTGGTTCACGAATTGGAGGTAATCTAAAGGAATACTATTGCCGGTTTTGTTGGTACAAATGGTGGTACCTAACAAGAATAGTATGCAGGCACGGGTCTGTAATCTTACTATCACTATATCTGTCACTCGTGAATGTGTTGCGCAGCCAACCAAGATTCACGCTACTAGCATTCCTAAGATATTTATTCAACTCTACTGGTCATACACCTAGCATGCTAGCATATGTCTGGCTCCACTCAATCTCGTCATCGAACGATAAAACATCAAAAAGCACACCTGTGACCGGTAGTCCAGTGATGATGTAGACGTCCTCCAAAGTCATAGTCATCTCTCCAAACGAGAAATAAAATGAAGAAGTCTCCTCATACCATCGCTCGAGGAATGCCTCCACCAAATGCAGGTTGGTACGCTAGCGGTAAAGTGCGTCGACGAGAGCCGGGACATGTGGCATCACCGACAAGAACTCGGGATCCTTGGTCTCGGGTGTGCGAGGTGCGTCGGGTGCATCGTCTTCATAACGTGCATGTGATCCTTCTGGTGCCTCCAGCCCGCCGCTTCCTCCTCAACGTAAGAAAGGTCCGACTACAAACAGATTGTCTCTCGGTTGGACCAACCTCCACATGCTCAGAGGAAACATTAGCTTACTTTGCCTCAGGCGCCGAACGAGCTTCACGCGCCTGAGCTTTATCCTTTTTAAACGTATTTTTCACAGTCATTTTGATACGACTCATCTTGTAAAAAAACATAAAGTAATAAATATTAGTGTAACAATTTTTTTTGTAAGACACATGGTCGCATGCGACAGGGTGCGTCTCATGGTCGCATGAGACCAGGTAAGTTCATCTGTCACATGAGACCAACAATCACCTTGGTCGCACGGTCGTGAAACGAGATGAATTCTGGTAGCACTAACGTACGACTAGAGGGTATCGAAATCCGAAATCCTAATCCTATCAAAACACAACCATTTCCAACAAAATCACACACGAAAATACAAATCCTATTAAAAATAACAACAATACAACACTAATCTAACAAAACAACACCTAAAATCATGCAAAAATCAAACTTGTTAAAACGAAACCTAAATACCCTATTTTCTACCATCTATACCCAACGAAAACTAAAAAAAATATAGTGGGGGTTTGTATTACCTCGATGTCGTTGTGAGTTTGGATTCTTGAAATAGTCAAGTTTGATTTTCGATCGATCTTTGAGTGCTTGAGAGGTTTTTAAAAAGAAAAAAAAAGAGATTTTGACTAGATTTTTTGGGAATGACAAATTTGTCCAAAATTAAATGTAAGATCTTATTAAAAATCGCCAATTTTGAAAAGGTAAAATATTTATACAATTTGGGACTCTAAATGATGGTGCATAGAGAATTTAAGACCGTAAATAGTATTTGCCCGGAACTATTATGGTTTTTAGTGGCCACCAAAAATAAGGGTAAAACAGGGATTTTGAGTATACTCGTGCTTCTGCAAGGCTGCAAATGCAATACAGAATACAGTAGTGTCTGTTACATACTGTACGTAGCCAATCACAGAGCCCTCCCGCGTTCTTCACACACATTCATTCCCTTTCTCTCTCTCTTTTTCATTTTACTCACATTTTCTTTCTTCCTTGGAAACCCTAGCTTGCTCCAACTCACTTTGTAAGTGTCTGTCTCTTCTCCATCGATTGTCGCTAAACAAAGCATATTTTGATGTTCTAGATACATATCATATACACACATGCTATATTATGTATCTCTTCTCTGTTCTACATGCTACTTTGATGGTTTCAAGTGATCTGTGTGCATTTATTTTCACAAATACGAACACTGTTAGTGCTTCTTTAGTCGTTAGAGGCCTAAAACTTGCTTGGATTTCTTGCTGCTTGATTTGTATTTCGAGTCTGATTTAGTAGTATATTAGAGACTATACTACCTATTTCAGACAATTTTTTTGAAGCAGGAGTTTACAGAAACCTTGGCATTTTGATCCAAATTCGAACGGTTAATGTTTTCCTAAAGTGAGTCTCAGACATCAAGAAATATTTTATGTATGTACTGTATTGGTGCTTGTTGGGTTCAACGACAGGATTTATGTTTCAGCAGCTATTGTTTTCCATTATACAGTAAATCCGTCTCCTTCTCTAACAAGAATCTGTTATGTTCTTGCTTGAAATAGGTGTTGTATTTGACTATTGGTTATGTATCCATATGATTTAAACATTTTTAGCTTTTACGTAGAATGGAAGGATCGAGTGATCAAGAGAATCATTTCCACATAACCTCGCAAAACTACGGCGGAAATGGTGTCTATGATTACGCAATTGCACAAAACCAGGTTCCAGATATGTCTGATGGACTGACAAAGAGTTTGTCGTTATCTCAATGGCTTCAATCCTCACCGTCGCATTTCAGTTATGTCAAGCTTCTCAATGAAGTAGATTCTACTACACATGCTCCTTCACCAAAAGTGTGGGATAGCATCACTTTTCCTGCTGCCAACGTAGAAGATTTCCGCGGAGCACATAAAGAATTTCTATATAGTAACATTGATCATGAATTGGCTTCTGGTTCTACACCTGATGATTCTTCCTCTTACATGAATCCTTGGGAGTTAAAATCCTCTTCTTCCTCTTGCAGTAACGATAACCTTGAAACTTTGGTGAGTATATAATATAAGAAACGAGTCCTAATAAACATCTTTGAAATATGATTCCTCGACCAATGAGGTCACTAATTCGATGTTTTTGTAATAGATGGCTCTTACGAAGCAGCATACTGAAGGGAGATCTTTAGATAAGTTTGGATACACTCCATCTGAAATCTATCCTCAGGTTAAGTTAAAGGGTTGAATTTCCTCGATACTGATTGAATGTTAATGGTTATATCATTTTTGTTGTTTTAAGGATATTGTATTGATTTGCTGGTATGACTTCTTTTCTGGCCACAGAATCAGACTTTTGGGACACAGGAACTGGGTAAAGAGAATTGTAACTTTCATTACTCTAATGTTGCGGAATCAGGTTCGCTCTCCAAGCCACGGCAAAACGTACCAAGACAAAGAAATTGTACTGATCGAGTAAGGGAAATGAATCTCTCTCATTATTTGGCATGTGTTCGATAGTGCTGCATGAAATCTATTGTCAATTTAATAAATTTATGTTCAAATTTAGGAACGAAGGTTGCGGATCAATGAAAAAATCAAGGCACTAGAAGGGTTGCTTCCAAATGCTGCTGAGGTAATAAAGCATGAGCTGCGCTACATGAGCACCCTTGCGTCTCTCGGATTGAGTGTGTTCTTTTTTAAACTTCTAGTTTATCTTCCTTAATAAATTTGCTTTTCTTTACCTTGACCTCTGAATCTCTCCTTTTCCGAGATTGGGGAAATAGAGATGCTCAATTCTGTATTACTTTCTATTCTTTGAGTGAGTAAATAGATGCTCAATTGGGTATTTGAAGCAGCATGCTCAACTCTGCGTAGCGTTTTTTTGGCCTCTTCGGAGGGTGATAGTGTTGAGACTATTGTTTCTAATTTACTTCAACTTATCCATGAAAAGTTTAGCTTATCTCTTGGTGTCTTCCAGGAAGCAGGTGAATATAGCCGAGCATAATGATATTGAATACCTTGGTAAAGATCATAATACTTGCTTGTGGGTTTTGTAGGGTGACCAAGTTGCTGTTCTGAATGATACCATTGAGCATAGGAAGTTTCTGGAGTTACAAATAAAGGTTTTTATTTTTTGCTTCTAAAAATATGGTTATTCTTCCGTTTTATGCTGGGTGATGTACTATAATCATGATAAAAAAATACTCATATTTAGCTTTGATTAATGCAGGAGCTAAGTCGAAGCAGATTAGGAGAGAACTTGTCATCTTATCAATTCATATTCCTTGAGGTATACTAGTCACCTCCCCTTCTATGATAGACTTCACAGAGTTAAACAAATGAAGTGATTAGAAAAGGCTTTCTATTGCAGGGCTGTGGACACTATCTTTTGCATGAGAAATCAGGGAAGGAACCGCTTGAGAAGATGGTGGATAAGTTGGTCGAGATAAACCCATCAGCAGTAACACAGTTATTGGAAAGCAAAGGACTATACTTGTTGCCAATGGCTTTGGCTCAAGCGTTTTCCAGAGCTATCTAAATAGAACTATTATAGCCTTTTGCACCTACATACTTTACATGTACATTCCTTTTTATAGGGTGTATGTCAAGGCATTTTTTGAGAGAGACTTACCGAGTCTTTTGTTACTCCGGGCTATTAGCACGAGTCTTTTGTTTTGACAAATTGCTGTCTGATTTACACTTACGAAAATTTGAAGAAACTACTTATGCTTCGTATTATTATATAGTTTATCTTAACTGCTGTCTCTCAAATTTATGGTTTACAACAATGTTTGTATTTTTATAGAGTTGGGTACTGATTTTCTGATAAGAATAGTTTAGAAGCCAATTTCAACAGAATTTGTGAATGGTATTGCCAGAGTACTAGAGATACAGAAGGCAGGATGTTATGGAAGGGGAAGTGATCAAAAATTTATTTCACATCAGGATCAACGTTATACATGTCACCAGATTCAAAAGTTTACATGTTTATTCGGCTAGGGACACACTAAAAAATTGAGCTGTACATAATTTCTAATAATGAATGTATTCCTTTCTTAATCGTTGACTTTGTATTTTTCCTCCCTAACAACTCTGATCTAAAGTATAGAAGTGAGGAAAGAATTTACACTCAGTTGAAGTTTAGTTCTCGCAGTCCTTCCCTGCTGAATCTACCGTAATGATGAGGGACTTCTGCAGATCCACCGAAGGATCTGAGACGATTGGAAGCATTGATGAACCATCAATTCCACCATTCTCAGCTAGTGCTTTATCTAGCGAAGCTTTTGCCACTCTTGTAATGCACACTATGAGAATCACTGCAGGCCAAAAATATTCTGAAATTTTACAAGCTGCTACTGCAGTTATATAAAGAGCTTGGTGTTTTATCAGATCATATTAGCCAAAATTTGTCTCAATTATAAACTGCCCCAAGCCACAAACAGTGGAAAAGAAACAGCTGAGAAAGAATATGGAACTCACCAGAGACGACCAAGCCAAGTCCCATAAATACCTGCATACACACGCAGGATAGTTGGAACCCAAAGCTCAGTATTTACCTCATAGTTCCCTAATCCTTTATAACTAATTAAACATAAAGCTATCTTGCTACCATAACTGACACTAACTAAATAACAGCCTTGCTCTAATTCACAACAAAATTTAAGTTTCAATATGCATAATCACCGGCAGCTACCTTTTACCAAAACAAAAGGATAAAAGAGTAACTGCAAAATGTTCAAATAACTTTTTTTTAAAGTTCTTGTGCTATTGGGAGTCCAAGCAAAAGTAATCAACTAATTCCAGGACGGAGAAGAGCGGTTACTTCCAAAGCAAAAGGCATATGAAGGAATCGGAAATATTTCTAAAAACAATAAATAAAACCTAGAATCTATGGAATACAACTCAGAATTCTTATAGAACCTCTTGAAGGATAACCTATCTTTCTTTTTCTTGTTAGTCTTAATGAAATACATCTTCATAGAAAATATTACTTCCTCCGTATGCAATATAATTCACAAGAGTTGAGAATTATTTATCAACAGTTAAAGAATGCTGGAAAACATTTATCATTGTAGCTTATAGAAACAACATGACTTACCCAACGAGTCATTGAGACCTCACTCCATCCATGTGTGACATCAGAAAGATCCTTCAGGGTAGTTCCAATATAGACCAATGCAAATGTGATAGGCTAGTATAGTATCAAAAGCACAAAGTGTCAAACAAAGTCAGTATATTCATGAAGGAAATTCAAATCCGGACGAATGGACAAGATACTTTGATATGTGGGGGTGCTGGAAACGTAAGGACTGAATAACAAGTTTGTTCATGATGGGTCAAGTAATGATAGCAGAAGAATAGTCCAAGAAAAATAGAGAAAAAAATATATGGTTATTAAAAGAGTAAATACCATCATTCCCAGCCACGACGCAAGCATGTACTCCCAAATGGGAACAGGAGTTACAGACAGGAGGTAGTTCATCATATTAAATGGTAGCAAGGGAACGAGCCGAAGCAGCAAAACTATCTGTCGAACAAATAGAAATAACATAGTACATATATTTCAGACTGAAGTGCATCAACAAAAAACTCATAGCAAAAAGAATGGTACAATGTTCAACCCATATGCGTGACTGTATGTATAACAATAGTATCCTATCATGAACTTAGTTTATCAAGATATGACCGCTCCAAGTTAAACCCTATTACAATTAAGCAGCAAGTCGAACAAATAAATATACCATGTTATATAATTTTCAGATTAAAGTGTATCACCAAGAAACTCATAGCGAAAAGAATGGTACAATATTCAACTCATCCAGGTGACTGTATGTCTTACAACAGTCTCCTCTCGTGAACTTATTTTATCAGATATGTGTACCACTCTCAAGCTAAATCCTATAACAAAACAGCAGACCCAATTCACTAGTAGTTAACCCAACACTCCGTAAACAAAGAGTCGCTTCAATTCTGCCACGCCAAATTATAGAAAATACTAAAGATATAAGAACAAACATGAAAGTGGCACCGCAAAAATCATTTGTGAATGAAAACAAAAGCAAAATTGTGAAATTGACTAAATAAACATCTCTCTCTATGTTGCTTTGCCCTTTTATTCTCGTTAAGCTGAATCTTACAAGCAAGCTTACAGGTATGTGCTCGTGTGGGTGAAGAGTTAGTTAATGCAAAATGACAAAGATAAGGAATAATCTAACGATGCATACTAATCATATTCACAGAAATCCATGCCTTAAATCCAGATCCCTGGATTGCAACAGCGACAGCCTGAAACTTTGGATAATTCCTTAATTTGGAGGTGACATAAGATCTACCAATCTGCAAAAAAAGTGAAAAAAATGCCATACATCTCATCATAAGCCAAGGAAGAAAGGAAAACTGAAACAAGATTCATAACTAAGAAATTTATTAACAGTAAAGTTAGATATAAATTCAAACCTTAAGTTAATTGAAGTAAAACAGAAACATATTGTAAAATTAGATAATTTGGTATCTGCCTCGTAAAAGCTACTAGGGTGCATCACAAATTTATGCATTCATGAACCTATAAACCTCTTGAATCTCAGATATTAGAAACTGACCGTTCTACCGAGAATGAACGCAGCTGTCGCACCTAGTGTGGCTCCAAGCGAGTCAGCAATGAAGCCTACTGGCAGCCCAAACAGATAACCACCTCCAAGCTTTTAACCAAATTAGAGACATTCTTTTAGAAATTGGGTTTGTGCTTAATAAAAAAGGAAAAAGACAGTCAATATGTTGAATTCCAGCCAGAAGTGTGTGCATGAAAAACTTCCGATATGAAAATTAATGAATGCCACTCCACAGGGAAGATTGATCTATGTTACAGCATAATTTTGATAGTAAGAACCAAAAAACCTACTGTAAGTATCGAAGCAGGAACTGCTAGGACCGTGAGAGGAATGTACGCCAAAGCCCTGCCGATTCAATTACTGAGTTATATGTGAAGTGCAATTTACAAAAGCTAATGTCTTGAGCATGAAAGGACAATAACCAAAACAAACACAATGGCCATAGTCCGATTCGCTTTCACACGTAGACCACAAGTTCACAATCACAACCAATGGAAGTTGAATGATAATGTTATATAAGACAAACAAAATTTTAATTATAGCCTTTAGGAGTAACTTACAATACAATAGGTCCCCAAGGTCCTAAATCTTGCTTAATCCATATCAAAAAATTCTTCAAAATCTGCAGATATACAAAAGACATAGATATGCCCACTTTATAAATAAGGATGGCAAGTAAAATCATGTACAAACCAAGAAACAGTTTGCAGCTGTTCTGTATAGAATAATCTGTTATGTTCAAACTTAAAGTATATCTGAAGTTTAAGGAATTGCAGCATATCAATTTCACATAATCAAGTGTGAAACACAAAAACATAACTACCACATTCAATCTTGCAGCCTAATTCAATTTGTTAACTTTCTAAAGTTAATGCATTTTGGTAATCTACACTTACTGGCTGTTCTTTTTCTATTTAAGAATCCATTTTCTATTTCCAAATTGGAATAAGATCGAAGTATCAATTCCCAAGACAAAAATCATAACTTAAAGAGCACGAATTCAATGGAATTATCGAAGAACATGAACATGAACTAGAGCTATACGTGTATTCATACGTGAGACATAACCAGAGGCGCGATGAAGAGATCGAATCAAAAGGGAACATACGTGTTCGATCGGGAGGGAAACACAGGCGGTGGCTATGGCGAGAAGGAGAAGAAGTGAGAGAGCGAGTCGGAAACCGGAGTGCCAAGTGAGCGTCATATAAGACCCTAGCTTCCGGCGCCAAGGCTTAGAGCCGTCGTGGTATTTGCCGTCGATGCCACAACCAGCAGCACCTTGCCTGAGCCACGGCCTCGCTCTCAGTCCCTCCACTTTCGCCAGATTTTATCTCCAACAAACTGTCTATTTCTCTTCTATCTCTCAGTCTAAATTGAGAAGGTTTGATCTAAATTGAGAAAGTTTGATCGAAGAGAAGAGGATCTGACGAGACGCATAAAGAGATTGCCCAAAATCGAGGGAGTGAAGAAGAGTTTGATCTTTATTACTAAACAACTTTGGTTTTCGGTGGGACCCCAGACTAAACTTTCTTTTCAACAAGCTACATCGTTTGCCACGTTTTTTTTTATATGGGCTGGGCTCGTAGGCCTACTAAAATTATAGCCCAAATTATGATCAAAGCTCGAGGCAGCTAACCCAATTAGTTCGTCTCTTCCCCCAATTTCTTATTTCCATCGTTTTATCATAATATAATAACATAATGGGAATTGCTAAAAAAAATGCTATTTTTATTTCGTGAAATCGTTTGTTTTTAATTTTAAAAATTACTCCGTGAAGTTATTTTTTTTTGACGATTTTATCCTTCACGAAATCGTATAAATAGAAAAAATTACTATGTGAAGTTATCATAATTTCTAAAAAAAATACAATTTCTCTACCTTCTCTCTACTTTCTCTCCCTAAACATAAAGAACTAAAACTAAATCTAAAGAAGTTAACACTATCATTATCAATTAAAATTTTACTTCTTATCTTCAAAACAACTTAATGATATATCCTAACACTTAAATGACTTTTTTGCAAAAAAAAAACCATATTTACATCTTAGATATTCGAAAGTTTTCTCAAACCATAATGGGTATTTTGTTTTATTGTAAAATGATATTGTTTTTAGTTAGTATAAGTCTTTAGTAAGTGATAACGTACTAAAAAATTTTACAAAAAATGACAAAATTAAAAGATAAATGTTAAAAAATTAGAAACAAACGATGCAGGTCTGTCCGCCAATGTAATGGCGGACACGATGGTGCTGACGCCATTGCATGGCGGAAACAGGGGGTTGTCCGCCATTGCACGGCGGAAACAGGGGTTTGTCCGCTATTGCACGGCGGAAACAAGGGTCTGTACGCCATGCAATGGCTTCACCACCATCGTGTCCGCCATTTGCCCGGCGGAAATTATCATCTTCTTCGACAGGATGATGACGACGAACACCACCTGGACGCCATCGTCTGGCGGAAACATACATTTTTTTTATTTTTTTTTAAATCATTTTTTCAAAAAAAGAGAAAGATAGAATGGTCAATGTTCATGTTGGTTTGTACAAAAACAAGTTTTGTTACCATTTCGGCAAGTTTTATTAACATTTTATTAAATTTTACAAAGGTGAAAAAAGGGTTTTGGTTAGTTTAAGTTTTGAGTTTTTTATGATTTTAATGAGTTTTAGGAAGTAAAATGTTAGGTTAGGGTAGATTTTCTGTTTTGCAACTTAATGAATTAAATAATGGCATAAAACGTAATTAAATGAACTTTTAAGGACTTTTTGGATTTTTTGTCTAGTGGAAATTTTGTAAATATTGAAAAACAGAAAAAGGCGACTTCGCGGAGTAGTTTCGGCCGACTTCGCAAGGCTAAATAGAGATCTATTTGGCAATAATGAGACCCCCAAAATGACCAATTTACCTTTGATATAAAAGCTTCATTTCAGTTTAACTCTTCTTTTTTCTCTCTTCTCGACACAAAAAAACTCTTAAAATCGGCCCAAAAAAAACTCAACATTTCTCAAATCCGAACTCACAAACACGTCACGGTATGAATCCTATACTTATTGATGTAATTTTTATACATTTTAGTTAGGTATTTGTAGTGATAGTTAGAGTTCTAGGTTTTTTTTTATAAAAATCGAATTTTCATCTAAAAGTTGTTATTTTTTAAAAAACAAATTGTAGATATGTGTTAGCCTAGTGATTATCGACCTTTTGGTACCAGTTTTGTTGAATTTGGTTGGGTTTTTTGGGATTTGGGTTCGATTTAAATCTTAGGGTTTGGAGTTGTTGTTTGTGCAAGATCGCGAGCAAGAGACACATGATCCTGCACGATTCGCAAACAGCGAGTTCGCAAATCGTGCAGGATCGCGTGTGTCTTGCTCGCGATCTTGCACACACGGCAATGGTTAAATTGCGAGATGTCCGTTTGCAATTTCACCAAAATTGAGCACTCTCTGTGCGCGATTGTGTCTGATATGCCACCTTCTACTATTTTATTCCCCAAAATTACTTGCATATTCACGGTGATTTTATTTCTTGTATTTCAGCATGCCTCGCACACAGCATACACCTGTTCGTAATTCATGATCGGACAGTGATATCGAGCACGAAGAGGTTTCTTTACGTTCACGGTCACGGTCACGGTCTATAAGGCGTAGGCCTAGAGCTGCCACTCCAGCACCTATTGTATCCCATACGATTGGGACGTTGGATCGGCTTTTTCGGAAGGTCAATCAGCATGTGTCTGCTATTTACTCAGACTACACATTGCACGAGGCATACATCGTCTTTAGAGCAGAGGTAAGTAATGATTGTTTTAAAGTACGGTGTATGGTTTTTTATATTATGTATACGTTATTGATGTTTTATGTAGGCTCGTCGACCGTCGCGGTGCTACATGATGTACGACACCCATCGTGCATGGGATCTTGCTGGGCAGGGCAGGGTCAAACGTCAGGTTATGATGTCTTGCTTTGGTCCCCTCACCGATGTCTTGGAGCGTTGGAGTACCAACGTACACCTGGTAGATTCGTTTCTTGAGAGGTGGCATTCGGAGACCAACAACTTTCACTTCTCTTTTGATGAGATGACGGTGACGTTAGACGACGTCCATGCTATTACTGGTCTGCCGGTCACAGGTGATGATTTTGTGATTCAGTCATTTCCTAGTAATGGACAGCGTTTGGCATGGTATTCTAGGTCATTAGGTATACCCGATGATGCACTTAGGACGGAGTTAGCATGTAACAGGGGGGGTAGTGCTAGATCTGTTCGTTTACAGTTTTTACGTGAGCAATACATACAACCCCATTTTATGGATGATACAATGTCTGATGGAACCGTAGAGTGTGTCACTAGGGGTTATCTGCTCCACATGTTGGGTTATTGTATTCTGACGAACAAGACGGGGAACAATATATCGTTAGATTACTTGCAGTTTGTAAAGCATTATAGGACATCCATTAGATACAATTGGGGCCAACATATCAAACACGACTGTATGACATATGTGATCGTGTGATTGATGGATATTCGAGATCGGATGAGATGACTTTGGAGGAGATGCATCATGAGATGCACGAGTGTTTGCTTTTGGCGCACCAGTACTGCGTGAGTGATTGACTGGATTTGTATTATATGACTATTATGACAATTTTTTGTTATTATCTTTTGTTTTACTTCGGTTGTTCCTTTCGTTAATTTTTTTTATTTGGAGGATTATTATATGTTTTTATGTTGTTATGTATAACAGCATCAAAGTGCACAAACTGCAACATAAACTTTCAAACATAAGCTGAAACACAAACTCAAACATTTTTAGAAACACAAACTCCAATAGAAACTCAAATATAAACCGATTCAGAAACTCAAACATAAACCGAATCAGAAACTCAAACATAACCGAATCAAAAACTCAAACATAAAATAAAACACATGCTAAAACATAGTCTGAAACATGAACTTTAACATAAGGATCCACTTGTACAAATTGGAGTTTATCTATGAGGCCAGTTCTATTTTATCAACTTCCTTTCTTCTTTCGCATCGTGGTAGTCATGCATTTCCTCTAGCCGGATATCAATAATGTCAGAACGGACCGAATCCAACTGGTCATCTGTTATAGAATTCGTGACTTGATAGTTGATCCGGTTACACGCAACACGACGTTCCAATTCGGTGAGGCTAGAAACTGGATGTACACGGAATATGACTAAAACTGACCACCTAGCTTTCACCTTATCAACACGCTTTGGAATTCTAGGCGGCTGTACACCATCCTTTCCGTATAGGAAGTAAATCTGGCACAGCAATTCCTCGAAGTACCTTTTACCCCCCTCTAACATGTTCGTGTTACCAACTTCAACTGATGCCCTCATCAAATATTGATCTTCCAACTCAGTCCATGGACACATTTTTGCAATTGATATATTTGCTATAATTTTTACTACCTCAATATTTGATGCCTCCGTCTTTTTATACCACTCTTATGCTTCAGATTACGTAATCCAAGTAGACCTATCAATAAGCGACACTTGTAAGATAAGGATAACGTAATCCAAGTTGACGAATGATTTTGCGACACCTAATACTTACAAAAGTACGCAAATGTTGCAGTGCAATAATAGGCATATCATTATAACATAACTTCCATTATTAGATGTCTCGCTATAACGAGAGACTTACAGAAATTACCGTAAAAAACACCCGCCTTTAAAAAATTCCCGCCTAAACAACCACGAGCCTATAAATAGACGCTAACACTCCTCAAAGATAAACAGTTTAACCAATGGAGTTTACCCCTCATGAAGACTACCATTTGCTTGAGGCGGTGAAACTTGTCCGCCGAGAGTTGGGGGAAGATAGTAGCGATGCGTTTTTCAAGCTAGTCTTGTGTAAGATGTATTACAACTACGACCGTTTAGGAACGAAAGATTTTGTTGTGCGTAACCGTGAACAAATCAAGCAGAGGTACATTTTTTGCAAACCAATGGATCGTTTGTTGTTTCTACAATTTAAAATTAAGCAAAAAAACAACCGTCGTCTGGAACATGACGGTGGTAGACTACATCACTAGGGATATGGTAGCATATCTTCAGAATAGGATTACTGAAAGGGAAGAGGGGATTGACTCTGAAGACAACTTGGGATATGACTTCGACGATTGAGCATTATGATTCCTTTTAATTGTTTGCATCTTGTAGTTTACGTAGTGTATGTTCGTTTAAGTTAATGTTCGAACTTGTTGTTTTAGTTTTTATGTATTTCCATTTACCATGTTGTAGTTTTTATTTGGTACCCATTTACCATGATTTTGTGTTGAAGTCCAAAAAAAAATTCCTTACAATTGTCTTATTTGGTACCCACAACTTGAAACAACCACTAATACGAAAATCATAACTTCAAACAACATTTAATAAGAAAAATCACAACTTAAAATAACAACCGCTAAGAAAACACAACTTCAAACAACACCTAATAAGAAAAATCACAACTTATAATAATAACCGCTAAGAAAATCAGAACTTCAAACAACAACTAATAAGAAAATCACAACTTCAAATAACATTAGTGGAAGGCTTAGTCGTATCTAAGTTTGTATTCCACATCATCCACTCCCCCTCTTGCAGTAATCTTGTCCTCTAGAAATGCTACCATATCCCTCGTGATGTAGTCTATCAAGCTCAGGTTCCAGACGAAAGTTGATTCTTGTTTAATTAACGATGGCAAGAAATACACATGTTGTATTGGCTTGCAAAAAATGTATCTGCATTTGATCTGGTCACGAGTACGCATAACGAGACCTCTTGTACCTAAACGGCCGTAGTTTATATACATCGTACATAGGACACGCTCAATCCATTGCTTCATAACGTACTCGAGAACCATTGGACAAAATGGTACGTGTGGTGCAATTCAGTAAGGTTTTTATTATAATCTTCGAGCGTGGCCAAATAGGCAACCCTTTGGTAATATTCGACGAACTCATCAGCCATGTCTGAATTCGGTAAAACTTTCTTAGCGTAAGAGTTGATGTTCCTACCAATATGCCAACTGCATAACATATGAGTTGCGTCCGGAAATATATCATCGATAGCATTCATTAAAGCCAACTCCCTATCGGTGACGATAATGTTAGGTAATGCACACTTGTTTTTCGTAACACCTTCTTTAGAATGCTCAATGCCCAAGTGTAGTTCTCTTGTTTCTTGGAGCTCAAAAAAACAAAAGCAACACAAAATGTCTTCTTCGTTGAAGTTTGTCCAACTATTTCTAGTAAAGGCATCTTATACCTTGTAATCTTATACGTGGTATCCATTATAAAAACTTGATGAAAAGTGCGCATGAAATCGATGCTTTTAGAATGTACAAAAAACAACTCGAGGATCCTGTCCGTTGCTTCACAAGTTCGCTCCCAAACATAGTACTCGTGTCCTTTTAACTCTGAAAACAAGTATTGCATTTGGGTCTTGCCCGCTTTATAAACCAAATCATGTTTTTTCTGCATGTTGTATTTCGTGCGCATGCTTGATATATTTTGCGGGTCTTTAATCTTCAAACCGCGGTATATCTCTCTTACTCGAGAACCGATTTCCGTTTGACTACGAACGAACAATTGTTCTTCGAATTTTAGTCTAGCGGCTCGTGAGTGACCATCCAAGTGCAAAAATGGTTCGTGGTTGTGTTTCCCGTTTAGCACTATCAATTTCCAATAACCAGGTAGCTCTAAGACCGGACTCCGTCTTAAATAGAATGGACAGCCGCATTTTTTCGATGAACATTCTTGGCGCTTCTTAACATACCCCGGTTTGGGGTTAGGTTTGTAAACCCCGTGCCTCTCGCACCTAAAATATATCCTAGGAGTTTTCATACTTTTGCTACCATCTTCGTTTTTACTACGTAGCACAATGAATCCTAGTTTTATAATTTCGGACTTGACCCAATCGATCAAATTGGGTTTGGAGTACAAGGTGCTCGTACTAAACACTTGCGTGTAATCGGCCATCGAACATGGCGGTTGATCCAGTCCCTTCAAATGTGATTGATTCAATTATATGAAAACATACTTAACTATAACCGCATTTAATTTGTATTCGTAAAAAAATAGCATAACAGGTCAAATTCGCAAACACCAAGTGCGAGTATTTGGCCATATCGCGAATACCGAATACCAGTATTTGGCCAAATCGCGAACACCAAGTGCGTGTATTAGGTCAAATTGTGTACTAGTCATTCGCACATATGCCTAATGGATGAACGAACACCGCGCTTGTTTGGCCAAATCGTGAACAAGTCGTTCGTTCATTCGGCATAACCGCGAACATCCAATGCGCGATTTAGCCTATTTGGGCATTCCCATCTGCGCACCCTGGGTTCGCAGTTCGTCCTATTTGTAGCGCTACCAGCGCTATATTTGCAATGAAACTAAAAAACACGGAAATTACCTCATCTTGGGTTTCCAGACGGTCCGTCAACGACTCCTCCTCATCTGACGCAAAATCATCCATATTGCAACTAAAATCTTCATTCAAATCACTCAAATCCATGGTTTCTTTTGTGCCTTTAGGATTTTTAATGAGAGAAAGCTTAAGGGAGAAGTAAAAGAAAATTGATTTTTTGTTACAAACTTGGTCTTATAAATGAAAGGTAAAATGGACATTTCACACTGAAGAAAAAAATTGTGATTTTGGGGTCTCATTATAGCCAAATAGACAAATGGGGTCTCAATATAGTCTAGCTCTACAATTATAATTACTAGACGTATTTATATGATTCACCCTAAATATTACAACATTAAGATAAAAAAACATTATTATTATTATTATTATTATTATTACTACTACCATAATAATAGAAGAGTTATTTAAGATGACATCAAATCAGACGGTTAGTTTTAGGAATCATGAAATGATTTTGCATATTGAAGTTTCAAAAACTTGACGCAGTGTGGAACAACATTACAATGAGTAGTGGATGGTGGATTCTGTTCGCGCACCAAAAAATGAAGGAGTAATTGTGAAATATTTCAATGGCATGTCGAATTATTGAAGTTTCACGGGACATACAAAGTTTGGGCAATTCAATTTTTGGATTGTTTATAGTATGTCGTATATGGTTGAATATGAATAATATGATTTTTTTTATCCTAATGAGACAATAGTTTATAACATGCAATAGTTTGGAACACGACTAAGGATTATATTCAAGTTTAAGGGAAATGAGATTGACGAGACACATATAGTTTCATCGAAAATTAAACTACTAAAATGGACGATCCTCGAGAGGCCCCTCATATAGTCAAACATGAGGTAGAAATATAAAATTTATAGATGTAGGGTATCAAAATCATATATATCATAAAAAATATTATAATAGACCTCAAGTATAAAATTCTAGACCTTCTGTTGAATAATGTCGATCGTTTTTCGTAAAATGCTCAGGATGTGACGGGTGTGTAAGGGGTGACGTAATATGTTATAATTTTATTAGTTAATAATATAATAACATGCGTCCAATTAAGAAAAAATGAAGATCTCATAGACTAAAAATAAAAATAAAGATAATGGTTAATGAAGTGGATATGTTAACCACCATCAGCCACATCTAAGAGTCTCATTATCCTCGATGCATGGCCAACCTGGTCATGGTAAATAGAAAGAATTGGGATTGGAAAATGTATCTTGATTTTACAAATCTAAATAAAGTTTTCCCAAAATACATATTCCTATTACAACAATTTGACCAATTGGAATATGTTATATCTGGCAACCGCATATTGTGTTCTATGGATGTTTATGCATGATACAATCAGATCCCGATGCACAATGATCACCAAGAGCACATCACCTTTGTAATAAAAGAATGGACTTAATTGCTACAAAGTCATGCCTTTTCAGCTTGAAGAACATTGTGTATACATATCAACAGTTGGTAAGCAAAATATTTTCCATTCAACTACCATAAATTAACAGGCCTACATCGATGATATGTTGTTAGAATTAACGAAGATAAGGATCACATCATCGAGCTATTCGAAACGTTAAAAATCCGAGGAAGATTAACCCAAAACTAAACTCAGAGAAATGTACATTTGGTGAAAAACCAGGAATATTTCATGGCTACATGGTAAGCAAAAGAGGTATTGAGGCACATTCCCGCACCTGGAAAACTAGGTAAAAAAGTTCATTTTAATATCTTCGGACAAGTGTCAACCTTTCTTTCAGGTCTTCAAGGGAGCATGGAAATTCCAATAGACAACATCTTGTGATGAAGAATTCCATAATCTTAAAATATTCCTTGCATTATCATAAATTTTAAGCAAACCCAATCAAGGGGAAACCTAATAACTCTACCTCATAAATACACACTATATCGTAAGCACCGTACTTATAAGAGATGACGAGGATGAGTCCAAGCTCATTTACAAAATCAATAGTCCTTGATGTGTGTTGGAACGTGTTATCCCAATTATGAAAATTAGCTCTCACACTAGTGGTGGTCGCAGAAAAATAGGTCAATTCTTCCAAGCTCACACCATTATTGCCCAAAATTTCTTTTCTTTGAGAAATGTAATGTAAAAACCAGACGTTTTAGGAAGTCTATTGAAGTCGTCAATCGAGCTAGCAATTATGATATCCAGTATGATGCCAAAATAGCAATCATGGGTTCAAGCCTCAACATATTTTCTCACTGAATTCCAGTATGAGCGGTCGATGTCATCTAAAGAGCAACACTAATAAATATGGAAAGTTCACACTGATGGAGGAGTTACAAGTATGGATCCATGCATGCATACAACTTACCTCACCTACGGGGAAAATGTAAATTGAAGAAATTAAGTTCGGTTTCTTGGATTAAAATAATGAAGCTAAGTATAAGACAACTATCGTAGGCTATGGATAGAGAATATGTATGATGTCAAACGTGTCTAGCTATTCACCAATTTAAAACTAATTTCCAAACCAACTGTTGGGCCAAACTTATGCCAAGAAAGACATTATAGTCCAATACCCCAAGGAGCTCTGAAAGAAACGTATTCTTTGGCCAAGTGGACTTCGAACAGGTATTACGAGTAGAGAATGCTGAAGTAGATTGCCTAGCTTTCTCAATTTTCACAAATAACATAGAAAAAGTTATCTTCCAGGGCAATCCATCTATCATCATCCTAAGTAAATTTATTATAGCTATCTCTGAATCCGGAGTTATGATAATCGAGGGGGAAGAAGAATTAGAAGACTAGAAAACACTAATAACCAACTATTTAGCCGACAATACCGTGCAAGAAAACAAATTATAAACAGAAAAGCTAAAGATGAAGGTCACCAGGTTATACCTAATGTCTAGAATTTTTTATAAACGCGGCGTGCCAAATTGTTATTGTGGTGTTTTGCTCTGTATGAGGCCCGTTTCATAGTGGAAAAACTACATGTATGCATAACAACGCACACTATGGCTACAAGTCTTTACCCAAAAGAATCATCCCTCAATGTTACTATTATCCCACACTTTTGGCTGGTACAAAATACAAGTAAAGCATTGCGACACATGCTAATGTTATTCCAACTTCATTCGAGTCCCCGTCGCTCTTATTGAATCCATTCCCGATACCATGCCATTTGATCGAGGATGAATCGATATTATAGGACCAATTTCCCCAATATTATGAGTCAAAAAATTCTTAAATATGGCCATTGACTATTTTTTAAAATGTATAGAGGCTAAAGCATTGAATGACATTATAAAAATAAAGTTATAAACTTATTGAACTCACACATCTGTTATCATTACAAGGTACCACCATTTATTACCTCTAACAAATATATGTAATTTTACAATGACATACTTACCCAATATTTCCAAAAGAGATGGATCAATTAAAAATTCTCTTCCCCTTCTAAACGCAAGCCAAATGGAAGTCACAAATTGAATAATAACCAAAGCCCTAAAATAAACACTTGTGAGAGCAATCGATATGGTAAATACAATCATTTCATTTGTAACAAGAAGTAACTAATTATGTTTCTAAAGTAAGATAGATACAACCATTGTAACTGAAATCTTATACCACCAATTACACTCAAACAACCTAAGCCTAGGTTGATGGCCTCTTGTCCTCTGCAACATTTTCCTTATCTGATGTTCTTCAGACCGATATAGTATTTGCCTCCTCTGATAGCCTTCAAGCATATGACCTCGCTCTGTTTTACCAATTTGGTCCTAACCGATGCAACCAATGTCTTGACTGGTGGACTTCCTCCGTTTTGACCAATGGTTTCCTAGCCGATGCAGCTAATGCCTCAGATGATAGCATTAGGCTAATGCCGTTTCTCAGTTTGACCAAATGCTTTCTGGCCGATAAGCCCAATTTCTTGGACAATACATCCGATGCATCGAAAAACTAAAGCTTCAATAGTTACACTTTGACATTTTTGAAGCTAGAACCATATTTCATAATTCACCATCTTAATTTTAACTTTAAAAAAATGAACGCAATTGTTATAACTCTTTCAAGGGCCTCATACGTTTTTTATATACACCAAATCCAAACAATGCTTGAACTTTTTCGTTGTCACGGGTTTAGTAAACATATATGATGAGTTGTCACTTGTATGAAACTTCTCCATCATAATTTATCCATTTTAAAGAATACTTCTCACAAATCATAGCTTAACATCAATGTGCTTAGTCCGTTCATGAAGAAATTGATTCTTTGAAAAATGTATCGCATTTTGGTTATCACTATTGACCATGTATTATCAAAATATTTATACCACTCCGTAGGGGATTGTTTAAGACCATACAATGCTCTATGCAAAGACATAACTGATCAGTCATTTTCTTGTTTACAAATCATTTAGGTTGCTTCATGTCAATGATTTCCTCAATAGTCTCATGCATAAAAGCTATATTGACGTCTATCTGGTCCAACTCTGTGTCAAACTTTGCAGTTATTACAAGTAAATTCATAGTGGGACTATGTTTCACCACATAAAATAAGATCTCATTGTAATCCAAACACTCTTATTGAGTGAAACCTCTAACAACCAGTCTGGCCTTGTGCATGGTCTGAATTCCTACAAGAAGTTTTGTGGTCTTATAGACATACCCCAAGAACAAAAACAACTGAAATATCATTTATTTGGTGTATGAGATAGATTAGTTGTGCTGGACAAAACTATTATACCTTCCTTCATGATATCAAATTTTGAAGTAGGAAGTGACTAAGAATCAAGAAGGGTCAAACTTAATATTATTGAAAAAATGGTAAAAGCTCATACATGGTAGGAACGCTACAAAACCTTTATAGAGAATAAATATAACTCAAAAGTTCACTTCTAAACCTTCGAGCTAGGAGATAAGTCCTTAGAAGAGTCTTCATGTATAAAAAAGATAAGATTCTTAGAAAGCTAAATGCAAATTGGGAATGACCATATAAGATAGAAGCAAATATTAAGTTGGAAACATACAAACTCTTAGTTTATCAAGACAATCAACTTCTGGGCCAATGAAATATAAAACATCTCATACTCTATCACTCATAATAAAATTTGACTATTGTTCTTTTTATGTACAGTATTTTATTAAACCCTTATCTGGGATGTACTCTATCTTAACTCGGTGGCGCGAAAATGTTTTAAGAAGGCATCGAACATTAACAAAATATTTATTAATATTAATAAGCCTCGGATGATTTCAAAAATATTCTTCAGCACTCCGGAGAGTATAAGTACCCTTTAGAAAATAAAAACAACAAATAAAAGTCTACAACGATTCTAAAAGTAGTCCATCAAGGATTCTAAGTACTCTTAAATAATAAAATATAAAAAACACATATGTGTAAGTCGTGAATGATTTCATAAGTAGTCTTTAACACTAAATGGAGTCATAAATCTTTCACAAAAAAAGTAAATAATTTTAGACCTATTCATAATAAAAGGTCCACGTGTCCCTTAATCAATTATATGTATTTGGAACTGATCATACAATTTAAACACAAAAGTACTAAATGATACAATGCATGTTATAAAAAATGATTTGAAACTCATATGATATATATAAAAGTAAAGTACAAGTCATATCACACAAAAATCACTAAGCAGCTATTTTTTTATTTCCAAGTAAGAAAAGAAAATAAAAGTTTCTTATGAAGTTTCCCAAACCAATGTGGACTTTGTTCACAAATAACCTTCAGGCTTACAAAATATTATAAGTGCAAAAATAAAGTTAAAAATATAAAATGGAGTAACATCTGGTGGTGTTGTAAATTATCATTTTATGCATGGTAAAAATGAGTTATTTTTCTCGAATAAGGAATTTCATGATTTACGACAGAAGGGGAAACAACATCTTCATCATTAAAGATACTGCCAAAGTTATGTTTTTTCGGCCTCATCCACATGTTTATGGCCTTTTTTACTTTAAAATATATTACCAAAAGCAATCCTGATGTACTTTATGATCCTTGCAGATAAATACTATCAAATCGACTTCATTATTCAAGACCACGCCATGCACAACCGCAATAATTTATCCTTGAAATTTTGTCTCAAGCTCTAGAAATTCTAAATGTTTATTAGTAAGTGTATAATATAATTATTTTTACACTCAAATGCTTCATCTAGCTGCCTCTACAATTCCTTCTATTCGGACACAACTCCCATCATAAACTTATTATGCTCTTCCAATTCTTTTGCCTGAAGTTGTTATTCTTCCTGTAACTTGGCAACCAAATATCTCAGATAAATTCGAAAATGAAGATAACATTGTAGTTTGAACAAATGTTATATTCTTGACCAAGGCTCCAAATCTAGAGAGATGAACGCGTTTTTTCTAGTGGTCGCCAATTCATCATTTAACTGAGCCACCATTCATTCTTTAACCAAAATTGTAGACCCCAACTTAATCTCAGATGCATTTTTGGTTTCAAGTTCATACTTTAACTTTCTTTCAGCTTTCACTCTAGTTCGAAGCTCTTACTTCAACTTCCCTTCAATTTAATCTTTATTTGAAGTTTGACTTTCACTTTCTTCTAAATATAAACCTTAGGTTAGAGTGTAACCTTTAGATATGAATTCTCTTTAAAATGTTATGCTGTAACATATAGTACTAGTCAAAGATCAGGAAGGAAATAAGAAAGATTCTCACAAGCTTGGTATAGTTTTGTGAAGACATTTAACAAATTTTGGGACAAATTATAACTGAGCCAACAATCATAAAAAATATAAAAATAAAAAGAAGAGAATTAGTGGCGGAAACATGCAGGTAGGCCTTTCATTTTTTGTATATTAAATATAAAGATTAGCATTTAAGAATATTTTGGTAAGAGGTTTTTGAGCTTTGGCCTTAGTATGTTATAGACTTATATAAATTATGAACTCTCCAACTACGACACGGTTTCTCCATATACCATTAGCAACAAAGTCTTTAAGATCCAAAATGACGTGATGATATCATAATTATTGTTGAGACTCATTCATAAACTTGACATATGGTTGCTTATCATCTCACATCCAATGTTTGAATCTATTCTCGGTAACTGGAGATTCTATCCAGAATAAGTCTAAAAAAGGTTACATTCATAAACTATAAACAAATTATAACAAAATTACATATATTTTAGGAAATCTATGTGCTAAAGAAAAGGAAATTATCCTTTTTTGTCCAGTCTCCTAATTTTATGAGACAAAAAATGAATTACTTCATCCCTATTTTATGATATTGAGGAATATTTTCAAGAATTTTCGCTCCATTATTCATGAAAAAGAAAAAAACAAATTTTTCTTGCCCAAAATCTTCACAATCACTAAGAAATTTGTAATGCTAAAATATTAATAAAATCATTGAGCAAGAATGATTGATGTGATTAAGATCCTCCAGGTATTTGACACAGATTGACTCATGAAAATCTTAGTCTCCAAAAAGAAATCAAATAAGTATCGACTAAGAAGGAACTAAAGACACATTTCTAAAATATATAAGAAAAAAAAATTAAATGACAAAAACGTACAAATAGGTCTCCTCATTTATGAGAACCCAAATTTCAATATTATCATGAATCCTACAATACCTTTAGTTTTTTTTGTAATCTTTCTTGTCAATATATATATATATACATATATGCTCAGACATGCTCAAAGTCTCGATTGCACTCAGAAAGTTTATAACAGTTTTACTTGATCATACATCAACTTCGACTATGGATGTTAATGCCAAAGAATCAAGTTTATGAACATGATCGATATTTGGAGTTAATACTGGTATGGAAGCAACTTCAATCACTATAAAGAAAGTAGTGTTTCATACAAGAAGCACGTGAATCAACAATATCATAAGATCTATTGGGATAAGCAATATCATAAGAATCACTTGTTCTCTAATTATGGCTATTTAAACTAACATTTTTATAATGTATGATGGGTTTCATACTTTTTTTACCGATTCAAAGAAAAATGGAAAATAAGTTCTAAACAAACTTTCTAAGACAATAATTACAAAAAAAGCTACAATCGAAAGTTTTAAAGGCATACATGAATAACTCAAGAAATACACTAAAAGGTTAAAAGCTTAGGAATAATAGTTTTCTTTAAAAAATTGATGAATGATAAAGATAAAAATTCTTCAAGTGGCTGAGAAGAAAATAGAGCAAACATCTGCACACGTGGAATTCAAACCAAAGGCACACGTCTATGATCCGTGTCATAACATAAACGTCGTATCATCAAGCTAGTCATCCCTTCATATTTTGAAAATACTATGGGGCTACTAATGTAGCTGAAAATGTCTAATATTTAGATTTCCACTGTTTAGTATTTTTTGTTATATATTTAATATATTAAGAAATTATTTTATTTAGCAAATCAAATATGATTGCATATAGATTTGATTGGATTTTGTTTTAATATCTTTATTTTATTGTTTTGGATATTTGAGTATGGTTTTTTGATGTCTCCTATATAAAGGATAATCTCATATCCTAATGTTAAGATATCACTTTTTTTAAAATAAACACTTGTTACTTAATTTTCAGTTTTGTTTCCCATGGATTAACGTAGATCTATTTATCATTGCATTAAGGTTTATACTATATTTTTTCATTATCGATATTTCACTACATAAATACACTCGTATACTTAGAGTCAATCCGCATAAGGTCTTAGAATGAACTCTAAATAAATTGGTTTAAAGTAGATTCTTTTCATATTCTTTCTAATTTTAAGTTATTTTTCTACTTACGAGATTATGAGCTACTAATATATAAAAAAATAGAGAAATACTACTGATACGTGTATTATTCTCTATTCGTCAAAATCAAATGGTTTTTCTCAAATGAGGTTTGACCAACGAATAAGCATTAATGAGGCAAGTGTAAGAAAATTAGACCTCATGACTTTTACAAATCCACAATAACTGGCTCAGTTCGGCTCGATAAACATCAATTGGCCAAGAACCTTTGAAAATGATGTAATTAAGTTTCGGCTCGACGCAAAAAGTAACATTAAAACTATCTTGGTAGTCAAAACTACTTTTCATATTCTAATTCTTCCTCGATATTCTCATAATAAATCGGTCTAGATAACGTGTGTGATCCAAAATGACCTACTAAGCAATTATTTAAAGATAATAAAAACGTAATTAATTATACAATCAATTATATATTTAATTATTAGTAAACAAAAATATTATTTCAAATTAATATCTAAAATTTAGTTAGTATATTAAATATTACCTATATTTCATATATTTGTAACTAAAAAAATATTATCACATTTTTATTTTAATATATTCACTTCTTTTCTATTTAGTTCCACTAAATCAAAATTTAGCTCACCATCTATTCAAATGTGTTGTATATTAATTAAGTTTTTTTAGCTTCAAAAGATACATTTATAATGAAGGTATTACTGGTTTTCCATAACCATCAGAACTAAATTAGTTGAATTCGGAAGATTGATGTTTGAAAATTTTAATGATTTTTTGACTTTTTGGTTTCTTTGGTCTATGTTTTTTAATTGTTAAATAAATAATAAATAATAAATAAAGGTTACTTGATTATGTAGGAATTAGAGAAATAAAAAGATGGCTAGGGTCTTATTATAATTTATAAAGATAAAATTACATATGATTTAAACTGTTACTTATCGAATAATAATATGAATTATTAAACCTAATATGTCTAATGGACCTAACAACTCTAACGTCCTCCCACAAATTCACAATGTAATAGTAATAAGCATTGTGAGTTTTTTACATACAAAACAAAACTGAAGTGCCGACTAAGCCTTAAATATTCAAACAACATTCAATCGTAATTCAAATACCAATCCAAATTCTAAATTCAAACTCAAAATCAAAACAAACAAAACTCAAACCCAATACTAATCCACACAATGGAAAAAACTAAATTGAAATACTAAATCCAAGTCAATGTCTAAATATCAATTCAAATCGAACTCCCAATCCAAGTTGAACTACCAACCAATACCAAAATCGAATCCAAATCCAAATGCCAAAATCGAAAGCCAAAACCAAAATTGAACACCAAAACCAAGATCGAACACCAAATGGCAAAAGCAAGATCAAACACCAAATGCCAAAACCAAACATCAAATCCAAACGCCTAACTCCAAACTCCAAACGCAAAATTCCAACCCCTAGACGTCAAACACTAATACTAACAAAAAAATGTGAAACGTAAAACTCCAAACACGAAACGCCAAATGAAATCCAAACGGTAAACTAAATCAAAACTAAAAACAAACACAAATAAAAAATCAATCTCAATCTCAATATCAAATCTCAAAATCTAAAATCTAAAATCTAAAATCTAAAATCTAAAATTTCAAATTTCAAATCTAAAATCTAAAATCTCAAACCCCAAACCCCAAATCTTAAATTCTAATATTAAATATCAAATCTTTTATTCTCAATTCCTAGTTTACAATTCTCAATTTTCAATTTCTAGATCTAAAAAAATCAAAACATAACCAAAACGTATGGTAATCAGAATATAAAAACAGATCCACAATAGAATATGAAATCAAAATTCAAATCCAAAACCAAAAAAATAAATCCAAAACTAAATCCAATTACCATATCCAAATCTAAAACAAAATCAACAGAATGTTATTTTGACATAATAGTCAAACCTTATATAACATTCATGTTAATGGATAGAATAAATGCTAGATGAAAAGACAGTGAAGATAATGCAAGTGTTAAACACATTAAAGAGACATGGAGTGAATTGAAAAAACAGTGTAATTTAGTGGGTCATAAATTATACATTAAGGACTGTAGATGTTTTTTTCCTTTTTAATTGTTACAATATCTACAAACCTAGAGCTAGGGTTTTTGTGTATGCTTCGAAACGGCAGAATCACTGTGTCTTTCTAATAAAATCGATCTGCAGCAGGTCTGGAGACGTAGGCATAATTTGCTAAACTCCGTTAACAATTGTGTGTTTTATTTCACTTTTGTTTTGTGTTTCTTTTCTTTTGATTTGATTCCAAGAAAATCGTGTATTTTCCCAAAACCCCTCTTTACCTCAAGCAAATTTAGAAGTGATTTGCCGGGAAATTAGCGTATTTCCCTTACAACTGGTATAAGAGCCAGACTGGTAGCGATGCAAAAGAGGTCAGATTTGAGTGGGAGCAATGGTTACAGACGAAGGAAATGTGAGACTCGAAAAATTCGATGGTGTAGATTTTGGGTTCTGGAAGATGCAAATTGTAGATTATCTATACCAAAAACTCTATCAACCCTTCTTAGCGAAGAAACCAGAGAGTATGAAAGATGAAGAATGGACCCTTCTTGACCGACAAGCTCTTAGAGTCACCCGATTGACGCTATCCCACAATGTTGCTTTTAAAATCGTAAAAGAAACAACCACGGCGGGTCTTATAAAGGCTCTCTCCAGTATGTACGAGAATGCCATCAGCGTCTAACAAAGTTCACTTGATGAGTCGTTTATTCAATTTGCAAATGACGGAAGACGCGTCAGTAGCTCAACACCTCAATAAACTCAATACAATCACAACCCAGTTGAGTTCATTTAAATTTGATTTTTATGAAGAAATACGAGCATTGATTTTGTTGTCTTCACTACTAGATAATTGGAATACTACTGTCATGACGGTGAGTAGCTCGTCAGGAAGCAATAAGTTGAAATTTGATGATGTTCGTGACCTAGTTCTCAGTGAAGAGATTCGAATGAGAGAATCAGGTGAGTCATCATTCTCCTCAGTCTTACATATAGAGTCAAAAGGAAGAAATTCAACTAGAAGATATGGATACGGTAAATCAAACTACCGAGGCAAATCAAGAGACTGGAGGTCCAAGTCTAGAAATCCTAAAAGTTTCCAAGGGTTGAGAAACATCGAATGTTGGAATTGTGGAAAGACCGAGCACTATAAATTTCAGTGCAAGAGAGAACCAACGGACTAGGAGA
This sequence comes from Limnanthes douglasii subsp. nivea, assembly GCA_036936605.1. Lineage (NCBI taxonomy): Eukaryota > Viridiplantae > Streptophyta > Magnoliopsida > Brassicales > Limnanthaceae > Limnanthes > Limnanthes douglasii. The sequence goes on along the minus strand of JAUPFV010000005.1, from coordinate 223,454,890 downwards.
AGAAGATAGGGGCAAATATCACTTCAGAAGGAGACGATGCGTTAATATGCTCCTTAGAAAACAAGGAAGAGTCTTGGGTGTTAGACTCTGGAGCATCGTTTCACGCAACTTCGAAGAAAGAGTTCTTCGAGAGGTATGTCCCTGGTAACCTTGAAAAAGTATATCTTGGTGATGATCAACCTTGTGATATTATTGGTAAAGGTATTGTGAAGATTAAGTTGAATGGGTCTGTATAGGAACTGAAAGATGTCAGATATATCTCCGATCTAAGAAAAAACTTAATCTAAGTAGGGTAGTTGGCTAGCGAAGGCTACAATACGATCTTCCATGGTGACAATTAAAGATTTCAAAGGGAGCAATGACGGTTGCTCGCGGAAAGAAGACTGGTACTCTTTACAAGACAATAGAGGCGAGCTGTTCAATTGCAATAGCAGTAGGAAACGAAAATCCAAATGTTTGGAACCAGAGGCTTGGTCACATGAGTGTGAAGGGTATGAAAATTATGTACTCGAAGGGAAGCTTCCAGGTCTTAATTCAGTCGATATAGACATGTGCAAAGATTTCATACTTGGAAAATAGAAAAGGGTCCATTTTCAGACGAGTGGCAAAACTCCAAAGAAAGAAAGGCTGGAGCTTGTTCACTCTGACATTTGGGGGCCAACAACTATTTCATCTATAGAAGGGAAACACTATTTTGTGACCTTTATCGACGATCATTCTCGAATGGGTTTATTGTCTAAAGCATAAATCTGAAGTGTTTGATATTTTTAGGAGATGAAAATCTATGGTTGAGAATGAGATAGGTCTGAAGATTAAAAAGTTGAGAACTAATAATGGTGGTGAATATGAGGACACCAAATTCAAAAGGTTTTGCTATGAGCATGGGATTAAGATGGAGAGAACCGTGCCAGGAACACCTCAACATAATGGTATTGCCGAACATAACGTTGACAGAAAGAGCCATAAGCATTTTAAATACAATCTGATTTATCGAAGTAGTTTTGGGCAAAAGCAATCAACACATCGGCTTACCTGATTAACTGAGGCTCATTGCTTCCCTTAGAACATAGAATACCCGAGGAGGTATGGAGTGGTAAGGATATAAAATTATCACATCTAAAAGTTTTTTGTTGTACTGTATATGTTCATATAAGTTATCAAGGCAGGAACAAGTTTGATCCGAAATCGAAGAAATGTTTCATGATCGGCTATGACGAAGATGAGTTCGGGTATCGTGTTTGGGATGAGGAAACCAGGAAGATGATAAAAATAAGAGATGTGATCTTCAATGAAATACTGATGTACAGGGACATATATAAAACCGAAGCAAATGACTCAAAGCCATATGAATCAGTATTTTAAGATATCGTTGGAGTCTTAGATAGTCAAGAAATATAGCTGATCCGATTAACCCCTCAGCAAGGAGAGTCTGTTGGACAAATCGATCGACATCAATCTGACACCCTATAGCCGGCCGAGACAGTTCCTGTGTTGAGAAGATCTTCCTGACCCCATGTTCCCAATAAGAGATACTTGAACTATCTGTTACTTAGCGATGGAGGGGAACCTGAAAGCTATGATGAAGCTTGTCAGGCCAGTGATGCTAGTAAGTGGGAGCTTGCCATGAAAAATGAGATGAAGTCTTTAATCTCAAATGATACATGGGAACTAGCTGAGTTACCAATGGGTAAGAAGGTACTTCATAACAAATGGGTATATCGGGTGAAAGATGAGCATGATGCCTCTAAGATATTCAAAGCCCGACTAGTTATCAAAGAGTTCCAACAAAAGGAAGGAATTGATTACACCGATATTTTTGCTCCAGTTGTGAAGCTCAATACTATTAGATCAGTGTTGAGTATTGTTGTCATTGAAGACCTTTATCTTGAACAGTTAGATGTGAAGACTGCATTTCTTCACGGGGACTTGGATGAGGAGATATACATATATCAACGAGAAGGTTTCTTAAAAAAACGGAAAGAAAACATGGTATGCAAACTCAATAAAATTTTGTATGGTCTAAAACAAGCTCCAAGACAGTGGTACAAGAAATTTGACGGTTTTATGCACAAAGAGAGTTTTCAGAAGTGTAATGCGGACCACTATTGTTATTTCAAAATATATAAGTCCAGTTATATCATTTTGCTACTCTATGTGATGATATGTTAGTAGCAGGTTTGGATATGGATGATATTAGAAGATTGAAGCAACAACTGTCAAAAAAATTTGACATAAAGGACTTGGGTCCGACGAAGAAGATTCTTGGAATGCAAATCATAAGAGATAAACATAGAAACGTTTTGCAGTTATCTCAGTCAGAGTACATCAATCGCGTTTTGAAGAGATTTAACATGTGTGATGCAAAACCAGTTAGTACACCATTGGCAGGTCACTTTCGTTTATCCAAGGATCAATCCCGTAAGACGGATGGAGAGAAATAATTCATAGCTTAGGTTCCTTACGCCTCAGCTATTGGAAGTTTGATCTATGCAATAGTCTGTACGAGACGAGATATTAGTCATGCGGTGGGAGTTGTGAGTAGGTTTATGTCAAACCCAGGGAAAATTCATTGGGAGGCTGTCAAATGGATTTTGAGGTACCTACTAAGTACCACAGAAAATTGTTTGTACTATGATAAGGGTGAGTTAAAGGTACAAGGATATGTAGATGTAGATTTTACAGGTTAAGTTGATCACCGGAAAATCACATCCGGTTATATTTTTACTGTCGGAACTACAACTGTTAGTTGGATGTCAAAGTTACAAAAACTTATCACTCTATCAACTACAGAGGTTGAGTATGTAGCAATGACCGAAGCCAGTAAAGAGATGATATGGCTTCAAGGTTTGTTAACCGAGTTGAGATTCAAATAGAAGAACAACGTTCTGCATAGTGATAGTCAAAGTGCAATTCAATTGGCGAAGAATTCAACATTCCATTTGAGAACCAAGCACATCAGTCTTCGTTATCATTTCATTAGATCTTTATTGGAAGATGAGGCGCTAATACTGGAAAAGATCCAAAGAAGCAAGATTTCAGCTGATATGTTGACAAAGACAGTAGCCATCGAAAAACTGAAGTTATGTTCAACTTCCGTTGGTCTGCAAGAGTAACAAGACCAGAAAGATCTGCTGCATAGATCAAAGTGTGAAGACAGGTTGAAACCAGTCTGCAAGTGGGAGATTGTTATTTTGACATAATAGTCCGGCCTTATTCAACATTAATGTTAATGGATAGAAAAGATGCTAGATGAAAATACAGTGAAGATGATGCAAGTGTTAAACATATTAAAGAGACATGGAGTGAATTAAAAAACAGTGTAATTTAGTGGGTTATAAATTACACATTAAGGGCTATAAATGTTTTTTTTATTTTGTAAGTGTTAGAGTCTCTACAAAACCTAGGGCTATGGTTATTATGTATGCATCAGAAGCGACAAAATCACTGTGTCTTTCGAATAAAATCAATCTGCAGCAGGTCCGGAGACGTAGATATAATTTGCTTAACTCTGTTAACAATTGTGTGTTGGATTATACTTTTCTTTTGTGTTTCTTTTCTTTCGATTTGATTCCAGGAAAATTGTGTATTTTCCCAAAACCCCTCTTTACCTCAAGCAAATTTAGAAGTGATTTGCTAGGAAACTAGTGTATTTCCCTTACACAGAAGACTCTAAAACTTACATGAATACTTAAAGTAAATATATAAACCTATGTTTTGATACAATGTAGAAATGAGTGAAACAAAAAGACGACTAAGATTTTATTATACTTTAGAAAGAAGGGAATAACTACATTGTTTGCAGAAACTCAAACAAAAGAGAATTTATGACTGTTATGAAATTGAGAAAGAATTTTTTTTACTTCAAAATGAAAAAGCAAGCGAGAAAAACCCAAAAGAAATCCTTAGCCGGAAAACCATCATCGACACAATGCACTATAAACCTAAATGGGTGAAAGGAAGGGCCGACCGTTGCTAGCCCAACAACCAACTAATCAAAGATCGTAGATATATTATAAAAAATGAGGTGTAACGAAATTACCTTCGACGATAAGGATGAATTCAAGCAAGCCCGTAAAAATGGAGGGGTGTAGTCGGTGATGAAACAATTATAAAAACCTGTAAACCTCTTTGGGGACTGCCATAGCAAGTTGTGCGATAAACATCACTTACGGAGCCAAAGGCTCGAGACCTGCATATACCATAAAGATAAAAAATACCACCACCTCAATTGCAATCAACGATCAAATGAAATAAAACTGACCAAAACTAGAAGGTAAACCATCTCGAATGCAATTGACGACCAAATGGCATGAAACCAACCAAAGCCCATATGTAAATCACTTTCAAAAATACACCAAAAAATATCATAAGAGGTTGACTAGAGCAATTTGAAAAATCGGCTATCTTAAAAGGTTGAAGTTTATTTTTCTAATACTATAAAACATTTGGGTTAGTCGAGTTATATATGTTTGATAACCTTTTTTTACATTGATATATTTTAAATCTAAATTATTAAACTATTTAGAAAATAATTAATTTTAAATCTATAAACTATCTTGCGATACAATAAGCTTAAATTAATATATTATTTTAATGAATTAAGAAATATGAAATGGGTTTCCTTAAAATGTTACCCCTAAATCTCTAAATAGTTTAAATTTAGGTCTTCTCATATTCCATGTTAAGTTAATCCAATTTCTTCCACAAATACCCACAACAAAAAAACCTTAACCTTACCCATCAATGTTTTAACTTTACACATTTTCAAAAAGAAACCTCTCATTCCCATTCGTTCATTTTCTCCAGCGAAACTCAAGAACATCCAAAATCCTAACTCTATATGCCAACACTTTGAACACTTCTTTCATCTTCAGAAACACAAAAAATCGATGGGAAAAGGGTATCTTCCCGTCGCTAGTTGTGTCATGCATAAGCACCATCAGTGTAGAGGCACAACAACGTCCGTGTCTAACACTGTCATCATTTTGGCTTAACGCAACCAGCATTATTCCATTGTATTACGGATGTCCGTAGAGTATTTGTGTTCATTATTTCTATATGAGATGTGGTAGGTCGGAGGTAAGAACCAAGGCCTAGTATGAGGATGCTCGACCGATTGAGTCTGGTAAGACGCTTACAAAAAGGAGGCGTACTGATGAAACGAGTTTCCCTTCGAATACACGTAAGAGTTCACACCACACGTTGTGATCCGTGCACCATCGTAAGTACGATACTGTTAGAGGGAAAACCGCTGTCGCTGCTGCTGTAGAACCTGCTGTCAAAATTTATTTTTCATCGCATACAAATTCCAATACTAATCAAGAGCCTAAGGTTCAGGCTGAAACGCCTTCGCCGCCTCCTCATGTTCCGATAGACGCATCATATAGGAAACTCCAGCATCTTGATCTTTCGGAACGTCTGAAAAGTTTGTATCTAACATAAAATAGTGTTGTATTATTTTCAGACTACACGCAGCACGAGGCGTACAACACTTTTCTCGAAAAATGTGAGTTTCAATATACTTTATCGAATTCTTATTATATATTTAATTTATTATTTATGATTATTTTACAATTATAATTCTTATTTTCATGTGTTCAGTCCCGTGTTCATATTAACAGTCAAGAAGGATACGAAGTTTTACGTCAGGGGCCTTAGTAAGGAGCAAGTAGTTGTTGAGATAATTGTACGTAGAATTCCATTTTGGCCTCTTATCAAGCACTTGACCCAGTTATGCTCAAACAATCAAATGAGCGAGGCTTTCCTCGAACATTGGCATCAGGAGACCAACACTTTCCAATTCTCGTTTGAAGAGATGAGCATTACTTTAGACGATAGTTACATCATTACTGGCCTTCCGGTGGTGGGTTTCGTACTTGAAATTGAGTCTAGTCCTAATTTGGTGGTTCATGGGCGGTCTATTCTTTGTTGTATAAATTTCTGGTTGATCAAATCCAACAGGAGTTGGACAAGAAGGATGGTGTTAGTTTTGGGTTGTAATGATCGAAGAGTATATTTTCAGCACCTAAGTGTCATGATGGTAATCTGGAACGTACCGATGATATGGTTAAATAAGCCACACGTGCGTACCTGATGTATATGTTTGGCTGAACTATTTTCACGAATAACAATAAGAAGAATATGCAAGATGGTTATCTTACTTATTTGGAGCATTTGGATCAGCTATATAGTAATGTTTGGGATGCATGCACATTTGAGTGACTATATAAGGGGTTAGGAAATGCGTCCAAGATGTTGCTGAAGAGACTGACTAACTTCAAAGCTTTCTTAGATTGCTAGATATTTGATCATATCACGTGTTTGCGGCCTTAGGTTACCAACGGTTATAAGTCATCTATGTCGAAGCTTCTTAGTTGGTCTCCTCAAAAGATGACGGGGGGGGGGGGAACGTTAAACCGAAGACATACTACCACGAGGCTCCTTTCCGGTCTTAGGGAGAAAGACATAAGTATTTTTTTTGTCATTTTTATTTTAAAAAATGTTTAGAATAATTTCTTAGTTTATATGGTCTTTGTTCGCATGTGACCTTTCAACTGTATGAGGATATGAGGGATAATTTTCTGGCACAGTTGGTGGGGTTATATCGTAACCCTATCAGGGTTATGCAGGTTAAGAAAACGCATATGCCAGATAAGGTGATACGACAGTTTGGTTGGGGTTAAGAGGCCCATTGATATTTTGTTACTCTCGTGCGGATCGGAAAAAAGTGACCATTGTTGTATCTAGTCAACATGTAGTATTGGAGTGAATGATAAACTCATCTTTTATGCATTGACAAGTACATTGAACCTCTTGTACCAAACCGTATGACATTTACGACTCAATATGAAGTGTACATGGTGAAGTTCAGTTGATTTCATATCACTCTGTGTATTTTTGGAGAATTGAGCTTGATAGAGGCGTTACACATCATAAACCGTATAATATCACTTGAAAATAACCTCGAAGAACTCGTCCAATTCCGGAACCGAGTCCGTACGATCGCCAACCCATGGGTCCTCTTAATGTTTTTCGTGTTGTACATTGTTTGCACAATGTAATGGTAGTTACTCTATACTTGTTATTCGTAGACTAAAATATAATCATTGTTTTGTTGTTGTCTTGGATTCAGTTGACGTGAAACAGATGTTTTACCGAATTTTATTTTGGTTTTAAGTTAATTGAATGTAAATTTGCTTCATTTTATGTTATTTTTTTTAATTTTTATTGGTGGTCGTGAACACATGTTGTATGCATTTAATGTTTTTTAAACAGTTCTCGCGCACCGCCAGATTGTGAAGACCACACTAGCAGCTGGTGAGTAACACACAATCGGTGTTCTATGTAGTTGCACGTGTAAAACTCATACACCGCAACAATGGAATATTGTAGTACCTGCCAACGTTATATAACGATGACGGTGCTAGATTACAGGGGACCCAGTATAAACCAACACCAGACGCTGTGAATTCACCCACCGACAGTGTGTGGATCTGGTGCAACCGGTTTGATATGTTGATAATTGAACCTTGCTACTACTATTGTGGTACTCCAAGTTAAAAATATTACTACCATTACTACAAGATAAATTGACAATTATGATAAAATTATACATAAATTAGTTCACATAGCTAAAATGATTACATAATTTGTGCAAAAAATTAGTTGACACGGTCGCATTTACGGTGAGGGATAATTCCATCCATGTTCGTTCCTTTTTTCGAAGGAATATTCCTCCTCTTCTTTAGTTCCATCAAAGTTTGAGAAAAGGGTCTTGAACGCAATTGGTTATAACATAAGGTTTTTTTAAGTTGTTGCACCACATGACCATCATATCTTTTGTAATTAAGCTTTGAAATGTCACGTTAAAAACATCGCACGTTTCGCTTACGAGTTCATATTAAGACTGAGGAAATAGGTATATTCGGAACTATTTTCAGATAATCCAACATGGCGGCCATTTTTTCATGTCTGCGTGCTCATGGCATCATACAACCAGAACACGTCGTTTCCCTTTCGTGCAAGAAGTAAATTATGCATAGAACTTCATCGATAAAACCAAGTGTTTCTTCCGGCATCGTGCGTCTCACAAACTCAACTAATTTGAACAGGATCACATCTTCGTGCACATTCCAATTTGTATCACCCATGTCTGGGAATTTTTAGGGTTATGAGCTTACAAGAATGAAATACATATTTATTTATATTTTAGGCGTGGATAGCATAACCAAAATCGACCTGTATAAATTTGACAAGTGTAAATTATGGATAACGTAATCCCCTTAACTAATCTGCTTGCGACACCTATCGCGCTTTCTGGGTATGTCAGGATAACGTAATCTAATAGGTCTATCAGATTAGACACGTACCCATGAGAGAAAGAGTTAGTATTTAATGGGACAAAAGTTACTATGTATACACTACCGGTGTAGTTACACAACACCGGCTGTTTCAGAGCCTAACACTGTTGGCGTTATAGCACCGACATTGGCCTAGCTAATGTAATGCTAGCGGGTTTATCCATCACCAGTGTGATTCATTGGTCATGGAAGCTTGGTGGCGCTGGTGGTGGCCTCACCGCCAGTTAAAGTCATTAAACCATACACATCAGTGTATTTTGCAACCGAATATGCGCGTTATCTAAGTGCAGCAATACATATTTGATCATAGTTGGCATAGAAGGATGAACTCAACATCAAATGACGAACTTTATATTTCTTAAGACCAACTGCAGCGTGCCATGTGGCATGATGTAGTGTTACTATTTTTTCTTTTATTATATTCTTTTGTAGAAAAAATTGTTAGTAAAAATAAATAAATTATACTACTATTTTTTATTTTTCGAGATCTATAAGTAGTGACCTAGTTTGTTTGATTTGGACACCGATTGGTTTTAGTTTTTTTATTTATTTAGTATTTTTCAAAATTATTTTCGAAATGTTTTTGTAAGTTTAAAAAATAATTACACCATCAGTTATAATTTTTTAGATTTATAAACAGAGAATTGATTTGTTTGATTCAGATACCAAAATGTTTTGAGTTTTTTTATTAAGTTTTTTTGAAGCAATTTTTGGAACATTTTAGTAAGTAAAAAATTATACCATGATTCATAATATTTTGAGATCTATACACTTGATTTGTTTGATTCAGACACCGGAATTTTTTGAGTTTTTTTATTAAGTTTTTTTAAAACAATTTTTGGAACATTTTAGTAAGTAAAAAAATACCATTATTTTTTTTACTTTTTGAGATCTATAAATAGAGTTTTAATTTATTGTATTTGGACACCACAAAATATTGAGATCTTTCCCTATTGTTTTACTACTTCATCGTTTTTTCTTATTATCTTTATAGATCCTTCAAGAAACTACAATTTCTATTCATCACAATGTGGTTTAAGTAACCAATCCTAGAACTAAATACCCGACAACCTTACCCAAGACCTCAACATCTTAAAAATCCTCAACCTAGTGAGTAAAATCCTAATTTTGGACTTAATATTGGCGGTAACATTTAGACGTGAGTTATTAAATGTCCATTACATTAATCGTTGATCGTAGCACTAAAGTTTATCAATCTGTAAGTGCGTTAAACTAATCGTTAATCGTTACAATTGTATTTCGATTTTTCACCTCCAAGTTTCTCCTCATTCTCAAGATAATTATCGTATATCATTAAAGCGCTCACTGATACGTAATCCCGTAGTAATTTAAAATGTTTAAAATTGGATAATAACATAGTAACATATAAAATTATATTTAAAAGTTATAGATTCATTACAAAACTTATAAAAATCAATATAAACAATGTTATTGATATAATTACATTTACGAAATTTGTAAATAATTAAATGGAGGTACAAATTATCACCATCCTCATTTTGGGTACTAGTTGATAATTAGATAGTTGAATGGGTATATACCGGTACTTTTCTCTGTATTAAAATTAATTATTTTAATTATATAATTTAAATTTGTAAAGATAATATATTATGTTAATTTATTAAAATAATTTATTTGAATATATATAACTTTAATGTAAACATATATTAAATAATAAAGAAGATAAATAAAAATATATGGTTGGATATAAGATGGTAGAATGATGTAGAAGATAGAGAAATATGGTAGGGTGTGCTGAAAGCTGAAATATGATTTATTGTGTGAAGTAAGAATTTTTGAAGAATTATTTGAGGACTATGTTGATGTGGTTTGTTGTGACACTTTAAAGAGATGAAATATACATACTGCTATGGATGGTCTTAGAACTGGCTGCTTTGTAGCTGTGGCGGTGGGTTAGATTAACACCGCCGGTGTTGTTTCATAAAATTTAGATTTTTGAAAACACTCTATTGACACACAAACTAGTTCAAAATAACAAATTAATTCAGTTGTAGTTCCAACCTTTCCATTTCTTTGTTTTTTGAAAAATATAAAAAAGTTTAAATAATTGTTTTAACGATTTTGTTAAAAAAACTTGGATTTAGTATATAAATAGGAAGTTTGGTTGTTTGATTTTGTGTTTGAGTTACCAAACTAACTACATCCAATAAAAAAATATCATTTTTTTATTTTAATAAAAAATTAAAAAATTAAAAAAATTAAAAAATTAAAAAAATTAAAAAATTAAAAACAATTTTAAAAAAATCTTTTTTCGAAACCAACTTAATAATACATAGTACTTAATAGAATGGTTTAACCAAATCGATAAGAAATAGGATCGGAACGATGTTTATAGAATAAAAAATCAATTCTCAAGCTCTTGGTGTTTTGTTCGCCTGGATCCGTTGGTATTTTACTTATCAATGGGTTTAAACCGAAATTAACCCATAGTTAATGGTATAACTGTGCAAAGTCTAATCAATCAATCATCTTAATGTATTCGACTAGCACTTTGAGCACTCTTAGCTTGTGCCAATTTTAACTATCACGAAAAATACAAAAAAGGTAAACTTCGTGCGACTAGACAGGAAGGTGGTTCTAGTTCACTTCACATTACATCTATCTAATCTAATGATTATATATGAAAAGAATCTTATTTTTTCGCTCTCAATCGTACTGAGTCTACAAAGGTATTCCAAAGCAAAACCTTTTAGGTACTACAAATGTATGTGACTTATTTAGCTCAACAAAAACTTGGACTTTTAAGCTGGTTATAAGAAATATCAATCTTACAAGTTACAACAAAAAAAATAGAGATACAAAAATATTAATACTGATATAAATGAATTGTTATGCAAGTTGTTAGATATATTATACTTATAAGGATTAGTCGATCATTAGTCGATCAATATAGTTATAATGTATTATCGAATAAATTGGAAAGCTCGAATGCACATTGTTAGAGATATTAGGTCAAACCCTAGTCTTTATCCATAAATAAGAGTCTATACCCTTTGTAATTGATACGCTTTCTAAGTAACAAAAAATCATAATCCTTTTTTTTTATTTTATCTTTTTATACACGGTATCAAAACTTAGGTTTAGATCTTGAGTTTAAGTTTTTGTGTCTTCTGCTGTGCCGGCGGGCAGTTGTTTTAGCTGTCCGCCGAAAGAAAAAAAAGACATATTTTGTTTGGTTTTCGGATCTAGCGTGTGCAGTCACAATAACAGACATGATCGAGAGGTAAACGATGTCAAACTTAGTGTGTTTGTGACATATAATCCTTCAATATGACCGATTAGATTGTGATTTGGAGCTACGGTTCGGGATAAATAGCTACTCGAACAATGCAACAGTTTTGTGGTTAAATCATGAATTCAATTTGATTTTGATTTTAATTGAAAATTAGAAATTATATTTGGATTTTTTTTTCCAGATTTGGTATCTAGATTTAGTTTGGTATTGAGACTTAATTTTGGATTTTGATTTGGTATCTGGATTTAGTTTTGGATTTAGTTTTGGATTTGGATTAGTATTTGGATTAGGTACTTGGTTTCGTTTGGATTTGTTTGTGTTTGAATTCAGATTTTGTTTGGATTCTTTTAGATTCATTTGTATTTTTTTTGGATTCGTTTGGATTTGTTTGGTGTCATTTGGATTTGTTTGGGTTTCTTTGGTGTTTAGATTTCGTTTGTAGTTTGTCGTTTGGGTTCGTTTGGATTTGTTGGTGGTATATATTGGTGTTAGAGAATAAACTTGCTCCCTCACTTGATCAGCTGTCCCACATCGCTTAGGACTGAAAATAATATACAATATATAAGTGATGAAACATCTTAACTAGTATGAGGCCTTTTGGGATTACACCAAGAGCAAAGCCGTGAGGGTCCTCTAGCCGACCCAAAGCGGACAATATCATACTAGTATTCACACTTATATATTCTTGACATGGTATCAGAGCCAAAAGTTGGTGTAATCCCAAAAGTCCTTTAGCTAACCCAAAGCGGACAATATCATACTAGTATTCACATTTATATATTCTTGACAATTGGAGATCATAGATTTGAGATTGAAAATTGAAGTTTTCGGAAATTGAAGATTGGAGATTAGAGATATTTGGCTTTCAGTTTTGATTTTGGCATTTTGTGTTTGGTTTTGGATTTCGAATATGGTTTTGGAGTTTGGTGTTTGTTTTTTTTTTATGTAATTTTAGTTTTTATTGTGGGTAACAAACTCTCAATGCAGTAATAAGCATTGCGAGTTTGAGAGAGGTTGTTAAAGATATTAGGCCCAAGCACATTAGCTTATATGGAGTGGCGGATCGAGGACAAAAATTTAAGGTATGTCCAAAAATGCTATGGAAAACAATTTCAATAAAAGATAAGTATTTGAATATTGCATAATAAAAATATGTAACTATTCTAGTTACAACTCAAATGAAAACATATTATAGTCCAAAAATAAATGCATTCTCCTCTCACTCGTGCCTTGAAAGCGTTGGATAATATCATCTTAATCAATCAATCATCTTAATGTATTCGACTAGCACTTTGAGCACTCTTAGCTTGTGCCAATTTTAACTATCACGAAAAATACAAAAAAGGTAAACTTCGTGCGACTAGACAGGAAGGTGGTTCTAGTTCACTTCACATTACATCTATCTAATCTAATGATTATATATGAAAAGAATCTTATTTTTTCGCTCTCAATCGTACTGAGTCTACAAAGGTATTCCAAAGCAAAACCTTTTAGGTACTACAAATGTATGTGACTTATTTAGCTCAACAAAAACTTGGACTTTTAAGCTGGTTATAAGAAATATCAATCTTACAAGTTACAACAAAAAAAATAGAGATACAAAAATATTAATACTGATATAAATGAATTGTTATGCAAGTTGTTAGATATATTATACTTATAAGGATTAGTCGATCATTAGTCGATCAATATAGTTATAATGTATTATCGAATAAATTGGAAAGCTCGAATGCACATTGTTAGAGATATTAGGTCAAACCCTAGTCTTTATCCATAAATAAGAGTCTATACCCTTTGTAATTGATACGCTTTCTAAGTAACAAAAAATCATAATCCTTTTTTTTATTTTATCTTTTTATACACGGTATCAAAACTTAGGTTTAGATCTTGAGTTTAAGTTTTTGTGTCTTCTGCTGTGCCGGCGGGCAGTTGTTTTAGCTGTCCGCCGAAAGAAAAAAAAGACATATTTTGTTTGGTTTTCGGATCTAGCGTGTGCAGTCACAATAACAGACATGATCGAGAGGTAAACGATGTCAAACTTAGTGTGTTTGTGACATATAATCCTTCAATATGACCGATTAGATTGTGATTTGGAGCTACGGTTCGGGATAAATAGCTACTCGAACAATGCAACAGTTTTGTGGTTAAATCATGAATTCAATTTGATTTTGATTTTAATTGAAAATTAGAAATTATATTTGGATTTTTTTTTCCAGATTTGGTATCTAGATTTAGTTTGGTATTGAGACTTAATTTTGGATTTTGATTTGGTATCTGGATTTAGTTTTGGATTTAGTTTTGGATTTGGATTAGTATTTGGATTAGGTACTTGGTTTCGTTTGGATTTGTTTGTGTTTGAATTCAGATTTTGTTTGGATTCTTTTAGATTCATTTGTATTTTTTTTGGATTCGTTTGGATTTGTTTGGTGTCATTTGGATTTGTTTGGGTTTCTTTGGTGTTTAGATTTCGTTTGTAGTTTGTCGTTTGGGTTCGTTTGGATTTGTTGGTGGTATATATTGGTGTTAGAGAATAAACTTGCTCCCTCACTTGATCAGCTGTCCCACATCGCTTAGGACTGAAAATAATATACAATATATAAGTGATGAAACATCTTAACTAGTATGAGGCCTTTTGGGATTACACCAAGAGCAAAGCCGTGAGGGTCCTCTAGCCGACCCAAAGCGGACAATATCATACTAGTATTCACACTTATATATTCTTGACATGGTATCAGAGCCAAAAGTTGGTGTAATCCCAAAAGTCCTTTAGCTAACCCAAAGCGGACAATATCATACTAGTATTCACATTTATATATTCTTGACAATTGGAGATCATAGATTTGAGATTGAAAATTGAAGTTTTCGGAAATTGAAGATTGGAGATTAGAGATATTTGGCTTTCAGTTTTGATTTTGGCATTTTGTGTTTGGTTTTGGATTTCGAATATGGTTTTGGAGTTTGGTGTTTGTTTTTTTTTTATGTAATTTTAGTTTTTATTGTGGGTAACAAACTCTCAATGCAGTAATAAGCATTGCGAGTTTGAGAGAGGTTGTTAAAGATATTAGGCCCAAGCACATTAGCTTATATGGAGTGGCGGATCGAGGACAAAAATTTAAGGTATGTCCAAAAATGCTATGGAAAACAATTTCAATAAAAGATAAGTATTTGAATATTGCATAATAAAAATATGTAACTATTCTAGTTACAACTCAAATGAAAACATATTATAGTCCAAAAATAAATGCATTCTCCTCTCACTCGTGCCTTGAAAGCGTTGGATAATATCTAGATCAATAATTGTTGAATATACTTTTTTTCTCCACAAATGACAGTAAACAATCATTAAACCATGAATTGATCATTTTATTTCTCAACTCATTCTTCACATATTTTATACAAGAAAATACTCGCTCAACATTTGTGGTAGCAACCGGTAATGACAAAACTAGCTTCAAAAGTGTGTGCACAAATCCAAATATCATGTGTTTTTTTGTACGAACAAGAGTCTTACATAGATACGAGATACTCTTCAAATTGTAAAAGTTACCATCCATCTTGACACATGCAATATACATCTCAAGTTGGCTAGACAACTCATTATCACTAGTATATCCAAAGTCATTTGGGTAGAATCTTGCCAATCTCACAAGTGATTTAGTATCAAAGTATTGAAATGAACAACACAATTTGTGGTTCATAAGTTATAAATCAATGAATAAAAATTAAAAAGAAAATCAAAGTCTTGAAATAATCAATAATTTCGCGTTAGTAAAAAAAGTAAGAAATAGTTAATAAAAATATAATATATAAAATACTAAAAATTCATCAATTTAAAATATGTATTCATTTAGAAGCATTGAGTATCTAACAAGTCTAGAACCCAAGACCTCAAGTATATTGCTAGAGAGCTTAACCAATATACTAAATTTACTTCTTTGACTTAAGGTTGTCCAAGGCATACCTATCTCCCCCTAAATCCGCCTTTGCTTATATGTTTAATCTATAAATAATAGCTTATACTCTCTCGAATCTATACACTTTCTCTATAATAAAACCATAATCGTCTTTTCTCTAGTCATGTTTCTTTGTTTATCTTATTCTACATGGTATCAAGGTATATGTTTAGATCTTGAACTTTTCGTGTCTTCCACTGTGCCAACGGTCAGTTGTTTAAGCTGTATGTCAGAAGAAAATAAAATAGTGAATGTTTTTTGTTTTTGGATCTGGTGTGTGCAGCCACAATCAATAGACTTGATCGAGAGACAAACATTGTCTTTCTTTCCTGAATTTCAGACAGTATGTTCGGGACATCTAGTTCTTCAATATGACCGGTTGGATTATGATTTGGTGCTACAGTTTATGAAAAATTACTACTTGAATAGTGCAATTTTTGTTGGTAAAATCGTGGATTCAATTTTATTTTGATTCTGATTAGGAATTAAATTTGAATTTGGATTCAGTATTTGGATTTAGTTTTGGATTTGAATTTGGTATTTGGAATTACCTTTTGGATTTTGTTTGGATTTCGTTTGGTATTTAGATTTTGTTTGACGTTTGGACTTTGTTTGACGTTTGCTTAGATCGACGTTTGTCGTTTGTATTTTATTTTGGTTTTTAGATTTTGTTTGACGTTTGGACTTTTTTAACGTTTTCTTAGATCAATGTTTTTCATTTGGATTTCGTTTTAGTGTTCAGATTTTATTTGACGTTTGGACTTTATTTGACATTTTCTTAGATCGACGTTTAGAGTTGTGATTCGTTTGGATTCGTTTGGTGTTTAGATTTTGTTTGTCGTTTGGATTCGTTTGGAGTTTGGAGTTTGGAGTTTGGAGATTGAAGATTGACGTTCGACTTTGGGTTTGGACGTTTCGATTTTGGTTTTGGCGTTTTGTTTTGATTTTTGGCTTTTGATTATGGTTTTGGCGTTTGGTGTTTGGTGTTTGGATTTGATTCGATTTTGGTTTTAGATTTAGGGTTGGAGGTTTGATATTTAGGATTGGGGATTTGATATTTAATATTTGAATTGAAAATTTTGGTTGAAGAAGATGATGAGGTAGAATAAATACGATGAAGAATACTTGAACAAGATGCATGAAGAAGAGTACTTGAAGACGATTTATAAATAAAATGGGAACAATATCAAATTTCTACTCATCAGTAGAAGAGTTATCCAATGCCTCATTGTTGTGCTTCCTTGTGTACCTCTAATTTCTAAAGAAATTTGGGTCCATTCCTCTGGTCAAAGTGTTTTTTATTCCTCTTAGGTTTCTTGATTTCATGTGCCTTGTGGGACTGGTTGTGAGCAGTGTGAAGAAGATGTATGAAGAAGTTTAAAAGATTGAAGGCAACTTGCGATGTTTTCCGCAGAGAAACACAACTTGCAGATTTTTTACATAAGCTTTATTAGTATATCTGTTTGTATTGACAAACTCTTAATGCTTTTGATGTATTGTGAGTTTGAGAGAGGGTGTTAGAGATATTAGGCCCAAACCCTAGTTCACATTTTTTATCTATAAATAAGAGTCTATACTCTTTGTAATTGATACGTTTTCTAAAATAAAAAAACCTAATCGTCTTTCTTTATTTATCTTTTTCTACACACACTTTTTAGATTATATTGTGAGGAGAGGCGTATTGTTATTACGAATGGTGTTGCTATTTTGGAAATTTATTTGAATTTGAATATTTTGTAGCGTGTTTTTTACCATTTGAAAGTAATCCAGTTTGCACATGCATGATTGTAAACGGTTGATAGTTTTATGACAATTTGGTAGTCTTGGTCAAATTACAATATACATGGTTCCTACTTTGAAAATCACTGGACATCTTTTATTCTCTGGATCTACGAAGATACTATGATTTTATTATGTTGAACTTTTTGGGAGAATCATCAAAATATTTCAATCTAAAATTAATTATATGATTTCGGAGAATATCTAGGGTTCAAATATTATTCATGACAAAATATTGAAACTATTTGTATATGAAGATTAAAATGACAAGCAGAGAATCTGTCAAGGACATGACAAGAAATTTTGCTAAGTTGGAAAAATTTGAGGGCCATGATTTAGAAGGTGGCATAAAAAGATGCATTTTATGTTGACCACTCTGAAAATGAAACGATAAAGAAAACTAGGAGACACTGCAAATGAGAGAATAATGATAACACATGTTATGGCCACATCTTAAACGGTATGTCTGATCCTTTATATGATGTATACCAGAATGCCGAGTCTACAAAAAAAACTATAAAATTCACGTGATTCCAAATATATGGTGAAAAATGCTTCTAGTAAAATATTTCTGGTTGATAATTTTTTCAATTATAAAATGGTTGATTCAAGGCCGATCATGGAACAATATAATGAACTATATAGAATTTTGGTTCAATTTTTTTTACAGAATATAATAATTGAATAATGTATTTCAGTGTCTAGTGTTATAGATAAATTATCTGATTATGGGAAGAATTTAAACACATTTTGAAACATAACAAGGAAGAGACTCTAGTTCAAGTTGGGAGTCATTTTAAGATGGAAGAGTCATTAAAGGCACAAGAAGAAATTAACGATCATAAGGGAAATAACCAAGCAGGAAACCCTACTTTAGGAATGCAAACACTAGAAAAGGAAATAAAACGAATTTCAAATGAAACAATAATACATATTCCAACTAGAAGCCAAAGTTTCCATATTGGAAGTGTGACAAACCTAGCCATTTCAAGAAGAATTTTTGTGTTAGAAAAAAGAAAAACAATTTTGGTCCAAGTGGCTCTAAGGATCCAGAAAAGCAACAAGGTTAGATTCTAGTTTTAAATTTTAAATCTAGTTAGAATTATGAGTCACTAATATCTGAAGCATTTTATGCACATGATGATAATGTTGCGTGATAGATTGATTCGGGAGAAACTAGCCATGTATGTAAAGATCTTCGATTGTTCAATGACTTCCAACCAATTGAAGATGGATTTACATTGAAAATGAAAAATATTGCAACCGAGCAAGGACTATGAAGTGTTAAGCTAGTATTTCGAGAAAATATGTATTATTAAATAATATATTGTATGTTCCCGGGATTTGAAATAATATTTTAGCCTGTGTTTTCTTGAATAATTGTGGTTTCAAACAAGTGTATTAAAGTGGCAAGTACATACTGTCAAAATATAATGTAATTGTAGGCTTTGGATATTTCTGTAATGGTATGTTTATTTCAGATTTTAATGTTTCATTTCAACATGAATCTGTTTGCATGACTTCTACTAGTACTTGTAGAAATTTGAATAAAATAGAATTAGTTAGATTGTGACATGTATATTATAAGATAATAAAAGACATGTCGAAAATGAATCTACACTTCTTGTTTATGTAAATTATGAGAAATATTAAACTTGCGTGTTAACTAAGATAACTATAAGCCTTTCAATAATGTTAACCGAGTTTTCAAAATATTGCAACTAATACATAGTGATTTATGCAATCTCCATGGTAGTTATTCGTTAGGAAATTAAAAGTACCTTATTATTTTTATTGACGATGCATCTAAATTTTTAAATTTATTTGTTGCATGTAAAAGTTAAAGCTTTTGATAAATTTAAGATCTATGAAAAATAAGTAAAGCTACATAAAAATGATATGGTTAAAAATCTACGTACGGATAAATGAGGTGAATATTATGATCCGATATATTTTCAGTCTACTGGTATAATACATCAAACAACGACTCTTTATAGAAAAAAAATAGTATCGTACAAATGAAGAATAAGATTTTGAAAGAAATTGTTAATTCCATATTATCCTATTCAGGTTTGAGTGAAGGACTCTGGGGTGAGTCTATGTTAACAACCCGTTATTTATTGAATCAAATTCCTACTAAAAGGAACAATATGACCTTATATGAGCTATGGTTTGAAAAGCCTCCAAAATTGAGTTTTCTGAGAGTTTGGTATTGTAGAGTAGTTGTAAGGCTCACCAAACCTAAAATGAAAAACTTGGGTGAAAGAGGTACATATATTTTATCTTTATTAGGATGATGAGCATTCCATTGCATATAGGTTCTATGTGTTAGAATCTAATGATTATGTGCCGATGGACACAATTATAAAGTTAAAAAATGCAATATTTGATGAAGAAAGATTTACATTGATACCAAAATCTAGAAATATAATTCAGAACTCAATCGATAGGAACTCGGTACAAGCTGAAGATGGATTAGGTGGTACTATTTCTATATATGAACCTTCTAAAGCAATAAGAAACACTAAAACTAGAAAAGCTAAGTATTTTAGATATGATTTTCAACTTTATTTGGTTGAAGGGTCAAAAGATAAGATTGACTATCAATATCAATATTGTTTTATTATTGAGGATGATACACAGACTTTTGGTGAAGTTATAACAACAAGATATGTTGTATCCCTGGAAAGAAGCTATTCAAGATGAGATAGATTATATCATGCATAATAATAATGAGATTATATCATGCATAATAATGAGAATTGATTGATTTACCTTATGGTAGAAAATCATTAGAAAATATATGTATTTTTAAAAGGAAAATGAAAATAGATGGTATTATTGAAAGGTATAAAGAAATATTGGTTATTCAAGGTTTTAGGCAAAAAGAATGGATTGACTTATTTGATACATATCTTAATGTTGCTAGGATTTCTACAATCAGATTGTTGATAACAATTGCATTGGTATACAATTTGGTGGTTCATCAAATGGATGTGAAAACTATATTATTGAATGATGATTTGGATGAAGAGATTTATATGAGACAACTCGAAGGGTTTGTTATGCATGGTTGTGAAAATAAGGTATGCAAGTTGAAGAAATCTTTGTATAGTCTGAAACAAGTACCAAAAACCTCGCATACAAAATTTGATAATGTGGTATTGTCTAATGGTTTTATTCTTAATCAAGCAGAAAAATTTGTATATAGTAAATTTGATGCTTCCAGTAAATGAGTTATGATTAGTCTATACATGGATGGCATGTTGATATTTGGTACCGACCAAAATCAAGTTGATGAAACCCAAACATTCAAGTCATCTAGTTTTGAGATGAACGATCTCAGAGAAGCTGAGATGGTTCTTTCTATAATGATCAAGCGAAAGAATAATAGTATATAAATTTATCAATTTCATTATATTGAGAATATATTGAATAAGTTTAATTTTAAAGATTGTTCTCAGGTTAATACACATATAGATTCTAATTCAAAGATTCTTCCTAATAAAGGTTTTACGGTATTTCAACTTGAAAACTCAAGAGCTATTAGTTGTCTTATGTATGCCATTACTAACACTAGGCCAAATATTTCCTATAATGTTAGAAACCTTAGTAGGTATACAAGAAATTCTAGCTCACATCATTGGCAAGCTTTAAACCGAGTATTCAAGTATTTGAAAAAAAACCCTGGATTATGGTGTGATTTATACAAGATTTCCTTAGATTTTTGAAGTTTATTCAGATGCAACTTATATTTCTAATATGGAAGATAATTCTTCTACGAATGGATGTGTATTCCTTTTTGGAGGAGGTGTTATATCCCGGACATCCAAGAAACAAACCTGTATAACTGATTCAACAATGGAATCTGAATTTGTAGTATTAACAACACCTAGTAAAGAAGCCGAGTGGTTGAGACTTCTGGTATATGAGATTCATTTGTGGCCTAAACTGATAGCACCTATATCTATCAGATGTGATAGTGAAGCTGCCTTGGCCAATGTCTATAGATAAGTTTACAAAGACATGTCTAAACACTTAGGTGTTAGACATAACATGATTCATACACGTATCACACATGGTGTTATCAGTAGAGTTTGTCAAAACTCCATATAATTTAGTCGATCATTTAACCAAAGGGTTAAGTAGAGATCTTGTGCATAAATCGGCTATTATGATAAAATTCAATTCCATCTGAAGTCTCTCATGTTGAGTTACCCAATTCCCATCTAATGTGACATTCGGTATTGAATTAATTGGGAAAAGCTTAAGAATTAGAGATTGGAACACATTTTGTGGTATCATGATAAAGTTTATTTTCTTAATAGTTCTTTTAAAAATTGCATATGTAGGTGCAAGAGGAAAAAATATACTTATTTGATCATGGAGTTTAGTCGCTTCAAGAAGCTAGGAATTGACTTTAATATACTTGAGAAGGATAATGACACAAGGCTTATAAAAATAGTGTCAAGTACGAACATTTGAGAATGTAAATATATAG
The DNA here is from genome assembly GCA_036936605.1 of Limnanthes douglasii subsp. nivea. Taxonomy (NCBI): domain Eukaryota; kingdom Viridiplantae; phylum Streptophyta; class Magnoliopsida; order Brassicales; family Limnanthaceae; genus Limnanthes; species Limnanthes douglasii. The sequence continues at coordinate 223,433,020 of JAUPFV010000005.1, read as the reverse complement.
TAAAGGTTAAATCCTTAGTTATACCTTGATATTCGTATATTTGAAATGTGTAATATACTAATATGAAATTCAATCATCGCGTAAATTACACATATTTTTTTTGTGATTTTATTTTAGTTAATCACGAATTGCACTAAAATGAGGGAAAAATGTTAGACATTTTATTGTAATTGGATTGACTAACCGACCAATGTAATCATAATATATTATCGAGCAGGTTGAAGAGTGTGAAATGCACATTTGTTAGATTATATTGTGATCAACGAACACAGTGAGTTGGTCAAAGGGCGTATTTTTTATTTTGAATGGTGGTATTATTTTGGAAATTCATTTGAATTTGATTTTTTTAGCGTATTGTTTACCGTTTGAAAGTAATGCACTTTTGAACATGCATGCAACTATTGGCAGTTTTGTTGACAGTTTTCATGGCATAATAGTTTTGGTCGAATTACATTATACACGGTTCAACTTTGAAAATCACTGGACATATCTCATTCTCTGATTTTACGAAAATACTCTGATCTTATTCCGTTAAATTTTTTGGAAAAACCACCAAAATATTTTCAATCCGAAATTTACTACAAAACTTCAAAAAATATTTAGGATTCAAACATTATCTCTAACACAAACAATGTTTGTTAGTTTTCGTAATTGGATGTGAATGTGTTTTTTGTTTTGTGAAATATAATTTTCCTCGATATACAATAAAAATCGACGATTCTTTAAAAACAATTATCATGCGATAGTAAATAAAATACATCACTACAGTGACAAACACAGTAATTATACATAATAATTTTTTTTATAGCTCCACGCATAAAAAGTTAGGAAGTACAAAATAAACTTTCACTTCGTCCACAACATCAACCGGTAATTTTATCGGTGTCGAGGAATAGAGAAAACAGTAGTAAATTTCTAGAATGCAATGCATATGCTGAAGAACCAGTAGTAGATGTGAATGAATAAAGAAAATATTGATGTGGAAAAAAGTGAGAGCGAAATGGAAGTGGATGCATTGATGGTGGTTAACAAGTAGAGAGGAATAAAGGGCAATTGAGAAAGAAGGTGCTTCTTAATTATTATGGCACATCTCTGTCTTATCTTAACCACCACTACTACTTCTACTGCCCTCCTACTTACTATTTGTGTTTTGGCTTACCATATAAACATTACGTCACTACTATTCTCATCGGTATTGCTGAGCTATAACTTTACATTTGGAAACTGAATTTGAATACATTTCATTAAGATTTGAGTTCGAGGTACTTACAAATTACGTGAGTTGTTTCGTCAAACTCGAATTAGGTTGAATCTTTTCAGCGATTTTTTGTTAAAATCTTAATTTAAAAATCAGACGTTTCTTTCATCAAACTTATTATGTTCATTGTAATGACTTAACTAAATTACAAAACCAGTCTCTCTTATATCTTTCGTACTCAATAAATACAAAGTTAGAACGATTTTAATCCAAACCATTTTACTTCATATTCAAACTAAAAGTTAAAAAAAAAAATCACACATGAAGGTTGAAAAATCTCATTCGATCCCAAATAAACAACACCGAATCAAAAAGAATAAATTATCACATTTAATAATATATTTTTACCAAATAAAAATAATAATTAAACTACAGTTATGCACTTTATTTTTTTTAAACAAAATAATCCTCAAATCGAGTTTTGTGGAAGATTATTCATATGTCTTTAAACATTATGCACGTTACAATAAACTAGATCTTACAAATGAGTAAAACAGTTGAGCAAAAAATTGGTATACGTGTTAGATATAATTTTGTATGGTGATGAAAAATACGAGAGTAGTCATGAATCGTTTATTGCTTGCGAGGTGTTAAAAAAATATAGGAATATAAATCTTAAACCTAAAACTAAGAGAAGATGCACCGAAATAAAAAATATGAATATCTTTTCAAACTTAGGGTTTATCTCATTGGCATTGGATTATGATCTTTCCAAGTTTTATACGGAAACGTAATCACACACTTGTAATTTTATTCAGGTTAAGAAATTCAAAATCCAAACATGTATCCAACATACGTAATGTTGCTGACGAATAAAGAATTGACGTTCATGCGTGCAATCTAAAATATATTTTAAAAAGCGACACACTTGTTATGCAAGTGACATATAAAAATATATTTTAGCCAATATAAAGATATATTTTGCCGAATGAAACGTATCCAAAGAGTTTCTTACTTCTTATAATTTGGTAATATATTCACCCGCATATGTCAAGTTGCAGTCAAACAGATTGACCATGAAGAAGACGAATAAGCCTCGGAGTACTCCAAAACATTTTGGTTCAAACCTTATGGTGATATATTTCGTATGACGAATAAGCCTCGGATTTTTGCATTAAAATCATTTAACTTATATAATATTTTTTTCCAAAAAAATAGTTGTCATATTTTAATAAAGAGGTTGCATAAATCTTCACTAACTCACCCATTATGTTCCTAACTGCTCGATATTCGCGTATTATATGAATAAATTTATGTTAATTCTTAGATGTGGCTTGTCTAGTTTTTTACGCCAATCGCCAATATTTATTTAGGGATGCTTCATCACCTAATGCTCCTAACGAATTGGGAGGAATTCCATTGATCTAAAAGTAGTTAAAAAGTTTAATTACACATTTTACGTGCCACACATATGTAAATGAATAACAAATAAAAAAATCATTCATTTTTAAATCTATGCATCCTTTAGGGTGTCTTATTTAGGGGCAGAATACAAATGGGATAAGTGTATGTCGAAGACAATCCTAAATTAACAAAATAAAATTCTAGTAAATGTAATTAGATATCAATCAAATTAAAAACTAAAAAAATAATTTTATCATTACCAAAACACATTAAAATTATTCATTTATTATATAATTAGATTTGGCCAATAATATTACCGATCTTTATTAATTTTGAAAATTAGTATTGATGTTTTTTTAATTTATATTTTATGTTTATTAATTTTTTACTTCCTTGGGGTTTTTTCAAATTCATATTTGATTATTTATTTATTTTTTGTGTTTTAATTATTAAATAAATTATTTTAGCTACGTAGATCTTTAATTTATATATGATTACTTCATTTTTTTACTTTAAAAAAAATTGAGTTGACAAATGTGCGTATTCTAGAATTATATTAATTAAAGAAAAATTAGACCCATATATGGACCTTGAGGAAATTACATTAATTGTGAAATTGAGGGCGCTAAAAATGGAGCCATCAAAATCACCAAAATCATACAAACGAGCAGAGATCTCGAATAGGGTGACACAAGATTGTAAAATCCCAACCTTTATTTATCTAGTACTTGTTAACTTTGACTTTATGATACCAAATAGTGTCATTAGTACCAGTTAGGTCAATCAGAGGTTCATTGTGGCACCAACTATCCATCATGAATATATAGTTTCCTTGATCTATAGTCTAATAGGTAAAGCCCTCGACAATGATTTTTACATCATGTAACATCTTTCATATTTGAGATCTCTTACAAGTTATGTTATTAAATTTCTATGCAATTATCACAAAATGGCTCAAGTACAGAATATATGTGAAGGAAAAACTTGAATGAACACAAAATTTAACGTGGTTCGACAATTGTCTACGTCCACAGGCGCCGCCAGAGAAAAAAGTTTCACTATGATTAGACAGGTTACAAATTTAAGATTGTCTTTTTGTGTAACCCTAGTAATTTATTTATATGAAATAAATAGACTTACTAGATAATAGTCCTAATGGGCTCGTATACATGAGATCTTTGACATTACCCATTTTAGCTTCACTGTCAATGACACAAAACTGTACCGCCGAACGCGGTACACATTCAAGGCATAATGACACTATGAGAGACACAAAATTGTACCGCCAAACACGGTACACTGTCAAGGCACTATTCGACTCATTCGCAACAAATCTTCCCCTTGAGGCAAATATCATTTATTCACCATCAACAAAGAAACTTATCTTCTTAAGACTCACCAAATTCCCCTGAGGCATTCACTATATACTGCGAACACCGATTCAGTTTAGACACTCCCTAAACTTTCGAACTGATACTGCCTTGGTCATTATATCTGCTGGATTATCGTGTGTTCTTTGTACGCTCATGGTACATATGGTTCCCTGTAAGGTGTATGACGCTTTCACTATCACAAAATATTTTTGTAGTAGTCTTATCCAAGCCCAGATCTTCCACCAAACCTTGCAACCATATTGCATCTTTAACTGCTTCCGTTACCGCCATGTACTCTGCCTCTGTTGTAGACAAAGCTACAGTAGCTTGCAACTGTGCTTTCAGACTAATTGCATTCCCAGCTAGAGTAAATACATATCCTGTCAGAGATCTTCTTTTATCCATATTACCTGCAAAATCAAAATCAACAAAACCAACCAATGATCCTGCAACATCATTCAGTGATTCACCAATATCGGTCTTGTTAAAAGTTAAGCCAACGTTCACAGTATTCTTAAGATACCGAAGTATCCATTTCACTGCCTGCCAGTGTTCTTTCCCAGGACATCCCATATATCTGCTAACTACACTAACCGCATGTGAAATATTAGGACGTGTGCATACCATATCATACATGATACTACCAACTGCACTTGCATATGGAACCTTTGATATTTGTTCCAACTCAGTATCGTCCTTGGCCGCTCATACTGCAGAAAACTTGAAATGAGTAGCAAAAATGCTAATTGATTTAGTATGAAACATGTTGAATCGTTGTAACACTTTCTCAATATAGCTTCGCTGAGACAAGTGTAATGATCCTAAATTTATGTTCATGATAATCTCCATACCAAGAATTTTCTTTGCTCTACCGAGATCCTTTATCTCAAACTCGGCACTAAGCTGCTTCTTTAACTGCACAATGTGTGACATACTACAAGCAGCAATAAGCATATCATCCACGTACAACAACAAGTAAACATAAGAATCATCTGACATCTTTTGATGATACACAAAACTATCATATGGACTCCTCGTGAACCCTTTTGAGACCATGAATGTATCAAAACGTTTGTCCCATTGCCTAGGTGACTGTTTCAAACCATAGAGTAAATTTTTCAGCAGACAAAATTTGTCCTCCATCTTAGGTTCGATAAATCCCTCTGGTTGTCTCATGTAGATTTGCTCCTCTAATTCACCATGTAGAAACGTAGTCTTCACATCCAACTGCTCAAGCTCTAAATCTTGCAAAACTACTATGGCTAACAAAACTCGAATCGAACTATGCTTCACCACTGGAGAAAACACTTCATTGAAGTCGATTCCTTCCTTTTGAGTAAAACCCTTAGCCACCAGACTTTCTTTGAATCGAGATACCTCAACCCCTGGATTACCTTCCTTTTTCTTGAACACCCATTTACTGCCTACTATCTTCTGTCCTTTTGGAAAGTCAACAAGCTTCCATGTTTAATTCTTATGAAGAGATTCAATCTCTTCTTCCATAGAACCAATCCATCGATCTGCCTCTGAACTTGCTATAGCTTCTTTGTAGCTACTAGGTTCTTGCATCTCAACTTCTTCTGCAACTGACAGAGCATATGCAACTAGATTCGCATACCCTTTTGGAAGTCTAATATCTCTTCTTTCTCTGCCCAATGCTATGCTATAAGGTTGTTGTTCTGGTTCAGGCGCATCATCGTCATTATCATCCGATGATGACGCTTCACCTCCTGATTCTGGATCCACCTCAGAACCACTTGAATTATTGGACCTACTCGGAACTGATTCTACTTCAAACTCCACCTGTTCACTCACAACCGATCCTGATTCAACCATTTCTCATACTTCATTCTGACTGTCTATCGAAGAAAACTCATTAAAAGTAACGTCCTTACTGGTGAGAAAACCTGGACACTTTGGAGAGGTACACCATAACCTATATCCCTTCACTCTAGTAGCATATCCTAGAAATATGCACCTCTTTGCCCTCGGCTCAAGCTTACCATCTCTCACATAAGCATACACAGGACAACTGAACACTCTCAAATGTTCATAATCAGCCGACGATCTAGACCAAATCTCAAAAGGAGTTTTACAATCAATAGCCGTTGATGGAGACCGATTCACCAAGTAACACGTTGTATTGATAGCTTCAGCCCGAAAATCCCTTCCCACACCGGAATGCGAGAGCATACTTCATGCCTCTTTACAAAGCGTTCTGTTCATTCTTTCTGCGACTCCATTCTGTTGTGGTGTTCTATAACAAGTGCGATGGCGCACTATTCCCTCAGTTTCTCAGAACTCGTTGAACTCACGATTGTAATATTCTAACCCATTATCTGTCCTAAGACGTTTGATTTTTCTTCCTGTTTGCTTCTCAATCATCGTCTTCCATTTGACAAAGGTTAAATATGCCTCATCTTTAGTTTTCAGAAAGTAAACCCACACCATCCTTGAATAATCATCAATCAAACTCATATAGTATATGGCTCCGCTCTTGGATGGAATTCTGTTTGTGAATTTAGTCAACTGTCCTTTTAGGCTTTCTTACAGTCGATTTTCTGAACTTGACTCTAGTTTTTTACCAAACACAGAGTGCTAACAAAATCCCAATAATTCTGCTTTATACCCTTTCAACAAATCTCTCTTTCCCTAAACAGCTAATCCGTTGTCACTCATGTGACCAACACGCCTATGCCACAACTTATTTTGATCTTGCCTACTTTGGCTATTACTCTCTGATGATCCTACTGCAGCATCGCCCATAACAACACTCCCCTAGAGAATGTAAAGACCCTTCTGCAAACTGCCTTTCATGCATACCATTGAGCTTTTTGTCACTTTAATTACGTTATCTTCTGCACGGTACTTGTAACCCCGAGAGTCTAGAGTCCCAAAAGAAATCAGGTTTCTCTTTAACCCAGGAACATGCCAGCATGTCAAGATTCTAACAACCCCGTCAAACATTCTTATTCCGACGTTACCAATACCACCAACAGTCAACGAATGATTGTTCCCTAAATAGACAGTTCCCTGCATTGGCTTGTATGTATCGAACCACTTCTTGAACTGACACATGTGATATTTAGCGCCAATATCGAGTACGCAAGAGATTTGCCCAAAGTCTGAACTCACGGACAATATATCTCCGCTACCACTGTTTTTACTATCGTCGGAATCATTCACACCTTCAACAATGTTTGCTGCATTTTCCTTTTGATTTCCCTTCTTACCATTCGGTTTCGGACAATCTCTACTATAATGACCCTACTCACCGCATTCATAACAGTTTGAGTGCTTTACCTTTGACTTGGCCTCCATTTCTTTCTTCTTAAAGAACTCGCTTTGCTTCTAGATCTTCCCCTAGTCATAAGATCTTCCCATTCAGCTTGATTGTCTGGCTGCAACTATCTCATCTCTTTTGATTTTAGTGCCCCTTTGACACATGCTAGCGGTAAGTTATCCTTACCATACATAATGGTATCTATAAAGTTTTCATAGAGAGCTGGTAACGATCTCAATACAAAGAAAGCTTGATCATCATCCTCAATATTGATATCTATGTTCTCTAAGTCCATTATAATTGATTTAAAATTATCTAAGTGCTATGTTATGGACATAACTTCTTTCAATATGAAATCATACAAACGTTTCTTCAAGTATAATCGGTTTACTATTGATTTCTCTGAGTAAATATTTCCTAGTTTCTTCCATGCGCATGCAGCAATCTTCTCACCACTAATCTCACGAAGCACATTGTCTTTCACACTCATTAAAATCCAGCACAAAGCCATTTCTTGAAGATCTTATTTCTTCTCTTCTTTCATCTATTTTGGTAACTTATTCTCCACAGCCTTCCACAACCCTTGTAGTACCAATGAAGATTTCAGTTTAATCTTCCACAACGCAAAGCTGGATCCCCTATCAATTTTTTCAATCATGTATTTTGTTGTTGTAGACGCCATTGTGAAACCCTAATTTTAAAATCCCTAATTTCACCACGTGGCTCTGATACCAATTTTGTTATTAAATTTCTATGCAATTATCACGAAATGTCTCAAGCACAGAATATGTGTGAAGGAAAAACTTGAATGAACACAAGATTTAACGTGGTTCGACAATTGTCTACGTCCACGGGCGCCGCCAGAGAAAAGAGTTTCACTATGATAGAACATGTTACAAATTTCAGATTGTCTTTTTTGTGTAGTCATAGTAATCTATTTATATAGAATAAATATACTTACTAAATAATAGTCCTAATGGGCTCGTATACATGATATCTTTGACATTACCCATTTTAGCTTCACTGTCAATGACTCAAACCTGTACCGCCGAACAGGGTACACAGCAAGGCATAATGACACTATGAGAGACACAAAACTGTACCGCCGAACACGGTACACTGTCAAGGCACTATTCGACTCATTCACAACAAGTTAGTTGAACTTGCATAGGGTGAGCAATAGATATTATGTATAAAATTACACTAAAGACTTGTATTTTCTCTGAATTTTAGCCATAGTTTACAAGAGTAAGTAAGTTGTATATCTTTAATTCTCCCGATATTTTAAATGGTATTCTTCGCGTTTTGTTTTCAATTATAATCCTTTTATATATGTTAGTATATAAAAATATTATTATACAATATTTTATTTTGGTTTTCAAAATTTGGTAAATATATAAAAAAATGGTTCGCATTATTATTTTTCACTTCATTTGCTTCCCAGCAAAACAATTCTTTTCAATTTTCTCACAAAAACTTGCAACAAAGAATAATTTATTTCCATTTTCTCATGATAATTAGCATAAAAGCAATGATTTGAGCGCAACTCCAATCGGAAATCAATACAAAAATTTTGATTTTTATAAAACTTGGCAATATCAGACATAAAACCTAAACAACCGTATTTGCTCGTACAGTGATGTTTCTATACACCAAGTATAGTCTACATTGATTTATAATATATATATATATATATATGAATTGAATCCGGCTAAGGAGACTAACTGACCCATTAAAGATCTAGTTAATTTATTAATTAGTTTCATAATTTGTTTGTTGTTCTCGCATTCTTTTGTGTGTGTTTTTAAAGATTCTGTTGATATATTTATTTTTGTTGATTAAGCTTACCCTAAATTTTAGTTATGGATCCGCCCCTTGACTGTCACACAAAATAATAGATAATATATATATATATATATAATTGACAACTATAAAAAATAAAAATGATTCTATTTTCATTTATTGATAAAATATTTAAAAAAATCTTCGTAATGGACCGTTTTGATATGGATTCAAAATTAAAAAAAAATGTTATCTTTCTTATCTATAACTTTGCATGTATTCACCTGGTGCAATGAAGATGTGATTGGTGTACCAGTTAGTGTCATTTTTCACAAGTTATCTATGTGATCCGATGCGGACCCAGTAATCCAAAGAAGAAGAGCTTTTTTCAAAGAAAAATCTAAGACCATTGTTAAAGAGGTGGACAAATTGACCAAATTATGACATATATATATATATAAATCAAAATAATCAAGTTATCCAAAAATATATTGATCAACCACATTGTTAATCATGTTTTTAAATAACTTTAACACATTTTTTAAATGAAGAACTAAAAGTTTAACAAGAAGTGATTGAAATTTATTATTGTTATTTTTTCTATCCCAATTCGTTTTATCTGTTTTCTTTAATAGAAAATTTGTATCTTCTATACGTTTGTATGAATTTTTGAGGTCATCTTTAACCGTCCGGACTACACCGATCCCAACATAAATAACGACGCTTAATCATTAGGTATTGATCTAAAATTAAGACACTCAATGATAAATATGGTCTTATCTCGAGATCTGTCGAGATCGAGACCGAGACCGAGATAAAAAAGAGAGAAAGTTTGATAGCTGAATATATAGAAAACATGTTATTATTCTCATAAGAAACATAATTAAAATGTCAAACTCATTGATGATGTTAACACACCCCATTAATGATAATACCTAAAAAAAGTCTAATCATCTCCATTTCAAAACCTCATAACCATTTTACTTTAAACCTGATTAAAAAAATCGCCTTTACAAAAGAAAAGTCAAAGCTGACGATGATTGTATGTTCAAATCCTCTTAACCGTGCACAAATTTTCATTAGCGATAAAAATGTTATCACCGCTAGATCTAAATAAAAAACTAAAATATCATTAAATTCATTTAATTTAATATATCTTTTGCAAATAAATAAATATTGGTAGGTGTACGTTTATCAATTCATCTTAGGTCTTTAAAAATGAAAAAATAAAATTGACATGTGAACTATACCATAACTATGAGAGAAAATTATTGTGTGAGCCACGTCAGAAGCTTTCGATAATCTTTATAAAATTATCTCACATATTTTTAGTAACATATCAACATTTCTTAACATTCTTAAGATCTCAAATCATATGTAACTTTAACTATCATTCATACTTATTTGCATTCTCTTTCAATATATTCACAACCTAGACATCCTATTGGAAAATTAAATACATTTCCTTATTTTGTATAAATTGTATAAACAAAGGGTACATTTCCTTATTTTGTATAAATTGTATAAACAAAGGGTGTTAACATAACTGCACCGAGATGGAAAAACTAAAATGCAAAGTTAATAATGGCATCCTCATAAAAGGGCAATAAAATATATAAATTTTGAACTTAACTTTTTAGTACATGTATATATACTCTCTTATAAATTTCATGATTGATCTTATCATTAATGCAACATAATTTTCGTAGTAGGGTCTTAATCTCTATTTCTTTATAGTATAACAACCTCCAAAAACTTTAGAAAAAAGTAAATCGCTAAAAATTAAATTTTATTGTAAAAAATTATAATTATTATAATTATCTCTTAATAATAAATCATGATATGCTTTAGGTATATAAAATATTATGAGACATGTACAATCAAATTTTATCCAAATTACCATAGTCGTATTATTCTCCGTTTACATTTCAAAGTAATAGAAAACTATTTTTCTTATATCATGATATGTTAGACATCCTTGCATTTTAAAGTAATAAGTATATCATATTTTTATATTTAGATAATATTATTATACTTTGGACTTTTATTTTCTCACAAATATAACTAGAATATAAGTTCTAAGTTAGATAACATTGACATATAATTTAACAAATAGTATTAATGCAATCTTCATATACATTGACATACAAACAAAATTTTAAAGTCTTGAAATTATTATAGTGTTCATATAAAGTGACTTAGAGACCTCTGGAAAGTGCATTGATCCAAGGTTTTAAGAGAATAATATATGAAATTTAATTATATTTGACTTTCTAGTTCTTCAAAACAACAGTTTTTAGTATTTTTAATCTTATTTGTTTGAAAAAATTGATAAAATGACGAAACCATATGGTGAGTTCTAGAAATTTCAAGGTGTGAATTGATTTTTAAAAAAATAGTAAGAGAATCACTTATTTTCTGTCTACAAAAATTGAAAGCTTCATTAATGTAGTAAATTATGATATTCATTTATATTGTAATTTTTTTTTATAATTAACACATGAGCCTCTTAGATTTAATACAATGTTTGACTCCATGATGTCCATAGACTATAATCATATTGGACTCATAAATTTTAATAACTTAATTGTTAGTATTGGTGAGGTAAAAAAGTATATATATGATTGAAATTTTATTACGAAGTATGAACGAGATTTGATAAATAAAAGAAAGAAGAACTATATACTATTTTTATCAATTTCGTGAAAAGGATTACAATTACAATAATTTTATGTTTTCAATATTCTTTTTCTCTTTAAATTTAACCACATCTCCATAGGGATCCTTTAGTATTTATATAATGATCTTGATTTGGAAAGAGTTATTGGTTCAGGACTCCTCATTGCTGTAACATTTTTTGGTTTTCGTGGGTGTTTTTTAGAGTAAGGTACGTCTTTGCAGTTGCAACATCAAATAATGTTATGTGCTTTATTTGTACGACGTCAAATATGGTCTCTATACTTGTCAGGTGTGAAATCCGTACTATAAAAAACGTGTGAGAAAATAATATTTGGTCACAGGGCGACAATCAACATATTTTGGACTAGACTAGAACAAAGTCTCATACATGACCAAACATAGGCCATGACTTGCCCACGTGGCCAAGCCCTGTTCGTGCATGGTTTCACGACCTGACCGAGATGCAATTGGCCAGGGAGGAAAAGTCTCCTAGTCGTGTAGTCATGCAATACTAGACTAAAACCTTGTCTTGGCTATGCTGGGAAAGCCTTGGTCGCACATAAATGTGAGACCTCATCAAGATGGACTTGTCTAAGCCTTGGTGGCACATAACTACGCGACCTAATCAGGATAGTCTTGGACATTAAGGCCAAGCTTTTTGGTTGTGCAACAATGCACGACCAGTCCTAGGTCACGGCGACCAGTCCTAGGTCACAGCTTGATTGCGGTGGCCAAGCCTTGGTCCCATATCCATGCACGACCAGACCTGGGCCATGGCTTGGCCATGATAGACACGCCTTGGTCGCTCATGATCTACAATACGATCAAGATGGACTAGGCTATCAAGGCCAAACCTTTTGGTTGTGCAACCATACACGACCAGACCTAGGCCATGGCTTTGCCATAATGGTTAAGAATTTGTGGTGCCTATGTTTGTGCAACCTGGCCAAGATAGGCTTGATCATCAAGACCAAGACTTCTGGTCGTGCAACCATGCACAACAAGGCCTAGGCTGTTTCTTGACTGCGTTGGCCAAGCCTTGGTCGCATGGTCGTGTTCGATTTATTTTTATTTAAACAAAACACACAAAACTAGAGCTTTAAATTCTTACTTGATTCTTTAAATTTTTTTGTTTAGATGACGTTGTGTGTCATATCAAATCTAAAAAAATCCTTATAATAATATAATTAAAGAGACCAATTGGATATCGATCTTAAATTTAATTAAAATTTGACAATGAATAAACTAATTAACGAGGTATGTATTTAACTTCTTGTAAATAATTTAAAACTAAAAAAACACTTATATATTTATAAACATTTAAACGTTAATTAAAAATTTCTAATACATCATAACTAATTAAACTGGATATATTTTTAAATCATTTATTTTGATTAACAATATGAAGATAAAATATTTTATGATACATTTCATATTTTTGAATTTGTATGTTTTAAAAATATAAAATCGTAACGTATTTGTCATGGGTGAATTTTTCTTAACTTAAGGTCTCACAATGGTGGCTTGATTTTTATCGTATATGTGTTGTTGTTTTAATTTTTTATGAGGTTGTAGAATATTAGATCAATTAATATGGATATAAATCATATTCAGTTTGGACTTACTATAAAATCTGCGGACTTAATTAAATCTCATTTGAATTTAAAGTCGGTATCATTTGGGCATATGTTAATATATGCAATTAAGACTTTTTATCTATTAAAGTGATTGATTTTATATATGTAATTAATTGTCTTACATGAGTGTTTCTTTCAAAGAGGGGTATCCGGTAATTATTTTTCAATATTGAAGAGGCAATAGATACTCAGTTTAATGAAGTTATGATATTAAATTTTTCAATTAAAACACCTTTGTTTGAAAAATCACATCTATTTTTTATCAGTTTTATCAATCCTCATCATGTGATGATATTCACACACTCACAACCTGATTGCGTTAAAGCTCTAGCGTGGGACTCTAATGATGAATGCTTGTATTAAAATTTTAGATAGACATCAGTTTTTGATCCATAATATGAATCGGTTTGTACATTAACATAAGTTTATAATACTGAGACTTTTGGTACGAATGTTTAATGATACATTGTTATCACTTCTTGGAAATCCGATAAGAGAGTTTTTGTGACTATTATATGGATCGCAATAATTTTTCATAAGCAAAATGTTATGTTGAATTGGATGTAACAGTGTCTAGAGTTGAGAATATTTGGACTGCTATTGATGCGAATTCGGGTTTCTAGCAGTGTGTAAGTTATGAGTCTAATTTACAATACTATTATAAATACAGCTTACACGAGAACTCTTATAAGTATTGTCGGAAAAATATATTAGGATAGATAATGAAGTGAATTAATATATCACTAATCCTATAGTAGGTCCTAATACAACACCTACTCGGTCCCTATATGTGGTGGAACAAAAAGCTAATAGTTGACAAGTGCAAAAACCTTTTTTTCAATGGCAAAGAAAGAAAACTACCATATGAGGTACTAGCTTCTAGTGATTTTAATATTTTTAACGTTCTTTGTAATCTAGATAAAAGTAAAGAAACTTTGGTAGACATATATATTTATGTTGAGGTGTTATCTTTTTTACGTATGGTAGTTTTGCTGTAAATTCATTGGCCGCCAGTCAATATGATACAAAATTAAAACATAGGAGTTTTCTTTCATAAATTGAGATTATTTACTTAAGAGAGCATCATACTCCAATGATTTTGGGTCTAAGGAATTTTATGGCATCCGAATTTCCAAAGTTTAATCTCTTTTATGTTATTATGATGATTGTTTTGTTATAAATTTAAAATTTATGTATTATGGGGAGCAAAGACACTTCAAATTTCATGATTTATTTAAACATTGTATGTCTTATTATTTGTTTGTCAAACATAGCCAAGATGATGACTATGTTGCGAATGAGGAAATATATACTTCTAAGTTATTATTCTATAATCTCATGGTATCTATACTCCTATTGATTATGCATTAAATTATACAAGTAATTTCAAAGATGTATTATAAAGTTTGTAGAGAAGCTCAATTGTATGGATACATATTTGAACTTTTTAGAATTTTAGTTTGATTCCCAAAATGACCAATGGTCTTGTAAGTCATCTATAAGTTTTAATGATTAGTTTGATTATTTGGATTACAAGGGGGGGGGTTAAAAATGAATATAAAATTCCTTAGTTGAAACATATAAAAAACTTTATAATTTATAGTTTATTGTAATTCTAGAACATAAAGATAAGATGTTCTAGGTTTTCACTGCTTTAAAGCGACTTAATTTTGATAGTTAATCGATGGTTTTTATGGGATAATTCCATAAAACGTTCATGATATGATTTTTCTTAACATAAAAGTAAATGCTTTATAGGGGTGCCATGGAAGATGTTCGTGGTTAGTTTTGTTTATGCCAGATTTGATAGAGATTTAAGAAATATTTTTGGTAGAAGCTTTTACATATATGTACGAATATTGTATTGACTTGGTTGGTTATGAGAGATTTTAATGTCATTTCTAAAGCTAGAGAGAACAAAAAAAGGAAAGTGTGGGATTTGAATTGGTGAGGTTGATGATTGTGTTGCATTTATGGTGCATACTAACCTAGTTAATATTGGTTTCATTGACTTGTGGTTTACATGGTGTAATAACAGTTTAGAGAAGGCTTAGCCTTATTTTAGATTATATAGAACATTTTTGAATCATACATAGACTGTTTGAATGCCTAATATTCATATCTCTCATATGTATATAAATCAATATGCCCATACTCTATTGTTGGTTCAATGCGCTCGGACTACTAAAAAGCATTATCGGTTCATCTTTATATCCATATGACTTGAGCATGAATAATTTATATCAACGATTAAAAAATATTAGGATCAAGCTTGTTTCGGGTCTCATATGGTTAATTTGCAGACCAAACTTAAGAGGATTTGTAAATGTTTGAAAGATAGAATTAAAATGTTTTTGGGAATGTTTTCAAACAGTTGGACGAAGTAGAAGTGAAAATCAATTCTACAGAGGAGCGGAGGGTGTTCTTGATGATATGGAAGCTGAGTCTCTTCATTCTTGATGAATATAACACTTCTTAAACGCGAGGAAGATATTTTTAGAGAGAAATCACAAATGATGTGGTTGGAAAGCGGGGATAAGAATTCTAAACCTATTTCATGTTGAATTTAAAGTTAAAGCCATTAAGAAATCATCAATTAACTTTCTGCTAATGAAGTTACGCTTTCGCCTCATGATTTGGGCTACGAATGGGTTACGTTTTACTCTGAAATTTGGGTCCTTCTAATGTATGGGATAAATTTATGATATGGATGATTGCATGTTTTTATGGGTTTTATTTGTGATCAAGAGAGCATTAGTATCATTTAGATCCTCACGATATATGAGGTTTGGAAAACAGTTAAAACATAAAGACATTCAAGTCTCCATGTCCTGATGGGTTTAATAGTTATCTCTTTTATAAATGTTGGTCGTGGTCGGGTTGATGTCGTGGTTGCAGTTCACAAAGCTTATTCTTTTTCTATTTGGGATAAAAGTTATATACAAGATTATCTCTAAGGATATGCGACTCATAATATTGTGTAACTTTTATTACAAGATTATCTCTAAACAAATAAATGACAAGTTGTTCTTTTGATCCTCAAGCTTATTACTAAGAAGAATTCGATTGCACCAAATATAAAATGATTCAAGACCGCATTTCATTAGCTCATGAAATAACACATGATCTTGATTACAAGGTTAAGCGTGGAAATTTTATTATGAAAATAGAAATGGATAAAGCTTATGATAGTAGTCATGGGAGTTCTTATATGTTTGTCTGTGGAATTTTAGGTTCTACATTGAGGCTATAATGATAATTTCAATAAATATTTATAATTATTGGTATTCTTTAGCAGTAAAAGGTAAACAACAAGGGTTATTCAAGTCAACGAGAGTGGTAAGAGAGGGAGATCCGACATCTCTTTCTTTTTTTATCTTAGCCCAAGGAGAAGAGAATTCTTGTTTGAAACTAAAAAAAATTATAGCATCCTCATTAGACTATGTATATGAGACTAGATAGCAAATTTAACGATTATGTATATATTTTATTTATTTCCAAAAGATAATGTATAAGACTCTTCATATTTACTAGCGTAATGTTTTATAAGTATATATGTAGTAGAAGTTACACAATCTCTATAAACTCCCATTGTTTTTTCCTCCACTTAAAATAAATACCTAACTTATGTACAAATATTTTATTTTATTATTTGATAATGTAAATAGTTTACATGCATTAAAATACCATCTAAATTAAGAACGTTGTTCTCTCTCCAAGAACAGAGTTCTTGCTATGAGTTAATCTTTTCATCCCTTTGAAGTTTCCTTTGTGAAATTTGATCATGGGTCTATTCTATCATTTCTTTAGGATTAGTTTCCCGATTCATATCATGTTTCTTCATTCTTAATTTCTAGTCAGTGTTTATCATGATTGCTTTGTTATGGAAGATTTTCCACATCTTCGTTTTTATTTCAACAATTTGCATCAATTATAAGACTCAAGATAAGTTGAAGATAGGCATCAAAGAGTTCAACCAGATAAGAAATATGGAAAAATGTACGTTGATATTTTGTGCAATCTGAATAAACCAGATAAATGTTACCCAATATACTTTCAACACAAAACAAATTACATATTAGTGTAATTTACACAAAGTGTAAAAGATTCGGTGATCAAACAAATGAGATATACTATGATTGGCAAGTTCAATCAGGAATTCCCAAAAATAAAACAATCAATGATTTTTTTGACAGAAAATGAAACTTAGAATCAATGTAACATTAATGTATGAGATTCTTGTCACATGCTTATTGATTTCGATTCTAAAGATGAAATTTGCAAAGTCTGCGCTAAGAGCATATGGTACCTGAGATATTCGGCCACGAGACTTCTTAAATGGACTCATGAGTTCAACATAGAATTTGAATGCCCTGTTAGCCCAATTTGGATGAAATTCGAAAGAATACTTGAGTTCATGTATAATGAAAATATAATCTACTCAATAGCAAAATCAATTGGTATTCCTCTGAAAATAAAGATCCTAAAAAATAGCATGGCGTACCACAATTCATGCTTGGCTTGGGTTGAAATGGATTTAACTCAGAAGATCCACCATAATGTTTGGGTTGGTTTTGGCGAAAACCAGGGGTGCTGGATAAATGTAAACTACAAAGATCTCCCAAAGTATTGTGAAAAATGTTACATATTAAGCACGATTCTAGAACTTGAAAAAACGTTCAAGGAAACAACGAGTAAAAATTGAACAAACTGCAAACGATTCCGGGATCTGATCATTCGCCTGAAGCTGAGAATGTTAGGAACATGAAAAAAGAAAACAAGGATAAATTAAAATCCATTATTGTTTCTCCTAATCAGGCTAAGGAATTAAATTCTTCAACAAGCAAGAATCTTGACATTGTTCCTAAGAATTCAACATCAAAGAGAATGAAAGAAACTCACAAAACAGTAATAATATGACTCATAAGGATGACGAGATAATTGATGCAATTCAATCCCTGGAAATATGATATAACCTGTAGTACGTAAACAAGATTTATGAGATTTCAACTCCTAACAAAGAAAACATAGGAAGTCTGCAAGTAACTCCAACACACAAGAACAAAGAAAGTGACATTGAATTCCAGAATGTTTTGAATAAGAAACTCAAAGAAGGAAAAGGAATGAAAAAGACAAACAGTTTAGCCATAAAATCCTTACGATTTTCAGGGACAAACAAGAAGAATAAATAAATTTCGAGATGATAAAGATTCTGAACCGGAACATAAGAGGAATCTGCAATAAGTCTACTATTAGAAGACTCAAATCTATCATTTCTAAGGATCAAATTAAGCTCGTAGCAATCCAAGAGATTTTTGCAAATGTGGACAACATGCCTTCTACTTCTTCTGAGATTGGTTTGGAAACTTTTACTGCTAATTCTATAAATAAAATATGGTTTTACTAGAATAATGAATTTTCTGTGAAAGTTCTTTAAAAACCATCCCCAATGCCTTCACATGGAAATCTGTGGGATAAACCTGAATACTAACTTTCTTCTAACAATTTTTTATGCAAAGTGTCAACGTTATAACATGAGGGAGTTATAAAATTCTGTGAGAAACATCTCAACTACTGCTGTTAACAATGACTGGATTATAATGGGGGATTTCAACGTCATTACATCCCCTGATGAGCACATTAGTTGTCTTACATACTCCATGGATAACACTGGAGAGTTTAATGAAATGATAAGGGATTCCAACCTAGAAGACGCAGGTTATTCTGGCTTTAAGTTCACCTGGAATAAAAATTCCAAGTAGAAAAGACTTGATAGATTTTTAGTTAACTTTGCCTTGTCCAATCTATTCAATGAAACTAAAGTGATGCATTTGGGTAGAACATGAAATGATCAGAGCCCATTATACATCACCATTAGTAAAGATAAAGTCAAGCATAATTCATTTTTTTTAAATTTATGGACGTGTAGACTCTGGACAATGACTTCATTCCTTTTGTTTTTTAAAAAGTTGGAAAAACTATATTGGTGGCTCTCCTCTCTTTATTTTATGGTAGAAACTCTATAGACTTAAGCATGCTTTAAAGGAATGAAACAAATCAAATTTTGGTAACATTTTTGATAAGGTGCAGGATGCTGAAAATAATGCTAAATGCATAAAAGTTCATCACCAAGAAGTTAATAGATTTAATACTAAAGTACAGTTATCTAATGCTAATGCTAATCTACTTTTGGCTCTTAAAATGGAAGATACTTACTGGTTCCATAAATGCTATACTACCTGGCTCAAGGATGGAGACAAGAACACTAAAGTATTCCAGAGTTTTGTTAACAAATAAAGAAGGAAAAACGTTATCAACAATATTAAGGAAGGAAAAAGCTGGATTACAGACGAGAAACTGATTGGTCAGTCTGCTGCTTCTTATTTCAAAGGACTTCTTACTGATACTCACTATTCTAGTAAGGAGAAGGAAAATAATCTCATGAATAACTTTATTTTGGATAACATTTCTAAGATTATATCTCATAATGATAATGATTTTTTAATGTCCAATCCTAATGAGCAAGAAATAAATAATATTGTCACTAACTTGAATTAATCAAGTGTTGCATGTTTGGATGGATTCAATGAACGTTTCTTAAAAGACCTGTTGGACTATATAAAAAAGGATCTATGCTTGGATATGTCTGAGTTTCTCCTTGGACAGAAGTTTCCCAAATGTATTTTAGCCACGAGTTTATGCCTCACTTCGAAGTCCTTCAACCCTACAAATTGGAAGGATTTGAGGCCCATTAGTTTATGCAGCCTTCTTAACAGAATTATGTAAAAAATTCTCAACAAAATAATAACAACGATTCTCCCTAAAGTCATTTTTAGTGTTCAAGGTGCATATGTTCCTAATACTTCTATTCATGATAACATCCTAATAGCTAAAGAGCTCATATTTGATCTTAACAAGAAAAAGAAAGCTAGTAAATATCATGATACAAGTGGACATGTCGAAGGCTTTTGATAAGCTTTCTCATATATTTATATCTAAAGTATTAGAGTCTTTTGGTTTTGCTCCAACATTTATTAATTTGATAAATAACCTCATTAGACCAGTTCCTGTCTCTATGCTTATTGATGGTAATGTTTATGACTTCTTCAATACCAAAAATGGGCTGAGACAGTGAGACCCTCTACCCTATAGTCTCTTCATTTTGGCTGAAGAAGTTCTCATAAGAGGTCTGTATAAGCTGTTTAATGCCAATAAAGCTATGCAATTTTCCTCTAGAAGAAACTTAATGATTCATTGCTTAGTATTCGCGGACAATATTCTTATATTTACTAATAGTTTGGATTCTTCTATTAATAATCTTGGAAAGTTTCTGCAAACTTATCAGAATATTTCAAGACAAATTATCAATAACAAGAAGACTAAAATTATCATGCCACAAGAATTTCGGTCCTTACCAATCTATCTGGTTTCAACTGCAGTTCTCTCCCAACAGATTACCTTAGAACCTTAAATAACAACAATAAGGCCAACAATTACATAAGCCTGATTAACAAAATTAATACAAAGATAAAAGAGTGAGAGGACAAGAAATTATCGTTTGGAAGAAGTTTAACCCTTATCAACTCTGTGTTGGTGGCTATTCTAACACACTGGACTCAAAGTTGCTCTATTATTAAGTGCATTATTTCAAAGATAGAGAAGATTTGTAAGAAATTATTTTGGAGATCTTCTATAAATGAAAATATAATCCACTGGTCTACCTAGCCTGCCTTGTGTAAACCATTTGTTGAAGGGGGTCTTAATATTTGAAACCTAGCTGACTTACAAGATACTTTTTAGTGTAAATTATGGTTAAATTTCAAGAAACGTAAGAGCTTGTGGGTTATCTTATGCAAAGTATTTATTTCAAGAATCTTCACCCTTTGCAAATATCTTACACTAAAGCAGGATCCAATACTTGGAAAAGATTAACTACAATAAAGGAGATTATTGAGCCAAATATTAAATGAAAATTGGGCAAGGGAGACATTGAATTTTGGATTGAAAACTAGTACGATCAATCTCTCTTTATTATTCTTAACGGTAATTGGGATAACTCATGGTATAAGCAGCAAATGGTAAAGGAATTCTGAAAACAAAATTCATGGGATTATAAGAGACTTAAGAACTTTCTAACGCAAGATACTATGGAAAAAATTGACAAGAATTCTATCAACTTTAACTCCGAAGATTCTATCATTTGGAAGCTATCGAAGGATTCAAATTTCAGCACAAAAGATACATGAACTCACTTGAGAAGAAAGCATAACATATCCAATTTGTTTGGAAAAATATGGAATTCAATAACTCATAGAAAATTCTTCTTTATGGACTGGAAAATCCTGCATAAGTTCATACATGTTGATACAATTCTGTAAAAAAAAAACACTTGGTTATTGTATCAAAATGCCAATTCTGCGGCAACATGGAATCTCCCAAACATTTTTTTATTTCATGTGATTTTATTTGGAGTATCTGGTGATACTATGCCGACCAATTTAATATAAAAATTTACAAGTTTGTGACCATGCTCATATGTTAAGAGTTTGGTTCTGGTCGACTACTTATGAAGTTCATGCCATAACCATAATGCCCACAATTATATTATCGGTAATCTGTAAAGTTAGAAACAATGTCAAAATCAACAATAAGAAGAAAAGTATATTAACTTTATAATTTTCAGTCTAGATCAATCTAATAGTCTCAAGTATAAGCATTGGAGAAAATACTTTAAGGTGGCAAACGAAATTGGATGCATAAACTACATTCCAGCAAAAAGAAAGCCATGTTACCTGAAATGGTGTCTCTTGGCCCTGATTAACTCAAACTCAACAATGAGGCTTCTTGTCAGCTTAATGGGGATTCAGGAGGTAGTATAATCATTAGGGATCACTCTAGTGAATATTCCGATTATGGCTGAATCACAACTCTATTGGATGGTTTGCTGATCTGCAAAAAGAAGGGTTGGTCAAAAGTAGAAATTAAAACGGACTCAATATTGCTGGTTAATATGTTATCAAATGGTAATTATCCCTGGCCCCTGAAACCTATTCTTAAATGCTTCACAAGCTTAATATCATCAACTATGTCTATATCTTACATTTATTGGGTCTAATATAAAGCCGCTGATTGGCTTGCTAAATGGACCCTGAAATGCAAGATGAAAACTGAATTCTCAAAGTTCCAAGCTCTAAATCTTTTAAAAGTTATTACTCTTTTAGAACGTTTAAACTTTGGTTACTTTAATCTTGAAGACTAGATTACAGTCTATAATTTGAATAACTTTAATCTCTTGGTTGATATTAGTGTTTGTGATGATTCCTGTCTTATTTGAAATCTATGTTCTTTACCTATATGTGACGTTCCTTACACTAACCTGGAAGCAAGCTCAACTTGACACTAGCCTATATTTTCTTAGCCTTTTTTCCATATACTCTAAGTTCAATACAGTAATCTCTAGAAGATCATTGGATTTGATTTGTCTCGAATAAATTTTAAGCTTAGTCTTCTGTGCTATTTGCTTTCTGGAATTTGAGTAGTTAATACTCTGCTTATGTTGTACAGTCTCTGCAAGTATTTTGATTTCCAGGAGCTGAAGGTCTGAATCATTTGAAGAGTGTTTTCTCTTTGTTGGATTTAGGTTGGAGAGAAAGGAGAATTAAAATTTTCTTTTGGCGCCTTAAATTTGTATGGAATGTGTTAGGCTTTTCTTTTGTGAGAGCCTCTTCGATTATTTGTAAAGCCTAAAATACTCGGGCCTTCTTTTCAATAATAAAATTTTATTTTATAATAAAAATACCATCTAAATTTATTTAAATTATATTTATTCCTTGGAGATGCTCTTATGCCTTAATAAAGCGTCAAATCGAAAATACATGTTTCTTATCTTTTCTATGCAAATAATCTTCTTTTGTTTTTGAATAAAGGATATTATTACGTAAAATAAGTGAATAATTTACTATAATGTATGAGGTGTTAGTCAGTCAAAAGGTTAATAACAACAAATTTTTTATGTTGTTTAGCGAATCCATCACTTGTTAGAAGAAATAAAATATTCTTAGTCTGACTGGTATAGAGACAGAAGTATTTCTAATAGATTACATGAGCGCGATCAAAATATTATTTTCCCACTTCTTATTGAAACAATTAAAGCTTGATTGGAAGGTTGGGTTAATACTATGTTATCTCGTATTACTAAAGTTGTTCTTATCAATTTAGTTATGTCCTCAATCCCTATGTTTACTCTTGCGATTATTTCTGTGTTAATAGAGGTTTATAGATCATTTGAAAATATCATGAGGATTTTTCTATAGAGTTCTGATAATATCAGTCATAAATCAATAACATGGGCCATAGTTACAAATTCTAGAAAAGAAGATAGATTTGGTATTACTTCTTTGTTTGACACTATGGAATTTTCGCATTGTAAGATGGCTTGAAAATTTGTAAAATTTCAAGTTATATACAGTGAATTCATGAGAATAAGATTATAAATATATGAGTTGGTACCATATTCTGGCACATCTAAGCATAACCGAATAATACTTAATCATTTTGACGAAGGCTTTGAGTTTTTGAATTACGGCTTGGGTAAAGGAAACATTCCATTTTGTTATTCTTGATAATTATCTGATAAATTAGAATGTGAGGAGGAAAATCATTTTCGGAAAGATTTAGATAGAGATATCTTGAGCGACCATTCGAAATTAACAGCAAGTAAGTCATATATTCACATATATTTATATCAAGAAGTTTATAAATATGAGTCTCGGCTTCGTCTGAATAAAGACAATGCGTTAATATGGAGTTTGAGTTCCTATGAGGATTTTCTTATGTCCGAGATTTTTGTTTAAATTATAGTAAAACACGGACACATATTCTTCATTCTAAAGTAATATTTTTTGTTTAGAAGTTATTTTATTTTATGTTCACTAAATCCAAAAGTATTTCAACCATGGAGTAACATAGGTAAATGTGTGTGATAGATCAAACATTCGGAAATACATTTGAAATTTAAATTTGATGGTTTGTGCTATAATGAAGAATGTATTTATAAAAGAGTACGTAAATATGTGCGATGGATTAAACCTCAGAATGACATATTTTTTATGGCATAATGTCGTTCAATACTTTTTGGGTTGTAGTTTCCTTATTTTTTTTGTATTTGGTTGTTAATATTATTTAGGTGGTTTCTAAATTGGTGATTAATATTGTAAAATCTCTATCCAAGTCTTGTATTATAAGGAATGAACTCTTCCATATCCATGATCTTAGTTTTATAGCTCAAAATTTGAACATATTTGTATAAATATCAATACAATTGATGATTCGTTGAGTAAACCAGAACATTTAATCCGAAATGATATTGTTAGTTTTACTATTGGTAATGTGAAATTATTAAACTATAATTTTTTATTATAAGATTTCAATTTTTATCAAAAAACTTAACGTTCACTATTATCAAATTTGATTTTATTTGTCGTTTCTTAGTTTTAACAGATTTTTCAGATCTATCCAAATTGTATAATTTTTTTGATTAATAAATTTTATTTGCAAATGATAAAGGTAGAATTTGTCCAAACCATGGGTCGTACCAGTCAAATGTTGGTTAAATTTTGAACCTGGATCTACTTTGAAAAATAGGCTTAACAAATGTAGAACATTAAGTGTATTTAGTGTAATAACTAGTAAATATGTTTAATTTAGTAAAATAATAGGGTGAGATAGAAAAAAAATAGACTAACAATGTAAGCCCAAAGGCCCACCTCATTACCATATAAAGTAATATATCATTTTTGGGAAGTCATGAGCAATCATTATTCAATTACTATTTTTGGAAACTTCTCTCTCTTGAATTCACGTATTTCTCTCTCTAAATATATGTGTAAGTTTCGAAATATTCTTATATAATTTTCATCATTGAATGAATCTAGAGGCATCAATAGCAAGCACAGTGGGAGCTTAGACTGGTACCCAGATACATCATGCAAAATCAAACAATTAATATGCTCGATTTTGAATCACTGAGACGCGGGTAACAGAGCTTCGAAATATTTTACTGTAGCAATAGATAACGTATTGGTCGAAGATCAACAATTTAGATAACAACAATAGTATGACGAGCAGTGAAAATTCGAGGAACATCACCAACAATTGGCATTAAAATAATAGAGAGGTCACTTGTTAGAGGATCTCGCTCAGTTGAATGCTGAGAAATATATTTTTTTATGAGGGTGAGGATGCTAACTCTGGTTCGTTATGGGCTGAAGACATTTACTGAGGTTAGCATTCTCGGAGAAAACAGTATAGAATAAGATATTGATATATTCCTCTATAATCAAGTGACTATACCACAATCAGTTCAGAAGAATATTCTCTCTCTCTAGAGCGAGGCTATCATGAAAAAAAAACATTCTAAAGGAAAATATTATTCGAGGAAATGTTCTGACCCGTATAAGAATTCTAGAAAAGAACGAGGCTCTAAGAAACGACATGGTTCTTTGGCTAAGCAAGAACATATGATACCAAAACAAACAATAGTTCAGGTTTAACAAAGCCCCGTACTAATGCTTAAAACCCTTATATGTAAGTAATATGAGTACCAACAAGGGAGTTCATAAAATCAGAGCTTCAATTGCAATATTCAGTTTGGAGTCCCACTGATCAGGGTCTTTATACCACAGTTTACGAAGGTTCAAGAGGACATCAGTATAACGAGCGCATAATTGGAGATAATATCCTTTGTTGGTGAAAATGTTTGCGAGACACCTTCCGAAGCATTTTAACATTTCGAAACTTGAAGAGTTCAATGGGGACTGGGATCCAGATGACCACATTGAATAATTCAAGTGTTTTATGATGAATTCTGATGATACTGACAAAATGTTATGTCGTTCTTTCTCTCACACCTTTAAATGCATGGCTTTAAAGTAGTATAACCGACTCCTATAGGGTTCTATCAACAGTTTTGATATATGTTCTAGGGTGCTTTCAAACAATAATTTGCAGGTAGAAAATAAATTTGAAATTTGTGATACCATCATCCAATGCATGCAACTATTTGAAGAGAAAATTAAAATATTATAGCAAGTGTTTCGTCCATACAAAGACGAACTTGGAGGACTATTACGAGAAAGTCACAATAATTTCTTTTAGGCAAGGGTTACTCCTCGGACTTTTGGCTGACAAAGTTACCAGGAAAAAAATATGACCTTTGAAGCCCTATTAGCTCAGGTCGAGCAGCAAATCAAAGTGGAAGTACCTAAAAAGTTAAAATTGATTTCCCGCCCTTGTCAAACCCAACAAACTCTGGTTCTCTAATAGGTTCACGTTTCCCAACCCCCACAAGTTCTAATTTAACAAAAAGGTCTGAGTCAAGTGATTTACAGGCCAAAAGTGGGTCAATCACTAAATGCACAATAGTAGAGTCTGAGGGAAAATCGGGTCTGACCCGAGTATTTCGTTGAGTTGATAAAAGTTTGACAACTATCTTGGACAGAACTAGGAATCATATCCAATTCCGAAAACCCATACCCATCTTGAAGCCTAGATAAGAGATGAGTAATAAGTTTTCTAAGTATCACAATGACATCGATCACAATATGAGGGACTGTATATCCCTGAAACAAGAAATCCAAACGTAATTGATAATGATAAACTAAAAACCTTTGTTAGAATATAGGTAGGGGCTAAGAATCAGGCTCTTATGGGAAATTGAATAAGACCATAGAGAGAAATAGTTGATATTGCTCCAAAACAAGAAAAAACCATAGTTATCATGAAACTAGTTAACGAGTTAGATGTATCAACAAAATATCTGGATATGAACCCCAACCGAAGAATTGTTATGATGATCGACGAGCCTAAAGAGTAGGGAAAAGTAAAAATTTTGTGCAATTACTTCGAGTCATTGACTATCTTTGGAGGATATATTGTTGTAGAAACCTTAAATTATTCTCGGAAAAGCTACATAATGAGTTAAACGACGGTGTTATCTTAGGAATGTTAACTTATCTATGCAGAAGAATGTTTCCCTCTATAATGTTTGACAATGATGATTTGAGGAAGATAGCTGGGCCTCACGAAGATGCGGTAGTAATTGGGACAAACATTAACAGAACTTCGATTCAGAGGGTTCTAGTCAATACAGGAAATTCTGCCAACATATTTTTTATGTCAAAGTACAAGAAAATAAAAGACCCTCATATTATTCTCCAATCCAATAGAATGATAATGGGATTTACTGGAGTTACTGTCGATGTTGTTGGAGAGTTCCAAGGTAATATGTTGTTAATGCGGGGGCCATTCAGAAATATGGTCAAAGTATTGCTTATAATGGTAGATACTCTGACATCATACAATGCTATTTTTAGAAGATCGTGACTATCATGAATGCATGCAGTTACCTCTATGGTCTATCAGTTTTTGAAATATGTGATAGGAAATCAGGTAGGAGTGGTTCAGAGCACTAAGAAAATCGTGCGAGAGTGCTATATGACTGTATTAGTTCTAAAATAAGTCAAGAGTATTGAAGCAAAATTCGAATAGCAATTACAGAGGTCCAATTTGGAGTTAGAGGTCATACACAACCCGATAGAGACCCCTAGTTCATTGGTTTCTGATTAGGATGTAGAGGTGTATCAGTTCCTAAATGACGAAAGTATGAAGATTGATACTTTGTTACCTCTACTCGTAAGAGAATAATTTGTAACATTTTTTTTCTAGAAACCTACATATGTTCGCTTGGTGTTCCAAGAAAGTGACGTCCTTGCACGCGTTCTCGCAAACATAGATAAGTCACAAATTAGCAGTTTGACAAAACGTGCGTCTGATAATTCAAAAAAGAAGATTATTTTTTGGTTTAGAAATCTGAGGCAATTATGGTGGAAGTGGGTCGATTGACAAAAATAGGCCACATCCGAGAATTCCAATACATATTATGGACAATGAATTCGGTCCTCATTGAAAAGAAAAATAAAAAATAGAGAATGTAGGTTGACTTCACGGGTCTAAATATAGCTTGTAGGAAGGATCCTTTTCCAGTCCCACGAATTGACCAACTAGTAGATTCGACTTCATGAAACATTCTTTTTTCTTTTATAGATGATTACGCCGAGTATAAACAGATTTATATGGATCAGAAGGACCATGATAGTACCACATTTATAACTGGCAGAGTGCTACATTGCTACAAAATATTGCCATTCGGTTTGACGAATGTTGGGCGCGTTATCAAAAATTATTGAACAAAGCTTTTTGTCAGTCAAATCATAAGAAATATAAAATTTTATATTGATGATATGCTAGTGAAAATCACCAAAGATGAGGATCACTTCTCGGATTACTTGAATTCCATAAATCTGAATATTAATCCATAAAAATATAGTGAGTGAGAAACAAATTCAAGATAACCCCACATAATCAAAATCATTAATAGCCATAGATACACCGAGAGCCATTTAAGAGGTACAAATCTTGTTTGGAAGGTTAAAATTTTTAAACAAATTTATCACGAGGTTATTGGACAAATGATCTATATTTTTTCAAGTCGTAAGAAAAATGATCAATTTCAATTGGACACCTGACTGTGATGAATCCTTCATAAAGATAAAAGATCATATTTCATATCCGAAGAATTTAACTAAGTCAAGTATTGGAGAAAAGTTGTTTATCAATATCGATGTGTCGGATTATGCGGTGAGCACGGTACTAGTCAGAGAGCATGAAATTTATCCTCGTCCGACATACTATGTGAGAAATATTCTTGTTGGATACCGAGAAAAGATATTTAAAGCTTGAAAAGTTGGCTTTAGCCTTGGTTGTAATAACCTAGAAGATGATACCATATTTTCATACATTTAGTTATGGTTCGTACCTCTTTCTCATTAATGTTTTTTCTTTAGAGCCTCATGTTTGTGGGAGGATGACCAAATAGTCAGTAAATTTAGGAGATTATGACATTAATTTCGAGCTCTGAACAACAATAGAAGCTCAAGCTTTGGTAAATTTTCTAGTAGAATTTCATTCTGAATGACCAGAGAATGGGAATGGCCTAATCATCTTCAATAAGTGTTATGGGCTAACTGAATGACACCTCGAACCTTGACCCAACAATCACCATTCATTTTATTTTATGGAATGGACACAGTGACTTATGCTGATTCCTATGCTTTTATATTTTAGAATGAAAAATTACTCCAAATGGGACATCAATGAAAGGAAAAGGTCTAAACTTGATCTAATCGATGAAAAACCGGTATATGCACACTTAAGAATCTGTCACTATCAAACGTCAATGCGTAGCATATATGTATTTAAAGATCGAACGAAGGAAATTGAAAGTGGGGGATAAGGTCCTCAGAATGATGTTCTTGCACACTAAAGATAATAGCCTCAAAAAGTTGCGACTGAAATGGGAAGGATATTACTTAGTAGCTGAGAGGATAAAGACATGAACTGACCAATTGAAAGATCGCGATGGAATGACACTTTGGAACCCTTAGAATATCGAACACTTGAAAATTCAGTTAGAGTAAATATGTAAAAATTGTATAGTTTTTCAATTATGTGTAATGTCCGGTGGTATGCTCTTTCCTATCCTGGTGGACCGTGAACGTTTTAACGAGGTACCCACATAGTTGGCTAAATAAATAATAATCACTCTGCCTTGAATCTAGAATTTTCTATCGACGTCTTTGTTACTCGTTACATTTACGTTTTCCAAGTTTTGGAATTTTCAACAAGATATTTATAGTTAAAAGATTATGACAATGACTAGACCTTATATATTTTCTTTTCAATATCTAAAATTTCTGATCGGATTATCTATTTAAAGGTTCAAACGTCAGTTGGTCAAAATTGAAAAGTTATTAAGGAAAAATTATTTTGAACCTTCGGGATCATCATCAGAGTTTGGCTCAGATGAGTGTCCTTTGGATTTCTCTTTAGAATTTGGCTGAGATGAGCATCTTTTGGATTTGTCTTCTTTTGAATTCTCATCTGAAGCTTCCACACCATCATATTCAAGCAAAATGTTTGAGGGGTGATCCTCCTCCAGGACAAATTGTCTTTCTCAGCCCAAGTTCAAATCTAGAAACTTCTAATGTATGCTACGAATCCACATGGGTTTGACTGAAAGCGTCACAGTCAGATAATATACCTAGACCCTGTCAAGTGTAAGCATTAAGTGTTCTTTTTTCTCTGCCCTTTAAGAGCAGCAAGCGCGACCGCCTTGTTTTATTTGGCTTTAACTTTGAATATCGCAAGCTCCTGAATGGCTTATATCCTTTCCTTTTTTGCTATCTCAAGGACTTCATTTTACTCTTTTTTTTTCCAGAAAAATGTCCATTTAAAGAGCATCTTTCGTTTCCCTTTCCAACATCAAATATCTGCGCTCAACAAGCTTTCCCCAATGAGCCACCTTTTGCTATTTGAGTTGTCTTGAAATAAAGATATCCTATTTTTCAGCTCTGTTGGAGAAAGACATCTGATTAGAGGTTATTTGTATTGTTGTACGATATGTGCATTATCCTTTTCTAGTTGTGAAATCAGACCCTAGGCTTTAGATAGTTATTTTCTCGTTTTTTTACTTTCCTTCGAGTACAACAATGGGGCTACAATATGATGAAGAGAGAGAGCGTGAGAATATTTTTCAAGGAGCTGAAGTGACCCATAGTTGATAGAGTCATCAGAAGAGATTTCCCACATAACCTCAGTGGGTTTTTGTCAGAGAGACGTTCCGGTTGATCATTTATATTTTAGATTACTAATGCATGCCAAATATCTTCCGCAGAGTTTAGTAATATATTTTTACCTAGAGGACTTTGGACATCTAAATATAGTTGCATTTTCTCATAGGATCTTGGACATCACCATCCAGTTTCGTTTCACCCAGAGACTTTGATAGTTGCTCCATGATGCGCTGATTTTCATACTCTAGCTGATTTCCCTATGAGCAATTAACTATTTGAACAACGAGAGGATGGTGGCTTGGCCCGTGGCAAGGAAAATGCCTTTTCTAAGATTAGCTGCACTCTTAAACAGAGGTTTTCTCTTTCCATCACTATGACTTTTCATTTTTACATCTTTAATGCACGTATTACCTTTTTCCTTTTCAGGTCTCATGATTTTTTTCACTCTTTTAGTTATCGCCAGGTCACCAACCTCGACTATTTTCGAGATAACACTCAAACTAGCCTCGGTGACCCCCCCAACTTCCAGAGTGTTTTTATTAGGTTTTTTCCAAGATGGACCATCAAGTTTCATTCATGACTCGATAATTATGAGCTCTTTTTCTATTGAAAAGGAAAACTTAGCATCAAAGGCTCTCAGTCATTTCATTGTGTCGACCGCACTATGAGGGTTCATCAGTTGGTATGCAGATATGGTACTTTAAGATGAACACCATAAGTGACTCAGGACTAAGTTTAGTGGAGTGAAACACTTATGGAACTCACTCGATTAGTTTTCTTTAGCCCATTTGCTCAACTAAGTAAACGTCTTTTCTGCAGCCTCTAAATATTATTGCCTTAAGTATTGTTTCTGGGATTTGGAGATCAGTGCAAGAGATATTCAAGTTAAAATTTTGTTACAGATGAGGTAATAGTTCAGAAGTAACAAATAGACAAAAGGGTTTATTTCCCTGTACTCTTCCACCTCCTCACAAGACGTTTGGGATTATTTCTCTTTGAATGAAGCTTGTCGTTTTCCCAGTATCTCTTGATGAAAAAAAAATGTTGTTTCCATGTATTTTTTGCTTCAAGAAGATATTAACTAGCTTATATGTTTTCCCAATGATGATGAAGTAAAAGGGAAGACGAAGATTCATTGACAAATGAGTAATCGCTATGAACTCCTCCATGGACAGTGGAATTCCAGAAAGACGTGAGGTCATGATGCAGGACATCAAGGTGAACCAAGCATTTGGGCTGTCCTGAATGGAATAAAGTCCCACTAGTTCAAGGTATCGAACTATAACCGGATACAATGGGAACCTAAGCCTACAGTTTAGGGAATCCAAATAGACTACAATTTTCTGTTTCTTTAAAGAGAGCGGCGTCTCTCCAACTTTGGGAAGACGTACTTTAATCGATTCTGGCATCCCCCAACGCTCCCTCATCTTATGAGTGTACTCCTTGGAGTAATAGTTTTATTTTCTATTGTCCAAAGTAATAGGATATCGAGTGTCGATGTGGCGAATATTTCTCCCTAACACCTTATATATCTCCAAAGGAAGTGCGTCGTCAATTTTGGTATTCTTTGAGCTGTTTGGGCTGACAGCCACCTCCTTGCCCTTTATGGATCTCAACAACCTCGACATTATCCCTCACATCCGTCACAACATGGTCCTGGTTTGTAAACTCAACGTTAGGCTCATCGACCAATTACATCGTCACTATAAATGCATATTTTTTACCGGTGGACCCTAGAAGATGTCTTTGCAAACTCAACGTCAGGCTCATCGACCAATTACATCGTCACTATAAAGGCATATTTTTTACCGGTGGACCCTAGAAAATGTCTCAGGGACTGTCAGCTAAGCATAATGAATTAATTTGATCTTGCAGAAACTTCTTCAAATGGATCCAACCGATCCTTTTGTGGGAGTATTATGGTCTGAAAAGGCTCACTGTCCCACTTCTATGTTTGAAGTAAAGTTCTCGAGGAAATTAATCTGTTTTTTATAAAAAGATTTGAAGTCTGACTGACCCATTGGTATGAATCCCGGTTTACGAGTGTCCCCTTAAGAGAAATCTTGTCGAGAGGGACAAGTGGTAGTCGGTGAAGGTTTAGTGGTCTTCGGTAAAGATTCAGTGGTCCTCGGTGAAGGGTTAGAGATCTTGAGTGAATGACTAGCGGTCTTTGGCGAAGTATTAATAAGAGGATTGGAAGATGATATGACATTAGATTGGGGTAGTTTCTTTGTTAGGTCGAAGCGACCGAAGGTAAACATTTGATGAGTTTTAGCCCCTTGTCTACTATTTATGCAGTTCTCTTCGCTTTGGTTTGTTTGGATATCGACAACCAATCAATTACGTTGAACTTTGAAAAAATAAGAGGTTATCCGAGAGAGTCGAGGGATTTTTCAATAAGTGCACTAGAGCAGATGCTAGGGTGGATGTTTAGTCGGGAAATGCTGTGTGTAACAGAAAGTTTAAGAGCTCATCTCTCTATCTCTAGAATTAATAACATATGAGGATTCTGATAGGGAGATAACTATATTTATAGCGGAAATCCTGAGGACTCAGCAGTTACCCATTTGAGGGAGTAAAAAAGACACACAACTATCCTTTCACGCTCCACTTCACAAATTTATCAAGCAATATCATTAAGGCCCGGGAACCTAGACCATATGCTATGTGCACAAGTGTACATGAATAAGTCATGCCTGGCGTACGTAACTCAATTCATTATTAAATTATCCAACTACGGTCTCAAAGCTGGGTATGGTATAATCCGAAAAACAAAGATAGGTTGTGGTCTGAGGTGGCATCACCTCAAAAGTTGGGCTGCAAACCGAGGGGGCGTTAAAACTAGTACTCCTTCAAAATTATTCACAAAGACTAGAGGGTTACCGATAGTGACAAAATTGTCCAAACCGTGGGTCAAACTAGTGAAATATTAGATAATTTTGGACCTAAATCTACTAAGTAAAATAGGTCTAGCAAATATGTAATATTGAAAGTATTTAGTACAGTAAATAACAATTATGTTTAATTTAGTAAAAGAATGGGATGAGACAACCAAAAAACTCACCACCGTTTTATAAACAACATACCTCTTTTTTAAAAGATAATTATTCTATTACTATTCTTTCCAATTTTTTTTATTTAAAATCTATGTATTTTTTAAAGCATGTATGACTTTCGAAACAGTTTTTATTAAACATTTTCCCACTCGAATGTTCTCAATTATAATTATAAGTAGCCCTAAACTATTTACAAATAAATTTAATTGATTTGTATATAAAATTATTAATTTGAATATTTGGCTTTTGAGAAAAATATAAACGGCGTATCGTATAATTTGTTCATGTGGAATTTACTGAAGTTACCTCGCATGGCTTAAAATAGTATGTTTATGCAGACCAAAATTGGGTGGATTTCGATCATTGACATATCCTCATATAAATAAACTTGAGTGCGACTTTGTTTTTAATAATTAATGAAATTATTTATCTTCTTCATATTGTTGAATTTGATCAACGCGGTTGACCAGGAAGTGAACCTTTATTCATTTTCAAATATTGAATCAAAAGAGTATAATATGATACCTTTTTAAATTAATATTCGGATAGACCACTACGCATTTATTGTCCTATTATTCCATGCACACATCAGTTTTTTATATTATATCGTTTGAATTTTTAAATGCTACAGTCCACTGTATTTTATTAAGTTATCATAACGTTTTGGTGGATGCACATACAGTATATTTAATTTAAGTTCGTTATTGCTGCAAAATTTAATAAGTTGTTATCAATAGATATTGCAGGCGCTAACTAAAATACAGTTGTGTTTCACTGTATAAGCTTTGGATATACATATTACATGCTTTCCAATATTTTGATTCGTAATTTTGAGGTTGAAAAATAAATCTGATTCCACTTTTTCAAGTTGTTAGGTGCAAATAAAGATATCAGAGTCGAATCGGGTTGGAAATAGAAGTCATAAAAAAATAATATGCTTTCCAAAATAATTTACGAAAGGGTAGTAAAATACGCTGGTAGTTTGTATATGTGTATGAAAAAATGCAATAAGTAGTAGTGTTTTTTTCTTTTTGTATTTTACCGTGTTCGGTGCGAAAACATAAAAACTGGATGAGATTCGATATATTCATAACTCATGTTGTAGTGGTTAATAAGCAAAAATAGAAAAAAAAGAAAAGAAGCAGCCGTCAAGTACTAGTTTAGGTTTCTGTTTATTTAGAAAGTCTATCTATTATGTAAGGTATATGTTCTTATATATAGATAAAATATATGAGCTAACGAGCTTGAGCCTTATATCTTTAACACCATCTCTCAAACGCACAATGCAATAGTAATAAGTATTTAGAGTTTGTTACAAAGAAAACAAAATCGCGCTGTTGACTGAGCCTTCGTAAAAATATTAGCAACCTGCAAAGCTGATCGAACATATGGAAGCGAGATGGTGCCGATCTGAAAATGATGCCGAGTGAAGTGACAATCTATTTCAATGTGCTTCATCGTCTCATGAAAAACAGAATTATTTGCTATTTGCATGACACTTTTGTTATCAAAATGTAAAGAAGTGGGTTTAGTAGCATTAACCGCCATATCTGTAAGAAGTCATCGTAACCAAACAATCTCACATGTGGTCACGACTATAGCACGGTACTCAGCTTCAGTAGACGATCTAAAGACAACATCTTGTTTCTTACTTTTCCATGAGATTAATGAATATCCAAGAAAAATACAGAAACTAGTAGTAGATTTTTAGTAATGAGGATCACTATCCCAATCAACATCGCTATAGGCATGCAATTCAAGTGAAAAGGTCAAAGGAAACAAAATACTCTGGAACTGAGTGCCACGAAGATATCTCAATATTCGAAGAACAACTCCCCAATGAACGGATGTAGGAACAGTAACAAAATGACTAACCACATGAACAACATAAGCTATATCTGGTCAAGTAACTGTAAGATAAACCAAGCTCCTTACAAGAGTTCGATATTGAGTTGGGTCTGACAAAGGAACACCATCAGTTGGAGAGTATCTGACATTGGTTTCAAGAAGGGTATCTACAGTCCTGTTATGAGAAACTCGCGCTCGCTCGAATAAATCAGATATATAATTTATCTAAGAGAGAATATAACCTTTTGGAGAGTGTGCCACCTTAATACCTAGAAATATCGTAATAGTCCCAAGTCCTTCATCGCAAAATGCTGAGCCAAATCACGTTTTAGTGCCTTAATGCCATCAATATTATCGTCTGTAATGATCATATTATATACATATATAGATAAAATAATTCTTCCTGCACGCATACATCTCAGAAACAATGCCGAATAAATATTACTAGCAAGGAAACCAAGTGAAGTAATAATTGTAGAGAATTTTTCAAACCAAGCACGAGGAGCTTGTTTGAGACCATATAAAGCTTTCCTACGTCGAAAAACTTCACCTGGTTGGTGAGCAACACCTGGAAGAGGAGTCATGTAAACATCCTCATGAATATCACCATTCAAAAATGCATTTTGGAATTCTAGCTGGAAGATCTTCTACTGGCAAACAGATGCAACCGCGGTAACAGTACGAATTGTCGTCATTTTTTCCACTAGGGCAAAAGCCTCATCATAATCTATATCATACTTCTGTGAATACTCTTTTTTCTACAAGATGAGCCTTATATATTTCAACAGACCCATCAGACTTTATTTTAATTCTAAAAACCCAACGAGAACTGATTATATGCTTACTGCATGGAGGTTTAACTATATCTCATGTATGAGTATGGTAAAGAGCAGTAAGCTCTTCGACTATAGCATTTTGCCAACGAGGATCACAAACAGATTCTTTAAACAACTGAGGTTCATACAAATCATGTATGTTTTCTACGAAAGAAGCAAAATGAATTGAGTAAGAAGAGTACGCAAAATCTGGTAGTTTAGTAGACTTGCTTATACGAGTGGATCTCCTTAGAGGTGGAGGATCTGCTGTTCTATTACAGAAATGATTTGGCTTAAGAGTTAATGAAGAAGACTCATGCATTTTTGGAGTAGAAGTAGTATCAACTGTTGTAGATGTCTCATGAACTAGAATATTAATGTCAAAGACGTATCACTATCAGTTTCAAAATGATCAATAGCCTGAAAGTCTGTCTTTGTTACATCATGTGTTTTTTTTTGGAATCGAACAAAATGGGATATGGTCAAGAAATGTGATATGACGAGATATATATAGCTACTGTCTGGTGGGATCATAACAACGACAACATTTATGTGTAATATCATATCTTAAAAAAACACATATAGCTGTTTTAAGACCCATTTTGTTGCGTTCAACATGAGGACGAATGACAAAACATGTACATTCAAACACTCGTAAGGAAGAATAATCTAGAAGTTGTCCGTATAACTTCTGAAATGAAGATATTCTTGCATTATGACCAGTGGGAATTCGCCAAGAACGAACAGTCTGAAGAATATGACGATGTTTTCTTTCTGCAACACCATTTTGTTGAGGGTGTCAGTACAAGATGATTGATGTATTGTAAATATCAGATAACGATATATGAGGGGTAAAAATTTAGCCAATACCCTCTATTGACATTGTTATAGCACTAGCAGACAAAATATATATGGGTGAAACATGAGACAACGAAACAAAGTTCGACATGTGAGGTGATGTATGATGAGACGCACCCGAATCCAAAATCCACAATGATGAACTAATACCTGAAGTGGAAGACGAGGACATATCTGAATGGTATGCAAATGTATACATAACAAAGTTCATCTTATTCGCTTTGTTACTAATAGATTGTAGAAAATCATATTTTCCTATCATATTCGCAATAAGATCCACAATCTCTAATCGAACAAAATCAAACAATCAAGAGATACCAAATCAAAATCAAATCAAAATCAAACCAAGTCCAAATTTAAAATCTGAGTGGTCCAGCAAAATCAAATCGAATACTTAATCTAATCCAAATCCAAATACCAAGTCCAAATACCAAACTAAGTCCAAATAACAAGTCCAAATACCAAAATAAATCCAAATACCAAGTCCAAATACCAAACTAAATCCAAATACCAAGTCTAAATAACAAACTAAATCCAAATACCAAGTCCAAATTCAAATTTCAAATTTCTAAATCAAAATCACAGTTTTACCAATAAAACTACTGCATTGTTCAATTAGAAACTTCTCCCAAACTATAGCACCAAATCATAATCCAACCAGTCAGATTGAAGGATTGGATGTCCCAAACACGCTCTCCAAAATTCAGAAAAAATAGACACTGTTTGCTTTTCGATCGGACTGTTTGATTGAGGCTTCACATAACATATCCAAAAACCGAAAACTATATCTTTTCAAATGATTTTTCATGACCAATTCCAAATAGAAATACAAATACCAAGTCAAAATACCAAAATAAATCCAAATACCAAGTCCAAATACCAAACTAAATCCAAATACCAAGTCCAAATTCAAATTTCCAAGCTCAAATTTCTAAATCAAAATCAAAATCACAGTTTTACCAATAAAACTAGTGCATTGTTCATGCAGAAAATTCTCCCGAACTGTAGCACCAAATCATAATCCAACCAGTCAGAATGAAGGATTGGATGTCCCAAACACGCTCTCCAAAATTCAGAAAAAATGGACTCCGTTTGCTTTCCGATCGGATTGTTTGATTGAGGCTTCACATAACAGATCCAAAAACCGAAAACTGTATCGTTTCAAATGATTTCATGACCTGATTATTGTACAAACAATTATCAAATTGAAGTGCAACAGAATCATAAAAAAATCAGATCGAATCACAATAATATATATCTGAAACAAAATAGCTCTAAACAACTCTTAACCCCAAAACAAAATCTAAATTTCTAAGCAATAGTGATCCGAAATAACATAAAAAAAATCAAATTGAAACACAGTAATCCAAATAGATTTTATCCCCAAACTGAAATCCAAATTACTAAGCAAAAATATATCTGACATAGCATCAAATAAATTAAACTAAAGCACAATACATGACGAATACATTAATTATATTAATCCAAGGATCGAGCATGCTTTGATACCATGTTAATAAACAAAGAGAGAATAAAGAGAAGTAGCCGCCAAGAAGTGGGTAGGGTTTCTGTTTATTTAGAAAGTATATTTATTACATAATGTATAAGCTCTTATTTAGAGATAAAACATATGAGCTAACGGGCTTGGACCTGATATCTTTAACAGTAGTTTCTTGGTTTTATTTTAATGCTGAGTGTGAGGTTATAGAGAATAAACATAATTATATATATAAGGAGTCCATATTATAACTGATAAATGTTTGTTTGGATCATAGGCTTTGAAAACACATGAAACCATCCATCTGGGGAGTACAGTTCACAATGTTGAAAGCAAAAAACAATGGCGGACACGATCAATATGTAATAAAACTACTTCATTGAAATGATCAAATGTTAAGGGAAATAACAAAGCGTGCCAAAGTAGAAAAACTAATTTTTTTCAGAAAAAAAAGATGTTACATTCATAGTAGAGAATTCTCCTACGTATAATATTCTTCCCATCTATGGACGGTTACAAGAATATTTATTCCCACTTATTACACCCACTATTACACTTACATCACGTTGCCTATATTTATGGTTGTAGTAACTAAGTACTTTGACTATAACTTAAAATATCATTAAGTAATAATTTGGAAGCCGTTTCCTCTTTAAATCATGTTGCCTCGGCTTTGGGCGCGAGCTAGTCCGAGCAAGACTTAACGACCTCTTTGCTTATCTTCAACGTCCGGTTTCAGAACCGGTGTAGTTTGATCAGTGCTCGATCGCTTAAGCTCGCTCCACCCTTTCTTAGCTCGTTCAACCTTCAGCTCTTCCTTAACTAGCTCGGTCTGCCAATTCGCTCGTCTAGCTCGGTCTGCCAATTCGCTCATCTAGCTCGGTCTGCGAATTCGTTCGTCTAGCTCGGTTTGCCAATTTGCTCGTCAGCTTTTTTTCGACACTGTCCTTTTGCGTTGCTATTAACTCTATTCTTTACTTCGCTCATTTGATTTCTTACTCCATCTATGATTATCTTTTTAGCTCAGACCCATCCTTTGGTTTATCTTCTCCTGCGTCAGCTCGACCTTTCTGGTTTCGCTCGACTAGGGAATATCCTCTCATCATCAATGATATCTTAATTGAGGTTTTTTTTGAAAGTAGACCAAAAATAAAACTGTTTAGCTTATCAAGTCAACTGATAATAATTGTACTAATATAAACACAAAATTTGTTCAATTTTATACAAAAATAAAACATTCCCCCCATATTTTAACACACATAACGTTTAGATATAAAAAACTGTTAAAACCTATATAAGGTATAAACATATCTAACTAGTATTGTTTTTTTGAAAATATACTTATAAATATCTGATATTCGAGCGCAAATCCGACAATATCATATATTTAGTGAGTGAAATCTGCTGGAATATATTTATTGAATATATTTATAGGACCAATATAATTTGAACCGATATGCTAATTATATATATATATTTGGTCGTTGTGAGATTCCAATAATAAAAGTAATTAAGTTAATTAATTATATAATTAACTCAATTAGATTTATGGGTGAAAAGGCGTTAGAGGCTCAAGTGTGGTAACTAGGTTAAATATGGACACTTTGAAGAAAATGGTCCATACCTCAACAATTAAGCTTCAACTAATAATTCAAGATGCAAATTGATTTGTCAATTTATAGGATTGTGGTACTCGATCACGAGATGATAGAACTTATCAGGCTTTGCAATTTTGGACTTCAGGTTGTGGTCCCCAAAACTCTATCTTTCAAGGTCTTCAACATATGTTCTTGAAGATCAAAGTTAGCAGTTGGTTTATGAAGAAACTCGATAATGGTGACCTCAAAGTAAACAAGTAAGTTCTCGTTCTTCGTTATATATTCCATTTATTCAATAGGAAAATCACGAAAGATTTTATATTTTCCGTGGTTTGATGAGTGATTCATCAATTGGTACCAAAGCAAAAAAAAACTCTTTTGTGATTGATAGAATAATTGATTTAATGTCTATTGAATATTGCATGTTTTCTTAATGTAAAGAATCCATGTCATTGAGGTTATTTGTTTGATTGAACTTGTTAGAGCATGTATTTATAAACTGTATGAAAATAATGTTGTAGTGATTTATTCCTCTTAAAAATAATGTTTATGTATTTTGTTTTAAAACTTTTGAATAAATTACTCTTTATGATAGTTTAGAATTGTTTGATTGATTTAAGGTTTAATTTGATGCCCATATTTTTTTTATAAATCAACATCAAATCAACACTAATTTGATAAATTAATTCAAACTATTGTACAATCTACTCATCAATTACGTAACCTATTATGTTAAGGTTGATCGAATGATATCCAGCGATGTTCACCATGTTTAGGGAACTACTGATGCTGTATGTGAACATCTAGACCCACGAGGATTCACAAACCCACTATTATCTTGATGACAACATTGATGAACCTTTTATTCGTAACCCCTTATAATAAGGTTGATTGAATGCTCGCAAGTTGCGGTGTTCATCTATATTTTCAGCATTTCGCTGGCCTTGATGAACATCAGTGAACAACCTTCGATCAATGTCAACATCAGGGGTTAAACCATCAATGAGCCGTTACCCCAATAGTTGAATTGATTCGTTAAATTAAGGTTGGGTTGATGCTAATTTTGGGAGAATATCTCAGCCATCAAAAGAACATTAAATCAATTAAAAAAATCTCAAACTATTACAAACAATAATGTATTCA
This sequence comes from Limnanthes douglasii subsp. nivea, assembly GCA_036936605.1. Taxonomy (NCBI): domain Eukaryota; kingdom Viridiplantae; phylum Streptophyta; class Magnoliopsida; order Brassicales; family Limnanthaceae; genus Limnanthes; species Limnanthes douglasii. The sequence continues at coordinate 223,391,158 of JAUPFV010000005.1, read as the reverse complement.
ATAGTTGAAAAACACATAATCAAGTATTTTAACAAGTATAAATTACCACATCATGCTTTTTTCATACAATTCATAAATCCATATCCTAACAAGCTGAATCAAACACATAATTCCAATGACATGGATTCTTGCCAGTAAGAGAATTTACATGATTCAATAGACATGCAATCAATCATTCTAAGAATCGTAAGAAAGCTTTTACTGGCTCTGATACCAATTAATGAATCGTTCAACAAACCGCGAAAATACATTTGTAAAATCCTCTCGTTGATTCACGTATTGAATAAACGAAAACAAAAAAAGATTACTTAGTGATTTTCTTAGTTCTTCATTATTCAACTTCGGCAATCTATTGTTTTCCTTTTATCTTCAAAAACTGCTACCAAATTGTATGGAGAAAAGGTCAGGAGATCTTTCAACCAACGAGATGACAACTGTCTGTTTTGATTTTGTTCTGGCTAAAAAAATGCTAAAACCTTAAATCTATTTATATAGACTAAACAACTTGTAGTCCAAAGTTTGTAAAACTCAATAAACTTTGTCATCTTGTGATCGGAACCACAACCTGATAAATTGATAAAATCAATTTCCCCCCTCAGATATTTGTTGAGGCTAAAGTGTTAAGATTTGAACTCTTTTTTTTCCTAGTATCCAAATTCAATTCGATTATTGTATTTGGACGTATAATGTTTTTTTACCTATACTTATAAACCCAATATAATTAATTAAATAATACATTGGACTATCCGAAACCGATTACCAAATGTATACTTAACAAGTTTGTTCAAATTATGTGGGTCCATGAACATATTCCACCAACTTTGTGAGCGAAATTCCATTATAAATCCTACTTATATATAGACATTTAATAGTCTCCGCACTATGTACACGAAGTAGTCTAATATTGGAAAACAAAATCAAAATATTCAGGTAAGTTTTAGTGTTTCGCCGGAACATACTTGGTCTTTAAGGTAGAAGCATTATTGTGATATATAATAAAGCAAATCGGTAGCAACTAGTAGTCGAGAAGGACAAGAAGCACATGTGCCGGTATAGACTTTGTCTTTTTATCGCAGATGAGAAAGAGCCACTCCACTCTTGCCCATTCCTGACCAACTAGAACTATTATTGTCTTTACATCTACTTGTAGAGTCCAAACACTTTCTGGAATAAGAATAATACAGATCAATTTTTATATCAGTCTATGTCACTATTTATCAAACCGTACTATATGAATATATTTTACAATAGCTATTACAATATAATATCTCAAATGATGGGACTCGAAAGTAATGGAAGATACAAAGTTAACACTAGAATAAAAAATGGAATAAGTAATGAAAGAATATCATTTGACTACTCTAAGAAGGAAAGAGAAATTTGATTCTTTGGCCTTTTTTTTCCTATATATATCTTTCATCTCCACACTCCAATCTAACCATCTCACAATTTTTTGTTTGTCTCTCTTTCTTATTGATCAACATGAAGTTTATGTCAATGTGCAAACAACCGGCACTTCTACCTCTACCCGAATTTTTTACCCGCAAATTCGACACAAACATTTTAAATATTCCATCTCAACCAAAAGATAAAGTCGTTTTCGTGTTAGGACCAACGGGTTCAGGCAAGTCACGGCTATCGATTGATTTGGCGACCAGGTTTCCGGCGGAGATAATAAATTCAGATAAAATTCAAGTTCATAAAGGACTCCAGATCGTGACTAACAAAGTCACTGAAGAGGAGTGTCGTGGCGTCCCACATCATTTGCTTGATGTATTAGATCCTAATGTAGATTTCACTGCCACAGATTTCTGTAGCATGGCTACACAGTCAGTTGAATCAATTTTGAGCATAGGTCGACTTCCAATCATCGTTGGAGGTTCAAATTCATATATTGAAGCTTTAGTCGACGATGACGATTGCATGTTCCGTTCAAAATATGATTGTTGCTTTCTATGGGTTGATGTGTCCATGGACGTGTTGCATAAGTTCGTGTCGAAACGAGTCGATAAAATGGTTGAAAATGGAATGGTCGAAGAAGTAAGAGAGTTTTTTGATTTTACAAACACAGACTATAGCCGGGGAATTCGCAAAGCAATTGGAGTTCCAGAATTCGATATGTATTTCAGAGTTGAGCAGTTTTTAGACAGACATGATCGCACAAAGTTTCTACACCGAGTTATACAAGAAGTTAAAGATAACACATGTAAATTGTCGCGGCGACAATTGGAGAAAATCCACCGGCTAAGGAGGATTAAGAAGTGGAATATACATCGGATTGACGCAACCGGAGTGTTCCAAAGCAAAGCGAAAGAGGCTGAGGAAGAATGGGATAGGGCGGTGGCCGGGAGGAGCACGGAAATCGTAGCTAGGTTTCTGCTAGATAATCTAATTGGAGATAGAGAACATATTCTAAAGTGTCTTGTGGCATGATAGTTTGAATTTTTGTCGGATTTGCGGCTATAAGAACAAATATTAGAATAATAAGATGCATTTATCTATTGAAATTATTAAGAACAGCCTCATTTACTTCGGTTAAATTATTTCATCTTAGTTGGTTTCCTTGCTAAGTATTATTGGATTTTTTTACCATTAATATCTAGACGGTATAATAAAGAAATGTGGAGAGTGGAGACAAACTGATTCTAATAAACAAATGGCAAATGGAGTATATATTATATAAATTATTTAATTAATAAAATTCAAGATAAAGTTACCAGTGCAATCGTCTTGAATGGCGTCACTTTACGTGAATTTATTATATTTTATTACATAACCTCTAGGAGGAGCATAATTCCGCTGCTTTGATTCTGTGGCGATTTAGAACGGGAAGTTCGATTTTATAGTTAGATAGAAATATGTATATTTTTAATACTAATCATTCTTATTTTTAAATATGTCCATTTTTGTTTATTTATCTATTTTTATTTAAGGTATTAATAATCAAATGAAAATGATTACTATTTAATCTTAACAACATAATTTTTTGAGAAATAAAACTTTCTAGGATATCTTATGTTTAAATGTAGTGAATATAAAATTTGAGATCACTTATTTATAATATTTTTTAGCAATTTTGTTTGAGCATACTAATTTTGAACACATCACTTTTTATTTTTGAACAATTGACCTAAACGTGTAAAACTTAACACTTCTATATTGGATTCGATCAAGAAAGACCTCTCATAACAATAAACATATAAGAGTAATTTATTTATCCACTATCCTTAGCAATTTTAAGGTAACCCAAATTAATACTTTTAAGAGAAATTATGTCATGTTTGTAATTAAACACGTGATTCATTTTCTTTAAATATATAATTAAGAATATTCTTAAAATTTCATCAAAAACTTTTATTCTTTTTATAAAACCTTATTTCCAACGCCCCTCTCATTCCAACAAAGGATATTGATTGTCATTTAAAAAGTGAGATTAAGGATCAAGTTGATCCTTTGAAATGGGAAACTCTAAAATTCAGGGGTCTTTTGAATGCTTTCTTTTTAGATTTTTTTAAGTATATTACTTGTTCTAATGTTTTTTCTTTCATTTTTAGCACACACTCTTCCGTTATCAGGAGATAAGTGAAGACTCCTAGATAAAACTAAGTTGCAAGAAGATTGAGCATTTGAAGTGTTATTCAGGTCTTTAAAGTTTTTAAATGTATTGCTAACTTGGAATGCCTCTATTATTTCCTTACCAAAGACATCATTAGAATAACAATTTAAAGTTGAAAGAAGCTGGTCATCTTTTGAGGGATTTCTGTTCACGTTGATAATTTCACTGGTCTTATTCATTTTGTTCTTTTTTAAATATGAGTGTTTTGAGATTGAATTATGATACGAGTTTTCTTCTACTTCCTCAAAGTTCATATTGGTATGATTCATAATTTTTAATGAATTTGGAGTGTTGTTTAAATGGTTATCCTTATCACTAACTATTATTGGAAGTCGATGCAAAGTTTGGGTTGAGTTTAAATTACAGGTAAGTTGTTTTCCATTTACAAATGACCTCGCATATGTATTTTTACTTTTATTACATATTTTTTCATTGTGGCCCAAATGGTTACAAGCTTTACATTAATTTGGCATTGTTTCATAGCTGAGGGATTTCCATAATCCATCATCTTCCCCAAATCCTATACAAAGTTTTTTAGGGAGATATTTTGAAATATCAAGAATTATAAGAATTTTGCAGTAATTTTAGCTAGCTTCTTTTTTGGTTCGAACCCAAATAGACAGAGACAAACCAATTTCCTTTTCCATTTGGGTGATGGTGTCTTGAGAGTATAAGAACTGAGGGAGTTTTGGGAATGTAACCTACACTCGAGTCTATGGTGACTCCACTATGGGGTTAAGGTACTGAGTCCATTTTAAAATTCTAATTGGGTATTTACCAATATTGTAAACGTTTTTTTTCTATATTTTTCTTATATCCTAAATATTATCTAATTCTATCAAGATATGTCTGTAGTCTAGTACATACATACATACATACTAAATAGACCTAAGAAATTAAATGTTTCAAGAAACGATTTTATATATGCTAAACTAGGGTGATCAAATGAAAATATTCCTACCAAAGTATGGTTAGAAGATGAGAGTAAGAATGACTTATCTGTTTCCTTGAATTGCACATAAACGTGGTCTCCTATTTTTTGAAAAACTACATTTTCATGCTTGAAATATTTCCATTTATGTTTCAGGACTTCATCACAGAATATCATCTATATGTTGGTTGAGATTATTTGATTATGTCGTTGTGGGGCTTGATGCTATTTATTGAGCTTCTTGGGTGTTGAGAAATAAGTAATCTCTTGGCTCCTACTTGTTGAGATGATGATGAGACAACCTCAATGGAGAAATTTTGTTGCTGAATCGGCCATAACTTTAAATAATATATGTATGATTTTTTGAGATTTAGAGACTACAGGTTTCTTCCATCATAAATGGGATCCAATCGAAGAGGGGAGAGAGAAGGATTTTTGGAGGTTAACTCTCTTCCTTTTTATTTTTATTTTAAATTTATTAGATATGGTTTTATGAAAGTATAAAATTATCTTTGAATATAAAAACATGACTAAAACAAGTTGGGTTAAAAACATTACAAATTATTTGTTCTACATGAACAAATATCAAACCATTTTATTAATTTAAAACTCTAAAAAAAATTATAATTAAAAAAATTAAAAAAATGATGTGTTGATAAGATTATGGGGTACATTACGATGAAAGGTTACGAGTCTTACAAATAAATACAATAATAAAATTACATCTCTATAGTAGTATCCGACACAATTAAAAAACAAAAAAAAAAACTTTAAAAAAGAGCTTAAAAATCTATTTCAACATAAAAACACGATGACAAAACAGGACGTAAGCTTAAGAATTTGTATAAGTGGAAAAAAAAACCAACACGTTGTAACACGCACTTTGGTCTTGCAATGTATGCTGAACTAACAATACAATAATGTGCAACAACCGAATTATTACCAAACTACAACTACTAAATATGTACTACTATTACACTCGGACAACCAACATCGAAAAGTTAAAATACATAAAATAAACCTTAGCATAGATTTGAAAATCTAATATCTAGAAAAAAAATCCAAGAAAAAAAATAAAACTCAAGTTTAGATTTGTAAAACAAAAATCTAGAATTAAACAACCAAACAAACAAAGTCGAAATACATAACAAGATAAAAACATAATTATAGATCTGACAATATAAGATTTAGAACTGAAGACCCCGATAAAAAATCTAAATTTCATAGTCTAGAAAGAAAATCCATAAATCTTGAATATAAAACCAAGACCTAACTAACTACAGGCTTTGAGGTCATACATCAAGACAAAATAAGTTGTAGATGGATAAAAAATGACTCTCAAAATACTCTAATTCATGGATCATACGGAGGTATGAAGATCCCTAGAAAAGATCGCAACCAAACACGTCGATGCACAAAACACGGTACTAACACTAACCGATAGAAAATTTAGGAGCGTTTTGGTTTCAGATTTTAGATTTTCAGAAGAGATCAGAAGAATATATCCACAATCATACTTTGCCGATACCTATATTTTTAATATAATAACAAGGAATGCTTCGGTGACGTCATCCCTAACCTCTTTTAATACTCAAGTATTGTATAAAAAATTAAATATTATCTTACACTCTTTGAAGGATGATTTTATCTTCGTGTATAGAATACAAAGTTTAATTGACTTGTCTCAATAAACCATTTCATTGATGAATGTGCGTATTTAGCACCAATATAAATAAAATTATACATGACCATATTCCAAGAAACAACTCAAAATCAGTTGTCGAATACACGATCATGTTTCAAGCAGCAAGATGCTCATCCAATATATTTATTTCAATAAATAATTTATTCGTGTTGACTAAAATATTTATGTTTGTATTTCACTTGCATAATAAGTGTGTTGCGTCTGAAAATATATGTTTGGTTATGCCCCAGCAGCGCCAAATATCATGTGTTAACATAATATAATCCAAAGTGTGAATACAATAACCCACAAAGATAATATGCATATATTGGTAAGAAAATGAAAAGTTTGTTATATGATATTTTTTACGTTTAGATTTTACATACTCACACACAACTGAAACTTAGTATTGAATGGTTACTTTAGTATATGTCACAAAACATTATATCGACCTACATGAAGGTCTTTTAGTTTTTAGGTTGTGGTTGTAACCAACATTATTTCCCTAAAGAAATGGTATACATAAGTAATGTATAATGCACTGGTGCCTAACATCTCGGTTAAAGATTACAAAAAGTTGATTCATGTTAATGCTTGTCCACTTTTAACACTTGAGAAACTTCAGCTTGTATGTCAAAAGTTTTGTTTCGTATTTTATTTGAGTATTTTCATTAATATAAGTGTTTCATTTTTCTTGTCGTGACTTTGTATTCAACTTTGGACAATAGGTTGAGAAATAACATTGATTTTCACTTTTTCCTAAGGAAAACTTTAAAGAGTAGAATCATGATATCATGCTCTAGTTAAGACTCAGTGATATAGATCATTGGAATATGAGGGTACAAATCATTCTTCTTACGTAGAAGAGTACACATGATGAAGGGTTGCACTTCGAGAGGTGGGAACCTTCCAACCAGATTTATCTATATGTATTACGAAAAAAGGTCTCTCTGGTGTTACTAATTTCTTTACCCATCAAAATGAAGTATATTGAGAATGTTTACCCATTTTACAAAAAACATTAAGTTGTAATATGTAAAAATTAATGGGCAATTGTGAAACTCTCTATAATGAAGTACATACTGCATGCCAAGATTTGTGAGCACCTCATGGAGATGAATTCTCTGCATAATAAGTTAAAGCCACGTAATGTTAAACTCTTATAAATTGGCATTGTTTGTCGCTTTTCGCATAATTGTTTTCATAAAATTTCTACACTACTTACAACTAAAAAATGTGAAATAAGTTTTTAATACCCTCATTTATAAGATTGTACATACTAATACGAAATATGTTCAGATGAACAAATAGGCCAATATGGTAAATCACTAAAAAATTAATTTAAAGAGCAATCATACAAGAATATTTGATACAGTTGCATAACATACAGGTTATGGTTCTGACTCACAGGGTACCTACGCAAAAAAGAAAATGGGTAGAAGAAAATTAAGAGCATGTTTCCATTGTAAGAGGTTCAACGATATGAATTAGTATTATGAGGACTGGAAAACCCGAATGGCTAAGCACTGTAAGATCACATTTGTGGTATGTTAAGTTAATATAGTTTTAATATCAAAGTAAACTTAGTGGGTATGTATAACAGTTTCACCCATTTTATGTCTCTTTTTAGGGTACCATTTGAAGCCCAATTCTCAATTACTGAAATATTTTACTACTTACTGTATAAGGAAATGCTTGCCCTATGGAAGGCATTTGTAGTTTTATTTATTTATTTTGAATTTAGGACACATATTGTTTCTGAATAATGTTTTATATGTTTAATTGTTTAAAAACATTTACTTTTATTTTCCTTGTTGGGAAAGTGTGGTTATGTTTCCTTATTTGGAATCAAACAATTTCATAAATTTTATGACAACTCTCGCTGTTAGGGAAATCAACAATATCCAAACAAGATTCGACCAATACCTAATAAGATTACCCAGCCAAAACTTAGCCACCTCAGCTGAAAAAATTATCAAAGTTAGTGAACACCTACCGAGATGCTGCATGAGGTAATAGAGCTTTGGTTCTTTACATTTTCACGATTTTTTTTTAACAATAAGGAACATAAAGTAAATCAAATACATAGCAAGTAAATCCTACATCCACATGAAACAAACACAATTTATATGTAGGAGGTAACGATAAGTATATACTTAAAAATTATCCACATAGGCTCATACCGAATCCAAAATCTGTTACCCTAATACTACAACTACTCACTGGAGACAAATTGTTCACATGCATGGCTGAAGTGATTAATTCCCATGCAGTCCGTGAACTCTATAGAGGCAATCATCCCTAATAGACCAGTCCTATGACCTCTTACATCTAATAAGGAATTAGTAACATTTGTATGACCTACCCCAACACTTGATAAACAACTGCCAAAGTTTCATTGTTTTCCACACTTTGAACATCTAAAACCTATGATCCATCAAACTTCCGATCAAGAGCCAAAGTCAACAATGGTTGAACTTCTTTTGAAAAGATCAAACCTGAACCTAACTTGAAAAACTTTTCGGTAGAGCAATTCTCATCTCCCCTCTTATGTTCAAAGTTTATCTCAACTCCAGCTTCACCTTTGAAACCTATTACATATCTATGACAACTGAAAGTTAATGGGTTAATCTTAATATGGATTCTAGTTATCCATACAGCTTCATTATTCAATCTCTTGCTATGTCTAGCTGTCAGAAACATACCCCTTAGTCTCCATAAGGTTACGCTCATCTTCTTACATATTCCATTCTTTGGGGTACTTCTCAATATTACACGTCTAAACATAGCAAATTTATAAAAATATATAATGAATGGTATATTCACTAATACCATGCCATTGTCAGTCCTAAACTTATTCAGGTACCTCCAATATTGGATCTTCACCTTCTTTAGTAAGCCCTCAAAAGCCTCCAGCCGTATCTCAACAGACCTATTCCCACCATTAGACGTCCATTCCATTGCAAATTGATCCAAAAGTAACACCATCCGTTTAGTCAGCCTCAATAAAAACATTTGATTCTTGTAAGACCATCAATGTTCTGATGCAGATAGTTTAGCACCGAGATTTATGAAGACTGGCGATCACCCGAAGAATGCGGTGAATTGACAATTTGGAGCTCCGATGTCTAATTTTGACCCACAACACCTTGTTTCGAAGGAAATGACGTCACAAACACAAGTCACGAGCTTTGCTCGTGAGCTATGGGCCTTTTTGTCCATTTGGGCTCATCTATAATTTTATTTTGCATTTTTAATACTTTAGGATATTTTAGTAATTTTCATATTTTTGGTTTTAGGGTTTCACTTGAACCCTTATATAAACATATCTTCTATACATTGTTGAGGGAGTTTTTTTATTAATAAAATTAGGGTTTTTATCCCTCTTTAGCTTCTCTTGCGTTTCACTCTGAATCATAATGGTATCAGACACGGGCAGTCTTGCGAGATGGTGCGAGGAAGAACCAGCGGTCGCGGTGGCGCTGCAGTGACTAGATATACAAGTGATTTCGGTGATCGTGAAGTTGCTGACCTACGCCGTCAGGTGGCTGATCTTACCCGTCAGATGACTGATCTTAACGCTAGGCAACAAGGCACGGAGGTTGAAGGTATCGATAACCCTTTTGGGGAGGGGTTCGAACAGAATACTTCTCACGGCCGACGCTGGGAGCTTGGATTTAAGGTAGACATCCCGGAATTTGATGGTAGCCTTAAGGCAGAGGCGCTTGTTGATTGGTTATCCCAGATTGAGGAAGTATTGGACTTCCAGGAAGTTCCGGAAGAGAGAAGGGTTGCGTTGGTCACCATCCACCTGCGCGGCAAGGCACAGGCTTGGTGGCAGGAAGTGAAGAAGACCCGTCAGCGTGAAGGCAAGGAGAAAGTCTGCAGTTGGGAGAAGTTCAAAAAAAAATCCGCAAGGCTTTCCTACCTTACAAATTTGAGCGGGAACTATTCCAGCGACTCCAGAATCTTCGTCAAGGACCACGATCTGTGGACGAGTATACAAAAGAATTCTATCAGCTGCTGGCTCGTACGGATGTGAACAAGTCGCCGCATCAGCGGGTATCCCGCTATATTGGTGGGTTGCGTCTTCAGCTTCAAGATGTGTTGAACATGTTCGACTCGTGCTCTGTTTCCGAAGCCCATCGGCGTGCCCTCCAGGCAGAAAAATAGTTGGCTCGCTGGACCCAGATTGGCGTACGGACTGGTGATCCTTCACGGACTTCGGTGTCCAAACCAGTTCCACGTCCAACCATTCCCATTGTTCCCATTGGTGCGACCAACCGTTCTGCTGGTAAGTTACGTTGCTTTGACTGTGGAGAATTAGGGCATCGTTAGGTAGAATGTCCGAATGCTGCGGGTGTTAGGGGTCTTTTCTCTCACGAGGCATTTGAACCGGCCCCCATTGTTCCTGATGGTCTCCCAAAGTTTGATACATATGATGATGATATGGCGGAGGTTACGGCGGAGGTTGTGAAAGTTGATGTGTTTGTAGATGTGTTTCTCGTTGCTAGCCCTGTTGTGACTAATGTGTTTGCAGATGTGTTTCCTATTGCTAGCCCTGTTAAGACTGATGTGTTTGGAGAGGTGTTTCCTATTGCTAGCCATGTTGGGACTGATGTGTTTGCAGATGTGTTTCCTGTTGCTAGCCCTATTGGGACTGATGTGTTTGCAGATGTGCTTCCTGTTGTTAGCCCTATTGGGACTGATGTGTTTGCAGATGTGTTTCCCGTTGCTAGCCCTGTTGTGACTAATGTGTTTGCAGATGTGTTTCCTATTGCTAGCCCTGTTAGGACTGATGTGTTTGCAGAGGTGTTTCCTATTGCTATCCATGTTGGGACTGATGTGTTTGCAGATGTGTTTCCCGTTGCTCGCCCTGTTGGGACTGATGTGCTTGCAGATGTGTTTCCCATTGCTAGCTCTGTTGTGACTGATGTGTTTGCCGATGTGTTTCTTATTGCTAGACCTGTTGGGACTGATGTGTTTACAGATGTGTTTCGTGTTTCTGACCGTGACACCAGGTTTGTGAGTCATTTATGGCGCAGTTTATGGCGCATGGTGAATATGCAGCTCAGTTTCAGTCGTACCTACCACCCCCAGACTGATGGTCCGACAGAAGTGGTTAATCGTTCCCTCGGTAACTTGTTGCGCAGCCTGGTGGGAGATCACCCGAAGGCATGGGATCAGCGCCTACCGCATGCAGAGTTTGCCCACAATCATGCCCTTCACCACTCGACGGGTCTTTGTCCTTTCCAGGTGATGTATGGTATTGTGCCCCGGGGTCCTGTCGACTTGCTCGCCCTGCCCAGTACAATTCGTGTTAACACAACTGCTGAGGAGCTTGTATCGCAGATTCGCCAAACCCACCAGACGACTTACGATCAGCTTGTCTTGAGCACCGCCAAGTATAAGTCTGAGGCGGATTCTCATCGTCGTCCTGTTCAGTTCGAAGTTGGTGACTATGTGTGGGACGTTTTAACCACAAATCGGTACCCTGCTAGTGAGTACAACAAACTCGCCGCCCGGAAGATTGGCCCGGTGGACATTGTGGAGCGGGTCAACCCGAATGCTTATCGACTCCGTTTGCCTATGCATCTTCGTACGTCTGATGTCTTTAATGTTAAGCATCTGATTCCTTATGCATATGACTCTTCTGACGAGGAGACTGGTTCTGATTCAAGGACGAATCTTCTCGACCCCGGGCGGGAATGATGCAGATAGTTTAGCGCTGAGATTTATGAAGACTGGCGATCACCCGAAGAATGCGGTGAATTGACAGTTTGGAGTTCCGGTGTCTGATTTTGACCCACAACACCTTGTTTCGAAGGAAACGACGTCACGAGCTTTGCTCGTGAGCTATGGGCCTTTTTGGGCATTTGGGCTCATCTATCATCTTATTTTGCATTTTTAATACTTTAAGATATTTTAGTAATTTTCATATTTTTTGTTTTAGGGTTTCACTTGAACCCTATATAAACATATCTTCTATACATTGTTGAGGGAGTTGTTTTTTATTAATAAAATTAGGGTTTTTATCCCTCTTTAGCTTCTCTTGCGTTTCACTCTGAATCATGTTCCATCTTCACTATTATACTCAAACCTTTACTCATCTAATACTCTTCAATCTGTAACAATATAATACTCAACAACACGACCTTACCACTTTCAAACACTTCTACGTTTTCAAACCAAATTTTGTTGGAAATCATACGTAATGTCGCTCTGTAACCAAGAACCCACTTATTATTATGCATCTAAGAAGAGTCCATCAAACCATCAGTATAGTCATATTTATCCGAAACTTTTACAACATTTCCAGCTTCAGCATTTAACTATTTATATGCTTCCCCCACTCGGGGTAGTTCCTACTAATATGACCATATGTTTGGCAGCACCAATATTACACCATAAAACCATCACCATTCTTGATTGAATTTATTCATGAAGTCCTTCCGCTCATACGTAGTACGGGACCGTCAAAGTGGCTCTTCATAACTAACTTCTTTTGAAGATTATTTGAGTTCAAAACACTCTTAACTTTGGCCATCGTGAGAGACTATTTACTATAAAGAATGTAGCCATTAAAGTGCTCATACACTTCTAACAAAGAGCTTAAGAGAATTATTTCTTGATCATCATCTTTTACATTGACAATAATGACATTCAAATCAAGAATGATTCCATTGAAATCGTCCAAGTGTCTTCAGATCGTTTTGCTATCATCCATCTACAACATACACAACTACTTCTTGAAGTACAAAATGTTCGCAAATGATTTTTTCATGTAAATAACTTTCATCTTATTCCAAATCCCCATGACCAAGGACTCTTCAGAGAACTTTTAAAGCACCTCATCCCTCAAGCTCAAGATCATAACAATATAGGCCTTGGACAACACATCAACATCAATACTATTCGCACATTTCTCTTCTTTGATAACATATATTCTTATCTATACCACGAATGCTTTAAACTTATAAGGATATAAGTATATGTATTTGCATTACAAGAAATCTAAAGCCATCGAAAATTTGAAATCTTCTAAGTCCAATGTTGAGTTATGGCTTGGTAACATATTTAAACCTATCAAACTTGACTATACCATTGAATACTCTATCGATATGATAGATGTAATTAATAACATTATGGACCATTTACCTTTAACCTAGAAACGTACAAAATCTTTCTTCAATACATCATGGATTATAGCTATTGTAATATGTGGTTTAATAATTAAAATTTAATAATTATCTAATTAAATTATATTAGATTAGAAAATCGACGAATAATATAGTAGTATCATAGACTTGAATGTGTGTGTATAAGTTAGGTTAGTAAATGTTGAAAATTTATGGATATACTAATGGTGTATTTAGTCATTGTTATAAGGCAATCCAATTAATAAGTTATTAGGTTATGTATATAAATATGGATTTGACCAATAAGTGAAAACCTATTATAAGTGTAAATATCAGGTTAAATTTGGGCTCTATGAAGGATTATTCCCAAATATTAAAAAATAAGATTAAATTGATAAGTTCAATGACTAAATTGATATAAAAAAATTTAGTGGGTTATGGTCCTTGATCAAAAGAGAAATAAAGAGGTATAATACAATTAAATTAGATACTAAACCTAATTGCATTATCACATATAAGTACGATTCATCATATGATTATTTCACCTATCATACAATTTTGTCCCATTTTTTATAGGTCCGACCACACAAAAATTTAACATCTATTTTCTTTTGTTTTATTGTATTTTATGCAGATTATGATTTTAGGTCAACCCAAGATACAACTAGAGGATTGTATATCAACTTGAAATGCAGAACAAGATTGAAAATGACTCGATAGTAGATCCATCAGACTCACAAAAGCATGATCAAGAACACGAAGAACACAAAAGGAACTCATATAATCAGTCATTGTTAGGATGAACAACTTGAGTGTTAAGTTATTTATAAATCTTATTCCTAATATTATAATTGATAGAAACAAGGAACAATTTTTTGTTTATGTATAAAGCTATTGTAATATGTGGTTTAATAATTATCTAATTAAATTATATTAGATTAGAAAATCGACAAATAATATAGTAGTATCATAGACTTGAATGTGTGTGTATAAGTTAGGTTAGTAAATGTTGAAAATTTATGGATATACTAATGGTGTATTTAGTCATTATTATAAGGCAATCCAATTAATAAGTTATTAGGTTATGTATATAAATATGGATTGGACCAATAAGTGAAAACCTATTATAAGTGTAAATATCAGGTTAAATTTGGGCTCTATGAAGGATTATTCCCAAATATTAAAAATTAAGATTAAATTGATAAGTTCAATGACTAAATTGATATAAAAACATTTAGTGGGTTATGGTCCTTGATCAAAAGAGAAATAAAGAGGTATAATACAATTAAATTAGATACTAAACCTAATTGCATTATCACATATAAGTACGATTCATCATATGATTATTTCACCTATCATACAATTTTGTCCCATTTTTTATAGGTCCGACCACACAAAAACTTAACATCTATTTTCTTTTGTTTTATTGTATTTTATGCAGATCATGATTTTAGGTCAACCCAAGATACAACTAGAGGATTGTATATCAACTTGAAATGCAGAACAAGATTGAAAATGACTTGATAGTAGATCCATCAGACTCACAAAAGCATGATTAAGAACACGAAGAACACAAAAGGAACTCATATAATCAGTCATTGTTAGGATGAACAACTTGAGTGTTAAGTTATTTATAAATCTTATTCCTAATATTATAATTGATAGAAACAAGGAACAATTTTTTGTTTATGTATAATAAAACTATTAAGTCAGTCAATAGATTATATCAACTCGTATCAAAGCTAAGGCTCATTTGTGAATCGATGTAAGATTATATATATACATATGTTCAATTAATCGTATAAAAGCATGTTGATTGAGCTGGTTAAATGTATGGATTTAGGATTATATGAAAATCATATTTTGACTAGTTTAATCGTAGAAATATGCTTAAAATTAGATATTTTGGTTTTTGATGTTCTTAGATGACTTAATTAAGGTTTTTCTCCTTAATTTAAGGTTAATTGGAAAAATGAATTTCTACAGCAAATAGACCCTAGATCGAAGGGTAAAACGAAACGTTGAAGAATAGTCTTGATATTTTCTCCGAGATCACCCCTGATGTGATTGGCAAATGGTATGAAGACTTTCGCTGCGATCATCTCTATTGTGATCACGATGGAAGGTAGGAAAACATTTTCCAAGATTAACCTTGTTGTGATTGCAACAATGTGATTTTATTTGTCGTGACCAGTCTCAGATCGATGCGATGAACACGAGCTGTTAAAACATATAGGCTCTTCGTTGCAACAAAAGATCCATGAAGGTTGTTAGTTTTTGGTCTTCTTTGTTTTTGTGATTTGCAACCACTGATATATGTTTAGGCATGCTTGTTTATATGTGTATGTGGTTGAAATAAGATATGTGTTTAAGTGTTTATGTGAATATGCATGATTAAGGTTGTTTGAATTACGTTAGGTAAATCAGGAAATCAATTAATCGATCCAAAAGAAGGTTAGTTGGTGTATTAAGGATCCTAAAGTCTGAATAATTCATGGATTAAGGATTGCAATTATTACCGACCCAAAGGAATGTCAATATTTGGCATGATTATTACGTAAGTGAAAAAAATCAACGGAAAGTAATCATTAAGTTTTAACTGAAGTAAACGGAATTAGCCCAAATGTGGGTTTCATTTGTACTTGACGAATTAAAACTAGATTAATAATTATTATTTTCAAACTCATATATATGTTAGTATGTTTGCCCTAATGCATTTTATTATTACTAATATGTTATGTTCTACAGGTATAATGCCACATTTAAGCACGTTTAATTAAGTGTTATATGTCAATGAGTGTGTATCTTATATGTTGTATGTGTAAATACATGCAGTTGGAATTGTCGATTAAAATCCCATATGGAATAAGCCTCCCATGCTCGATGGGAAAATTCTAACCAATCTAAAAAGGGAGATTCATTTGTTCCTAAAGTGTCATGATTATGACTGAGCACTTATGGTTCTTACACCCGTCCCCTTAATGAAGCAAGTATTATTGAGGAGAAAATAATAATTTGGGAATCGGGAAAGATCTAATATGTTGTGTTTAACCCTAATGTACCAAAGGATTCCAATTTCTTTTCGTGGAGTTTTTATCAAAGGACATTACCACTGCATCTGAGTTCTTGACAGAAGTTGAGAGAAGTTATAGTAAACATGAGAATGCAGAGATGTAATGCTTAATGAGCGAGTTCTCCAACCATAAAATACCAAGGTAAATTATTTATCAGAGAGCACATTTATGATATATCTATGATCATCATAAAGTTAAAAGAAGTTAAGATGGACCCCTTAAGGAGTGTGCAGTTGGTTCGTCTTTCAGTCTCTTCCATCTAAGTTTAAGCACTTCCAATCCACTTACAACGACATGTGTGAGAAGTCGATAATCAGTGAGATGGTGTTTATTCTACACAAGAGGGGCAAAGGCTGAAAGGTAAACTGGATGAGGTGAATGTAGTAAGCTCAAATAAGGGGGAATGACAAAAGGATGGTAAATGCTTAATATCTGATCAAAGTAAGAAGAAACCAAATGAGATGACCGATGGTTGATGTTTATTTTGCAATGATGAAAAACATATCTAAAGGGAATATGAAAAGTATCAGGTTCAGATGAAAGACAAAGGTAATCCCACAACTTTGGTAGGATTGTAAACTAGTATTGCTTTAGTAGTAAAAAGTACTTGGTGGGTTGATACGACTGCAACCACTAATGTGTGTATTTCTTTGTAGGGAACGTTAAATAGTCGTGATCTCAATGAAGATGAAAGGTCTGTCTACATGGTGGAGGGAAATCCATGCTAGGTTCAAGATGTTTGTAATTTTTATTTAGAATTTTCCATCAGAGATGTATTATTTTTGGAGGATGTATTGGTTGTACCTATTTTAGAAGGAATTTGATTTATATTCATATTTTGGATAAACGCTTAAGTTACCAAGTTTTAAGATCCCAATAGATGATATGATTGCTAAATAGCACGTTGATGAAAAATAAACCCATTTGATCTACATAATTGGATTAGGTATAAATAACATCTAAAGAAACGTTTTGAGTTCTATTATGAAATAAAATTTGAATAGAGTTTATAATTCAACAGTAAAAAACATGTAATTCAACCGTAAAAAAACCATATTCTCCGATTTTTTCTGAAAATACTTTTTCTTTTAAAATCAATTACATGAGATTCCAACACCAAATCTTATCACAAATTGATATTTACCTATTTACCTAGTTTATTTAAGTTTTTATATAAATAAAAAAAAGATAATATATATATTTTTGTTATTTATTATTATGCAATCGATTTTTACAAATAAAAAACTACTTTTATAATAAAGTATTATGATGCTGGGTTTTATGTATACTTACGATGTTTGATATATTATGATAACTAGCTGGTGTTAAATTAGTATTTACTAATAATCACCAAGTAGTTCGAAATATTCATGACCGTTTTTCCTCTTCTGTTTTTTGTATTTTTTTAAATGTCATATCTTTCAAACCATAACTCCAAAAAATTATCTAAACATATCATTGGTTTTGTTTTTTAAGACGAAGAAAACTAGATCCTCAAAAAAAAATTGAACTTTTTTAGCTGTGAAATTATATGCACTTTGGTTGCGATATAAGTCTGGAAAAACAAATGTGTTTAAGTTGCGGAATTACATGTAATTTGGTTGCTACAAAACAATTATGTTCCAATTGCAGAACTATGTGTAATTTGGTTGTGAAAAAACAATTGTGTTTCAGTTGCAGAAATACGTGCAAATATGTTGCGAAAAATAAGAAAAAATAGTTGCGGAATTAAGACTTTGGTTGCTAAATAAGTCTGATTGTGTGGAAAAATAAAATACAAATTGGCGTTGTAAAAATAAGTGTTAATTGGATATTAAACAATTTTTTTGTAGATATGAAAATATGGGTATTTTTTGTTTTAAAACATCTTTTTAAAAAAATAAGAATAAAATGGGAATGTGCTTCAATTACAAAAATACGTGTAATATAGTTGCAAAATAAGTATGAAAAGACAAATGTGTTTTATCTGCGAAATTACATATAACATGGTTGATAAAAAACAAATGTGTTACGACATTACGTGTATTTTGATTGCGAAGATAAAAAAAATTCGAAAATATCATTTATAGATTTTGTTTTGTTCATCTTTATAAAATAAAATGGGCCAGGCTAGAAAAAAGCCACATTTTGATAGATCTCTCACCTATCCCTTCTTTTTAAACTCAAACTTGAATTTCATAATTTATCATTTTCAACCTAACTAATTACTACCATGTCCTTTACTCCCTAAAATTTCTTGAAATCTGAAAATCCTCAAAAATTACCCTAAACCCTGACTATGTACTATCCTAAAACAAGCATTCCACAACCTAAATCCACAAAATCGATTCTGTTTTTAAGAGCATGATTTTGGTATGATTTTAGGTTTTGTTTTCATAGATTAATGTTGTAGAGTTGTTTATTAGATGCGGATCCATCGATTTGGCTTCTATTTTGTTGGAAATTGTGGCGTTTAGATAAATCTAGGGTTTGGCTGTGTGCAGGTGTTCGTCGCATGCGATCATGCTACCAGATTTGTTTTGGTCGCATGAACATGCGACCAGGATGGGTATTTATATATTTTTAAACTTTTTTTTTCAGATTAAAGTTTAAAATATATAGAATTTTAAAAATTAAAAAAAAACTATTTATATAAATTGCTAAATGACAAAATTTAATTAATTATCGATAATTTATTTTTTTCCGGATGTTATCACTAACATATCTTTATTATTTAGATCGAATGATTTTAATTTTTTTTCCAAGAAAGAATATATTTATTGAATTGAAAATTCAAACATATGTTTATTACAAGAGGTTATCTCCTATTACATGGTTGATTATTCTCTTTCTTTTTTCAGTGTCTGTTCTTGTTCCTTGTTCATTTATGCTAGCTTCTGCTTCTTTTTCTTTGTGCATCTTCTATCACCTCTGCTTAGTGATGCTCCTCATATTCCTATCCTTCCTCTGCTTCCTATAGGCTCGTTGTGCTTTGTACCTGCAAGTTTGATTTGGTCAGGTTAAAAACCTGCCATGAAACAGATTACTCAAAAAATCTAAAGTTTCCTAAGTTTAAAGATTCTAGTAAAGTAATAGCAGACAGTTCCTTCAGAGAATGGTTAGCATCAATTTCAAATTTCTTTTGAGTACTAAAGGCATGCTTTGCTAACCAATCAGCCGCCATATTTTGCTCTCTATAAACATGTTTTATAGTCATCGGGGGCATAATTAGTTTTCTGCAGCAAATGATGATCTGTTTGAGATGCCAAGGAAATTTTCCTATTGCTAACATGTTAAATAATCCTAATGAGTCTATTTCTATATCTACCATATTGAAAGTTTTCTCTTTACAGGTTAATAGACCATTTAACAGAGCATGTATCTCAACAATAATAGGTGTGCATTTTCCTAATGTATTGCATTGGGCTATAATCAATTTACCTAAGTTGTTTCTAATAATGAAACCGTAGCTAGCTTCTCCATTCCTTAAGGTTGATCCATCATAGTTTAATTTGTATCTGTTAATGGTGGGACGGATCCATTTGATATATATAAAAGTTTTAGAGTTCTTTATATGGTTAAAACAACTAAGGTCTTTTTCTATATGGTGGTCACCTTTCCAATGTTTTCTATTAAACAATTATGCAGATTCTATAGTTATAAGCATGAATGTTATGTGATTTTTGATTGCTTTAGGTGAAGTGGAAACATTATTATGCTTATGTCTGTTCCTAGCATTCAAAATATTCCATGTTATTAATGCAGGTAAGATAGTCCTAATGTGGGTATCCTTAGCAGTAGATAAAAACCAGAGGTTAATAATATGATTTAATGTCATGTGTTTTCTTATCTTTATCCTAAATTTTTCAGAAAAATAATACCATACTAACCAAGAAGATTCACAAGAAAGAAAAGGATGGTTAACGGATTCTATATTCTGGCAATTTATACATTTTGAAGCAATTTTAACACCTTAATTATAGATTACTGTGTCAACACTAATTATGTTGTTTAATACTCTCCAAAGGGTGAATGAACACTTCTTTGGAGATATATTATTCTATGTTTTTTCTTTTATTAATAAGGTCAAATCTTTTTGCCTAATTAAATTAACAGTGTCTTTTAAGTTAAATGATCCATGAGTGGAAATCTTCCAAATGATGGAATCATCAATGTTAAAGTTAATATGAGTTTTTGTGATTATGTTTATATAAGAAGTAGGTAAGTACATTTGCATTTTAGGTATGTCCCAATTACTATTGTTCCAAAATTCAGTTACCTTAGTAAGTGTGTAATGATGTGAATTCAATTGTGTTAGGGTTATTAAAGGTTTATCATGGTGCCAACAGTCTAACCAAAAATCAATTTCACATTTTCCTAATCTCTATTTAATCTGTTTTTCAGCTTCTTCCTTAATTTCAAACATTCTTTTCCATGTTTTAGAGTCTGATAACTTTAAAGATGATTGAAGAGGATGAATATTTTGACAGTACTTAGAATGCATGAGATTAGACCATAATATTTTATTGTTTCTAAAGTTAAACCATAGCTTATATGAATAGGTTTTCTGAATGTCATCTAAATTTCTAATGTTCAGGCCATTTTCATTGTGAGGTTTGCATATTTTACTCCAATTGCACCATAATATTGTTTTATTGCTTTCATTATAACCCTATAAGAATTTTTTTAGCAACTTGTTGATTTTGTTTATCACTTTCAAAGGTAATCTTATTGATTGCAAGTAGTAGTTAGGATAAGATAGTAAGACTGACTTAATCAATGTTATTCTACCACCAAAGGAAATATTTTTAGAATTCCATTCATTAATTTTGTTTCTTATCTTTTCTATTAACTATTCAAAGTTTATAGAGAAGTTATTTGAGTGAATTGAGATTCCTAGATAAGTAAGATGCAGTTTTGCTTGTTTAAAGCCTAAAAGGTTCTCTAATGCTCTTATTCTAACTTTGTTCATATGTATGGAGGCTATAAATATTGTTTTTTGAATGTTTATTTGTTGGCCAGATAGCAATTGATATGTGTTTAAGAATTTTGAAAGTTTCTTTATATTAGTTAAAGAGCCATTTGTAAAAAGAATTAGATCATTAGCATATGCTAGACAGTTGATTTTTAAAGAACCTTTCATGTTGTAAGACATAAGTTTATTTTGACCAACTAAGTTGTTTAAGCCTCTTATTAGAAATTCCTTTGATATGATAAATAAAATAGGGGACATAAGGCCCCCCTGCCTTAGACCATTGCTTGAGTTAAAAAAGCCATTTGTTTTGCCATTAATTATTATAGAGAATAAAATGTTTCCAATACTCTTCTTAATCAGTTTTATTACTTTTTGATTAAATCCAAAGGAAATCATAACTTCATATATAAATTTGAATTCAAGCTTATCAAAAGCTTTGGCCATGTCTAAGCTGATAATTATGTTATTACCTCGAGATTTTCTATTAAGATCTTTGATTATTTCCTGAGTTATTAAGATGTTAATTTGAATTAATCTTTTTTCAATGTATGCACCTTGTTCCTTAGAAATGATAAAAGGTAATATATTTGATAGTATATTGTTTAATAGTTTGGATATGATTATATTTAAGACTGTGCATAAGCTTATGGGCCTGAATAGTGACTAGGTTTTAGGTTCTTTAACTTTAGGTATAAGGCAGATGAGAGTTGCATATAGGCCTTTAGGGATTTGGGTTTCTGTAAAGTAGTCAGTAACAGCTTTGAGAAGATCATTTTTTATTATTGACCAGCAAGATAAGTAGAATCTGGAGTTGAAACCATCAACTCCAGAAGCACTATTAAGGTTAAGGTTTTTAATAACATTGTATAATTCATCCATTGCTGGCATTTTTGTTATTTCTTCATTATTTTGGTCAGATATGATGTTAGGAATGACATCCTTGATCATTGAAAGGTTGTTCTGATTCTTTGGGCTGTTTAAAAGAGTTTTAGAATGTTCAATAGCAGAAAGACCAGTGCTAAGTTCATCCTCAGTTTAAATATCATTAATTAGAATGCCATTAATTCTTTTTTTTATCTTCTCTTATTTACATAACTATGAAAAGTTGCAGTATTGTTATCACCATATTTTAACGAGTTTGTGTAGCTTTTTTGTTGCCAATATGTTTCCTATCTTTTTAATAATGTTATTAATTTAGTATTAAGTTTGAATAAGTTATTCAAGTTTTCTAAGCTATATGTTTCTTGTAACCTAGTTTCTACATTTCCTATTTCATTCTCAATTTTGCTTAGACATTCAAAAATGTTCCCAAATATGTCAGTATTCCAATTTTTTAAATACTTCTTAAGTTTTTTTAACTTGGACAAAAAAATGTAGATATTAGATGAATCTGTTAAGGGTGAGGACCGGTTACTTTCTACATTCTTAAGAAAATCTTCATGTTCCAACCACATATTTTGGAACCTAAATGAAGGTTTGTGATTTATTGTTTTTGATATAACAGTTATTAACAAGGGTGCGTGGTCAGAACATGTATTGGCCAGGTGCTTCACCTTTGTAATATGAAACATTTCTCTCCATTTTTTAATATTCAGTGATCTGTCTAGCCTTTTCCATTTATGTTTATTTGTCCATGTGTAATTTGTTCCTATATAACCAGAATCTTATAACTTACCGTCTAGAATCATGTTGTTAAAATCATCCATACTTTTGGAGCAAAGTGTGGAGCAATGCAATTGTTCATTTGTGTTTGAGATTGTGTTAAAATCTCCAACAACAAGCCGGGGTAGATTAGTGTTTGAAATGATTCTTAAATGATCCCATAGAGGTACTATATAGGATCTGGTACATTTTGCATAGATTATGGTAATTAGGATTATTTCGTTAGAATGATTTACCATAAAGTGAATAAGTTAGTCTGAATTATCAAGAATAGTGATGTTATAGTTATTTTTCCAGAAAATCCAAATTTTATTACTTATGTTTGCAAAGTATGAATCAAAACCTAATTTATTACCTGTAGATTGCAAGTTATCAACTGATATCATAGGTTCTTGAAGAGTTATGATATCAGTTGAGAATTTTCTAACACTACTTTTAATTCTTTTCAATGTTTTCAGGTTTCCTAGTCCTCTAACGTTCCAATTAAGAATTGTTTTGTTCATTTTGAAGTTTGTTTTGAGGATCTTAAATATCCTTTTAAAGTTATTGGTTTTATTAGTATTTTGCCTCTTGATGATCTCTTGAAGGACTTTTAATTAGGCTTTTTTTGTTTGGGAGATTGAGGTAAACTTAAACTAATCCTACTAGTTTCAGATTCATGCTCTGCTTCTGATGTTTCATCTGTTCCTTCAACATTAAGTATATTAAAAGAGTTGTTTAGTTGAATAGTTTACAAGGCTCCTTCTATTTCTTTTTCAGTAACTTCCAAAGGTTCATTAAGTTGGTTAAAAATTAATGTTTTTCCATTTAAGTCTGTATTCTTTTCAGTGTCATTGCTTAAGTCAGGTGGCTTATCTTTTGCTTCCTTTTCCGCTTTATCAGTTGTTTAAGTTTGTTTCATCTATTTTTTTTATTTTGGAGTTCTATAACATTACCAAATGTTATATTATCCATGATATTATTGTTTAATAGATGTTCAGTTTGTTTCTCTTTAGCAAGTTCACTGGTTTCAATTGAAGGTATTGCAATCCATACTTCTTTAAAAAAAAGTTTGGACTAATTATTTTTTATATTGTTTTTTTCAGTTCTGTTTTTAATCATGTTTTTTTCCAATTCCTCCTTTTTACAATATTTTTCTTGATGTCCTATATGTTTACATTTCTTACAGTAGAAAGGTTTATTTAAGTAAGTAATATCTTGCCAGAATCCATCATGTTCCCCAAAGGATACCCATATTCTTTGAGGAAGAGGTTTGGAAATATCAGCTAGTATCCATGCTTTACTTTTGTTATAGCTTGCTATGTTATTTTATGGAACCCATATTGTTAAGGGCAATCCAATTTCCTTAGCAATATGAGCAACAGAGTCTGGATTGTATAATATTTCAGGAAGTTTCGACAGGGAGATCCAAAAAAGAGTCATAGGAGACTCATTTTTGGGGTGAAACTCAGGTGTCCATTTGAGGATTCTAAATGGTAGGTTACCTATGGTTCTAATCGGTTTGGCCCGGAGTTTTTTAACATCATCTAGTGAGTCTAATTCTACAAAGAAATGTCTGTAGTCCCATTTATAAATGTTGCATGAACCCAGGAAACTAAATGAAGAGATGTATGACTTGAATTCACTAAAAATTGGACTTCCAGATGAGAACTTGGCAATTAATGTAGTTCCAGCTATATTTGTTAAATAATACTTATCTGTAGTTTGAAATTGCACCGAGACGTAATCTCCTCATGTATGACTTCTTTGTGATTGAAGTCATTCCTTGACGCTTTAGCTCCAACCATGTCTGCATATGTCCTTCTTTTTACTCCTTCTTTCTTTGATAGCGAATCTTTAAATATTGGGTTTGAAATCATGTGAGGCAGGTTCTTTGTCGTGGTATTGGTCTTGAGTGGAGGAAAGTCTTCATTTTGTGGTTTGAGTGCTCAGTTGAATCTATAGCTTTGTTTTTGCCGGTTTTTATAGTCGTTTTTTATCAGATTGAAGAGATTCAATGGTTAAAGTTTTTGTTCTAGGGTTACGATTTGGGGTTTTTTATGGGAGAAAAAATGAGAGAAAAAGCTACGCTATCGAAAGAGTGAGGTTCGATCTGTCCTCGAGATGAGAAAAGTCAGGAGAGAAAGTTAGTGCACAAAAGCAAATGGGCTTCTTGGATATACGATCGACTTCGTAGAGCCAGATCGACTGATTTTTATGTCATAAACAATTTTATATTATTTACTTACCAAATATATATTTTAATTTTAATTATTTATTTACTTAATAAATATTCCTATTTATTGTTGGTTTTATATCCGGTGGTCATATCTGTAAGAAAAATCATATCACCAAATATATTGTCTTATTTTATGAATATTTATTATTTTCAAATAAAAAGATATGATGCGATTGTTTGTATAATAAAATATATTAAAGAATATTTTTTATAGAATACTTTACAACCCAAGTTCCATATTTTTAAAGAAGATATGATTGATATGTACCCAGTCATCTGATGTATACGGAGATGCTGATCGCTACGTAGATGCATACTAAAAACTAAAAGCAAGGTTGTATTCGAAGCCGGTCGAGATATTGTTTGATTTAACTTTTAGTTTCTTTGTTCAACATTAAATTATTTTGTTAATAAATTGTTAAAGTATATTTTTAATAGATGTTAAAATGGCATACTTTTTTGTTACTTACCTGAGAAAAATACATTTTTTTTTGCTTGGTGTACAAGATTGCATAGTTTTAAATATTATCCTCAATTCTTTAAGTTTGTAAAGAAAATTTTGGATTTAATTTAACACAATAAAGGATTGGAACAGAGTTAGGAAATAACCATTTATAATTCTATGTGAAAATAATGTTTTACGTCGGAATTCGTTGAATGCTCGTTAGAAACATCGATAAAATTGAAAATACATTCCATTAAAAAAAACAAGGTATTATGATTTATTTATTTATTATTATTATTATTATTTTGGAAATATTTTTTTAGGATATAGTAAGGTCTGCGAATTCAAATACAAATAACAAAATATTTGAATTTTGATTTAATAAAATTTGATAGTAACGAGAGAGTTGTACTTAAGAAAGAATTTGAGATTTTGTAAAAGCTTATTTTGTTCTATCTTATCTATTTATAGAAGTGATAAAATTTTCCAAATGGTTGTGATCATTCACAAATTCCTAAATAGAATTACCACATTTCAAGAAGCAACTTTTCAGATTACTCAACTCTTCTAAAAAATACATCCCTTCGGGTTGATCGCGATAAACATGTCAGTTAACGGATAATAGTTGTTAACCGTGCTTAAAAAATTCAAATGTGCATGACTTCACCAAGATCAATGAAACATAAAGTTTGTAAGCTTTTGGTAGACTTGGTCCCGACGAAGTCACTTCGTCACGATCATTGATCGCGATCAAGTTGGGTAGAAGCGAGGCATAGAGGATTATATGTGTTACTCATCGCGATGATCTTCTTTCCTAGACCACACTGCCCATGAACTTCGACCTACGTGCTCGTTAAACCAGGTTAACCACATTAATCAATATTTTTAACAATATTCCACTTGATTAAATGAAATATCTTATCTCATCTTTGAGATAACGTTTGCGCGTAAAACAAATTATATTTCGATTTGAAGTTTACCTTCGTGTAAAGATAGCAAAGTCAATTAGAAAAATATTGTTAAGTCGTAACTTTGAACCAACCTACCAATTAACTTAGCCAACGATCTCACAAACACAGTTGTTTTATCAAATGTTTGTTCATATTATACTTTAGGTTTATGTTGATCGTGTGCTCTATCCATTTCAAGAATCATAACTTGAGAGGAACTCGTTTTATCATGACAAGAAATACCATCTTTGAATTCTTATAGGCATAATTCTTACAATATCTTCGTTACTTCTAAAAACACATGTCACACGAAGACTAAATTATATTAAAAGTTCATTTGAACTTTTCCATCTACGATAACAACCAACATATTACATACACATCACAAATGAAACTCTAATTTATATACGGGGAATCTTTCACAAACAACTTGTTGTTACCCATTGTAAAATTCGATGCTTATGTTCATTATAGTCAAAGTGGGTTGTCATTGTTTGTAAAATATTATTTAAGAGTCTTAATTGCATCCCTCTAATTTTAGAGTTTACCAATTCTCGAGATAATAATTTGATAAATGGATCGATTAAGTTCTCACTAGAAAGTACGTATGAGACTCATATATTACCGTTTATATATAATTGTCTAACATACTCATGTGTTAGACTTATATGTCTAGCTTTCCCATTTTAGATTCCATTGTATGCTCTACCGAATGTTTTTTAACTATCATAATATATTTATATTATAATATTCCCCTTGGAGGTGAATGATATTTCCAACAAAATATTTCTTAACCATTTAATCTCTTTACCCATTGTGGTCAAGGCTATAAACTTAGACTACATATTCAAATGGAATATACATATTGTTTTTTTATTATCAAAAAACAACAACTTGAAAAAATAAACACCTATTTTCTCGTTCATTTGTTATCGACTAAACTAGTGATCGAACTTGCATCAGTGTATCCCTCGCGTACTCTGGGAAAGTTAGAATATTGAATGCACATTTCTTTAGTCTTTTTCAAGTATCCCAAGACCCTTTCAATTGCCTTCAGAGTGTCCCGTAGTTGGATTACTCATAAATAGACTTAATTTACTTACTGCAAAATATATATGCGTCCTACCATATAATGCTACCTACATTATTTCACTAGCATATTCTAATTGATCCAATGTTCTTCCTTTGTTTTTTCAAATTTTATAAGTAGGATCAAATAACGTTTGTGCTTATTTAAATTTTAAATTCTTGAATTTATTAAGTACCTTCTATATTATGATTGGCTTATAACACAACCTCCACTATTTTTTAATACTTTAATTCCTAAAATAATGTCTACTTCATTATGAAAATTCATCTTAAAAGTTAAGGATAATAACCTCTTTGTTTTAATAATCCTTTTTATATCATAACTTACTATGTAAGCAAATCATTTACATATAGACATACACTGACTATTACATCACAATGAACTTTAATATATAAACATGTGTTAGTCGTATTATGTCTAAACCTATCATATACAATTGCACGATCAAACATTTCATGCCACTTTTTAGGTGTTTGCTTAAGACCATATGATAAATTAACAAACCTACAAATCTTAGACTCATTCTTTGGAAGTAGAAAGCCCTCAGGTTGTTCCATATAAAGCTCTTCATTGAGATCTTCATTTAGAAAAATTGTTGTGACATCCATTTGGTGAATCTTTAGATTATATATTCTTTCAAATGAAAAGAGAATTCTTATGTTTGTGGTTCTTGCAACCGGATCATAGGTGTCAAAATAATTTATTCATTCATTTTGCTGAAACCCTTATATACTAGTCTTGCTTTAAAGGCTTGATATAGTCTAACTATATCATATTTCTTATTAAATAACCACCTATAACAAATTGGTTTTGATCTTGAATGTAAATTAACCAACTCTCAATTTTGATTTGATAGTATTGAATCCATTTCATCAATTATAGCCTCTTTCCAAAGTGCAGAATCTCGGGATGTTAAGTCTTCCTTATAAGATTAGAGTTGTTTTCTAAAGAAAGTACTACCATGATTTTTAGATAATTTATTTATAAATTTGTCTACCAAATGTAAGGAAATACTTTGAGATTCTATCTCATTGGATCTTAACTTTTTAGGTTTATTTTCTCTTTGACTCGTAAAGGTTTACGCGGTGGCTCATCAACTAAAGGTATTTTTCAAAGTCTATTTTTAGTTTTTAGAATGTTTTAGTAACTATTATCATTGGAAAACATTTATTCGAAAATTCCACCTATCTTGATTCAAATACCACATTAAAGTCCAAGTATAATAACCTATAAGCCTTTTTAGTGGCCGCATAACCAATAAACACACATCTTGTCTCCTTAGGACCTAATTGTACTCTTCTTAGATTTGTGTTTTTGTAAAAAGCTAAAGACCCCCACACTGAAATATTCAATGTTTGGTTTTCTTCTTTTTCATAACTCATTATGAGACATTCTTATTTTTTAAAGAGGAATATGATTACAAATATGACATGCACTTAAAACAAGCTAACCCTATAAATTAATATGAATTTTTGAATCAAATAGCACGACATTGGTCATCTTAATCAAACTTCTATTTTTGTACTCAACCAATCCACTTTTTTGGAATATAAGGTGTTGACCAATGATGAATTATCCCCATGATCTTTACAAAAACTACAAATTTATCTTGAAAATGATTATCCACCTATATCCCATGCTTTTCACACAAACTACAAATTTATCTTGAAAATGATTTTCTGAAGGCATACTAAAGGCATCGCCTTTATGTTTAAGCAAATATACATAAGTAAATCTATAGTAGTCATCGATTAAAGTTATGAAGTAAATTTTACCCTCACCTGTCAATATATTGTTTAACTCACATATGTCATTGTGTATTAACTCTAACAATTATGTGCATCTTTCTATAAAATTGTAAGCTTCTTAATCATTTTTTATTCTACACATAATTCACATTTTTCATACGAGTCTATATCATATTTTATAATCCAATTTTAAAAATTATATTTATCGTTATATATCTTATATGAACAAGTCTACCATGTCATAATAAATAATCATTATGAGAACAAGAGTAAATAAAATACTTCACTTCATTAATAATAGCATAAGTTAGTACATGGTTTTACCGGCATTGAACAGTACATCGTCCCTCGACTATCGCGTTTGGTGGCAGATAGTCCCTTGACATTCAAATGTCTGTTGACAGTCCCTAGACTATTGCGTTTGGATAAAGTTAGTCCACCAGATCCTATGATCCATGAGAGGCTGCCACCTATTACCATAGTCCCCAGATTTTTGTATCACCACTAGTCCCTTGAGTTTAGGTAAAACCAAAAATATAGAATATTACGGATAACTAAACTCAAGTGACTAGTGGTGATACAAAAATATGAGGACTATGGTGACAGGTGGCAGCCTCTCATGGATGAGAGGATCTAGTGGACTAAGCTTATCCAAACGCGATAGTCCAGGGACTGTCAACGGACATTTGAAAGTCAAAGGACTATTTGCCACCAAACGCGATAGTCGAGGGACGATGTACTGTTCAAAGCCTAGTTTTACCATATTCTTACAAGAGTATTCTTTTATTTACAAATGTTCTAACCTTAGACAAAACAATGTTTCCAGATTCATACGCACACCAAATTCTAGCTTTAGACAACAGATCAACAGAAACTAAATTTTTCTTTATGTCTAGAACATATAATATATTTGCAAGAGTTGTTTTCTTACCATCTTTTCGGGTCTTTCAACATTGTTCTTATTTATGTTCCCACCTGTACCTATTTTGTGTTATTGCTTAGTTTCATTGTTTTATATAAGGATTTGTTATGGGAGATATGAACAGATGCACAGGTATCGTACCACCAACCTGAAGTCTTATCTTCAATAATATTGACCTTCGTCACCATTGCAACAATGTATTTTTATCTCATAGTTTAAGGTTTTACGTACGAGAAAAATGACTTAGTTTTCCACACATAAAGAAATTTCCTTTTACACCGTAAATGTATTATTGTTCTTGTTTTGAAATAATTTCTGCATGGTTTTTAGTTTCTTCTATTTTGGTTTCATTGCATTCCCACTCATAAAGGCTCCAATTTTGGATTCTTCTTTCGCAACTTTAACACATGATTCTTCTTCAATACTTAAGTTTATTTGGATTCCTTCTAAACTATACTCTTCGAATTTATGAAGTATCCTCTTACGATAATTTTTCAAGATATAGACAACTTTGCTATGATTGCTTCCACTTGACGTATTTTAAGCACTAGTTTGACGAATACAAGTTTATTTACTATGATGTGCACCTCATGAATTGGAAGAGAAGTGTTTTCCATCAATAATTGTAAAATCAAAATATTAAAAAGTTAAGAATTTATTCATAGCTTTTTTTGGTTTTATATATTTCTTCAAGTGCATTCCGAATATTCAACATTGAAATCTCACTTGTGTAAATGTGAAATGGACGAATTAAAAGTGTGTTCAAGATATTTCTCTGACATATAAGATTACCCTCCTCTTGCTTGTGCCTCTATGCTTTAAGTTTTTTGGTGTTATTGTCATTAACTTCTAGGATTTTTGCCAAGTTAGGATCGAGAATGCAATAATAGTTATATTGTCTTGCCATCGTGTAAAATTTGATCAATCGAAACGACCAAATCGAACAAAATCCACTTCGAAATTGATAATAATTTTTTTTAGAGGTCCATTTATTTATGGCAAATACTTCCCTACGATCACAATCATTCATAAATTTTTAAATAAAATTATTACATATAAAAACCAACTAAAAAATTTAAATTTTCCAAGTCTTTAGATTTCATTAGATCGATCCTGATTAGCTTTTTGTTGCGATCAATGTATTAGTTGAAGATTAATAATCCTGCGCTATCGGAACATTATATTTGTATGATCAATTAAACAAAAATTTTGTTAGATTTAATTGCCAAATGGTCACATCCAACTTTTGCTCAAACAAGGCACCGTTTTGCGTAGCAATGTTATTATCTTTTCAGTGAACAACCGGGTTCCGATAATTTGTACTATTTTCTAAACTAACTATACTTAATCAATATTCTAATAATAAATATAAATATATTTTATTTAAAAATTAAAAAATAAAATAATTTCTGTCTTCGATTCATTTACAAATATCTTTTGTTTTGATCATGTCATTTGGTATGGTTTATCTTTTTTACGTTTGGTGTGGACATTAGTTGAATAGCGGCGGTAGAAATCTCTCCAAAATAAATATATTAAAAAACATTAATAACACAAAGGAGGCCGGTATAAAAAAACACAAATAATAGGTTTGGGTTCAATTGAGAAAAAACAGAAGACATACACCCTAAAAGAAGCATAACTTTTGTGTCAAAAGTTAATGAATAAAATATCGGTTATATTTGTGGATCTCAAAAGTTTCTTCAATATAATATTACCTATTGAGACTCCAAATCTGTTAATTTTTCAAATTTCCTTTTCCGATGCCTTCTTTTACAGGTAGAAACAAGACAAAAAGAAAAGTATGTGCACATATAATTTCTTAATCATATGAATAATAAACCTTGTGACTTATGAGTGGTGTGTGTATCAGAAAATAAAATTGTTTATAGATTTGATTCAAAACGAGAAGAAAATTACAAACAACAAGTTGCAGAAAAAGCCACTGTCTTTCTATGGATTCCACTATCTTGTAAGAATAATCCCAGTACGACTAAACAAATGCAAGTTACTACGTATTTATATTCGCTATTTCAGCGGTGTAGAAATTACGGGATAAATTGTTTACGTTTGATGCAGTAATATAAAATTTAATAATTAAATATATAAAACCTTATTTTTTTAATCAGAAAATAAAGTATTATTGATAATAATAATAGTTTATTGTAAACATTTTAAAATTAAAATAGCGTTTATAATAAAAGTCAATTTGATTTTTATAAACTCTTTTTTAATGAAAAATAAAATATCATCAAAAAATATATCCCGTTCTTTATTATTTTTTTAATCATAATATTTTTTTTAAAAAAGTCATATTCAAATACTTCTTTTAATGATTTTAATGGGCTACCATGATGGGTCACCGGTGTTTGACACATGTTGTAAACCTGACATTAAAATTCTTTTGTGCCCAAAACTGGTCACCCACGTTTAAGAATATTACATATAGGGCCACTGCGCGTGTCAATTAACCATACTGAGGCATGTTGAATCCAAAGTTATAATTTTTTGTCACAAATACGGGCATTAGACATTTCACACCTAACATACCCATAAAACTGATTTGTTTCATTGGATTTAATATGTCCAATAACCGTATTATAGTCGCGTTAGTATTGATCCACACTTTATTTATCATCAAAAATGGGTATTTTGGGTGTGAAATGTCCAACGACCGTATTTATAACAAAAAAATTAGAACTTTGGATGTCACGTGTCACCGTACGGTTAATTGCAACGCGACAGTGACCATGTATGGAACATTCGTAGCCAAAGA
Organism: Limnanthes douglasii subsp. nivea; assembly: GCA_036936605.1. Lineage (NCBI taxonomy): Eukaryota > Viridiplantae > Streptophyta > Magnoliopsida > Brassicales > Limnanthaceae > Limnanthes > Limnanthes douglasii. The sequence goes on along the minus strand of JAUPFV010000005.1, from coordinate 223,357,949 downwards.
TGACCCATTTTGGGGACAAATAAACTGTAATAGAAAGAATGCAACAAGTGCCAGACATCAGTGACCAATCATGATTTTTAGCCATTTTAATGTTATATTCATACTTTTATCACATACGAATCTAGTAATCTTCTATGCCTCTCTTATAATCATAGTGAAGTAAAAGAAGTTTTAGATTCTTCTATATTTCATTAGAACGTTAACAGCTGCTCCTCGAACCCTAGTTGATTCTTCAACTTTGATTTTGTCCTCAACCTGAACCATCAAAGCCCCAAAAGTTAAGGCTCTTCTTTTCGTTGTTTCTTTAGCCGGATCTCATGGCAATAATCCTTGGTGAAAAGCTTCCATCGCCACCAATTCTTCATAGTTATCTAAACTTTCTTTTGTCAAAACAAAGCGCTTCGTGTAATCCTTCAACTTTTCTCCAACTTCTTCATTGCATTGGATAATTGTGTCCCCATTTTCGCTCATCTCCTTACTCCCAACAGATTGTCTTCAAAATGCAGTATAAAAATATCTGAAGTTTGAAATGGATCCTCTTGGAATTCGATTATACCATTTCAAAGTTGTTCCCTTGAAAGTCTATGAGAAAGCCCGGCATACTAGTCTGTTATCGTCATCGAAATTCATCATATAATTTTTGAATTGTTCGATGTGAACGTCTGGATCCTGCATCCCATCAAATTTTTCCACTTTTAAAATGTCAAAATGCTTTGGAAGCGTAATAGATCTAATCTCATTCATCAGCGGATAATTCCTCCAATCAACACATTGCACGTACTGATCCTCGGTTCCCATTACAACATACAAATTCTTATCATCCCCATTATACTGATTCGAAGTGTTTCCTTCACACCAGTTAGACTTCCTCAAATATTGAGGTAAACTAGATGAAACATACCTTTGTTTATCTTTCTTTTCTAGAAGAATGACGCTCTTTTGGTGGTTCGAAGCGCACCTTCTTTTGTTCACTCTTGATTTGACGATCAGTGCAAGATCGATCAGATTGAATTCCAGCTTCATTTTGATCATTCGTTTTTCTCACCTCGGATTTAAGCTTTTGTAACTGAATATCATGTTCTCTCTGGTCGTATTTCTGATTCAAAGCGTTTATCTTATTCAAGAGCTTATTCATTCAGAATTCTATCTCAGATTGAGTTTAGTGGATCGAAGTCGACCCTTCTTGTTTATCATCTGTCCTCTGAAAAAAAATAGTGTTTCAACAACTAATCGAACAAACGAGTCCTTTTCAGGATTTATCGCAAAACTTTAAGATTTTTTTTTCAAGATCGATAAAATTCGAACTAACAAAATATGCACAAATTGTTAATTGGTCCCCTCTAGAGTCGCCAATTTGGTGAATCTGATTTCTTAAATCGCCTTAGTAAATGAGTGAAGTCAAGTTTTTAGAAAAAGAAATTGATTATAGAGAGACATAATCAGAGTACTCAAACGTTCTTACTCAAAAATCCAACCCATTTATTAGATCAGCCTTGGACTTTATATAGAGGCGCAAGAATTAGAGTACAACTGAAAACGGTTACATAAAAGGGCTAATTAAACGTTAGTCCCTGATTAAAATACATAGTTCTAAATTCTTCCTTTAACTTTACAATCTCTCACAATCTATTTCATTATTCACATTTCAGTCCTTGAAGTCTCATTTCCTTATAAGATAGAGTCTTTTTGTTGATTCCCAAAAAATCGAATTATTTTTACTTATGTTGTTTGTATGATCTAATACTCTTAAGTATTATCATTCAATATTGGCAAGATCGAAAAAATTTAGGGTTCAATGTGTTCAGGTTTTCCAATGAAGATTGAAGCGTTATTTGAAATGATGGAAAACTTTGAACAAATTGTTGGACTGATTTTAGAGCAATGGGAAGGAGAGGATCACTCCTCCACACATTCTGACTTACTCACGGTGGTTCGAACGGTAGCTCGGCTCCTAAAAGATCAGAGTTTAGCCTCCAAGGTTATGATGTAGATAGAATATCTTCTCTCTATATTTTCACATAATAAACGAATATAAAAATTTGTTTAATTGTGATTTGTTCATATATAAATATTTAGGCATTGAACAGTAAATCGTCCCTCGACTATCGCGTTTGGTGGCAGATAGTCCCTTGACTTTCAAATGTCCGTTGACAGTCCCTGGACTATCACGTTTGGATAAAGTTAGTCCACCAGATCCTCTAATCCATGAGAGGCTGCCACCTGTCACCATAGTCTCCAGATTTTTGTATCACCACTAGTCCCTTGAGTTTAGGTCAAACCCAAAATATAGAAAATTACAGAAAACTAAACTCAAGGGACTAGTGGTGATACAAAAATCTGGGGACTATGGTGACACGTGGCAGCCTCTCATGGATCAGAGGATCTGGTGGACTAACTTTATCCAAATGCGATAGTCTAGGGACTGTCAACGGACATTTGAAAGTCAAGGGACTATTTGCCACCAAACGTGATAGTCGAGGGACGATGTACTGTTCAAAGCCTAAATATTTATATTACATAAAAACAAAACTAAATATAAATATATATTATATAAAATTGATAAATAAAAAAGTACTCGTCTTAATTGAACTCGGTTGAAAAGTCAAATAATAAATTCTATTAAATTAATTTATGATTTTTTTTAGTTTTTTTTAAATATATTTTTCTCTTATTCGTTTTTTATACATTATTATTCATTTAATTTTCTTTTAGAACACTTTTCTATTTCTTTTTTTTCTTTTTTTAATCCAAAATTAAAAAAATTATTATATAAATTAAAAATTACATATTGTATTACAAGGATCCATGAATAATTAAAAAATAGAATGAAATTACAGAACTTAAAATTGTGGAGAGAGAGAGATCTAATAATAAGACAAGGCATCCAGCTTCAAAGGGAAACCATCAGTACCATACTACCATATCTTAATGTGTAATTCCTGCCGTATTGATTTAATTAAGTGTAAATAGAAAAAAGGAACCTTCGAATGGAAGACAATCAAATTATAAATAAAACAATGATTAAACACGTGGGTTAACATAACATAAAGCTAGGCTTTCTAAGAGCACAATTTCTCTAAGAATAGCCTCATGAATTAGTTTCATATTATACATAAGATTCTATTTGGTAAGCCAATCGGCAGCCTGATTTTGAACTCTTGACATGTGCTTGATGGTCATACTAGATAATATTAGGTTTCTACAAATTTGGATGGTATTATTCAAGTACTAAGGAGAAAGGTCATTAACTAACATATCAATTACAATCCTTGAATCAGATTCAACATCAACATATCTATAGCCTAACCCATTGCATATAATGAGGCCATCTAACATTGCAAGAGCTTCAGTAGTTCAAGGGTTAATTTTACCATAAATTATACCGTAAGAATGTAGCATATTACCATGGGGATCTCTAATTAAACCAGCACCAGAGGTTTCGCCATTGTTAAGGGTAGAACCATCAAAATTGAGCTTGACTCTATTACTTACCGGAGCATTCCATTTAAAGTGTCTACATGTGTCATCAACAATAATAAAAATACCAAGATTTTTTGCAATATGAAAATCACCAGTCCATAACTTTGTAGAGTTAATGTTGTTGATGAAAGAGAGATTATGAATTATTTTAGGATAGATAATACTCTATCGTGAAGATAGATTCAGTATATTTTATTTTATTTCTATAAAACCAAATAGTCCAAACTATTATAGTGAGAATGATATTCCTAATATGAATTTTTTTTTGTGACTGTACAGTGTGACCATCTAATAATGTGGTTCATAGTCATGAATCAACTAACATGAATGCCAAATAATGAAGAGAAATAACGCCAAATGTTCCAAGCAGTATCACATTGCACATAAAAATGATTGACAGACTCAATATTATTACAAGATAAACTTTTGGAGGCAATTGAGAAATGGTTTTTTTCAAGATTGGTGTCAATAGACAACCAACCTTTCAAAGATTTCCAGATTTGAAAATAGAGTTTGGCGGGAATGTAGTTATGCAAAAGATTTGAATAAAGAACAGATACATGGGATTTAGCCCTAATATGATTCCAAGTTGGTTTAGTTTCAAAATTTCCAAAATTACCAAGGTTCCAAATAGCTTTATCGTTGGTGCTAATGTTAATATTTGTAGAAAAAATCTTCCTCATATCTAAAGAGGTGCTGTTATAATTTAACTTGTTAATATCTCAATTATTATTAATCTAAAAATTGTTAGCTTTGTTATATCTATACCGATTGTTGTCATCAGAGTCATTGAGTTGGATAAGAGGGGTTTTTTTGAACCATTTATCCAACCAAAAGTCAATTTTTCCATTTCCAAGAATCCAAAAAATATTAGGCTCAACGGTGTTTCTAATTTTCAGAAGCTGTCTCCAAGTAGAAGAACCTTTGGTATTAATGTTAATCTATAAATGATGTTTATCTTTAGAGTAAATGGAATGCATATAGTTTTCCAAAAGAGATATGTTCTTTTTGAAGTTAAACCAGAGTTTGCATGCATAAGTGTCCGGTAAATCTTTGATTTTTATAACATTGAGTCCACCCTCTTTGTAAGGAATGCATAAAACATTTCAATTAGACCAATGTATAGTGCTGGTTTAATTATTAGAGCCCTAGAGAAATATGTTTAAAAGATTATTTATTCTATTAATCATACGTTGAGGAAAGAAACAACTCTGAATACAGAAATTGGGAAAAACCATTGGTACTGATTAAATCAGTATTAATCTTCCCCCAAATGATAGAGAAATAGGGTCCCATTCATTAATTTTAAGTGTGATCTTATTAACTAAGTCGATATACTTATTAATCTTATTATTTTTATCAATATAAATTCCAAGGTATTTAATAGGCAAAGCTATATACTTGAAGCAAGAAGTAACTTCTAAGGCTTTAATTATGTGGTGGGGAAGCTCTGAAGAGGTGATTAAATTTGATTTCTCATTATTTATACTTTGGCTAGAGCAGTTTTGATAAAAATTTAGAAATTTATTGAGTTTGATGATATTGTTTTTGGATCCATTAGAAAAAATGACAAAGTCATCTGTATAAGCTAAGTAGTTAATTTTCATTTTCATATGACTTCTAGTCATATAATGAATTTGGGGATTATTGTTAAAAATATTATTGATTTCTCTTATTATAAAATCATCGGAAAATATGAAGAGACTTAGGGAGATATGATCTCCATGTCTCAAACCATTCAATCCTTTAAAAACCCCATGTAATTCTCCATTGATTAGAATGGAGAAGTCCACAAAGCTTATATTGTTATGAATTAAATTGATAAAATTATTATGAAAGTCAAAAGCTTTCATAATATCTATGAGGAATCTGTGAGAAATGTTGTCAAATGTTTTATTCATATCGATTTTGAGAGCAATATTACTGCCTCTAGACTTTTCGTTAATATCGTGGAGGATTTCATTAGCTAGCAAGATGTGGTCATGAATGCTTCTCCCATGAAAACATTCATCTTGTTCATGGGAAATAATATTGGGGAGGATTAAATTAAGTCTCTCATTTATGACTCTAGACAATATTCTATTACAAATAGTGCAAAGACTTATTGATCTAAAGTCTTTCCACTATTTAGGGAATTAAACATATAGTGGTTGTAAAGACACCATTGAAGGCAATACTACCCTTAAAGTATTCAATAATAACAAAGAATATGTCCTAATTGATAGTATCCCAATAGGTTTGATAAAACATATAATTAAAGCCATCAGAGCCATCCACATAGTTTGTTTTTAAGCATTTGAAAGCAAATGGATTTCTACTATTCTATTTTTTCCTAATAAATAAAATTTTAAAATTTCTTCTTAAATTATGTTACATCTATCACCAAATAATTCTTTTTATCTCTAGCCAAATAAGGGCTTCATCAATATAAGTCTGGTTAGCCAATAAAACAAATAATTATTTATAATTATCGACAAAAGTAATAAATAATAAAACTGAAAGATAAATAATATGTCCACATTATAAAAAAAATAAGTTAATGACATAAATAAAATTCATATCATAAATTAAGGATTTAAATCATATTTTAATATTTAAAATTACATAATATTTAATTGTATAAATAAAAATTATACTTTTTATTTTATTATTTTTAAACTATCAATTTTGATAAGAGAATTGAATAACAAATTCTTTAATAACTGCAAGTGAATAAAAATAATTATTTCTCAATTCAAATTGTCATACTTCTCAATTCAAATTGTCATTGATCAAGATTAATTAGTTTTGCAATACAATTATCTCCGTCTTTTATATTAAACTCATTTATATTTTTCTTACAAAAAATAAAATTTTATATTTTTTCAAGTTCTTTTTCAAAAGACTAGAATATGTTTTTCTTTTCACTGTCGTTTTTGTCTCGATAGAAGTTTTAGTCTACATTTTTCCTTACGTTTTTTTGCGAAGATGAAATTTATTTGGTGATATTTTTGTGTGTATAGGTATGTTTCTCTATAACTTTAAAAGTTTTCAATAAAAAGCGTTTAGTTTTTTTTTTATAAATTGTGTTTTCAACAATTATTAGATACAATTATATTTTCAAAATCTGCCATAACAATCTATTACATAACCATCACAGAGTTAACGTGTTCTTCTATTATTCAACTAAAAATACTAACCTGAATTTATGAAATAAATAGGAGGATGAATTAAAAAAAATCAACTTAAAAAATAAAAGACTTGCTAAAATACTAAACCTTATAGTTGACAATTTAAGATCATGATGGCCATGAACGCTCCAAAAAATCTGGTACCTCTTCTTGAACCCTAGCCTTTATTCCTCCTCATTCATCGCTTAGTAACCATGACCTCTCAAGATATTCAACCTCACCTTGAGGTTAAATCTCCTTCTTCCCAATCTAATCCTCTTGAAAACCATATTTCTCATTTAGAGAAAACTCAGTAAGATCATTCCACAGTCATCGCAACAACATCCTTACAAGAACCTCTAAAATAAGCTCTAATAAAACCTACTACGGAATATTTCCCCAAGTTACCAAAATCACATAAAATGAGATCCAATTCGGTCTTTAAAGCCTTTCCTTCTCCGATTTTACAGAAACAAGATGGTGCTTGGAAGAAAGGAAGCTTCGTGGATATCGTGAAACTAAAAGAGAAGAAATTTAAGCACAAAGATGTAGATTTAAAAAAGAAATGAGAATACCATGCGATCTTTTATCTTTTTCAAATTTCATTATAGTTGCTAAATTCTCTTATGGAAGACCTAAACTGCCTGAATTAAACATTTTCTTGAGTCCTTCAAATTTTTAAGACCATACAATGTATATATTTGGTATTATAAACATGTTTTTATCGAATTTGAAAATATAGATGACCTAGCTAAAATCTGGAAACGAAACGTATATACGATTGCCCAGTTTTATTTTAGGATTCTAAGATGGAATCAAAAATTCAATTCTAAAATGGGGTACCATGAGACTTCAATTTGGATTTCCTTTTTAAAACTCCTCGAATACTTATACAACTCTGATTTAATCACTTAAATGGAAAAAAAAATTGGACTATCTTTTTCTATTTGGGTTCCATCTTATAACATGGCGACTTTCAATTGTTGTAAACAGCTAAACAATGTTGATACCTCTATTCTTCTTCCCCAAATACTGTGGATAAGATTTGGAGAAAAAGAAGGATTATAGCAACCCATCAAATACTTTGAAATTCCAAAGTACTGCAACTATTGCAAGCACTTGGGTCACTCTGACTCTTCATGTTATAAAGAGATTAAAGATTCTAAAGGTGAGGTGATGACAAACAACTAACCTTCAAATACAATCAAACTCAACATATTATCCCTCCAACACATACATAACAAAGGATTATAAAATCTAAACCTCGTGATCTAAATCTTAATCACGATAATAATCTTCTTAATCATCACAGTCAATCCATCTCTAAAAATGTTTCCAAAACTCCTGATGTGTCTATCGACACATAAAATTATCAAAATGTTCATGAAATTAACAATTATATAACCTCTATAATAGAACAAACCAATAATATGTTAACCAATTCTATTTATGAACCTGATGAAAACATTAATACTGAAATACAACAAGCACTTCAGACCGTAGATTTAGCTAACAAACCCATCATATTACAAGATATGGTCATTCCCCACAATAACCACACCTCTCCCAAAATTATTATCTCTGATAGCCGCCCCTCATCCCCAAACAACCATAACTTTTATGAAAACCTTATCCCCAATAAATCAAATATTGAAAAACAGACCCTGAAAAACTTGAACTAGAAAAATCAATTAAAAAAAATCACCATATCAAAAGACAAACCATCTAAACCCTTAACCAAGTTTAACTTCCCCAAAGTATCAACAAGATCCTAAAAATCAACATCCAAATGACCATTTCCATTATTAATTGGAACGCCAGGGGCATTGACAACAATGGAACTGTCAAAAGAATCAAATCAATCATTAAAGCTGAAAACCTTGATTTCATTTCTTTTCAAGAGCCAATTATTTCAAATGATAAGCTTGGTTTCTTAACAAATAAAATTGGTTTTAATTCTGGATTTTCCAATATAAACAACAAAATATGGATCTGATGGAAGCACAATTTCTATATCAATATCCTTATAAAGCATGAACAATTTGTTCATATGATTGTAACTCATCACTCTTGTAAGAAAGAGTTTTTAGTTACTATCATCAATGTGCAATATACTAGAATCCAGAGAACTGAACTCAATATTTATCTTTAAAGAGGTTTTTGTCACCAACAAAAAATGGCTTATTGCTGGAGACTTCAATGTCATCTATAATGCATCTGAACAGTTGGCTTACAAAACATTAAATTTGAGAGCCATTGATGACTCTAATAACATAATTTTGGATTACCAATTAGAGGATCCATGTTACACTGGATCCCAATAGATATGGTACAAAATGGAAAAGACTTGATATGACTTTAATAAATGCATATTGGACAAATTTATTTGATATCACAATGGTGAAACACCTGACTATAACTGGCTCAAATCTTTCACTTTTGTGTATCACCATCTCAACATTTTCCTCTAAGACTAAAATTTCTTTTAAATTCCCAAATATGTAGTTGTTTCATAGTGACTTCCTTCAATCTATATAATGTTTTTGGAAACTTCCTATACATGACACTCCTTTAATTTCCTTTTGGGGACAGTTGAAAAGACTCAAGAAATATCTTAAAATATAGAATACTAAAGTTTTTGGCAACATATTCAATAGTATATCAACTTCTGAAATCAATGTTCAATATGGTGAACATTGCTTAGAAGTTTTAAATAACTCAGAAAACCAAATAAACTTATCTAAAACAAGGGCTATTTATTTAGATCTGCTTGCTAGAGAATAAATATTTTAGGAGCATAAAAGCTCTTCTAATTGGGCAAAAGCTAGTGACAAAAATACTAAATATTTCCATAATTTTGTTAAAAAAATACAAAAAAAGAAACAAAATATATGGCATAATGATAAATGACCCATGGACAGAAGATTAATCTCAAATTGCACCATCTACCATTGATCATTTTAAAAATCTATTAACTTGTCAAGCAAATAACTCTAATATTGATGAATTTATTGACTTAATTTCTCATGTTATTACTCACCTTAAATGCTCTTTAACCCTCCTGATGATGATGAGATCCATCTAAACATTAAATCTTACACTGCTTGTTGGTATATAATTAAACTAGATTTGTGTGATGTCATTAGAGCATACTTCAATAGCAATACTGCACCACCTGACATTTATGCCACTGTAATTTGTTTAATTCATAAAAATAAATCTCCAACATTGTTGCATAACTACAGACCTATCAATATGTGCAATTTCTTTAATAGAAACATCTATAAGATAATCAACACTAGACTAGCTTATATTCTTCCAAAATTATCTCGTTTGAACAAGGTGGTTTTCTCAATATCAAAAATATCAAGGACAACATTCTAATCACTCATGAACTTGTTCATGACATTAATAAAAAATAGAGGTGGCAACATTATTCTTAAGCTTGACATGGCCAAGGCCTTATATAGTGTTTTTTTTTTAAATTTATTTTAACTATAATGATTTTTTTTGCTTCAGTGATAAAGTAATTGAGTTAATTAAAAAAGTTATAAATAATGTTAACTTTTCTATATTTATTAATGGAAATCCTCATGGGTACTTCAAATCCAGCAATGATATAAGGCAGGGTGACACATTATGACCCAACAATTTCATCATTGCTGAAGAATATCTGTTAAGAGGTTTACAAAATCTCTTCCTTTCAAATAACTCATTGTATTACTCTACCATAGGCTATATCAAAATTCTTTATCTTGCATGAATAGTTCTTTAAATAGTATAAAAAAAGTTTGAAAATTCCTTGAACATTATCAATATATATTTGATCAGCTATTAACACTCAAAAAAATTATTTTCATCTTATTTGAGAACATGAATATAAATAGAATTAATATTATTAAAAACACATTTGGTTTCTCCCATAACTTTCTTCCTTTTAAATACTTAGGCATCACCATTCATAAATATAAATATATCGGTCTTTATGATGACCTTGTATCTAAAATAAGAAAAAAACTTATGGAGTGGGATAGTAAATCTCTTCCATTTGGTGGCAGATTGACATTAGTTCAATATGTCCTTATGGACATTCCTATTTTCTTCATGCAAAGAAATCATATTCCCAAATCCACCATTAAGATAATCAATATTTTAATGAAAAAAATTCCTATGGGGCTTTAAAGAAACTACAGTCCAATCATTTGGTCTAACTGGTCCTCTATTTGCAAACCATTTGATGAAAATTGTCTGAATATCAGAAAGCTTTTTGATATTCAGGAAACCTTCTCTTGTCACATATGGATGACTTTCAGAGATAATAAATCATTTTGGGCTCAGTTGATGCATTCCATCTATTGTCCATTTTTTCATCATCTTCAATAAACATTGAATCTAATGATTCCAAAATTTGAAAAATAATTCTTAAAATTGAAACCATTCGTTAGCAATATATATATATATATATATATATATATATATATATATATATATATATATATATATATATTGGAATGTTGGTAAAGACCATATTGACTTCGGGTTAGAAAAATAGAACAACCATCATACTTTAATAACTATGTCTAATCATGAGGATAATAACTGGTATAAAGACACTTTGGTTTCTGAATTATGGTCAAATGGTTCTGGAACCTTGACCTTCTTAGAAACCAAATCCTCTCATATGACATTAATATAAATTCTAAAATTTTCTTAGTTGATTTCAATGAAGACTTCATCATCTGGAAACTATTTAATGATAGTTCATTCTCTTTTAAGAAAACTTGGCAAACATTGAGAACTATCCATCCAAAAACTATTATTCACTCTAAAGTTTGTAATAATATCACCCTAAGAAATTATCATTCCTTTTATGAATACTTCTTAATGGTTTCATTATGTTGATAACATCCTACATCACAAAAATGTTTCATTAGCATCAAAATGTCAGCACTACCCAAATTCAGAAACCATTTCTTACGTATTTGTTGAATGCCAAATATCTTAGGAAGTATGGTAGTACTTCGCATGAATATTTGGCATTCTAATTGGCTATCACATGTCTTTTAATAACATGATACATTCATGGTTTATGACTAAAAATAATACCACACATATAAAAACAACAATTACTCCTATCATCTACTGGACAATTTGGACAGCTCGAAATAATTCAATATATAAAGGAAAATATTGTTCTTCCATAATGTTAATAAATAAATAAAAATCGTAATTATTCAGCTTAGATATTTCTAATCTCCTCAATTATAAATTATGGTTTGATGACTTAAAAGTAGCCAAAAAACTTGGCTTCTTTGATAATATAAGTACTCCCAAACCTCCAATTATAGTTAAATGGATCCCTTCTTCAAACAATCGTATTAAGTTGAATTGTGATGTTGCTTGTACTCCCACTGGTGAATCTAACAGTGGTATTATTCTTAGAGATAATACTGGTAATCTAATCAAAGCTATTGGTCATTTATATGGAAAAAAACATTTCCTTAATTGCTGAGTTTAGGGCATTAATTGATGATTTACTGTTTTATTCACTAATAACCTAATACATGTAGACATTAAAAATGATTCCTTATTGATCATTGAGATGCTTGAATCTGGATTGGCTCACTGGTTTCTTATTCTCTTAATGAATTTTTTTATAAATATTATTAGGCCTCCAATGACTTTAAAGTATGTCTTCTGTGAGCAAAATATTGATACCGATTGGATTTTCTAATTGGGTAATCAAAAACAGATTGTGATTTCAACCCCTCTCAGACTCCTGCTTCCCTCAAGGCCATAATTTATCTTGAAAGCTTAAATTTAGGTTACTTAAGACTTACTAAATAACATTGCATAACTATTTTGTAATATTGTCTAACATGAGAGATCTTGACCATAATCTCTAAAATATTTTATTTTTTAGGATGAACCATATTTTACAGGTACATTACAAGGACCTATCATAGGATTCAATATTTCAATGAAGCTTTCAATGGCCAAATGACTCATCAATATTTCATTTAGAAGACCTTCACTCATTTTAAGAACTTGAAGCCCTGATTTTCATAGGGCATGTCATTTTTGATTATGTAACATCCTCAATATGAGACAAACTTATCTCATTTTGTATCTCTTTTCTAGCTATGGAATTAGTTTTGTGAAAAAAATACTAAACCTTATTCAACAAAATTATTTTTTACAAAACATACATTATATAAGATAAAGAAAACACAAACATGATTCTTTTTTTAAGCTTCACATAATTTTTTAATTGTTATCGATTTTGTATTCTTTAGGGTCGGTTGAATAAAACACCGTGTTATTTATCGTTTTAGACCATGTGCTTGGTATATCAATACAACAACAAAATATAAAGAACTATAAAAAGAGAATGCAAAATCAAATAATACTATATTTCTTAAGAAACCTAAACTGAATTTTTCTAGTCTTATATTTTTAGAACTTTCTAAAAGAAAATGCAAAACTAAATACTATTATTTCGTTTAAGGAACGCGAACTCATGACAAAAATGTAAATAATCTAAATATCTAAGATCAAACTCCATAACCTTGAAAATATATATAATATCAAAATTTGTTTTTTTGATGAAAATCATTTATCAAGACTGACAACAGCTAGTAGCAGATTTACCATGTGTCACTCCCCTTACCCCCAATGCAATTTAGTATAGTAGAGAATTTTCATTTTCGGATTTGTTGAAGGAAGCCATATTAAAAAGTTTTGTTCGAGGGGAAAATAAATTTATCATGAAAAAATAGATATTTATATTGTCAATAATCTTCCATGAATAAACAAAAGTAACTTTTACCATTCCAAGAAACTGTTGGAAAATGGTCATAAATGTATATATTAATTAAATTTAAAATATTCTTTGCACAAAAGTCTTCAAATAGTCTTTCTTTGGTTTGTTTCTGCTATATACACCCAATACATATCTCAAAATCGGTGTAGTCAATAGGGTCTCAAAGATCATCAAACCAACTTGTACCAACACATTGATTGTCATAAGATAAATGAATTTATTTGTTTCCAAATGAAGAAAATTAACTAAAATATAACAAATAAAATTAAATTAAAAAATAAAACAAATATTTATATATATATATGGAGTACAAGCCTCTAAGAAGTAAAATTGAATCTCCTCATTTTTAAGACTTTGGTTTTAGAGTGTATCCTGTAAATAAATACAAACATAAGTTGATCATGTTGTATACACTCACCAAGTATATTTTGCAATGATACTCTATATTAACTTCGAAACTTACAATAGGAGTGAATTTACCTTTTTAGCCATCTAGGCTCTTCTCGCAAAGTTTTACATTGAGTGTCTTTAGCTTACCATGAAAAAGGTTATTTTTGTGATATACTCTCTAACTTTTCCATGTTACTTTTATTTTATTATGGAGAATTTCCCAGCCAGATACTTAATTTCAACCTAATATGAATTAACAAAGCTCTTCTCAAGATATGTTTACACATATTTAGCATTTTTCATGTTAGTATGTTGAGAACCTAAAATTATTTGTGGGACTTCCTTGTGTAACACAGTGACTAAGTCAGTTAAAACGTACTCACCTTTCAAATTGTATCCTCTCATCATAAGTGCTCTTGTATGTAAGATAGTCTAGTTTTTCCTTCCCAATCCAAATATTTTTGTGTTGTTAGGTCCCAATAAGAGCATGCTTTCTATCTTCCACTTCTTAAAATTGTCATCCTCAATAAAATGAGAACCTAAATAGTATTTTTTAGCTAAGTGTCAATAACTAAACAGTAAAAAATATTGCATTAATAAAACAATTTAAATAATTCCAAATAAAGTTGGCATACATACTAAAACAAATTTTTAATTTTTAAGTTATAATAGGCATTCATATGAGCCAAGTTCTATAATCCTTAGCGGGGACGTTAGACGCCAATGCACTATACTTTAGTTCTAGATGTTAACTCTTTAAGAAAGAAAATGTTGGTTCACGGTCATATCTGAAAACAACCAAACCTTCATATGGGCCGATTTTATTATTTTATGGCATACTTAACCAAAAAATTCAACATTGATATACAAGTGAAAATAAACAATCCATGGGTATGTAAGACATCACTCCTTACATTTTAAAGTTTAATTTCTCAAACATGATTGGGTATCACTCCTATATTTTGAGGGACATATATTCATAATTTTTTATGTTTATTTAACACGCACATAATGGGGGACCATAACTATACATCTCTTAAACACTTAACATAACACATAGATATGACATCATAAATACACATGTAATATTATTCGTACTAGATTAATTGAAACTAGTATATTAAAACTTAATAGTTTGTTGCAGAGAATAAGATTTAAGATAACAAACACAGATGCATCACAACAATAGTAAAATAAAGAAACACTTACTACCAGAAGGTCGTTACCACGATAACACATATGAGCACCGTGGTGCAGTTACTACTATAAATTCGTTGACGCGATGATGTACCAGCTTATCGTGGTAACCTCTTGATTTTTATAAGTTGAAAATTTTAATTTTGTACGGAACTACAGTCGGTAAAAAAATAACTGTGGTGCTATGCTATATCAATTATGTTAAACGTGTAATAGAGTACACACAATAAAATCTAAATCATGATTTTATATAGTCTTCAATTGAACATACTGTTCCAATATCTTCAACACCAACATATATCATAAATAGTTTTTTTCCAAAAATCTAAATCAATACTATATCATAATATTCCTAGCTCAACAAACAGGCTCTTATACCAATTATAGAGTCTAAGGTTTGAAATAATATAACTCAATTTCAATATACATACATATATAAATACAATTTATGGTTTTAATATTAGGGAACACAATAGATATCATAAACATATATCATTTTGCATATATTTAAGTAGCGACATAATAGATGTTGAATGCTACAAATCTTTCAACAATATTTAAGCAACGTGTTCGAATAATCACATGACTACGCGATGAATATGTAGTCTTAATAGACTTAGTAGTACAAAATCGTAGACATCTTCTTTTAGGTTTGAGAGACAGAAAGAGAGATCAGGCGTGTGAGGAAAAAGAATACGATGGTATTTTGTTTCTCTCATCCTTATTTATATCTAAGTACTTGTGAATGTATTTGGACTAAATAGTTGATACTTTTTTATGTATGTTCTAAATAGAATCTTGCCTCTAGTAACTTTATTTGCATCTGCTACTACAATCTGATCAGCTCGTACCCATTGAGCGTCATAACTTTATTGGACTAAACTTTATTAAGTGGAATAAGTTTATCAAAAATAGAAAGTCAAAGGACTAAATTTATTGAAAATTAATAGTAGATGGACTATCTTTTAGAAAAAATTGATAGCCAACACATGTAGGAGACTAACTTTATTCAAACTGGATTATCCAGAGACTACCAACGAAATTTTGAAAGTCCAAAGACTATTTGTTAGAATATTCAGTATATTAAGTTTCCTTGTATATGCCTCTAAGTTCTTTATATATTGAGAGCCTTACTTAGGTTTGCATTATAAAAAACAGTTCAATACAAAAAGGAACATTCTCTAATAAACACAAAACCCTAGCCGCTTCCTAGCGGCTACTTCTCTCTTTGTTTTTTAACATGGTATCAGAGCACGTGTGATTCTGGGAATTCTGAACATCCTCAACAACGATAGCTGACAATAAAGTCGTGGTCAGTCAAATCATTGATGAATTAACAATGCAGTTACTGCCATTCTGAGAAATAGTCTTGGAACACAACAACAAACAACTAACCTCGAGAATTTATCCCTAGGGATTAAACTCGATGGTGACAACTATGCTCTATGGGCAAACCTGATGAAGAAAGAAATTGGGGGAAGGGGAGAGGTTCTCACATTACAGGGGAGCCGACACCTCTATCAAAAACTGAAAACACATATACAAGATGGGAACAAGATGATCAATGTGTTTTCACATGGATTATCCAGAATCTTGAATCCAGTTTGGTGAATAATGTCTCGTAATATCCCACTGCAAAATCCCTCTGGGATGGGTTAGCCACCACATACGATTCTGGTACAGATTCGTTACAGGTGTTTAACCTTCATAAGATGGTTAATTCATTGAGGCAAGGGTCCGATACACTAGAAGACTTGTGGAACAAACTGCAGAACATCTGGATGTCTATAGATAGGCGAAATCTGAACCCTATGAAAGACCCAGATGACATTCAGATCTACAATAACAAGACTCAAGAACAAAGACTCTATCAATTGCTAATGGCGATTAATGACAAGATGGAACCAGTCAAGAGAGATATCCTGAAAAAGGATCATCTTCCTTCCGTGGAAACAACATATGCTACAATACGAAGGGAAGTGACCATGCTTAATATACTAAAACCAAGTTCTTCTGATAGTGACTCGATTGAAATTGGAATGGGTTTGGATGTTAAAGATTCTGCACAGAGGTTTAAATTCTGATCCAAAGAGAAAGAAGATAAATCCAAGTTGTATTGTACTCATTATAAAAATGAAGAAACACACTAAAGAGACATGTTTCCAGCTAGTTGGCTATCCAGAATGGTGGGAGGACGGTCATAAGGAGAAAAATAACTAGTGTTTCAGATCTAATGTCAAACGGGCTTCGTCTACAAGTGGCGGTGAAGATCCGACTAAAAATGAGCAAGGAAGTGGCACTGGTTTTGGAGGAATGGCAGTGAACTCCTATGAAAAACTTGGAGGTAAAGGGTTTGAGAAATTAATGAATTGGATCTTTGATTGCGGGGCTACGGACACCATGTCTTATGATCCTAAAGACTTTGGTGATATGTCATCTCCAAAGAAGTCCCATATTGAGACTGCTAGTGGAGAAATTTGTGAAGTCAAAGGGGGAGGTTCAATTATTTTTTCGGAAAAAATGGGAATTAAAAACTGCCTCTATATTCCTTCACTATCCTTAAAGTTATTATCTGTTAGTCAAGTGACAAAACAACTCAACTGTGTGGTTCTTATGTATCCATTTTTTTGCATTTTACAGGATATTCGTACGAAGGAGATCATTGGGCGTGGTACTGAACAAAGAGGTCTTTATTATGTTGATGAGGTAGTTCATAAGGGACATGCTATGCTTGCTCACGGAACAACCGAAAGGCAACTTTGGTTTTGGCACCGACGACTTGGTCAACCTTGTTTTAGCTATCTTAAAAGTTTGTTTCCTAGTCTTTTTTTGAATAATTCTATTCATGAGAAATGTGAAACCTGCATTCTTGCAAAAAATCGTAGGGTCTCATTTAATCAAAGTAATACTAGAGTTGATTATGCTTTTTCGCTAATCCATTCTGATGTTTGGTGTCCAGCACCAAATTCCACTAACAATCAAATCAGATACTTTGTTTTAATTGTGGATGATTTCTCAAGAATGACTTAGATATACTTCATGAAACATAAATCGGAAGTACCAGAAATATTTGTTTGTTTTTACAAAATGATTTTGACTCAATTTGAAAAAAAAAATACAGATTCTCCGTTATGATAATAGAACAAAGTTTGTCTACCAAACAATGCATAATTTTTTCAAAACAAATGGTCTTATCCATCAAACCACTTGTCCAAACACACCTCAACAAAACGGTACTTCAGAACGAAAAAATCGTACTTTACTTGAAAAAACTCGTTCTATTATGATTGAATCTAGAGTTTCTCATTCTCTTTGGCCAGAAGCTCTTGATACAGCCACGTATCTTACAAATCATCTACCAACCCGATGTCTAGGAAATAAAACTCCATTACAAGTGCTTGCCACCCAAGTTAAAATTACATCTGTTATGACCTTACCACCACGTGTCTTTGGTTGTTCGGTGTTTGTTCATATCCCTAAAACTAGTCAAAACAAACTTAATCCGTGTGCTGAAAAGTGTGTATTCGTTGGGTATGGTTTCCATCAAATGGGCTATCGGTGCAATCCGGTTACTCGTCGAATCCATGTCACCATGGACTATGACTTCTTAGAATCCGATTATTTTTTTGACCACCAATCTCGTGCTCAGGGGGAGAAAGTAAGTGAATCACTCGATTGGTTGCTATATGAAAGTTACTTTGAGGATGTGCCGACAGAGTTGGTAGATGGCGCCACCAAACATGCCTCTTCCAACATAAAGGAGACTGATGAGGCAGTTCCTACCACCAATGATTCTCCCAAAGACAATGTCCAACAAGAAATAAATGCCATGGATACTACCAGCGAATCAGCCGAAAAAATGTCCATCAAGAGGTACACAATTTACAATGTCATAATTCACAAAATACTACTGACCATAACATTTCAGGAAGTTCATTTGTTGAAACTCAAACTCTGGTTCTTCCCCCAAGAAAAAATAAAGGGGTTCCTCCTGACCAGTATTCACCGGAACACGTTCCTCGTGCTTTTACATATTTGGTAAAAACGGACAGGAAAGAAATGAAGAAGATTGAAAAGGCGTTTTCAGCTACTATTCTCTCTGAACAAATCCCTAAAACAACTCAAGAAGCTAAGAAGATGACTGAATGGCATGAGGTAATGAATACCGAAATGGAAGCTCTAAAAAGGAATGGTACATGGGAGAATTGTGTGTTACCACAAGGGAAGAAAGCAGTCGGGTGTAGATGAGTGTTTAATATAAAATATAAATCTGATGGCACCATTGAGCGACACAAGGCAAGATTGGTTGCCAAAGGATATACACAAACATATGGTATAGACTACTTTGAAACGTTCTCTCCGGTTGCAAAGATTGACACTATCAGAGTTTTACTTTCAATAGCCACGAATAAAGATTGGCCTCTTCATCAATTTGATGTAAAGAATACTTTCTTACATGGAGACTTGGAAGAAGAGGTATGTATGGAACCCCCACCAGGGTTCTCTGATAGTTTTCAAGTAAATGAGGTATGTAAACTGAAAAGGGCATTATATGGGCTCAAACAGTCTCCTCGTGCTTGGTTTGGGAGATTTACAATGGAAATGAAGTAGTATAGCTACAAACAGAGTAATGAGGATCATACCTTGTTTTACAAAAGGAGAGGAGAATTAGTCACTTGTCTTATAATATATGTCGACGATATGATTATAACGGGGAATGACGAAGAAGAAATTAGCTCTCTTAGGAAAAACCTCTTCAAGGAGTTCGAAATGAAAGACCTTGGGGGATTGAAGTATTTCCAAGGAATCGAGGTTCTTAGGTCAAGAGGAGGGATTTATATCTCCAAACGGAAATATATATTGGATTTATTAGCTGAAGTTGGCATGGTGGATTGCAAACCAAATGACACTCCTATGGTTGTGAATCACAAACTAAAGATAATTGAAAGAGCCAGACCATCGAGTAAAAAAAGGTACCAAAGGTTAGTGGGAAAATTGATTTACTTGGCTCACACTCGACCGACATTGCATACGCGGTGGGAGTAGTTAGCCAGTTCATGCATCATCCTCAGGAACACCATATGGAGGCAGTAATGAGGATTATTCGATATCTCAAAGGCACACTAGGAAGAGGCATAATTTTTAAGAAAAATAGACACCTTGATGTTGAAGTATTCACAGATGCTCATTGGGGAGGGAATCCTAACGACAAACGATCAACTGCTGGCTACTTTACTCTTCTTGGAGGTAACTTGGTGACTTGGAGGAGTAAGAAACAGAAAGTAGTGTCACTGTCAAATGCTGAATCAAAATTTAGAGGAATCGTTAAGGGGATTACCGAGATACTTTGGTTAAAGAAGATAATGAAAGAAATCGGATCCCCTTTGGAAGTGTCCAACTCAGTTAATGTGCGATAATAAAGCTGCAATTAAGATTTCAAAGAACCCGGTACAGCATGATAGAACAAAGCATGTTGAAATAGATAGGCACTTCATAAAAGAAAAGATTGAAGATAGGACAGTCGAACTTTCGTTTGTTAGATCCGAAGACTAACTGACAGACATCCTGACAAAAGCGGTTGCTGCAAGAACATTCGAATCAGTTTTATCCAAGTTGGGTATTGGTGATCCCACTACACAACTTGAGGGGGAGTGTTAGAATATTCAATATATTAAGTTTCCTTGTATAGGCCTCTAAGTTCTCTATATATTGAGAGCCTTACTTGGGTTTGCTTTATAAAAAACAGTTCAATACAAAAAGGAACATTCTCTAATAAACACAAAAACCTAGCCGCTTCCTAGAGGCTACTTCTCTTTTTTTTAACACTATTTGTCACTAAATTCAATAGTCCATAGACAAGTTACTGTTCAAATCCTCTTTTATTATATTTTATAAAGAAAATAACAAAAATCTATCATTTTACATGTTCAAACCCTCATATAATATTGAATAGTATTGATAGATTTTAATTTATATAAAAATATAATAATAAAAAACGCGTAATTGACAGTAGAAAGAGTAAAAAAAAACTTCTATTAGAGAAGTTCTCAAACCCCAACACTTTCTGAAACGCCTCATTTTCCATTGACGCTTTCGATTCATCTTCCTTTTCTGGCGCATTATTTCATTTTTCTCTTTCTTTTTTACTGATTTTTCAAACATTAACTTTAAGTTAATATAGAGAGCTCCTGCTCCAAAAGATACATAACTTTTTTATATATATTTTGCTATGCCTTTTTGTCACAAGCCCATCTCCATATCTTTCATCCTGCTAGCTACCTCTTCCAAACATGATAGCACCGCACTTAGAATACTCTCGCAAAGACTCTTTCATATAGGAATATTTTTCAAATTTTGTGGTTCCTTCTCACAGTTAAACCTTTTTTTATATCTGGTCCCGTGATATTCGTCGTCTGGGAAGAGCTCTTCTTTTTTCATCATTTTGCCGATGTTTTTTATCCATCGTCTTCATCTTCAGAATAGCCTCCGTCTCAAATTTAGATTTTTCTATTTCAAATTTAGGATTCTCCGATTTGGATCTAGTTTTGTTGTAGTTTTGTTGTAGTTTTATGTATTTTCTAGTTGTCTTATGTATTCGTTTTGATCTCATGTATTCAGGTAGTTTCATATATTCATTTGTAATTGGTATACTGTTTTCCAAAGATATTTAGGTGTGTATATTTTTCAGCTGTATTTAGGTACTCTTAACGCTACAACTTTTTTTATAATATAAATAATGTTATTAAAAATAAAAATAATTGTATAATCCGAAAATAACAAATAATAATAAAAAAATTAAAAAAAAATATAGTTTTATTTTATATTGATTTAATATTTTTTAATGTTAGAGGTATACACAAATAATATGTAAAAATATTTATAAAAAACATTTATAAGTTTTAGATAACAAATATTCTCGTATTATAATATTTTTCAATTTATTATATAAATATTTAGTTAGTGGTAGTTTTCTATGAATATAATAACTAAGTAAAAAATATAGATTCCGAAATTTATTGTATATGGAGCGACACGAAACCGAGTATTATGTTATCTCTTTAATATATAGAAAAAGTAAAGTTGTTATTAAATTCTTGTTGTCTAGTATGATTAGTTCTTTTCGTGATATTCTCCATTTGGTGCTAAAATATTAAGTGATTCAAGATAAGAGCGGTCCTAGACCACTGCCCATCACACGCCATATAGAAACTAATTTTATGCTTTAAACTTTTCTTTTTGTCTTTTAAGAAAGCTAAACATTAATTTTCACTGTTTATTTTTGTAATAAAATTGATTTTTATCATTTTAAAAAATATAACAAACTAGTATTAAACGATCGTATTAGCACACAAAATTATGAAGTGGCCAAGGTTTGTTTGACTGAAGGTCTTGCATTAGCCTAACATTTTCTTCAAGCTGTGGATGTTGAGTTCTTGCCGATTCTTGTTTTCGCTCAGGTCTCGCTAAGGGTTATCAAAATCTGCACAGACATATTCAAATCCTGGACAACAATTTCAGGATTGCTTGCAATATTAGTCGGCTGATGAATTTTTTTCCTACTTCTTCTAAAGGAGCAGAAATATTTCTTTTTATGGAAATTTTGTGATCCGTGTGCATGAGCCACTAATACCTGAAGATTAACATCATAATCTTTGCCTTGAACCTTCATCATTGGTTCTTCAGAACCCACAACATCTTTTACCAGACAAAAGAAATCTTTTGATTAGATAATATTCACTCTCTTCTTTTTTTTCTCCTCTTAGTACTCGGATAAATATTTGGGGTTAATTTGGATATGGTTGCACTTAATTTGGTAATTGGATACATATTATTATATTGGGTCGAGTTATTTTAATTAAATTAAGTTGGTTTATAATTCGGTTGAGTTTTTTAATGGGTTTGGTCGAGTTTAGAGTTAGGTATGTGGTTAATAGTGAAAAGTTAAAATTAAGTGGTAAGTTTTTAATTTTTATCGTGTCCACGTCAGCGTCTTACGTGGAAGCTAATATGAATGTCCAAGAAACGAAATAAAAAAAACAGTTGTTGAGATCATTAAGAACTAATTTATTGGATTATTACAAAAGTAACCAAGGAAGACTAAGATTAAGCATGTTTTTTAGCCTCTAGAAAAACGATATATGTCCTAATATTCCGGTTATGGTTGTATTAGATTTTCAAATACGCCTAGCTAAGTCCAAATGAAAATAAATAGCAAGACTAACTTTTTAGTAAGGATATAGTTAAAGGAAAATTGGTTTTGTTAAGTATATTAGTCAAATTTTTTTTAATATTTTAGAAAATAAATTAAATAAAAAATAATATTTAATAAGACCATATAACATTTTTTGAAGAGAATATACAATTCTAAAAACAAAATACAATAATAATAAATATAAGAACAAAACACAACAAAAATATCGGGAGATAATATCTGGAGCAATTAAAGATACAAATAGCGACAGTACCAACAAAAGTAACAGTAAAAATATAAGGATTATGCAAAATCTTAAACACATTTTTATTGTATTTCAATTCTACTGGATTTCAATCTCAATTTGTTGGATCTCAACCCATGTTTTTTTTTAATATTTGTCATATTTATATATATAGATAGATAGAGAGGTTATTTGTTAGATATCAACCAACAATTCTCTACACAAAAAGCAAAACCTCTCAATTTTTATCTATTTAAAATTTTTAGATAATTAAAATTCGACTTTACCATACTATTAAGGTACTTACTACTTCATCTATCATATGATTTTTCAAAAAAAATTGATCTACATGTTCAGAAATTTAAGGTTACAAAAAGTTGATTTATATATATACATATATATTGTTGGGAATATGGGTGTTGTGAATTAGGGGTCCGCATATTCATATTCCGCCTCCGTATATAAGTAAAAACACAACCGGTCTCAACGCTAGTATGATATTGTCCGCTTTGGCACCCGAAGGCCCTCACGGCTTTGCATTTGGTCCACTACCAAAAGGCCTCAAACTAGTTGAGGTATGTTCTTAGTTATATACAACTGATCCTTCCCATGTTTAACCGATGTGGGATGTGAGACTTTGGTCGCCATCCTAACAACAAATCCTCCTCTCGAACAAAGTACTACTTAGCCTCCTCTCAATTGACTTTCATCCGCTCACTCTAATCAGAGATTGCTTCATCTGAGCAATAGAGCTTTTTACAGCGGATCTATCTACTCACTCGACCATCTTGGTCTTGTTCCTTAGCTCCACTATCCACTCCAATCAAGTACCACCGTTTGATGAGTCATGGACTCTCTAGCTCCACTATCCACTCCAATCAAGTACCACCGCTTGATGAGTCATGGACGCTCCAAACTAGGATGTATAGAGTAGATCATTTACCTTGAGCATGACTACTGGTTCATCATGTTCGACCTCCGAGAATATTATCACCATCGTGTTCCGGCTGGGTCTGACGCTCTGATACCACGTGTTGGGAATATGGGGGTCCAATCCGCATATTCCGCCTCCGTATATATAAGTAAGAACAATACGATCTCAACACTAGTATGCTATTGTCCGCTTTGGCATCCGAAGGCCCTCACAGGTTTGGTTTTGGTCAACTTCCAAAAGGCCTCAAACTAGTTGAGGTATGTTCTTACTTATATACCACTGATCCTTCCCATGTTTAACCGATGTGGGATGTGGGACTTTGGTCGCCATCTTAACATATATATATATATATATATATATATAGTTGTCCGTTTGATTTTTAGTTAGTTATATTGTTTAGGGTAGATATAGATCAAAATTATGGATACTTAATTTTAGAAAATATGATTGAAAGACATGATTTGGTTTTGTTAAAGAGACCATGGTTGTCAAGCAGTTTCGTGCACCAATTATGCGACGAACTACTGATTTTTAAAATAATTTACGAAGTGTTTTGAGATAGTATGTTTAGTTAAAGTTTTGGGTTTTAGTCTGAATTATGTGTTTTTTTGGAATGGGGGATATTCTGGTTAATATTTTTTGGTTGAAGAAAAACATTGAGGGTTGAGATCCAACAAAAAAGGGTTTACACTTATCCTAGCCCAAAACTTAATGACACAAAAAGTCTAAACATGAACAAAATACAATCGACTCATAAAAGTGGCATAGTGGACGAAGCTATCACCATAAAAAAATTAGGACAGTTGCGACGTCCAAATTGGCATATCTCCTACGGACATGGATCTGTAAAGTTGGATTAAAATCCATCCATCCAAACCACCCATCAAATAACTCCAAAAAGTCGTAAACACCACGCAACGCGGAGCCTTCATTATGGATGAGAACTTGGAAAACATCATTTATTACAAACAGGATAAGATATGAAGGTCGTCAAGTATAAGAAACTAATTAAAGTACAAGAATAACAACTAGATTATAGCAACAAAAAAAATTGAAACACACAAAATCTACCGAATCTATATATGAAACCTCAAAATCTAGATCACACAAACTTAAATCTAAAACTGAAAAAAAAAACAATACATAAAAATACAACATACGTAAAACTCACCCTCACCTTTGTTGGATAAGGGTACATAAAAACTTAACATACACAAAAATTAGACTAATTTTGTTAGCTTTATGTATTTTTTTTAAATCAATAAAATATCATTAAGTATTTAACATAAAATTTATTGTATAAATGAATATTAAATTTCATTTAGTATCATCCAATACTTAAGGTTAAATTATATATTATAAACAATTATTTGAAAATTTGAAATGTTCATGCTATTTTTCTAATTTAAGTTTATCTTTTTTTTATCTATATTTTTTTGAACTTTCTCTCGACATTCTCTCTTACTATTTTATTATTTTTCAATGTTTTAGATTTCGATTGATTTTTTAGTATGCGTTTTAAATAGAATTTTGAGAAATTTTGACACATAATACATAATTTGATTGTTTTATTTCATTATGTTATAAAATTAATTATTTTTATTTATATATATATAGATAGATAGATAGATCAAATCGAATCATGGTAAAACTATGGGTTGGAATTTTATTTTTTGTTTTGATTTAGTGCTGCATTCATGGTGACCTGTATTTTATTTTGTTGTTCTAAAAAACAGTATTGTTTGTGTAATTGCATGTACTTACAAAAATACAAAAAACATGTTAGAGATATTAGGCCCAAGCCCATTACCTCATATATTTTATCCATAAACAAGGGCTTTACAATCTATGTAATTAGTACGCTTTCTAAATAAACAGAAACCATAGTCGCTTCTTAGCGGTTTTTTCATATTTATTTTCTATCTCTTTGTTTATTAATATGGTATGAAAGCATGTTCGATACTTGGAGTATTGATTGTTTTGTCAGATCTGTTGTGAGCAACCACAATTAAACGGTATGATCGAAATGCAAACGGTATAGATTTTTGCTTAATTTTGGACAGCATGTTCAACACATCTATGGATTCAATATGATCGGTTGGATTGTGATTTAATGCTATGGTTTATGAGAAATCAATGCTGGAACAATAGATTACTTTTATTGATGAAAGAAGTTTGATTATTACACATAAATTAATATCTGGATTTGATTTTGATTTGATTTTGGATTTCAATTTGTATTTAGATTTTATTTGGATTTGGATTGGTTTTAACTTTGAATTTGATTTTGGACGTTGATTTTATTTGTTTCTGATTTGGATTTGATTGAGTATTCGATTTGATTTTGGTCTTTTATTTAGACTTCGATTGTGATTTTGACTCAGATTTTTAATTTGGACTTGGTTTGATTATGATTTTGGATTTAGGGTTTGATTAAGATTTTGATTTAGTATCTCTTGAGTGTTTTATTTTGTTCGATTAAAGATTATGGATCCTATTGTGAATATGATAAGAAAAGATGATTTACTCCAGTGTACTGGTACCAAACTGAATGAGAAAAACTTTGTTATATCTACATCCTCATATCATTCAGGTATGTCATCGTCTTCTACTTTAGGTATTGATTCATCATTGTGGATTTTGGATTTGGGTGCGTCTCGTCATATGTCACCGCACATGTCAAACTTTTTTTTGTTGTCTCGTGTTTCACCAATATCTGTTTTACCTACTAGTACTACAACAATGTTAGTAGAGGGTATTGGCTCTATTGTTTACCCCTTATATATCGTTATCTAATGTTTACTACGTTCTGACTCTTGCTCTGAATTTTGTTTCCGTTAGCCAATTGTATAAATCTGGTTATTGGGTCTTGTTTTTTTTATTCTGTTTGCGTTATACAAAATCAACAAACTCATAGAATGATTAATACCGGTCGCAAATAGGGGAACTTTATATTTTAGCAAAATTTGAAGTAACTGATGTGGATGTCTATGGTGTTGATAGTGGAAAAACATACTTGACTGATATTGCTGCATCTGGTGTTGATTTGTCTTCGTTTCGTTTGAATCATTCGTCATCTGAGTTTTATCTTTGGCATTCTCGTCCGAGATATGTATTTGCATCATGTTTGAAATTTTTAGTCTCTACAGGTACTTTAGGTCAGTTAAACACTTGTGCTATCTCAAATTGTAGTGGTTATAAACTAGCAAATATTTATGATTTACCGTTTAATCAAAGTGTCACTTCTTCTATTGCTCTTTTTTATATTATTTTATTATGATACGTGGGGTCCACCTCCTGTCTCCACAAATAGTGGTTATTCATATTATGTCTCTTTTATTGATAATTATATTCGATACACATGGATTTATGTGATGAAACAAAGGTCAAATTTCCTTGGAATAGAAAATTCAAAGCACTAATTAAGACCTAACATCCTGCTATGATAAAATCCTTCAAGTCAATCATCTTATATTGACATCCCTCAACAAAATGGTGTTGTAGAAAAAAGAACATCGTCATCTTATTGAGACTGCTCGTTATTTCCTTTTATTAGCTAAAGTTCCTACTGTTGGGAGTAGCAATTTTGATTGTTATTTATGTGAGTAATTGAATTTACACTGCTCATAAGGTATGGATGTCTCCCTTTTAGAAGTTATATGGAAAACTTCCATATTATTCTTCCTTACAAGTGTTTGGATGTACATGTTTTGTCCTTCGTCCTCATGTCGAACGCAACAAATTGGGTCCTAAAACAACCATATGTGTTTTTCAAGGTTATGGCGTTACACATAAAGGTTGTCATTGTTATGATCCCACCAGTCATAAGTTATACATATCACGTAATGTCACATTTCTTGAGCATATCCCATTTTATTCGATTTTGACAAAATCACATGATGTAAAAACAAACATTCAAGCTACTGATCCTTTTGAAACTAATAGCGATAAAAAAAATTATATTGATATACTTGCTCAAGAGACATATTAAATAGTTGATACTACTTCTGATCCATCAAAGTCTGAACCAGCTCCTTTCTCTAGTAGAAAAATAGAGCATCCACCTCTCAGGAGATCTACGCGTACAAGTAAGTCTACCAAACTACCAGACTTCGTATATTCTTTTACTCAGCTATTTTTTCTTCTTTCGTAGCAAACATACATGATTTATATGAACCTCAATTTTTTAAAGAAGCTATTTGTGATCCTCATTAGCAAAAAGCTATTGTCGAAGAGCTTACTGTTTTTTATCAGAATCATACATGGGATATAGTTAAACCTCCACCCGGTAAGTATATTATCGGTTCTCATTGGGCTTTTAAAATCAAAACCAAGTCTGATGGCTTTGTTAAAAGATATAAAGCTCTATGTATAGATAAATGGCAGTCACATAAGTATGATATAGAGTATGATGAGACCTTTGCCTCATTGGCAAAAATGACAAAAATTTGTACTCTTATTACAGTTTCATCTGTTCGCCAGTGGAAGATCTTCTAATTGGATGTTAAAAATACATTTCTAAATGGTGATCTTCATGAGGAGGTTTACATGACTCATATCCCATATGTTTCTCACCAACCAGATGAAGTCTTTCGACTTAGAAAAGTTTTATATGGCCTCAAACAAGCTCCTCATTCTTGGTTTGAGAAATTTTATGTGGTTATTACCTCACTTGGTTTTCTTGCTAGTAATCATGATTTGGCCTTATTTATCAGATGTATGAGTGCATGAAAAATATTTTATCCCTTTATGTAGATGATATATCATTACAGGAGATGACATTGATGGCAATGAGGCACTAAAACATGATTTGGATCAACATTTTATGATTAAAGACTTGGGAGTATTACGTTATTTTTTCGGTATTGAGGTGGCTTACTCTCCAAAAAGTTATATTCTCTCTTGGACAACATATATATCTGATTTATTTGAGCGAGCGCAACTATCTTATAACAAGACGATATATATCCTTATTGAAACCAATGCTCGGTATTCTCCAACTTATGGTCTTCCCTTGTCAGACCCGGCTCTATATCATACTTTATATTATGCTTGGTCTATCTTGCAGTTACTCGACTAGATATGGCTTATGATGTTCATATGGTTAGTCAGTTTGTTACTGCTCCTACTTTTGTCCATTATAGAGTTGTTCTTCGAATATTAAATATCTTCGGAGGACTCAGTTCCAGGGTATATTGTTTTATTTGACCTCTTCACTTGAACTACGTGCCTATAGTGATTCTTATTGGGATATTGATCCTCATGACCGTAAATCTACTACTGGTTTTTGTGTTTTATTTAGAGACTCGTTAATCTCATAGAAAAAAAAGAAGCAAGATGTTATCTCTAGATCATCTAAAGAAGCTAAGTATCTTGCTATTGAATTGACCACATGTGAGATTTTTTGTTACGATGGCTTCTTACAGATATGAGGTTTAACATTACTAAACCCACTTCCTTACATTGTGATAACAAAAGTGTCATGCATATAATAAATAAATCTGTTTTTTCATGAGAGGATGATACACATTGAAATAGATTGTCACTTCACTCGGTATCATCTTCAGATTGGCACCATCTCGCTTCCATATATTCTATCATCTTTGAAAGTTACTAATATTTTCACAAAGGCTCAGGTAATAACATGGTTTCGTTTTCTTTGTGATAAACTCTCGTTGTTTATAATTGTTTCATTATGAGTTTGAGAGTGAATGGTAGATATATTAGGCCCAAGCCCATTAGCTAATATTTTTATCTATAAATAAGAGCTTTATCCTCTATGTAATTTGTACGCTTTCTAAATAAACAGAAACCCTAGTCGCTTCTTAGCGGCTTCTTCTTCTTCTTTTTCTATCTCTTTGTTTATTAAAAACATCCTCTTGAAAAAAATGTATGTTTTTTGTGTATGTATTTCGATAAGAGCTGAATTATCAGACCCGCAAATCGGACTGATAAGCTACTGGAATTGGATTGACTTTATGGTACTAATATAATAAATATGTAATATTAAGAGAAATTCATGTAATTAAGTAGCTTTGGTTATTCTTGTAGGTCCATCAAGGCCCATTACCCTTATATAAAGTTGTTTTTAGACTTTAGAGGAGTTAATGCACATA
Organism: Limnanthes douglasii subsp. nivea; assembly: GCA_036936605.1. Lineage (NCBI taxonomy): Eukaryota > Viridiplantae > Streptophyta > Magnoliopsida > Brassicales > Limnanthaceae > Limnanthes > Limnanthes douglasii. The sequence goes on along the minus strand of JAUPFV010000005.1, from coordinate 223,327,425 downwards.
TTGTTCACCAACTACTCTTCGTTTCCTCTCTCTATATTAATACTAAAGTAGTTCAATTATCTATCTAAACACTCTTTTAACTTTATTTATTATCAAATTTACACAAGTACCCTTATAAGTTTTTTGAAAGCATCATATTTGACTTGGGTTTATAAGGTGATATAAACTTTAATTCACTTGCTACAAATAAATTTATTGTGAAAACGACATTTCACTTGTGAAATAAGAGGTTATGAGCTTTCGGAAACACATACATTGCACATGTAAAAATAGATTTACATGTGAAAAAGATATTTAACTTGTGAAATAACAGGTTATGCTTGTGAAAATGTGACAAAAAGGCTTGCAAAAAAAATCAAACATCCAAAATAACCAAAACAAAAATATAAACAGTTATTTGACACTACATGTTATCAATTCAAAAAAGACAAAAAATAAATCCAGGATTAAAGAAAATTATAGAACTATAAAATTAAAGTTAGATATTTATCGAAAATGTATAAATTATGTATTGAATCTTTGATGAAACTTGTATTATTGAAGATAATAGAATAAATTAATTTCGTAAAAAAGAGTTTTGGAAGATAAAGATAAAGTGTTAATGTCGTGAAAAAAAAAATTGAAAGACGTGGTTTCAGTTTTTATAGTAGACGGAAAGTGCGGAAAAAACAATTTGGCATGGTTTTTTTTATTCATAGACTAAAGGAAACTAATATTCTAATTTGATGCAACTTTCTTCAAAACTTATAAATGAAATATTTTTTAAATTATTTAAACTTATTCAAGATTGATATGGTCACGTGCTATTTTTAAAAAAAATTATTAACTTTTGTTTGATTTACATATTTGGTCGTTAACATGCTGTTTAGTCCAAGCGAATAAAACTAGGCCCAACGGTTTATGTGAAACCAAATTTCTGCTTTTGAGATTAGGTTGTTTGAAACTTATTGTTGGCTTAAGTATATGTTATCTTTGCAGTATCTATAGGATTTTTTTTGAGTTCATAGCTTGAAATTATTCATTATTATATTGGGTCATTTCCAATTTGTTCTTTGATTTCGGAACGCTTCATCTTTTGTGTGAAGGAGAACCCGTCTCAGTACCTGATCTTCAATTTGTAACTCATGAAAACGACTATTAAAATCTTACATGTTTCGTAAAACATTGGGTAATACTTCCGAAAAAGGTGGGTCTTAATTCGTTTTTTTCAATCATAACAAGTTCGTCCCTATAGCTACCCACGTTTGGTCCTTCATTTTAGTTGGTGATTATGAATGACATGAGATATGTTTATGTTGAGACTATAAATTTCATTCAATAAACCAAAAATAATGGGCTCTCTTATTGTGTTTTTTGGGATAGTTTGCTATGACCATAGTACTTCTTCAAGTGTATTTTTCCATTTCCATATAGAACCTTTGGGGGTGTATCACTTTCAACAAGGTATGGTTAGTTACTTTAACCTACATGTTAGCTTAAGGATGGAAGGGTACCAAAAGGTTTTGTTTGATTTTCCTTATTCGGCTGAACAATGCTAGCTCCAAGTTCTACAACAACAACCTATTATCAGATTTTATAACTCTTGGACTATGTATCATCAATAAATTTCTTATATGATGAAATAGATGACTAATTTGGCATTTATATTTTCTAATGGCTCTACCTCCAGCTAATTACAGAGATAGTTTATTGTAAGGGTATTGTTGGGACCCAAATTAAATTTTCAAATTAATGCATATATCATAGTATTGCCTGAATACCTTAGCATCTGCATGTATTATCGATCATTAGTACCCATATAATAAAATGCACCTATAGAGAGGTTTTGTTTACCTATTGGTGATGGTTATTTTAAACTGAGGGTAATTTGGTCAGGTGTTTTAGGGAATTTTAAGGGTATTAAATGTTTGGGTGTTTTGTAGATTAACACCTAGCTTATTCAAAAGGTGTTTAGTGTTTTAGTACTTTTGTCTTGTCCGGATAGTTCAGTGGACACCTATTGTCCGAATTGCCTGTGTCTGGTTTTTCAGTGAGCTGTGGTGGATAATTCCGGACTCATTAGTAGCCCATTTTTTAGGTTTTGTCAAAGATCTTTGGCAGGACTAAAAAAACTCGTTTAGCCAATAACAAAATTCTCCAGATCGCTCATGTATTCAGTTCAGGGGGATTATCCGGACTAAATCCTTCTCAGAATTTCAAGAGTTTTCCTCTGGATCATGGGACACGCGTCGCATTTCAATTTTCTCTTCCATCCGTTTTCTTCCTAGAACGGCGCTCCCACTAAGTCCAAAAAGCAACTCCTGTATTTAATGTTTCTTACGTCAGCGCCGCCTTCAATCATTACCTTAGTCTCTTTGTTTTCTCCTAGGTATCAGTAACTTTTTGCCTCATCAATATAAATTGTTTTCCTTTACTGTTTCACCATCTTCATCACTCTGCAATTTCTTCTTCTCAGAGCTTTTTACCTATCCTCTCAAAACTTTTCTTGGGCAGTTTTATGTTCACAGCGAGAAATGCTCTCGTGAAAGGTGGTTGGCTAAATCTTTCTGAATTAGAAAAGGCGCAAAAAATTGAACGTGAGAGACGTATCGTTGTTGGCCTTCCAGTCTCTCCAAGCAGTAAACCTGATTCACCAACCTTGGAAGCTGATCAAGGATCATCCTCTGCCAAGAACACAAACCTAGGCGTTTATTCCAACCAAAACTCTCGCCAATCCCTTCAGGCTCCTCAGTTCAGGAGTCTCAGCGTTCTATCGTGCAAGAGAAAGCAGTATCGAGTGCTAGAAAACCCTCTTTGTACATTGCTATGGGGTCATACATCAAAAAATCCCCAGAAAAAACTAACCCTCGTCGGACAATGCGCCTGGTAAAAGGCCAAGCAACCAGTTCTCAACCCAAGTCTTCCAAAACAGGGCCCTCCAAATCTGGAGCCAAAGATAAAGCCTCCGGATTGGAGGCATCTATTAGAGCCCCAAGAGACAAACCCTCCAGATCCGAGGCCACAAAAATCAGTTTTCATATCAAGTCCTCCGGAGCTGAGCCCCAACCGGACACCATACCCTTAAGAGAGGCCGCCGCTCAACCGTCCGGACAACCTGCTGAGCCACAAACCAACACTTTCCCATCCACAACGACTGACAAACCTTCCACAGTGATGGAAGAGGTAATGGAGGACAGTTTTGAAGAGGCTCCATTCAAAACCGAAGCTTCCAGGAAAACCGGAGATGCTGCCTTTGATAAAAAGGGAAAAGGCAAGGAGAAAGTCTGTATGACCCATCCGGATCTGTCGGAAAGTCTGGAAGGCAAAGTGGGACCTTGTTTTCACAAGGTCAATATGAATTATCTGTTGGCCATGCAGAATATTAATTACGTCTATACTCATACTGTTGAGTTAGGCCGGATCGAGACCAAATGGGGAATTCCTTAATCAGTCAAGGTGAGGATACCAGTCACACCAGAGAATCTGATGGACTGCAAGCTCAACAAGATCGTCATCTATACCGAGTTGTTCAACTGGGGGCTCAGATTCTCCTTGGATCCATAAATTGTCAGGTATATTCATCTGATAAAACTCTATCCAAGCCAGCTGAGTCCCAATGCTTGGTATACTCTCCTCGTTTGTATTATGACGCCATTTGGAATTAGTTGTTGGAAACATCTTCAAGCATTACTTTATAGCATTTGGTTTCTATCTTCAAGGTTTTCATTCATGTCGTTCACTTTTATTTGTTGATTGAGCCTTTTTAACCGGCAATCATACGGGTGTATTGTCATTTGTCGTAGCAAAATATGGTAACAAAGGTTAATTTAATTCTTATCTTATATTTTGATGACCTGCGAGTTTAGTTATAATTTTTAATGTCCATGCGGTTCTAGTGGTGACGATAATGAGAGTTGTTTTGTATAGTAGATATGTTTTTTCTTTGATATCGATACCATGCGAGTTCTTATATATTTGACCATCCCAGTTTTAGTTTAGTAAACATGTGACTTATTATATAACAGACTATGTGTTTCCTTTATATATTAATTAAGCTATATATTTTTTAGTTTATTACACCAACCAGGTTATTTTTATGCATACGGAACCATGCGAGTTCTTGTATATTTAGCCATGCTAGTTTTGGTATATTAAACATGCAACTTGTCAATAAATAGACCATGTGTTACCTTTTCATATTAATTATGTTATATCTTGTTTAGTATATTACACCAACCATGCGATTTTTTTATTAATAAACATTTTTTTTTCTTATACACTTAACCATGCAAGTTCTTGTATATTTGACCATCTAAACATGTAAAACAGTTTACTTATTTTATTTTACAGGTATATTTCATGTTGGTGACTTGGTGACTCCTTCTTCGACTCGTGTTGTTGGTGTTGTTGTTGCAAGGCATCCTGTAGAACAAAAGAGTGGAGATTATTCTTTCAAGTTCTTGTTGTTCAAATCTCTGAAGTAACTGAGCTAACTCTTCATGTAGCTTATCAATCTATCATAAAAATTCCAAACATGTTGGTATGAGACTTGTGAGGATGAAACAAATAAAACATATATAACAAGCTAGAGCAGATGAGAGACGTGTACTTACTTGTTTGTCCTTTTTTCAAGTGAATATTGCATATGTTTGTTATCAACATACCTCCTATAGGCAGTGTTATTTAATTTATGTTCTGTTATCTGACGGAAAAGAGAACTGCTCTTGAAAGTGGTTGTATGCTTTGTTCAGATAGTGGTCCGAGGTTTGGATGTCGTTGCAGCACTCTTTGAGGAATTTGGAGTCTTCTTCGACTTTGGTGATTCAGGTTATGTTGGACGAAATAATTATTAAGGATGCAAAAGAATTCATCTTCTAACCACCAGTTTCAAGTGGGGATGTTCGACTTGGTGTTGAGGGAATGATTGTGAGCTGGTTTATTCGTGGCTGGTTGGTTGGTGGTTGCTTTGGATATGGTGGCCTTTTTTAATTTTTTTTTGCTACAATTTTAGTCCTCTTCCAAGGATTTTCATCTTGTACACAATTTGGGTTCCCACTTAATTCACCGCATCCAAATATTGTTCTTTCAACCTCTATCAACATCGACGCACCCTCAAAAACCTATAAAATGAAGAACAACCTAGTAAAACATTCATCACTGGGATTCTTATTGACCATGTGTTTCTTTTAGTTTTTCAATCATGTGATTTCTAGTATACTAAACTTACCATGCGAGGTATGCACATGCCATACGATTCTTTCGCAATATCAACATGATAGACATTATTGATTTTAACCATGCGTTTCTACACTAAATATTATAATGTTAAAAATAAATATCTATATTTGATACCTGATCATCTTCTAGCTGGTGAATGTTTTCAATCATCTATATGGTTAATGGTTTGGACTCAAATCCCTCCATTTTTAAGATCTTGAGGTCATGTTTGGTTTGGCGATTTCTTGCGCAATGGTTGTGTGCTCCATGATGAAGGGTACATCATAAAATTTATTAGGATCAGGACATCTTCGTTAAACTTATATTTAATTACGTGGCAACATTCTTAAGGATAAAAGTACAACACAACTGATAACTTTATTGGGTTTTCCAGTAGCAACACGAGATCTAATTGACCCAAGAAGCTTTTGCAATATTGCTCCAGACCGACCGTAGTTGTTTATTTTGTTAAGGTCTTCGACATAATGTACCGTTGGCCAATCCAATATATCTCTTGATATGGAGTAGAACATGGTATCGAAAAGAAAGAAGATCAATAATTGAGAAACGTCTTTTGCAGTATTTTTCCTGTATTCATTGATGGATTTGATTATACCTTATTGTAAAACACCACATACCATAAAAATTTAGTGTTAATTACCATGGCAGATAAACAATCATGTGACTTCAATATACACACCACTATATTTAAAGCATACCATGCGATATTAGTGATAATGAACATCTTACTTATACTAAACATGCGACTTCAATGTATCGATCATGCTAGATTAGTGCAACTGAACATCCTACTTATAACAGACTTTAGATCTAGACGTACATTTATTATAGCACTTGATATCGATTTGCTTTTTTTCGAGCTGACTTTTCTTAAACTTTGAGCCAGAGAGTATGTTTGCATGATCCCGGACTCCATATCTGCACCTTCTTTGAAGTGAAGTAAGAATCCTCCTGTTTTTTTAAAGACATTTACTCGATGTCATGTTTAAGCCCGAAAACAATCTTTACATCGTTGGTCGTTAGCTTGACTAGTTTTGACCCAATTTGGAAAATGTCCTCCTCCACCAAGTACGTCTTTATAATCTTCTTCATAAGAAGATAATGCATTTTCAACAAGAACTTCTCATTGCGAAGGTAGAATGAGGCTTTCAAAATTGTATGGAAATGTGTTTCTTTCACAGCTTCGATGTGTTCCGATGTAATAATATTTCTTTATATTTTATATTTAGGATGCTGACTAATCCTGATTTATAAAAGCATGCTTTCAGAGACATATTTCCTACAAAAATAAGATCCATCACAGGTTGTTTAAACATGTAATAACCATGTAATTTCCTTAAAACATTAACCATGCTATATCTTTGAAAAATTAAAAATGTTATTTCTTTTAAAAACTAACCACGCAATTGTTTTGAAAAATTAACCATGTTATTTCTTTGAAACATCAACCATGCTACTTTTATGCACCACAACTACAACCATGTTATCTCTCGAGGAAATTAGCCATGTGAGTTTCGATGAAGACAGAATGCACAAACTTAACCATGTGTTTCCTTGAGAAAATTAACCATGCGAGTTAAATAAAAACATAATGTTAAAACACAACCTTGCATTTCCTTTTAATTAACAGAGAAGGCACGAGCATTATACAACCATGCGTTTCTATCGTACAATAAGTAAAGAATATGTAAGATTGGTGTTTTTTCAGAGAAGGAAGATGCGAGATTAATGTTACTTTCATATGCACGTTGACAGAAAATTGAAAATTAAGTTAGAAATGACTAAACCCTGGAAAAAACAATACATTACAACCTAGAAACAACACAACACATTAAAATGTAACACAATATATGCACCTTAGAACCCTAGAAAGTACCCCGAAACTTTATGTCTACCAAAACCAGCAGGTAGCAATGATCGACGACATACCTAACAACAATATGAGTTTAATTAAGAACGTGGTTGTAATAAACCATCGAAATACAATCTAAATACAGTATAAACCTACAAATGCAAAGGCTAGGTGATGGTGAAGACATGAAATATAATGAATTTTTTTTACTGTTATGATTAGTACATGTACGGTTTTCTGGAGGTCTTAACGACAATTGAATCATCGCATATGAATTCCTAGACTATGAACAACGGTCGGCGATGTGTTGATTGCTTCGACGTAGTTAGTCGGGAAGGTTAATGGATATTTAGTTCATGGATTTGTTGAGTTTGTAGATTTCGTCGGATTTACTGCTTTAACTTAGTTTAGTGAGTTTGAAAGGGAATGAGTATAAAATGATTTGGTTAAAAAAAAATTTAACTGAAAACATTATTTATATAATGAAGATATTTTTGTGTCCAAATAAATAGTATATAATTTTTGGTAACGAAGTAGTTGAATAAGTAATCATTGGTATTTTTCACTAAGTATAAAATGGATGAGATAATATAATTTGAATCCTCAATTCTACAGGTTGTCGTATGCTCAAAAGTTCATGATTGGATATAAGATGAATTTTTAAGGACAAGCAATTGAGTTGAAACATTTATTTTGTTATTATGTTTTATAAGATGAGATAGCTTTTGGATGCATTAGAAAAATTATGTTGCAGCTGACAAAAATGTAGATATATAGTTCAAAAAGAGGTGTGACGTTAGCAGTTTACTAAAATCATAAACTAGTCGCTCATGTTAATAATGTAGAGAATATTAGAGATACTTATTGACCCAAAGCATACATTAAACTGTTAATCTGTAAATAAATAAACAAATATAACATAACCTTTTTAAGACATGTATTTTCGAATAGTTTCAAGAACAGGTAGCGAAAGCATACTTGTATCTCAATATCGGTTTTGGTTTTTTAGCTTTATGACATCGAAATGCAAAAGCATTTTCAGAAAGCATCTATTGAATTATTGAAAATAGCATAAATTATAAGAGTAGTCTAATAACCAGAAATAAAAGAGAGCACCATAACATAGACAAGTAAAGAAGTGTTAATGACTCTGACCAAACACACCACAAGTGTCCTAAGCTTGCACGAAGTCGTCTTCATCGAATAAATCGGCTGGAACAAGTATAAGTGATACTACATGATTCGGCAACAGTTACCGTGTAGTCATGAATTGGGCGAGCAAGAAATGGAGGCAAATGAACGAGCAAATCGCACACGCACTCATGGTCCATCTCTCTTAACCACCTGCAGCATTCTAGTTCTGCCTCTGTCAGTTTAGTTTTATGGTGGAAGTGCTTGTGATTATGCCGGTGGTGGTGGTGGTGGCGTTGCGATGTACTAGGAGGAGTCTGAGGACCAGGAGGACCCGGAGGACCAGGAGGACCCGGAGGACCATGAGCAGGCGTCACCACCGGTAGAGGTGGTGCAAGCGGGATGTACGGCAGCCTCATACAAGCATAATTGGCTAAAGCATACTGAGAAGTACATAACGGCCGTGGAGGAATAACAGGAGGCGGGAAAATTTCGCTGCTGCTCTTTGGTACATGAGCAAAGAGCACTGCTATGAGTGCTAATAATGGGATTTTACCTCTTTCCATAAAAGCTAGAAGTAAATGTATTAACTTCTGTATCTAGAGTGATTCTTGATGGTTTAATTTATACCTGCAGATTCATGAACTTGTTGTGTGCCCCTTAAATTAAGAGTTCTTGTAGACTAATAATTATAGTAACAAATACATATAAATATTGGGAATGCATTAAAGGTTGGTCGATAATAGATTGGTAGTTCATGGTATGGAAGAGTAGGTTTCATTCAGTTTGTGTTTTTTTATTAGGTTGCTTTACCCTAATGAGTGTTCCCTACCAACCTTGTTCCTACCGAGCTTTAAATTTAACCAGTTAACTTAAATCCTAAGGAGAATGTAAACAATCTATATCAGCTAATTGTATTGATATCATGTAATGGTACATTACACATCAACGGATACTGGATGCAAATTAGTGGCATGACTAACAAAGTGCAAAGCCTCCATCAACAATAAAGTAGTGTAAACTTTAGAGTCATGGCGCTTATAAACTAAAATGCTAGCTTGAAATAAGTGTATAAAAAGTTTGTGTTTTTAGAAAAAAAAACTATCCTTTGTTTGGTACCTAATGAAAATAGCTGATTTTTAAGGCTTAAAACTGCATTCTAAAATGAAACGAGATGTAAAGAAAATTAAAAGCATGTTCTCTATAAACAATTTGTATAGAAAAACAAGCCAGTAAAATATCATCAAGTAAAAAAGTAATAATAAGCCAAATAAGCTATATTTTTTTAGCTTTTTGCTTATGTTAGACCAACCAAATACTCTTATTGCTTGGCACCAAACAACTCCTAAGCGTGAATATTAGGCAAGGACATGCAAGTGTTACACTTTTGGGGCTTTTGTATGACTCAAAATGAAATTCCAGATACCCAAGTCTAAAAGGGGCCCAGATAAAAAAAACCTTGTGGAATCTCTCTAATCTATATGCAAAATTATAAACTTAAGGATATAGGTTGCGACTTTTGTAATCATAATACATTATATTAAATACATAAATGTGATTCCACTAACTATGAACACACAAACACACTTAACAAGTGTTTGTGTAGTATGCACGTATTATATCTACATATTAAATTGCAGACTGGATAGAATCCAGTTTTAACTACGCTAAAATTCGAGTAAAGCACGAATTTTCGTTAGTGCGTAGAAATCAAGATGTTTAACATTACTAAATGAGTGAAAAATAGCTCATGCAAGTTTAGGTTGGTGGCAGATGATTAGGACAAAGAAAAGATGAAAAGACAGCCTCAGGATCCTAATAGCATGTCTATATGATCAAATGAGCATTGAATTTTTAAGCTAACCAAGTCATACAACAGAAAATTCTTTGAATCCCTAAATAGGATACTCATTGGGAAGTCAAAAGTAACCCCTAATTATATTCAGGAATTTGTATGTATTGGTTTGGTAATAATTTATCTAAGTGAGTTATTATATTTTGCTGTCAAGGCTAGCACAAAAGTAAGTGCTAATTGTAAACTCTACACTATTTCAAGCATTAGTTCTATATCATAAGCTTCAGAGGTGCAATATACTCCCTAGTTTCCGACAATTTTCAAGACAACTAACTCGAACTACTGAGTTTGTTCGTTTTAATGCATGTGATAAGGCTAGCAAGAAATGCCTCACAAGTCCAGTCATTTGTCTTTCGAAGAAAATCAGCATAATTTGTAATTCCTTTAAAATACAGACTTTGGTTTCTAACCTCTTAAGACAATCAGTTTCTTCAGCAAAGCAGACGCATAGAATATGAACACTGGCATAATTTTGAATACAAACTCACTGAGCAGTTAGTTACCTGACAATGACAATGACAATGGCAAAATCTTTAACAAAATATGTGAATAACCCTATAATTCACAGATGTTCTTCACCTTCCAAATCCTTATTCGGGGTCAGGAGAATCTCTTTATCCTTCTTAATCTCCTCTTGTTGCCTTCTTAATTGCTCGGTTCTCTCTCGCCACCCTTGTTCGAGCAACTCAGAAAACTTATCCTTAATCTCCAGCAACGGATCGCGATCAACCAACTGATCATCTTTATAAGCTTCTCTAAGCACCGCAGTCTTTATCCCTCCTTTAAGTGACATATAAAAAAGACCTGAGTGTCTAGTGAAAACACTTGAAAACGCATTAGACAATCTGTATTCATCACTGAACTTGCCTATAATCGGAACCGGAATTCTCTTAAACAATGAAAGAGAAATCAATTCATGTAAAAGTGCAACATTTCGTTTCTCCATTTCTCTTGATGATTGATCAAGAAGTGAAACATCTTCATAAGGTGATATGTAATCCAACTCCATCCAGTCCCTAGTCCATTCTCTCATTTCTTTCTTGATGAAAAACCCTGGTGGCAACTTCACGTTGAAATTAGGCCGGACGCGAATTCCGGTCAACAGGGTTTCCTCTTCAGCTCTTTGCTCAATCACAGTTTTGGAAAACTCGGGGTTTGATGAAACAAGCTCTAAAAACAACTGATCATCTCCTTCGCCGGTTAACCTAAAATAATTAGGATACCGAGGAACCAGATTAACCAAAAAATCATTAGGAAAACCGAATTCTCTCTTCACGTGAGCTAATTTATCAGCACTAATCACCTTATCTTTCGACATCATCAGCAATTTACACAATTTAGACACAATCAAAGGCTCGTTCGCTTTGTAAATCCTCTGCTCTTCATCGAGAAAAGCTCGAAGCCTATCACTAGGACGTAAAAACGGAACGAGATCGGTTTTTGGTTTGATCTTAGCATAGTAAGTATCGAATAAGCTTGGATTTCGGTCGACGAAAGTTTTAGCCTTTATATTAAGGCGTAATCTCTCTCGCCTTTTCTCGAGGTACCGAAGTGGGATTGTTTGACCCGGTTCGTTGATGACTTCTTTCACGACCCGAGCGCATAGCTTGGATCGCTTGTCGTTCTCAATTGCTTGATCGAGTTTCGTGTCTTTGCGCCATACGACTTTGAGGCTTGAAATGGTTTTGATATGGATGTTAAAGTTAGGGTTTATGTGAGATTTGCAGAGGTAAATGAGTTTTTGAGCGATGGAAGAAGAGTTTTTTAGGGCTTCGAAGAGCATTTCAAATTAAATGAGAGAGCTAAGAGGTTTAAGTGTGGTGGGAGCTTAAACCCTAGGTGTTGGAGAAGAACCTCGTGCGTTTATTTATCGATCATGTAAAACGCATCTTTTATGCTACCGCTCTAGTCTTGTTTTGTTTCCTCAAATTATCATCTGTGTCATTGATGCAAAATTGGCTTTTTTACCTTCGGTTGTCATCAAAATATCATAATTTTGTATAATTGTTTTCATTTTAATTTAAAACAAATATATATATATATATATATAATATTATAACTAAGCCCCAAGGGGTAGCCGAGTTGGTTGAGTATGGCATTCTTATGACCAAAAAGTCATGAGTTCGAGTCCTTCTACATACGCTTTCTCGGCTGAGCCTGTCACCTCGTGTGGTTTACCTTCTGGCGTTGGTCAGACCGAGGGTTTACCCTGTGCGCACTCATTGCACTCTGAATAACGGTTGCGGGTTTTCTCCGAAAAAAAATAATAATAATAATATTATAACTAAATTGTGATAATTATAAATTTAAATTATATGTATCTCTAAAATTACAGTATTGCATGACGTTATCACGTAGTTGATATTGATTATCCTATCCAAAAAATACATAGTATTGTAATTTAAAATTATCCGATCAATAAACAACCTATTTAATATCCATATGTTAAGTCAATATGGAAAGATATTCTATCCTGGTTTTAGTTATATTTCGATATAAAAAAAACCACGTTAGAAATAGATATTTGACGGATATTTTATGCGAAAATATAAAAAAGATTTAAAAATCATAACTAAACTTATGCCCTTTCATTTTTCACTTCTAAAACTTGATGTCTTTCATTTCTCTTTTAATAGTTTTTTTTTTTAAAAAACCGCAATTATCAAAACTTAAATCGGTGATTAAATGACCAAAATATATTTTCAAATCTTCGCATTTCTATCTTCGCATTTCATCTTCTTTCGCATCGTGTTTCTTACTCTCGTAATATATTTTACTTTTAGTTTAAGAGAATAATATTATGTTGTTTCAAGGATTTTACTATACTAGGTTAGTTTTAGAGTTTTGTTTTGAATTTTTGTTGAACCATGATTGGAAAGTATAAAAAAAATACATCTTTTTGAATTTGTGGAACCATGTTTTAGTACTATAGTGTGGAACTAGTAAGAAAGACTTATTTATGTTGTTTTGTCAGTTGGATTTTGGTGCAGAGTTTGTTTAGTGGTTGAAAGATGGTAAGTACGTTTGTAGCCCTACTGATGAGGCTGGTGAAAATGAGTAGTCCATAAAGACTCACGTTAGCTCTAAGAAAATACATTGATCTAAACGAATTGTGAGCACTCAGACCTTGAAGAATCATTCTCATCCAGCAATGATGAAGGTCGTCTGAAGAATATGTTGGGAATATGGGTGTTGTGAATTAGGGGTCCGGTCCGCATATTCTGCCTCCGTATATAAGTAAGAACACAACCGAGTTCAACACTAGTATGATATTGTCCGCTTTGGCACCCGAAGGCCCTCACGGCTTTGCATTTGGTCCACTACCAAAAGGCCTCATACTAGTTGAGGTATGTTCTTACTTATATACCAATGATCTTTCCCATATTTAACCGATGTGGGATGTGGGACTTTGGTCTCCACCCTAACAGAATAAATTGAGGCTGACCAAGAAACTTTCAAGAAAATAGGATAGACAGTGCAAAATTAAAAAGTATCAATGAAAAATAAAGGGTTCGGCTGATCACCACATTGACCGTTTGCTGATCGATCAATATGCTTTTCAATCTAAACCATGTATTTTTGCTACTCCCAATGAAGATACAGTTCTTAGTCGTAGCCAAAATTGGAGACAAACACCCTCGTCTTCAAAAATACTCTTTGGACATCTTCCTAAGCGATTTGACAGTTCCAAAATGGAGAAGTATGATGGAAGTAAAGATCCGGACAATTATCTCGAGCAATTTAAAAAAAATTGATGAATTTTGATGATGATGACAAGCTGCTATGTCGTGCCTTCTCACAAGCCTTTAAAAGGTGTACCCTTAAATGGTACAACAGTCTCCCTCAAGGTTTTATAAAGAATTCTGACATATTCTGGGTAGCTTTCAGGAGGCAATTTCTAGGAAGTAAGAAGCTTAAAGGGAATGGTGATACGATTATTCATTGTTCCTATGAGCCAAACGAATCTTTGAAGGAATACATTAGTAGGTTTGTGAATACGAAGAATGGGTTAGCTTATGTTTTGAACAGGTAGCAATCGTTTCTTTAAGGCAAAGCTTGAATCCGGTAATTTGGCCAACTCAGTAACCCGGAAAAAACAATGACTTTTAAGGGGCTGTTGAATCAAGTTAGAAAACAGATTATTATTGAAGAGACTAAGAACTCTAGAGTGCCTCGTCAAAACAGATTCACCACTACAGTGCTGATTCCACAAGCAGCAACTCAATCCGGTTACAAATCAAAGGAAACCAGACAGGGATCACATCGGCCCAAACAGAATCAGTCCAATCAAAACCAACAAGCTATAAGTAAAATGGGTACATGGGTTCAACCTGAATGGTTTGCTGAATTGGAAGAGAGTGTAGTAAAAATATATGACAATACTAGAAATGATGTGCACTTTATAAGGCCAGCCCACTACAGTCCCTTAGAGAGACCCGAAGTACCCGTTTTTTCAAATATCATAATGATGTGGGTCATGACACACATGATTGTATAGCGTTAAAGCAAGAAGTGAAAAATCTCATTAAAAGAGGGAAATTAAGTACTTTTATTAAAAAAAAACAAGGGGGCAGCAGACCGGATAAAACACAATACAATACCAATGCTCCTCGAAAGCTTGAGTTCGTAAGTTTGTTTAATACCTGGGAAATTATATGTCCACGGGCAGAACTGCTTTGATAAAAAAAAAGGTTGGTTAAATCTATCTGATTTGGAAAAATCAAGAAAGGAGGCAAGAATCATAGTCGGACTCCATGTTTCTCCTAGTGGAGTAGTTAGCCAAGCGGTACCAGAACCGGACAAGAGTACATCATCGTCCAGAACATTCGTAAACCGAAAATCTTCTATTATTCCGACTTTATCTACCCTAGAATTTGAACCTTCAGTTCAAGTATTCCTAGATTCGTTTTCTAAGGCTAAAGCGTTTTCTAGTGTTAAAAAACCCTCACCATTTCTAGCCATGGGATCAGACACCAAAAATGCCACACCCCGAAGAGTCACTCTACTCTCCAAGGATAAGGGAACCCCTCATTCTTCAAAAAATGTTAGTTCAGAGGTATTAAACCCTCTTGCCCAACCTTCTGTGGGTCCGGACACATTTCTTTCTCATAATGAAGTAAAGAGTCACTTCTGATAGCTAAAGAGTTTGCCTTCCTATATGACAAACTCTTTAACATATCCATGGATTTTTATGCAAGAATGCCCCTCCATAAGTTCAGATCAAGGGAAATAGGGTAAATCTGAAGAAAGTATGAACATATCTAGCATACAATCTAAAGATTGGAGGTATGAAATATATTAATTTATCTACGATGAAATTTTTCCTTCAGATAAAGTCTTAGCTAAAAAGATCAAGTACAACGCTCGTGGTTTCTTGGTGTTAAGGGAGTTCTTTATAAAAATATATTTTAGCAAACCTTTCCCTTGTTGCTTAGGTTTTTGAGGAATCCAAAATTATTTTATCTGAATTTCACAATGGAGAGGGATCAACACATTATGGCTATAAGGCCTTAACCAGAAGAGTTTTGTTAGCATGATACTATTGGCCTACTATAATGAAAAATGTTAAAGATATGGTCAAGAGATGTGATCCTTGACAGAGATATGGGAATAAAATCCATACGCCAGCAGTTCCTATGGAGACAATATTTGAGCCCATACCTTTTGATAGATGGGGTTTGGACTTAGTTGGGCCTCTTCACATGGCGTTCAGAGGTTATCGAACAATAATGGTGGTAATAGACTATTTCTATAAATGGATAAAAGTTGCCCTACTAGTTGGAACCACTTCTAAGGCGGTCATAAAATTTATTTTATCCAACATATGTTGCCGATTTGGAATCCCCCGACGAATTACCACAAACAATAGGCCACAAATTGACAATAAAGACATGGAGAAGTTTTGCACTTCCAGAGAAATTCAACATTTCTTTTATTCTCATTTCCACCCTCAGGCTAATGGGCAGGTTGAAGTTGCTAATCGGATAATTTTAACATGGTTGAGAAAGAATCTAGAATGAGTTGCAGGGAAATGACCGAGTTATTTGCAAGAAGTATTGTGGGCCTACCAAACTACTCCACGAACGGCCACCCAAGAGTCTCGTTTTGCCCTTGTTTATGGGATCGATGCAATCACATATATAGAAGCTACTTTTCCATCATTCAGGATTCAAAATTATTCCGAACATGCTAATGAAATGATAGTAAGGAATCAGTTGGATCTGATTGAAGAAAGAATGGTGAAGGCATATTTAAGAACATCACACTATGAGGGTCTAATGAGAAGTAGATTTGCATCCAGAGTAAAAATAAGAGATTTCCAGTTGGGAGACAAAGTATTAAGAAAATTATTTTTGTATACCAAATAGAAACAATTTGGGAAATTTACTCTGAATTCAGAAGACCCTTACATGGTGTGTGAAAGAATCAAGATAAAAAAGGCAAAATTTTGAAGCACATATAGAACATTGAGCATCTCAGGTTGTACTTATATTAAAATTATCTTGTAAATATTTTTGTCATACCTCAGTGTAAATATTCGGGGGCATAATCTATCCTACCCTGGTGAAGGGGGTTGGGGGGTTTAATGTGGTGTCCGTTTTCAATCAATTATATCTTTTTCCTTTTTCAAAAATGAGTATGAGGAGATCGGATAAATTAAATATCTATTAAACACTTCGGCCTTCAAATGAAGTATCTTTAAAGTGATAGGATTTATTAAACGCTTTCATCCTTCAAATGAAAATATATTTAAAGTGATTCAATGAATTAAACGCTTATCACACACGTCGAAAGAATTAAATACTGATTAAAAGCTAGATATAAGAAGAGAAAAGAATACATATGAAGGGAAACCTAACATTACACATTGACCGGAATATGTCTGATCCATCATCACACAAAATGCCTTGGTCATCGAAGGACTTTGGTTCACAAAACAAGATTTGAAAGAAGATAACAAACTGTCTTGGCCCTCCACGGATTTTAGTCTTAAACATAAAAAGTAAACATAATAACATTAGGGTTTGTTCTCTTTGGTTTTTTCCTTACATCATCTTTCTTGGGACTCTTGGCATCGATGCTTGAGCTTTCATCGGCACGAACCTCCATAAAAGTCCAAGGTTCTTCTTTGGAAATGTCTCATGAAATACCAAGACCATATCCAATTTGATACATTCGTCTCTCTTTTCCAAAGAATCCACAACATCAGCATCATACTTCTCTACTGCTGCAGCTATCTCTTGAGTTTGATTCTTCTTCTTTCTCTTTAAGAAGTTTCTATAACTTCTCTTTCTCTCCGGTTAAGGTGTTGATGGTGTTTGCATTGTTGGTTTGTTGTTCCTTCAAAGCCTTGATCTCATTAGAGGTGGTAGTTTCCAGTGCGGAATACTTAATATGAATATCCTCATGAGCAGTCTTGGACTGGCGTAGTTCGGTGCTCAATTCCTATTTATCTTTATTTAAGGCCTACATTTTTTTTATTGTATAAATGAAAATGAATTTATCAAGTTTTGGTTGTCCATGGTAAGAGAAGTTATATCCTTAGCATGATCTCTGGTATGTCTTTACAGATTGACTATTGTCCTAATGAAGCCCAAAAATGCATGACCGAAAGTATCCTGCTCACTCGATACCTCAAAAGGTTCACCATTATAAGTTACAGCATTGACTATTGTAATCTGAGGAAATTCCTGGTCAAAGTCATCTTTATCAAGGTTACTAAAGTACATATTACGAAGGTTATCTAGGTTAACATCTCCTTCAATAACTGGTTGATCGCCTGTGGGAATCACTGGAGAAGGAGGAGTAACAACCGGAGCACGGAGGATTATCTTTGACCCTAAGTTATTCTTATTTTTTATTCCGGCCCTTCGGTCAATGCCTTCTTTGTGCCTCTTGTGACCTTTCTTTTTAGTTTATGGAAATTCACCCGATCTCCCAGATTCCCAATTGTTACAACAATTTCCTCTAACAAAACGAAATTGATTCTTTCAATATTCTCCAAACTAGCTGTCTCGGGAATCTCCTGAGATGGGTCAACTTCAGATTTCTTTTTCTTCTTATTCTTCATCTTGTCCAGATGGCTATGAGATTTATTTCGGGCTGGAAAGTACAGATTTCCATCCTTTGCCTCAGTCCTTTTTAGGATGACATCCGATGGAGGGGGAGTGGTTAGTTGTTCCCAAGAAAGGTCTCTGCTTCAAGTGGAATTCCACAAGTGAGCCCTCCGCATGTTTCCAGAAGTGAAACAATTATGAAAGCCAAGCCCCCAATTCTCTGATGCCCATTGATTTAACTTGGAAATTGTAGCCTTTTCTGCCTTTGAATTCTCTGAGAACATCTTTGAAAATACTACAAAGAGGCACAATAATCAATTTGGTATAACTGCACAATGTTTAAATATTAATAAAAATTTGAACAAGAGTTACCTGAAATCTTCTAGTATCTAGTCAATTGACTTGGATTTGACTGGTAGTTGATCTTTTTCCCATTTTCTCAGGCTCTATTTATGAAAATAAACTGAGTTCTCTATGGTTTCTCAGCCTCTAACGGATAATTTACTATTATGTAGTCGTTTCCCATGTTGTAGTGATAAAAATTGATTTGGTGATTTCTACATAAACAGCAGCAAACTGCTCTATAGGCATTGGAATTTTTGACAACCTATAAGCAATAATGCTGGCTAGCATGGTATACCAGATATTCAGACTTAGCTGACTTGGCCAAAGCTTGATTATATTAAAGTATCTGACTATTTCTGGGTCTAAGCGGAAACGAAGTCCTTAATTCAGCACTTTTGTGTACACCACAATTTCATTAGCTTTACAATCCATAGGGGTCTACGGACTAATAAGAATATTCACCTTAATAGACTCTGGGAATCCCTACTTTGTTTTTATCCAATCTAATTCGACAGTAGGAATTTTTTTGAAGGGACGGTAAGTATTTTCACACTAACCTTACAAAAATTGGGCCCAACTTTCCCTTCTAAGAACTCCAAAAGTGACTTAGTATTTCGTTGTCCCACTTTTCCTCTATTTGTTTGATTCGATGTGGTATTCCTAGTGTGTCCCGATGTTTCCAATGGGGTATCTTCCCCATTGTCCTCCATATTTTCTTCCATTATAGTCGACCGATGTTTGACCAATTTCACACTTGTGGCTTCTTTTTCAATTTGGGTGGCCTCATTACGAGGAGGCAATGTGTTCAGACCCACAGGAGGTTGAGCAAGATGGTTTAATTTCCCTGAACTAACATTTTTTTAAGAATGAGGTGTTTCATTGGCCTTAGAGAGGCGAGTGACTCTCCGGGTGTAACATTTTCAATGTCTGATCCCATGGCTAAAAATGGTGATGGTTTCTTAACACTGGAAACCACTTTATCCTTAGAAAAATAATCTTAAAATACTTGAACTGAAGGTTCAAATTCTAGGGTAGATAAAGTCGGGATAAAAGAAGGTTTTCGGTTTATCGATGTTCAAGACGATGATGTACTCTTCTCCGGTTCTGGTACCGTTTGGCTAACTCGTCCACTAGGAGAAGTAGAGAGTCTGGTTGTGATTATTGCCTCTTTTCTTGCCTTCTTTCTTGCCTTTTCCAAGTCAAATAGATTTAATCAAACTCATTTGATCAAACAAGTTCTGGCTGTGAACATATAATTTCCCAAGTATAAAACAAACTCACGAACTCAAGCTTTCTCTCTCTAGAAAATGTTTCTTGCTTATGAAGATATAAATAGTGAAACTGGCTTATATAGAGGTAAAAAGCCACTTGAGTGTTTCACCTAGGGGAGATAAATCAGTTCAAGTAATTATTATGGGCTATTAAGTACACCCTAATTACTTTTGAAAGATAGGTGCAAGTACCAATGGAGAAAAACGGTTGAGGGGTCGAATTAGAATAGGACACGTATTGTTTCTCGAAATTCTGACCTTTGGTTCTTCCATCTACAAGAAGAAAACACTTCGGATCCAACCAGGGTCTTCTCCTCAGTAGCCAACTCTTCAGAAAGAACTTCAAAAATGATCCAAGGTTTTTTATTAATAATTTAGCTCTTCCAAATTGGTTTTTGAAAGAACTAAAGGGGCTACTGATAGGTTCAAATATTTTTGGAAGGGCACTGATGCCTAAAACCGAAGGGGTAATTCTGACATATTTTGCACCAAACATATGATGAACAGTACGACTAAGTAAATCATGACTCAACTGTGTGCTGATCTACGCTAACCCTTTTATTTTTTGGGTTTTGAAGATCGACCGAATCTAGAGTCTTACCACAACAACCCATGGGTCATAAAACAAGTATAAATATCTGAACCACCCTCATTTAAGAGGGTGAGAAAATATTAATAGTAAGAACACACCTTTTTTAGCTCTCTACCCTTCACTCAAACAATAAATACCTGAACAAGAATAAAACTTTTATCAAATATGCCCCTTTGATCAGAAATAATCCACACTAGTGAGTAGTCACAAGACTCAAATATTGTGAAACACCACTTAAAGAAGTTACTTTTGAGACTATATTAAAGTGAGTAGTCACTTATAATATTAAAATTCGTCAATGATATTAAGTACCTTTTATTAGATTAAATAAAGTAGATCTATCTCTCTAAATGACCCTTATTTCTTTCTCTAAAGCAACCCATTAAAGAGGATACGAGATATTTAAACCATAGTCGTTTTTAATAATTGTATGATTTTTGTTGGTACATCATGTTTGGATCTAATACAATCATGTATATATTTAGTATTCAAATATGATGTCAAATGGTTTTATACTTTCGTTGCAAAAACCAAACCCACAAGTATGGTTTTAATACCAAAACTTTCGAGAACTATATCTATGTTCAAGTTGTCCAAAGCATTATACATATTGTAACCTAATGCAAGTTCACGAGCTATAAAAAAGGTTCAAAATAAGTTACGAGAATATATAAAATTCACACAAACATGTCATAACCTAGTGTAAGTCCACAAGTATCAAAATATAATTTAAAATAATTTGCAAAAAACAAAGACAACACAAAAATATGTCATAACCCATTGCAAGTCTATGAGTTAGGAAAAAAATACAAAATAAGCTATAAAACATAAAAGAAACAACACATAAACAGTTTAAACCTCCTGCAAGTTCAAGATTTGCAAAAAAAATAGTTCAAAATAAGTTGCAAAAACATACACAACACGACACAAACAGATTTTTAATCTAATTCAAGGCCACAACTTACAAAATATGATTCAAAATAAGTTTCAAAAATACAGAAATAACATAACCTATAAGCACACAAATAATTCTTAACCTTATTACAAGTCCACTAGTTGGGAAAAACTATTCAAAATAAGTTACAAAAAACACAAATATGTCATAATATACCAGAAGTCTACGAGTTATAAAAAAATTCTAAAATAAATTGCAAAAATACAACAAACAACACAACAATATTTTGTAACCTACTGCAAGTCCACGAATTGCAAAAAAAAAATTAAAATAAATCTCAAAAGCATAAAACGAACATCACATAAACACGTGATAATCTACTGCGACTCCACAAATTGTAAAAACATAGTATAATATAAGTTGCAAAAAACACAAAAAAAATTCTGAACCTACTACAAGTGACAGTTTGAAAAAACATCTCAGAATATATTGGGAAAACATGACATACATTACACAAAACGATTATACTTACCGTAAGTCCACTAGTTGAGCAAAATAATACAAAATAAGTTGTGAAAGATATCATAAAAAAAGTCTTAACCTACTACAAAGTCCATGATTTACAAAATATAATTTAAAACAGGCTAGAAAAATACAATAATAATACCAAACAAGTCTTAATCTATTAGAAAATAAGGAGTTGCGAAAAAAATCAAAATAAGAAAATATAACAATACAATACACAAACATATTTTAACTTACATCAAGTCCATGAGCTGTAAAAAAATTCAAAATAAGTTACGAAAACACATAAAAACAATACATAAACAAGTCCTAGCGTACAGTCACAAGTTGAAAAAATAATAATCAAAATAAGGTAAAAAATAAAAAAACACAAAAACAGGTCCTAACCTACTGCAAGTCCATAAGTTGCACAAAAACTTCAAAATAAGTTGTGAAAAAGTTAAAAAAAATACACAAACAAGTCTTAACCTACTTCAAGTCCACGAGTTGTAAAAATAGTTTAAAATAAATTTTAAAAACATACTAACACCACATAATTAATCACAAACAATAGTTGCAAGTCCACTAGTTGCAAAAAATAATTCAAAATAGATTACAAAAATACACAAAAACATATAATTTATTTGCTAACCAATTGTTAGTCTAGGAGATATCAAAATCAATATAAATTCATAAAATCACAAATTATTTCAAAAACACCAAGTGGGAAATGATTTTGAATGCTCCATGACGTACATATCATTAATAAGGGTAAATAAAGTTTCTCTCCTGGTAGGTCGGGGAGTTGTCATGTAAGTCCAAAGAACTTCATGAAGGTAATTTGGAAATTTTCCAGCCGCCCTCGCCAAACTCTTTTTAATGCATTCCAAAATATGTCGATTTGTTACCTCTACCTGTCCGTTTTCCTGAGGGTGGAAATGGGTAGAAAAATGTTGTTATACGACTGTTTTTGGACAAAATGTATCAATCTCCGCATTTTAGAATTGAAGACTATTGTCCGTGGTAATTGACACGGGGACACCAACCTATGATAAATGTTAGTCAAAATGAAATTGATCATGTTTTTTTCTTGATCCTGGAAAAGGGTTCGGCCTTTACCCACTTTAAAAAGTAGTCCACGTCAACAATAATGTGATTGTATTCTCTTGAAGTGGCGGGTGATGGCCCGACCAAGTCTAACTCTCATTTGTTGAAGGGTAGTGCTTTATAGATCGACTTTAATGGTACAAAATAGGGATGTGAATAGAATTAGTAGACCATTGACATAATCACATTTTTTAATTAAGTACTTAGCATCACTTGATGTAGTTGGCTAAAAGAAACTCGTCAGAAAACCCCTTCAAGTTAATGTTTTGTAACCATAATGAGTCAGCCCCTACCCACAATGGATTTCTTTTAATACTATGATTGGCCCTTCATGTCTTAAGCATCAAAGTAAAGATCTACTCAACCCTTGCTTAAAGAGGGTCCTCCCAATATTAGGAATATTTTTTCCTTAAATTTCAATCTTTGCACCGTAGCACCGTCTCGGGGAAAATACTTGTTTTCAACAAGTTTAAAATTTAGACCCTATAGTCTTCAGTCTTGACTGCCCCTAATTTTAGGGAATCCTCCTGATTATGCTCATTATCCTTATAAGTTGAAGGATGTTCATCCAATGTAACCCATAGTTGGTTAAGGAGCCGGCAATCAAAGCCAGAGTTTCTGACATGAAGTTCTCTGATATGGGGACCTGTTCGAAGTTGACTTTCTCAAACAACTGAGCTTGTGAATTCAAAGTCTTCAGGTACTTGACCAAATGTCCATTTTACGATTCAGTGTGTCCCAAAGCACGGTGTATCAAAATTTGAGAATCAGTTAACAATCAAACCTTTTTTTCTCCTCACGCGTAGGCAAGCTCAAGCTATTGATTGTTGCCTCATACTTAACCTCATTATTCAAATCCTAGAAACCAAAGCGGATGACATGATTTAGTATTTTTCAGATGGAACCATAAGCTAGACACCTGCTATATCGCATGCGATATCTGAACTTTGTTTTGTACATATCGTCCATTCCGGCGTTGTTGACTCAGTTAGTGACTCAAGTCATTTAACCTGGAACTCTATGAGAAAATCAGTCAAGACTTGAGATTTGATAGTCGTTTTTAGTTCGAAATTGGTATCAAATTATCCTAGTTTTACCGATCAATGGTTTAGTGTCCCCAAAATAGCAGGATTTTGCATAATATTACGGAGTGCGAATGAAGTTAAAACCATAAAAAAATAGTTCTAGAAGTAATATCTTATCTTTTTTACTATTGTGATCAAGGTCATTGCCATTTTTTCAACTTCAATTACCGTATCTCTGAGGGAAGTAATATCTTGTTCATTTAGTAAACCAGTTTAGAGCAATTCTCCTCTTCTATAATCAATATTATGCTCACTGCGTGTTAAGATACAACTAAATAAACATATAACCTATCATCTGGGATATGCTTGGATAAGGTCAAAGGAGGAAAAATTCTGATTTATCTCACTAAATACCTCAACACATTGATAAGTCCACAAAAAAACTATTGGCTTTTTAAAGTACGTGAAAAATGGGGCATATTTGTCTGACAGTCAGAATATGAATCTGTTTAATATCGCGAGCCTTCTAATAAGTATTTGGACCCTCTTTAAGGTTTCAAGGAGGTTTCATGGAAGCTAAAGCCTACAATTATGTTGGATCCGCTTCTATGCTGTTCTCACTTATCAGATACCATAGAAATTTCCCGAACTGACTCCAAATATACACCCATCTGGGTTAAGCTTCAAATTTACAGATGTAAGGTTTTACAAAAGTCTCAACCATATCAGATATATGCCTCGAGTCTTCTACGCTTTTCACAAGAATATCATCATTATGAATTTCAATATTCTTTCCAATATGGTCAACAAACACCTCGTTGACCAATCAATGATAAGTCACCCTCACATTCTTCAATTGAAATGGCATTACCTTATAGTTTAAATCCCCGGTCTTTTGCAAAACCCGTACTCTTTTGGTCTGATAGATGCATTTAAATCTAGTTCTACCCTGAATAAGCATCCACGAACGACAAGAGTTTGTTACCCGATGCAAAGTCGACCAACAGTTCTACCTGAATGATCGTGAATGAGTCTTTAGAATACGTTTTATTTATATCAGTGAATTCAATACACATGTGCTAACTGCAATTTTTTACCAGTACCAGATTAGTAGTCTAAGTGACATATTGGGATTCTCGTATGTATCAATGCTAGATAACTAATATACTTTAGAAAAAATGGTTGTTGACTTGTCAATAGACTAATACCTCATCTTTTGTGAGAAAATCTTGGGTTGAGTGACAACTATGGCAGATTATGTTTGTTGGAACCCTGATAACATCCTTGCTTAACCAAGTAAAAAATCCAAATTTTGAGCTTTTTATTCAAAGAATCCAAAAAATTGGTGCCAATTTAAAAAAAATCCATCATCAAAGCAATACAAATGGGCATCATCCTCAAGCATAATAAAAAGGGCCTCTTTCGGATCAACAATTGTCTCAACCCCAATAAAATGGGCATACTTATTTTGATTGAAATAAATGCATTAGATGAAGATAAAACTGTTCTTACAAATACCTACCCCGAGGGAAGGATTTAGAGCCGAAAAGTAAAAGAAGTAAATTAAAAATACCATAACAAAGTCAAAATAAATAGACCATAACAAGGTCAATAGTCATCAGAAATAATGCAATAAAGACAGACAATAATGTGAGGTGGAAAAAACTAGAAAACCACGATGGGATCAGCAAATGAGTAATCATAACCTATTAAAACAATGAAAATATATTTAAGTTAGTGGGGGGATGGGAAGAGTAGGCCAGTTAATGTTTGTGCCTAAAAAACGAAAACAAAGATCAGCTAGCAGACGAAAAGAGACAACAGAGGAGAGGCTCAGATGTGAGTCGAAGATTCTATTGTTTCTTTTCCCCTAAATATGGTAAATGATAGCACCAAAGCAAGCACGCCAAATGTGTCGTAAGCTAGAGGGGGCAGGTGGAGGCTTCCAAAAGCCATAAGTTCCAAATTTAGTTATTATGATAAGAGACCCCAAGTTTTGCACGAGTGATATCCCACAAGCTCCGGGAAAAAACTAAAATCATAGAGGATATGATTTATACCTTTGTCGGTAGAGTTGCAGAGAACGCAAGTGAGGGAGGTATTAATTCCCTAACACAAAATCTTCTCATGAGTAGTGAGCTTGCCATTGATGGCCAACCAGAGAATGAAATAGTAACACGAATATTAAATTTATTCCAGACTAACCCCGTCAATCTAACACAGTGGATATACGTACGGATGGCATTATAAGTGTCTTTAATATTGAGTTTGAGGCATCCAAAGTTATCCATCTAGAAGGAGATGTCGTTAACTAGGACGCTTGGTGGAGGAAGATAGAGAATAGTATTGTGAAATTTTCAATTGTTACCCGCACTAGTGGATCTCCTGTTATGAGACCAAATCCATCTATCATCGTAGATAAAGTTTGAGATATCGAGATTCTTACTAAACCTTGAATCTCGAATGATTGAGTGACCGAAGTAAGATATATGAAAGATATAAAGTAACCAAGAGCCGAACCAAAATGAGGTGTTCTTTTTGTTTCCTATAGTCACCCCAAAAAGATTACTAGCTAGAGGCATAAGGGATAATTTTTTCCTCCAAGTACATGAGGGAAATGAGCCAGGAATTATTCCCCAGAAGTTATTGTTTTTAATTTTTTCAATTTTAATCCAATCGCTCTAGATAGAGTTATAGGTTTTGGTAATGATGTACCATAGGTTTTTAAGGACGATCGCCTGATTCCATATTTTTAGGTCCATAATACCAAGGACGCCCTTGTAGGAACGGTAACGGAGGTCCATGCAACTTTGGACCGGTCGAGAGATAGTGTCGAAGGATTTGGGAGAGTTCTTTTTAACTCTTTAAGGGAGGATAAAAATGGAGGACAAATACACTTGACCAGCAAAAAGAACAGATTTGATGAGCTGGAGACGACCAATATAAAAGAGGTATTTAGAAGTCCAAGAGTTGATGCGAGTAGTAATTTTATGCAAGAGAGGACGACAATCAGAATACGATAAGCGACTAGTTGTTAGAAGGACTCCCATATATTTAACTAGGAGCGTACCAACCTTGAAACCAATGAGTTTAATAAGATCGTTCTTAAAAGTGGATTGATTCTAAACAGGAGAATTTGAATTTTCTAAAGGGTAATTTGAAGCCCCAAGAGCAAGAATAAGTCATTGAGGCCTTTCTTGATAAGAAATAAAGATTTGATATCGTCATAGCAGAAGATCATTAAATTGTCTACAAAGCAGAGATTAAGAAGTTTTAGCTCATGACATTTCCAATGGAATTAGAAATTACGGTTGCTACTTTTATCATTGACGATATCCATCAGAACTAGCATACCGAGGACAAACATGAAAGGCGAAAGAGGATCACCTTACCTTAGACCTTTCTTAAACTGAAAGAACTTGGTAAGGTCACTATTGACATTCATACTGTAAGAGATCGTGGCGATACATTGAATGATCCAAGTGATCATTTGCTCTGGAAAGTCCATATAGACAAGAATGTCTAGAATGAGGTGCCAACTAACATTTTCGAAGGCTTTCATCAAGTCAATCTTTAAATAAAATATATTATATTTGAAGTTAAGATAGTACCCTTGAGTAATTATTGGGAAAGAATGATGTTGTCAGAGATTTTTCTACCAGCCATGAAAGCCGATTATGAGTTATCAATCAGGTAGGGAAACGAGTCATTGATTATGTTGGTCCGAATATTAGAGATGATTTGTGGATGATATTTCATAAGGAAATGGGACGATAATCAGAGGCATGCGTAGGGTTTTTAGATTTTACAATGAGGGCAATAAAGGTAGTATTCCAAAACATATCCATTTTGTTTGAGGTAAAGAAATCCAAAACTCCATTGCAAATGTCTTGACCACGATGGTCCAAGAGTTTTTGAAAGAACTGGAATTAAAACCATCAGGGTCAGGGGATTTATTGCTATCAATATTGAAAATAAAAACTTTAAATTCATCATAGGTAATCGTACGGGTCATGGATAACTTGTCATAAGGACTGACTTTGGCAGAGATGAAGGAAGAGGCCCTAGATAGACCAAGATAACCATGAGGGTGTCTGGTACCAAGCATAGAATTAAAATGTCTGGCTAGGACATTGGAGATACCAAAAGAGATTATGATCAAATTATCATCAGTATTCATGATAGATGTAATTTTGTTTCACAACCTACGATTTATAATGCTATTGTGAAAGAATTTGGTGTTTTTATCCCCCAACTTGAGCCAATTTTCTTTGGATTTTTAATTAAGGAAAGATTCTTCAATTATACTGAGAAATACATATGATGTTGAGGCCTCTGTCTCCTTAGTGATAAACATAGGGTTAAAAGGATCTTGGGCGAGGAGGGCTTGGGTGGTGAAGACGTTATGTTGAGCATTACAAATTCTCAATCTAATATCATTATAGACGGTACGATTGAGGTTTCTAAGGGAAATTTGAAGTCTGTTGAGTTTAAAGCAAATTAGATGCATACCCTGGATGGGGCAAGGAGAGTTCCAACTAAAGGTGACAATATCACTAAATGAGGGGTGGGATTGCCACATATTAAATAATTTGAAAGGTTTCTTCTTACGGTTGGAGATCATACAAAAGTTAAGTGTAACAGTAGTATGATCAGATGAACGAGAGTAACCATAGTGAGCAGACAAGTTCGAGAAGACCTCATCCTAGTCATTATTAACTAGGAAATGGTAAATCTTATAGTAGATTGGGTTGGATGTGCATTTACTATGTCATGTAAAGAATGAGCCAGTGGATCAAAGGTAACTAAGATCGCAAGTGAAACAATAATTATTGAATTCATCAATCGGAGAAGACCAGGTGTCGAAGGAACTATGACGTTCCTCCAGGGCTATGGATTGCATTAAAATCCCCAAAAGTAACCCAATAGATTCCCTGATCTTAAGAAGAAATGGATTAGAGAATATTCCAATGGAGATTTTATATGCTAGTGAATCAAAAAAATATGAGAGCAATGAATGTGTTGAGGGGAGGAGGATATGGTAGAGAAAGTGATGACACTAGGATTCCAAATCATCCAGATTCTACCTAGGGGGTGATGATCATGGTTGATGGTATAGTGCTAGAAGGGGGGCATATTACTAATGGTAAAAATAATATTAAGAGTAGACTTTAGTGTCAACAAAGATCATGACATATATAGTATTACTCATAATAAAATCATTAACATCTTTTTGTCGGAAGATGTCATTTAACCCATGCACATTCCAAGAAATAATAAACATAAAAATAGTTACAGAGGGTTAGGTAGTGGCCATGCCGGAGGGAAAAATGCAAAGGGTCATCAGAGGTCGCTTTAAGCAAAGTGGATATACAAGTCGGTGAATCTTCTTCAACTCCACTATCCATAGTTGTAGTATGGGGAACCTTCTCCTTGGAGGGGTCAGGCTCAAAAGAGGTCATCGAGAAGGTGGAAGTCTAATTGGAAATTGAAGGACACCGATGGGGAGAGAACCAGTCGATGAGGTAGTGCAAGTCTCAATGTTGTGACCAAAGGCGGTGCATCTAGAGCATTGGGTGGGAGGCGCTGATATTTGATTCTAACCGAGGTGCTCTTACCCAAACATTCGATCTCAGTCGAAGTAGGTAATGGGATACCGGTTTTAATCAAGACACAAATGCGCGCAAATTTAAGTTTGTCTCAACGCTTAGTCTATTTGTCATCGTAAAAAAGAGTCCCCAAAACAGATTCAATACGACTAAAGGCTTTAGATGTCCAAAGTTTCAAGGGGAGTTTGAAGATTTTGACTCAAATTGGAATTTCTTTTGGTAGTCTTTGGATATGATATATAGAGGTTCCTATTTTATGAGAATTAAGAAAAGATCGCAAAAATGACGTGTAGCTTTTTCTAATATATTTTTAGTATTCCCTTGTGAGCTAAACTTAAAGAAGAAATAACTTTCGGAAGATGCATTTAAATTTCTTAAGACCGAGTTTTCTCCGAATAATAATTTCTATAGGTTGGGTTTGGGTTTATATGAAATATTTAATTAATTTTGATTTATTATTAATATTAGTTGATTATTTACTATTCTAATCCATTTTAATAATAATATTTTAATTAATTATTGATGATAAAGTTCTAAAAAATAAAATAAAGTATCAAAAAGTTATAAATAAAACCCTACGAACAAATTATAAACTATGTTTTAAATTTGTAGGATGATTTTGATTGAAAAAATCAAATCAATCCTAACCCAGCCATATTCTTTATATTGGACAGATAAAATGGAATAAATATAGCAGAGATCAGATTTTTGTTCTCATCCGTATTCACTATTCGATTATAATTTATTTATATATAAACAGTAATAAATTAATAATAAAGACACTGGCGAGAATAATAAGTTTGATAAAATTATTTTAGAATATCTACACCGTGGTTTTAAGAAACATATTTCAATAAATATAGCTAATAAATTTTTTTTATCATTAATTATTCAAAACAAAACTAGCTATTTAAAGTTATTTTTTAATATAAACCTTTTTTGGATCCCCGAACTCCTAACTATGGTAACAAACTCGCTTTACTCCGATTACCAAAATCTAACGATTTATATAATAATTTGGAATATAGATGCAATCTTATTCACTAATTAAGTTAATTAATTATAACAAGACTTTGTTTTTTTTTTTTTTTCAGAAAAAAATTATATATGGATTCTCAGTCTGTTCACTATCCCTATTTTTTCTCAGTATTGTAACAGAAACCCTAAATATTGTAAAGGTTAGTTCTATCTCTATCCTAATTCCAAGTAAAGTGAAGCAAACCCCTTATAAATTCAGTCTGCTTCTTTATCAATTTACTTTAACGGAAGCTACAAATTAATAAGTATTTTTCTTGATGGTTGATTTGAAAAAAATCATATTGTTGGTATTGATCGCCTTGATGATGGTTTTCTTGGAATTTATGTATGTAATTTCTCAATCTATGCTTGTTTCTTAATTCATAATTGAGAAAATTACACTATGTTTATGATTGGTATATCATAATTTAAAATCGAATTCGTAATACTAGGGTCTGGGGTTCCGTGTAAAAATAGTTGTATGCTCTTGTTCTATGATTTTCATGTTAATCGTTATGATCGATTCATTGTTTACTCGTTGTTTTCACTTCTTCTTTTTTTTTTGATCTTGTAGGTCTTTCAAATGGGTTGTAATTCAGTTTATCGGACTTTAATGGAGGTTTTTCCTGAGGTAAACACTTCGTTTGCTGTTTTATTTTGCCTGATTGGTCATGCTTTACAGTTTTTGGGACTAGCACAAATTTGTTTCTTAGTTAGATTGTATCATTTAATAGATGTTATCAATGTGGTTGTGTTCAGATTGACACAAGAATGCTTAAGGCGGTTGCTATTGAGCACTCTCAGGACAGTGATGTAGCTGCGGAAGCTGTTCTTACTGAGGTTATTCCTTATTTATCACACCAGAGATCCATGGCTGTTAATTACCCACCACAGCACGTGCATTCTCGGAATATTTCAGATAGAGAAGGTAATCTAGGAACATATAGCTGTTGGATTGTTCCCTTTTGCGTTTTACTTTTAATTAGGTTAGTTTTATTGATTCAGATATTTGTGAGTATGCAGCTGAGCATGAGGAGGCTCCTGTTCTTCATTCTTCCTTGAGGCCTGATTGCTACCGCTCATGCTCTTCGTCAGCGCCAAAGTCTATTGTAATTAAGCATCCCCGTGATGAAACACGAATGGGTATACATGCAGTCGAGAAGGCTGAGATGGTTCATCGTGATTCGGAACAAGAGGACTCTAGAGATTTGAAGGTTCCTAATACTGATGATACAGTTGACGATCGAAAAACAGCTGACCAGACACGTGCTTTATCATATTCCTACATCTTTAACTACTTGAAAAGGGTATCGGTGTCACGTGATTCTGAATCTGAAGAGGATGAATCAGATTCTCTAGAGTCTTCTTTTCAGTCAGAGTCAGATTTTGTGTCTAGCGACTCAGATATTGATTGTTACAAACCAGATGGAATCACCACAAATGAAAAGTGTAATACTGAGGACGAGATAATAACAGCTCGCCCTGCTGATCTTAGTGCCCAAGAGCATTCATCAGATTCTCCATGTGGTTCCCTTCGAGTGTTTAAGTATGGCAATTTGGTTAGTGAATGTGAGCACCCAGATGGGATCAGCACCACTGTAAAGGGTGATGATTTGGATGAGTCCACCTCTGATTCTATACTCTTGAGAACAAGCCATGTCTGCGACATTAATAGCCTCGAAGAAATTATCGAAGACGCTAAATCCAATAAGGTAGTCACACTATACATTTGAAGTTTTGGATTTCCAGAAAGACTTGAGTGAAGTTTAAGAATCATTTTTCCATCTTTCGAGGCTCAACTTTTCTATTGCTTGGCAACTTTGCAGCTGGCTAGCATACATTTTTAACTGGCACTACTCTGATAACTAGTATAACAAACTGATAGACTCCAGGCTAAAAAAACGAATTGATTTGAAATATAGTTGCTCTTAAGTATATTCAACTGCCTTCTTGGCTGAATAATTGTTTCCATTGTTTAATGGTAGAGCTGCTAATTCCTTTTACTTTTATGATGTCGCAG
Organism: Limnanthes douglasii subsp. nivea; assembly: GCA_036936605.1. Classification (NCBI taxonomy): domain Eukaryota; kingdom Viridiplantae; phylum Streptophyta; class Magnoliopsida; order Brassicales; family Limnanthaceae; genus Limnanthes; species Limnanthes douglasii. The sequence continues at coordinate 223,294,928 of JAUPFV010000005.1, read as the reverse complement.
AAGACCTTGTTTTCAGCGATGGAGCTAGTCATGAATATGATGAGAGAGGTAGAACTTCAAGAAAAGGCTGCAGAACAAGCCAAAGAGGAAGCTGAGAATGGAGGTACTGACATTCTTGAGGCGGTTGAGGAGCTCAAGAAAACATTGACAAGAGCTAGGGAAGCTAATAATATGGTACATATTAGTTGTGGAAAATTTTATATTATCTTCATTATAAATAAAACGTGCAATTCAAGAAACTTAATCGCTATTTGCATATTTCATGTAAGCGTCAACTTTAGAAAAAAATTCAAGCTTCGTGTTTTTTGTCCTTGGCAGCATGCTGGAGAAGTGTTTGGAGAGAAGGCAATTTTATCAACTGAAATGAAGGAGCTTCAGAATCGCTTGATCTGTGTATCAGAGGAAAAAAATAAATCTCTTGCTATACTCGATGAGGTACTTTAAAAAGTTCACTCTGAGCTCAACTTTCCTAATGTATCTAGAAACTCTTGACTGACTTATCATTATTGTGTGAACTTGTGACTCTAGTCTCACAATCCATTTGTATCGCCTTATTCTAGCTAGAGCTTTGTTAGCATGCCTTAGTTGTAACTGGACTGAAGTCATGAAAAAGAAAATTGCTGTAGATTTATACAATAAGGAAAAAGAACTACATGATTGCATCTTTTACCCAGACCTTTAATAAATCATATATCTTTCTATATTTTGTAATCGAAGATGCGCGAAACACTGCAAAGCAGACGAGCTACAGCAGAGGAGGTAATGAAAGTCGCAAAGCAGCAAAAGCTGGAAAAGGAAGAGTCTGCTCTCAAGGCTCTTTCTGAACAAAACGCTATCATGGCAAAAGTTGTTGAAGAGTCAAAAATATTGCAGCAGGAGGCAGCGGAGAATTCTAAGGTATCACAGCTGTGTAAAGCAATACCATACTATGACTGTAGATATATGTTGCTAATCTCTAACACAATTTGCTTATGATGTTTACTACAGTTGAACGATTTTGTTACTAACCGTGGCCGAGTTGTTGATTCATTGCAGTAAGTCCTCTGCCTGACTTAGAATTGATGATGATCCTACACGTTCCACGATAAAATGTGTTTGTTTTGCTTCTAAATTAGAAGGAAACTCGAAAATTTCCTAAAGAATCAATTTCAGCTTTTATAAACAGATCTTTTTTTTTCTTGAACCTTTTGCTTGTCTACCTATTCTTGAGTTTACAAACTTAAAGATGCAATTACATTAATTATATAAATAATAACGGTATGTTATCATCTTCGCAGAGGAGAGATATCTGTCATCTGTAAAGATGTACTAATGTTGAAAGAAAAATTTGATAGCCGTGTACCACTGAGCCAATCTATCTGCTCTAGCCAGACAAGCTGCATCCTGGCTTCCTCTGGGTCATTCTTAAGGAGCACAACAGTAGATTTGATCGTTGATACGCCTAAGACGTTGGAGAATAGGAGCGGAACAGTCACGATCGATGATGAATCGATCAAGGATCGTCTGGATGATATTGGGTGGGATATCTGTGATAGCGAACCAGAGATGGACAAGCTTTCTCAACAGATGAAAAATATGTAGAAGTAAGACACGGATATCAACTGTCCTGCCATCATTGAGGTTTAACAGTACTATTTGCATAGTCGTTTTTTTTTTTTTCGCCATCCGAGTTTGATTATATTATCTACTACTTGAATGATTCTATCAATAATAATAAGTAGAGGCTATTTGTTATAACACTCAGGAAGCTCATAGATTGTGGTTTGGTGCTCCCAAACTTTGCTATTGATCATTTAGTACAACAAATATAAAACTATCATCATCTACTTTATCGTAGTATAATATAAGTTCATCATGTTCATCTGCGAAACACAAAAAAAAGAAAAAAACAGAAATATTACTTTCAGTATGATTACATGCTATATCAATCATGCCAAGAAAGGAGTAAAACAGTGCATTTCCATATAATGTAAAGCCTTGCTCTTTGTTTGCGCATTTGCTTTGACCATTTCGGCAATCTCATACCTCTCATCGTTGTGATTTTGTAGCTTACCTCTATTTTCTTTTATCTTACCAAATAAATGTAGTTGTTTCTTATTGGAAGCTAAATGACCAAATAGACATACATATTTATAGCAAGAGATAAGAGTGGCATAGAGGTAAGTGATTAGTTAATAAATGCTTTGAAGAATAGTTAGTGTTTGTCTTGTAGTAGCAACATATTAGATAAAGACATCGGAACAAGTTTCGTGAACATTTCATGTCTCTTTTCTATTTACATCCACATATTTTTTATATCAATTAATATGGTGTAACAATCTATGGTATAGAAGAGAAAAATCAAATTACACACCTAATGTCGTTTATTCAATTAATATTGATGCTAAACATTTGAGCTACAATATTTGAGCTACAATATTTAATTATATCTTGATAGTTCATCCTTTTTACATCAGTTAGTGGTCCTTCTAAATCTGTGTTATAGTAAAAATAAATCATTGTTCTCTTTAATATATATATATATATATATATATATATATATATATATATATATATATATATATAATATTAAACTTCAAATCATCAAAAATACCGAAAAAATAAATCAAAACCTTAATCGGGTGAAGTTTAGCGAATTTATATATTTAAACTGTTTTAAAATTATCTTTTAATTTATAAATGTTATATTTTTTAACTTGAGCCTTTTTGTTTTCTAAATAGAAATATAAGATTATTTTTTTGTTTATTTTTTTAAATCCAAAAAAATTAAAAAGCCAATATAACATATTTTTGTTTTAATAAAATGAATACAAATTATTTTATATTATTTTGATTTAATGTTTTGGTATAAAACGATATTTTAAAATTTTACAGTTAGGTTTGCAAAATGAAAAACAAAAAGTAAAAAAAAAATTACTCATCAATATTATATATATATATATATATATATATATATATATATATATATATATATATATATATATATATATATATATATATTCTACCTCGGAGTTATGAGTATTACCAAAAGTTCACAAAAAAGGATGGGAGATTAGTTTATTAAACGAAAATTTGAAAAAAGGTCTAAAAATACTATTGGTTTTGTTTTTTTAAAGACGAACAAAACTAGATCCATTCATGATTTTTTTTTATTTGTTTAAAAAACAAATCACGAGTCAAGTTAACCCTCGCCTCGCATCTACCTCTATCATCTAAAAAATATATTTTACGTTGGTTTCGCGTAATGGTTGATCTAGTTTAGCATTATGCGGTCTCTCATTATTTATAGTTAGCCTGGTTTCGTATCATTTGTAGTTGGCATGATTTCACATTATGTGGTCTCTCATAATTTTTAGTTTGCCTTGTTTCACATGATGTGGTCTCTCATTCTTTTTAGTTTGTATGGTTTCGCATCATTTGTAGTTTGCCTGGTTTTGCACGATGTGGTCTCTCATCATTTATAGTTTGCATGTTTTCGAATTATGCAATCTCATCATCTATAGTTGATCTGGTTTCGTATCATTTGTAATTTGTCTTTCACATTATGTGATTTCTCATCATTTCTAGTTTACCTGGTTTCCCATAATGTGGTCTCTCAATAGTTTTTCTGATTTCACATCATGTGGTCTCTCATTATTTATAGTGTTCCTTATTTTGCACCATTTGTAGTTTGTCTGGTTTCACATCATGTGGTTTTTTGTCATCTATAGTTCGATTGGTTTCACATCATGTGGTCTCTCATCACTTATAGTTTTCCCGGTTTTACTTTATTTACAATTTTCATGGTTTCGCATCATGTGGTTTCTCATCATTTATAGTTTGCCTGGTTTCACATCATATGGTCTCTCGTCTCTGTGTCTCTCATTTATCGTCTCTGCGTCTCTCATCTATCGTCTTTGCATCTCTCATCTTTTGTCTCTACATCTCTCATCAAACAAGGTTATGGTTGCTAGAATACTTTGTAATTGTAAAAAACACGTGTTGTTTTTTATGGATGAGTTTTCATTTCTCTTTAGTTATTATTGGTATAAGTTATTGTAATATATATTGGTTATTAAAATTTATTATGTCTATCGGCTGGAAGAAATTTGGGTATGAAGAAATCTTTTATTACTCTTGTATTGAATGTTTTTACTTATTTGGTCGGTGTAAATTGAGTGTATTCAAAATTTTAACTCAAATTTTAAGTTTAACTTTGGTGTTGTTGTTGCTTCCTTTTGAGTATTTTCTTAATATCTATTTTTACTAATTATTTTCATCACATATCTACTACTCAAAATAACACTTTTATTTTGTATGTTTTTTTCTTTTAACGATTTTCTAAGGGTTGGTGTTGTTGGAAAAGTATTATTTGTCTTTGTTTCCTTATCCATGTTCCTCACGTAAAATCTTTAAAGGTTTATTTTTTTTTTATTTCTTCTTTTACAATCAATTTACCAAAGGAGAAATTGTTTCTCCTCTTTGATAGCATTTTTTTCTTTTGGTAACAAAAGTGAATGTGTGTACTTGTCCCGTGTTATGGCTTCTATTACTAACTTTTCAATGTGTCTGGTGATATTTATTTCTGACTGGATACTTTCACGAATCTAGCCATAATGATATGCTTTCGAGGCAGTCAACTTGAGACAACGACCTCGAATTTATCCTCAACCCTTTCGCATATGAAGATATATAAGAGGAAAATGCCTTCCTTTTGTTGACTATGATCTTTGTAGTAGCTACCCTTTAGTCATGAGTGATTTATGATGGGTTAAGGTAGAAGTCATGGGTCATTTTATGTAATATGGTTATGGTGAAGAGAAATGTTTCTCGATGGGGTATGTTGAAAAACTCTAATACTTTTTAGCCATGAGTGATTTATGATGGGTTAAGGTAGATGCCATGGGTCATTTTATGTAATATGATTATGGTGAAGGGAAATATTTCTCGATAGGGTATATTCAAAAGCTCTCATACGAGTGTCATCCCACGTCTATGTTTGATGATAATGTGGAGGTGTTGTTTGGGTAAAAATGTGTCTGTCTCGTTATTTTTTTAATCTAAGAACAACCGTCGAATGGACCAGAAAAGTAAAATGTATTTATATTTTTTGTATATACATGTTGGACATGTTCTAAATAAAGGTTCGTATAACTTTGCTTCAAAGTTTGATGGGCCTACCCTTTCAAGAGGCTTTTCTATTATGGGCACATTCTATTTTCATTTTGGGCTGGAAGAATAAATCCAATTTTAAGAGACCAATGCTAAAAGGGGTAGGCACAAGTCCTTCTATTATATTCCTAAACCTTTCCCACTCTTATTGAGTGTCATACCCACTTCATTCACCCCCCTTTTCATTCTTCTTAGGAAAATGTCTCCAAAACAACCATAATTATTAAAGAGATTGAAAACATCGAGTTTGTCGGTCAACAACTCCTAATTTATTCTGATATTATTAACAGTACACCAAATACCTGTTGTATATGCCTCACTGACTATTTTTGGGTCACAAAACCCATGTCATCCAAGTTAAGGCTAACACACAAATATATGCGGGGTGTGTTTGACTTGGAAGAATGTATGGAAAATCTAAAGGGTTATTTATTCTTTAAGTTCTAAATAAGTGACCATGCATCTAAGGTTATGAAGGATATCCCTTAGTACTTAGAGGTTCTTTTATGGTTACGAAAAAATAGGAGTTGATGATAGTGCTTGCTAAGGACCTTCTCAAGAAAATTTGGTATGATCCAAGATTTCCAACCTCCCTTAAGAGCTTTGGATATCTAAAGGTCTCGGTTGCATGGTTAGTGCCCTCAGGATCCCTAGATTCATAGACAAACAAACTGAGAGTATAGTTAGGATTGGGTTTGTACAAATCTGTAATATTATCAATGTGAATGCAAGATCTATAGTGAACTGTCGATAAAATGTCTAGGTAAATTGATTACACTTAAGCTCAAATATCATGATCTCCCTCATTCATGTAACAACCATGACATATTTTATCATGATAATATGCTTTATACTGCTATTACCCCTAATATCCAAACATTGATGATAGGTAATTTAAATTGTGAATGAGACATTGTTGCTCATATGCTGAGAAAATAGATTGCTCCCAGTTCTCAAGTGTTTATGGGGATCAAAATACGGTCGAAAAATTTATTTTAGGCGCTTGTGAGGTTGAGGAAAATAAACACATTAATATATGGGTCGTGAGCCGTTTAAGAAGAAAGTTACAAGTGTTTTTTAGATGGTGGATACGCTGACGTTGTATATTGTGATTTACGGTAGGTCTTGGTTATCTAGAATGTATGCGGTGGCTTCGACAGTTCACCAATGTTTGAAGTATATGAAAACCATCTGGATTAGCCAAAAGATGGTTAAATAGTGTTATCGAACATCTTTGGCCCCAAAGAAAATACGAGAAATCAAACCAAAGAAGGATTAATAGTTAGTAGGTTTTATCTTGAGGTCCATCCCGTCGATGATCCGATGGAGATCTCGGGTTTTTGGTCCCCAATGAAAATTTCGGGACTTACATTTTTCTTGGCGGACATAGTTTGAAGATTTGAGCTATGTTATCTCCGAAGGTGACAGAGAATTTAATTACTTTTTTATCGACAAAGTTACATACGTTTGCGTAATGTATCGAGGACGTTACAGGGTTTATGAAGAGGTAATTTTCCATAAATTAGATATTTGACGGAATATGTGTCTGATTATTCAAAATAGAAGATCTTTTTCTTACAAATAATCTGAGCAATCATGGTCGGGGTGGATAGACTATCTAAAGTCGTCCATATATAAAATCTCAGTATTATTTATGGACAACCACCCCAGTCTTAGTAAAGAAGAAGAATGGAAGATGGAGGATGTGGGTGGACTTTACTAACCTAAACAAATCTTGTCTGCAGGATCCATTCCCCATTCTCCGACTTGATCAGTTGGTATACTCCACATCAGGAATTAAATTGTCATCATTTATGGATGGTTATGCATGTTCATAACTGGAATATGTTTACATTATTAAAAATTTATGTCAATTGGATTTTAAAACTTTGGGGTGACTTACCAGCGGTTAGTGAACAAGGCTTTTGAGGGTCATCGGACATAATGTTGAGGTATATATCGATAACATGCTAGTAAAAAGTGCTAGGTACGAAGACCATTTTTTTATTTTGGAGGAAATATTTAGTAATTTGAAAGTGATAAACTTAAAGTTAAATCTGAAAAAGTGAACGTTCGGAGTTTGGTCCGAGAAAGTTTAGGCCACATAATTAGTGAAAGAGGAATAAAAGTTGACACGGTGCAGTTGAATGGTTTGAACACTATAGATCCCCTTCGGTCCATTAAAGAGGTACAAATATTAACCGGAAGGTTGAGTGCCTTGAATATATTCATATTTAGGTCTTCAGATAAATGCACTAGATTTTTTCAAGTATTCAAACAAGCTAAGTGTTTCAATTGGACTTCAGAGTGTACTTAAGCTTTTTTCTGGATCAAGGAATATTTTTCTTCTATAAAGATCTTAACAAAGCCATACCCGGGAGAAAAGTTATTCATCTACATAGGGCATCCGATAATGCGGTGAATGCAGTGTTAGTTTGAGAGAGTGATAATTGTCCTTGACCAGTTTACTGTGAGCAAAAGCCTCATGAACGTAGATAAAAGGTATTTGAAATTGAAAAAAAATTCTCTCGCATTAGTGACTGAGGGTCGAAAGATGAGACCCTATCTCCAAGCACATCCAATTGTAGTTCGAACTTCTTTTCCTCTAAAAATATTTCACAAAGGCCTGATGTCTCGGGGCGAATGACTAAATGGTATGTAGAATTTGGTGATTTTAACATTGTATTTTATCCTTGAAAGATAATTAAGGCCCAAGTTTTAGCTTATCTTTAGGTTGAGTTCCACTCCGAGCGGCTGGATATGGAGATAGATTAAGAAAATTTAAAGGTCAAATGAATTATTTGGACCGACGGAGGGTCGAGTGCTTTGGGTTATGGGGAAAGAATTCGGCTAATCGCTTCGGTGATGTATCATGTCTTATGATTCATATTTTAAGCATCAAACAATGAATGATGGATAATGATCGCTTTGGTGATGTATCAGTTAATCGCTTCGGTGATTATATTTATTTTGTCAAATATATACTGTTGTTTTGGTGTTCTAAAGCGATGAATGATAGATAATGATCCAAAATTTGATAACAAATACCCGCAAGCCAATCTGAACTCACAAATAGAACATTGCTTGATCGGCTTAAGAAAAATTTAGAAGGAAAAACGGGGAAGTGGCCAGATCATTTACAAGTGTTATGGGTATACCAAACTACTCATTGAATGACAACTCAAGAATCACCTTATGCACTAATTTATGGGATAGATGTCGTGACACCATCTGAGAAGATTCTTCCTTCATATTTGATTGAAAATTACATCGACAAGGATAACAATAAGGGATGACGTGATGAATTTGAATTATTTGAAGAAAAAAAGAGGCTAGAACAGTTAAACTTCTTATATTACCATACGCTAATGAGAGGTGGATACGCCTTTAGGATTTGAAGAAGAGAGTTTAAGGTGGAAGATAATATGTTAAGAAAAGTATTATTGCATACCAAATAAAAGCAGCTCAGGAAGTTGGGACCGAAATGGAATGACTATAGACGGTAACTGAGAGAATTAAAACCTGGAACGTATTGGCTGAAAGACCAAGAGCCTTTTGACACCCGTGAAATATTGAGCATCTTAAATTTTATCTAGATTAACTATAAACAAGTTATACAGTTTTGTCTTAATTTTATGTAATGATCGGAGGCATACTATTTCCTATCCTGATGGCACAATAAGGTTTAAAAAAATTCTCATGTAGTCGGTTTTTTAATATGAACCCTTTTTGTCATCTTATATTTTTTTTGTAGGTTTCATGGATAATATCCTCTTTTTTATTTTTTGCATCTGAAGGATCTTCCAACGAAAGTTGTCAACATTCACCTATTTTTATTCTTATATATGAGGGATCGTCTCGATGAATAGTTAGAGATTGATCACCTCCAATTAGGGGGAACCCGAGGGCACAAATTTCTATTTAAAAAATACATATGTGAAAAAAGGGAGACGAGAAAAGAGAAAACTTTATTGATAAAATCCGACATACAAAATACCCTGACAACATATGGTCTTTCTTAAAGGAAACAATTACAAGTGTTTCGCACACACAAAAAGATAACTAATATAAAAAACTACAGTGTATTTTTACATTTCAGGAGATTCCTAAGAGCCCGCCTCGGAGGAATCAGATGAGGAACTCCACGAACCCTCATATTCTTCACATAAATTTCTACTTAACGAATCCTCACTATCCTCAAGCTCCCAGTAGCTACCTAACCTCAACTTCGGGAAACGATCGTGCGGTCCAAAATCATGGCGACTTTTACTATGACACCCCAAACCTCTAACTTGATAGTATATTCCGCAACATAGATGGAGAAAGCAGCTTTATTATCGGTCTCAACTCTTTCTTTCGCCAACCCTAAATCTTTGACATTCCGGAAAATTGAACTTTTGGTTTTCTCATACCCTTCGGTGAGATTGTAGATAAGAATATCCTTCTTCACAGATTATAGTAAGGCATGTTCTCGATCAAGGTCAAAATGTTCATGCTCGATGTCAAACCATCACGCGGAAGTTTTGGCGTGTTCGAGCCTCTCCATGACAATTTGTTTGAATTGAGAAACTTGTCCTTCGAGCCTTTTGACCTCATTTTTCAATCTCCTGGTCTTCCATTTGTAAAAGGTTTTTTGAGAATCCAGTGTACGTGCTTCCCTTTCAAGAAGAGTTGCAGGAGCTGCAGAGCTTCATGGCAACTATGTTATTTGCAAAGAGATTGAATGCCTCATTGAGCAGTTTTGGAGGTGCAACCAGAAGATCAACGTTATAGTGCTCAGAGAACTAACCATTTTTTCTTGGTCATTATACAATACTCTTTTATCTCTATCACAAGGGGCGGAGTCCTCATTTTACATCCGAAGAGACTCTGATATAGTATCGGACTCAATAACCACAACCGGTTCAGAGAACGGTGGGTCAACTCCCACAACTTGATGGTCCAATGAGGGTAAATTCTCCTCGTATCTCATCTCGCCGTTGTTAGTGGTCACGCTCTCACGTTTCTTTTTATAGGAATTCTTTCATGATGGCCTCTTGGAGCCATCACCATCACCAACCACCTTATCCTCCACAAAGATAACCTCACCCACGATCTCTTTTTATACTTGTTCTCTAGAATTTTATCACCTTTGGGGACTTGGTGGCTCTGAAATCTAGACCTCGCTGGTAGAAAGACAAGTGTATCAGACGCCTCCAACCTCTTCGGGGGAGTATCATGAGTTTGTTTAACGAAAGTATCTTTGTTAGATCGACCCTTCAAATGTGGCTCTTTGCCAAATTACTTAGGGTGAAATACTGATGGAACTCATTAGACTAGGCAAGCATGGCCCTAGTACTCAACCGAGTGAAGATCTGGATATTCTTGGTGCAAAATGAGCTCTTTTAGGCTAATTTAAGCTTGTTGGGGACCACTTAACCCTAGTCTGGTTGTCGCGGAGATTGAAGACTCTTCTACTTTTATCTTCCCCAAACGAGCTGAAGAATATTTTTACAAAAATCATGTGAAGATCAAGTTTGATAATATAAAAACTAACTTATTTCAAATTAGCCTTAAGATGAATATTATACACAACATATGATTGTCTTTATCGTGAATGATCATGATAATCTTATTAGTTCACCCTCTGGTATTAGTTCACCCTCTGGGGTCGCGACCGTTTTTATTTTCCAATCTGTTAGGAAATCAAAGTAATTGAGCTTTATGGTATTACAAAAAAAACTATGACATTTGTTGGAAATATGGGTGTCGTGAATTAGGGGTTTGGTCCGCATATTCCTCCTCCGTATATAAGTACGGACACAACCGATCTCAACACTAGTATGATATTGTCCGCTTTGGCACCCGAAGGCCCTCACGGCTTTGCATTTGGTCCACTACCAAAAGGCCTCATACTAGTTGAGGTATGTTCTTACTTATATACCACTGATATTTCCCATGTTTAACCGATGTGGGGTGTGACACACTTTGGTCGCCACCATAACAACATTAAATTTAAATTTATTTGGAAATATCACAAATTTATAACAATTAATATACGTTTTGTGGAAGATTTTCACAATTTTCTTGTATGAGTTATGTCTATTTCTTTTAGTTTGTTAAAAATTGTTTGTTTGAAATCTAAATTTATCGGATGTCCGGTTAGTTTTCGGAAGAGTTATTATTTTTTTTGATGTTAAAAGGCTTTTTTAAAATTGATCTGGTCGAGATTATTGATCTTGTGATTGTGATCATTCTTAAATAAAATATAGTGGCGTTTTTTTTAAATTATTAGTCGTTTCATCTACAACGCGTGTCGATTGCTAATAGACATGAATTTCATAACAATTTTGGTATGTAAATAAAATTTCAGCTCGCTAAATCAATTATTTTTGTGAGCCAAATGTAATAGCCCTTGATGTTCAGTCTACCGGCCAGAGTCCTTAGGAATCTTGCACAATCCCTTGGTAAATCTTTTGGTCTAGTCACGTCGTATACAAATCTCTGGGGTTGAAGCTGTGTGATAAAACACATCACGCTTTCCTGCGATGGAGATGGATTTGGATTCTAAATATTAAAATTTGAAAATAGTCAACATAATGATTATTCGTAAGTGGTAGAAAAATTATATTTCGTGTAATTTGATTTGAACTGAAAAAATAAAAGAAAATATTAATATGTTTTATTTGTTGTTGCTACATGTGTATTTAGTACTTGTTTGTAGTGTTATCACAAATTCTTCTATATCTATTTAATCTGTTATATATCCAAACCCTAGACCTTTTTTTTCGAGAATGTTCATAAATTTGCACGAACTTATTAATGTTTATTGTGTGCTTACCTTAAATAAAATACGAATTATTTTAACAAAATCGTACAGAAATGAGAATGTTTATACCAAGAAAATAATCGGAATGTTGATTAAATTTTAAACAGCACCTCCACATGCAAGTGCCTACTTGTTCTCTGTATTGTCAGCGTCAGCTATTTCTATTTTTCCTTCCGTTGATTAAGTATATGGTAGCAGCATAGCGTCCCACAAACGAAGATGATAACTCGTCTGCTTCTCACACTCTAGAATTCTGTAGAGAAAGTTACAGAATAATTCATGAACACACACATTTAGAGATTTGGCATTACTGTTTAGCATGTCTGCACACTTAATAGTTTAATGTGTAGGAGCTAAGTTCAAGCAAATAAGTTGTTTGAAGAAATTCGATGTTATATTTTATTTGAAATATCATCAAATGAATATGAGTGTGATACGCGAAAATAATTAAATTTTTAATTGAGATATAAACGAAAAGGAGATTATCTACGGGTTTGCCGGTAACTATCCATTTTATGTTTTGTTCATTTTCGTTTTTTAGCGATTTTATAGATGAATTTGGAAAACCTCCATAAGCAAATTAGAAAAGAAAAGGGTTTGATTTTCCGGACAACGTAAGAAGCGGCAGATTTTGTGTTTAGGGTTTAGGAATTTTTTTTTTAAATTTAGCCCCTTAATTATAGCTTTTACAATGTGAAGCCCAACATTCTAAAGCTCGTCCTATTATGTTTCATTGTCGGGTGACCATAACTCGATAAATCGAAAATTCAATTTATATCCATGATTTATTAATTCATCTTTAAGCGTTGAGATTTGAGTTGTCTTCATCAGAATGCCCAAATTCAACCCGGTTACCACACTTGAGCCCATAACATTTTTTCACCCATAGGCCCAATTTAGTTAATTATATAATTAACTCGATTACTTTTAACTGGGACTTTCTTAAGACAATGACCGAATATGTTTATTTAGCATGCTCGTCCAAATTATTGTCAGTCCATAAATATATTCCAACAATCTCCCACTTTGACCGTCACATGCTACTCAAGAATACATATTCAAATTTAATAGGATCCCTATATTCATTGTCGATGGGAAAATTGTACAACCCCGTACATGACTGATAACAATAAAATACTAAAGACCTCTTTCTCGTAATGTGAACAATATGATGCAGCAGTAATCACATTACCATTATCAATCAATTACTTGGGCCAATTATAGAGCGTGGCCTAAGAGTAATATGGCTTGTAATCGTACATATCTACTCTTAAATAGTTCATACCTTTGGAGATCCAATATAGTGCAGATATCAATAAATCTTTCCAAGCATATATATATATATATATATATATATATATATATGTATATTGTAATAAACCTTAATGTGCACAATATTGCAAAATATAACATCAGATCATATTACAAACTCTCTTACTGAAACCAACAATCCTCTAAATCAACTACACCCATACTAATGGTGTGTCCATGAAAAACTTTATGCAAAACCACATTTGTTAGAGGATCTTCTATCATGGAGTTTGTGTCGATGTGCTCTATATTTATCTGGCACATCTGAACTATCACTTTAAGAGAAGATAACTTTATGTTTATGTGATTGGACCTAAACAGATTCTTATTATTGTTAGAGTATTGCACTGTAAAATTCTGCAGCCACAATTACCGGTTTGATGCCTCAAAGCACACAGTCACATGGTGCGAAACTCGTGGAGAATCTTGATCGTATTGATAATTTATTTAAGGTTGTTCATAAGCGACTTTAGTGTCCCGTGGTTTCTCTTGCATTAGTGCAACAAATAAAGGTCTTACATTTTCTAGTGTCTTGCAGTTTCTCTTCTCTCAAATCTTCGTAGCTCCGTTAAAAATAAGAAAAATGAAGTTCTCTTATATCACTTGCAACTGGAAAATGGTCAAAGACGAGGCAAAGCTATTGGTACCTCGACACTAGACAACTCGAAGTAAGTATCCTCACTTCTACTTATTCTTAAATTTTATTATATTGGGAGTGATATTTGAAACTTAATATTGATACATTTTGTACGAAGAACCAGTTCTTCTCATGTATAATTCCTTAAGGTATTCCAGGAACGTTATATAGTGCATCGATTAATTATGCCACGCTTGTTGATTTTTCTAAAAATGATTGATCAAGGCGGTACCAGATGCTGCTGACTCGGAAAAAACTTTAGGCCAGCGGTTTGTGGCCGGACTCTGAATAATATGGACCGATAAGTTATTTTGCAGCATTGGATGAACAAAAAAATGAACCGTATAAATCAAATGTCAAACCTGCAGAGCCTAAGGTAAAAAGAGTTCATGTCATACCTTCTTCCAAATATTTGCGAACTAAACATGCACAGCCATAAGCAAATATGACTCATTCTAGGTTATCTTTAACAAACATTGAGGCCAAGATTGTTGATACTAAGGCCAAGGTGGTTGAGCCAAAATCCAAGGTAATCGAGCTTTTCTATCAAAATGTTAAGGCCGAGGTTATTGAGTCAAAATAGAAGATATCTCATATTAGGCCTTCATCTTCTAAATACTTGAATGCCATGATCACTAAGTCCAAAGTAAATATGGCTCATGTTGAGCTCTCATTCTCTAGGTATGGTTCTTTTTCAAAATTATAGTTGGATGGTGGTGCAACCAATGCAAAAGAATATGATGTATCAGATATTGCTTATGTTAAGAATAATCTAGATGAGATGCAGAGGATTGTACAACTGGCCTAAAAGCTCACAAAAAATTTGAAGGTTTCTTGGAACATTCATGTTTTTTCATTTTCCAACATTTTGTTATCATGATGAGGTTATGAAATGAGATGATTCACTTCTTTAGAAGCTAAACTATTATGGAAGATCAATCTTTTGAGCCACAATGATGAGTTTCTAGAGATAGAGGCCGATAGGCTACGGTTGCTCGAAATACGACTTAGTTTCTTGAGGTTAATTGATATATAGCCGAAACTTGGACTTAGCTACTTCTAGAATTGTATCTCTCATGAACAAAGGCTTGAAGGTATTTCAAGAACTCTTGAAACTTAAATTAATGGTGTCGAAAATCAAATTACAGAGGATGAAGAGAATGATTCCTCATTCAATGTGAGTTCAACGCTGTTAATTGTTCTTTTTTAACAACCGATACCAAAGTTGTTGTTGAACTTCGTCTTGTAGTTAAAGTTTAGGCTCTTAATTTTGTTCTTCATGTCGAATGAACCGATCCTCATAAGTAGTTGCTTCATTTTTCTATTTTTATGATTATTGTACTTGGCTTGCCAAATATATTTTTGCTAACCAAAGTCCTCCGACTGCCAAGGCTTTTTTATATATGAATATCTTATTTTCCTCTACTTAAATACTTTACTTGAACTTTGAGAGATCCTATATTTTTTAGTTTCATATTTTTGTTTAAATATATGTTAAATGTAAAATTCGGGTTACATTTGTGTTTCTTTACTTCTCTTGACCTTTTTAGCTTGAAGCCTTGGAGCTTGGATCCCTAGAAATAGTCTATAACTATGGGCCATATTTCAAATGAAGGATATTTAAAATTAAAGATATTTTAGCTATGTGAGTCTTAACGGATTAAGAACTTGAGTTACCCTTGGTGGGGAAAAAGGGTCATACATTGCCATATTTTTTGGATGCATAATTGTTTAGCCATAAAATATTTAAGCATTAGAAAATCGGGTTATCCTTGATGCAGATGAATGGAAATAAACTTTTTTCACTTTGAATGGAGGATTTTTGAGCCACGATGAAAGATGTATTGTTGATTACTTCAGATGAAATATTTTTATAAGTGGGAATCTTAATGCATTAAGAGCTTGAGATATCTTTAGCATAGACTATTAGTAATGCACTATTGATTGTTTTTTATAAAATATTTTTGAGTCACTAGAGTCTTAGTGTATTAAAAGCTTCAATTGTCCTCAAGTTTGAGGGTTGGTAATGTGTTTCCATGATTATGTTAATAAAATTGAATTGGTCAGTTCTAAAGTCAAATGGTTTTACGCAAGTGCATATATGAACTCTCTATGACGTGTTTCAAATCATCCAAACACTAGAATCTTTGTAAGAATGCGTGGAATCCTTAGTCTATAAAATATGTTTAAAATGATATGAACACTAAAATTTTTGCAAGTGTACAAGGACTACCTAGAGTGTTTATGACTATATTTAGAATCATCTTACCATTAGATAAAATAGTAAAAATATATTATAAATATTAAATATCTCATTAAAACCTTTATGTGTCGCTGGGGTATTAAAGAGTGTAAGTTATAAAAACAAACATAATATATAAAAATCCACAAATAACAATCAAGGTTACGTGATATTTTCTATGAAACATAGAAATTTAGATGATATATACTTCAAGGTTTTAGAATAGGTTGTCCATTTCCGTCCAGCAGTCCATAGGTCCCAAGTTTGATCTTAGTGGCTACCATGTAAGCTCCATATAGATCTGTAATGTTTTCACCTACTTTGAAGCTTCAAAAGTGGAATTTTGAGTAATATTTACTCCTTGTAAAGATTGTGTAGTGCTCTATTTTTAAGTGAGCTTTCATGTACTTTTCTTCGATTAGGTTTAACTCGGATTTTTTGCTTTTGATATTTATGCTCTTTTTTTGCAGGCATTACGGATTAGATCCTATATACCATAGCAAAATGAATTTAGAAGGTGGATGTACACGAAGTGATATGGTATCTCTTTAAGAAAGTTTGGTGACTTCACGAATATATCTTCTAATATATGTTTTATATCTTCCAAAATAATATTTATTTTTATATTCACTTGATCATTTGCTTGTAGGTGGAAATATGAAATCATTTTGTGTGATACCTCAGGTTTGGCAGAAAAATGTTAGGTGATCATTTTCGAATTATAGACCGTTTTTCATAGTGATAACGCGAGGTACTCTATATCTATATTAGATATCCATCTTTAGAAATATGATATCTTTGTTTGTATTAATTTTTTTGAAGGATATGCTTCCACCTACTTTTATAAGTAATTTACTACCATAATGAGGTATTGCCTACCTCATGAGACCTTTGACAAGATCGATACGATATTGAGCCCCCACCTCTTAGATGGTATTGCTTTGAGATTGTCTTCAGAGGAACAATAAAGATATGGATGGAGTTGGTGAAGTAAAGGCATATGTTGCGACTTTTGAAAAAGTTTTATGTGTCTTTTAAGATTGTTGGCCAGTAATATCTGGTTAATAGAAATCTCCTCTGTAACGTCTTATAACCGGAATGAGCATTGTATTTATTTTCATGAATCTCTTGCAAAAACGAAGGCATACACTTCTTCTCCAAGACAACAAAAGATTGGTTTAGTGAGGCTCTCCTTGTATAACATGTCTGCAGTAATACATGCATGACTATTAAAATTTTAATGCGCCTTACCTCGGCTTTGTCTTCTGGTCGAGTATATTTTATAAAGATATCTCGTATGTCATATTTTCCAGTATTTTTAATCTTTAAGCGAATCTCTAAGTATGTTAAGTCGTTTGGCTAGATGACTGTTGTGTAGAATTATTAATAGTTTCTCTGAAACTTGCCCATGGTGTCGAATTTTCACAGGCAGAGAAAACAAGTGTTTTTGTTGTTATGTTCTTTACCCTTGACACTTAATCGAATGTGAATTGTTCAAACAAATATATTTGGTGGCAAATCTCCTCAAGTATTGAATTAAATTTTATTTCCTTGTCTTTGCTTGGCCCAGGGCCTAGTTAACCATGAAGTGAGGGTTTGTAAGGAGTTTTACCTATATGGCCCTGCATATATGGGCGAATCTCAGACTTGCAATGAAGGCCTCATACTTTGCTTCATTCTTGGATTTTTTAAAACTGAACTTGATGGATTTATTTTAGAGTGTTTTTGAAGGGGATTTTAGTTTCAGTATTTTTTAATAGCCTAAGTTGTTGGTCCCTCCATAAATCCAAATTTTATCATGTTGGTTCAGGATGATCATGGCAGTCTGCCAAATAGCTCTAAATCTTGCAATACACTTTAAGAGAAAATGAGGTTCATACTACTACGGTATAGACCTTAAAGTGACGCTTCATTTTCATATACGCTACTACCAAAGCTAGGGAAAGTTATTTTAAACTATAGATATTGTGACTCATCGTCTATCATAGACTTACTAATATAATATATAGCTCGGGTGTATTCATTCTTCCATAATTAGCATTGTACTAACCGCATAATCAGACACAACTAACTACATAAATCGTTTTTGGCTTTATCAAAACCTCAAGTGGCCAATAATTTTTTATCCTTTTTAATGTCATGTTACAAGTAGAATTCCAGTTGAAGAAGTGAATCACTTTGAATATTTGAAAGAAAGGCTTATCTTAAGAGCGAGAGGTGAACCGATCTAAAACATTGAGCACTCCTGCTAGGATTATGACTTCTTTGATGTTGCACAAAGGCTCCATGGTATTTAAGTTTGATATTTATGTATGGTACTTAGTCTATCATTTTCTCGCTCATAAGATACCTTAAAAACTTTATTTAGAATTTTAAAGATACACTTCTTGAGATTTAGATTCAAATTTACCCTTCAGATTTTGGTGAAATTTTTGGCAAGATATGCATCCTAGTTGATTATTACTAGTATGTCATCAATGTAGAATCTGCATGTGGCACCCGAGCTGGATTGAAAATGTCTTGTTGACTAGATTTTGGTATGTAGCCTCGACATTCTTAAGCCCGAAGGACATAACTTTGTATCAATATTCTCCTTTCTCTGAGATAAAAGTAGTATGCTTCTGATATTTCTCATGAATTGGGATATCATTATAACCCAAGTATGCATCTATAAAAGATAGCATTTGGTTTTCCAAGATTATATCCACTAGTTGATCGATATGTGGAATAGAAAAAAAATCATTCAGCCACGTCTAGTTGAGGCCAATGAAGTCCACACACATTCCGCACTTGTCATTCTTCTTTTTTACTATGAATATATTAGTTGTCAATGCTAAATAAAACGAATGTGTGGTGTGGCCAACTTGGTTGATTTTATCCACTTCTACTACTATTGATTAGGGTAGGATTTATTCGACCCCAAGTCGAACCGGTGGAATATCGAACTAATATTTACTTTGTAATATAGACCTAACAAATGTCTAACATTGAGAGTATTTTGTATAATAAAGAGTAAATGTGCTTTTACTTAGTAAGTTAGTGGGATAAATTAGCCTCAAAGTGACTAATTGTCAAGTGCCTAGCGGAAAAAAGGTCCATCACCACTATTATATAAGACAACTTACCTTTTCTTAGAAAGAGGATAAACATTTTTACTAGAGTTTTATTACATATTTATCTTATTTTTGTTGTTTCTCTAACATTTTTCCATTCTTTCTCTATTTCAAGAGAAATCCAAACATATATTCAATTTTTTACATTTTATACTCATCAAATAGCGACCACAATAGGAAAAAACCGGTACCTGGATACGATATCCAAAACCAAAGTGAGGTACAAAATTCACTCTCTCGTTTTCAATTTTCAAAACCAAATCTGTAAAAACCCTCTCAAATATATATATCAAGATCTAATTCATGCTTACAATAGAGCGACTCTGCCGAGTATCGAATATGCTATTCTGCTTCGAAACCCTAACATTTTTCTCAATTGAAACCATGTAAGTCAGTTCTCTTGGTCGAAGCCATGTAAGTCATTTTTCTTCATCGAAAGCAAATCAATTTTGTTTTCGTTTACGATCCATTCTTGTTTTATTTTTAATTTGTTTCTTTACTTTTTGTTTTTTTTAATCTGTTCTTTTGATTTTATTTTTAATCGTTTTTTTTATCTATTTTCACACGTTTTTTACTCACTTCTTTTACTCAGTTTTTAATCAGATTTTTCGTAAAAATTAATTTTCCAAAATTCTTTTTATGGAAATCATTTTATATCCACAAACAATCCTAATACTAAACTTATTTAAAAAAATAGATTTAAAAATAGATTTTAAAACTATATTAAATCAATATGAAAGAATCGTTTCTTGCACTGCCTTTACTCAGCTTTACAACACATATAATTTTTGCAATTCTTTTATTTATTTTATTGGGATTTTTTCGTTTGTGAAGTAATTTTTTAATTGCTCATTTCTTTGTTATTAACGAGTGTTATTTACTTAGTGTTTTTATCTATTCTTCTCGTTTTGTGAGATTGAAATGGATAAATAATTATGCAAAAAGAGGTGTTGAGTAGAATAGTAACTTCAATCGAAACTATATATTGGAATAGTATTTAAAATCTATTTTGAATATAAAAAATTATATAATTTGTTAAATTCATGTTTGATTTAATATGAAAATTTTGAATGTTTCGAGTGTTTTAATATATATATATACCTTTTGAAATTATATGTCTTAAAATTTGTAAAAGTGTTTGAAAAATGTTTTGAGTATATAACTAAACATTTGAAAGTGTTCTGATTGGGCGAAATTATATTTTTAAACTATTTTGTCAATATTGCGTTGGTGAGCTTTTTATTCGGGATTAGGTTTGATAAAGTGTGGATCTCATACAATTTCGACCGAAATCCAACAAAAAAAAATTTGGTTGCCATCAACGTATTTTTCCAACTACGAAAACAATCCATCTCACTCATTTTTTTTAAGAAAACCCGCAGCAGCTACTCAACGAATAAGTACAGGATAAACCTCCGATCTGATACAATAGCCCGCAAACCAACGCTAACACCAGAAGGTAAATCACGCAAGCGTATATAGAGAAATCCGAACTCAAAACTTTTAGTCACAAACATGTTTTACTTAACCAACTCGGCTATCCCTTTGGGGCAATCCACCTCACTCATAAGAGTGCTAAAAATAGTTTTCTTTCTTATTCACTCTGTATAGATGCAAATGCAAACAAAGCAGTCACAAAATTCAATATAAGTCGGAAAAGTATAGTTATTACCGGCATGTTTTTTTTGGTGAAATAAAAACTTAAATTAATTAGAAAAATTCATACATTGTTTAGGGGTATGCCCCTCAGACTTACAACAACTAAAATGCTAGAGCAAAATTAAAGGTGCTCAAAAATTCGTTTCCCGAATAGTAAAAAGCATGTAGCATGCAAATGACTAGGTGACTGAGTGGTGACTCCATGATCGTCTCTATCGAACTTCCCGCTCCAGTCTAGACAGCAAGTACATGTATCACAAGAAGGAGTAAGTTAGAGATAATTACGAGAATCTTACGAGTTAATCTTGGTACCATGAAATCTAAATCGTAGATCCGATAAGATATGATAAGAAATAGTAGAGGCCAAAGATGGGGGATCCAAAAATTCTTGAATTCCGCTCTTTCCAAATGTGGTAGATAACCGCATTGAAACAAGTACGCCAAATACTCTCGTGTCGAGTATTAGGCCATCTTGATGCCTCGATAATCCAAGATTGATTACCGGCATGTTTGAATTTGTCTTTGTTGGACCTGGTGGCCACTGCTGGTTTTTTTTCTCTTTTGGGATAATTACCAGGATGATGTATCTTGCTATCTTAAATATATCAGAGTGAATAATAAGAAGAATACTATTTTTAGTATCCGTAATCTTCATAACTTGAAGAAAAGTTTGTCTTAATTTAGAAGTGATTGTTATTGATGAACCTAAGTTTCATGGAAGATTCAAGGAATATTTGTACCGAATCATAGTTTTATTTCTGTCAGTTGTAGATAAATATGGCAGAGTAATTAAATAGGACATCTACTCGTGAACTTAATTTTTCATTACGACAAATAAGGGGATTTTAAGTTATCAGAGTTGATAATCTTGTGATTATAATTGTCTTGCAGGTATCAACACATTGCAAAACTGGTAAGGGTTAGACCATCGAAGTTATAACCATTTCTAGGCTTTGCGAAAATATAGTTTAAGTTTGCTCTCCTTTCAAAGTTAAATGTTCATAATTTTAGTTTTTGGACAGTTTGGTGGGATAATTTATTGGAATATCAGGTGTCTCAATACAAGGGAGTTTCTTCTTTTAACATATATCGGTCTTTATTTGTTATTTTTGTGTCCTTTTATTTCATTTTTCGCTTTACAGTTATACAAACGAACGTTTTTGTGTCAGGGCAAGGTTTATACAACCTCTAGAGTTGACTACTCTTGCTAGTTACTGATCTTAATTTGGTTTCAGTTATTTTTAGTTATTCCACTGTAACATAATCACAAGGCTCGAACTTTTAGCATAGACGAAGTAGTACCCACCTTATTGTAATGATATTTTGATGTTCAAAAGACTAATTTTTCAAAACATCCATAGTAATGATGATTATAAGCCCGTGAAACCCTTAAACAATGTATCTCCCTGGATTGACTTTGGTCTCTTATGTATTTGTCATGATAAACCAAATAATTGTTCCTTACAATGAAACTAGTTCATTATTTGGTTGTTATCTTGTTGTTTATAAATCGGAGATTACTGTAATACTTTCAAGGATATGCATTGGTCGTTAACTTAGTGTATTGAATATGGTTTGAGTGACTGTACGTTTGTAAGCACATTTTCAGGTTCTATTAATCTTATGCGAGAATATGGTTGGGGTTATATCCCCAAATTTCAGAAATTAAAAGATAGCCTTGGAATGCTTATTCTTTCATTGGTACTTCTAACCTTTTTTAACTTCTATGAATAGTACCAGATTCTATTGTTGGAAAAGTTGATCTTGACGCATCTAAAGAAGGACTGACTCTTGAGAACTTTTATTATGCATGTCTTGGTATTTCTCTGTTTTGGCGAGGCTAGAAGAACGGAATGCCAATGTGTGCTGGAGTAAAGATTTTAGTTAATAAACAAGCAAACGATGATACTTCATCCGCTCCTGGTGATATTAGAACGGTCATGTTGTTGTAAAAAAACAAACTCGTCATGTTTTAAAGATTACAACTCTAGTTGGTCGATAGTAGAAATTTATTATTTTGGATGCGATAGATCTTCCAACTATAGTTTGTCAATATTAGAAATTCATTATTTTGGATTCGGAGGTTCTTCACTTTAGGTGGTTAACATTTATAATTTATTATTCTGAAACTAATGGATCTTCCAACACTTGTTAGTCTACATTGAAAATTTATTATTTTGGCTCCAAGGGAACTTCCAATATATGTTGGTCTACATTAGATACTTGTTATTTTAGACCCGTGGGATCATTTTCAACATTTGTTGGTCTACATTAAATATATTTAATTTTTAGATCTGATGGGTCATTTGCAGCATTCCACGTTTAAAGGTTCTAACACTAGTTGGTTATGTTTGAAGGTTCTCAATGTCGTAATTTTATTTTTGTATCTCGATTTTCAAACTGCACGTCCCTAACCATTGCATTTTATGTTTTGTTCCTGACTTTATTAATGTTAGTATTTTTTATCTTTTTATTATGCTATTAATTGTGCATGTAAAGTCGGGAACATGTAAAATCTGAGGCAACGACAAAACTAGTCATCCATCATAATTCTTCACAATGACTAGGGAGCTACAAAGAACTTAGCATTAATAAAATCTAAATTTAAACACATAGTGGTACTCCATGGAAGATGTATAAAATAAATCTGAAGCAACAACAAAACTAGTACATCTCTCATAATTCTTCATAAGGGCTAGATGGTTACTGATGATGGTAGTATTGATTGGACCAGCAAGTTGAACTGGTGGAATATTGAAAAATATTTACTTTATAGTATAGACCCAACAAATTTGAAACATTGAGGGTATGTTTTGTAATAAGGAGTAAACATATTTTCACTTAGTAAGTTAGTGTGGTGGATTAGCCTTAAACAGACTAATTATCTAGCTCTAAGGGCCCAATAGGCCAAAAGGTCCATAACTACTATATAAGGAAACTTACCTTTTATTAGAAAGGGGAGAAATATTTTTATAAGGGTTTTATTAAATATTTATCTTTTTTTTGCCCGACCTTTAAACATTTTCTATTCTTTCTCTATTTTAGAGGAACCGTATATTCACTTTCTTTACATTTTATATTAACAACTATAACTTTGGATTTTTTAGAATAGTATTCTATTATGATTTATAGGTTGAACCTACTATGTATAGACATCTTATGACTATTTTGATGGATAATTATGTGACATCATATGCAGTATTGGAGATCACATCCAAGTTATTAGATAAACATTATAGAGTTTGGTTCGTTAATTATTTTATATGTATTTGCTTACGCGAAGGAACTTGCTTTCTTCAATGGTTATGATTTCCATTTTATCCCCGGTGAGGGGTCCCACGGGTCATCTGTATCATTAAGGATGACTGAGGTCTCTGGTAAGATGTTATTTTAGCTCTTGAGAAGCAAAGTAGTATTCTATAGAGTATTTCATTACACTAGATCATGTAGACCTGGACATTAAGGATGTAACGCAAGCACTGGTATACACTTTAAAATTATGTGCATTTTGTCTAGCCACGACCTATAGAATATTGCATTCTACGAAGATGAGGCATCTACCACCATAAACAAAGACTGAACATGTTTCATATAATCTTGTTGGCTTAGTACCACCTCCAGATTTACCTCGCCTATGACCGGGATGTAGATCCTGGTGCCCGAGTCGGGACTATATTTGATGGTGTTGTGACTGATATATTATGCATGTTATTTTAGATACTTTAAAAATGAAATTGGTTGAACTTCTATTGTCTACCATAATTATCCTAGCTTTTATATTTTAGAATCTTAGCTTTAATTACAATCACTTCCTCATGTAGTGTCACGCTTACCTGAAGTTCTTCATCATCAACTAATAATAGAGTAAGGGTTTTCGTAAATAAATGCACTAAAAATTGACTATGAAAATGTAACTTTATGTGTTCTACATATTTTTTTATAAGATTTCGTAATATATGAGAGTATGTCATCCTATGTTATTGTAAGCAAGATATGTCAGTTCTGATCAGTTTGATATACTTTTCAAATATGCCAATGATAATCATTATTTCCAAGGCTGTTGGAGGTTCGCCAATGATTGAAACTTGTTGTTTCTCCACCCTCGTTAGTTTTCAAGTTTCTATCCCGGTTGGTTTGGCTCGGCTCGGGGACCTTTTTTAAAAATACACCAGCTTTCCCGGGTTCGTAAGGCTTTATACCTCATTCTTTATTGTGATGCAGTCTCATGTAAATTCTTTACGTGATTCTGAATAGATTTTAGCAATCTTTTAGGTTTTTTTTTGTTCGAACGAACTACCAGTGATTCTCAAAGACTTTCATTTGGCTATTTTTGTGTCCATAAGGATAGACCTTTGTTTATTTGGATTCTTAGTTTTTTTGTAAACTAATAAATAGCGTGAAAGTTAGGTTTTGAAAAACTTTTTTTATTAGGACCCCAGTTTCCTACCAACACCACCAATTTGGTATTATATTTTAGTGATTGATATATTATATGTTATGCAATAAACGACCAAAAGTGTTAAAAATGGTGGAATAGTTGCTAAATAAGTGGAATGATAAGTATTATTGGATTGAGATGGAGGGTCGAGGCAATTCTCACCAATGTGGCCAAAAGAGTTGCATTTACTACAGATAGATGGTAATCCCGGATATACTCAAGGTGAATTGACGTAGGCTTACCCAAACATGTGACCTCAATTATCGCAAGGAGCTCGTTATAGAGTTCATGATGATACAGATGCGAGCAAAATTTATACGTACCTTGTTTGTAGTGTGAGTGTTAACATACATGGGTGTGCCAATAAAATTGCCTACAATGATAAGCTTTTTCTTTGAGTTTGTGGAGGGAAACCATGAAATGTAACCCATATGGGAATATATTTAAGAGGGTTATTACCCGTGGGGGGCTGTAAGCAGAAAACCTCTAGCCAAAGACATCTCCATTGAAGCAACTGAGAAAGTTTCAATTGAAAGAGAGGATTCGAAGTAAAGAGATGAAGACCGAAGTGTTGTCGTTTGGCTTGTCTTCTATTACTAAGCTAAAACGAGAACCCTAGTGTCATTTTAGTTAGTAAACCAAACGTTGCCTTATGTTTCATTTTGGTCTTACTAATTCAAACGACACAATAATTATCGTTCCACCTAAAACAGAAATCAGGTTATCTTCTTCTTCTCCCCTGTTTGCCACAGCCTGCACACAGAGTCTACAATAAGTTGCTCTATACTTATATCTAAACAAGAAATCAAATAACAAACTCCCAACAGATGTAACAATATCAGTTTATTGATTTGAATCAGTTACAAAGTAGTTCTTAGTGTTTACATTGTATATAAATCAATCTTGTAAATCTCTGTAAAATACACTTGATTCAATAAAACCTTTTCTTGTGAGAATTCTCTTAGTTTCTACTTAAGCCTCTAGCCAAAGAAATCTCTATTGAAGTAATTGAGAAAGCTTCAATTGTGAGAGAGGATTCGAAGTGAAGAGATGAAGACTTAAGTGTTGTGTTTGGCTTGTCTTCTATTACTAACCTAAAACGAGAACCCTAGTGTCGTTTTAGTTAGTAAACCAAACGATGCCTTTTGCGTCGTTTTGGTCTTACTAATTCAAACGATACAATAATTGTTGTTTCACCTAAAACAGAATTAGGTTATCTTCTTCATCTCCGCTGTTTGGCACAACCTGCACACAGAGTCTACAAGACGCTGCTATATACTTATATTCAAACAAGAAATCAACTAACAAACTCTCAACAGATGTAACAATATCAGTTTATTGATTTGAATCAGTTACAAAGTAGTTTTTAGTGTTTACAATGTATATAAATCAATCTTGTAAATCTTTATAAATACACTTGATTCAATAAAATCTTTTCTTGTGAGAATTCTCTTAGTTTCTACTTGGTATCAGAGCAGTCATAGCCTTCAATGGCAAGCTCCAATGAATCACCAACCTTCAGCACTTACTCAATGGGATCTGTGATGCCCTATCACTCCATCTGTAGCACAAAGAACCTGCATTTAAAGTATGTCAGTAATATCAATGGAATCAAGTTTGACACAAGTAACATTCTTATGTGGAAGACAATAAAGTTGGAGGTTTTCTAACTGGTGAGAAGGTTTGTCCTCCTAAGCTAATTGTTAATCCTAAAGGAAATCTAACTGAAAATCCAGACTATGAAGAATGGATAGCCAAAGATCAGTTGTTGCTTGGGTGGTTGTACTCTACTATGAGTCAAGAAGTTGCAGCACAACTAAGGGAAGAGTCTACTTCCAAAAACCTTTGGGATACTGGTGGTAAGTTGTTTGGCTCATAGACAAGAGCCAGAGTTACATACAATAAAGCTGAGTTTCAAAAAACTCGTAAAAGATCTTATCCTATGGCAGATTATCTAAACAAAATGAAGTCCATCTCAGATAATCTTGTTCTTGTTGGATGCTCAATCTCTATGGAAGACTTAATAACTCAAGCTCTTGTTGGACTTGACTCTCACTATACACCAATTGTGGTAAGCCTCACAGACAAAGAATACCTTAATTGGATTGACCTACAGACTAGCCTACTTACATTTGAAAGTATACTTGAACAATTAACAAACATCCAGAATTCTCTTGCCAGTGTCAATCCGACTAGGGGAAAAATTCATACAAAAATGATTTAAAGAAGCAAAACAATAACTCAAGTCATAGAGCTTTTAACAAACAGTTCAGAGGCTCCAACGGAAATAATAGAGGAAGAGCCACCTACAATGCTAGAGGCAGAATCAGCTTTTACAGAAGAAAGGGAGGTAGATTCTCTCAGAATAAGCCAACTTGCCAGATTTGTACCAAGTATGGCCACTCTGCCTCAGTGTGCTACTATAGAGACGATCATTCAGTTAAGGGATCTTTACCTACTGAGCAGAAAATATCAGAAAGAGAGCCCAATGCATTAGCTACTACTCAAGACACTACTTGTGATAATATTTGGTATGCTGACAGTGGTGCCATTCACCATGTCACAGGAAATTCCAGCCTCTTGAATCAGAAAACAGATTGCACGGGTAATAAAAGCATTTCAGTTGGCCGTGGTGAGAAACTTCCTATAACTCATGTTGGCCAATCCAAGCTAATCACTTTGACTAAACAATAACAGCGTTTTAGTCTATCTCAATCACATGATTGCCATACCTGCCCACCCACTAATGCTCATATTCATTCCGAGTCACAACTTATTGACACATCTAAAAATCAGCATAACCTTTCTGATCCTGATCGTACACCTTACATCCAGCTAGAACTTGTTGACACTTCTAACCTCCTATCACCTCACACTTCTAACCCACTTACCTACATTTTTACTCAATCTAATACCCATACCGTGTTAACTAGAGTTAAGTTAGGTGTTCACAAACCTAAAAATCCTTACATTGGGTCTCTCACTACTACTAGCTCTAATGCTTCTATACCTACTAAGTTTTCTGAGGCAAGAGGTAACTCTAACTGGAACAAGGCTATGCGCAATGAATATACTGCCCTGGTGGCTAATAATACGATCTTTATTTCCAGTACCTCCTAATCACAATGTTATTGGTTGTAAATGGGTGTTCAGGGTGAAACATAATCAAGATGGGTCAATACAGATATATAAGGCCAGGCTTATTGCCAAGGGGTTTCATCAAACCCCTTGAATTGACTTCTACAAAACATTTAGCCTTGTTATCAAGACATCAATAGGAAGACTGATTCTTTCTATTGGTATCTCTAAGCACAGGTCAGTTTGTCAACTAGATATTAATAACGCATTTTTAAATGGTTTTCTACAAGAAGATGTGTACATGACACAACCAGAAGGTTTTGTTGACATTTCTAAGCCTACACATGTCGGTAAGTTTCATAAATCTCTCTATGGTCTCAAGCAGATCTCTAGAGCCTAGTATTCTAGACTAGAAGACACTCTAATTACTTGGCAGTTTCACAACTCTAAAGCAGACTGCCCGTCGTGCTACTTTGTCAACATCAACACTATTATTCTAATCCTTATCTACGTGGTTGGTATCTTAGTCACATGGAATAACACAGACTCCCTGAATCAATTCACACACAAATTACATGCCTCTTTTGCACTAAAAGACATGGTTCTCTTCATTTGTTGTTAGGCATTCAAGTTTATCGAGACACTACGGGTATGTATCTTACTCAGCACCAATATATTGAGAACCTACTTGATTCTTAAGGTCTTTTCTTGTCCAATCCATGTCCAACTTTTATGGCTCATGGTGCTCATCTCTCCAGTAAAAACGGTGCTCGTCTGAGTAATCCTACACAATATCGAAGCTTGTTAGGTTCCTTACAAATCTGACTCACACACGACCTGGCATAGCTTTTGCAATTAATCGAGTGAGTCAATTTCAGCAAAACCTACATTTACTCACTGGCAAAATCTGAAACAAATACTTAGATACTTATCTCGGACGTGGTGGCTTGGTATTCATATTAATCCTGGCTATCATCTGCAACTGCAAGGCTATTCTGATGTTGTTTCGGCAGCTTCCGTTGATGACAGAAGAAATGTTGGGGCATATCGTGTTTATTTGGCTGATTTGCTTATTTTCTGGTCTTCAAAAAAACAAAACGTTATTTCTCGTTCTTCAACTGAGTCTGTGTATAGATCTTTTGCAAACCTTTCTTCTGAGCTCATTTGGTTGCGTTCCTTGCTCACTGAACTTCAAATCCTTATCATACCACCGTCTGTCATCTGGTGTGATAATTTTGGTACAAGTTCTTTAGCCTCTAATCTGGTATTCCATGCACGCACCAAACATATTGAGCTAGGCGTGCATTTTTTTCCGTGACAAGGTTCTTCAAAGGTCTGTTTAAATAAGGTATGTCCTTTCACATGACCAGATTGCGGATTGCCTCGCCAAAGCTCTAGCTCATTCTTGCTTTATTTTCCTTCGAGACAAACTCGGACTCGTTAACTCACGGCTTCGTATGAGGGGGGATGTCAGCAGCAAGCCTCTAGCCAAAGAAATCTTCATTGAAGAAACTGAGAAAGCTTCAATTGAGAGAGAGGAAGAGATGAAAATTGAAGTGATTTTATTTGGCTTGTCTTCTATTACTAACCTAATTTAGAACCATAGTGTCGTTTTAGTTAGTAAATCAAACGCTTCTGTATGTGGCATTTTGGTCTTACTAATTCAAACGACACAATATTGTTGTTGTACCTAAAACAGAATCAGGTTATCTTCTTCATCTCTCCTGTTTGGCACAGCCTGCACACAGAGTGTACAAAAAGCTGCTCTATACTTATATGCAAACAAGAAATCAAATAAAAAACTCTCAAATAATGTAACAATATAAGTTTATTGATTTTAATAAATTACAAAGTAGTTCTTAGTGTTTACAATGTATATAAATCAATCTTGTAAATCTCTGTAAATAGACTAGACTCAATAAAAAAAATTGTGAGAATTCTCTTAGTTTCTATTAGGCCATTGGCACACATATCTTAAGAGAGATAGGATGGTCATTAAAGAACCATTGCATCGTCTCGAAAATGAAGGTTTCATTATTCGCATTAGGAAACTTGAAAAATGAGTGACTATAGGGGTACCTTACAGTCCATGCATGCCCCAAATCTTCAGCAGTGGATTGAATGTGGTAAGAAGTCGGCTTCTTCCCCGAGAAGTACCCAAAAACACGCTTAGTCCAATCTGACTTCTACTCATTGATGACATCATGGAGAATGATAAGCGCGAAATTTTCGATATGCAAGTGTTGGATTTTATCGACTATTATGGAGGATTTGTTATATTGAGGAGTCGTTGCCACACTAGCCCATATATGGTTGGGGTGTAATCGGATGGCGGAGGGGATACCCTAGTTTGCAGTGTTAGCATACATATTTACATAGGGTCATTGGAAGTTACAAGCATTGGAGAAGTGTGGTAGAGTATATTAAGTGTGATAACGGTGGAAATCAGCATAGAAGTGACGACCAGAGTCGGAGCTCTGAGTCTAGGCAGGCTAAACCTAGAAGAAAGATCTTATAAGATTGTGAAACCACATCTACCACGAGATAGGTTGTTGATGATCTGCCACAGCTGTTACGACCTATAAAAGAAGTAGAGAAATGGGCTACATGGTTGGTTTCAAGTATTAAAAATGGGTCAAAACTTGCATGTAATTCAGGGGCATATGAGGCAGTACACGTGTGCATAATCTTCGATGGAGATGGGAGGATGATTGGTTAGTACTGAGCATGATAGTTTGAAGGTTAAGTAGGGCTAGGAGATCAATGGGTATTGGGAGATCTTATTCAGGATAA
This sequence comes from Limnanthes douglasii subsp. nivea, assembly GCA_036936605.1. Taxonomy (NCBI): domain Eukaryota; kingdom Viridiplantae; phylum Streptophyta; class Magnoliopsida; order Brassicales; family Limnanthaceae; genus Limnanthes; species Limnanthes douglasii. The sequence goes on along the minus strand of JAUPFV010000005.1, from coordinate 223,263,698 downwards.
GTCGACTGGTAGTGGATCTGGCCTCATACATGTTTCATTGGTTAAATAGTCTATTAAAAGCATCTTCAATGTGTAATGGGTTGGGTAAAAGGTTGTTAGTATACACTTTATGCCTTGAAGTAGAGCTGAGAACCGAGGAAGAAGGCACATTACACGTGCCGATAAAAAATTTAGATGTATGCAAACGCGAAGACGTGGAGCTAACGTGAGTATTCTGGGAATTACATGCAACAAAAACGGGCCACTATGTTGAATGGCTAACGATGGTTAGAGAGAGATTTAGTGTCTTGATAGCGATGGTGACGGCAGTGCCTACAACAGAGGAAGTAGCATTCGAAACAGCCACGCTCAGATCTCAGGGGTATCAGCATGGATGGAAAATTGTGAATGATGAGCATTGATAGAACCTGTAGATGGAGGTTTATGAAGGTTACCGCAGTCGCGAAGGCCTAGTGCAAGACAAACATACTGGAAATAATATTGATCACCTGAGTAAATGGAGGTGAACCGGTCAAGTTTGGAATGTAAAGTGTTAAATGGTGTTAGAAATATTTAGAAGCTGTTATTTTATGTTAACAGTGTGTGTCTTTTGGTTGTCCTCTAAAGCATGTTTTACTTTACTTGTATCTTTTATTTAACTTGTGTCAGTCACTTAACTTGTGTTAGTGACCTTTATATGTATCTAAACAAGCATTTCTATTGAATGAATTAAGTCTTCTATTTTCACATTCCAGTAACTCCTCTGCCTCTCTCATTTTCATTTACTCTTACTCTTAAACCTTTGTCTTCTGCACCATCAAAGTGTTATCAGAGCCCTCTTCTTAACGGATTTGTGAGGTTAAAATGGAAAGAGATTTTTTAATCGTTGCACCACCAGTCTTCGATGGAGACAATTATCAAATGTGGGCAGTTCGTATGGAGACTTACTTGGAGGCTTTAGATCTTTGGGAAGCAGTAGAAGAGGATTACAAAATCCCTCAGCTTCTAGCAAACCCTACTATGGCACAGATCAAAGCATATAAGGAAAAGAAGACGAGAAAATCAAAGGCAAAAGCTTGTCTATTTGCAGCAGTATCTCAGATGATATTCACACGAATAATGTCTCTGAAAACAGCCAAAGAAATTTAGGATTACCTCAAGGCTGAGTACGAAGGAGATGAAAGGATTCGTGGAATGAAAGTTCTAAATTTAATTAGGGATTTTGAGTTGTAGAAGATGAAGGAGTCTGAGTGCGTGAAAGAGTAATCAGACAGACTTCTCAGCATTGCCAACAAGGTGAGATTTCTTGGGTCTGAATTAAAAGAATCCAGGATTGTTGAAAAGATATTGGTGACGGTTCGAGAGAGGTTTGGAGCAGCCATTACTACTCTGGTGAACACCAAAAATCTGTCAAATATCTCCCTTACAGAGCTCTTAAATGTCTTGCAAGCACAAGAGTAGAGAAGGTCTATGAGGCAAGAAGAAGTAATTGAAGGTGCCTTACCTGTAAAGCATGAAGACAGCAACTCGTATAAAAAAACAAACTTCAAAAATCACTGGAAGAATGGAGATTCATCTAACAATTTTCAGAAAAGAAAAGAAGCAGATGTTAGAAAATCCTACCCGCCTTGCCGTCATTGTAAAATTAAAGGTCGTCCACCACACAGATATTGGAGGAGACCTGATGCTAAGTACTCCAAATGTAATCAAGTTGGACATGAAGCTGCAATTTGTAAAGTAAAGGGTTAGAAGCAGATGCAGGAAGCAGATGCACGTGTAGCTGATCAAGAAGAAGAAGATCAACTGTTTGTAGTCACTTGTTTTTCAGGCAGAGAATCCAGTGAAAGCTGGTTGATTGACAGTGGGTGCACAAATCATATGACATATGATAAAGAACTCTTTTAAGAATTAAAAGATACCGAAGTCAAGAGAGTGAGGATCGGAAACAGTGAACACCTAGAAGTCAAGGGAAAAGGTACAGTAGCTATAACGAGCTATAGAGGTACAAAGTTTATTTCAAATGTTTTATTTGTACCGCAAATTGATCAAAATCTGTTAAGTGTTGGTCAATTGCTTGATAAAGGCTACAAAGTATTGTTTGAGAATAAACAGTGTCTGATCAAAGATGTTAGTGGCAAAGACTTGTTCAATGTTGAAATGAAAGCAAATTTTTTTGCTCTAAATCCAATGGAAAAGGAGCAGATGGCTTTTAAATCCAGACCTTGTGCTACTGAGATTTGGCATAAAAGACTTGGGCATTTTCATCATCGAGGACTGCTTCATATGCAGTCAAAGAAGCTGGTTGAAGGACTCACAGACATTAATGATGACATGCCTCATTGTCGGGCTTGTAATTTTGGGAAGCAGCACAGACGACCATTTCTAAAATAAGCCTGGAGAGCCTCGAGAAACCTACAACTGGTTCGTACCGATCTTTGCGGTCCTCAACGAACACCGTCATTAAATGGTAAACTCTATTACATCATTTTTATTGATGATCTAACAAGAATGTGTTGGATTTATTTCTTAAAGAAAAAAATAGAAGTTTCTGGTGTGTTTTGGAAATTTAAATCAAGAGTTGAGAATGAAAGTGGGTGCTTGATTCAGACTATAAGGTCTGATAATGGTGGAGAATACATCTCGGAAAATTTTAACAGGTTTTGTGAAGATGCTGGAATTGAACATCAATTGACAGCTCCATATTCTCCTCAACAAAATGGAGTCAGTGAAAGAAGAAATCGATTTATAATGGAGATGACGAGATGCATGCTTCATGAAAAAAATCTTCCAAAATGCTTTTGGGGAGAAGCAGCAAACACTGCTGTGTTCTTGCAAAATCGAATTTCGACGAAAGCTGTAAAAGACTTGACACCATTTGAAGCTTGGTATGGTTACAAACCTTCTTTAAAGTTTCTTAGAATATTTGGCTGCCTTTGTTTCACTTATATTCCACTGGTCAAGCGAGATAAGCTTGATAAAAAGACAGAAGCCGGAATTTTTATTGGGTATAACAATTTATCCAAAGCTTATAAAATTTTCCAGCCACTTACTGGTCGAGTTATAGTGAGCCGAGATGTTCATTTTATTGAAAATGAGCAATGGAATTGGGAAGAATCAACCAAGGTGAACCAGAATTTTAATTCACAAAACAGTTCAATCAATGGTAGCATGATAAAAGAAGAAGAACCTAGAATTGAGGGGCAAGATGCTTCAGTTGATGATGCTCCGGTAAGAGGTACTAGGTCTCTCTCTAATATTTATCAAAGGTGTAATGTAGTTGTCTATGAACCTACAGGGTTCTGTGATGCAAAATACAGTCAGCATTGGATGGCTGCAATGCAGGAGGAGCTGTCGACAATCGTAAAAAATAAAACTTGGGAGTTGGTTGATCGACCTCTAAACCGAAAAATAATTGGTGTAAAATGGGTTTTCAGAACAAAACTAAATCCTGATGGTTCAGTTAACAGATTCAAAGCAAGACTTGTTGTAAAAGGATATGCACAAGTGTTTGGAGTGGACTATTCAGAAACATTTGCACCTGTTGCTAGGCTTGACACGGTAAGATTACTGCTTGCTCTTGCTGCTCAAAATAGTTGGAAAGTGTTCCAACTTGATGTTAAATCTGCGTTCTTAAATGGAGACTTGCAAGAAGAAATTTTTGTTGAACAGCCTGAAGGTTTTGTAAACAGCCTGAAGGTTTTGTAAACAGATGGAATGAAGATAAAGTCTATTTGTTAAAAAAGGCTTTATACGGCCTAAAACAGGCTCCGCGAGCATGGTACAGCAAGATTGATGATCATTTGGTGGGTCTTGGCTTTCGCAAAAGTCAATCTGAACTCACATTGTATGTCAAGAATGAAGGTACAAATACCTTAATCATTTCTCTTTATGTAGATGATTTATTAATTACAGGAAACATCCTTGACCAAATTAATCAGTTTAAACTCGAAATGGAAGAGGTTTTCGAAATGACAGGCCTTGGTTTGATGTCATACTTCCTCGGCATTGAGATCAAACAAAACCAAGATGAAGTGTTCATATGTCAAAGAACGTATGCAAAGCAGATACTTAAAAAATTTCAAATGAAAGATTGCAAAGCAATGAATAATCCTATGAATCAAAAGGAGAAGCTGGTCAAAGATGATGGTTCTGCTAAGGTTATTGAAGATGAGTTCAGGAGTTTGGTAGGTTGTTTGATGTATTTGACAGCAACCAGACCGGACATATTAAATATTGTAAGTATTCTCTCCAGATTCATGTTTTGTCCCAACGAAACTCACATGACAGCAGCGAAAAGAGTTATCAGATACGTAAAGGGGACTTGGAATTATGGAGTTAAGTTTTTGAAGCAGAAAGAGATGAAACTAATTGGTTTCTCTGACAGTTATTGGGGCGGCTCGATTGATGATATGAAAAGTACATCAGGTTAGTGTTTTTCCCTCGGATCAGGTATATTCTCTTGGAGTTCAAGAAAGCAGGAAACAGTAGCTCAATCCACTGCTGAAACAGAATTTATAGCTGCTGCAGCTACTGTTAATCAAGCTCTTTAGCTAAGGAAACTTCTAGTTGATCTAAGCATGGAGCAAAAACAAAGAACTGAAATACTAGTTGATAATCAGGCTGCCATTGCGATTTCAAACAATCCTGTCTTTCATAGAAAGACTAAGCACTTCAATATCAAGCTATTCTTTGTTCGAGAAGTTCAAAAGAGTGGTGTTGTGAGTCTGCGTTACTGCAAATCTGAAGATCAAATTGCAGATATTTTCACTAAACCACTGCCACTAAGCAAGTTTGAAGATTTGAGAAAAAGACTTGGAATTTGCAGCTTCTAAACAAGGAGGAGTGTTAGAAATATTTAGAAGCTGTTATTTTATTTTAACAGTGTGTGTCTTTTGGTTGTCCTCTAAAACATGTTTTACTTTACTTGTATCTTTTATTTAACTTGTGTCAGTCACTTAACTTGTGTTAGTGACCTTTATATTTATTTAAACAAGCATTTCTATTGAATGAATTAAGTCTTCTCTTTTCACATTCTAGCAACTCCTCTGCCTCTCTCATTTTCATTTACTCTTACTGTTAAACCTTTGTCTTCTGCACCATCAAATGGCATCTCATAAGTGTTTTCCTCAAAAAGATTTGCATGCCCATTGTAGCGCTATAATCAGATCAGAGGGAGAAGGCGATTCCCTTAAACAATGAGCTCCTGTGAGCACCTCCCAACATGCAAGATTCTAGGTGAGTATGTCCCTCTTGAAACCAGACAGAGATGAAAGATCTGCATGAATATAAGAGGCATGTACCAAATTGGGATACCAGAGATCATCGACGAGGGATGACCGGGAGACAAATACGAGAGCTGATTGATGGCCTCGTCTCGATGGACAACAAAGTGTCATATGAGGTGCTGGAGAGGGACGGGGACACGATCGGAAGAAGCTCGTCATTGTGCATGTTAGAACGGCTACGAGCATTGAATCGGGGGGTAATCTCACGTATAGTACCCGTCTTTTTAGAATAACTAGAGTCATTATTTTTTTATTTGGAACTCTTGCTTGTGTTAACCATGGTGAAGCAGAGCTCGGGTAAGTATAGTAGGACTAGGAGAAACCTTTTGAAAGGAAACTTTTTGTAAATGGTTGTTTTATTTTTCTTAACAAAAGGCTTTATGAAGTAGAATATAGGGTCAGTACTCAAATAAACAAGACGTCTTTGACATAGATATTATCTTAGGGCGGGAGATGTATTGGGCTTTGGGGTTGAAAAATACATAGAAAATTATAGCTACTGTTATGGTTACGTGAGAATGCACCAACAAGTGACTGATTAGGTGAGTTTTATTGGTGGAGGCTGTTAGATGCGACCAAAAGTCCCACATCCCACATCGGTTAAACATGGGAAGAAAGATCAGTATATAAGTTAAGAATATATCTCCATTAGTGTGAGGCCTTTTGGAAGTGGACCAAAAGCAAAGCCGTGCGGGCCAGTGGGCCCAAAGCGGACAATATCACACTATTTTGGAGATCGGAGTATTCTTACTTATATACAAAGTCGGAATATACTGACCCAATATTCCCTACAAATGGTATCAGAGCACCAGGCCCAGATGGAACGCGATGTGGTGGGTTGTGATGTGGGTGAAATTCTGCGAACATCATACCAGAAGCCAGGAGCCATACTCAAGGTGAATGATCTGCTGGATAGATGGAGCGCCACGGCTCATCAAGCAGGTGGCTTGATAAAGGAGCGGAGCAGATTCATCTAAAGATGGAGTGTCTGATAGCTCATCAAGCAGGTGGCTTGATCAAGGAGCGGCACAGTGTCATCTGATAGTGAGCAGATAGATACTCCCTAAAGCTCTAGAGTGCAGGTTTCTCTTCACCTGAGTATGGATAGATGGAGCGCCACGGCTCATCAAGCAGGTGGCTTGATAAAGGAGCGGCGCAGATTCATCTAAAGATGGAGTGCCTGATAGCTCATCAAGCAGGTGGCTTGATCAAGGAGCGGCACAGTGTCATCTGATAGTGAGCAGATAGATCCGCCTTAAAGCTCTAGAGTGCAGGTTTCTCTTCACCTGAGTAGAGTAGGCGGATGGAAATCAATTGAGAGGAGGCTAGAGTGGTACTTTGTTCGAGAGGAGGATTTTTAGATGCGACCAAAAGTCCCACATCCCACATCGGTTAAACATGGGAAGAAAGATCAGTATATAAGTTAAGAATACATCTCTATTAGTGTGAGGCCTTTTGGAAGTGGACCAAAAGCAAAGCTGTGCGGGCCAGTGGGCCCAAAGCGGACAATATCACACTATTGTGGAGATCGGAGTATTCTTACTTATATACAAAGTCGGAATATACTGACCCAATATTCCCTACAGAGGCACGTTACTCTGTTAGGAGGCACATGGTTTTCTTGAAACCCGATAAACAACACGAGACACAATTGAAAATATGCATCGATATTCCAAGACCAGCATGTTTGGATTTGTCTTTGTTGGACCTTGTGGCGACTACTAATTTTTTTTTCTCTTTTGGAACAATTACCTGGATGATGTATCTTGTTGGCTTGAATATATTTGAATTAGTCTTTTTTAGTGATTTTTTATCTTCCTGTAAGCACATTTTCAATAGATTTGAGTAAGTAATGTTTTTCTGGGGTACATTTGGCCTAATCAAAGCTACTTGACGAGGGCTGTTTTGAAGTACTATAGTCCTCAGTCATAACACAAGGGTGTTGGATAAACATTGAACTTGAACACGTGTTTATATTAGTTATTAAAACAGTTAGTAAGATAAGATCACAGAACCGTGCACATTGATCTTTGAAATGAGATTTAACATTTCCAAGTTCTTGTCTATCTGGGAGTATATCTGCATTGTTGTAGATCACTCGAACGCAATAGCGGAGAAAAAACAGACGGCAAGGCAGCCATTTCTCAAACGGACAAACAGACGGCAAGGCAGCCATTTCTCAAACGGAAACAGACGGCAAGGCAGCCATTTCTCAAACGGAGAAACAGACGACAAAGGAAGTGCCAACAAGATCTTCAGGAACTCAGGAAGATCAGGCAGATGACTAAAAAGACAGCAGTCAAGTTCAATGTTAAGGGGGATAATGTTGGATAAACATTGAACTTGAACACGTGTTTATATTAGTTATTAAAACAGTTACTAAGATAATATTACAGAAACGTGTACATTGATCTTTGAAATGAGAAGTTAATATTTCCAAGTTCTTGTCTGTCTGGGAGTGTATCTGCATTGTTGTTTTATAGCAGGGATCGTATCCCTACAAAGGGCTATTTTAAAGTACTATAGTCCAAAGTCATAAAACAAGTGAAGTCTTTTTATTATTGCTGATGTAAAAGTACTAGTATCCGTAATCTTCATAACTTGAAGAAAAGTTTGTCTTAATCTAGAGGTGATTGTTATTGATGAACCTAAGTTTCATGGAAGATGTAAGGAATATTTGTACCGAATCTAGTTTTATTTCTGTCTGTTGTAGATAAACATGGCAGAGTAATTAAATAGGACATCTACTCGTGAACTTAATTTTTCATTACGACAATTAAGGGGATTTTAAGTTATCAGAGTTGATAATCTTGTGATTATAATTGTCTTGCAGGTATCAACACATTGAAAAACTGGTAAGGGTTAGACCATCGAAATTATAACCATTTCTAGGCTTTGCAAAAATATAGTTTAAGTTTGCTTTCCTTTCAAAGTTAAATGTTCATAATTTTAGTTTTGGACAGTCTGGTGGGATAATTTATTGAAATATCAGGTGTCTCAATACAAGGGAGTTTCTTCTTTCAACATATATCGGTCTTTATTTGTTATTTTTGTGTCCTTTTATTTCTTTTTCGCTTTACAAATTACAATTATACAAGCGAACGTTTTGTGTCAGGGCAAAGTTTCAACGACTTCTAGCGTTGACTACTCTTGCTAGTTACTGATCTTAATTTGGTTTCAGTTATCTTTTAGTAATTCCACTGTAACATAATCACAAGGCTTGAACTTTTAGCATAGACGAAGTACTACCCACATTATAAATCGCACATACTGTGATATTTTGATGTTCAAAAGACTAATTTTTCAAAACATCCATAGTAGTGATGATTATAAGCCTGTGAAACCCTTATACAAGGTATCTCCCTGGATTGACTTTGGTCTCCTATGTATTTGTCATGATAAACCAAATAATTGTTCCTTACAATGAAATTAGTTCATTATTTGGTTGTTATCTTGTTGTTTAGAAATTGGAGATTACTGTAATACTTTCAAGGATATGCATTGGTCGTTAACTTAGTGTATTGAAGATGGTTTGAGTGACTGTACGTTTGTAAGCACGTTTTCAGGTTCTATTAATCTTATGCGAGAATATGGTTGGGGTTGGCTCCCCAAATTTCAGAAATTAAAAGATAGCCTTGGAATGCTTATTCTTTATTGATACTTCTAACATTTTTTAACTTCTATGAGTAGTACCAGATTCTATTGTTGAAAAAGTTGATCTTGACGCGTCTAAAGAGGGACTGACTCTTGTGAACTTTTATTATGCATGTCTGGGTATTTCTCTGTTTGTGATTGGGCGAGGCTAGAAGAACGGAATGCCAATGTGTGCTGGAGTAAAGATTTTAGTTAATAAACAAGCAGATACTTCATCCGCTCCGGGTGATTTTTTTTGGGTAAATGTGGGTGTATATATATATATATAAGGTTACAATCGTTTAGAGAATCATATGATCTCTTAAGTGAGTACAATCAAGGGTAACAATGTACCTAAAATAAAAAGACATGTCCAAGAGTGCCTTGATAAAGGTCTAGAGCACTTGCCTCCATAATAAACCTTAACCACCCCTTGGGTAAAAATCCGGTCTAAGGAAAAAAAGTACAAGTCTCCAGGCCGACACTAATAGAATATTACATAGAAAATCCGAAAAACTGAGTGTATCAACGAAAAATGACTCTAACATGTGAGTCGATAATGTGGATATAATCTAAATAAAATCTTCAAGGTCATGAGAGTGATTCGGATGACGATGGTGTCTTGAGTCACGGTTTCTTCATCAAACACAAGGCGGTTACGGGCGCGCCAAATCTCGAAAACAGTGGCTTGGAAGGCAAGATTGATGGCGTGGGATTGGTAGGATGTTCCTCGATGCTCCTTCCTAATCCATTTGTGTGCACTATCAAGCGTCTTCATTTCTCGAGTAATCCCCAGCCATGATCGGATACGACTCCAGATTTCCTTAGTGAACCTGCAAGCAAAGAAAAGATGGGCACCAGACTCATCTGAGTGCCTGCAAAATGGGCAGCTGATGTTAGACAAGTCCATGTAGAGGAGAGTGTCTTTCGTGGCATGCATCACCCTTTGTTCTCATGGCTTCGTCGACACGTCTAGTAATTAGCTTTCCACCCAAAGTACAGCTTTCAAAACCCAGAATGACACTATCTCGACCCCCAAATATCTGTATTCAATAGCCTCTAATATCAAGAAGCTTCCGAATAAGATGTATGTCTTTATCTCGTCTTTGGTAATCCCATATAGTTTGTCCTCGAAGATAATACTCATGCACCCATTTTATCCATAACATATCGGAGTCCGAATGTAATAACCAAATCGAACGGGTAAGAAGGACACGATTCCAAACTCTGATATACATAAGGCCAAGGCCTCCTTCATCCTTGGGTTTACAGATTTTGTCCCAAGCAATCCGAGCAAGTCTACCCCCCAGAAGAATTTTAGGCAGAGCGAGCGGGTGGTGTTAAGCATCGCCGAGTGCAAAGGAAAAGTCCTCCGACTGCCAAGGCTTTTTTTTATATATGAATATCTTTTTTTCCTTTACTTAAATACTTTACTTGAACTTTGAAAGATCCTATATTTTTTAGTTTCATATTGTTGTTTAAATATATGTTAAATGTAAAGTTCAGGTTACATTTTTGTTTCTTTGCTTCTCTTGACCTTTTTAGCTTGAAGCTTTGGAGCTTGGATCCCTAGAAATACTCTATAGCTAGGCGCCATATTTCAAATTAAGGATATTTAAAACTAAGGATATTTTAGCAATGTGAGTCTTAACAGATTAAGAACTTGAGTTACCCTTGGTGGGGAAGAAGGGTCATGCATTGCCAGATTTTTTGGATACATAATTGTTTAGCCATAAAAAAAATAATGCATTAGAAAATCGGGTTATCCTTGATGCAGATGAATGGAATAAAAAAAATTCGCTTTGCATGAAAGATTTTTTAGCCACGATGAAAGATGTATTGTTGATTACTTCAGCTGAAATATTTTCATAAGTGGGAATCTTAATGCATTAAGAGCTTGAGATATCATTAGCATAAACTATTAGTAATGCACTATTGAACTATTGGTAATGTGTTTCCATGATTATGTTAATAAAATTGAATTGATCAGTTCTAAAGTCAAATGCTTTTACGCGAGTGCATATGTGAACTCACTATGACGCGTTTCAAATCATCCAAACACTAGAACCTTTGTAAGAATGCGTGGAATCCTTAGTCTATAAAATATGTTTAAAATCATATGAATACTAAAATGTTTGCAATGGTACAAGGACTACCTAGAGTGTTTATGACTATATTTAGAATCATCTTACCATTAGATAAAATGGTAAAAATATATTATAAATATTAAGTATCTCATTAAAAACTTTATGTGTCGCTGGGGTATGAAAGAGTGTACCTTTAAAAAACAAACATAATATATAAAAATCCATAAATAACAATCGAGGTTATGTGATATTTTCTATGAAGCAAAGAAATTTAGATGATATATACTTCAAGGTTTTAGAATAGGTTGTCCATTTTCGTCCAGCAGTCCATAGGTCCCAAGTTTGATCTTAGTGGCTACCATGTAAGCTTCATATACATCTGCAATGTTTTCACCTACTTTGAAGCTTCAAAAGTGGAATTTTGAGTAATATTTACTTCTTGTAAATATTTTGTAGTGCTCTATTTTTAAGTGAGCTTTCATGTACTTTTCTTCGATTAGGTTTAACTCGGATTTTTTTCCTTTGATATTTATGCTCTCTTTTTGCAGGCATTACGGATTTGATCCTATATACCATAGAGAAATGAATTTAGAAGGTGGATGTACACGAAGTGATATGGTATCTCTTTAAGGAAGTTTTGTGACTTCACGAATATATCTTCTAATATATGTTTTATACCTTCCAAAATAATATTTATTTTTATATTCACTTGATCATTTGCTTGTAGGTGGAAAGATGAAATCATTTTGTGTGATACCTCAGGTTTGGCAGAAAAATGTTAGGCGATCATTTTCGAATTATAGACCGTTTTTCATAGTGATAACTCGAGGTACTCTATATCTATATTAGATGTTCATCTTTAGAAATATGATATCTTTATTTGTATTAATGTTTTTGAAGGAAATGCTTCCACCTACTTTTATAAGTAATTTACTACCATAATACTGCCTACCTCATGAGACCTCTGACAAGATCGATACGATATTGAGCCCGCACCTCTTAAATGGTATTGCTTTGAGATTGTCTTCAGAGGAACAATAAAGATATGGATGGAGTTGGTGAAGTAAAGACATGTGTTGCGGCTTTTGAAAAAGTTTTATGTGTCTTTTAAGATTGTTGGCCAGTAATATTTGGCTAAGAGAAATCTCCTCTGTAATGTCTTATAACTGTAATGAGCATTGTATTTATTTTCATGAATCTCTTGCAAAAACAAAGGCATACACTTCTTTTCCAAGACAACAAAAGATTGGTTTAGTGAGGCTCTCCTTGTATAACATGTCTACCAGTAATACATGCATGACTATCAAAATTTTGATGCGCCTTACCTCGGCTTTGTCTTCTGTTCGAGTATATTTTATAAAGTTATCTCGTATATCATATCTCCAGTTTTTTTAATCTTAAAGCGAATCTCTAAGTATGTTAAGTCGTTTGGCTAGATGACTATTGTGTAGAATTATTAATATTTTCTCTGAAACTTGCCCATGGTGTCGAATTTTCACAGGCAGAGAAAACAAGTGTTTTTGTTGTTATGTTCTTTACCCTTGACACTTAATCGAATGTGAATTGTTCAAACAAATATATTTAGTGGCAAATCTCCTCAAGTATTGAATCAAATTTTATTTCCTTGTCTCTGCTTGGCCCAGGGCCTCGTTAACCACGAGCTGAGAGTTTGTAAGGAGTTTCACCTATATGGCCCTGCATATATGGGTGAATCTCAGACTTGCAATGAAAGCCTCATACTTTACTTCATTCTTGGATTTTTTAAAAACTGGACTTAATGGATTTGTTTTAGAGTGTTTCTGAAGGGGATTTTAGTTTTAGTATTTTTTTAATAGCCTAAGTTGTTGGTCCCTCCATAAATCCAAATTTTATCATGTTGGTTCAGGATGATCATGGTAGTCTGCCAAATAGCTCTAAATCTTGCAATACATTTTTAAGAGAAAATGAGGTTCATACTACTACGGTATAGACCTTAAAGTGACGCTTCGTTTTCATATTCGCTACTACCAAAGCTAGGGAAAGTTATTCTTAAACTATAGATATTGTGACTCATCGTCTATCATAGACTTACTAATATAATATATAGCTCGGGTGTATTCATTCTTCCATAATTAGCATTGTACTAACCGCATAATCAGACACAACTAACTACATAAATCGTTTTTGGCTTTGTCAAAACCTCAAGTGAAGCCAAAAAAAATTTATCGTTTTTAATGTCATGTTACAAGTAGAATTCCAGTTGAAGAAGTGAACCACTTTGAATATTTGAAAGAAAGGCTTATCTAAAGAGCGAGAGGTGAACCGATCTAAAACATTGAGCACTCCTGCTAGGATTAGGACTTCTTTGATGTTTCACGAAGGCTCCATGGTATTTAAGTTTGATAATTATGTATGTTACTTAGTCTATCATTTTCTCGCTCATAAGATACCTTATAAACTTTATTTAGAATTTTACAGATACACTTATTGATTTAGATTCAAATTTACCCTTCAGAGTTTGGTGAAATTTTTGGCAAGATATGAATCCTAGTTGATTATGACTAGTATGTCATCAATGTAGAATCTGCAAGTGGCACCCGAGCTGGATTGAAAAATGTCTTGCTCACTAGATTTTGGTATGTAGCCTCAACATTCTTATGCCTGAAGGACATAACTTTGTATCAATATTCTCCTTTCTCTGTGATAAAAGTAGTATGCTTCTGATATTTCTCATGAATTGGGATATCATTATAACCCAAGTATGCATCTATAAAAGATAGCATTTGGTTTCCCAAGATTATATCCACTAGTTGATCGATATGTGGAATAGAAAAAAAATCATTCAGCCACGTCTAGTTGAGGCCAATGAAGTCCACACATATTCCTCACTTGTCATTCTTCTTTATTACTGTGAATATATTAGTTGTCAATGCTAAATAAAACGAATCTGTGGTGTGGCCAACTTGGTTGATTTTATCCACTTCTACTACTATTGACCAGGGTAGGATTTATTCGACCCCAAGTCGAACCGGTGGAATATCGAACTAATATTTACTGTGTAATATAGACCTAACAGATGTCTAACATTGAGAGTATTTTGTGTAATAAGGAGTAAATGTGTTTTTACTTAGTAAGTTAGTGGGATAAATTAGCCTCAAATAACTAATTGGCAAGTGTCTAACGGAAAAAAGGTCAATCACCATTGTTATATAAGACAACTTACCTTTTCTTAGAAAAAGATAAACATTTTACTAGAGTTTTATTACATATTTATCTTCTTTTTGTTGTTTCTCTAACATTTTTCCATTCTTTCTCTATTTCAAGAGAAATCTAAACATATATTCAATTTTTTAAATTTTATACTCATCAAATAGCGACCACAATGGGAGAATAACTGGTACCCGGATACGATATCCAAAACCAAAGTGAGGCACAAAATTCGGTCTCTCGTTTTCAAATTTCAAAACCAAATCTGTAAAAACCCTTTCAAAGATATATTAAGATCTAATTCATGCTTACAATAGAGCGACTCTGCCAACTATCGAATAGGCTATTCTGCTTCGAAACCCTAACATTTTTCTCAATTGAAACCATGTAAGTCAGTTCTTTTGGTCGAACCCATGTAAATCATTTTTTCCATCGAAAGCAAATCAATTTTCTTTTTGTTTTCAATCCGTTCTTGTTTTATTTTTAATTTGTTTCTTTACCTTTTGTTTTTATTTTTAATCTATTCTTTTGATTTTATTTTTAATCGCTTTTTTCTTATCTATTTTCACACGTTTTTTACTCGCTTCTTTTACTCAGTTTTTTTTAAAAATTAATTTTCCAAATCAGTTTTTTTATGGAAATCATTTTATATCCACAGAGAATACTAAGTACTAAACTTATTTAAAAATAGATTTAAAAACTATATTAAATCAATATGAAAGAATCGTTTCTTGCACTACCTTTACTCAGCTTTACCACACATATAATTTTTGCAATTCTTTTATTTATTTTTATTCGGATTTTTTCGTTTGTGAAGTAATTTTTTAATTGCTCATTTCTTTGTTATTAACGAGTGTTATTTACTTAGTGTTTTTATCTATTCTTTAATAGCTCATTTCTTTGTTATTAACGAGCGTTTCTTTATTCGGTGTTTTTACCTATTCTTTTCGTTTTGTGAGATTGAAATGGGTAAATAATTATGTAAAAAGAAGTGTTAAGTAGAATGGTAACTTCAATCGAAACTATATGTTGGAATAGTATTTAAAATCTATTTCGAATAAAAAAAAATATAATTTGTTAAATTCATGTTTGATTTAATATGAAAATTTTGAATGTTTCGAGTGTTTTAATATATATAACTTTTGAAATGTATATGTCTTAAAATTTGTAGAAGTGTTTGAAAAATGTTTTGAGTAAATAACTAAAATGTTTTGAGTATATACATAAACTTTTGAAAGTGTTCAGATAGCGTAAAATTATAATTTTAAACTATTTTGTCTATATTGAGTTGGTGAGCTTTTTGTTCGGGACTAGGTTTGATAAAGTGTGGATCTCATACAATTTTGATCGAAATCCAGCAAAAAATAAAAAAGAAATTGGTTGCAACGTCTTTACGAAAACAATCTATCTCACTTATTTTTTATTTCTTTTTCGGGGAGGACCCGCAGCAGCTACTCAACGAATGAGTACAAGTAAAACCTCCAGTCTAACGCAATAGCCTGCAAACCAAAACTAGAAAGTAAACCACACAAGGTGACAAGTTGAGTCAAAAAAGTTACGTAGAAAAACTCGAATTCGAAACTTTTAGTCACAAACATGTTCTACTTAACTAACTCGGCTATCTCCGTGGGGCAATCCACCTCACTTATACGACTGCTAAAAATAGTTTTCTTCATATTCACTCTGATATAGATGCAAACGCAAACAAAGCAGTCACAAGATTCAATATAAGCCGGAAAAGTATAGTTATTACCAGCATGTTTGGATTTGTCTTTGTTGGACCTTGTGGCCACTACTGGTTTTTTTTCTCTTTTGGGATAATTACCAGGATGATGTATCTTGCTGGCTTGAATATATTTTTGAATTAGCCTTTTTTTAGTGATTTGTTATCTTCCTGTAAGCACATTTTCAAAAGATTTGAGTAAGTAATGCTTTCTGTGGTACATTTGGCCTAATCAAAGCTACTTGATGAGGGCTGTTTTGAAGTAGTATAGTCCTCAGTCATAACACAAGTGAAGTCTTTTTATTATTGCTGATGTAAACGTACTAGTATCCGTAATCTTCATAATTTGAAGAAAAGTTTGTCTTAATTTAGAGGTGATTGTTATTGATGAACCTAAGTTTCATGGAAGATGCAAGGAATATTTGTACCGAATCATAGTTTTATTTCTGTCAGTTGTGGATAAACATGGCAGAGTAATTAAATAGGACATCTACTCGTGAACTTAATTTTTCATTACGACAAATAAGGGGATTTTAAGTTATCAGAGTTGATAATCTTGTGATTATAATTGTCTTGCAGGTATCAACACATTGAAAAACTGGTAAGAGTTAGACCATCGAAATTATAACCATTTCTAGGCTTTGCGAAAATATAGTTTAAGTTTGCTCTCCTTTCAAAGCTAAATGTTCATAATTTTAGTTTTGGACAGTTTGGTGGGATAATTTATTGGAATATCAGGTGTCTCAATACAAGGGAGTTTCTTCTTTCAACATATATCGGTCTTTATTTGTTATTTTTGTGTCCTTTTATTTTATTTTCGCTTTGCAGTTATACAAACGAACGTTTTTGTGCCAGGGCAAGGTTTATACAACTTCTAGCGTTGACTACTCTTGCTAGTTACTGATCTTAATTTAGTTTCAGTTATTTTTTAGTAATTCCACTGTAACATAATCACAAGGCTCGAACTTTTAGCATAGACGAAGTAGTACCCACCTTATAAATCACACATACTGTGATATTTTGATGTTCAAAAGACTATTTTTTCAAAACATCCATAGTAATGATGGTTATCTCCCTGGATTGACTTTGTCTCCTATGTATTTGTCATGATAAACCAAATAATTGTTCCTTACTATGAAACTAGTTCATTATTTGGTTGTTATTTTGTTGTTTAGAAATCGGAGATTACTGTAATACTTTCAAGGATATGCATTGGTCGTTAACTTAGTGTATTGAATATGGTTTGAGTGACTATACGTTTGTAAGCACGTTTTCAGGCTCTATTAATCTTATGCGAGGATATGGTTGGGGTTATATCCCCAAATTTCAGAAATTAAAAGATAGCCTTTTAACCTTTTTAACTTTTATGAGTAGTACCGGATTCTATTGTTGGAAAAGTTGATCTTGACGCGTCTAAAGAGGGACCGACTCTTGAGAACTTTTATTATGCATGTCTTAGTATTTCTCTGTTTAGGCGAGGCTAGAAGAACGGAATGCCAATGTGTGCTGGAGTAAAGATTTTAGTTAATAAACAAGCAAACGATGATACTTCATCCGCTCCTGGTGATGTTTACATCAAGCAAGGTTAAATTAAAATGTTAAATATTTATTTTATTTTATTTTTATTTTTATTTTTGTGACATAGAATGGGAGGGGTTGAAAAATTGTCAAATGTTTCAACACTAATTGATGATGTTGCTAAAAAGAAGAAACTGGTCATGTTTTAAAGATTACAACTCTAGTTGGTCGATAGTAGAAATTTATTATTTTGGATGTGATATATCTTCCAACTATAGTTTGTCAACATTAGAAATTCATTATTTTGGATTCGAAAGATCTTCCAACTCTAGTTGGTTAACATTTATAATTTATTATTCTGAAACTAATGGATCTTCCAACAATTGTTAGTCTACATTGAAAATTTATTATTTTGGCTCCAAAGGAACTTCCAATATATGTTGGTCTACATTAGATACTTGTATTTTAGACATGTTAGGTCATTTGCAACATTTCACGTTTAAAGATTCTAACACTAGTTGGTTATGTTTGAAGGTTCTCAATGTCGTAATTTTCTTTTTGTATCTCTCTTTTCGAACTGCACGTCCCTAACCATTGCATTTTATGTTTTGTTCCTGACTTTATTAATGTTAGTATTTTTTTATCTTTTTATCATACTATTAATTGTGCATGTAAAGTCGGGAACATGTAAAATCTGAAGCAACGACAAAACTAGTTATCTATCATAATTCTTCACAATGACTAGGGGGCTACAAAGAACTTAGCATTAATAAAATCTAAATTTAAACACAAAGTGGTACTCCAGGGAAGATGTATAAATAAATCCTGAAGCAACAACAAAACTAGTCATCTCTCAGAATTCTTCGTAAGGGCTAGATGGTTACTGATGATGGTAGTATTGATTCGACCAACAAGTTGACCTGGTGGAATATTGAAAAAATATTTACTTTTTAATATAGACCCAACAAATTTGAAGCATTGAGGGTATGTTTTGTAATAAGGAGTAAACATATTTTCACATTGTAAGTTAGTGGGGTGGATTAGCCTTGAACAGACTAATTGTCTAGCTTTAAGGGCCCAACAGGCCAAAAGGTCCATAACTACTATATAAGGAAACTTACCTTTTATTAGAAAGGGGAGAAATATTTTTATAAGGGTTTTATTATATATTGATCTTCTTTTTGCCCGACCTCTAAACATTTTCTATTATTTCTCTATTTTAGAGGAACCCTAAATATATATTTAATTTCTTTACATTTTATATTATCAACTATAACTTTGGATTTTTTAATAATGGTATTCCATTATAATTTATAGACTGAACCTACTATGTATAGACATCTTATGACTATTTTGATGGATAATTATATGACATCATGTGCAGTCTTGGAGATCACATCCAAGTTATCAGATAAACATTATAGAAGTTTGGTTCGTTAATTATTTGATATGTATTTGCTTACGCGAAGGACTTTGCTTTCTTCTATGGTTATGCTTTCCACTTTATCCCCGATGAGGGGTCCCACGAGTCATCTGTATCATTAAGGATGACTGAAGTCTTTGGTAAGATGTTACTTTAGCGCTAGAGAAGCAAAGTAGTATTCTAGAGAGTATTTCATTACACTAGATCATGTAGACATGAACATTGAAAATGTAACGCAAGCACTGGTATACATTTTAAAATTGTGTGCAATTTGTCTAGCCACGGCCTATTGAATATTGCATTCTACAAAGATGAGGTATCTACCACCATAGACAAACACTGAACATGTTTCATATAATCTTGTTGGCTTAGTACCACCTCCAGATTTACCTCGTCCATGACTGGGATGTCAGTCCTGGTGCCCTAGTCAGGACTATATTTGATGGTGTAATGACTGATATATTGTGCATCTTATTTTAGATACTTTAAAATTAGAATTGGTTGAACTTCTATTGTCTACCATAATTATCCTAACTTTTATATTTAGAATTTTAGCTTTAATTACAATCGCTTCCTCATGCAGTGCCGCGCTTACTTGAAGTTCTTCATCATCAACTAATAATAGAGTAAGGGTTTTCGTAAATAAATGCACTAAAAATTGACCATGAAAATGTAAATTTATGTGTTTTACGTATTTTTCTTATAAGATTTGGTAATACGTGAGAGTATGACATCCTATGTTATTGTAAGCAAGATATGTCAGTTCTGATCAGTTTGATATACTTTTCAAATATGCCAATGATAATCATTATTTCCAAGGCTGTTGGAGGTTCACCAATGGTTGAAACTTGTTGTTTCTCCACCCTCGTTAGTTTTCAAGTTACTATTCCGATTGGTTTGGCTCGACTCGGGGACCTTTTTTAAAAATACATCAGCTTTCCCGGGTTAGTAAGGCTTTATACCTCATTTTTTAATGTGATACAGTCTCATGTAAAATTATTTACGTGATTCTGAAATTCGCGGTATCTATTTTGTCTCACCTCTCTCTAAAGGTCCACATATTTTTGGGTCTACACAATTCGACTACATATTTTTCCTTCTCATAGATCACGCCCTAATTTTATGTTAGTTTTATGTAAGGCATATTTTTGTTCCGCTGTGGCCTTTTGATATTGTTATACTTTATGTTGTTGGAGATTTTGCTCCCTTTACCTCAGAAGCTTTGATTTTCTTTTCTTAAGCTTTGCAAGAGGCTCGATCAATGGTTCGAATGTCTAAATTAGAGATATCGCGAGGGACCCGATGATATTTTCTAAAAGGTAATATATATATATATATATATGGTATGCTTTTGGAACCCCCTAGAGCCTTTTGTGCATTGTCTCATCAACTTTTATCAACTCATCCACTTGGGCCAACAAATCATCGAAGTTTGAGACTTCTTCATTATAATTCTTTCTGCAAAAGTTCCATGTAGTATTCCATGTATGTAAACTACACAACTCAAAAGATTTTAACAATTTTTCAGGTTTTTTTGTTCGAACAAACTATCAGTGTATTCTCAAAGACTCTCATTCGGCTATTTTTGTGTCCATAAGGATAGACCTTTGTATATTTGGATTCTTAATTTTTTTGTAAACTAATAAATGGTGTGAAAGTTAGGTTTTGAAAAACTTGTTTTTATTAGGACCTCAGTTTCCTACCAACACCACCAATTTGGTAATATATTTTGATGATGGATATATTACATGTTATGCAACAAATGACCAAAAGTGTTTAAAATGGTGGAATAGTTGCTAAAATAGTGGAATGATAAGTATTATTGGAGTGAGATGGAGGGTCGAGGCAGTTCTCACCAATATGGCCAAAAGAGTTGCATTTACTACAGATAGAAGGTAATCCCTGATATATTCCAGGTGAATTGACGTAGGCTTACCCAAACATGTGACCTATATTATCGCAAGGAGCTCGTTAGTAGCGTTCATGATGATACATATGCGAGCAAAATTTATACGTACCTTGTTTGTACTGTGAGTCTTAACATACATGGGTGTGCCAATAAAACTACCTACAATGCTAAGCTTTTTCTTCGAGTTTGTAGAGGGAAACCATGAAACGTAAACCATATGGGAATATATTTAAGAGGGTCATTATCTGTGGGGGGCTATCAGCAGAAAACCTCTAGCCAAAGAAATCTTCATTGAAGAAACTGAGAAAACTTTAATTGGGAGAGAGGATTCGAAGTGAAGAGATGAAGACTGAAGTGTTAGCGTTTGGCTTGTCTTCTATACCTAAGCCAAAAAATAAGAACCCTAGTGTCATTTTAGTTAGTAATCCAAACGTTACCTTATGTGTCGTTTTGGTCTTACTAATTCAAACGACACAATAATTATCGTTCCACCTAAAATGGAATCAGGTCATCTTCTTAATCTCCCCTGTTTGGCATAGCCTGCATACAGAGTCCACGAGAATTTTCCCTATACTTATATCTAAATAAGAAATCGAATAACAAACTCTCAACAGATGTAACAATATCAGTTTATTGATTTGAATCAGTTACAAAGTAGTTCTTAGTGTTTACAATGTATATAAATCAATCTTGTAAATACACTTGATTCAATAAAATATTTTCTTATGAGAATTCTCTTAGTTTATACTTAAGCCTCTTGTCAAAGAAATCTTCATTGAATTAATTGAGAAAGCTTCAATTGTGAAAGAGGATTCGAAGTGAAGAGATGAAGTCTTAAGTGTTGTCGTTTGGCTTGTCTTCTATTAATAACCTAAAACGAGAACCCTAATGTCGTTTTAGTTAGTAAACCAAACGATGCCTTCTGCGTCATTTTGGTCTTACTAATTCAAACGACACAATAATTGTCGTTTTACCTAAAACAGAATCAGGTCATCTTCTTCATCTCTGCTATTTGGCATAGCCTGCACACAGAGTCTACAAGAAGCTGCTCTATACTTATATCCAAACAAGAAATCAAATAACAAACTCTCAACAGATGTAACAATATCAGTTTATTGATTTGAATCAGTTACAAAGTAGTTTTTAGTGTTTACAATGTAAATGAATCAATCTTGTAAATCTCTGTAAATACACTTGATTCAATAAAATCTTTTCTTTTAAGAATTCTCTTAGTTTCTACTTGGTATCAGAGCAGTCATAGCCTTCAATGGCAAGCTCCTATAAATCACCAACCTTCAGCACTGACTCAATGGAATCTGTGATGCCCTATCACTCCATCTCCAGCACAAAGAACCTACATTTAAATTATGTCAGTAACATCAATGGAATCAGGTTTGACACAAGTAACTTTCTTATGTGGAAGACAATTGTATTGCCTATGATCAAAGGCAATAAACTTGGAGGTTTTCTAACTGGTGAGAAGGTTTGTCCTCCTAAGCTAATTGCTAATCCTAAAGGAAATCTAACTGAAAATCCAGACTATGAAGAATGGATAACCAAAGATCAAATGTTGCTTGGGTGGTTATACTCTACTATGAGTCAAGAAGTTGCAACACAGCTAAGGGAAGAGTCTACTTCCAAAAACCTTTAGGATGTTGGTGGTAAGTTTTCTGGCTCATAGACAAGAGCCAGAGTTACATACAATAAAGCTGGGTTTCAAAAAAATCGTAAAGGATCTTATCATGTGGCAGATTATCTAAACAAAATGTAGTCCATCTCAGATAATCTTGTTCTTGTTGGATGCTCAATCTCTATGGAAGACTTAATAACTCAAGTTCTTGTTGGACTTGACTCTGACTATACACCAATTTTGGTAAGCCTTACAGACAAAGAAGACCTTAATTGGATTGACCTACAGATTAGCCTACTCACATTTGAAAGTAGGCTTGAACAATTAACAAACATCCAGACTTCTCTTGCTAATGTCAATCTGACTAGTGGAAAAAATTCATACACAAATGATTTAAAGCAGCAAAACAATAACTCAAGTCAGAGAACTTTCAACAATTGGCTCAGAGGCTCCAACGAAAATAATAGAGGGAGAGCCACCTACAATGCTAGAGGCAGAATCAGCTTTTACATAAGAAGGGGAGGTAGATTCTCTCGGAATAAGCCAACTTGCCAGATTTATAGCAAGTATGGCCACTCTGCCTCAGTGTGCTACTATAGAGGCGATCCTTCAGTTATGGGATATTTACATACTGAGCAGACAATATTAGAAGGAGAGCCTAGTGCACTAGCTGCTATTATGGACACTACTTGTGACAATATTTGGTATGCTGACAGTGGTGCCACTCACCATGTCAGAGGCAATTCCAACCTCTTAAATCAGAAAACAGAGTGCACAGGTAATAAAGGCATTTTAGTTGGCAGTGGTGAGAAGCTTCCTATAACTCATGTTGGCCAATCCAAGCTAATAATTTTGACTAAACAACATCAGAGTTTTATTCTATCTCAGTCACACGATTACTTTACCTGTCCACCCACTAATGCTCATACTCATTCTCAGTCACCACTCATTGACACATCTAACACTCAGCCTAACCTTTCTGATCTTGATCGTACACCTTACACCCAGCTAGAACTTGTTGACACATCTAACCTCCTATCATCTCACACTTTTGACCCACTTACCCATATTTTTACTCAATCTAATACCTACACCATGTTAACCAGAGCTAAGTTAGGTGTTCACAAACCTAAAACTCCTTATATTGGGTCTCTCGCTACTACTAGCTCTGATGCTTCTATACCTACTAAGTTTTCTGAGGAAATAGGTAACTCTAACTGGAACAAGGATATGCACAATGAATATACTGCCATGGTGGCTAATAATACATGATCTTTAGTTCGAGTACCTCCTAATCACAATGTTATTGGCTGTAAATGGGTGTTCAGGGTGAAACGTAATCAAGATGGGTCAATACATAGATATAAATGGGTGTTCAGGATGCTCTATACTTATATTATTGGCTGTAAATGGGTGTTCAGGATGCTCTATACTTATATTCAAACAAGAAATCAAATAACAAACTCTCAACAAATGTAACAATATAAGTTTTATTGATTTGAATCAGTTACAAAGTAGTTTTTAGTGTTTACAATGTATATAAATCAATCTTGTAAATCTCTGTAAATATACTAGATTCAATAAAATCTTTTCTTGTGAGAATTCTCTTAGTTTCTATTAGGCCATTGGTACACATATCTTAAGAGAGATAGGATGTTCATTAAAAATCCATTGCACGGTCTCGAAATGAAGGTTGCATTATCCGCATTAGGAGACTTGAAGAATAAGTGACTATAGGGGTACTTTACAGTCATGAAGACCATGCATGCCCCAAATCTTCATCGCAGTGGATTAAATGTGGTAAGAAGTCGGCTTCTTCCCCGAGAAGTACCCAAAAACACGCTTAGTCCAATCAATCTGACTTCTGCTCATTGATGACATCATGGAGAATGATAAGCACGACATTTTCGAAATGCAAGTGTTGGATTTTATCGACTATTATGGAGGATTTGTTATATTGTGGAGTCGTCGCCATACTAGCCCATATATGGTTGGGGTGTAGTCGGATGGCGGAGGGGATACCCTAGTTTGCAGTGTTGGCATACATATTTACAGTAGGGTCATTGGAAGTTACAAGCATTGGAGAAGTGTTATAGAGCATATTAAGTGTGATAACGGTGGCAAACGGTATAGAAGTGACGACCAAAGCGGGAGTCGGAGCTCTGAGTCTAGGCAGGCTAAACCTAGAAGAAAGACCTTGTAAGATTGTGTAAGCACATCTACCACGAGATATGTTGTTGATGTTACGACCTATAAAAGAAGTAGAGAAAAGGGCTACATGGTTGGTTTCAAGTATTAAAAATGGGTCAAAACTTGCATGTAAGTCAGGCGCAGATGAAGCAGGACACATGTGCATAATCTTTGATGGAGATGGGAGGATGATTGGTTAGTACTGAGCATAGCTGAGCATGATAGTTTGAAGGTTAAGTAGGGCTAGGAGATCAGTGGGTATTGGGAGATCATATTCAGGCTAAGTCGACTGGTAGTGGATCTGGCCTCATACATGTTTCATTGGTTAAATGGTCTATTGAAAGCATCTTCAATGTGTAATGGGTTGGGTAAAAGGTTGTTAGTATACACTTTATGCCTTGAAGTAGAGCTGAGAACCAAGGAAGAAGGCACATTACACGTGCCAATAAAAAAATTTAGATGTATGCAAACGCGAAGACGTGGAGCTAACGTGAGTATTCTGGGAATTACATGCAACAAAAATGGGGGACTATGTTGAATGGCTAACGACGGTTAGAGAGAGATCTAGTGTCTTGATAGCATTGGTGACGGCAGTTCCTACAACAGGGGACAAGATTCCCTTAAACGACTAGCTCATGTGAGAACCTACCTGCATGCAAGATTGTGGTAGAGTATGTCCCTCTTAAAACCAGATGGGTGTTGTGAATGAGTCGAATAGTGCCTTGACAGTGTACTGTGTCCGACAGTTCGAATAGTGCCTTGACAATGTACTGTGTCCGGCAGTTCGAATAGTGCCTTGACAGTGTACTGTGTCCGGCAGTTCGAATAGTGCCTTGACAGTGTACTGTGTCCGGCAGTTCGAATAGTGCATTGATAGTGTACTGTGTCCGGCAGGACAGTTTTGTGTTGTGATAATGATATTGTCCAATCACTTCAAAAGAGCTAGTCTTGTGGTATGAGCCCATTAGGCCCATAGTCTAGTAAGTCTATTAATTCCCTATAAATAGATTACTAGGGCGACACAAAACACAATCTGAAATCTGTAACCTTTTTCTATCATAGTGAAACTCTTTTTCTCTGGCGGCGCCCGTGGACGTAGACAATTGTCGAACCACGTTAAATCCTGTGTTTCATTTAAATCTGTCATTCGCATATATTTTGTGCTTAAGCCATTTTGTGATAATTGCATAGTATTTTATAACAAAATTGGTATCAGAGCCACGTGGTGAAATTAGGGCTTTTGCAATTAGGGTTTCACAATGGCGTCTACAGCAACAAAATACATGATTGAAAAATTTGATGGGGGATCCAGCTTTGCGTTGTGGAAGATTAAACTGAAATCTTCATTGGTACTGCAAGGGCTGTGGAAGGCTGTGGAGAATAAGTTACCAGAAGAGATGAAAGAAGAGGAGAAACAAGATCTTCAAGAAAGGGCTTTGTGCTGGATTTTAATGAGTGTGAAAGACAATGTGCTTCGCGAGATTAGTGGTGAGAAGACTGCTGTCTGCGCATGGAGAAAGCTAGGAGATCTTTACTCAGAGAAATCAGTAGTAAACCGATTATATTTGAAGAAATGTTTGTATGATTTCAGATTGAAAGAAGGTATGTCCATAACAGAGCACCTAGATAATTTTAAATCAATTATAATGGACTTGGAGAACATAGATATCAAAATTGAGGATGAGGATCAAGCTTTGTTTGTATTGAGATCGTTACCAGCTCCCTATGAAAACTTCGTAGATACCATTATATATGGTAAGGATAAGTTATCGCTAGCAGATGTCAAAGGGGCACTGAAATCAAAAGAGATGAGACAGTTGCAGCCAGACAATCAAGCTGAAGGGGAAGGTCTTATGACTAGGGGAAGATCTAAAAGCAAAGCGAGTTCTTTAAGAAGGAAGAACTTGAGGTCCAAGTCAAGGGTGAAGCACTCAAACTGTTATGAATGCGGTGAGCAGGGTCATTATAGGAGAGATTGTCCGAAACTGAATGGTAAGAAGGGAAATCAAAAGGAAAATGCAGCAAACATTGTTGAAGGTGTGAACGATTCCGACGATAGTGAAAACAGTGGTAAAGGAGATGTATTGTCCGTGAGTTCAGACTTTGGGCAAAACTCTTGGGTACTTGATACTGGCGCTACATATCACATGTGTCAGTTCAAGCAGTGGTTTGATACGTACAAGCCAATGCAGGGAAAGTGTCTATTTAGGGAACAATCATTCGTTGACTGTTGGTGGTATTGGTAACGTCAGAATCAGAATGTTTGACGGGGTTGTTAGAATCTTGACGTGCTGGCATGTTCCTGGGTTAAAAAGAAACCTGATTTCTCTTGGGACTCTAGACTCTCGGGGTTACAAGTACCATGCAGAAAATGGTGTAATCAAAGTGACAAAAGGCTCAATGGTATACATGAAAGGTAGTTTGCAGAAGGGTCTTTACATTCTCCAGGTGAGTGTTGTTATGGGCGATGCTGCAGTAGCATCATCAGGGAGTAATAGCCAAAGTAGGCAGGATCAAAATAAGTTGTGGCATTGGTGTCTTGGTCACATGAGTGACAGAGGATTAGTTGTTTTGGGAAAGAGAGATTTGTTGAAAGGGTATAAAGCAGAATCATTGGGATTTTGTGAGCACTGTGTGTTTGGTAAACAAACTAGAGTCAAATTCAGCAAATCGGCTGTAAGAAAGACTAAAGGCACAGTGGACTACATTCACTCAGATCTTTGGGGTCCAAACAGAATTCCATCCAAGAGCGGAGCCAGATACTACATGAGTTTGATTGATGATTATTCAAGGATGGTGTGGGTTTATTTTCTGAAAACGAAAGATGAGGCATATTCAACCTTTGTCAAATGGAAGATGATGATTGAGAAGTAAACAGGAAGAAAAATCAAACGTCTTAGGACAGATAACGGGTTAGAATATTGCAGTCGTGAGTTCAACGAGTTCTGCGAATCTGAGGGAATAGTGCGCCATCGCACTTGTTCTAGAACACCACAACAGAATGGAGTCGCAGAAAGAATGAACAGAACACTTTATGACAAGACACGAAGTATGCTCTCACATTCCGGTGTGGGAAAGGATTTTTGGGCTGAAGCTATCAATACAGCGTGTTACTTGGTGAATCGGTCTCCATCAACGGCTATTGATTGTAAAACTCCTTTTGAGATTTGGTCTGGATCGTCGGCTGATTATGAACATTTGAGGGTGTTCGGTTGTCCTGCGTATGCTCATGTGAGAGATGGTAAGCTTGAGCCGAGGGCAAAGAGATACATAGTTCTAGGATATGCTACTGGAGTGAAGGGATATAGGTTATGGTGTACCTCTCCAAAGTCTCCAGGTTTTCTCATCAGTAGGGACGTTACTTTTAATGAGTTTGCTTCGATAGACAGTCAGAAGGAAGTAGGAGAAATGGTCGAATCAGGATCGGTTGTGAGTGAACAGGTGGAGCTTGAAGTAGAATCAGTTCCTAGCAGGTCCAATAATTCAAGTGGTTCTGAGGTGGATCCAGAATCAGGAGGTGAAGCGTCAACATCAGATGATAGTGACGATGATGCGCCTGAACCAGAACAACAACCTTATAGCATAGCATTGGGCAGAGAAAGAAGAGATATTAGACTTCCAAAAAGGTATGCGAATCTAGTTGCATATGCTCTGTCAGTTGCAGAAGAAGTTGAGATGCAGGAACCTAGTAGCTACAGAGAAGCTATAGCGAGTTCAGAGGCAGATCGATGGATTGGTGCTATAGGGGAAGAGATTGAATCTCTTCAAAAGAATACTGTGAACGTTGGCTTAACTTTTAACAAAACCGATATTGGTGAATCGCTGAATGATGTTGCAGGATCATTGGTTGGTTTTGTTGATTCTGATTTTGCAGGTGATATGGATAAAAGAAGATCTCTGACAGGATATGCATTTACTCTAGATGGGAGTGCGATCAGTTGGAAAGCACAGTTGCAAGCTACTGTAGCTTTGTCTACAACAGAGGCAGAGTACATGGCGGTAACAAAAGCAGTTAAAGAGGCAATATAGTTGCAAGGTTTGGTGGCAGATTTGGGCTTGGAAAGGACTACTACAAAAGTGTTTTGTGATAGTCAAAGCGCCATACACCTTACAGGGAACCAGATGTACCATGAGCGTACAAAGCACATAGATGTCAGGTATCATTTTATTCGTGATATAATATCAAAGGGAATTATTGATGTGAAGAAAGTGTCTACACACGATAATCCAGCAGATATAATGACCAAGGCAGTATCAGTTCGAAAGTTTAGGGAATGCCTAAACTGGATCGGTGTTCGCAGTATAGAGTGAATGCCTTAAGGGCATTTGGTGAGTCAGAAGAAGAGAAGATTCTTTGTTGATAGTGAAGAAAGGATATTCGCCTCAAGGGGAAGATTTGTTGTGAATGAGTCGAATAGTGCCTTGACAGTGTACTGTGTCCGGCAGTTCGAATAGTGCCTTGACAGTGTACTGTGTCCGGCAGTTCGAATAGTGCCTTGACAGTGTACTGTGTCCGGCAGTTCGAATAGTGCCTTGACAGTGTACTGTGTCCGGCAGGACAGTTTTGTGTTGTGATAATGATATTGTCCAATCACTTCAAAAGAGCTAGTCTTGTGGTATGAGCCCATTAGGCCCATATTCTAGTAAGTCTATTAATTCCCTATAAATAGATTACTAGGGCGACACAAAACACAATCTGAAATCTGTAACATTTTCTATCATAGTGAAACTCTTTTTCTCTGGCGGCGCCCGTGGACGTAGACAATTGTCGAACCACGTTAAATCCTGTGTTTCATTTAAATCTTTCATTCGCATATATTTTGTGCTTAAGCCAGATGGGTATGAGAGATCTGCATGAATATGAAAGTCATGTACCAAGATATGAGAACCTAACTGTTATAATTACGTGAGAAGGCACCAACAAGTGGCTGATGAGGTAAGTTTTATTGGTAGAGGCACATAACTCTATTAGGAGGCAAAGGGTTTTCTTAAAACCCGATATGCGACACGAGACACACAAAAAAAAATATGCAGCGACATTCCAAAACCTGCAAAGAAATATAAAACACATAAATCACTATAATAAATGGTGTTAGACATGTAGCAAAGACCCACTACGGAGACCGATACAAATAAATAATTTGAAAACGCAAGCTTCCAAAGAGTCGGACAGGCAACACATTTCCCACAACCCAGATTATCCAATTCCTTACCCAGTATAAGGTTTCAAGTTTTACCAAGAACACAAGAACATGACTAAGTTTGTAAAATCCGTTATCTCATGCTAAGTTGTTTTTAGAACATTTGTCTTCTTATGTTATTTTTTTAAGTCTGTCCTACCATATTATATTCAAAAAAAATGTCTTATCACATTATTTTAAAATTATGCTCTCTCAACTTTGTCCATGGACCAAAATATTCTATTATGATACGTTGTTTTTAAAACATTTGAGCTGTTACATCCACAAAAAATTTGACACAAACACAGATAAGGTGATAGCCACGAAAAAACTCCACCTATATAGCCTCCAAGGTGGTAGCCGAGTTGGTTGAGTAAGGCATACTTATGATGAAAGGTCATGAGTTCGAGTCATCGGCTGAATCTTGTGTGGTTTACCTTCTGGCGTTGGTTTGCAGGCTATTGGGTCGCACTCATTGCATTCTGACTAGCGGCTGCGGGTTGACTCTTGAAAAAAAAAACATACTTCTTCACCTTTTAATGTATAAAAATTTCACATTTTGATTAATCTTGACCTTAAGTTTGAATATTTTTCACTATGGAGATTTGGATTCGGAAAGTTACAACAGAAATGCAGCAAGAACTAAAAAATCAGAAATAGTTTATATGAGAACCAAACCTGTACATCAACAGCATTTACGAGATGAGAATTCACCACCAACTTTACGCCCCATCATTAGTCACCGCAATAAAAAAATCACATAGTACTATCAATTAAAATCATTCTGAGTTATAAACATTAACAATGCAACTATGCCTACATAAAACCTTGGCAAAAAACCTGACAAATCAGTGATAATCCCAGTTTTTTAAACGCGAACAAAAAACCTAAATCTGTTACACCAGGTTTTAACTACTGATTCCATATGGAGGAGAAAACAAACTTCTAGAATAATTATCTTCTTAGAAGTTCTTGTTTCGAAATACCAACGCAATCAAATAAAATATATATATTTTATCGAAAAAAATATATTGATAATAAAAGGCCAAAAGCCATTAATGTATAGATACAGCGGTTCAAAATTACAAACTTGATAAGGATAAATTGATGACCAAGAAATGATCATTGAGAATATTGGAAGAGGTCGCCTAATATAAGAAATTAAAAAATAGGCTTTGATTGAAGGTGTCTCCAATATTTGGCTCGATACATTTGATCTAAATTTGGAGGGATTCTCTTTGAATCAGCTCTGAGTTGAGATGAATTCTGGTAGATATCTTTCAAATGATGTGACCAGTAAATTAAAGTGTAATTTTGTGTCAGAATATGGTCATGCAAACATAGAGTTAGAGTTAGTAACATAAATTTGAAATTATTTTCTAAGGTAAATCATGTTGAGAGTTTCTAAGAAAATGATAGACCTTCGTCGGGCAGGAGCTTCAATGAAGTCATAGTTGCAGTTGCTTTTATGAATTTGAGAACATTTTATCAGTTGGTTATAATAATTTGGTGTAACATGAGACGGTATGAGCAATAAACTAAGGGGCAGAACCTAAAGCTAAAGCATGAAACAAGATCTTAGAATCAATTTCCACAACAGCATTAGTATATCTAAGATTATTGCATAAGGACGGACCATCCAAAATGACTCTTATCTCAACAAGAATGGGATTAAGTTTCGCATAAAACCTACTAATATAAAATAGCATGATTCCATTAGAATTCATAATCAAAGCATCGCCACTTAACTCCCCAGACTAAGAGCAAGAGTCATCAGTATTGAGTTTCAATCTGGATCCAAATGGAGGAATCCATTTAACATAAAGAATAAACTTAATGTTAGATAAGTTATGAAAACAGTTTAATTAATTGACAATTTTATAATTATTTGACCAATTTTTCTTGGGAAGCAGATTAGCAGAATCCAATTAAATAGCATATTGATAATCTTATCTTAAATTTATTTTGAAGTTATTAAAGAGTTTTTATATTTGGGTTTTCTCATACGAGACCAAATACATCAACAAACTATTGGAGAAATAATAGTTCTGATGTGAGTTGGTTTATTTGATGAAAGGAACCAGCAATTGATTAAATGAGAGATACTCATGTGATTGTATATAAGGATGTCAAACAATCCAACAAAGTATTTCCATACTTCTCGGATTGTTTGGTAATTCACAAAGAGGTGGTCAATTGATTCAACATGATTACAAAATTTACATATTGGAGTAAGATTGAAGTTTGTCTTCTGAAGAACAGTGTCTCTAGATATCAGGCATATAAGATTTCTCCAAATAGTGAATGAACACTTCTTTGGAGTAATGGGGTTCTAGATATTTTTATATGAAGTAGAATGAGGGTCTTTAGTTTTAATTGTATCTAAAGTGTCTTTAAAATTAAAGAGACCAGAGATACAAGCATTCCACTTAATTGAGTTAGGAACATTTTCATGAAGATTGAATTTAGTTATTCTTTCAATATCCAAAGATGTAATATTATCTTTGAGCTTTTCAAGATTCCAATGGTTATTTTCCCTAAACTCTATAAAACAAATTGTTATACCAAATATTGTCATTATTATAGTTAAGCTTGATGAGAGGGTGCTTATTACACCATCTCTCGAGCCAAAAATCAATAGAACCATTACCAATATGCCAGTATATAAAATTTTCAACTAATTCTCTAATATTTATGAGCCTCTTTAAAGTTTTAGAATCTTTATGCTTAAGGCTAATCTGTAATGGGTGTTTTTTAGGACAATGGGTAGCATGCATCAGCTTACACCTGAGGGACTGATGATTTCTGAAAGTAAACCAAAGTTTACAAGTATAGGTGTTTTTAAGATCAATGATGTTTTTGAAGTTTAAACCAGTTTTGTCATAGTTTTTGCAAAGGTTATTTCAGTTATACTAAATGATAACATTTCCATTTTCTTTGGTACCCCATCAAAATTTGTTTGAAGCTTTGTAGATTCTGTCAATTATGTTGTTGGGAAGGATATAGTTTTGAATATAATACGAGGGAATGGCCATTAATACAGTTTGTATTAATACCATTTTGCCTCCAAATGATAGATTTATATAGTCTCAGTCAACAATTCTTTTTCTAATTTTTGTTATAATATTATCAAAGTAACAAGATTCGTTACTAGGGTGGATAGTTATTCCTAAATACTTGATTGGAAGATTGTTGTGCTTGAAACCAGTTAAATTATGAATAACTTTGTTGGTGATTCTATCTCTGTTTTGAGGAGTAATAAAAAAATTGTTTTTATTTATAAGCTGGTCATATATATTTTGGTGGTAATTAAGGAAATTCCAAATCTTTTTGACAGTATCCATAGACCCATACATAAATAATATGATATCATCATGATAATAAAAAAAGGCTATGGATTGATAAATTGCTTCTCGAATTATATTTCATGGTTTGATTGGTGAGGAATAAGTTTCTAACATCTTTGATGAAATACTCTTGTGCAACAATAAAGAGGTTTTTGATAAAGGATTACCCTGCCTCACGCCATTAGAGTTATTAAAGTATCCATATAGACTGTTATTGATAATGACAAAATAATGGACAAAAGTGAGAAGATTTTTTATAATAATGATGAAAATATTACTGAAACCAAAACTCTTTATAATTATTAGAGTGAACTCAAATAATAGCTTATCAAAGGCTTTATCAATATCCAGCTTAAATATTAATTTACCACCTCTCATTTTTTTGTTAAGATCGTGGATTAATTCATGAGTAATTAAGATATGTTCATGAATATTTTAATTAGAGACAAAGCCTCCCTAATTATCAGGGATGATTTTAGGGAGCAATGTGGTCAATATATTGTAAATAAGTTTTGAAATAGTCATATTGAGGACATTCGAGAGACTGATAAGCCTGAATTCACTTCAGTTCCTATGAGATTCTCTTATAGGGATTAAACAAAAAGCAGTAGCATAAAATCTAGTTGGAGCAATGTTATCATTAAAGTAGTCAACAATAGCATTAGAGATATCTTTTTTAATGTTGGTCCAGTAAGGAGTGTAGAATTTGATATTAAACCCATCAATGTCTGCCACATTGTTTGGGTTTAAAAAGTGGATAGCTTTAAAGTTTTCAACTTCGGTAGGAGAAGATGTTAAGAAAAGGTTATCTTGATTTGTAAGTAAGTTAGGAATGCAGTTTTGAATTTTATTAGGACAATTTAGAGAGGGCATAGAGTTTAAATGGTTTTAAAATGGTCAAAAACAAGATTTCCAAGAATATATTGATCTTCAATCCCGGATTCATTGTTCTATATTTCATGGATTCTATTTTTTGATCTTTTTTATTAACATAGTTGTGAAATCAAGTGGTTGTCACCACTTTTAGCCCAAGAAGTTGCAGCTTTCTGCTCCCAGAAAACCTATTTTTTGGCCAAAAGGTTGAGGTGATTGCTTTAGATTTTGAAAGCTTGATTTGGTAATGTTCTTAGTATTTTTAAAACAAGTTTCACAGAGTTTAACATCTTCTTCAGCACTAGCCATGTTGTCAAATATGTTACGAAAAGATTCTCAATTTTATTTTCCAAGTCTATGTTTAAGTTTTTTTAATTTATACCAGAAGACGTGTAAAGGTTTTCTAGTAATATTATTAAACCAATTGTTTTCAACAGTTTTACGGAAATCATCGTTTAAAATCTACATGTTTTGAAATTTGAAATTTAATTTTGGTTTGTGAGAGTTGTTATTTATGGTGATGCACAGAGGTAAATGATCTGAGCCAGTTTTGGCCACATGATTCACCAAAGTGATATTAAGAAACTCACACCAAGAAGCATTGAATAAATCCATATCAAGTCTTTTCTAGACTCTTTTGTTTGACCGAGTATATTTAGAGCCATGGAAGCCAACATCTTAAAGATGGCATTCTATGATGGTTTCATTGAAATCATCAATACTCTTTTGATACAATGATGAACAAGACAATTGTTCATCGGCTGATGCGATAACATTGAAATCACTAATCAGTAACCATTCTTGATTAGTGATTGAGATTTCCTTAAGGTTTTATCACATATCATATCTTTGAGTTATTATACATTTAGCGTAAATTATAGAGACAAGAAATTCTCTGTTAATTGATGGGTTCTTAATAGATAAATAAAGGATTTGGTCATGGTCAGGAAGAGTGGTAATCTGGAAATTGTTTTTCCTGAATACCCAGATTGTATTGCTTTTGTTAAAACAATTTAAATGAAATTTTAGTTTTTTGGTAATCATATCAATTCTGTCAGAATTGATCATTGGCTTTTGGATCGCAATGAAATCAATTCTTTTAGTTTTGATAATGGCCTTGATTCTGCTAATTGTACACTTATTACTTATTCCTCTTGCATTCCAAATAAGAATTTTTATTCATAAAAAAATTGTTTGACTGACTAGATGATCCTTTGAATTGGATCACACTTAAGTTAGAAGAAATTCTAGTATTTATTTGTTTATTGGTTATAGTTATTTCTTGTGTGTTGTCTTTTAATGAGTCTTTTTTATTTTTGTTTAAGCGGGGGAGTTTCAAGGGTTTAATTGTTTCCGTAATTCGGGATTCATAAGTAGAATCAATATTATCATAATTAGATAATGAATTAAAAATACTTCCAACATCTAAAGTATGAAGGGCTTCTATTATTTCCTCATTGTGATCCGAGGGAATAGTCGAAGGAGAATCAATATTCCCATTAAGATTTTCAGAGTTGTTTATGTTTGTATTAAGGGTTTCAATGTTTTTATTTTCTAAATGAAGATCATGGGAATTTATGTTAAGCATTCCATTTTCTATTTCATTGTTTGAGTAAGATATGTTTTCATTTGGAAAGGGTTCATCTTCTGTTGAATTCTTTTAAACTATTATGGATTTTATTTGTTTTGGAATCTATTTTGAGATATATTTAAATATTTATCGTCCATCTTAGTTTTAGTGTTGTTTTCAACAGTTTTAGATTTGTTCAATTGAGAGCTTTTGTAATCTTTAGTCTGCTGACCTGGGTGATTACACTCAGAGCAATAATAAGTTCTCTCACCATAGTTAATTTTTTGCCAATAAACATTCTCATGGTTGAAGCCAATCCTTATTTTTTTTCAGGGAGTGGTTTAGAGATGTCCAACTCTAACCATACCCTATATCTAACTTTATTTATTGATGGAACCGAAGTAGACAGAGGTCTGGCTATAATTTTGGCAATGTGTACAATCAAATCTTGATTTTACATGAACATTGGGAGACCTGGGAAGAAAACCCAGACATGAGTGATAGGGGATTCAACTCTAAGGTTGAATCTCGGATACCATTTAAGGATTCTTAAGAAATGTTGGTCCACGGACCATACATTCCTTTTCCAGATTTTGGAAACGTCTTCTAATAATTCAAGTTCTATGAAATAGTGCCTATAATCATACTGTAAGACACTATAGTTACCCGTGAATTTTAAACTATCCAGAAAAGAATTTAGTTTTTAAAGCCATGATTGCTAAATGAAATTTTTGCGACCATAATTTAAGAGGATATAGAGAGTAAATATCTTCTTCGTGAAAGATGATTGCCTTAAAGCCATCCTAGTTCTACTTGGTCATCTTTGAATGAGTAAATCCTTTTGGTTTTGGACGAACCAACTTCGCGAAGGACTTTCCATATTTGATGTTGCTTCTGCTACATGAATTTTCCTTTGATAGAATAGGTGAATTTCTTTCGAAGACTGGATTTTAAAAGATGTCTTGATTTTGTATGTTCTTCTGAATCTTGAATACAGGATTAGACTGATGGGGAGTTGGAAATCTTCTTCGTGATAGCATCTCGTTTGATCATTTCCTTTCTCGACTTGATTTATTTTTTTATTTTGGGTTATCTGAATAGTGTCGTTCTTAATTGTAGCGGCCATCTTAAATTAAAGTTGACGAGAATGAACTTCAATAGTCGTATCATTATCTATGGAATGCGGCTTAAAAGCTCAGGAAAAAGAGCTGCGAGCAGAGGAAGAAGAGAAGAGATAGGGTTTGGGGTCGTTAGGAATTTTGACCTATTTGACCTGATTCTTGGTTGAGTCTTGATAGAGAAGCCAATTCTTGAAGAAGCATTCAACCAGATTCTTAACCAAACAAAATAATTGAGTTAGAAAATAGAATAATTATTCAAACTTATTCCAAGTTCTCAAATAAATTTAAGTTTTGAATTAGAAAAACAGATTAAAAAAAATACTGAGAAAAAAAAAACAAAATTAATAAATAGAAAATTAATAAAATTAAATATTCAAAATTAAAATATAAATTATTATTGAGATGATATTAATCAAAATGTTTAGGCTCCCACATTTCTAATCATATAAAATGATAGAATCTTACTAATCAATTTTATCAGACTGGTTGATAGGAAGGAGAGACCGTCTATTTTTTTCTTTTCTTCAAGAATGCCATACCGACTCAATTTTAATTGACTTTTGCCCGACTTATTAATCAATGACATAAAAATAAAATCACATAGACCCTTTAGGTAGCCGTCTGTAAGAGTATAACGTCTTTATATTTTTTATAAATATAAAATAAAATTTCAAAATATTTTAACTTATTAATGTACCAACAAATAGATTATAATTTAGAATAACTATTTCACTTTTCAAATAATAAAAGGAAAAAAAATTGACCCTCTAATCTAATCATACCTATTAAAATAAAATATGTAAATTTAAGAATATATTTCGATTTTTTTATCAGAATATAACTTTTTAAAAGATAATAGATATATTTAACTTGTTTTGAATCAAAGAGTCTATTGGAGTACTAAGGATCAGAATCCGCAGATGTTATATATTCCCTCCGTTCTATTTTATTAGTCGTTTTAGAAAGTGTTTAGAATTCCAAATTAATAGTCGTTCTCGTCTACCAAGATAGCATTAACTATTATTTAATTAAAACAATAAAATATGACCAACAAACAATAAAATATGACCAATAAACTATTTTTGTTTTTTACTTTATGAAAAAAATAAAATATATTCATTAAAACTGACCAATTAATTCTCTTTACTTTTTATTTTTTAATCTTCCACAAGAAAAAAAAATCATTATGATGTTTATTTCGGAATGGAAGGAGTAGTTTACTTTAAAAGTAGATGCTTTTAAACTACCGTCAATCAATTCCAAACTACCGTCAATCAATTCCGCCGCCACACCCATTTCCTCAACCAATCAAAAGACGACAATCGATTATTACAAGATAATATACCAAGTAGTTTAATACAGCATCAAGAGATACTTGACCACTAACCTCAGGCGGCTTTTGATTATCAAGAAAATATAATCCAATGTAAATAACACGAATAATTTGAGCCAAAATTCCTTACGGAAAAAATATGTAAAAATAAATAAAAGTCTGAGGCTTGAAAGCCTTATCATAGTTTCTCCTGAAACAAGCAAGAACCATATTACTGCTCCCTGCGATTGCAAAAGAATTGAAATGCTTGCCGCTGTGATATATACACTACACCCAGCTCCAGTATTAAGATCCTATTTTGGAGTCTGGCAAAGAATGTATGCCTCAGTTTAGCTCAGATTGGGGAACTAAAATGGATCCAAACCCAGCATTTATGTAATTAGCTCTAGGCAACACACCAACCATCCTGGTAGCTTTAGCATTTTTTTCATCTTGACCACCACATGGTTGGAGCTGCACAAACAAGAGCACTTTAATTTTAATAACCTACCCATAGTGGTAAAAGTGAACTGCCAACATAGAAAAAGGTGTGTCATTAATATCTTCCTAACCTCTTGCTCCAAGAGGAAGATGATCAGCGGAATCTGGCTTAATAGGAAAGGAGTTTCTGCGATTAATTGCATTACGAGGACCGGCCCACCTTTCATTTTGGAATCTTCTAGACTCGCACGGAATGTCAACATATGAGCCTGGCAAGTCAAAAGGTTTAATTTTCCCAGCAAGCCGCGGACCAGAAAAGGAGGATGGGGGATATCTCCATTCCTCTCTGTACTCTTTTGGAACTTGCCTGAGCCTCTTATAGTTATCATGGAAGTTTCTTTCTTCAGAATCTGGCATAAATTGATATCGGTGGGTATATGGTTGCGGTGCTTCTCTTCGAGATTTCATACTTTTTCCTGCCTGCATATATGAAAATTGATTGGATGGTACAGAATAGGGAGGGCGAGGCGGGTAAGGCTTATGCTGGGAGCTAGGCCCTTCACTTTGTTGCACGTAGTTTGTCCGACGAACAGGGAAATTACTAGGAAAAGTAGTAGAGACAGGCGTAGGCTTTGGCATCTGAACATCTTTACAACCAAAATCGTCATAATGAATTCCATCTTCGAGAATAGCAGAACTGTTTCTTGGTGCAGCTGACGATCGACCAACTGAATGATGCAAACCTTCCTGTACATTTAGAACCAGTTAGGGGTAAGAGCCACGGAGTATATCAAAAGAATTTAATAATTGAATGGAGTTAAGAACCAGGAAGAACACGCACATGCAAGCTCGTATAGCTCTTAGAGCCAAAGCCACTCGAGTAAGAACCAGATACAGAATATAGAGGAGGAAATGAAAGAGGTGGAGGTGGTGGTGGAGAAGACAACTTCGGCAGCTGAGGTAAGCATGGAAGCAAATCCTGCTGCAGAGGGGCAACTACAGAAGGACACTGCTCGCCGACCTGACCCTGTAAGGTATTTACAGTATGGTCCTCAGTAATGCTTTTGACCGTTCTTGTTTCATCATTACAGGAGGGACTCACATCCTCCATTTCAAGCTCACCATCAATCTCTTTGAGGATGTGTTTGTGTTTCTCAATTGTAGATATTTTCTCTTGTACTCCAGGGTTTTCAGACCTATTTTCAGGGGTGACAGCATCAAAATCCCCCCCATCAGAATCACATCCGTCCAGATCCTTGATCCGAGAGGGCAAACAAAACCCAGGAAGCTGAAGACTTGAATTACTGAGGCAAACAGGAAGGACGTTAACAAACAACTACAAAAATATATGAACTGATATGTGTAAAGATTCAAACCTTCCATATTCATCCACAAGCATACCCTCCATATTTCTTAGAGGATCATCCAACGACCTGTCTATTCTAGATGGTGAACGGGAACAAGAAGACAAAGCATCAATTGAATCGAGCTCTTTTATGTGGCGACGAACAACACCATCTGGAAGGATCTTTCTCTCAAGCCAAAGTCTCAAAACCTACAGGTAACGCCATAAATAGAACCAAAGACCTAAGATATATAGGAAACAGGATAACCTGTATCTTGCAATTTCTAAAACAGTCACCGCCTACCTTCAAACACTGTTTACGGCTTTCTTGGGCCTTATCTCCGCGAGGAGCTGCAGCTAGAAGTAGACGGGCCAGCACAGCTTCAATTGCTGAAGTGTATGCACCAGCATAGCCACCTATGTATTAAACACAACATATACATTCACATTACACTCAAACAGACAATATATCAATAAAAATCCAACAATGGCTATTATAATAGTTTTCACCACAGCAAATACTTTACTTTTCAATCCTTGACATCGCTGAGCAATCGAATCCACGAGAAAGAATATATCAACTCTCTTGTGTAACCTCGACTCCTTTTCCAAATTGAACGCTATAAGTTCCATCACCTAAAATTACAACTAAAACTTAGTTCAAGGAAAGCCTAGTTGTAAGAAATAGGATATTATTTCCAAATATTTCAGTATTACTTCATTCAATCACCCTGTCGTAGACAATCTGGCATTTTCGTTACAGAATTTAAAATAGCATAAACTCGTTTTATATAAGAAATAGGATAACATAACCTAGCAATGATAGAGCAGAACACAGGATACTACAAGTCAAATACCAAGTTATATTTTGTTCCTACTAACCAGATCAACAAAAAAATTCATCTCTCTTTTTTAGGAAAATGAAATCCAATTACTCCTCCAGAACATTAGGACTTATTAAACTCCCACAACATCATACAGCTAACGAAGATCGTGATATAATCATAGGAAAATATTTATATATGGTGTTTCCGTTTCTCCACTATATGACCTCCTGATTTTAGTATGACAAAAAAACTGTTCACACTAAAGAGATACTTAATCAATTACCCCATAAACCCTAAGTTGGTTACAGACATGAACTGAATATTCTTTTGAATACTATGCTCTCGACAATAGAAAAAACAATATCATTACTTCGACCAGCTGATAAACAAATAGGGCAAATCAAATATTAAAGGTGCCATTCACATGATAGCATTCATGATAATGTATCCAAATCAGTACTTCAGCCAGCTGATAAACAGAGCCAATACGTTATCATCAGCCATAACTTCATACCTTAGCACAGATGCCAAATTTAGCACAGTCCATAGCCAAACGCGTTGCTCGGCCGATGCTCTCCTTTGTCCTTGTCAAAGAACCAAGCATGGCTTCAAAAGACAAAAGCACTGAAGATGCTTCGACGCAATGATCTCCCTTGTCCACGGAATGAGTTTCTTTAGACACAATCCTGTCAGTTTTCCTGTCTTCATTATCTATCAATTCATCCAAAGTGCTCTTATCGTGACACAAAATATTAAGACTACAGCAGTCTTCATTCTGAACAATATCGGTACCGGCTGCAGCAGATATACGGTGATGCAATGAGCTTCTTGGAGGGAAGTCGCATGACAGGTTATCTGATACTAATACAGTAACAGAATTTGGTGTCTGTTCCTTTTTTATTTCCTTCATTACCTGGCAACTAGCACAGAATGGAAAGAACTATCATGTTTTTGCCCGAAATTTCCTAAATTTAGTTTATAGAAAGCCTTACATGTAAAACATAATATATACAATTTGCTATCATTACTGCCTCCAACCACCAACAATTAAGTAAATATAAGGAACTTACACACTATCCGCTCGGCTGCTGTCACCGATTTGGGGTACCAAAAGCTCCTCCCTACAGTCAGCGTGTTCAGAATTGCATTGTGGATCTCCATCTTGTTGTGGAACATCATTAAGTATATTGGAAACGGAGACGCATTCAACATCCATTTGAGTATGTTTAGAAAACTCGATCTCATTTTTAGGACTTTTAGACCTAGAAATGCTCGATAGGCTAATTTTGGCTTTACTTTTATCCACAGTTGAAACCAACGAAAAATCCAGAGCGGAATTGTCTCGACTTTGACATTGAACCACAGATTGAATGACACAACTATCAAATCCTGGATCTTTACCCTTAGCACACCCTAAGGGTTCTAAGAAGGCTTGTTTGCACTGATCAAGCTTACTATTCTTAGGAGACTCATCAGAATGCTCAAAAGTCCCCTCTTGCTTGGCAGGTCTAGTGGATTCCATTAAGTGGTTATCATCCAAAATACCCACACAAGAGTCTATGCCGTCTAATTCAAAAACACAGCTTTGCTTGCTTCGATCAGTTACAGGAGAACATCTCGCTGAAGGAAGGCATGGCTTACCAGTTGATTTTCTCATTGCCGGCGCCAATCCAGTTGAAAATTGAACTTCTTCAGCGAGATTAGCTTTCATAGCTTCCATAGCACGCCGAAAGCGCTTAGATGGTGGTAAAATAGATTCATCATCTGCCGAGCAGCCAAATAAATTATCCGGGATTTTCCAAGAATGAGTTCCATCTGATACATGGTTGCAACGCATTGAGGCAGATACACTTTCAGAAACTTCCTTATCCTCAGATGAGACTCCAGACGCAGAAATACAAGCAGAATTTTGATTAGTAATCTCGGAAACAAATACCTTCTCCGAAGCTTTTTTTGCCACTATAGACTCTCCATTAGTGTGAGCCTGATCGTGACATGCAGACGATATACTAACTTGCCCTGATGTATTAACTCTTATCTCCTCAAGACTATGATTATCAGCCAGCAAAATGATATTAACGTCCTCCTTATCAGGAGATGTCATTTCAAACTTTCTAGCACTAGCTCGTTTCACTAATGGCAAATGTTGATCTTCAGTCTCTTCAAAAGAACTCCCACCCAAACCCACAGAAGAATTTTCTGAATTCTCACATATTCTCTGAGATCCTATCTTTAGGGCTGCCTCTGAACCTAATCTAGCATGAGGCTTAGCAGAACCATTAGCCATCCGCTTTCTGTTTGGTTTTCTTTTCTTCTTGACGAGTACAACTTTCAATCCGGAATCAAAACTTTTGCTAGTCTCAACATTTTCGCCCAAAAACTCAGCAAGTGTATTGGAATGTTGAAATTCTCGAGTAGAATCCACAGGACTGCCTTCTTGCATAATTATGCACTTTGAATCAACCATGGCAAACTCAGAAGCATTATCCCCACTATTGCTATTAGATACTAAAGCAGATGAACTAACATCATCTGATTCGGAAGCTTCATGCAATCTTTCAATATGCTTATTCCGCTTCGACGTTCCAACCTCCATATTAACACAACCTTGGCTGTTAGCATTACTTTGTACTGCAGAGCTTCGCAATCTATGAGATTGTTGGCTTGATGATATATTCCTCTTAGAGTCTTCAGATTGTAACCCTCCAGCTCTTTTACTTGAGTGGTAGGGACTTAGATTTGGCTCCCCAATTAAAGTACATTCACTAGGATGTGAACATGAAACATGTTTATTGCCCAACAAAAACACTTGTTCATCAGCTGCGGAGGCAACTGTCCCAAGAAGTTCATTATCTTGACTAGGAACCA
The DNA here is from genome assembly GCA_036936605.1 of Limnanthes douglasii subsp. nivea. NCBI lineage: Eukaryota > Viridiplantae > Streptophyta > Magnoliopsida > Brassicales > Limnanthaceae > Limnanthes > Limnanthes douglasii. The sequence goes on along the minus strand of JAUPFV010000005.1, from coordinate 223,220,251 downwards.
AATTTTTTGACAAAGAATCAACAGTTGCTACAGAGGCATCTCCAGAGTCTTGCAAATGAGTTAACGAATTCCCACCACTTCCAAAAGTTGTTTTTTCATCAAGTTGCTCCTGTTCTTTTACTTTCTCATAACTCTCTATAATTTCCTTCACTGCAAGAACAAAGTCTGAACCTTTCCCATTAAGTTTTGTTGAAAGTGATTGTTTCTTTTCCTCTGTAAATGCCTCTATATCAGCAGGACTGCAGAAGGCTCTGCAAATAATATTAACAAGTTTTCTAGTAAGGCAATTACACAAATTTACAACAAAGTTTTCAGGGAAGAAGGGAACAACGGACTTAGTCACGATCATCAAAGACAAAAATACATAGACAAAATTATACAGTTCAAATTTTGTTGAGAACACTGCACTACATACTCCCACCGATTAGTTCGATTCGATCGTATTAAAAGTCAAGCACCGTGCCTCTGGCACATTCTGAACAGAAAGTGGTAGTACTTCAAATAATGTATGGTGACCTCTCCGGTGATTTTTGTAACCCCAGATCTAATATAAGGTTAATCTTGTGATTGTGGACTCAATTGAAGTTAAGTTATAGCAACTCAATTGAATAACTTTAACTCTGCATACATTTTATTTAATGGTAAATACAAAAATGCCAGATAGAAACAATAATTGCATCTGCATCTTAAAATATGAATGCATCTCAGCCTCATCAGGAAAGCATCTCAACCTTGTGAGTAACACCTACGCCCCATGTAAATAACACTTAAGTAGCAAGTACTTACCAACTCAATGGTGTTGGCAAGCCAGAACTCACCTTAAGACAAGCAACATACAAAAAAGCTTATGGAGCAAAAAAAACAAACATAAAAAATGAATTAGAATTTTAACAAGCTATTGCCAAATTCTTATTTTTAATCCTCTCCACTCTTGCATCAAAAAATCATATCTTGGGCTGAGGCCTACCTCAGATATACCTTGTAATAAACCAAATGTCTGACATGTCGAGTTTTTATTTTCCATTTTTTTTAAGCCAAATACATATTTTTGGTATGTCTACTAGTAATAGTTTTGAATGAAACAATATGAACTACCTATCACATGTGAGTAGTGCAGTCCTTAAGTGGTAAGAGCATCATGAAAGTAAATTCATTCCAGAACCAGATTTGCCTTATCAACAAAACCACAACATGTTAGCTTCCTTGTCTTTGTCACAATATAACTTATGTCAGCCAAATGAAGGTATAAAGTCCAAGGACAATTCGCACATTAAGTGGAAGCTGGGAAAAATCCTTGACCTAGACCACCATTCATGTACGTCTATATGGGGTTCACAGGCCACGTTATACCTTCTGTTTTCTAGTAGCAAAACTAATCAGGCAGCCAATACTATAGATAATAAGTCATGTAGCTACAGGGTCTCCGTGCCACCAATTACCAAAGCCCTTGGCATATCTGCCTATCAATAAACACCTATTGAGTCAAGAATAGGGTAACAAAAATATTCTAGTGACCATCTCCAGTCGTTGTGGAGTGAGTAAAAAACTCGGACTCATTAAAATATTCAATCATCATCTTCCGTCATAAAAAGGATCCTTACCTTGCATCAATGTATGGAAAAAAGTAGATCTGAATTAGTAAACTATTACTTCTCCCAGTCTATAGGGCTGCACAGTTAAAGATCAAAAAAGCTCTTGACTAATGACTAATAGTAAAACTCGAACAGACTAGCTTTAAATATTTACCAGAGCACCAAGCTCAAACACACTCCTATGTTAGTTACTAATATAACATCAAATTTAGCAGATAAAAACTAAACTGATGCAGAACAGAAAAGCAAATTAGCCAAAGGGCTTAGTAACTACTCTTGGAGGGAATTTTAAGAGTAAATTTTAAGAGTCACAATTAATGTGTATTATGCTTTTTAATAAGTTAGGAATTCTAGAGTCTTTTAAGTTACCCTAAGCCTTAGAAATCCTGTTATCTCTTACATAATAGATGTATGATGTATCTCTTACATAATAGATGTAAGAGCATTTGTATGAGACAGTTGATTTTTGAGAAATAAAAAATGATTTTTATTCTATCCTACAAAAGGAAAATTTATGTGTAAAAGCCTTGAGCGAGAAGCTCTAAACTAGGCGCGAGGCCTTGAGCATGAAGCTCTAACCTAGGTGCGAAGCCTTGAGCGTGAAGCTTGTTGGAGTGATTCCAACCCTACCTATCTATCTACTACTGTCCTACATCATAAACTGACATGCGCTATCCTAATAAAATGGGTGATGTTGAACTAGTACCATAGACATTGTTCTAATAAAGCAAAGAAAAATAAGCTACCACAAAACCAGAAAAGTTATCTCCTTGAAGAAAAGGATGAGCAAAACGTGACTCCTATATAAATCCCTATGGAAGACACAGATCCAGACCTAAAAGGAAACTACTATCACCATCCTATACTAGTTACATTTTCACAAGTAAACAGAGTAAAATATTGGCTGAAAATACTCACATTTGCTTGGTTCCAAAGAAGTAAACCATCACTTTCTTCACATCAGCTGAATAACCCCACTTCTTTGGGTCGCTTATCTGTGAAACCAAAACAATAGACAATACATGTTACCAAAAGTCCATCCACCCAGAATTGACTCACTCATTTGTCTCAAGACTATCCCAAACACATTAGCGAACCCATAATACAGGTAACTGGCATACCTATAGGAAGCAATTAACATCTAAAACTAAAATATCTACTATGTTTGTAATTCAGCTCTATAAGAAGATCCTGCATAATATATTCGTAAAGCCTTGTCAAATTTTGCTGCCACACTTAAAACATGCGACTGCTAACCCTAATCACTAGAATTTTTTCTAATACCCCAAGAAATGACGGCGCTGGAATTCAAACAAGCGCAATCTAAGTAAAGAAACAACACTGAGACGGATACGAGAAAGGAAGAGAGAAAAGGAGAGAAAGAAAGAGAGAAAAAGAGAGAAAGAAAGAGAGAAAGAGAGAAAGAGAGGGAGGTCGTACCGTAGCAGGCCAGGCAGAAAAACCTTTGACTTTTGCGAGGACAAGATCGCCGACCTTCCACCGCTTGGCTGCGGCAGCGGCGGTGCATTTTGCAACTCCTTTGCGGCGAGCAGGTGGCATCGCAAAAACCAAGTTGGAACTACAAATAAACGCTATTGGAACTCAAACCGATGCTGAAACGGCACACAAAAGAGAGCAAGGTGGAACGGCCTAGGGTTTCAAGGCACGATTTGAGCAAGAAATCATAAGGCATTAGAGAGAGAGAGAAAGAAACGCATAAAACCCTAGAGCTAAAGAGAGGGGGAGAGATAGAAGGCAGCGGATTTGTCTGGAACAAAGGATACTCGTTTGTTTGCAAAATGCGATTGATGAAAAATGTTTCACGGTACCAAGCTAAAGTGCACCTGGGGATGCGTAGGTTAAGTAGTGTTGACTGTAGTCGACTTATGATTTATTAACCGTAGTTGTTTGAGGCAGAGCCTCGTGACATACCAACCACGGAACCAGACTTCAATATACGGCCCATACTTTAGTTTAATGGGTTTAAACTTTCTATATATTAAAAGTCCATCATCCGACAGTCCAGTATAATACTCTATTACTGAAATTGTCCTTTATATTATATATACTTAATTTTGATTCCGATTAGTTGGTTGGTGCTATAACCTGCAACCTACAACTAGCATATTTATAATATAAAATAATTTGTGATTACCGATACATATAAATAAACTAATGAAATAAATGTGTGATTTTTTAATTTTAAATATTTTATCTTTATTTATAAAATTATATATATAAATAAAACCTAGATAATATCTTAGTTAACATTAAATATTGTTTAATTTGAATGGGTTGAATATTATATTTAATTGAATCAATACGGGTATACAAAATTTTAGGGCAAAGCTAAATTGAGACTTTATTTGGCTATAATGAGACACTTTTATAATTAGACCCCATTTGGTTATAATGAGACTCCAAAATAGACTCATTTACCTTGATATAAAAGTCGTATTTTGAGTCAAAAATCTTCTTTTCTCTCTTCTCTTCACCAAAACCTCTCAAAATCCGGCAAAAAAGTCAAGATTTCTCAAATCCGAACTTACAAAAACGTTAAGGTACGAATCATTAACCTATTCATGTAATTTTTATGCAATTTACTTAGGTATTTTTAGTGATATTTAGAGTTATAGGTTCTACCTCAAAAGTCCGATTTTCATGTATATGTTGTTGTTTTTTTGAAAAATAGTTGTAGATACGTGTTAGTCGACGCATTATCAACGTTTTGTTACCATTTTTGTTGAATTTGGTTGGTTTTTGTGGGTTTTGGGTAGGATTCGAGATCTAGGGTTGGGGCTGTTGGTTGTGCGAAATCGCGAGCAACCAGCACACGATTTTTCATGGTTCGCGAACAGCCCGTTGGCAACCCGTGCAAGGTCGCGTGCTGGTTGTTCGCGATTTCGCACAACCAACAATGGTGAAATTGCGAACAGGCTATTCACAATTTCACCAAAATTGTGCATGCTCAGTTTTTGTGAAATTACGAGTTGACCGTTCGCAATTTTGGTGCAATTGTGAACAGCCAGTTCGCAATTTCACAAAAACTGGGTATGCTCAGTTCGCGAGTTTGGCTGTTTTGTCACATTCTGTTGTTTTTATTCCCAAAATTACTTGCATATTCACAATGATCTTATTTCTTGTATTTCAGCATATCTCGCACACAACATACACCTCTTCGACATTCAGGCTCGGGCAGTGATAGCGAGCAGGAGGAGGTTGTTTCACGGTCACGGTCACGGTCACGGTCACGGTCTGTAAGGCGTAGGCCTAGCGCTTCCACTACAACCCCTACTATATCCCATACGATTGGGACGTTGGATCAGTTTTTTCGGAAGGTGAATCCGCATGTGTCTGCTCTATAGCTAGACTACACACTGCACGAGGCATATAGCGTCTTTGCAGGATAGGTAAGTAATGATTGGTTTAAAGTACGGCGTATGGTCTTTTGTATTATGTCTAAGTTATTGATGTTTTATGTAGGCGCTTCGGTCGTCGCGGTGCTACTCGATGTACGGTACCCATCGTGCATGGGATCTTAATGGGCAGAGCAGGGTCAGACGTCAGGTTATGATGTCTTGCTTCGGTCCTCTCACCGATGTCATGGAGCATTGGAGTACCAACGTACACCTGGTAGATGCTTTTCTTGAAAGGTGGAATTCGGAGACCAACAGCATTCACTTCTGTTTTGGTGAGATGACGCTGACGTTAGACAACGTCCACGTTATTACTGGTCTCCCGATCACAGGTGATGATTTTGTGATTCAGACATTTCCTAGTAATGGACAGTGTTTGGCATGGTATTCTAGAGCATTAGGTATACCCGATGATGCATTTAGGACTGAGTTAGGGCGTAACATGGGGGTAGTGCTAGATCTGTTCGTTTACCGTTTTTACGTGAGCAGTACATGCTGCCTCATTTTATGGATGATACCATGTCTGATGGTACTGTAGAGTGTGTCACTAGGGGTTATCTGCTCCACATGTTGGGTTGTTGTATTATGGTGAACAAGACGGGGAACAGTATATCGTTAGATTACTTACAGTTTGTAGAGCATTATAGGACATCCCGTAGATACAAATGGGGCCAGCATATACTAGCTCAGTTGTATCACCATCTAGGATAGTCGTCGATGCACTCCACTTTAGGGATTGCAGGTTTTATTGCCTTATTGGAGACGTGGATATACGATCACTTCCCCTCTATTTGACTACGGTCAACACTCTCTACGAGTCTTTTATGCCGACTATTTGTCGATATGTAACTTCACCGTATCGTGCAAATGATGAGACTCGTATCAACATCCGACAGATACTGGGTTCGTTGAAAGAGAACCATGTGAGTTACGATGATTTGTTACATTTGTTTATGTATCGTTATAATATTATTACTTATATTTTTTAAACATTATTAACTTACGGTGTAGGTTTGGTTCATGCATTACCACACGATGCGTGATGATTTCCCTTTCGAGGATGTGGTTTGGATTAACCACACGCTGAAGGCGTTCGACATAATTGAGACATATTATCCACTTCGGGTCGCTCGACAGCTTGGGCACATTCAGGATATACCACCGGTGTTGCGGGCTGTTTTACCAGCATATAGGAAGAGGCGTGTCAACACGCGCTTTTTGTGGGATGAGGCCACATGGAACGCCTGGCGGTCGCACATTGTTGACTCGAGGATTCGTGGTGACACATATGCTATAGGTTGTCATGGTACAACCTCTTTGTACGACGTATGAATCCGTGACCACCTATGGTACACCCTGCTTGATCCTAGTGTGGTTGGTCCATCTGGTTCACATGTTGGAGAGACCCCGAGTGCGATGACATATCAGGCACGACTGTATGACATATGCGATCGTGTGATTGATGGATACTCAAGAACGAACGAGGTGAGTATAGAGGAGATGCGTTAGGAGATGCACGAGTGTTCGATTTTAGCGCACCAGTACCGCGTGAGTGATTGACTAGATTTGTATTATATGACTACCAGGATGATTGTTTGTTACTAAATTTTGTTTTACTTCAGTTGTTTCTTTCGTTGATATGATTTTATTCGGAGGATTATTATATGTTTTGTTGTTTTTATGTTTTTATATTTTTATGTTTTTATGAATAACACCATTAAAGGTGCACAAACTGCAACATAAACTTTCAAAAATAAGCTAAAACACAAACTCAAATATTTTTAGAAACATTTACGCGGGAACAAAAACACATTTTCCCCCTAATTATTTTAGAATTGAACCACCGAGTTCGAGTCTATAAATATTAGAATCTGACTATGAAACTAAACATTTAAGTTATAACAATGGGTGATTCAGACTGGAAAGTGCACAAAGATGCAAACCTCCTAAGCGCATTTGACTTCGTCAGAGGTACGATGCAAGATGAGATTCCTGGTTTCATCGATGCGGTTTTGTGCAGAATGTTCTTCAACCACGGTAGGGAGGCATCGTGTCCAGGATGTTTAATGCCCCGACCACGCGGACATGAAGAAATGGTCGATACGTTAGCTTATCTTAAACTATACAGATTTAGTCACTTCCTTATGAAGTCCAAAGCAAAATCTGAAATGTATTCAACATTGGATTCCAAAGTACAATTACGCAGGATATGGTGTCACATGCGATGCAGTAAATGGAGCAAGAAATAGCTGACGCAATAGCCAGCGCCATTGATACTAACTCAACTCCTGAAGGAAGTAGTGAGGAAGAGGAATATCCGTTCGAGAAACGCTTTGAGTAGGGTTGTTAATGGTTCCTGAGAACCGAGAACCGGAATGGAACCGAACCGGTAATGACCGGACCGAGAACCGGACCGAACCTTAACGGTCCGGTTCGCGGTTCCACTTTTAAAACCGAAACCGATAAGGAACCGAACCGATAAATCGGTAGAACCGATTCAGAACCGAACGAAAAAATCGTTAAAAAATTACCACAAACTAATATATTTTAAAAATTATCCGGCAATAGATCTACCATTAAAAAATTATTTATCCCACGCTATAAATCATGTATACAAATTATAACAATATATATATATACACGAAGAAATATTAATAACTAAACTTTTAGTATGCAATTTTATTATTACTGCAATTGAATCTGAAGAGTTGAAAGATGGTCCGAGGGAGATTTTGTTAGATGAGGATTTGTTGATAGGGGATTTTGTGATGGAGGAATACTTAAGAATCAAATCTAGAGAGAGAAAGTGTTAAAGTAGTAGAGAGAGAAAGTCGTACTATTCATCTCGAAATTTGTGAAGCGTGTGTGGTCCTTTTATAGTATAATTGCGGACCCCACACGCTTTAATTAGGACTAATTACATATTTCGGTCCTTGCTCTAAAGTTCCTTCCTATCTTGACTATATCTTTACAATTAACGCATTTTAGTCCTTATACATTTATTTCTATGCATTTTGGCCCTTATACATTTATTTCTATGCATTTTGGCCCTTATACATTTATTCTTATGCATTTTGGCCCTTATACATTTATTTTTATGCATTTTGGCCCTTGTCTTTTATTCTTCCTCATCAGTAGCCCCCCAGTCTTAGTAAAAATCGTTTTGCTAAGACTGAAAAATTCTCCTCAGGCCAAAATCATTACTCCTTCGAACTGCAGGAGTCCTTCGAACAGGAGCTCCACCAGGCCCCTTTGACAATCCATCTCTTCGACCCGCCTATAAACCTTCTCTAACATCTAAAAAAGGCCTCTTCGAACTTCTGCCATACCAAGTAGCCCCCCAGTCCTTGGAACTTTTTTAGCCTAATCATCGTCGGATAATTAGATACTTAGGCGAAAAAATGTTGCTAGGATTGATGATGTCATTGTACTAGCAGCGATGTCAGCATGATTTCATAGAGACGGTACCAATTCTTTTGTCAGAAAACCCTTCCACTTCTCATGACAATCTCTGACACGAAACTCTTCATCTCCTGCCATAGCTAGGTTGCCTATATGGACCATCATACCCCTAGGCAAACAACAGAAAAATGTCCTCGGGCCTCTTTTGCACGAAAGCCCACTAGGATTCTATAAAAACCAACATTTTCCTTCATTAATGCAACTTCTGTTCAATTAATTCTAGAGAGATAAACTGGCGAACAAACCCCGTCGAATTCCTGAGTGGTTACTGATCAGTAAACGATTCGAAGAGAGGGTTGCTGCTGGTGAGGACGTAAGACCTCGTCCCCCTCCACTGACTACAACTTTTTTTGGTGCCTGGCCCCCTTCGCATAATTCGACGACCGTTATCCCTCAGGAAGTAGCTCGTCAAAGCTTACTCACCGAAACAAACCCGTCAAGAGAAATGGGCAAAGAAAAATCTCACAAGCACTCATCAGGTTCGAAGAGGAAAAAGTCCTATAGAGATAGAAAAAATTCTCACGAGCGAAAACGGGCCAGGGGGGCTTCCCTAACCATTCGAGAACCCACTGTCTCAATTAATGTTGAAGATCGCCCCCAAAAATCTCCAAGCCCGCGAAGGACTTCGAGGAGTCCTCCTCGGGACTTAGTTAGTCCCCCTCGAAGGCAAAACTTGGAGCGCAATGTCGAAAATCCTCCTCGTAGGCAAAACCTAGAACACAATACTGGAAGTCCTCCTCGTAGGCAAAACCTAGAACACAATACTGGAAGTCCTCCTCGAAGGCAAAGCCTAGAACAAAGTATTGAAAGTCCTCCTCGAAGGCAAGACTTGCAACATAGTACCGAAAGCCCTCCTCGAAGACAAGGAACGGAAGTGTCGAGTCTGCCCTCCACACCATCCATGACCATCCATGGTACTCAATTCTCACCTTCAAGAACACTTATCACCGAGGAGGATATGCGGATTAGGCACGAAGAAACGTTAGACCCCATAGTTATGAAACCTTTCAACAAGTTCCTCGGACAGAAAAAGCCTATTACCTCCTTGTCAGGCCCTGCAAATGGTGGTACTTCCTCTTCGGCAATATCCGAGGAACAAGCTCGCCGGATTGCGCCAAAATCGAAGGGAGATGTGACTTTGCCCTTAGAGTTAGACAATATTGCCGGCAATAATATTAGAGGCATTGAGAACAAGCACATGGTGGCCCTTGCCAATATCAAGTACAAGTACTTTTCGGAGGCTGAAGAGACAATGCTTAGGGCTCGATGGGGCATTCCTTCTTACATTAATATCAGATTTCCCTCCGAAGGAGAGACGCCCTTATCTGTGAGGGATCACGAGATGGTGGTCTACACAGAAATCATGAACTGGGGGCTAAGGTATCCCTTAGACCCCTTCTTTATTGAATACCTCTCAAAAATAGATCTCTGTCCCTCACAAGTTGGGCCCAACATGTGGTTCACATTAATGGCTTGCATAATGGCCTCAAGGCTTTCAGGCCAAAAGTTTTTGCTGGAACAAATCATTGGTCTAGCTGGTCTTGCTCGAAACCCTTACTTCCCCTTCTACTCAATGACATTCAACCGGGGGCAAAAGGTGTTAAAGGATCTCTTGGAAGCAGACAAAAAATGGAGGCAACAGTTCCTTTTTTTCTCTGGATGTTGGGAGACCGGCTCCCAAGCCACTCCTTCGAATCCATATAAGCTCTCCTTGAAATGGACCATGAAATGTAAGTACTCCTCGAATCATTATATGCCCTCGAATTTAAAAATTTTCTGTACATTTCTCTAAGTTTATTATTCCTTCGAATCTCATAGTTGCCATGTCTTCGACCAGCATATTCTGTGTAACCATTCTTCTCCCTTGTTATTTGCTACAGCTATGACCGGAGTATCCAAACCCTACACCGACTACGTCGAAGGAGCTACCACTGTTTTCACTAACCTTCGCTTGTGGGCAAAAGAACAGTGGGACAATCGTTTTCGCCATTGCTTTGTCGATGAGAACTTGGCCAGAAGTCGACTCTGGAGGCTCGATCCTCTGGATCGTATAAGTATGAGGAGCCTAATGACTCCACCTTCTGAGCGAGAAGTGCTAGAGCGATGCAGCAAGCAGGATGTGACAATCTATCTGCCCAAACGCTCTCGCTCGCAAAGTCACCTGGATGAATCTCCAGAAGATGAAGCCACACCACCTCAACCAACAAATCCCAAACCAATCACGACGACTCAAAAATCAATCTCTTCGAAGAACACAGGGGCCTCGAACTCCAGTAACCTTCGAACTTCTGAAGCCCGTCGAACAAATGAAACCCCTCGATCAAATGTTTCAACAATATCTACTCCTTCACCTGCTGCTACTATCCTTCCACCCAAGAAAGACAACAAGAAAAAGGATTTGAAGGGAAAGGGTATTCTGCTCGAGCCCATCGAAGAGCAATCTGAGGGAGGAGAAACTCCTGATAATAATGAAGGTACTAACTTCGACAGAGAAGTTCAAGATGGCGCAGTTGATGCTGAAAACAGGGGTGGCCTATCACCCAAGGAAACCTCCTACCAATCTTTGCACTCTCCTCTGACTGAGGCGTCTCAACCAGCCTCCTTCGAAGGCAGTCCAAGGGTGGCCCCAATTCCTGCCCCTCGAACAAACCCCCCATTATTCGTTCATCCTGATGTGGCCTGTGGTAATTTTTCTGAGTTCGATTCTGCAGATTTAGGATCTCCGTCGAGCTCCTTCGAGGTCCCCTTAGACGATGAGTTTTCAATGAATCTGCGAAGGTTGCTGCACACGTCAGTTAATCGAGGAAAGAAGATGCGCCATCTCGAGAAGCGCAAGAATCACTATAAGTTTAAAGCATCAGTTGCTGCCGCTAAGCTCGAAGAAGCCAAGAAGGAGCATGCAGTTGTCGAAGGACAAGCTGATGCCTTGTATGAACGTCTTTCTGCTGCTGAGCATTATATAACAGTGATAGAACATTGTTGCCAGGAAGAGAGGGACTTATACAAGAAAAAGACTGACACCCAAGAGCTGTTGATCTCTGAGTACAAGGCAGGGTATCGCAAGGCGTGCGATGCGTTCGAGCAATGCAGTGAGGGTTTTAAGAAGGTAGTTGAAGAGCGCGACGATTTGAAAAGAAAGATTAGAAGTTTCCCAGCAGAGATCGAAGAGGCAAAGGAAAAAGGTGCAGATGCTTATGCTGCCAAATGTTCCAAGACTTTACAAGCTCGAGATGCTGCCACTCGAGCTGGCTTATTGACCCAAATATACACCGATCACCCTGACTATGAACTGGGTCCCTTCTGGAAGCTTGTCCCCCCAGAACTTCGTCCACCCCAAATAGTTGTCAGTGAGAGTGACGACTCAGAAAATGAAGGGAGTGATAATTCGAAGAACGCCAACTAAGCGAAAGGGTCATAGGTAGTTTTTTGTATGGCCTAAAAGGCCTTTGTTTTTTTTTGTAATGGTTGGAAACTGTTTGTGCTGTTTCAACAAGTACTTGAAATTTTAACTCATCAACGCATTTGTTCTTCAAACTTATTATTGCACTAGCCCTTCGAACAATGAACACTTGGACAGAATTTTAACTCACAAATTCGTACGGCCTTCGACAGAATTTAATTTAGATAGATTTAGCAGGTGTCATATTTATCATTAGGCCTTCGAATGCCAACTTACCTGGCCTTCGACAAATTTACACCTGAAAAGATTCAACAAGTTTTATACTTGCACTAAGGTCGTCGAACAATTATAACTCAGACATTTTTAGTAAGTTTTCTATATACAAGAAGGCCTTCGAATTTCAACCCACTTGGTCTTCGAAAAATTATTACTTAGGCATATTTACCAAGTTTTATATTTGCAACTAGGCCTTCGAACTCCAGCTTATGTGGCCTTCGAATTTAGTCCTTCAAACAATAATTACTTGAATATATGAACTAGGCCTTCGAATTCCAACTTACGCGTCCTTCGGACAATATGTAGGGTCTTCGAGAAAAAAGAAAAACAGAAAATAATTATAAGGAAAAAACGTTCTTGATGCATTACTGGGGGTGGCTTCGAGGCACACCTCATAATGATCTAAAAAATTCTCCTCAAGTCCCAAATCATCAAGGCTCAACTTAATGTGACCCTAAGAATAGTTTGAAAGTCCCAAATCATCGTGGCACATCGTCATGTGACCCGAAGAATAGCTTGAAAGTCCCAAATCATCGTGGCACATCTTAATGTGAATATGGTTCAGAAAATAGGTCGAAGGACAACAATTCGAGGCACATGTTAATGTGACTCAAAAAATAGTGTGAGGGACAACACTTCGAGGCACTTGTTAATGTGACTCAAAAAATAGTGTGAGGGACAACACTTCGAGGCACATGTTAATGTGACTCAAAAAATAGTGTGAGGGACAACACTTCAAGGCACATGTTAATATGACTCAAAAAATAGTTAAAGGCAAAGAAACATTGTATTAACGGGATCACCGAAACACCTCATTAAAACCTTCCTGTGCCTAGCAGGGTAGGAAAGAGTGTGTCCTCACCAAAAGTTTTCTCGAGGTATACAAAGAAAATAAAAAGAAATACAATATTCTGTCTGAGCTCTGCTAATCGAGGTACAACTTTAAATGCTCAATATTCCAAGGTAAGCGGAGATATCGTCCATCTTTATCTTTTAGCCGATATGTGCCTGGTTTAATCTTGTCGGTGACCTCATAGGGGCCTTCCCAATTAGGGCCTAGCTTCCCTAGACTCTTGTCCTTAGTGTGTAAGAAAATTTTCCGTAGGACCTTGTCTCCCACCTGAAAGTCCCTATGGTTGACTTTGGATGCGTATCGACTCCTCATAAGAGTTTGATAATGAAGGGAAGTCAGTTGCGCCCGCTGTCTCTTTTCCTCCACCAAGTCCAAAGCCAATGTTTTATGCGCGTCATTCGTGTCTGCATCATAAGCTGCTATTCGATGTGAAGGGAAGAGGATCTCCGAAGGAACCACGGCATCCATTCCATAAACTAAGGCAAAAGGAGACACAGCGGTGGCTGTTCGTTGGGTCGTTCGATATGCCCATAGCACTTCCTGTAAATAGTCGGGCCATTTCCCCGCCTTGCCTTCTAAGTTCTTCCTCAGCCCGTCGAGGATAGTGCGATTGGTTACTTCCACCTGGCCATTTGCCTGAGGATGAAATGGCGCCGAGAAACATTGTCGGATTCCCCTTGACACACAAAAATTGTGAAATTCTTTGTTATCAAATTGTGGACCATTGTCCGTCGTAATCTGCAATGGCATACCAAAACGACAACAGATATTAGACAAAACAAATTTGATCACATCCTTGGCTTTCGTGCCTGCAAGTGGCTCAGCCTCTACCCACTTAGAAAAGTAATCAACGGCTACAATTATCGTCTGTCTGCCCCCAGAGGCCATAGGTAGAGGTCCAACCAAGTCAATGCCCCATCTGTCAAAAGGAACCACCTCTGAGATGCTTTCCATCAGTGCTCCTGGCTTGTGGATTATATTAGCGTACCGCTGGCACGTGTCACAACGCTTGACCAAATCTTTTGCATCGGCCGAAATAGTTGGCCAGTAATAACCTGCCAAGAATACTCGGTGAATCAGAGCTTTAGAGCGGATCCTTCGCCATCGTGTAACTCGGAGAGGATAATTTGTGACTCGGGTCCGTTCAAGCACCTCAGTAATGGCCGACTCAGAGATTTCTTATACAACGACCCGTCCAACAAAATGTAACCGTAAGACTTGAATCTTACTTTTCTGGTTTCATATTTGTTGGTGGGCAAAATGTCATGAGCCAAAAAATCAACGATGACTGTTCTCCAATCAGGGGTAATCGCATGATTTTCCTCTGAGACATTCATCACATGGTCCTTAGTGATAGAGATCGACGGGCATGTCTGGGTCAAAACCCAAGGATAACCCTCGGTCCGAGAAGCAGAAGCAAGAGAATCCGGGATGGCATTCATTTCCCGTCGGACATGCTCGAATTTGACACCTTCGAATCCCGACGCCAAATCTTTCATCAGTTTCAAGTATTGTACCAATGTTTCCTTCCTTGCCTCGGACTCTCCTAAAACCTGATTTATTACCAACTGAGAATCACTGACCAATTTTATCCGTCGAGCTCCGCATATCTGAGCTAATCGCAGGCCGGCTAAAGCTGCTTCGTACTCAGCCTCATTATTAGTGGCTTTGAAACCGAAACGGATGGCTTGGAACATGGCGACCCCTTGCGGGGATATTAACTGAACACCTGCCCCGCAACCTGAGATGTTTGACCCCCCATCCGTTCGTACTACCCATTCTTCCTTAGCAATTATATCAGATACCTCCTGTTCGTCCCTGTCAGAGTGAAATTCAACCAGAAAATCCGCTAAAACCTGTGCTTTTATTGCTGTGCGAGGCTCAAATGTAATGTCAAAGTCTCCCAACTCAACGGACCATTTAGTCATTCTGCCAGAGACGTCTGGTCGCTGTAATAGACTTTTCAAGGGAAACGTCGTTCGGACCACAATAGGATGCGCTTGAAAATAAGGTCTCATTTTTCGCGCTGCTGTCACCAACGCCAAAGCCACCTTCTCCAAAGTAAGATACCGCTTTTCGGCATCCAGCAAACTCTTCATGACATAATAAATTGGCCTTAGGAGAGCGTCAGCTTCTTGGAGGAGCACGGAACTGACCGCACACGCGGATACCGCTATATAAACAATCAACGTCTCCCCCACCAATGGTTTAGATAAAACTTCCGGAGAGGTTAGATACTCCTGAATTTGACGAAACGCCGTCGAACATTCTTCGGTCCAACAGAATTGCTTCGCATTCCGCAAAACTTTAAAGAATACGGCACATTTGTCCGACGAGCGGGAAATGAATCGATTGAGGGCAGCCAATCGCCCTGTCAGGATTTGTACCTCTTTAATGTTTCGAGGAGGGCTCATAGTGATCAACGCTCTTAATTGCTCCGGGTCCGCCTCAATACCTTTCTCACTGATCATGTAGCCAAGAAACTTACCCGACCGTACTCCAAAAATGCATTTTTCTGGATTGAGTTTTAGGTTAACCCTACGCAAGTTGTGGAATGTCTCTGTGAGGTCAGCAAAATGGTCGTCGTCTTTCTCACTTTTTACCAACATGTCGTCGATATACGCTTCCATATTCCTCCCAATCTGCTCCTCGAAGGTCTTATTAACCAGTCGCTGATAAGTTGCCCCCGCGTTTTTTAACCCGAATGGCATAACCTTGTAACAGTATAGACCTCGCCCGGTAATAAAAGAAGTACTCTCCTCATCGTTAGCAGCCAATCGGATTTGATTGTATCCCGAGTAAGCATCCATGAAAGATAGCAACCGATTTCCGGAGGTCGAGTCTACTAACTGATCAATGCGCGGGACAGGAAAAGGATCCTTAGGACAAGCACGGTTTAAATCTGTGAAGTCGATACACATTCTCCACTTGCCACTCTTCTTCCTTACCAACACCGGATTCGATGCCCATAGGGGATAATGCGACTCGCGAATATGACCAATACTTAAAAGCCGTTCGACTTCCAACAAGATCGCTGAGGCCTTTTCCGGGGAGACAAGCCTCCTTTTTTGAACTATTGGTCGGACATCCGACCGCAAGGCGAGCTGGTGACATATAATCTCCGTCGGCACCCCCGTGACATCCTGTGCACACCAAGCAAACATATCGAGCCTGTCAGATAAAAAATCAATTAACTTTCCTTTAAATTTGGGGGAGAGATGAACCCCTATTTTCAGAATTTTCCCAGCCATGAACTCGTGTGTCGTAGAGTCCTCCTCCGGGACCTGAAATCCGGGGGCCTCCCTCGGATCATCACAAGGGATGACCTCGGAGGGTGGCCCCTTTAATTGCTATGCTGAGTCAGAGGGTCCCCCTCGAACTCCCTTAGAAGACAAGGCGATTTGGTAGCATTCTCGTGCCATCTTCTGGCTACTTCTGACCGTGCCAATATTGTTCCCGATCACGTACTTTAGACATTGGTGCACCGTGGAGATGACGCCATGCATCCGTGATAACCAAGAGCGACCCAGGATAGCATTATATGAGGTAGGAGCGTCAACCACAATGAAAAGTACCTCCACCTCTTTTTTGAAGGGTCCACGACCCAATTCCACCATACATTGAAATTCTCCCACAACAACCGCTGTAGCACCAGTAAAACCTACTATCGTTCTGTCAGATCTTCGGATGACTGGTGGGTCAGAAATGCGGCGATAAGTACTCATAAACAAAATGTTCGCAGAGCTTCCTGTGTCAATAAGTATTTTCTGAATCTGATCCCCGGCAATGCCCGCCGCGATCACTACGGCGTCCTCATGAGGGCCTGCAACATTACGCATATCATCGTCATCAAAACAAATAATAGGGGAAGGCGATCGATACATCTGTGCGGAGACTCCAGCTTCGATCTGGGTGGTCAAATTCACCATGTGCCTCTTGCGCGAGCTGTTCGAATTCCCTGCGATGGTGTCTCCGCCAAAGATTGCTAAGGACTCAAAAAATGCACACAGACTATCCACTTTCCCCCTTGGGATTTCTTCTTCGACCAAGTTCACATTGTTCCTCCCAGCTTTCGGGTCCAAATATTCTTGCTCGATGTCAAAATCGTCAACCCCTTCGGAAATTACCATGGTTGTGTCAGTATTCTTTGAGACAGCTTTTACCGCGGCATTCTTCTGGGAGTGCTTTTTGACATACTCCAATAGCATTCCATTTTCGATGAGAGCCTGTACCTCCTTCTTCAGGGCTATACAATCTTTGGTGTCGTGGCCCACATCCTCGTGATACTTGCAATATTTATTAACGCTTCTGTTCTCCCTCGGTGTTTGTATAGGAAAGGGTTTCCTAAACGTGACCGAAGTTCTAGCTTTATCAAATATTGCAGCGATATTTTCCGTCAACTCCGCATAGTAGTCGGGCCGAGTCCATTTGTTTGACATGTATCTTCCCCCTTGATTGTGGTTTGATTGATTGCCATAATACTGCTGATTTGATTTTTGCCTTGGAGGATACTGACCCGTACTTTTAGCCTGAACGGTCAATCGAGGGCCCTGAGTGCTTGGTTCAATCCGTTGAAGCTGATTGTGGTCCAATTGTTCTCCAGATCCTTTCTCTGAGGCTTGGGTTTCTTCCACCAAGATTCTCTTCTCAACTTGATCCAGCAATGCTCCAAAAGTCATCGCTTGGCTTTCTGCCACCATGTCTTTCAACAACCCGGGGAGCAATCCCATTCTGAACGCTGCAAGCGCCACCGAATCCCTACAGTATTCCATATCTGTCTTGGTTTTGACAAAACGATTGGTGTAATTTTTGAGGCTCTCCCCCACTTTTTGTCGACAGTATATTATGGTGTCCCCGTTGGCCCGAAACTTCTTGCTTCCCACGAAGTGCTGCCTAAAAATGTTCCAGAACATGTCAAAGTTCTTAATGGACCCCTGAGGTAGCCTGTTGTACCACTTGGACGCCACTCTCTTAAAATTTTGAGAGAAGGCTCTGCACAGGAGTTTATCATCGTCGTCAAAGTTTATTATGAAATTCTTAAATTGCTCGATATGATTATCCGGATCTTGAGTCCCGTCGAATTTTTCAAGCTTCGAAATGTCAAAATGCTTTGGGAGATTCCCTACTAAGATCTCTGAAGACAGAGGAGAGGCTCTCCAATTGTGCCCTGTTCGATAAACATTGGACCTCAGATTATCATTGTTTGAGAAGTACAAGCCCTCCTCGGAGGGCAAAGTGTATTGTTGCTGCCATTCCGAATTCCGAGGACCTACATTATCCTTCCCTGGGCACTTTACCTGCTCATGAGAGCGATCATCTACTCGGTCGTGGCGACTCCTCTCCCGCGAGGATTTCCTCTCCGAACTCCTTCCCCTCCGGGCTCCATTTTGCCTTCGACCACGCTTTTTCTTCCTGTGGCATCTTCGAGGAGATGATTCAGAAGTGCTATACCGCGAATAGCCGCTCGAAGAAGCTGAGTCCGAACGGTACTTGTCTTTCCTCCTTGGAGATCGTCGCTCACGCCTCCGAGACCTGTCATCCCTTTTCTTGGGACGAGTTTCAACGTCCCGTTCCTCCCTTTGCTCGACGGGCTCTCTCCTTATCTCAGATCGAATGTTTCTTTGGGCGGCTTCTTTCTCCGCCTTCAACTTTTCGATTTCCAGCAACAGTTCATTCCTCTGAGCCAAAAGAGCGGAGTCATCAAAATCATTTTCAACTCGCCGACCTCCTTCTCCTTCGGACTCCAAGTCATTTCGAAAGTCATCCCCCTCCATGTTTTCCTCGCAGGGATCAACTAGATCGTCCCCCCGACCTTCCATGGTTCTCCTCGGAACAGGAATTATTTCTAGGAAGTGATGATCGTCGGAACGATTCCCGTTTCCCACAGACGGCGCCACTGAAGAGTTGAAAGATGGTCCGAGGGAGATTTTGTTAGATGAGGATTTGTTGATAGGGGATTTTGTGATGGAGGAATACTTAAGAATCAAATCTAGAGAGAGAAAGTGTTAAAGTAGTAGAGAGAGAAAGTCGTACTATTCATCTCGAAATTTGTGAAGCGTGTGTGGTCCTTTTATAGTATAATTGCGGACCCCACACGCTTTAATTAGGACTAATTACATATTTCGGTCCTTGCTCTAAAGTTCCTTCCTATCTTGACTATATCTTTACAATTAACGCATTTTAGTCCTTATACATTTATTTCTATGCATTTTGGCCCTTATACATTTATTTCTATGCATTTTGGCCCTTATACATTTATTCTTATGCATTTTGGCCCTTATACATTTATTTTTATGCATTTTGGCCCTTGTATTTTATTCTTCCTCATCAGAATCATCTTACTGAATTATAATAAATAAAGAATACTTAATAGTATTAAGGAAGGGAAGAAAATAAGGAATACTTAACAAGTAATAGTATTAAAGAACAACATTCAGTTTTGTATAATAAATAATAGTATTAAAGAAGAACGTTAAGTTTTGTGTTTAGTGGTTTTGCTTGTGGTATAAAATCCCACATCGTTAGTTTCAACTGGATATAAAACATTCCTTTTATATAAAAGCAGACCCAAACCTACCTTTTTTCACATCAAGAGTTAAGCATATACTACTAAAGCAGTTGTGGCTTAGGCGTTAAACCATTGAGCCGCGACGCTGTTAGTCAAAACTATAAATAAATATTCTTAAAGTGGTTGTCGGTTCGGTTTACCGAACCGGACCGAACCGAACCGAACCGATTCTTATCGGTTCCGGATCGGGTATGGTTTTTGAAACCGAAATCTTGTCGGTTCGGTTCGGTCCGAACCGACAAGATTAGCGGTCCGGTCCGGTTTTGTAAAAACCCGGACCAGGCCGGACCGATAATACCCCTAGCTTTGAGCATGGATGGAACTATCCGTCTTCATAAAACTAAGTGTGTTATGCTAACTCAGGGTTAGCTTATCTATCATTTGTTTTAAGTTATTTGCTTATGCATTTTTAATGAAGACTACCATTTGCTCGAAGTAGTGAAACTTTCCTTCCGAGAGTTGGGGGAAGATAGTAGCGATGCGTTTTTCGAGTTGGTCTTGTGTAATATGTACTATAACTATGGTCGTTTAGGAACTGAAGGTTTTGTTGTGTATAACTGTGACCAAATCAAGGAGAGGTACATTCTTTGCAAACCAATGGATCGTTTGTTGTTTCCACCATTTAAAATTAAACAAGAAGCAACTGCCATCTGGAACATGACGGTGGTAGACTACATCACTAAGGATATGGTAGTGTATCTTCAGAATAGGATTACTGAAAGGGAAGAGGGGATTGAATATGACGATAACTTGGGATATGACTTCGACAATTGAGCATTATGCTATGTTTTTAATTGTTTGCATCTTGTAGGTTCTGTATTGTTTGTTTCATTAAGTTAATGTTATAACTTGTTTTAGTTTCCATTACCATGTTGTAGTTTTTATTTGGTACCCACAACTTAAGACAACAACTAATAAGAACAATAACAACTTAACACAACAACTAATATGAAAAATCACAACTTAAATTAACAACTAGTAATGCGAAAATCACAACTTCACACAACGACTAATTAGAAAAATCACAACTTAACTTAACAACCAGTAATACGAAAATCACAACTTCAAACAACAACTAATAAGAAAAATCACAACTTTAAATAACAACCGCTAAGAAAATAACAACGTAAAATAACATCAGTGGAAGGCTTAGTCATATCTAAGTTTGTATTCCACATCATCCACTCCACCCCTTGTAATAATTTTGTCCTCTAAAATGCTACCATATCCCTTGTGATGCAGTCTATCAAGCTCAGGTTCCATACGGTAGCTGCTTCTTGCTTAATTAACGATGACAAGAAACACAAATGTTGTATTGGCTTGCAAAAATTGTATCTGCGTTTGATCTGCTCACGAGTACGCACAACGATACCTCTTGTACCTAAACGACCGTATTTTATATACATCGTACATAGGACACGTTGGAAAAACTGATCGCTGGTATCTTCCCCCAGTATCTGGCGGCAATCTTCACAGCTTGTAGCATGTGGTAGTCTTCGTCCGCCATAAACTCCATATGTAAACGTTAACGAGTTTTATATTTTTGTGAATGCTATATGTTGGCCAAGTGTTGCACTTTTCTAGATTTTATGTCCTATTTTATAGGGGGCGAGTCAATTTTGGTGGACGTTTAATATTTGGATAAGGTCTCATTATAGCGATATTCATACCCTTTTGATGCAGTGTTGTCCTTATCTTTAATGAGACCTTGCTTTAAACCACGTGGGTTGTAATAATGATCTTGGATATGTGTGTATTTTTTTATATAATATGTGTCACAACATTAGTCGTCTATTCAGATTACGTTATCCTTATATGCTACTTTTAAGTAGTTTTTTTACCATTTTTTAAGGTGTTTTTAAATTATTATTTTTTTGCACAGATTTCGTATCATTTGAGTCAAAATGACTAATGTATAATGTTGGTAAAAAAATAAAGTTTCAGACTCAAGAAGTAAGTAAACTTGAAAATGTCAAAATTGTGATCACTTTAGGCTACTTTGAGGTAGTTTTTTCAACCTTTTTGAGTTTTTTTTTAGTTTTTTTTCCCACAAATTTCAAATCATTCGAGTAAAAATGACTAATGTATAATATTGGTAAAACAAATCAGACTCAAGAAGTAAGTAAACGCAAAAATGTCAAAATTGTGACCACTTTAGGCTACTTTGAAGTAGTTGTTTCAACCTTTTTTGAGTTGTATTTTATTTTTTTCCCACAAATTTCGAATCATTCGAGTCAAATGACTAATGTATATTGTTGGTAAAAAAATGAGTTTTGGACTCGGGAAAGTTACAAAATAGTAAAATTACAAAATTTACAGAGGTCTTCGCGAACACAGAAGGTTGTAAGTTGCCAAGTATGATAGATTTCCAGAAGTGGTCCATTCAACACAACCTACACAAATAAAAGTAAGATAAATATTTGGTCACAAAATAATATATAAAATTAAAACATTCATTTGTATACTTACTTTCCCGAAATGGTTACCGTGTACAAAACCTATACCAACTTCCATGTTAGGACACGATCGAGGAGGCACACTGTGTAGAGGTAGATAAGTGTATGATTGGTGGAGTGAAATGTGGTATACGATACATTGGTATCTAGTGGCTATCACTAATCCTAAATCGGGTAACGTCATCCAATGCCGACTACCGACACCATACAATTAAAAAACGTTCAACCTTCTCTCTAGGTTATCTACACCTTATGAACCATCAAACACTCTCTCCCATAGCTCGCGTTCATTTTGCAATTCGCCGATCAAATCCCATCTAAATTGGTCCCATGAATCGGATTTACCGTATACCGTCAAAGCAACGGCCCGGAATCCGCAATTACCGTCGGGAGACACGTCTTCGACGCTAAAAATGTAGTCATACAAATAGTTAGGAAACCAACTCTCGTAGTCGCTAAAATATTTTCCCTTCGATGATTTTTCGATCGAGGCACTCTCTCTTTGTTCGGTTGAGCCTTGGTTTTCGCTTTATCTTTCGCCTTGTCTTTTGGCGCTATAAATGTTCTATTACCTACCGAGGCGGTTGTGCTACCTATCGTACCGGGAGTGCTAGCGCTTAGACTACCATCGTATTCCCACTCGCCAGGGTCCCGTTTAGTTGATTTGTCCCGGTCAGCTTTTTTCCTACCTTTAGTGACAACCGGCTCCTTAGGTTCCAAAACATGACTTCTAGCAGGATCTAAGATTTGCATCATCCTATTTATAACGTGATCTTGGACGTGTTTCCCGTAACCACGGATGGTGCTATCTATTAAGGAGAGTTTTCTCGTGAGCTCGTCTTCGGTATCAAACTTATCATTAGGTTTGATCTTTAACGTACTCCAATAAACATCACACTCATCTTTTTATAACCACCCTTCCTTCTTTATAAATCAAAGCTAATTCGCACGCACATGGTAAATTATGAGTTGTTAAATAACACACCCACGCATTCCGGGAGTGAACCATATTTTCAAGGCCGTTGCGAGATTTGTCTCTATTAATTTTATAGCCGTATATGAAAGCTCACCTTTGACATCCTTGGTTTTGTTAGGCCCCCTAGTTGAGTTTCTTGGACGATACCTATTACGCTCGAATGACTCGAAAATGTTAGAGTGTTGAGCGGTTAGAAATGCATGAACATTTTTCCAAAATTGCTCGAACGTGAATAGACTACTACCAATTGCCCGCTTGAGGCTAGAGTGAGCACTCTCCGCCCTATAACGTGAGATAAAATAAATTAGATTTCTAACACTTGATATTAAAATATATTGTGTGGAGATGGAAATATAACTCACTGATTGCTAGTTTGGTTGCCAAAATGTTTAAATTTATTCGTGTGAATATTAAGAAATTTGTGTCCATATTCGTCAATCAATTGCTTCATAACGTACTCGATAACCAATTGACAAAATACGTACGTGTGGTGCAATTCGGTAAGGTGTTTGTTATAATATTCTAGCGTGGCCGAATAGGCTACCCTTTGGTGACATTCGCCGAACTCTTCGACTATGTCCGAATTCTAGAAAAACTTTTTTAGCATAAGAGGTGATGTTCCTACCAATATGCCAATTGCATAGCATATGAGTTACGTCCGGAAATATATCATCGATAACATTCATTAAATCCAACTCCCTATCGGTGACAATAACGTTTGGTAATGCGCACTTGTTGTTCGACAACACCTTCTTTAGAACGCTCAATCCCCAAGTGTAGTTCTCTTGTTTCTCGGAGCTCAAGAAAACAAAAGCAACACAAAATGTCTTCTTCGTCAAAGTTTAGCCAACTATTTCAAGTAAAGGCATTTTATACCTTGTAGTCTTATACGTGCTATCCATTATAAGAACTTGAGGAAAAGTGCGCATGAAATCGATGCTTTTAGGGTGTGCAAAAAACAACTCAAAGATCTCGTATGTTGCTTCACAAGTTCGCTGCCAAACATAGTACTCGTGTTCTTTTAACTTAAAAAACAAGTATTGCATTTGGTTCTTGCCCGCTTTATCAACCAAATCATGTTTTTGCTACATGTTGTATATCGTGTGCATGCTTGATACATTTTGTGGGTCTTTAATCTTCAAACCGCGATATATCTCTTTTGGTTGAGAACTGACTTCCGTTTGACTATGAACGAACAATTGTTCTTCGACTTTTAGTCTAGCGGCTCGTGAATGACCATCCAAGTGAAAAAATGGTTTGTGGTTGTGTTTCCCGTTTAGCACTATCAATTTCCAATAACCGGGTAGCTCTAAGACCGAACTCCCTCTTAAATATAACGGACACCAGTGTTTTTTCGATGAACATTCTCGGCGCTTCTTAACGTACCCCGGTTTGGGGTTAGGTTTGTAAACCCCGTGCCTCTCGCATATAAAGTATATCCTAGGAGTTTTCATATTTTTGCTACCGTCGTCGTTTTTACTACGGACCAAAATGAATCCTAGTTTTATGCTTTCGGACTCGACGCAATATATCAAATCGGCTTTCGTGAAGAAGGTATCCATACTAAACACTTTCGTGTAACCGCCCATCAAAATGGCGGTTGATCCGGTCCCTACATATGTGATTGATGCAATTATATGAAAGCATACTTAATTGTAACTGATCATTTAATTTGCAAAATAGGTCATATTCGCGAACATGGAGTTCGATTTTTCTGCCAAATCGCAAACAGCCAATACGACGATTTAGCCAAATTGCGAGCACCGTACGCGTGTATTTGGAAAAATTACATATTGACTGTTCGTCCATTTGGTATATTTGCGAAGGGGGTGCTCGCAATGTTGGCAAAGTCGCGAACACTATGTTCATCCATTTGGTGTTTTCGCGAATAGTGTGTTTGCGATTTTGCATATTTTTTCATGCAGAACTGCGAACCCTGGGTTCGCAGTTCATCCAATATGTAGCGCTACCAGCGCTATATTCGCACAGAAACTTAAAAAATACGAAAATCACCTCATCTTGGGTTTGCAAATGGTCCGTCAACGACTCTTCCTCCGCCGATGCAAAATCATCGATATTGCAGCTGAAACCTTCACTTCAATCACTCAAATCCATGGTGTTTTAGAGTTTTTAGTAATTTTAGAGAGAACAAGATTAAAGGAGAAGTAGAAGAAAATTATTTTTTTCTTACAAAGTTGATCTTATAAATGAAGGGTAAAATGGACATTTCACATTGAAAAAAAAAATCTAATTCTGGGGTCTCGTTATAGCCAAATGGGGTCCCAATATAGCCTAGCCCAAAATTTTATGAATAATATTTGACTAATTGTATTTTTATTCAATTTTTATTATATTTAAGTAATTGTTAGGCGAATTTTTATGAATCGAGCCAATTTAATTTTTTAATTAGTGTCATTTAATCATTGCGAATATATCGAGAGTTCCAAAATATTTTTTACTATTTATAACGATTATTGTTTTTGTTAGTCTAAACTCGCAAAATTTAATTTATGTCTAACTATTTTACGTTAAAGGTTTGGTGCCTAAATAAATTTTATCGAACGAGACTACTGAACAATTTATGGTTGAATTCGTGAAGATCTTAATATATGGTGTTTTTTATAATTGATAACCCGCAATGGGTAGTTTACGCCAACGGGGCCTCGAACACTATTGGGTGGAGCATGAATCGTGTTAAAAGAACCGTTTGGAAAGGAAATACAACAAACAATTAAGTTTAGCTTTAAAGTAACGAACAACATAACGGAATATTAAGTTGTCATAAGAGGCTTGAGGTTAGCCCACATATTTGGAGACAAACGGATTCCATTTAGTCATTGGTTAGACCAAGGGGTATTTCGAGGCTAAAGAATAAAGCACATAAGGATACCTAGAGGCATTAAGGGAATGGTAACGTAAGTTCCACCACGTATAGTACGAGGAAATACCCGCTACGATAACTCTATTGCAGATTCGCACAGAAACTTAAAAAATACGAAAATCACCCCATCTTGGGTTTGCAAATTGTCCATCAACGACTCTTCCTCCGTCGATGCAAAATCATCGATATTGGAGCTGAAACCTTCACTTCAATCACTCAAATCCATGGTGTTTTAGAGTTTTTAGTAATTTTAGAGAGAACAAGCTTAAAGGAGAAGTAGAAGAAAATTATTTTTTTCTTACAAAGTTGGTCTTATAAATGAAGGGTAAAATGAACATTTCACACTGGAAAAAAATCTGATTTTGGGGTCTCGTTATAGCCAAATGGGGTACCAATATAGCCTAGCTCAAAATTTTATGAATAATATTTGACTAATTATATTTTTATTCAATTTTTATTATATTTAAGTAATTGTTAGGCGAATTTTT
This sequence comes from Limnanthes douglasii subsp. nivea, assembly GCA_036936605.1. Taxonomy (NCBI): domain Eukaryota; kingdom Viridiplantae; phylum Streptophyta; class Magnoliopsida; order Brassicales; family Limnanthaceae; genus Limnanthes; species Limnanthes douglasii. The sequence continues at coordinate 223,193,883 of JAUPFV010000005.1, read as the reverse complement.
ATGAATCGAGCCAATTTAATTTTTTAATTAGTGTCATTTAATCATTGCGAATATATCGAGAGTTCCAAAATATTTTTTACTATTTATAACGATTATTGTTCTTGTTAGTCTAAACTCGCAAAATTTAATTTATGTCTAACTATTTTACGTTAAAGGTTTGGTGCCTAAATAAATTTTATCGAACCAGACTACTGAACAATTTATGGTTGAATTTGTGAAGATCTTAATATATGGTGTTTTTTATAATTGATAACCCGCAATGGGTAGTTTAAGCCAACGGGGCCTCAAACACTATTGGGTGGAGCATGAATCGTGTTAAAAGAACCGTTTGGAAAGAAAATACAACAAACAATTAAGTTTAGCTTCAAAGTAACGAACAACACAACGGAATATTAAGTTGTCATAGGAGGCTTGAGGTTAGCCCACATATTTGGAGACAGACGGATTCCATTTAGTCATTGGTTAGACCAAGGGGTATTTCGAGGCTAAAGAATAAAGCACATAAGGATACCTAGAGGCATTAAGGGAATGGTAACGTAAGTTCCACCACGTAGAGTACGAGGAAATACCAGCTACGATAACTCTATTGCACATTCGCACAGAAACTTAAAAAATACGAAAATCACCTCATCTTGGGTTTGCAAATGGTTCATCAACGACTCTTCCTCCGCCGATGCAAAATCATCGATATTGCAGCTGAAACCTTCACTTCAATCACTCAAATCCATGGTGTTTTAGAGTTTTTAGTAATTTTAGAGAGAACAAGCTTAAAGGAGAAGTAGAAGAAAATTATTTTTTTCTTACAAAGTTGGTCTTATAAATGAAGGGTAAAATGAACATTTCACACTGAAAAAAAAAATCTGATTTTGGGGTCTCGTTATAGCCAAATGGGTTCCCAATATAGCCTAGCTCAAAATTTTATGAATAATATTTGACTAATTATATTTTTATTCAATTTTTATTATATTTAAGTAATTGTTAGGCGAATTTTTATGAATCGAGCCAATTTAATTTTTTAATTAGTGTCATTTAATCATTGCGAATATATCGAGAGTTCCAAAATATTTTTTACTATTTATAACGATTATTGTTTTTGTTAGTCTAAACTCGCAAAATTTAATTTATGTCTAACTATTTTACGTTAAAGGTTTGGTGCCTAAATAAATTTTATCGAACCAGGCTACTGAACAATTTATGGTTGAATTTGTGAAGATCTTAATATATGGTGTTTTTTATAATTGATAACCCGCAATGGGTAGTTTAAGCCAACGGGGACTCAAACACTATTGGGTGGAGCATGAATCGTGTTAAAAGAACCGTTTGGAAAGGAAATACAACAAACAATTAAGTTTAGCTTCAAAGTAACGAACAACACAACGGAATATTAAGTTGTCATAGGAGGCTTGAGGTTAGCCCACATATTTGGAGACAAACGGATTCCATTTAGTCATTGGTTAGACCAAGGGGTATTTCGAGGCTAAAGAATAAAGCACATAAGGATACCTAGAGGCATTAAGGGAATGGTAACGTAAGTTCCACCACGTAGAGTACGAGGAAATACCCGCTACGATAACTCTATTGCAGATTCGCACAGAAACTTAAAAAATACGAAAATCACCTCATCTTGGGTTTGCAAATGGTCCATCAACGACTCTTCCTCCGCCGATGCAAAATCATCGATATTGCAGCTGAAACCTTCACTTCAATCACTCAAATTCATGGTGTTTTACAGTTTTTAGTAATTTTAGAGAGAACAAGCTTAAAGAAGAAGTAGAAGAAAATTATTTTTTTCTTACAAAATTGGTCTTATAAATGAAGGGTAAAATGAACATTTCACATTGAAAAAAATATATCTGATTTTGGGGTCTCGTTATAGCCAAATGGGGTCCCAATATAGCCTAGCCCAAAATTTTATGAATAATATTTGACTAATTGTATTTTTATTCAATTTTTATTATATTTAAGTAATTGTTGCCAATTTAATTTTTTAATTAGTGTCATTTAATCATTGCGAATATATCGAGAGTTCCAAAATATTTTTTACTATTTATAACGATTATTGTTTTTGTTAGTCTAAACTCGCAAAATTTATTTTATGTTTAACTATTTTACGTTAAAGGTTTGGTGCCTAAATAAATTTTATCGAACCAGACTACTCAACAATTTATGGTTGAATTCGTGAAGATCTTAATATATGGTGTTTTTTATAATTGATAACCCGCAATGGGTAGTTTAAGCCAACGGGGCCTCAAACACTATTGGGTGGAGCATGAATCGTGTTAAAAGAACCGTTTGGAAAGGAAATACAACAAACAATTAAGTTTAGCTTCAAAGTAACGAACAACACAACGGAATATTAAGTTGTCATAGGAGGCTTGAGGTTAGCCCACATATTTGGAGACAAACGGATTCCATTTAGTCATTGGTTAGACCAAGGGGTATTTCGAGGCTAAAGAATAAAGCACATAAGGATACCTAGAGGCATTAAGGGAATGGTAACGTAAGTTCCACCACGTAGAGTACGAGGAAATACCCGCTACGATAACTCTATTGCAGATTCGCACAGAAACTTAAAAAATACGAAAATCACCTCATCTTGGGTTTGCAAATGGTCCATCAACGACTCTTCCTCCGCCAATGCAAAATCATCGATATTGCAACTGAAACCTTCACTTCAATCACTCAAATCCATGGTGTTTTAGAGTTTTTAGTAATTTTAGAGAGAACAAGCTTAAAGGAGAAGTAGAAGAAAACTATTTTTTTCTTACAAAGTTGGTCTTATAAATGAAGGGTAAAATGAACATTTCACATTGGAAAAAAAAACTGATTTTGGGGTCTCGTTATAGCCAAATGGGGTCCCAATATAGCCTACCCCAAAATTTTATGAATAATATTTGACTAATTGTATTTTTATTCAATTTTTATTATATTTAAGTAATTGTTAGGCGAATTTTTATGAATCGAGCCAATTTAATTTTTTAATTAGTGTCATTTAATCATTGCGAATATATCGAGAGTTCCAAAATATTTTTTACTATTTATAACGATTATTGTTTTTGTTAGTCTAAACTCGCAAAATTTAATTTATGTTTAACTATTTTACGTTAAAGGCTTGGTGCCTAAATAAATTTTATCGAACCAGACTACTGAACAATTTATGGTTGAATTCGTGAAGATCTTAATATATGGTGTTTTTTATAATTGATAACCCGCAATGGGTAGTTTAAGCCAACGGGGCCTCAAACACTATTGGGTGGAGCATGAATCGTGTTAAAAGAACCGTTTGGAAAGGAAATACAACAAATAATTAAGTTTAGCTTCAAAGTAACGAACAACACAACGGAATATTAAGTTGTCATAGGAGGCTTGAGGTTAACCCACATATTTGGAGACAAACGGATTCCATTTAGTCATTGGTTAGACCAAGGGGTATTTCGAGGCTAAAGAATAAAGCACATAAGGATACCTAGAGGCATTAACGGAATGGTAACGTAAGTTCCACCACGTAGAGTACGAGGAAATACCCGCTACGATAACTTTATTGCAGATTCACTCACCAAAATGGCTACCCAGAATGAAAACTCCACGATCATTACCCAACACAGGTCAATGGTGGCAAAAAGTGCAAATGACCATAAGGTACGTGCAATTACAACAATCACCGACTCGATGGATGAATACATTGCATAACTCCAAAGCCAAAGTATTATAGTGATAAAACAGAGACAAGGTCTCTATAAGTTCGTGCGGCTAAATACACATTCCTAGACAATATTTTGTATAGGAAAAGTGCTACACGACTATTATTGCATTGTGTCAATAAAGAATAAGCAAACTTGATTCTAACTAACATGTATAATAGAGAAAACGATATTTATTGCGGATACATAAGTCTGAATAGACGCTTCATATTGGCAGAATTATATTGACCTAAGTTGGTGACCGACGCAAAAGCTCTTGTATAAATCTGCCATCCCAACCATCAATTTGCTAACATACGCCATATATTAAGTGAACCAATAAGTGCCATCCCATCATAAATGCTCGTTCGGCAAATGAGGGATATACTTGATCAGACCCCTCCTTATGACCACAGGAAAACGACAATACTTAATAGTATTAATGGATTACTTCACGAAATGGGTCGATGCAAAGGCTTTGTAAAAAACTATAGCCCATGAGATATGCGACATTATGCAAAATCGGATGCTTTCCAAATTCTGAATCTCGTGAATCTTTATGACTGTTAATGGGCCACAATTTCAGAATGCCATTATAGCAATCTTCCGAAAATGGCAGGAAATAAGTCAATATTTATCAAAAATTTATTACCCGCATGCCAATGGGCAGGTCAAAGTCATGAATTAAACGATCTTTTAAGGGATGAAAAAAACTAGAAAACCCTAAAAGAAAATAAGGAGACAAACTAGCCAATATACTATGTTGGCTCAGAATTAGGTGTTTTAGAAGTTAAGGTGCAATTTTAGGATTTTCGAAATGAGTTGTTTTGAAAATTGATTTTCATGTAAGATGAATGTAAAACTAAAATAAAATATTAAATTATACTATAGCATAAACTCGATCCCTCACTTGATCAGTTGTCCCACATTGCTTAAAGTAAAAATAATATACAATATATAAGTGAATGAAACATCTCAACTAGTATGAGGCCTTCTAGGAATACACCCAAGAGCAAAGTCGTAGGGTCATCGCACTGATCCAAATCATTATGTGAAATTTTGTTTTTCTAAAATTATTAAAATAGTTAAAATCATCATTAGTCCCCCGTGTTTCGCGTTTGGAACAAACTAGTTTTTTTGTTCACTTTTATCTCATAGCAATCTTATATGTTGTAGAATTTTGTATTATTAGTTCTCCCGAACACGTGAATGTTAAGAAGCTCGCATATGACAACCCAAACATCAACTTTGTGTGAAATTATTAAAATAGTTAAAATCACCATTAGTCTCCCATGTTTTGCGTTTGGAACAAACTAGTTATTTTTGTTCACTTTTATCTCATAGCAGTCTCATATGTTGTAGAATTTTGTATTATTAGTTCTCCCGAACATGTGAATGTTGAGAAACTGGCATATGACAACCCAAACATCAACTTTGTGTGACATCATTCGTCGTACAAAATTTATACAACAATACATCTCGAATTACTTAGTCATATGTCCAATCAGCATCCTCCTAAAGTTTACCATTTACTATTATTTTTTACCATCATACCTTAATCTTAAGCAATTTTTTAACAATCCCATGAGAATCAAATGTAGCTCCTAAGAGTAAAAAAAATTAAGGTAAGTTGTATATATAAAAATAAACCAAAAATACATTAGCTATTTATTATGATGTTTTCAGTATTTAAAAGGAAAAACAATTAAATTATTTTTAAATCAAATGAATTCATATAACACTAATATTAAGTTTTAATTTAAACAAAAAAACCAAAGGTATTTTAAAAAAAAAAACCCAAAGGTTTCAAAAATAAAAAATAAAGAATGAAAACAATAATGAGAAGATAAAAATGTTAAAATTAGAGATAATAATTTTTTCGAACCTACATGAGTTGATCTAATGTGATGGTATCATAAGTTCTAAAAATGTCTAACGAAAAAAATCGTGGGTACCTCCTACCCACCGAATAACACCTCACAAATTAATATTATATAAATTAATATATTATTTAATATTATTTATAAAAATTTAATATTATTATTATTATTTATATTAATTACTAATATATAACTAAATATTTATTAATTATCACTAAATACAATATATTTTTTTAAATACCATTTTATATATCAAGAACATTAATTTTTTTTTTCTTTAATAGATTTTATTAAAATTTTAATTAAATATGAATTATAATTAATAATTTAAAAAAAATTGTAACAATATATATATATATATATATATTTAAATTTGTTACAAATTTTTATAATTTGTTTACTAAATTTAAGAGTTTATATTAGGTATAAATTATTATTATTATATTAATGGGAGACTCTCATAGGTCTTGAAAATAATATTTAATACCAAATAAGATCACTATCAATACTTGGTACCAAGTACGAGACAAAATACTCTAATACCCTTGATTTGTAATATTGTACAGTATCTTCTAAACAAAAAAGTGATTTTTTTCTTAGAAAATCCATTTCTTTTAAAATATAATTCAAAAAAAATTCTTAAACCACGGTTGTGTTTTTTTAGACGAATTAAACAAGTGGTGCAAATGATATCTCTTTAGAACTGTTAATTTTTTTTTGTTTAGCAGTTGTAAAAGTACTAAAAAATAAAACTGTTAAAACCTAATTGAACTATATAAAACTTTTAAAACTGCTAATTAGTAGTATTAGAAAACTTAAAACTGCTAATTAGGAGTTTTAAATTTTTAACTGTGTTAGCTTTTTGTTTTTTAGCAGTTTTAATTTTTTTTTCAAAACATATCATATAGACCACTTGTTTGATTCATTTCGTAAATATAAACACAACGGTGATTTCAGATTTATTTTTAGAATTATAAATCAAAAGATACGAACTTCACAAAAGAAAAAGAAAAAGAAAACTTATATTTTGTTAGAAGTTACTAGATTATAATAGAAACAAACATTAAGGGTAAAGTAGGTATTTTTGAAATGTTTGGTATTAAAACTTAAACGAATTTTTTTAATGCCATAAAAGGAAATAGATATTTTAGTATGGACTAAAATTGGATTAAGAACCTATTTTGGTATTATAATGGAAATAACCTTATTTTAATATATGATTTTTGTTTTTTAATTTTTATTAGATAGTTAATTTAAGTGAATGAAACATTTTAACTAGTATGAAGCCTTCTGGGACTACACCCAAGAGTAAAGTCTTGGGGTCATCGCACTTATTCTTGTCATGGTATTAGAGCATAATTCATACTTCTCCTTATTATCACAATTCTTGTTTGTGCACAAAAAAATCACAATTTCTACTATAAAAAATAACAATTTTTACACTAATAATAATAAAATCATTATGGATGACGATTCTTACATTTTCAAATCAGATATTCAAACCACTACCTCAAAAATCACCGTGGATGACGATTGTTACACTTTGAAATTAGATATTCATACCACTACCTCCAAGGGTTTCAACATTGATAACGTCGTTCAAGGGTTCACTGCCGAACAAATACTACAATTAGCACAAGCAATCAGGACACTAAATCACAATAATTTTGGTGATGTTAATGCTTATGCGACTGATGTAGGTTTGATTCCACTGAATCACAATAACTCTGCTGAAGTTGATGGATATGTGTCTGCTGCAGGTTTGATTCCATCTACTATTGTGTCTGTTAATTCTAGTAGTACAAGTCCTTGGATTTTGGATACTGACGCCACATATCATATTGTCTCTCACATATCACTCTTAACTGATCCCAAAACTCCCACTATTACTAATGTTAATTTACCAAACGGTCAAACACCCCAAATCACTCACACTCACATAAATAGTTTTATTTCAATTATTAACCCTTACAAATGTCTTGTGTATACCATCTTTTAATTTAACTTTAATTTGAGCTAGCAAACTGACCAAAGAACAGAATTGCTGAATCATTTTATTTCGTGACTATTGTGTTTTGCAGGATTTGGTTTCGGGGAAGATGATTGGCTCGGGTAGACAACGTGGTGGTCTATACAATATGCATCCATCAATAAATAAATCGACTATATGTATGGTTTCTCAGTCATCTGACCTATGACACTTACGCATATGCCATCAATATTTATCTCGTTTTAAGTTAATTTCAAATTTTCCTGGTATTCACAAGGAGTTATGAAATAATTGCACAATTTTCCCACAAGCAAATCAAACACGTTTGCCTTTTCCCAAAAGCTCACATTGTGATGTATGAGGTCCTCACAAAGTTTCTTTGTATAATGGTTCACGTTATTTCCTTACAGTTGTTGACGATTTTACTCGATGCACATGGACATTTCTTATGAACCATAAATCATAAACACATTCTTTATTAACTAATTTTGTGCAATTCGTCAAAACCTAATTTCAAACGGATGTTCAAACAATAAGAATGGATAATGGTACTAAATTTATTCCTCTTTGTATTTTTTTAAAAACAAAGGCATTGAACTATAAAATTCTTGTGTTTTCACCCCACAACAAAACGGAGTTGTCGAACAAAAATATCGACATATTTTGAATGTTGATCGTTCTCTCATGTTTCAGTCAAATTCAGTGTGGTTTATTTCTGTATGAGGGTAATCTCGTAAAGTATTTTGGATGTTTTGTGGTGTTTAATGTTTAGAGTAGGGAGTATTGAGATAATTAAGTTGTGTGCTAGTAATAAATTATGATTAGCCCCATTAATGAAAGTAGTTGGGGTAATTATACATAATTACTGACCCATAGGCTTATTAGGTCGAATCACGAAACCGGGTCAAGTTTAAGGACCCATTAGTAATCTGGTTTGAAGTGACCAACAACTAATTTTGTCAATATTTATTACATTTGTCCTGTTCGGAGTTTTATAGTAGTGTTCATAGTCCAAACCGCCCTTCGGATTAAGTCAAGAATTGGTAGCAAAAGAATCTGATCTCATCAGTAGCCCTTTAGGTCTTGCAAATAATCTTTAGAAGAACTAACTCTTCAAAAATAATACCAACATTTTCTGATCTGTTGTTTTTGTCTAAATTGCAAAATTGTCCTTTAAAAAGCGATTCTGTTCAAATCTTGGTGGAACTGATTTTTCATTTCAGAATTCTAAGATTTTTGTTGCGATCGTGGGACACGTGTCATGTTTTGGTTCAACCTTTCATCATTTTTCTTCCTAGATTCTCGTACCTACTAGGCTATAAATTTACATAGGCTTCAACTCCCATACCTTGTACCTTTTGATCATTACCCAAATCGATTTACCTTCTTCTAGGTAATTGTCATTTTTTATTGTAGTATTTAGACCTTCTTACTGTTTCATTGTCTTCACAGAAATACAAAGATTCATATTGAGAGAAAACTTACTTCGTTTTCAAATTCGTGCTTGAATCATATATGTTCACAGCCAGAAACGCCTTAGTAAAAGGAGGTTGGTTGAACTTAGCAAGAAAAGTTGTAAGAGACGAACGCATTGCTACTGGTCATCCAGTTTCTCCTGGTGAAAGAAATGATCAACCAGAAGTAGATACAGAGCAGGGTTCATCATCTTCAAAAACTTCCAAGGTTAGAAAATTTATCTTTGTCGCAAGCCTTTCACCTCTTCCACCAGGGCCATACGTTCAAGAGTCTCAAAACCTTCTCCTTAAAGAGAAAGTTGTATATGGTATCATAAAAACCTCACATTTTATCGCGCATGGGGTCATATGCATAGAAATATGTAGATAAATTAACCCCACGCCGAGTCACACGTCAATCCAAGTCAAAATCCACCCTACTTCTTCAAAGCCCTTGAGTTCGGAGACAATAAAACTTGTGTCAAAGGTTAAACCATTTGGGTAACAACCCCTAGCAGAAACTAGACTATTCGAACAACCTTCCAAACAGCCATCTGTACAGTCATCCGAGTAGCCTTTCACAATAATATAAGCAAATATGAAGGACAACCTAGACGAAGTCCCTTTTGAGGCATCCGGTCAAACAGAAGATATAACTGCAGATCGGAAGGGTAAGAACAAAGTGGGTAAGACTCATCCGGATGCGCTTCCAGAGAGTCTAGAAAGGCAAAGTGGGATCATGCTTCAAGAAGTTCAGCGTGAAGTATTTGTTGTCCCTTCAAAAAATAGCCTACGTATACACCCACACTGCTGAGCTGGGTCGACTTCGTACTAAGTGGGGAATTCCAGAGTCTGAAAGTAAGAATTCTCCCAGAAACCCCAATGGACTGCAAGCCCAATGAAGTGGTGGTTTATACATAAGTGCTGAATTGGGGACTGCGGTTTCCTTTGGACCCGTAGATAGTAAGATACTTCAATCTGACCAAGCTATGTCCTAGCCAACTGAGCCCCAATTCTTGGTATACTCTATTAGCCTGCATCATGGCATCCAGGTTATCTAAAATTCTAATACCAATGGAATAGTTTGCTGCTATGGCAAACTTGTGTAAAAATTATCAAATCCCCTTATACCACTACAACACGGAGAATGAGTACAAGGTAGGGAACAATCTCATGGAGTCTGAAAAACCATGGAGGATGCAGTTCTTATTCATCAGTGGGGTTTGGGAAAATGGCAAGAACATCAAGGTTGACTTAAACCCAAGCCAACTGACCAGTCGCTGGAAGAGCATTCGTGAGCATTTCTTATTTTTTTCTTTAATCTTTTAAGCGTTAAGTTTTTAATCCAAATGGACTCATACTTCTTCCCAGTGTTTCTGAATGAGTTTTTAGACTATACGAAGGCAGGTTAGGATACTTATGCCAAGCTGAACGCTTGGGCCTTAGAGAAGTGGGAAAACGTTTTTCACAACTGCTTCACGTCGGAGAACTACGTGAGGTCTCATCTGTGGAACACCACATGGAGAAGATACCTCTATTGGGAAGAGCTAACCACCCCTCCCCCTGCAGATATCATCCTAAGTAGGATATAGGCTAAATATTCCAATCTCTACCTGTCTTTCAGGGCCAAAACCCCCAGTCACTTGAACAAGATGAAAAACAAGAAGAAGAAGAATAATGCCACAACAGACCCGCCTCAAACAAACACTGAAGGGATTGGTTCAGAGAACCAAGAAAGTATTAATGGTGCTTTATTGGAAGCAGTAGAAGTCACTGTGAAAGAATTTGGTGGGTCGATATCCCCCCGAAGATTTTGAAAAAAGACAAGAAGCGTAAGGCTAACAGTGATGAGAAAGTTGCCAAGAAGAAAAAAGTTACTATGAGATGAGAGATAATCTTTCGTCCTCCTAAAGTCCTTTTTCCAACTCCTATCGATCCTACTTTGCAAGAGGAAATTCCAACCAATCTTCATTCCGAACAGTTTACTGGTGATGGTAACGAAGAGGTAGACCTTGACGCTTTTCAAAACATCAATATTTATTTCAACGACTTAGAAAAATATGATTTTGCGGGGACTTACCATCCTCCTAGCTCTTCCAACGTAGTGACTCATAATGGAGAGACCTATGCAATATCTAGTGAGCAAGATACCTTGAGTTATACCTTCTTGGGTTATATTCGACTAGTGTTGGATCTGGAGAGACATGCAAGAGATCATACTGTTTTTATCAACACTCTGACTAAAGAGAAGTAAAATTTGTCAACTGATCTTCTCAGTGCTCAGCAAAGCATAAAATTATTGAGGAAGGAAAAAGATGATTGAGCTGCCAAACTGCTTAAGTCAGAAATGGCCAGCAAAAATCTTCAAACCAAGTACTATGGTCTGGAGACTTCTTTCTCAAATGATATCACGACTTTGAATGAACAACTACAAACCAAAGACAAGACTATCCAGACTTTATCCGATGACAAGTCTAAGTTGGAGAAGACTGTCAAAGAGAAGATCAAAGAGAAAACTGCCCTTGAACGCCAACAAGCTCAAACCATAGTTGCAGGGATAGAAAAGTAAGTTAATGGAATAGTAGATTCTCTGGAGAAGAGGGATGATGGAATCAAGTCCGATATGGTCATTCTGTTCTATTAGACCTTTCTTAAAAGGACCCTCGGTCCTCTGTGGAAATATGTGGACTATGAAGATCTCCCCTTCCATTCGATGGTTGATGGGGATAAGCGTAACTGATCCAGTGAGATAAATTCCAATGATGATGAAGAAGTGGGTGAGAGCTCAAGTGCTGAACTCAAAAGTCCCAAAACAAATGGCGGTGAAGAAAAATCCGAAGAGAACAAGCCTTAAGGTTATTTTATGCATTTTTTTGTTTTGAAAGACTAAAGTCCTTGGATGGCCAAGACATTCTATTGCAATGTTTGTTTAACCTTCATGTTGTAAAACTTTAAAGTCCTTGAACAACCAAGGTATTTTTTATGTATCAAAGGTCGGTTGTAGTCCGATCAGATTCTAATTATCATATTCCCCTTTGTTTAGATTTTGTTTGACTTTTTTATGGACAGTGTTTAAATAGCATTCTAATATTTCAGATGTTAAACGTACCCAACATCTTCGACCATATGTGTTTAATGAATGTGATTAGGTGCTTAGTATATCCGATTAACTCAGCAATATCTGAGAGTCGGGGTGTTGAATAAGTGTTTAGTATCCGAATTGAGACAAAATTTCACCAGAATTTTGAATAAGGCATCATATATTATTGAAAAACCCTGATACCTCATTAAAACCTCATCGCGCCACTAGGGTAGGAAAAAGTATGTCTCTAATATTTACATTGATGTTTAAATAGTAAATATTTACAAAAGAGTTTTATTATAAGTATAACTTGAGATGCTCAACGTTCCATGGGTGGTTTAAAGTTTTCCCTTATTTGTTTTGGAGCCTGTATATTCCTCGTTTAATCTTTTCACATATTACATGAGGGCCTTCCCAGTTTGGAGCCAGCTTACCTAACTACTTTTCCTTGGTATGCAAAAATAATTTTCTTTAAACTTTGTTTCATGTTCGAAAATCCCTTATTTTAACTTTGGAAGCAAATCTGCTCTTCATTAGGCCTTGGTAATGCATTGTTCTCAGATGTGCTTTAACTCTTTTTTCTTCTATCAAGTCTAACGGATTCCTAACTAATACATCATTAGCCTGTTCAGAATAATCTTGGACTCTATGAGATGGTAAAGTAGCTTATATGGGAGTAATTCCATCCATCCCATATACCAAAGCAAAATGAGATTCTTGTGTGGCAGCTCGATCAGTCGTTCGATAGGTCTATAACGCTTCTTATAAATAACTTGGCCATTTTCGTGCAGCTCCTTCCAAATTATTTTTTAATCCGGATAAGATAGTTCTATTTGAAACCTCAACCTGGCCATTTGCTTGAGGGTGGAAAGGAGAAGAAAAAAAATGTTGAATCCCTCTGGAGGTGCATAAGGCTTCCATGTCTTTATTATCAAACTATGGCCCATTGTCTGTAGTAATATTCCGGGGAACCCCAAATCTATAGCATATATTAGATAAGATAAATTTAATAACTGCCTTTGAAGTGGTTCCAGCCAAATGAGTTGCCTCTATCCACTTAGAGAAACAATCAATAACGACTATAATTGTTCTACGTCCACCGGACGTCATAGGAAAAGGCCCAACTAGATCCATACCCCATCTGGCAAGCGGAATCGGTTCAGATATGGACTCCATAGGAACTGTTGGCACATGAATTTCATTCCTATATTTTTTATAAGGATCACATTTTTCACCATCTCCCTAACATCTGCCAGTATGGTTGGCCAATGATATTTTGCTAATAAGACCCTTCTGGTTAAGGCCCTATAGCTACAGTCTGCAGAACAATCTCCATCATGTAGCTTAGATAATACAACTTGGGATTCTTCAAATTCTAAAGAATGTAGGAGAGGTTTGTTGAAAGATTTTTTTGTAAATAACCTCTCTTAGTATCAGGAAACCACGAGCTTTGGGCTTGATCTTTCTTGCCACAATTTTATCCATAGGCAATGTCTAATCAGAGATGTATTGGAAAAGAGCATATCTCCAATCTTTAGGTTGAATAACAAGTATACTCATATTTTCTCACTCTATTTTTCCCAATTTGTCTGTACGGATGGACATTCTTATACAATAATCCATAGGTAGAATTCATAATATGATATAGTTTCCAAAGAGTCTGCCAGAGTTTTTTCCAATCTATGAATGTGCTCATAGTAAATATTTTAAAAGTTTGCGCAACTTATTTTAACATAAGTAATTATTTAATCAACTGTTCTTTCTTTGCCTCAGATTGCCCCTAAGCATGGTGAATGAGCAATTGAGAATCACTTATTAACCGGACTCTCTTAGCCCCACATAAAAGAGCCAACTTAGGACCAACTATGGCTGCTTCATATTCAGACTCGTTGTTAGAAGCTCTGAACCAAAATAATATGGCCTGGTATATCTTGTCACTATATGAAGAAGTTAGAAAAATCCCAACTTCACAACCTATAGTACTTGATCCACCATCAGTTTGAACTACCCATTCTTTCTTAGATTTATTTTTTGATTCCTGTCCGGAGGATCTATCAATATGAAATTCTACAAAGAAGTCAGCCACTGACTGAGCTTTGGTTGTTGTTCGAGGTGCAAAATCAATATTATAATCACCCAGCTCCACTCACCACTTGGTCATTCTGTTCGATACATTAACCTTTTGAAGAATATTTTTCAAAGGGAAAGATGTTCAAACAACAATGGAATAAGCTTGGAAGTATGGTCTCATTTTTTCGCTGTAATTACTAAGGCTAATGCCAATTTTTCTGAATTCAAATATCTTCTTTCAGCATCCAACATGCTCTTACTGATGTAATGCACTAGACGAGGGTAATTGTTCACCTCTCTTACTAGTACAACACTTATTACATATTCTGATACATCTAGATACACATAGAGTTTTTTCCCTCCAAACAGGTTTGAAAAGAGTTTTAGGTGAGGATAAATGCTTCTTTATTTGAATAAAAGCTTGGTCACACTGTGGAGACCAATTGAAGTCTTTAGCACTCCTTAATACTTGGAAGAAATGAGTGCACTTGTCTGATGATCTTGAGATAAACCTATCCAACGAAGCCAATCATCCTGTCAACCTCTGAACTTCTTTAACATTCCGAGGAGGGTCCATTGCTAGTAAGGTATTAAGTTGATTCATATCATGCTGAATTCCCTTCTCACTTATTATGTAGCCCAAGAAGTTTCCAGATCGGACCCCAAATAACATTTCTCAGGGTTCAATTTTAAATTCACAACTTCTAAATTAGAGAATGTCTCTTGAAGGTCGGATATATATGAATCTTTCTTCAAGATCTTAACCATCATATCATCTATGTAAACCTCCATGTTTCTGCTAATCTGACTAGCAAAAGCTTTATTCACTAGCCTCTGATAAGTAGCCCCGCATTTTTCAATCCAAATGGAATCACCTTGTAACAATGAATACCTCTGTCTGTGATGAAATTAGTGTGATCTTGATCCTTCGGATCTACTTGTATCTGGTTGTACCCTGAGAAGGCATCCATAAAGGATAATAACTTGTTTCCAGAGGTAGAATCCACTAACTGATCTATCTGAGGGACATGATAAAGATCCTTAGGGCAAGCCCTATTGAGGTTAGTGAAATCAATGCACATACGCCACTTGCCATTATTTTTCTTAAATAACACAAAGTTGGCAGTCCACAAAGGGTACTGAGATTCTTTGATGTGATCCATCTTGGTTAAACGGTCAACATCTTGAACAATCACATCTGTTTTTTCCTAAGAAAAAACCTTCTCTTTTGTACAACTGGTGCAATATCACTCCAGATTGCCAATTTGTGAGAGATAATATCTGTTGGTACTCTAATAACATCACCATTTCACCATGTAAAAACATGTTGATTTTTTATTAAAAAGGATAATATCTGGTGTTTCAATTCCAGTGCTAGCTTGGAACCAATCTTAACAGTTTTTCCCTCTTCAAGAGAGTGAGTTTCAACCTCCTCAATTAGTATTATTACACTGGGAGCCTCCCTATGATTATCAATTTCATTTTCCTCAGCATAAGGCTTCAATAGTTGTTAATCTTTGTTAATTCTGAATGCCCATAGAGTTTTAGGGGCAAAGGCGGTTGCATAGCATTCCTTGGCTATCTTCTGATTGCTTCAGACAACACCTACTTGTCCATGGACAACATAATTTAAACATTGGTGGATCGTAAAGGCCACAACATGCATTATGGAGAGCCAAGACCTCATAAATATTGCATTGTATGATGTTGGGCAATCCACCACAACAAACAACACTCTTACCATTTTTTTAAAGGGTCCATTTCCCAACAATACTTTCTCTTTAAACTCCCATATCACATCTGTAGAAATTCCTGTGAAGTCTACAATGGTTCTGCTCGAACGTTGTATCCTCCTATTAAAGCCCCTATTACCACCGCATCCTCATGAGGTCATTCAATGCCCCTTAGGTCATCCTCATAAAAAACTATGAATGAGGATGGGGATTAGTACTGGTAGGTAGACATTCCACCATCTATATGGGTGACCAAATTGTGAACATGCCTCTTCCTTAATGAAGTAGAAGGTGCAGTCACCGTATCTCCTTCGAAAATAGCTGATCAGTCCGGAAACTGTTTTGGTTTTGTCTGTTATCACCTCACCTGATTTCAACTCGAATCTGGATCCAGATACTCAGAGTCTACATCAAATCTTTCAACAATCACTATTGTATCTTCTTGTGTAGATGTCCCATAATTGCTTGAATGACCTGTCTATGGAGCACTGGTTTGCGCATTATCCGGTCTGCTTCTACCTCGTTTTTTAACTTAGGCCCCCAATTTCCCCCTTTGAATGAGGTTCTGGACCTCCTGTTTCAAGGCTATAAAATCGTGAGTATCATTGTCTACATCATTGTGGTATTGACATAATCGAGTGCCCCTTTCTAAAATGCACCTCATTATTAGTCTTGTCATAAATAATAACCACACTCTCTCCTAACTCAACAAACTATTCAGGTTGAACCCATGGACCTCTTTTACTTCTAGTTTGTTAGCTCTGAGTTTGATTGGACTGATTATGCCTGGATCAGTTGGACCCTTGTCTAGTCTCCTTTGCCCTATAACCAGATTGGTTAGTAGTTGGTGGAGTTGTTGTTGTTGTTGTGTTAAATCTCACTTAACACTGTACTTTGGTTTTCTTGGTTTCTTATACATTGATGTGCTTTCTCACTTGATTTAACAAACAACCCCAGGTCATAGCCTTCTTTCGAGTTACTGAATCAGTTAGATTTCCTAGATTTAAACTTTGTCTAAGGGGAGAAATTGTAACTTGTTCAAAGCAACCTACTAGCCCATTCTTTGTATTCACAAAACGATTAATATACTCTTTCAGGGACTCATTCGGTTCCTGAGCATAATGGATAATGGTGTCCCCATTACCCTTGAGTTCATTGCTTCTAAAAAATTACCTCCGAAAGGTAACCCGAAATGTATCAAAATTTCTTATACATCCTTGAGGGAGACTGTTGTACCATTTGAGAGCACTTCTTGTGAAAGTTTGGGAGAAGGCTCTACACAATAGCTTGTCATCGTCGTCTATATTCATCATAAAGTTCTTGATCTGTTTCAGATGGTTGTCCGGATCTCGGCTCCCATCGTATTTCTCCATCTTGGAGCTATCAAACCTCTTAGGAAGATATCCAGAGAGTATTTTTGCAGACAAAGGCGATTGCCTCCAATTTTTGCTATGACAGAAAATAATATCTTCATTAAGAGTTGTAAAAATACCCGGTTCGGACTGAAAAGCAAATGGATCAATGAGCAACTGATCAATATGCTTGTGAGCAGACCCCTTACCCTTACCATGGTGCTTATTAAGCCTGCTATGTCTGTCCCTCTTTCTTGAATATTTTTTAGTCAACGGTATTTTATTTTTAGATCTTCTCTCATCACTACTTGAAGATAATGATTCTTCAAGTTCTGGTTTATTTGATGAGCTGCTAGAGAACTCAGATGCATAAATCTCAACATGCTTAGATCGATGTGTATTCTTGGAACTAAGATGGATCTTTAAAGACTGCTCGTTTTCTCCAAGATTGTCAGTATGGTGAAGTACTGACGCTCCAGACTTTTCCTCGACTCATTTTCTATTTGTTTTATTGCTCTGAGTGCCTCTATTTCAGCTCTCAACTTGTCTCGCTCCTCGATAGTATACTCATAGTTTTCCTTTGCACCTTCCACCTCAGAAGGTGGAACATTCTGCTCATTTGGATCCATCGAATAATGTTTCTTGCTGGTTTTGAATTGTGAAATTCAGGCACCATCGTTCTTTCACTGTGGTCGCCAATTTGGTGAGGTTTATTTCTGTCTTAGGGTAATCTCGTAAAGTGTTTTGGATGTTTTGTGGTGTTTGATGTTTAGAGTATAAAGTAATGAAATAATTAAGCTATATGCTAGTAATAAATTCTGATTACCCCCATTAATGAAAGTGGTTGATATATATATACTTAATTCGTGACTCATGGGCTTATTGGGTCACATCATGAAACCGAGTCAAGTTTAAGGACCCATTAGTAATCTGGTTTGAAGTGACCATTAAGTAGCTTAGTCAATATTTATTACATTTGTCATGTTTAGAGTTTCATAATGGTGGCGATGGTCTGAACTGCCCTTCGGATTAAGTCAAGACTTAGTAGCTAAAGAATCCGATCTCATCAAAATGTACCACTTGAATTTTGGGGGATTGTATTTTAACACACGTTTATTTAATCAATCAAATTCCTACTCCTTTACTATGAAATAAATCCCCATTCGAGGTCTTATATAATCAGTTTCCCTCACTCACGTACTTACGCGATTTTGGTTGTGCATGTTATGTAACTAATATTCATCCAAAACATAAATTTGAGTCTCGTGCATCAATTTGTGTTTTCTAGGGTATTCATATGGGAAAAAAGAATATAAAGTTATTGATTTACATATATATAAAGATTTCATAAGCCGTGATATCTACTTTGAGGGAAATATATTTCCCTTTCATCCCGCCTCCAACTTTCCCTTATAAACCAATCATCATCGCCATCTTTCAATCAAGCAGCTAACTCATTAGTTCTAGATCCCAATCCTACATCATATGACTCAGAACCTCAACCTTTATCTCTTTCATCTTCATCCAATCCAAAAAATCTTACACCTTCAACCTCCAAATCTCCTACACCCCCAAAATCAACTATGAATTTAGCATCCTTACTGATCACTCCGTCATCACCTTCCGTTCTACCAACACCTTATACTCCACCAACATCTTCCACTAACTCACCTTCCTCAACCACACCTTATTCTTCTACCGTTTCTAATGATATCTCGGTTCGTCGTTCCACCCGCCACTTTTAACATCCTACAATGACACCAAGATTATGACATGTCTACCAGGGTCAATCAATCTTCAATGCAATCGAGTTCCCGTCAATTTATAAAGTATCCCATCTCATCTTATATACGATTTTATGTTTTTTCTTTAACCATCGTGCTTTCCTAGCTTTTTTTAACATCACAAATAGAGCCTTCATCTTTTAAGCCTGCTAATCGTGATCCACTCTGGCGGCAAGCCATATCAACTGAACTTTATGCTTTAGAACATAACAACACTTAGCAGATGGTTCCCCTTTCTTTGAGGTACAAACCTATCAGATTGTGTTGGGTTTATAAGACAAAATACAACTCTGATGAAACCATTGAGCGATATAAATCCCGTTTGGTGGATAAAGGCTACACCAAAGTTGAAGGTATTGACTATCATGATACTTTTTCTCCAATTGCTAAACTCACTAATTTTTTATGTTTCTTGACTGTTGCAGCCTCCAGAAACTGGTATACTCACCAACTTGATGTTTACAATACTTTTTTTATGTAAATATAGATGAAGAGGTATATATGTCTCCACCTCACGGTCTCCACCGACAGGAGGAAATTTGGTATGTTAGTTTCGAAAGTCTATTTACGGTTTGAAACAAGCATCCCTGAAATTGGTTCTCTATTTTTTCAGCTACTGTAAAAAATGCAGGTTACAGACAATCAAAAGCAGATTACTCACTTTTTAATAAATCTCAAGGTAACAAGTTCACTGCTATTATCATTTATGTTGATGATTTCCTATTAACCGAGAATGACTTGCATTAAATCAAATTGTTGAAGAATCATCTAATCCAAAATTTTATATAAGAAAAAAATCTTTATGTCTCAAAAAAATATGCATTAGATATATTATAAGACACATGATTATCAGGAGTAAAACTGAATTATTTTACAATGCAGCAGAACTTGAAATTAACCAATGAAGACGGTAAGCTACTTCATGATTCGACTAGATATCACAAACTGGTTGGCAAGTTAATATATATTGACAGTAACCATGTCTAATATTATGTATTTGGTGTGTACATTGAGCCAATTTATAGAAGCACATAAAAAACCACACTGGGAAGCAACGTTAAGATTCCTCCGTTACATCAAGAAATCACCAGGTCATGGTATTTTATTTCCATCAGAAAACAATCTGACACTCAGTGACTTTTGTAATTCAGATTGGGGTGGATGTCGTATGTCAAGAAGTTTCATTTCTGAATATTATGTTTTTAGATTATCACTCATATCATGAAAAAAATAAACTAATGTTTCACGATCATCTAAAGAAGTAGAGTAAGAGTAATGACGAATACTTATGTGGAATTAACTTGGTTGAGATACATACTTACAGATTTAAAGGTCCACTTATATATTCTTTACAAATTACCATGTTGATGGATTGAGTGATGTTCTCTTATATTGAATCTTTGATTTGGATATCTTTCTCTTCCATGAGTAATCTTTAAGAAATTTGGGTTTTCTTTTTGTTTTTAGAGTTTAATTTTGAATGTATATATATATATATATATACTATAATTTTGTTGCAATAAAGATTTTATAATGGATAATGACCTCAAATTATAAATTAAAAACTAAATAAAAAATAAATAAAAATAAAAATTACTGTTGAATACTATTTTAAAAATTTAAAACGAATAAATAAATAAATTTCATGGAACAAATAGTTTTAGGGCAACGCTAAATCGAGATCCGTTTTGGTTATAATGAGACCCCGTTATAATGAGACATTCTTCAGCTATAATGAGACCTCAATTTTTACTAAAATACCCTTAATATATAAACGTTTTTCAGCCGACTATCTTTTTTTTTTATCAAATTCAAGTTGCAACTCGCATCTCACAAATCAAAATCAGAAAATTATTTATCTTCTCCAATTAATCTCTCTCCCTCTAGAGAACTCATTTCCTAATCAAAATCAACAATAACACTCTAAGCTGATAAAACGAAGAATTGATCCAAGAAAAGCGTCGAGACCTACAAGATCTACATCTTCAAGATCTTGAAGCAGGTTCATCCCGATATCGGTATTTCCAGCAAAGCTATAGAAATCATGAACGGTTTCATCAACATATCTTCGAGAAATTGGTTGGTGAGTCTGCGAAGCTTGCGAGGTACAACAAGAAACCGACTATCACTTCAAGGGAAATCCAGACTGCGGTGAGGCTGGTGTTGTCTGGTGAATTAGCTAAACATGCTGTATCTGAAAGAACAAAGGCTGTTACAAAGTTTACAAGTTCTTAGGTTATGGAATTTGGGGATTTAGGGTTTCCAATTGTAAATTTAATTCAAACTTAGAAATCAATGTTTTGTTTTCTTTCTTGTGGTTTTGTTGTCTGATTGATGTTTCTGATTTCGCTA
Source organism: Limnanthes douglasii subsp. nivea (assembly GCA_036936605.1). NCBI lineage: Eukaryota > Viridiplantae > Streptophyta > Magnoliopsida > Brassicales > Limnanthaceae > Limnanthes > Limnanthes douglasii. Next base: position 223,172,506 of record JAUPFV010000005.1, on the reverse strand, counting down.
TTAATCAAAGATCTTAATTTCAAATATTGATTTCTTTGATTTTTTTTTAAATTGCAGCTCGCGTTTTATCTTGCCATCAAGATGATCGGGTTTCGAACAAGATTGCCATTACCATCAAGCTACAGATACTAGTTTATTTTTTAATAGAAAATTATACAAACTACTTGGTCCACATATTACTTAATTGTAATATAATTCTGTAAAAAAAGAAATTGGCTCTTCGACTAGTGTGATACATTCTTTTTACGCTAATGAATAGTCGGAAAGTTCTACAAGGCGATAGTAAAATATAATTAAAAAGTAGAGAGAAATTTTGTTAAAGAAGAGGAAGAGAATAGTTAGATTTTAATGTAATTCATTATTTGGGTATTAGATTAGTTTTAGAGAGATGTTTGGTCGGAGAAGAAGAAGAAAATTGAAGAAAATTGTTTAGGTTTTTAGTCGGAAACTTGGTTTAATATGACGGGTAAAATAGTCATTTTACATAAAATAAAATAAATTTTTTGATTTAAGGTCTCATTATACCAAATGATCTCTATTTTTTTTCTTTGGAGGGAACCTGCAGCCGCTACTCAGAGTGCAATGAGATGGCACAGGGTAAACCCTCAGTCAGCCACTACTCAGAGTGCAATGAGCTGACACAGGGTAAACCCTCAGTCTGACGCGATAGCCTGCAAACTAACGCCAGAAGGTAAACCACACAAAGTGACAGACTCAACCAAGAACGCGTATGTAGAGGAACTCGAACTCATGACCTTTTGGTCATAAGAATGTCATATTCAACCAATCCGACTATCCCTTTGGAAGGCCAAATAAGCTTTATAAATATAGCCATGCGGCATGCCCATAGTTTTACTCAAAAATATCGTTTTATTCTGGCCAGTTAGCAATACCGTACTGACCAATTCTTATCGGCAGTTAAAATCTAAAAATAACAAGCTTATAAAAAGAAAAACCAAAAAAAAATCTAAAATATTGGGGAACTCGATATCAGACAGAGCATCGAGGTCTTGTTAATGGCGGCCCATACCGCGGTGGAAGACGAAGAAACAACTTCCGATCTCACCACCATATCTCGGCACGTTTTTGGAGACGAATCGGATGAATCGCCCTTCTCTATCTCAATCATCGAAGTAAAATCATCAATCTCTAACTCTTTTAAAATAAATCACTTTCTAAACAAAAACAAGACTTAGTTTTGCCTAACCTGGATTGTATATCTCTCTTTTGTAGAGTGCGAAGGAAGAATACGGACTGTTTGTGTGGCCTTGTAGTATAATCCTCGCCGAGTATGTTTGGCAACAGCGATCTCGATTCTCTGGATCTACTGTACTCGAGGTGCGTACCTTTTGCCTGGACAATTTTAATAAGAAGAGCTGTAATCATTAGTAGTAGAGATATGTTTCATTTGTTTTGTATAATCTTCCTGTTTAGATACAGTTTTGATTTGGTAGATTGCAGCTTGGGGCTGGTACATCCTTGCCCGGTCTAGTAGCTGCAAAAGTCGGTGCTAAAGTCATTCTCACAGACGACTCTAGGAAACCAGAGGTAAAACTTGAGCTGCAAACTTTTTATTCTGCAGTGGCTTGTTCACGTTGATAAACTATCTCAAGTTACTGTGTCAGACGGAGCCAATAGATGTTTATGTTTGTTTTGTGTTCCGTAGGTCTTAGAGAACATGAAAAAAGTGTCTGAACTCAACGATCTTCATTGTGAGGTAATACTGACATTTCATTTTTTTATAGCTTCGAGCACTTCCATGATTCAAGATAGAGAATTTCAGGGTCTAATATTAGTGAACTTGCCTTTGTTAGTTTTAAGGTTGACTCACGGAATGACCTTTATTCTTTCTTTATCATCATTTAGGTGTTAGGGCTGACTTGGGGCGTATGGGATCCCCCTATATTCAGCTTGAATCCCAGAGTTATTCTTGGTGCCGATGTTTTGTATGATTCAAGTGGTAAAAAAATTGACATTTGGTTTTGCGTTTGCGTTCTTTTTTGTTATAAGTTGTTTAAAGTGCTGATCGAGTTTCTTTTCCGTGAAGCATTTGATGATCTCTTTGCTACCGTTACATTTCTGCTGGAAAGTTCTCCGGGGTCAGTCTTCATTACTACCTATCATAACAGAAGGTAATTTATTTCGTTAATGTATTTTCTTGTTTAAGACTTTTTCATGTTTCTCAAGTATGTTTTGTCTGACCTTAACCGAGGTACAGTGGACATTATCTTATCGATTTTCTGATGGTAAAGTGGGGCTTAAAGTGTGTCAAATTACTCGATGGCTTCTCGTTCTTGCCATCTTCTAAGGCATCAGGGCTTAGCGGCAACATTCAATTGGTAGAAATCGTATTAAATTCTACATCAAACCAAGCAAACGAATAGCAACAGTCTTAAAAACAACAATCAGAACTTGTGATTCGTGATATGCATACCTTTTTCTCTGGAAGCTGGGCCATATTTATCTTTTGATATTCGACTCAAACCCAATTGCTTATCACCTTTGGATCACTTGTTGGGTGATGGATCAACTATAATTTCATCTGGCCGAGTATTGGTAACTCTTAAAGAGTCATAGGGTCTGATTTCATGATTTGTTATATGTTTCTCTACTGATGGTCTTATCATGCGAGTGCTTATTGATCAGTGTTTTATACCGAGTATTTCATTCTGCCTTTATGTTTTATAGCTCGGTCTGATATATTGTTGTTTCATGTATTGTTAAATTAGACTACTCTTTTTTAATTCTTTATTCTTCTAACATAACCCAAAATCCAACAATCGTCTACATCAATATCTCTATTTCTTTTCTTTTACCTCACCCTATATATTATTGATCCAAAAAAATATATTATGCTGGCAAAAACTTTAAAAAATCAAATAAAAAAAATTCGTTTGTAAGTTTGTTATTAGAATTGTTTAGCAGCTTTCACCTTCCTTTTATAAAATGTGAAGAATTAGTACATATAATGCCAGCGATCCTTTGCATTTGTTGCTATTTGTACTAGTTTAGCGTAGTTGTCATTTTGTTCCGTATATTGTTTTTTTTTTTTTTGAGAAATTGCACTAAAGTATCCATTCAACTATTATATTATTTAAGTTTTGTTCTATTACCTCTTAATACTCATCTCAAATATCTAATTACCATTTAATATTCTGACTACCCCACTCTTGATCAACAACAACGTAACAAAAAAATTATTTTTACTTTTTTTTTTTAAAATTTTAAAAGAACCATGTCTTTCAAATTGGAATTCGGAAAAAATAAATGAAAGTACTATCGTTTTTGTTTTTTTTAAATGAACAGATCCATTGATGATATTTTTTGATTTTTTTAAAATAAAATTTCACCAGTAACAACTCTCAAGAAATTGAGAGGGTTGTTTGCAACTCTCATGAAATCGAGAGAGTTGTAAACAATTCTCAGGTTAGTTTTTCAAACAACTCTCAGGTTAGTACTGGTGAAGGTACCATCGGGTATATATAGTTCAGGGTATTTTTATCCAATTATTAGATAGATGTACCAATTATCACCATCCTCATTTTGGGTACCAGTTGGTAATTAAGTAGTTGAGTGGGTATATACTTGTACTTTTGTTTTGTTTTTAATATCAAATTCGTTTGGATGTTTAATGTTGTTTAGACGGTACATGGATATTTTAATTGAAATAGAAAACAACAACCAAACTTAGGTAAAAAATGGGGTTTGGTTTAGATTCTTTCATAATATTCAAACAATGGTTTTAATATTTATTCGGTTTGATTCGATTTTCAAATGAAAACAGTTCACATCGTACCAATACTGAAATACAAAACGAACAAAATCTATCTCATGCGGACACGTATAATCATTTTTTTATAAATTTTCTTTTGTGAAATTATCAAACGCAAATCGCAAATTGGAGTTGCAATAAATTCCCTTAATTTTCGCGTAAGAATTTCAATGGACATGTGAGTTTTTTTAGTTTTACAGTAGAGTTATTTTTCAAATAAATGAGTATACAATATTAGTGTATAATGTCTATGTCGTCGCGGTGATGCTTTAAAACCTTGATATGTTCACAAAATATTTATACAAATTGAAATGTTGCACTTCAGATTTAGAGTATATGTATGATAAATGCCTCCAAAATATTTTATGGTCACCGAAGATAAAAGTTTATTTTTTTGGTAAAATCCAACGTGAAGTTAATGTTTATGAGTTCAAAAAAATAACTCTCACAATTATTAGTTTTTTAAGTGTGACGCTGTCTTGAATTTTGTAAAAGCACGAATTCAGGACGATTGAAATTAGATCAATTTCTTTTTGTTGGATATGAAGAAGAGAAGCCAAATTTTTCAATCCAAATTATATAGTGAGAATAAGATTGGAACCTTATCGGAAACAAGAAGATGAGTTTATAGGAAGTATATTTAGTTGAAAAACAATCGTAAAAGTCAAATAGAGAAAATACATAAATCTTAAATATTTGACGAGGTCTAAAGTATTATCCTTTTACTTATACGGAAGAAAGTTTCAATAAATATATTTCAATCGTGCTTTCATTTTGAGTCAATCTTAAACTCTTTTAAAAACTGTAATAATTTATAACAATTTTGCATTTTTTCAAAGAGGTCATAATCGATTAAATGGTTTTAATAATATTTAGTCACACTTTTCATAATATCTTATCTATCAACTAAATCAAGTAAAATATTTTTATGGTTTATAAATTTGTTCGATCATCATTGATCTAACATACACTTCACATATTTCTTAAAAGCTTGTACAACAAATTATAAATTTACTTTCAACACTTCTCTACTCGTGCATAGTGCTGTTATCGGGTCGGGTCGGTCCGGGTTTGGACGACACCGAGACCGACTCGCTAAGCTATCGGGCGGGTCGAGCCGAACCGCTAAGCGAAGGGAGCCAGATATTATGGACCTGGACCGGCTCGTTAAGAATCGAGTCGGTCCGGTTCGACTCTTAACGGGCGGGTTTGTTAGTTTATCGTAATTTGTTTAGGGTTTTAGTTAAGAATATACATAGATTATGAATTTTTTTATGTATTTCCCTTATCGGGCTGGTTACCGGACGGACCGGTCCAGACCGGTAAGAGAGTCGGTTTAAAAATTTGGCTCCCAACCCGCTCCTAAGCTATTCAGACCGGTCTCGGACGGGTCTTACCGGTCCGGTCCCGGGCGGGTTAACCGGTTGGGAGGCCCCCTAACAGCTCTACTCGTGCAATGATATAAATAAATAGAATTTAAAAAAAATCACTTAGTGGAAATAGTTGTGAATAAATTATCCAAAATTATGGTGGTGCTTTTTTTAGAAGACTACCATAAAGTTTATAAAGATGCAATATCTTCTACTTATATTGTGTTCTAGCGAGATACCATGAACGACAAGATGTAAATAATGTTTAACCAAATTTGAAAATTGGTTTATTTACCTTTTGATTTTAAAACCAATTTACTTAAATGAGTATGTGTAAAAAAATTGTTACTCAAATTATATGGATGATACACTTCAAATATTAAAAGCTATATTGATAACTATTTTTTCAATTTTTTATGACACATATAATTTAATTGCGAAAACAAATTTATCTTATGACCTCTTTATCGTAAATAATTGTATAAACATTATTTATGTACTATATTCAAGATGAAATATATTACAATATTATATTACTCTCGAAATAAAAAAAAAATATTTTAAAAATAGTAGTAGTTATGAGCTTAGTTATTTTTATTACATTGAAAATTTACTTGATATATGCACTATCTAATCCTAGTTTGAAACTCAAAAATCATAAATGATGAATAGTTGCACGGATACATTAGTTCCATATGAATTATTATTGACATAATTATGGTAAAATATTCATATCAACTAATTTAAAAAAATATTTGAATTTCGATTTAGACGAGCTGGATTTAAGGATATCTTTTTCCAAGACGATGAAAATGATGTGATTATTGCTAGAAAGATAAAAAAAATTTATAAAATATTTGTTAATAAACTTTTTGGTATATTATTATCCGATGCTAAAATGATTATGCATTGAAAACTTCGTTGACAATATGATTTCCTTATGAAGTTGATAATTGTCAAATAAATATATGGTAACAAATATCCGTATAACACTTCATTTAAAATGGTTTCTTCTTACAGCCCATACTACAACATTTACTATTTATATTCTAAAAAATATTAATACTTGTTATCGTCAGATTACTTATAACACATCATCAAAGGACGTGTTTATTATTAAAAATAATAATCTATAAATCAGTTTTTGAAATTTCAAAAAAATTTAACCTTATCATCATCCAGGTAATGCTCATGATATAATATTTTGTAACATAAAATTCTATCAAGAACAAAACTTGTGTACAATTCACAACTTCTCAGGTTTATAAATCATCCAACGATAATTTTTTTCATTTAACACAAACAATTACCACACTTCAAAAGACCAAAACTTGTATCTTTATTTTTCACTTTTACTCACTTATTTATCATATTCTTCCACATTCCCTTAACTTTTTCCCACACTTGTCCGACCAACTACACACTTTTATCTTTAACTATTTTGTGAAACATAATTTTTTACGACTCCCAACTTTACTATCTTGTATCAATAAGTAAGGTTTACAATATGTTTCCATCGACATCGGGCTTTAAAATCCTCATCAACACGATAAAACTATATTTTCTTAAACTAAAGATAAATATTAATAATCTGTAACTGTCGGTTGACTTCCTGATTACTCATATCTTTTCATTAATCACATATTTGATACACCGTGATAAGACAATGCCTCTGTCTCTATACCGTGTAACCAAGATCGCCTTAAAATAGAATTATAAGAACTTGGAGTATTAACGTTATAAGAAATGTAGTTACAACCTTTTTTGTTTCCCCTTTACCGGCGGATACAGTTAAATTCACTTTGCGATACAATCACTTGATCGACCGATGAAACTAACTAGATTCATATTAGTCTTTTTGAAGGGTTCAATTCCTATCATTCGGTCATAACTCATTTTGTAAAATACATTGGTTAAGCTTTTAGTATCAACCATTACACTTCTCAATATTACTCTAGCTATTATGAGAGTCATTAATAAAGCATCTTTATGAGGTGCTAAAATCATTTTTCAATCACCACTATAAAATCCAAAGTTAAAGTTAAATTCCAACTTAAATGTAAAGATAAATCATCAAATAGTAATTCCAAATCCTTTCTATTTTTTTGGACGAACTAGCAATTCCCAATAAAGTATCCCCTCCAAAGATAGTACATAACACCATGTTTATTATATTTCTTTTGTCTTTTCGAACTTTATTGTTTTATCTTTCCTTTTTTTTCACATTCTATTCCTTTAATGAATTCTAAAAATTCTCTTTATCAATCAACCTCTGAATTTCATCTTTCACCTGAAAATAATCCTTTGTATAATGCCTATGATCATTATGATATGGACAATAGTAGCAATGAATTCTTTCATTAACTAGTTTTAACATGAATACAAGAGTTTAGTAGTTTATCTAATCCATTGTCCTGTCATACACAACTACTATAAGCACATTTAATTGAGTAAACCATCAATTTGGGTTATCATAATAGGGAAAAATGTGATTTATTTATAGGATATATTGTGGCCTTTAAAATCCTCATTGTATCATTCCCATTTCTATAAAAAATATCACATATTCTTCTGTCAACTTTTCCTCATTTCGTTGTAACTTCTACCTTAATATACATCTTGGTTCTTGCCAAAAGATCCCCCATACATGCTACATGAAACTTGATCAATTTCTCTAAAAATCTACTATAACAACATAAACCTCTTTTAAATGTTGCTACAACCACACTTTAATTACAACATTCCAATGCACTCTTTTCTTTGATAAACTTTTGAACATAATCCCTTAAATATTCTTTAGGTTTTGGATCAAAGTCATGATATGACCACCTTCACGTTTTCACATCTTATGAGCAATAAAGTGATACAAAAATAATATTTATAATTCCCCAAAACTTCCGATTAATCTCAATGGTAAATTGTTAAACCACACCAATGTCATTCATTTGAAAGTTATTGAAAACGCCTAACATAGTAACTATCATATGAATTACATCATAGCATACTATTCCAAATTTTCTCAAAATGATGCTATACATATGTAGTCCTGTCATATTTTTCCATACTATAAGGATCAAACTTCTTTGGTAACTTTCCCTCTAAAATCCTTTGTGTTAGTGGAGATTCGGCTAATGTGTAGATAAATACTCCCAGTTTTACATATTTTCTTAAATTTTATAATAATATATTTTTCTTTCGTTTATCCTTACTATTTCTTACGATGCATCATCACTTGATTCACCAATTTTGTTTTCATATTATCAATAGTTTATTTCTCACGAACCAACTCATCTTTATTCAATGTTTCATATGAATTCACATTATCTTCTAAAGTAATTTTTTTGGCAATCAATTAAATTTTTTTAGTCATTATATCAAAGAAATTTTGAATTTCCGCATATTGTTTATTTTTAATATATTTAATTTACATCGTTATGACCTTAACTCGTTTGATTGAAACTCTAAAGTATGAACAAATGAAATTGAATTATTATTCTCAAGTTCTTTCAATAAATGTTGAACATTTATGACATCCATCATTATACGTTGTTGAGGTATTGTTTTTACTGTTGAACTTACCATTTCATTTCCTTATATTTCTCAAACAAAATTTTCTTATTGTGCTACCGGCGTTCTTGATAAAACTGTTGGAGTTCCATGCACGTTGTTGTTCTCATAAGCTGGTGAAACAATATTTTGAAACTTTACTACAAGAGATCCATATATGCTTCCTCCAAGTGATCCTTTATCCACTCCTGATCCAATCATCACCATTTGGGAAAATAACTATTTATTTGAAGAAAATATTTCCCACAGACGATGCCATAAATGATGAAGAAGTTTTTTTTCTTATAATAGTACAAGGAGATAAGATTAAAAATGATCAATATTAATTTTATTAATCAATAAATTAGCCCATTTTACATATCTCATATTTATATTAATTTTTATCTTAAATTATAGGGATGAATGACACATGTCAGCCATATTAGTGTATCCTTAATCACTATGGTTAATTTATAAATATATAATAAATTTCACGAAAATTCCTAATATATTTGTGTTCTTTATATTTTAGTTGATAACATTTGGTGTCAATCACCTGTTAATATATACTTTGTTGATGCTCTCATCTTATCATATTGATTTGTTCTTTTTATAGATGCTTGCAACTAAGTCTTTTATTGATTCTTCTATTTACTAATTAGTTTCTTAATCTTTCTGATGCCTTTTGTCTTCTTCCAATACCACATATTCTTAAGATAATTAACTTTGTCATCGCTAATCTTGAAGCTTTATCTTGTTAATATGAATCTTTATATTTTCTAAAAAATATATATTTACGCGACATATAACCTTATTAGTTATTTATTCTAACATTGTTTGCAAATTTAAAATAAAAAAATTCCTGGTCTTATCAATTTTTTAAAAACAAAATATAAGTGAATTGATTCAATATGCATTATCCATATTCAATGAAGTTTACAATATTCAACCATTCTTTTGATGGATTAATGTTGTGGATGAATATATTTATAAGCATGAGATAAATGAATAGTTTGCAATGAAGTTAGTTCCATAAAGTTTTAGCGGATATGCATGATAGTGGTGGGAGTAACTCGAGTTATGACAATTTCTCGTAAACTTGTTGCCAATTACAAGATGAGTTTTAATGAAGGCTCACTTGAAGAGAGAGTTCTTACCTCTTAATTACTTAAGTCATCCTTATCAAAATGTTATGACGTATTCATAAAGATTCATATATTGACACTTGGAACAAACAATTTCAAGAGTTGACTGCATAACTTGAAATTAGTTTTCCTTAAACAAATACTTACAATTATATATATATATATATATATATATATAGAATTTAAAAATAATATTGAAAGTTGTTTTACTAAGGTATATTTTGATTCTATTTGTGATGCTTATGTTTGCGCCAGAAAGATAGAATGGAATTTAAATACTCTTGTTGCTCCAAGACCCGTGATCTTACCTCTTGTGCAAAACGATTTATCAGTGGCTTATGAGAACCTTTCTACAAATTTTGTTTCTATAAAGAGTTTAAGAGAATTTAGCCATAATAAATTGACTAAATATTTTGAGGATTTGTCAATTGTAACAATGTTATGAGTGAGTCAAATAATGCCTTGACAGTGTATTGCGTCCGGTAGTACTTTTGTGTCTGTGATAGTGTTATTGTGCCTTGACAGTGTACTATGTTCGGAAATACAAATAAATATTGTGACAATATCATTATTAGTCTTGTGGTATGAGCCCGTTAGGCCCATTATATTGTAAGTTTATTTATTCCTTATAAATAGACTATTAGAGCTACACAAAGACACAATTTGAAATTTGTAACCCTTTTCTATCATAGTGAAACACTTTTCTCTAGCGGCGCCCGTGGACGTAGACAATTGTCAAACCACGTTAAATCCTGTGTTTTTTTTATTTTCTGTCATTTTTTCGTGTTCTCTTTTATTTATGTTATGTACTTTAGCATTTGTGATAAATTGCATAGTAATTTATAACAAAATTGGTATCACATCCATGTTATGAAATTAAGCCTTCTACAATTACGATTTCAAAATGGCGTTTACGACAACAAAATACATGATTGAAAAAATTAATGAAGGATCCAGCTTTGCATTCTAGAAGATTTAAAATCCTCATTGGTACTGCAAGGGTTGTGGAAGGATATGGAGAATAAGTTACCAGAAGAGATGAAAGAAGAGGAGAAACGAGATCTTCAAAAAAATACTTTATACTGGATTTTAATGAGTGTGAGAGACAATGTGCTTCGCGAGATTAGTGGTGAGTAGACTGTTGCCTGCGCATGGAAGAAGCTAAGATATCTTTACTCAGAGAAATCAGTATTAAACCAATTATACTTGAAGAAACGTTTGTAGGATTTCAGAATAAAAGAAGGCATGTCCATAACTGAGAACTTAGATAATTTTAAATTAATTATAATGGACTTGGAGAACATAGATATCAACATTGAGGATGAGGATCAAGATTTGTTTGTATTGATATTGTTACTAGCTCCTTATGAAAACTTCATGGATACCATAATGTATGGTAAAAATAAGTTATCACTACCAGATATCAAAGGGGCGCTGAAATCAAAGGAGTTGAGACAATTGCAACGAGACAATCAGGCTGAATAGGAAGGGCTTATGACTAGGGAAAGATCTAGAGGCAAGGTGAGTTCTTTAAGAAGGAAGAAGTAGAGGTCCAAAAAAGGTAAAGAACTCAATCTGTTATGGATGCATCAAAGAGAAACCAGTGGTAGATGAGATATATTGTCCGTGAGTTCATACTGTAGGGAAAAACCTTAGGTACTCGATACTGGCGCTACATATCACATGTGTCAGTTCAAGCAGTTGTTCAATATTTACAAGCCAATGCAGGAAACTGTCTATTTATGGAACAATCATTCGTTGACTGTTGGTGGTATCGGTAACGTCAGAATTAGAATGTTTGACAGGGTTGTTAGAATCTTGACGTGCTGGCATGTTCTTGGGTTAAAGAGAAACCTGATTTATCTTTGGACACTAGACTCTCGGGGTTACAAGTACCGTGCAGAAGATGGTGTAATCAAAGTGACAAAGGCTCAATGGTGTGCATGAAAGACAGTTTACAAAAGGGTCTTTACATTATCCAAGGGAGTGTTGTTATGGGCGATGCTGCAATAACATCATCAGGGAGTAATAGCCAAGGTAGGCAGGATCATAATCAGTTGTGGCATTGGTGTCTTGGTCACATAAGTGACAGAGGATTAACTGTTTTAGGGAATAAAGATTTGTTGAAAAGGTATAAAGCAGAATCATTATGATTTTGTGAGCACTGTGTGTTTGGTAAACAAACTAGAGTCAGATTCAGCAAGTCACTTGTAAGAAATACTAAAGGGACATTGGACTACATTCACTCAGATATTTGGGGTCCAAACAAAATTCCAGTAAATAGCGGAGCCATATACTACATGAGTTTGATTGATGATTATTCAATGATGGTGTGGGTTTACTTTCTGAATATGAAAGATGAGGCATATTCAACCTTTATTAAATGGAAAACGATGATTAGGAAGTAAACAGAAAGAAAAATCAAACGTCTTAAGACAGATAATGAGTTAGAATATTGCCGTCGTGAGTTCAACGAGTTCTGCAAAACTGAGAGAATAGTGTACTATCGCATTTGTTCTAGAACACCACAACAGAATAGAGTATAAAAAAGAATTAATAGAACATTTTGTGACAAGGCATGAAGCATGCTCTCGCATACCGATGTGAGAAATTACTTTTGGGTTGAAGCTATCAATACAACGTGTTACTTGGTGAATCCGTCTCCACCAACGACTATTGATTGTAAAACTCCTTTTGAGATTTGGTATGGACTGTCGGCTGATTACGAACATTTGAGGGTGTTTGGTTGTCCTGCGTATGCTCATGTGAGAGATGGTAAGCTATTTGAGTGAAATGATATAGCTTATGGTGTACCTCTCCAAAGTCTCCAGCTTTTCTCATCAGTAGGGACTTTACTTTTAACAAGTTTACTTTGATAGACAGTTAGAAGAAAGTAGGAGAAATGGTCGAATCATGATCGATTGTAAGTAAACAGGTGGAGCTTGAAGTAGAATCAGTTCGTAGTAGGTCCAATAATTCGAATGGTTCTGAGGTGGATCCAGAATCAGGAGGTGAAATGTCAGCATCAGATGATGTTGATGATGATGCACTTGAACCAGAACAACAACCTTATAACATAACATTGGGCAAAGAAAAAAAAAGATATTAGACTTCCAAAAAGGTATGTGAATATAGTTGCATATGCTCTGTCAGTTGCAGAAGAAGTTGAGATGTAGTAACTAGTAGTTACAAAAAAGCTATAACGATTTCACATGAAGATCGATGAATTGGTGCTATAGGGGAAGAGCTTTAATCTCTTCATAAGAATCAAGCATGAAATCTTTTTGACTTACCTAAAGGATAAAAGGTAGTAGGCATTAAATGGGTGTTCAAGAAAAAGAAAGTTAATCCAGGGGTTGAGACATCTTGATTCAAGGCAAGACTGGTCGCTAAGATTTTTACTCAAAATAAAAGAATCGAATTCAATGAAGTATTTTCTCCAGTGGTGAAGCATAGTTTAATTTGACTTTTGTTAGCCATGGTAGTTTTGCAAGATTTAGAGCTTGATTAGTTGGATGCGAAGACTATGTTTCTACATGGTGAATTAGAGGAACGAATCTACATGAGACAACCATAAGGATTTATTGAACCTAATATGGAGAAAAAACTTTGTCTGCTGAAAAAGTCAATGTATGGTTTGAAATAGTCACCTAAGCAATGGTACAAACGTTTTGATACATTCATGGTGTCAAAAGGGTTCACGAGGAGTCCATACAATAGTTGTGTGTATCATCAAAAGATGTCAGATGATTCTTATGCTTACTTGTCGTTGTATGTGAATGATATGCTTATTACTGCTTGTCGTATGTCACACATTGTGCATATAAAAAAACAGCTTAGTTCCGAGTTTGAGAGGAAGGATCTGGGTAGAGCAAAGAAGATTATTGGTATAGATATTATCAAGAAAAGAAGTGTAAGATCATTACACTTGTCTCAACGAAGATATATTGAGAAAGTGTTACAACGATTCAACATGTTTGATGCTAAGGAAATTAGCTTCCGTTTGCTACTCATATCAAGTTGTCTGCAGCTGGAGCGGTCAAGGACGATGCTGATTTAGAACAAATGTCGAAGGTTTCATATGCAAGTGAAGTTGGTAGTATTATGTGTGCTATGGTATGCACACGTCCTGATATTTCACATGTGGTTAATGTAGTTAGCAGGTACATGAGATGTCCCGGGATAGAATATTGGCAGACAGTGAAATGGATACTTTGGTATCTTAAGAATACTGCGATAATTGGCTTAACTTTTGACAAGACCGATATTGGTGGATCGCTGAATGATGTTGCAGGATTAGTAGTAGGTTTTGTTGATTCTGATTTTGCAGGTGATATGTATAAAAAAAAGATCTATGACAGGATATGTATTCACCCTATCTGGGAGTGCGATCAGTTGGAAAACACAGTTGCAAACCTAATGTAGCTTTGTCTATAATAGAGAAAGCCTACATGACGGTAACATAAGTAGTTAAAGAGGCAATATGATTGCAAGGTTTGGTGTCAGATTTTAGCTTGGATAAGACTACTACAAAATTGTTTTGTGATAGTCAAAGCGCCATACACCTTACAGGAAACCAGATGTACCATGAGAACATAAATATCATGTATCATTTTATTCGTGATGTAATATCAAAATGAATTGTTGATGTGAAGAAAATGTCTACACACAATAATCCAACATATATAATGACCAAGGCAGTATCAGTTTGAAAGTTTAGGGAGTGCCTAAACTGGATTGGTGTTCGCAGTATAAAGTGCATTACTTAGGGGCATTTGGTGAGTCAGAAGAAGAGAAGTTTATTTGTTGATAGTGAAGAAATGATAATCGCCTCAAGGGGAAGATTTGTTGTGTATGAGTCGAATAGTTCCTTGGCAGTATACTATGTCCGGCAGTACAATTTTGTATTTGGGATAGTGTTAGTGTACGGTGTTCGGCAGTACAAATAAGTGTTGCGACTAATCAGTGTTAGTTTTATGGTATGAGCCCATTGGGCATATTATCTATTAAGTTTATTTATTCCATATAAATAAACTACTGGGACTACACAAAAACACAATCTGAAATCTGTAACCCTTTTCCAATCATAGTGAAACACTTTTCTCTGGTGGCGCCCGTGAACGTAAACAATTGTCGAACCACGTTAAATCTTGGGTTCTTATTTTGTCTGTTATTTATCCGTGTTCTATTTTATTTGTGTTATGTGCTCGAGACATTTTGTGATAAATTTCATAGTGATTTATAATAAAGATAGTTAAAATTATTAAAATTTATTTTATACCTAATAAAACAAAGGATCCCGATGATAGTTTTCTAAAAAAAAATCCTTTATGATTTAATAAAAAATTACCGGATTGAGAATTAGATTGACTTGGTGCAAGGACCTTTCATTCCTTACACGTCAACTTATAAAAACGATTCCAGAGAAGACAAAAGAGCTGCAAAGGCAAGGTAGTGAGTTGATGGAGAAGATGTACATCCGCTAAAACAATATCTAATTTGTTGTTCCAGTTCTATTAGATATCGATCAACCTAACTGTTCTTTAAGAGATCTTATGGTTCACATTGAGGGAAACTAATGAAATATTTTGAAGCTGTAAAAATACGAATTGAGAAAGTCAACAAGCGGCGAAAGCCTACTGTTGATATGCGACGTATAATTAAGATCATACTTTGCGTATTAAAGCTTAATGAAAAGTTGTTTAAAGAGTGAGAGAATGATTTAAATGTGGTAACATATTCGTATCAAATAATTTAGGCAAATCCTTGAATTTAGATGCAGATGAGTTGGATTTGAGAACAAATCATTTTTAGGACGAGGGGAATGATGTGACCATTAACAACAATGAAGTGCGTGAACAAATTACATGATGGTCTAATAAGAAGATCTAATGGAATAAAATTAAAAAAATGCATTTAATGGACTCATTATTAAGATTATAGACAAAACGAACATTGACAACTCCATTTAATGTGATACTTATGAAGCACAATCATTTTTTACATATTAAAAAACAAGATAGTCTATGAAATATTTCTTAAAGATTTGGTCAAATAAGATAATAAAAATGAAGCTCAGAAGATCACATTCAACTAAATTAAGCTCAATTAGTAATTATATATATATATATATATATATATATATATATATATATATATATATCGCAGATTTTTTTTGATCTTACATTTTTATTTAATTATATGTAATCTCTATTGAATAAAAATATCAAACTTTTTAACCAAATACAATTCATTTTAAGTAAGAGGGATTTTTTTTTGTTCCTTATGAACTTTCTGGTCTCTTTCTGTTGGATATTAATTTAGTATTGAATCATATTAGTTTCGTATGCTTTAGTGATAATATTTATTTGATCCATTTACAAATCCGTTAATTAAAAAATTAGTAAACTCAACATGTAGATGGATGTGATTAAAAAATTCAAAATGAGATTTACAACTAATGACTACATAATTTGACTACAATAAGCATTTAGACATCAAAATTTTCAATAGGTTACGATAAGTCGTTGAACGAAAATTTCAACTTTGTTAAGTTCTATTTGAGATGCGGTATGCTGGTTGTTATCGTAGAGTGATAAATTTGGAATTTTTAAAATACATTTCGATATATGTGACATGTTTATAAATACAACAAAATACTTTTGTATATGTAAAAATATATTAAAATAAGTGAAAGGATTTTTTTTAATTATTTTTTTTTTGTATTAAATAGAATAACCGTAAACCAAATATTAAAACCAACTTAGAATAAATTTTTTTCGAAGGAATACATATTAAGATAAGTCATGTAATATTCGCTAATATAACAATATTATATATGGTCATCGCGACAACACATGCAATATAACATGCAACAACGTACCAATTATCTATAAATGATCTAGTCTACCTCAGACAATAATAAAGCTCGTCACGATTTCGGACATACCCGCTTTCATTTTTCCAACATTATTGTTATTGCTTAACATAACGAGCCATATTTTGCATGGAGGAACCAACCCAAATAATTGTGTTCAATTGTTTAAAGTTTGGAAGATTTTATGTGAGAATTATGATGATCTTTTAAAAATGTCTTAAATCCTACGTAGTCGTGACTCGGCAAAACTATTGACATCACTATTCATCAAAACCAACCCTTTTTTATTCGAGCCATCTGTTTCGATTTCAAGTCTCATCGTTTTTGTGTGTGTGTGGGGGTTTGGATGGTGCTAAATGTTATATACTTAATAAAACGACAACCATTAATTTATATGGTTAAATTAAGGTAGAAGTTTAAACGCGGGAGTAACGAGTTCGTACGAGTCACGAAAACTACAACCGATCCCCGAGCTTTTTGCCGCCAGATTGCTCATACCAACCATCGACATTCTTCCACAACGTCTGCGTTTATGCATTTCGTATGATTTCAAACCATCTCTCTTCAATTCGTGTTTGTATGCCTAGAAACGTCGGAGAAAACGGTGAACGCCGCCAAATATTTGATTGTATTCCAGTGTTTTCCATTTCATATTGTGCCACAAAAGGTATATCCGATTTAGGTTTTTCATTTTCTTATATCGTCTTTTAGGTTTCATAATTCCATTTCTGGCTTTTCATAGACGATTCTTGATTATGCTAGGTATTAATGGTGTAGGTTCGTTTAAAAGAGTTTGTCGTTGGTAACTGTTATCGGAATGTTCAAGATTTCATCATTAAAATCAAAAGTAAAATGTTATAAAGTTAGCTACTCAACTCACGTGTCATGAAGCTATTGCATTATGTCAGTAATGGAAATCCGAGAAGCTTTAAATGTTTGAAGAATATATACCATGGTGTTTTTCTTTCGTTCTTTCAGGATAGCAGTAGTATCAGAGGATAGAGATGACCACTTTCCAGGATATTTGTCTTTCAGCCGCGATTAATCTTCTTTCAGCATTTGCATTCCTTCTGGCCTTTGCTACACTAAGGCTTCAGCCACTCAATGACAGAGTTTACTTCCCGAAATGGTACCTGAAGGGGATACGAGGAAGCCCAACACGCTCTAAAGGAATTGTTTCTCAATTTGTTAATTTGGATATCCAAACGTATTTTCGATTTCTGAACTGGATGCCTGCAGCACTGAAAATGCCAGAACCGGAGCTTATAGATCATGCAGGACTTGATTCTGCTGTATATATTCGCATTTATCTTCTCGGGTTAGTTTTTTACATGATACTGCTATCTGCACTTCAAAAGTTTTGCTTTGCCTTTCTCTATTACTTGCAGGTGATCCCTCGTGATTCTCGGGTCCTTAATTTTTGGTGTTGTATCATGAATGTATACTATTATGCGGACGTTTCCTAAAACTAATTTGAAAAATTATGATTTGGACATCAGGCTTGCTCCCTTTTGTGAGGTTGATGATACATAAGTGCATTATATATTAGTTCTGTCTGAGGGAAAATATGCATTACTATTCACAACACTTCAGGTTTTAGTATTTATAGTTGTCTTATTATAATGGTGTAACTAATGTGTGTTGTCAATATGCAGCTTGAAAATGTTTGTCCCCCTAAGTGTGTTAGGCTTATTGGTTTTGGTGCCTGTCAATTGGACGGGGAAAACTTTAGAGAAGATTGAAGATTTGACATTCAGTAGCATCGACAAGTTGTCAATCTCAAATGTTCAACCTGGATCGCCAAGGTGAGGAACAATTGTCTGTAAATCTCAAAAATATGTAGCGGCGTCCAAAATATGGTTAAGTCGGCGTTGCAGATATAAAGAATGTGACCTAAAGCCATACAACCTATTTTTAATATTCTGGGTGGGGGGCATTGTATTAGCCTATTTGAAAATCGTAACCTTTTTAATAATATAAAAGTTTCAGTTCAAACATCCAATGAAGAGTTCCAATTTTCTTACATTGACATTAATCCATTGAAGATTTTGCTGACAATGGTTAGATAGTGATTAAAAGTCACCCAACTGTCCGTGGCAGTAAGTTCTTAAATTGAATACTGAAGAAAGCTCTTGAGTATTTCATTTTTGCCTGTTTTTACTTTGTAACAATTTATTGGTTTCTTCTGGAATTTACTTGTACATTAGTTATGAGCATTGGAGATAACGAATTACAAAATCTTTCCTTCCAGGTTCTATGGACATATAGGTATGTCTTATGTCTTCTCGTGTTGGGCATGTTACTCATTATACATGGAATACAAGACCGTTGCTGCTATGAGGTTACGATATCTGGCTTCGGAAAGTCGCCGCCCTGATCAGTTTACAGTGAGTTTGGTTTGATCTGTGTAATTCTCAATGAGTTTATGCCTCTAATATATAGATATGCTAACTCTTGTGTTGAAAAGACATTGGCACTATTTGCAGCTCTTTAACTATGTGTACAGATCAATTTTCTGCCAATGTGTGAAAAAATGCATCATAGAGTTGCAGTCTGTTAGGTTTTATATAAAGCATATACTCTATGCTAAAAGATTTTGCAATGTCATTTCATATTTAATTTAATCACATGACCAGGTGTATATTTCATCCAAATTCTCAAGCCATTATTCACTTTCTTTATCGAGCTTTATAGTTACATCCAACTGCAGTACAGCGTTTACTCATCTTTTTTCACAAGATTGAATATTGTTCTGCTTCCGTCCTATTCAACATATCATAGACGCCACAAGTTTTAAGAAAGGCAACGGTGTTGTCTCAAATCATTACACATTTAAAAAAATATTAGCTGTATTCTTTTTTATTTGGTTATCTTTTATATTCTTCATGACAACGCTCCTCTTGCTTGGGATCTTGATATAATAACTTAATATTTAATAACGTATCTAAATTATATTTTTATTTAGTATTTTTTTCATTCTCATTATAATCAATATTGTTTAATCATAGGTTATTGTAAGAAATGTTCCACCAGATCCTGATGAATCAGTTAGTGAGCATGTTGAACATTTTTTCTGCGTAAATCATCCCGACCATTATCTTAGTCATCAGGTATGTTTTTTTTTCATATTTCGTACACGGTGAAGGAACTAGATTCAAAATAGAGTATATATGTATATATATATATATATTAATATATCATTAGAGATACATTTTTTTCTTATTCTCTTGGTACTTTAGTTTTGAGGACTGAAAGTAGAGTATCTGTTTTCTCTTGGATGAATTGTGTGATGTAATTGCATACCGTAGAGATTCCCAAATTGGTTGCTACAAGCTGAATTGGTTTATTTATTAGAGTTCACTGTACAAACATGCTAGGTTGTCTACAATGCAAATAAACTTGCCAAGTTGGTTGCAGCAAAAAAGAAAGTTCATAATTGGTTGGTATACTACAGAAATAAATTTGAGAGAAATTCTTCATCGAGACCAACCACAAAGGTACTTCCTTTGCATGGCTTTTGTTTAACTGGTTCCGGTGTAGATATATTTTTAGTGGAAATTTCATTTATCCTATTTACTGGTACTAATTACAATATCTTCACTTTAATATCTTATTGGTTCCATTTAGACAGGCTTTTGGGGTCTCTATGGACCTAAAGTGGATGCAATCAATTTCTATGAAACGGAAATGGCGAAAATGATTGAGAATGTATGTTCTTATATGTTATTATTATGCTTCACATGTCGTACTTTGTTTCCTTCAATACTTCCTCAATATGTCTCTGATATTTCACGTCACTCCATTATTTTTTGTCAATCTCGTCCTTATTGTAATTGTTACTGTAAAAAATTGAAGCATTTTAGACCATAGTACTTGTCAGCATTCAACTTTTGAATGATGAACAATGAGTTTCAACCTTCACCATGAGCTTTCTTCGTTTTGGAAGTTATTTGGGCCTAATGCATTTATATGTCATAATTATGTAGGAGGCTATTGAAAGAGAAAGAATTGTAAATGATCCAAAAAGTATAATGCCAGCAGCATTTGTCTCGTTCAGATCTCGGTGGGGAGCAGCTGTCTGCGCTCAAACTCAGCAATCCAGTAACCCTACTGTTTGGTTGACAGAATGGGCTCCTGAGCCACGGGATGTTTATTGGAATAATCTCTCTATCCCTTATGTCGAGCTCAGTCTTAGAAGATTGCTAATGGCTGTCGCTATCTTTTTCCTCGTTTTCTTCTTCATGATTCCAATAGCATTTGTCCAGTCCTTGGCCAACATTGAAGGAATCCAGAAAGCTTTTCCTTTCATGACACACTTAATCCAAATGTAACTTCCCATATCAAAATATGACATCATGATGCGACTAGTCGATGTTGTTTATCAAGTAAAGTGTCTTTGTGGACGCAGTAAAGTAATGACATCCAAAAACCCAAAATTTAAACCCACATTGAACTAAATATTACCAACGTTCAGGCACATACTCAGTGACTCGCGTGCTGATTAGTTATTCCAAAAAAAGTCATGCCTACTTTTAATCTTTTGGACTGAGTACTTTCACCTAAAAAACTCAGTAGAAGTTTTGTATGGACATATATGGCTTATACTGAATGATGCAAGTATGTTGCTGTCATAAGAAAAAAACATTTGAGAATCTCATTAGCATTTTTTAATACTTTTGTAGTGTTGCAACTGTAGTTGGTTACTAGTTTAAATTTTGGCTATTTTATATTATGTTCCTAATTTGCAGGAAAACTGTGAAGTCTTTCATTCAAGGATTTCTTCCTGGAATTGCACTGAAAATATTTCTTATTCTACTTCCAACAATTCTTATGATCATGTCTAAGATAGAAGGCCACACGTCACTCTCTTCTTTAGACAGAAGGTCGGCTGCAAAATATTTTTGGTTCATACTAGTCAATGTTTTTCTAGGAAGTCTTATCACTGGAACAGCTTTTCAGCAGTTGCATTCTTTTCTTGAGAAGCCACCAACTGAGTATGTTTCTATCTGTTTCTCTATACAGCATGGTTTTGCTCTTATTTCCATCTTTTTGTTAGAAGGCAAAAATAGACTAAACCCTAGCTTATGTGCCATGGGGAAGTAAAAACAATTTTTTAGATTAGGAATCAAGATTCTGGTTTGAAAATAATCTTTTCCAGTCATATATTGATATTCGAGGATTGGAATCACGTTGTATGTATATGTTGATAGACTAGCTATTATTGGTCTTTGTACTACTCCACATTTTGTTTTCAGTTTTGCTAAATTTGTTGCATCTAACCATCATTTCTTTGTAACATATAAATTATTTTGTGATCTATAATTATCATATAACATGTAATCTGCTGGGTATTCAGGATTCCTAAAATTGTTGGTGTTTCCATCCCAATGAAGGCTAGTTTTTTCATTACATATATAATGGTTGACGGCTGGGCTGGAATTGCTGCAGAAATCCTCAGACTTGTACCACTGATCATGTTTCATCTGAAGAATACGTTTTTAGTTAAGACAGAACAAGATAGGGAGCAAGCCATGGATCCTGGTCACTTGGATTTTGCAACAAGCGAACCTCGTATACAGTTTTATTTCTTATTGGGTCTCGTCTATGCTGCTGTTGCCCCAGTGCTTCTGCCTTTCATCGTTGTCTTCTTTGGTTTCTCCTATGTTATTTTCCGTCATCAGGTATGCTTCCTAATTGCGTGCAGCGTGCTGTTCGAATTCGACACCTTTGATTTTAGTTTATGCTGAACCAATACTCAAAGTATGATGTGTTCCTCCTCCACACCTGCCTTATAATGTATTTGCAACTATATTACTTACTCATGGTTCCTTACCTAGCAAATAGGGTTCATTTCGAGACCCAGTATGTTTCAGATACTGCTCATTTTGAACGATATTCCTTTATTTCTACTCCTCTGCGCATGGGTAATGATATACTGCACACTTGGACACAAATTTCTCCCTTATGATGGATAGAATGAAGAAAAGGAGTCATGTATTAGTCTAACTAGTTGCAGGGTTAGCCTATGATAGAATAAAGAAAAGGACTCATGTATTCGTTCAAGTAATTGCAGGGTTAGCCTATGATAGAATTAAGAAAAGGACTCAAGTGCGGGCCTTCGGGCCTAAAGCGGACAATATCGTACTAGCGAGCGAGATCTAATTCATACTAATTTATTCTTAACACGGTATCGGAGCCAATTCCTAAGCAATGGGTTCCATCTGCCCCGCGATGATCATGTTGTGCGGTTCCTTCCGCCCCGCGATGATCATTCCGGTGTGTTTTCATACTGCCCTAGTAATGATCTTTTTGTGCGGTTCCTTCCGCCCCGCGATGATCATTCCGGTGTGTTTTCATACTGCCCTAGTGATGATCATTTTGTGCGGTTCCTTTCCGCCCCCGCGATAATCATTCCGTGCGGTTCTGTCGGATCAAGTTTAAGGATGAGTGTTAGAAGAGTTAAACTTGATCATATGCCACATCGCTTAAATATAAAATAATGAATAAGTGAGGCCACATCTCAACCAGTACTAAGGCTTTTAGGAGTGTAATGAATTGATACTAGTACTTTTAGTCATGGTTACTTTTTTTCCTTGGCTAGGTTATCAATGTCTACGACCAGAAATACGAAAGTGGCGCTAAATTCTGGCCAGACGTGCACAGACGCTTAATTTTCTGCCTAATAATATCCCAGCTTCTTCTGATGGGCTTGCTTAGCACAAAAAAGTTGGCAAAAGCTACACCATTTCTCCTTCCCCAGCCTATTCTAACCATCTGGTTCAGCAAATATTGCAAGGGCCGCTTTGAGTCTGCATTTTCTGAATTTCCCTTACAAGTAAGTTGGATACTAGAAAGAAAAAGAAAGAGAGGTAAGATTTGACAAGCAAATGTAGTATATACTAACGTCGAGTTTTTATATAAGAACAGGACGCTATGGTGAAGGACACACTGGAACGAGCAGTAGAACCAAACCTTAACCTGAAAGAGTATCTGCACAATGCTTATGTACACCCGGTTTTCAAGGGTGATGAGCTGGACAAACCACAGGCAGTGGACGAAGAGGAGAACAACCCACTTGTTCCTACAAAAAGGAGTACAAAGAATAGTATACAAAACTCCGAGACCAGTAGTATTGATGCTCCGATATGATCTGTGTTATATAGAAAATGTTCGATTTTTTCCATTCTATATATTCTCCAGAGGAAAAATGTTCATGTTTGATAACCCTTCTCGATATTTTTCCTATGTACATAGATATTTGTTTACCAAAAAGTTTGATACTTATTTAGTTTCTATTGTATAAATTTCGAATTGCAATTCAATTGAAATAATGGTTAGAATAGATATTTAACAACAAAAATATTTTTATTTAAATATAATTTTATACAAAAGAATAATAATATTATATAAAATGTTTTTCTGTTTGTTTTTATGATTAACAGGTAATTTATTTGTGGGTTATAACTTTATTTTATTTAATTATAATTTTTTTTAAAATGAATTACTCGTAAATATTTAGTCAATTTTTTTATTAACATCTAAAATCTAAAATCGGTAAACTATCCATGAAGAATTAGAGGGTCTGGATCAAGGTGAAAAACCTAGTAAGAATTTTTTTAGTTGAACTGAATATCATATTTTTTATTGTTTTAAAGTTTGTATTTACAAATCGTAATTTGAAAAACAAATTCGAAAGTACCACCGATTTTATTGTTTAAGACGAATAAAACTAAATCTATGGATGATATTTTTTTTTGCCAGTAGTAGCATGTGAGATGAGATATAAAAAAACATGCGAAATCATACATAAAAATACATACAACACGAGACATAATAAATCACGTTAGACTAGACTTATTAAATCATGCGAGACCAAACATAATAAAGTTAAGAGACCAAACATTATAAAATCATGCGAGATCGGACATGATAAAATTGAGAGAGTTGAGAGACGATGCGTATTAAATCATGGGAAACCAAAGATGATAAAGTTGAGAGACCAGGTATTATTAAATCATGCAAGACCAAATATGATAAAGTTCAGAGATCCGACATTATTAAATCATACAAGACCAGACATGATGAGAGTGGATAGATGTGGGACTAAACATAATGAAGCTGAGAGATGTGAGACATCTCGATGATAAATGCGAGACGAATGTTATTAGGTCTGGTGCACAAAAAAAAATCTAAAACATATCATCAATGGATCTAGTTTTGTTCGTCTTAAAAAAGTAATGCATGTCTCACATTATTTATTATGTATGGTCTCGCATGATTTAATGATTGTTCGCCGTAAAAAAACAAAGTCGATAGTACTTTCGAATTTTTTTCCTAACTCCGGTTTGAAAGATATAAACCTTTAAAAAAGGTAAAAAAGAGAAATTTTGGTTAAAAAAGGAGAAGTGGTTATGTGACTTAGAATGCATAGTGAGTACTTGATATATTATTAAAAAATTGGATATCTATATTAATGGAGTATTATTCTTTGAAAAAATATATAAAAAATATAAATATATATATTAATAACCATTTGTATATTGGAGTTAACCAATAAGTATCTGCAACATAAATGTTTCCAACAATCTGAATACATAAAACACGCACACTCTTAACAATTACTTATTTTTAACTTCTAAAATATTATATTTTCCAAAGCCTAATTTAAAATAATAATAGTTTTAAAAACACATGTTTTTTTTACAAACGAACAAAACAAAATATATCTTTTTGGTGAATTATTATTTTTTCTTATTTACGCAGCAAAATTACATGTATTTTTACATCACGAACACAATCAATTTTGTTATAAAGGTTTTTTAGCATAAAAGTGTACATATTTTCACAGTTATAAAAAATTAGTTGGTTGACACTCAATTAACACTTATTTTGACAAATAAATTTTTTATTTATTTTCTCACACAATCACACTTGTTACGCAACCAAAGTCATATAAAAGCAACCATTATCTTCTTATTTATGCAATACATATTTACACAACTAGAAAAAGTTAGTTGTTTCACACCCAATTAACACTTGTTTTTACAAAAATAACATGTATTTTGTTTGTTCATACTATGAGGCTTATTGCGCAACCAAAAATCCTATTTACACAACTATATGCTTCTTATTTTTATAACATATTTACACATAATTACGCAACTAGACCACAATTACTTTTTGCAACTAAATTATACATATTTTTTCACCCATAACACAGTCAAATTTTTTATAAAGTTGTTCCAACACAAAAATGCTCATATTTTCGCAACAAGAGGTTATATTTTATACTTTCATACAATCATACTTATTTTGCAACCAAAAGTACTATTATGGAACAATTTTATTTTTATTTTTGCAACACATTTGCACGTAACTATACAATTGAACACAATTGTTTTTTCTAGATCTATTTTGTAACCCAATTACACTCAATTACGTAACCAAATTTTTATTAAAGCAATTTCCAAAAATATATTTAATATATCTAGTTTTGTTCGTCTTGTATAAACCAATGGTATTTCTAGATTTTTTAGAGCTATAGTTTGAATGATATAAAAAAGAGAGAGAAAAACGGTTAAATGGTATATTGGTATTAACAGAAATTCATAGTGGTTATCAATACTTTAGTTTTAAAATCAGATGGTTATCTATGATTTATCAAACCTTTGATGTGTATTGATAAATAGTATGGTGTTGGGTGGTTATTGGTAAATTATATTTAAAATCTTATATTACACTCTTTATCTTTTCAAGAGTAATATATCAATAACCACCCAATATCCAATTTATTTACAATAACTATCGAAAGTTTGATAGATTACTACATGGTTTCTAATTAAATGTATTAATAACCACTTAGGCATTTTAAAAAATCAATCATACGTTTTGTTACTATGATCTATTATTAGGTATTCTTTTCTTTTTGATTGATTGTAGTTTTGTTTTTTTCCTTTCGATCAAATTTATTCTGCAATTAGCGATCCATTTTTTGTTTTTCCTTTTGATCGATTTCCTATGTTCTTCTGCAATTGGTGATAATTTGTTTTTTCCTTTGTTCTTCTGTAATTATCGAGCATATATCGATTAAATTGTTTCTTTTTGTTATTTTTGTTTGTGTCAAATTATTGTAAGCTTGTTTCATAGTTTATATGATTGTTTTAGTTATGCTGATTCTTTGATTTCATACATTAACGTAAGTTTTTTGACAATTATTTGAAAATAATAATTTCAGAACAACAAATTTTGGGATTTTTGGTTTTTGGAGGTACGGTTGCACATTCATCTCAATTACTTAATTAGTTAGTGTTATTGAGTTACGTAATAATGTTCAATTTGGCTGCCAATTAGTTAGTGTGCTGGGTTGTAGAATTACGTATATTTTTTGTTGGGTAATTAGCAAAGGCTAATCCATAACTCAAATTAACAGTATGCCAAAAATAATACTAAATTTATTTAGTATCCATATACAAATTTTATAAAAGATAAACAATTAAATTTAATACAATTAATTTACTAAATAAATATACACGATACCTTGTTTATTTTTTATTTTATGTTTTTGTGTTTTTATTCCTCCTAGAAAAATCCAGTAGTTTTTAATATACCAAAGAAGAAAAACCAAATCAATGAAAAAAACTAAAATTATATTAAAAGATAGACAAATTTTCATGAGAATACTAAATTTGTAAACTTTTTCACTTAGAAAACTTAGGGTTAGTAAATGAGACAATTAAACAATTGAAGAAAGTAATTGAAAATAAATAACTAAATACCTAAATACATGAAAATCCTTTTAAAAAGGGAAAAAAAGTTTTGATTAAATGATAAAATAGATTCGAAGGGAAAAAAATTGGAGTTAATTGTGGCGAGAACAAAGATAATAGAATTAATTGTTAATTGTGGCAAGAATAAAGAGAATAGAATTAATTGATTGTCGGATCTCATCTCATGGGGTTCGAACCCTTCTTGCCAGTACTACTAAACATATTTTGGGGATTTAGGGTATGCCATGTGTCACGGCCCGTCCAATCTCCCTCTAGAGACAGTCCGGTCCGCGAGGTTCCAAGGAAGTATCTAGAACATCCTAGAAGATTCCGGAAGACTCTTCACCAGTTCTGGAACATTCCAGAAGCTCCAAACTTCCAGAATGTTCCAGAAGCTGGAATGTTCCAGAAGTGATCTAGGGTCTTCTAGGAGCTTCTCGAATATTCTGGAAGTTTGGAGCTTCTAGAATGTTCCAAAACTGGTGAAGAGTCTTCCAGAATCTTCTAGGATGTTCTAGATCTTCCTTGGAACCTTGCCGACCGGACTGTCTCTAGAGGGAGATTGGGCGGGCCGTGACACATGGCATACTTGGCTACCCCCTAAATCCGCCATAATTAGTAAGTATTGTTGAGTTGCGTAACACATATACTTTTGTTGCGTAATAACTATTTCTTCTTTTTATGTTATGGTTGCGGAAATATGTGAAATTTGGATGGAAAATAGCATGAACTTATATATATTTTTATTTTATTTGTTTATTTGTAGGTTTGCAATGTCTTTACTGGTTATTTTTAACAAAATAATCAGGTTTCCATTTGCCTATTTAGTACTTTTGAAAAATTATAAAAGTATGATTGATTTCGTAATAAACAAGTGATATTGGTTGGTCAAATATCATAAAGTAAAGTACCCACGTTTTAAAAAACATGGTCATAAATAAGAACATGTGAAGAAAATATATAAAATAATATATTTTTATTTTTTAGTTGGATATGTTCTTTATTCCATAATTTAGATAAGAAAATCAAAATAAAAAATAAACAAACAATCTAGATCTAAATCTACACAAACAAATTTTAATTAATAAATATAGGCAACAAAATTTTATTGGACAATACAATTTATTTTGTCTATTTAAACTATTAGCGTGTCTTACAAAAATATGTACAAGAATCCACATCCGTTTTTTAAAGTTATATAAAATAACAAAGTTCCAATGATAAAAAAATCATCAAGATATAATTTTAAACCCCAAAACCAAAATTATAATAAATTTCATGCAATAATTATAATATATATATATATATATATATATATATATATATATATATATAAAAATTCATGCAGTTACATAATTAATGATTAATCATAATGTATATATATTTCAATTTTCAAAATCAAAACATATAAGTAACCAATTATCCAAACCATCCATAAAATATTCAACTATTTTGAACCAAAAAATACAAAAATTAGTACTAAATTGAATAATGAAAAAAAAATAAAACAAACAATAATAGATGAAATTAGTGATGAAACGTACTATGACATTGATAACAACGAAATAAGTAAAACTTTGAGCAAGAAAATAAAAAGAATTAAAAAGATTAAAGAGAGTTTTGATTTTGATATCGAAAGTACTAGAGTAATTCATAAATAAATTCTAATTTTGAGTTTACTTTGTTAATTTGATCGAAACTCAAACTCATCTTAATGAAATTTAGTTTCAAGTAATTTATCATTTCTCCATATTCATAAAAAGTAAATAATTTCATATTTCACAGTTATATTTACCAGTTTTAGTATGAATATTGAAAAAAATCAAATCAAAATTTAATATTATTCAAATTAGTTTTAATATCATCTATATAACATTATTTCATAAAAAATGGTTTAGTTTACCAATTTTATTTTAAATTAATTTTACATAATTTCAAAATCTAAAAAATTAATATATTTTTTACCTTGAAATTGATAAATTGAAATTTTAATATATTTAATTCTTACAAAAATAAATTTTATTTATAATAATCTTCATTTTTAAATTTTATTACTCTTTTAAGTTGTTGTTATCATATGAATCTTGTTCGTTCGATTTCGATTTAATAGGACACATTCTAATTTATAAAAATATTATTAAGCACAAAAAATCCACAATTGTGGACTTATATTTACATCTATATGACATTAATATGAATACAAATGAATCATGTTGGGTATACCGTTAGATTTGTCTCATTGTCACTATATCCCTTTTTGAATATGTAATTCTCATACATTTTGGTGAGGCACATGTTAAACGACAATCCAACCATCACCTAATTTAGAGAGTCCGGTATACAAAAAACTTGTGTTGCCATGATAACAAGAATATATTGATCATCTTCAAACCCACGTACTCGTCTTAACTAACATGAATTCTTGATCATCTTTCACATTTTTATTTTACCACTTAAATTCAAACCAATGTGATGTTTTGAATTATTTGTTGATAAGACTAGTCACACATTGTAATTTTTTATAAAAATATATATTTTATTTGGTTTGACATTAATAATTATTATAACACCATTATTTTGAGTTGTTCTTCTATCATCTCACTTTGCAAGTAAATTTTTAATTTCCCCATTCAAAATACATCTACTATCCATCTAAGAACAAACTAGACTTTTAGTATAATATGGAATATTTTGAGAGCAAAATGATTACATTTACAAATATTAAACATAATAAAAATAAAAATATTAAAATACATTCAAGTGTTCTGATATAATATTGTTTAATCATGTAATAGATGTTTAGTAAGTAAAAACCAATTAGGAAACATTATGCAATATTTTGTATGAAATTATTCGGGTAGAATTGCTTCATTTTATTCTTATGACCCGATACAAAATCTACGATTTCATCATAATTCTGAAGATGACACCAGCAAGCTTTCACTAATTGAATCTTATAAAAATGAACATATTTAGATGAATACCAAAAAACACTGCAACTTTAAATAATATTGTGAGAGAAACAAAATTATTATTGCCATTCATCTCAACACTTTCCACGTACTAAAGTATTAATTTTTACATCTTACAACATGCAAGACACTTGTTAGAAATATACGATCCTCTAATAGATCCTTATAGTATTTATTAAATAACTTTTATATTGCCAAGTATTTTGCATAAAATTAATAATATTAACATAATAAAATTTGAATAAGCCTTATCTATATTTTAAAATATGAGTTATTTTTTTACTTTTCAATTGAAAATTGCACTGGCATAACCAACAATCCGTCTTCTGCTAAATGTATCATTACATGTAGCATTATATAAAATAATAACGGGGTACAATTATTTTAAACTACAAATTATGATAATTAGATTATCCTTGAGTTTTGTATACATCTTCTTTATTTAATTCATTCACACAAATTTGAGCAAACAATTACGATAATGCAACAATAGTCCAAACTATGTCTCGTCCCAAATAGTATCAAATACCCCATTTGAAAAAGTTATTACAATAATATATGACAATCATAACTGTTTAACCCCGACAGTTTTATGTCGTGATATACATCTTCTTTATTCATATTCACACATTGTGATATATTTGCGGCGTAACCATACACGTACCCTATCATTTTAACCAATTAAGAAAGCTTTCCTATAATTTAGTTTTAATGTATACAACATATGTATTTTGACATATTTGTCTTCTACTTTAATTAATCATAATTATTTTTGCATATTTACCCATTCTAAATATTGGTTGGTTTTGAACGTGTCTTATTTTTTCTCTTAGATGTTAAGTATTGCATATAGGGTCAAGCTATGCATACCGAAAACTGGTTTAAGTTTACCCAATTTTGAGCATTTTTGGTATAAATTTACCCAATTTTAGACAAAAATACCCTTTTGGGGTATATAAGCCTTTTCTTTACTAAATCCCTCCACCTCATTTTCTCTCTAGCACTCCATATTCACTCCATATTCACTCTTACTTCTCTCTAACATATATTTTATTTCTCTCTAAATTTACGGCGAAGTAAGTACTTTTTAGATTTATTTTTTTGTTTGATTAAGGATTTTTGATTGTTTAGATATTTATGATCTTGTTAAGATTTTTAGTGAAAATCATAGATTACCATTAGGTTTAATTTCAAAATTAGATTTAAAGATTAGATTAGGAAAAAAAATCATTTTTTTTGTATTTTTGGTCATTTTCCAGCCCAAAAATATTGAGCTTATGCATGGGCGCCTTACGCACCCCACCGGTGGGTTGGGGCAACTTTTGTCTTTTAAATTCTTAATATTTTTTTATAATTAAATCCTTAAAATTTTATTTTTTTTAAACTAGCGTCCCAAAATTTATTAATTTTTTTCAAAAAGTTTGTTATTTTAGTTTTTATATATTTAATGGTTATAATAACTTTAACTTAAGTGTTAATTATATAATTTTTGTGACTAACCTTAATTTTTTTTGTTTATTTTAGGTATTTGATCAGGCAGTCTCCTACATTCGAAGATCGTTTTTTAGTTTTTTTAAATACTTATGTATATAATTTAAAATTTTATTTAATTTATTTATCAACATTTTATGTATTTATAAATTAATTAATGTGATTTTTTAAATTGAATTTTAACTTAATTATTTATGTATCCTCATACATTAAAAATAAATAAATACACTCAATAAATAATGGGATGAGTTTAACAAGTTATATATATATATATAAAAGTATCTAAAATATAAATATATTTAAACTTTAATAAATAAAATCTCATATAAATTTAATAAATATATATAGTAAGATACAAATTATATATATACATTCTCCAGATTTCTACTATAGAAATAGTCTTTTAGGGAAAAAAACTTTGGATTTGAAAACTTTGAAGATGGAGGTGATGACAATTTCCCCAAATGATCGAAGATAAAAAAATATAAATAGTTGCGCTCTAAACTTAAACGATCCAAAATTTTCAAGGAATTTTATTACAAAAAATGTAAAGGTTACAAAAATATAAAGGAGCTTGACCAATTACAAGGAACAAAATTTAAATAACGAAATAAGAAAAACAAATAAAATTAAATATCCCGTTCTTCTAAAGTGTGCTTGGCAATGCACTTTGCTGCGAGGTGAAACACCAAACAAAATAGGTGTATGTAAATGCACACAAGAAACTGATTTTTGGACAATTTCAGGTGAATAAAAAGTTTTATTCTTCGACATGGAGACGATGATACCGGATTGCCTAGTCGTTTGGAATCCAAGGTGAGCAAGATTTTTCGATCTGATCTTTCAAAATTCACTCGCCGTCCCAGGAGACTTTGAATTCAAACCAGCCCTTCAAAGTCTCCTTGATATCCTCATATACCTCTGGAACTTTGAAGTCTCCTCGATTTCCTCAGATACCAGGCTAAACAACAAAGAAAAAACTTTTGGGTAAGTATAAACGTGTCTGATTTGGGGAGATATTAGGGTTAGTGTCAATTGGGGTCTGATTTGGGTAAGTGTAAACAGGTCGGATTGGGTTATATTGTAGTGGGCTGAGCTAGGTTATATTGAGTTTCAGGTTGGGTTAATTAAATTAGGGTTTGACCCGGTCCGTTTATTAAGTTAGTGGGTAAATGATAAGTTTTTTAGGTAAATTGTAAAATTTGAAGGTAAAAGGTAAATGTGACATGGCAGCTTACTTGGAATGCTAAGGGGCATTTTTGGCAAAAAAAATGGGGGGACCATTCTTGCAACAAAAACTGATGTCACGTGTCAAGCTCTCAGGCTTCACATGTGCGGAGGGACTAAAAATGCAAATTAAAAAAAGGATGGGGATGAAATCTATGCATGGTTGAAGGAAGTGAACCAAGTTGATACAATTGGTAAGCATGGAGGACTACAAGTGCTTTTTAGCCTAAAATATATTATTTTATGATTTGGGTATATTTAGGATATACTTAGTGTTTTTTTTACTTAATGTCAATTCCGTAATTAAATGGATGTTCTAGGGTATTTTTGTCATAAAAAAAGTCTAACTAAAATCAACTGCGTTTTTTGGGTAAACTTAAAACAGTTTTGTGTATATATAGCCATACCCATTGCATATATTTTTTCCAACATGTATTACATTTAGATTGTGTATATTCTTTAACTTTGACCAATACTTGAACTAGAATTTTTTTTACCTATCGAGTTCATATTAAAAGTAGGCCCTAAGTTTGTTTTATTGTTTATTACTTGGGTGATTACCAATTTAACCAAAACCTAATTGATTAACATATTCTAATAGCTCATCACCTAACCATTTCTAAGTCCAGATTTTCTTCTTCTTCTCTATTTTTTACATATATATTATTTATATGAATCGTGTAACTACCAACAATGGCTTATATAACAAACTTTAACGTCGTGTCATCCCAAAATGACATCGTTGAGACAAAATTGATATGTTTGATAGCCTTCAGTAGACCATGTTGATAATATTCCGTATGAGAGAAACTTAACTATAGTTTACGTGGAAGTTTTTTCCGAAGCAAATAATATGTTTGTAGATTTATTATGAGTTAATACTCGATTCTACCACAAGTCTTTAAACTCACCAATCAAAGGTCAGAGATATACTCTATGGTCTTTGCCATGTGATTATGGTCATGGATCAATAAAGTCCTCATTATTAATTCTTTTTTATACTCTATGGGATTTTTCATGTGATTGTTCTTTTTAATCAATAAAGTCATCACAATGTATTGTTTTTTATACACATTAATAAAGGTAAATTTTAAGACATTATGACTATCGATCAAGTGTTATACTATGTGCTTTGATTATTGAAGAGATTTAATTTATCTGTTGAGTTCCTTGACTAACATAATATTTTGTTACGACTTCGATATAAGTCATGTCTAAAGCCTTCCATACTTCATCATCTGCATAATATCTTAAAATTCTACCACATACACGTTTTTTTTTATTCCAACTCACTTGTTTAGTTGTATACCTTGATATGTACAAACACACCAAACCTGGCTTGAACATGAAATATCATAAAATGTTATTCAAAATTTGTTTCTTGTTTTTTTATAAGATATGCTTATAGCATGGCGTCGTGCACACTAGACATGTTTTTAACATTTTTATTATCATTGTAAAATAAATAAAATTATATTGACATACGTGGATATATTTTATACCTCATTCTGATATCTTTTAACATGTTGCGTGCTTTATAGTGGTTGTATGGTAGTAGGTTTCATTCTGAAAGTATTTTTTGAATAATTCTATAAAATACTCAAGTGTTTTTATACATTTTATAAGTAAACTTTCAATGTAATAAATTTAAAAACGTTGTAACAACTGAAAACTCTATATTATCATGGTGTAATTTTTGTTATGTATGGTTCAAAAGTCTTTCAAGTTTGTTGTCATTTCCATAATTTTATTGTGGTAAATCAAAATGTGTTTCTATTTGTTTTTTGTGTCATTTCTTGCTCTATCACCGTATTTTTATTGATATGGATAAACATCATTATCATATCTATTGTTGTCTCGTTCATATTGAAAATTTTCATACTCTTATATGTATCATTTAAATACGATGAGGTTGAAAAATTATCAAATATTTCCACATGATAAATTTATCGTGTCTACCTATAGGTCATCATATTTTTACCAAACTTCAAAATGGTGCTCAACTTAGTTGTCATACATTTTACACGAATACCAATTTTTATTATTATTAGTAATGATATTTTGTTTTGTACATATAATAAATTAGGTAGAACTGTCTACATATATCTCATCACATTTTTTTGAAATATTTATCAAAATTTGTAACCATATTATTCATGAAACTATATGTAATATTAACAAAACATTAAACAACATATTATTTTTTTACGGGTCACGCTAAAATGAGACCCGTTCTGTTTAAAATGAGACCCCGTTATAATGCGACCCATTTTTCTTAAAATGAGACCCTAATTATTTATAATACTGCCACTCATGAAAGATTTTTGTTTTTATATGATGGGGGAATTTTAGTCATTTCAAGTACAAAAAATTGATTTCGAGGTCTCGTTCTAAGAGTAGGGGGTCTCATTTCAGCGTAGCTCTTTGTTTTATATATATTTATAAACTTAATATTTTTATAAGGGGTGGTTGACTATTTGAGTTTAAAATAGTTTTAATATGACCAATTAGGATATGCTAATTTTTTTTACTCATTGGATTATTGTTAAACAAAATAACCCTAATAACCCTATGTAAAATAGGGTATATAGCTTTTTTCTGAGTTTAAATTAAAATCACGCGTTACTAAAAAAAATATTTCATTCAAAAATAATAATAAAAAACCTATATTAAAATCAATTCTGCTAATTTTAAAGTACAAAACTACATATGAAGAAGAATCATGCGGATACAGGATACAAGAATAAATTTAACCAACTTTTATAGCTCATCAAAAACAGGTATGCATTGTTCATGAGTTTTGATTAAGAATGTGTTTGCCTGTTACAAGTGATTATAACTTTTAATATATTCTAGGAAAAGGTTTTTGAACTTTTTGTAATTTTTTTGTGTTTGATAGGTTTTATAAATAAATGTTAAAAGTTCTTTGATATTTTTGCAACAGTATCTTAAGCTACGTATTTTATAAGTTTTGGTTACGAATATAATTGCATGTTAAATGTTCTTTGAAATTTTTTCAACTCAATGATACTCTTATTCTTGTAACCCAATGGTTATGTTTTAATAAAGTATACTTATTTTATTTTATTTTTATTATGCACTAAATGATAATAAATAATTTTTTAAATATTTAAAGGCAACCAAAATAGAATTTGCGTTTTTAATTTAATAAGATTTTACATTTAACTACACGCAAAATAATAAATTTTTATTTTATTAATAGAATTAAGCTACTTTATAAGTTGGAAAAGAGAACCGTTAATAGACGCATTGGTTTGGGCTTGGGCTGCATTGGTTTCGGGTTACAACCGAAAACCCTAGTAACGTTAATAGACGCTAATGCAACAATCAGTCACTCGACATTCTTCTTGCTCTTTCGAAAATATTATATTGCCTAGACAAAATACTAAAGACCTTATCAAATTCCAGTGGTCTTAGTTTTTCTAGGTTAGATTTGACCGTAAAAGGCTGGACGTCCTTAAAAATTCGATGTTGTGCTTGACTATGGGAAACCCAAGCATACATGCTTTTATTCAAACCATAGCCATCCAATCCTCTCTGTGCAAGAGATGCTCACGACACCACGATTACTCTTAATGTATTTTATTTTTTAAAATATTTATTCTATTTTATCGTGAAATAGTTTTTGAAATTTAGTATAAATAATTGTCTAAGGAGCGATGAGTCCCCTTCGCGTGGGATCATTCATGAAGGGAGCTTTCCCGTGAGGTTAGTTAGTGGTTTTTGCATTTTATCCTAGTGAGTTTTGATTTTATTTAGATCTGGTTGTCAAATATTTACAGATCAACGTCCTGGACTTTATATATATTAAATTAAATTAAAATAAAACAATAGGAATAAGATTTATATACCTTAAAATTTAGTAATGTAATTGTTAGTGATATAAATTTTTATAATATATAGCCCTAATATAATAGAGATATCTACTGATATAAATTTTTATAATATATATTTATAAATATGAACGTCTAATATATAGGATAGTATCCCATAATACGATTAGCATATATTTATAAATACGACATCCTCATATTTAGGAGTAAAAAATGGATATAAAAAAGAGAAAATATATTAATAAATACAAAAATCTAATATATAAAAAGGATATATATAATATTTAGGAGGAAAAAGTGGATATAAAAAGAGAAAATATATTAATAATATATATATATATTTATAAAAGAATATATAGGATAAGGATAAGTGGGTGGATATAAAAAGAAAGAAATATATTAATAATATATATTTATAAATAAAAACGTCTAATATATAGAATGAATAAGTGGGTATAAAAAGAAAAATATATAGGAGAATGATAAGTGTGTATAAAAAGGAAAATATATCTTAAAATTTAGTAATGTAATTATTAGTGATATAAATTTTTATAATATATATAGCCATAATATAATAGAGATATCTACTGATATAAATTTTTTTATGATAGTATCGCCTAATATGATATGTATTAATAATATATATTTATAAATAAGACATGCTTAAAAGTGGATATAAAAAAGAGAAAATATATTAATAATATATATTTATAAATATGAACACCTAATATATAAGAGAAATAAGTGGGTATAATAAGGATATATATAATATTTAGGAGGAAAAAATGGATATAAAAAAGAGAAAATATATTAATAATATATATTTATAAATATAAACAAGTGGGTATAAAAATGATATATATAGGATAAGGATAAGTGGGTATAAAAAGGAAAATATATAGGATAATGATAAGTGGGTATAAAAAGGAAAATATATAGGATAATGATAAGTGGGTATAAAAGGAGAAAATATAGGATGCATAAGTGGGTTATAAAAGAGAAAATATATAGGATAAAGATAAGCGGGTATATAAGTGGGTATATAAAAGAGAAAATATATAGGATAAAGATAAGCGGGTATAAAAATGAGAAAATATAGGATTCGAATAGGATGCATTAGTGGGTCTATAAAAGAGAAAATAAAATATAGGATGCATAAGTGGGTATATAAAAGAGAAAATATATAGGATAAAGATAAGTGGGTATATAAAAGAGAAAATATATAAGATAAGATAAACGGGTATATAAAAAATAAAATAAAATATAGGATGCATAAGTGAGTATATAAAAGAGAAAATATATAGGATAAGGATAAGCGGGTATATAAAGGAGAAAATATAGGAAAATAAAATATAGGATGCATAAGTGGGTATATAAAAGAGAAAATATATAGGATAAGGATAAGCGGGTATATAAAAGAAAAAATAAAATATAGGATGAAAATATATAGGATATATTTAAGTGGGTATATAAAAGAAAAAATAAAATATAGGATGCATAAGTGGGTATATAAAAGAAAAAATATATAAGATAAAGATAAGCGGGTATAAAAAGAAAAAAAAGAGAAAATATAAAGAAATCCAAATATATAGGATGCATAAGTGGGTCGACCTGTATATCGAACCCATGACCTATTGGTGGGTTCCTAATAATATATATTTATAAATACAAACAAGTTGGTAGAATATAATTGCAACAGTATCTTAAGCTATGTATTTTATAAGTTTTGGTTACGAATATAATTGCAGTTAAATGATAATAAATAAATTTTTAAATATTTAAAGGCAACCAAAATAGAATTTGCGTTTTTAATTTAATAAGATTTTACATTTAACTACACGCAAAATAATAATTTTTTATTTTATTAATAAAATTAAGCTACTTTATAAGTTGGAAAAGAGAACCGTATCACCAATCGGAACTTTTGATATGATTAGACAAAATAAATGTGGAAAAAAATTATACAAAAATATAAGAAGTTTTATGTTTCCGAAAACTAATAATATTAAGCGAAACTCTTCAGATTTTAGGCGACCCATTTGGGCTTGGGCTGGGCTTGGGCTGCATTGGTTTCGGGTTACAACCGAAAACCCCCTAGTAACGTTCAGTCACTCGACATTCTTCTTGCTCTTTCGAAAATATTATATTGCCTAGACAAAATACTAAAGACCTTATCAAAATCCAGTGGTCTTAGTTTTTCTAGGTTAGATTTGACCGTAAAAGGCTGGACGTCCTTAAAAATTCGATGTTGTGCTTGACTATGGGAAACCCAAGCATACATGCTTTTATTCAAACCATAGCCATCCAATCCTCTCTGTGCAAGTGATGCTCACGACACCACGATTACTCTTAATGTATTTTATTTTTTAAAATATTTTTTCTATTTTATCGTGAAATAGTTTTTGAAATTTATTATAAATAATTGTCTAAGGAGCGATGATCCCCCTTCGCGTGGGGATCATTCATGAAGGGAGCTTTCCCGTGAGGTTAGTTAGTGGTTTTTGCATTTTTGAAATCCTAGTGAGTTTTGATTTTATTTAGATCTGGTTGTCAAATATTTACAGATCAACATTTACAGATCAAGGTCCTGGACTTTTTATATATATATATTAAATTAAATTAAAATAAAACAATAGGAATAAGATTTATATACCTTAAAATTTAGTAATGTAATTGTTGGTGATATAAATTTTTATAATATATAGCCCTAATATAATAGAGATATCTACTGATATAAATTTTTATAATATATATTTATAAATACGAACGTCTAATATATAGGATAGTATCCCCTAATATGATAGGTATTAATAATATATATTATACGATAGGTATTAATAGCATATATTTATAAATACGACATCCTAATATTTAGAGTAAAAAATGGATATAAAAAAGAGAAAATATATTAATAAATACAAAAATCTAATATATAAAAAGGATATATATAATGTTTAGGAGGAAAAAGTGGATATAAAAAGAGAAAATATATTAATAATATATATATATATATATATATATATATATATATATATATATATTTATAAATAAATATATTAATAATATATATTTATAAATAAAAACATCTAATATATAGAATGAATAAGTGGGTATAAAAAGAAAAATATATAAGAGAATGATAAGTGTGTATAAAAAGGAAAATATATCTTAAAATTTAGTAATGTAATTATTAGTGATATAAATTTTTATAATATATATAGCCATAATATAATAGAGATAGCTACTGATATAATTTTTTTTATGATAGTATCGCCTAATATGATAGGTACGCCTAATATGATAGGTATTAATAATATATATTTATAAATAGGACATCCTTATATTTAGGAGGAAAAAGTGGATATAAAAAAGAGAAAATATATTAATAATATATATTTATAAATATGAACACCTAATATATAAGAGAAATAAGTGGATATAATAAGGATATATATAATATTTAGGAGGAAAAAATGGATATAAAAAATAGAAAATATATTAATAATATATATTTATAAATACAAACAAGTGGGTATTATAAAAATGATATATATATAGGATAAGGATAAGTGGGTATAAAAAGGAAAATATATAGGATAATGATAAGTGGGTATAAAAGGAGAAAATATAGGATGCATAAGTGGGTCATAAAAGAGAAAATATATATGATAAAGATAAGCGGGTATATAAGTGGGTATATAAAAGAGAAAATATATAGGATAAAGATACGCGGGTATAAAAATGAGAAAATATAGGATTCGAATATGATGCATAAGTGGGTCTATAAAAGAGAAAATAAAATATAGGATGCATAAGTGGGTATATAAAAGAGAAAATATATAGGATAAAGATAAGTGGGTATATAAAAGAGAGAATATATAGGATAAGATAAGCGGGTATATAAAAAATAAAATAAAATATAGGATGCATAAATGAGTATATAAAAAAAAAATATATAGGATAAGGATAAGCGGGTATATAAAGGAGAAAATATAGGAAAATAAAATATAGGATGCAGAAGTGGGTATATAAAAGAGAAAATATATAGGATAAGGATAAGCGGGTATATAAAAGAAAGAATATATAGGATAAGGATAAGGATAAGCGGGTATATAAATAA
Organism: Limnanthes douglasii subsp. nivea; assembly: GCA_036936605.1. NCBI lineage: Eukaryota > Viridiplantae > Streptophyta > Magnoliopsida > Brassicales > Limnanthaceae > Limnanthes > Limnanthes douglasii. The sequence goes on along the minus strand of JAUPFV010000005.1, from coordinate 223,131,366 downwards.
AAAATAAAATATAGGATGCATAAGTGGGTATATAAAAGAGAAAATATATAGGATAAATTTAAGCGGGTATATAAAAAAAATATAGGATGCATAAGTGGGTATATAAAAGAGAAAATATATAGGATAAAGATAAGCGGGTATAAAAAAGAGAAAATATAAAGAAATCCAAATATATAGGATGCATAAGTGGGTCGACCTGTGTATCGAACCCATGACCTGATGGGTACTAATAATATATATTTATAAATACAAACAAGTTGGTAGGAATATAATTGCAACAGTATCTTAAGCTATGTATTAAACTATGTATTTTATAAGTTTTGGTTACGAATTGCATGTTAAATGTTCTTTGAAATTTTTCAACTTAATGATACTCTTATTCTTGTAACCAATGGTTATGTTTTAATAAAGTATACTTTTTTGATTTTTTTTTATTATGTACTAAATGATAATAAATAATTTTTTAAATATTTAAAGGCAACCAAAATAGAATTGGCGTTTTTAATTTAATAAGATTTTACATTTAACTACACGCAAAATAATAATTTTTTATTTTATTAATAGAATTAAGCTACTTTATAAGTTGGAAAAGAGAACCGTATCACCAATCGAGAAAAGAGGGTGTGGTAACTTTTGATATGATTAGATAAAATAAATGTGGAAAAAAATTATACAAAAATATAAGAAGTTTTATGTTTTTGAAAACTAATAATATTAAGTGCAACTCTTCAAATTCTAGGCGACCCATTTGGGCTTGGGCTGCATTGGTTTCGGGTTACAACCGAAAACCCTAGTAACGTTAATAGACGCTAATGCAACAATCAGTCACTCAACATTCTTCTTGCTCTTTCGAAAATATTATATTGCCTAGACAAAATACTAAAGACCTTATCAAAATCCAAATCCAGTGGTCTTAGTTTTTCTAGGTTAGATTTGACCGTAAAAGGCTGGACGTCCTTAAAAATTTGATGTTGTGCTTGACTATGGGAAACCCAAGCATACATGCTTTTATTCAAACCATAGCCATTCAATCCTCTCCGTGCAAGAGATGCTCACGACACCACGATTACTCTTAATGTATTTTATTTTTTAAAATATTTATTCTATTTTATCGTAAAATAGTTTTTGAAATTTAGTATAAATAATTGTCTAAGGAGCAATGAGTCCCCTTCGCGTGGGGATCATTCATGAAGGGAGCTTTCCCGTGAGGTTAGTGGCTTTTGCATTTTTGAGCATTTTTGAAATCCTAGTGAGTTTTGATTTTATTTAGATCTGGTTGTCAAATATTTACAGATCAACGTCTTGGACTTTATATATATATATATATATATATATATATATATATATATATATTAAATTAAAATAAAACAATAGGAATAAGATTTATATACTTTAAAATTTAGTAATGTAATTGTTAGTGATATTAATTTTTATAATATATAGCCCTTATATAATAGAGATATCTACTGATATAAATTTTTATAATATATATTTATAAATACGAACGTCTAATATATAGGATAGTATCCCCTAATATATATGGATTAATAATATATATTATAGGATAGGTATTAATACCATTTATTTATAAATACGACATCCTAATATTTAGGAGTAAAAAAGATATAAAAAAGAGAAAATATATTAATAAATACAAAAATCTAATATATAAAAAAGATATATATATATATATAATATTTAGGAGGAAAAAGTGGATATAAAAAGACAAAATATACTAATAATATATATATATTTATAAAAGAATATATAGGATAAGGATAAGTGGGTGGATATAAAAAGAAAGAAATATATTAATAATATATATTTATAAATAAAAACGTCTAATAGAATGAATAAGTGGGTATAAAAAGAAAAATATATAGGAGAATGATAAGTGTGTATAAAAAGGAAAATATATTTTAAAATTTAGTAATGTAATTGTTAGTGATATAAATTTTTATAATATATATAGCCCTAATATAATAGAGATATCTACTGATATAATTTTTTTTATGATAGTATCGCCTAATATGATAGGTATTAATAATATATATCGACATCTTTATATTTAGGAGGAAAAAGTGGATATAAAAAAAAGAAAATATATTAATAATATATATTTATAAATATGAACACGTAATATATAAGAGAAATAAGTGGGTATAATAAGGATATATATAATATTTAAGAGGAAAAAATGGATATAAAAAAGAGAAAATATATTAATAATATATATTTATAAATAATAACAAGTGGGTATAAAAATGAAATATATAGGATAAGGATAAGTGGGTATAAAAAGGAAAATATATAGGATAATGATAAGTGGGTATAAAAAGGAAAATATATAGGATAATAATAAGTGGGTATAAATAGAGAAAATATAGGATGCATAAGTGGGTTATAAAAGAGAAAATATATAGGATAAAGATACGCGGGTATAAAAATGAGAAAATATAGGATTCGAATGCCAAAAATATAGGATGCATAAATGGATCTATAAAAGAGAAAATAAAATATAGGATGCATAAGTGGGTATATAAAAGAGAAAATGTATAGGATAAAGATAAGTGGGTATATAAAAGAGAAAATATATAGGATAAGATAAGCGGGTATATAAAAAATAAAATAAAATATATGATGCATAAGTGAGTATATAAAAGAGAAAATATATAGGATAAGGATAAGCGGGTATATAAAGGAGAAAATATAGGAAAATAAAATATAGGATGCATAAGTGGGTATATAAAAGAGAAAATATATAGGATAGGGATAAGCGAGTATATAAAAGAAAAAATAAAATATAAAAGAAAAAATATAATATAGGATGCATAAGTGGGTATATAAAAGAGAAAATATATAGGATAAAGATAAGCGGGTATAAAAAGGAGAAAATATAAAGAAATCCAAATATATAGGATGCATAAGTGGGTCGACCTGTGTATCGAACCCATGACCTATTGGTGGGTTCCTAATAATATATATTTATAAATACAAACAAGTTGGTAGGATGTTTATACTCTATGGTTGTATGTGTATTAATTAAATATAAATGGGTATATGAACCTGATGTTTAGAGGTATGCAGAGGAACCTGTTAGTTAAAGTTTGACAGTATGTTCGTAACATTTGGTTGTATGTGCATTAGTTACACGTAAAATGTATAAGCATATATGGTTTAGAATTTTACAATATGTTCATACTGTTTGATTGTATATGTAATAGTTACGTTTAAAAGGTATATGGACCTGTTGTTTAGAGTTTAGCAGTGATCATGTTATTTGGTTAGATGTGCGTTAGTTATGGGTAAAACCTATAAGTATGTACAATTTAGAGTTTGGCAGCATGATCACACCGTGTTGTTGTATGTCCATCAGGCCTAGGTAAAAGTTATAGGCATATGTAGTTTAGGGTTAACAACTTGATGTGTGGTTGTATGTGCGTCAGTGATAACTAAATGCTTAATGCAAATATAATTGTGGTTTTGCTGTATGTTTAAAGTTTATGGTTAAACGTGTACTCTATACATGTACATGTTCAATACGTATATAGTTCAGGTTTTTTTTTTGTATGTGTAAAGGGCGTGGTTAGATGTGTACTATTTATAGGTAAATGTTCAATACATATATAGTCTAGGTTTTGTTGTATTTTTAAAATGTATGGTTAGATGTGAACTAGTTACAAGTAAATGTTCAATGCATATATAATTTAGGTTTTAATGTATGTTCAAATTGTATGGTTAGACATGCATGATACATATATATTTTAGGTTTTGTTGTATGTTTAAAGTGTAGGGTTAGAGATGAATTAATTACGAGTAAATGTTCAATGCATAAATAGTTCATGTTTTTTGTATGTTGAAAGTATGATGAATTAATTATGAGTAATTATTCAATGCATAAATAGTTTGATTTTTTTATGTTCAAAGTCTGTGGTTAAATATGCATTGATTACATGTAAATGTTTAATGCAAATAAATTTTAGGTTTTTTTATCTTTAAATTGTATGGTTAGATGTGTACTGCTTGCTTACGGGTTAAACTTTCATACATATATAATTTAGATTTTATTGTATGTTTAAAGTGTGTGGTTAAATGTGCACTAGTTATATGTAAATTTTCAATGTATATATAGTTTATGTTATGTTGTATATTTAAAGTATATAGTTAAATGTACACTAGTTACAAGTAAATGTTCAATTCATATATAGTTTAGGTTTTATTACATGTTGGTTCTTACAAGAAAATATTAAATGCATATACAACATTTCTTAGCGTAATAATAGTTTTTATTTTATTTTGTTTCTTTATTTGGATTGCAGGTTCAAAATGATAATTTAAGGAAATACTACAAACATAATATGTAAACATTTAGTTGTTGACAAAAAGATAATTTCGGTGATGTAGAAATTTTAATTATATATGATTTTTTTGAAATATAAACTAGGCTTGGCTTGTAGATCTTCGCAAATATATACAAAATTAAATATAAATAAATAAATAAATCGATACATAATTATCTTTCAAACGTATAACTAAAAGTTAATATAATCATAAATTTAGACATTTGGTTGTTCATTTGGTTGTTACGAGATATATGATAACATTTTTTTGCAAAATTATATCTTAATATATTTTTTTGCATTACAAAATAGATTCGTAGATCTCCGCAACCATATAGTAAATTTAAAAACACTATAAATAATTATATAATTATATATTAAACAAACACCTAAATGTTAAGAAATCTAAATCAACATAATTATCTTTCAAACGTACAACTAAAGGTTAATATAATAAAAAGTATTTAGTTGGTGTGTATAAAGATATTTGGTTTTTACGAAATTGTATATTAATATGATATTTTTGCATTAGAACCCTCCTAGATATTTCCAACCATATATGGAAGTAAATTTAAAAACAAAATATAAATTATCGGCCACCTAATTCTTAATATAAACGTAAGCATTTAGATGTTGAATATTTAAACATTTGACTATTACAATAGAAATTTTATTTTAACATTATATTTTTGTATTAGAAACTTGACAAGCATATATTCAAAATTATATAGAATTAAATTCTAAAAACAAATCTAAATCAATATGGCATTACCTTTCAAATAGACAATCAAAGGTTGATATAATCATAAACAATCAACTATGTGTATTTAGACATTTGGTTATTATGAGAAATTCCATAACATTTTTACAACGTTTCATTTTATTATGATATTTTTTAGCATTAGTAACTAGATTCGCAGATATTCATAACCATATGTAAAATTAAATTTTACAAAACCTAACTTAGTGCAATTTAAATATACACTTATATTAGATGTTGAATATTTAGACATTTAACTGTTACGAGAAATATCATAACTTTATTTAGAAATTTTATTTTAATATGATATTTTTTTCATCATAAACTAGAACAGTAAATCTTCACAATCATACATACAATTAAATTTAAAACAAATTCTAAATCAATATAGTTTTTCCTTTGAAGCAGACAACTAAAGGTTAATATTGATGAGGGTATAATTTATTCGACTCGAGAGTCAAACCCCCATCACTACTATATAAGATAGCTTATATATTCTTGATTAAGGGAATGATTTTTGGCCGTGACTTTAGGGTTTTGATGGAGACTTCTGGTTCATTTTCGTCTTTCGCTTATCAAATATAATCACACAAATTTAGGGGTTGTGTATTTAGAAATTTGGCTGTTACGAGAAATGTCACAACTATTTTAGAAATTATATTGTAAGATAATATTTTTGCATTAGAAACTAGATTTGTAGTTCTTCGTAACAATATTTCGTGACCATATATGTCTTCGGAGAGCAATCAACATAAATTAAAACAAGGGTAATCTACCAATAAACACCCGAAATCAACCTATAACTATCCAGAGTTTCAGAAAGTACTGATAACCATCTTGTTTTGAAACTAAATTATTGATAACCACCTGAACTATTTTTAATACCCATCATACCCCTATTTTTTCGATCTTGATCTATTTGTTTTTTTTTCATTCAATTAATCTATTCTTCGATTCGAGCTTAATTTTTATTTCTTCTTTCGATCGAGATCTTCTGCAATTGTGGATCATTTGTTTTTATTTTCTTCTTCATAATTTATTGATAGTTTATTAATAACTATATTATTTTTTATTTTTGGTGTTTTTTATTATCTCGAGTTATTCATTTTGTTCTTATTTTATGATTTTATGATTATTTTAATCATGCTGATTTTTGATTTCATACATTCATGTAAGTGTTCTTACCTATTCTACAAAAAGTGATTTTAAGAAAAAAAAGTTTTTAGAAATTTTGGTTTTACTGTTTTGGTTGCATAATTAACTGTTGTCTGGGTGTATACATACGATCTCGTTGCCAAATTAGTCAGTGCTATGTGGGTGCGAAGTTATGTATTACTTGGTAGCGTAAAAATAAAGTTTTTATGAAAAGTACAAGTATAATTTTGAGTGAGTTTGCGTAATTACGTTGTAAGTGGTTGCGTAAAAGGGTTGTGAAATTACTCTATATTTTGTTATGTAAAAGGATTTTGTAATTGGATTACAAATTTATGTTTTAATTAGTTGCGTAATTACCTTACAAATGGTTGTAATTGTGAAATGATAATATATAAAGAAATGATAAAAGAAACTTAATACTCCAAAAAAAATTGTAGTTTAAAGGCATAATTTTTTTACAAATAAAATATTCTTGTGAATTTAATATACAAACATCTACCATCCATACTTGGGAAACTCCACTTCCATACCGACGGTGAAAGTGTAGAAAATTTCCAAAATATTATATAATTTTAAGGAACCCTCTATGCAGAGTTTATCAATCACAAATAACAACACAATCAATACATACCAGATCATAACACGACCAATACATAGCAAAAGTGCAAAATAATAATAATCAAACTTATGTTATATATACAAGTTTCTGAAAACAAAAACTTTCCGAAATAAGAACAAAACATACAAAACTATATAGTTCTCCAAAAGAAAATTACATTGAAATAGGGTAGCTAAACAAACATACATAATATCAAGATACTTAAGATGTTAATGAGCCAAGGACTTCTGATTTGCAGCACTCTCTTCGTGAAATTGATCACTTCTTCTAGTCTTGTCGATAAGAGGTTGAATACAATTTATTGTATGCATCATCTCTACAATAAAACGATCATCAAGGATATATTAAGTGATGTGAAACCACCTATACTTGCAACACAAGTTGTGTACTGAGGCATTACCGTCCTACGATTTCCTGTCAAAGTTCGTGTGTACCTATCAATGACATACAAATGTGACCGCTATTTTTCTCAATCATTAACGTTAATATGATACCGTAGATTATCTCTTTTCTTGATAGGTCGAGTTGCAATAAGATCTAGTGATTTCTCTTGGATCTAACCAAACTCCCGCATAACTCGATCTAACGGATATACTTTAGTTGTATTCATAATCCGAATAGGATTGTGATACAAGGTAAACTTCTTATCCAAAAAACTCTCTCTCATCTCAATAGAAGGTTGTAAAATCACATGCAAAACAAACAAACAAAAAAACACATAACTAGGTAAGAAACAAATTAGTAAAGTTAAAATTAACAATAGTTACATAACAATACTTACATCATTCTCCTCAAAACCAACAAGGACGTCACTGGTGATGATTATTTTGAATTGAGGGTAATTTCGTCAGGTGTTTTAGAAAGTTTCAAAGGTATTAAATGTTTGGGTGTTTTGTAGTGAGAAATTTAAGCTGTCTGGTTGTATTAAATGTTCATTATCCTCATTAATGAAAGTGGTTGAGTTTATACCCTTAATTATGAACCCATGGGCTTTCGGGTCAATTTGTGAAACTGGGTCGAGTTTAAAGACCCATTAGTTCTTAAGTAGATTAGCACCTAGCTTAGTCAAAAGGTGTTTAATGTTTTAATACTTTTGACCTGTTCGGATAGTTCAGTGGGCAGTTATTGTCCGAATTACCCCTGTCCGGTTTTCTCAGAGAGTGGTGGTGAATAAATCCGGACTCGTCAGTAGCCCATTTTTTAGGCTTTGTCAAAGATCTTTGGCAGGACTAAAAAACTCACTTAGCTAGTAACAACATTTTTCGGATCGCTCATGTGTTTGGTTCTAAATTTATCCGAACGGATTCTTTTTTCATAATTCTAAGAGTTTTTCTTTGGATCGTGGGACACGTGTCGCACTTTGATTCGTTCTACCAGTCATTTTCTTCCTAGAACGGCACTCCCACTAAGCCTAAAAAGCAACTCATGCATTTAATGCTTCTTACGTTAGCGTCGCCTTCAATAATTACCTAAGTCTTTTCGTTTTCTCCTAGGTATCAGTAAATTTTTGCCTCACTAGTATAAATTATCTTCCTTTACCGTTTCACCATATTCAACACTCCATAATTTTTTTTCTCAGAGATTTTTACCTTTTCTCCCGAAAAGTTCTCTTGGATAGTTTTATGTTCACAGCGAGAAACGCTCTTGTGAAAGGTGGTTGGTTAAATCTTTCTGAGCTAGAGAAAGCGGAAAAAGTTGAGCGTGAGAGACATATTGCTGCTGGTCTTCCAGTCTCTCCAAGAAGTAAGTCTGATACACCATCCTTAGAAGCTGATCAAGGATCGTCTTCTGCTAAAAGCCCAAAACCTAAACGTTTATTTCAACCAAACCTCTCGCCAATCCCGTCAGGCTCTTCGGTTTAGGAGTCTCAGCCTTCTTCTGTACAAGAGAAAGCACTATCGAGTGTTAGGAAGCCTTCTCCGCTTATTTCCATGAGATGTGACATTGAGCAATCCCTAGAGAAAACCAACCCTCGCTGGACAACGCGCCTGATAAAAGGCCAAACAACACCTCCGGATAAAGCTTCCGGATTGGAGGCATCCATTATAGCCCCAAGAGACAAACCCTCCGGATCCGAGACAACCAGAATTACTTCTCATACCAATTCCTCCGGAGCTGAGCCTCAACCGGACATCAGACCTCTAAGAGAGACTGACGCTCAATCGTCCGAACAAACTACTGAGCCACAAGCAGGCACTCTTCCATCCACAACGACTGATAAACCTTCCATAATGATGGAAGAAGTGATGGAGAATAGTTTCGAAGAGGCCCCATTTGATACTGAAACCTCCGGGAAAACTGGAGATGTTGCCTCCGAAAAAAAAAAAGTCAAAGAGAAAGTCTGCATGACCCATCCGGATCTGCCGGAGAGCCTGTAGGGCAAAGTGGGACCTTGTTTTTATAAGGTAAATGTGAAGTAACTGCTGGCCATGCAGAACATTAATTATGTCTATACTCATACCGCTGAGCTGGGCCGGATCCGAACTAAGTGGGGGATCCCTGAATCAGTGAAGGTGAGAATACCATTCACACCGGAAACTCCGATGGACTGCAAGCTCAACGAGATCGTCATCTATACTGAGCTATTCAACTGGGGGCTCAGATTCCCCTTGGATCCAGAAATCGTCAGGTATTTCCACCTGATTAAACTCTGTCCAAGCCAACTGAGTCCAAATTCTTGGTATACTCTCCTCGCCTGTATCATGGCATCAAGGCTGTCCGACATTCCTCTCCCAATGGAACAGTTCGCTGTAGTGGCCAGCCTTTGTAAAAACCATCACATCCCATTCTATCACTACAATATGGGAGACATTTTTAAAGTAGTGGATGATATGTTAGAGTTGGAGAAAAATTGGAAGACCCGATTTTTATTCATCAGTGGGACGTGGGAGAATGAGATAAAAATTAAGGCTGGGGTCAATCCTAGTATGCTCACCAGCAGGTGGAAGAGCACAAGTAAGTATTCTACTTTGTTTGTCTTTCTTATTTTGCACAAATTTTATTCCTGAATTACCTCTTCTCTTATTTTAGTATTACCGAAGGAGTTCTCCGACTATTTGGAGAAGTGTTAGACCACATACGCCAAATTAAACGCCTGGGCTGCTAACCATTGGGGGAACGCCTTCCACAACTGCTTTACTTCAGGAAAATTGGTGAGATCCCATCTTTGGAGCACTACGGGCCGAAGAGATCTCACTTGGGAGGAGCTGACTACACCACCTCCTCCGGCTGTTATACTTAAGAGAACAGAGGAGAATGATGACAAACTGGCTTTGCCCTCTAGAGCCAAAGCCCCAAGCAAAATGAAAGGGAAGGGCAAGAAAAAGAAGGCTGCATCAGAGGCTGTTCGGCGTGCTGTAGAAGACATTGCTCCGGAGAACAAGGAGCGCAGACCCAAGGAGGGATTGATGCTACTTTACTCAAAGTAGTTGAAGATGAGAGCATTAGGGAGGCAGGTGGACCTTAAAATCTTTCAAAGCCTCTTAAAAAGGACAAAAAATGGGAGCAAGCAGTGATGAGAGGACTACTAAGAAGAATAAGGTCTCTCTGGGGGATGAAGTATCCTTCGCCCTTCGAGTCTCCACCTCCGGTAGATCCAACTAATCCCACATTGGCAGAGCAGATCCCCACTAATCTACAATCTAGGGAGGGTACCGGAGGGGATATTGATGGAGTAGACATTAGTGGCCTCCAAAATATTGGGCTCTATTTCAACAATTTTGAGAAAGACGACTTTGCTGCCCCCTACCTTCCCCCAAGCTCTTCCAATATGATAACTTTCAATAACAAGTCCTTCACCGTCTCAGGGGAAAATGATGTGGTGACTCACTCTCTACTGGCCATATTCGGCCAATGCTCAACTTCGAAAGGCAAGTAAAAAGTCAGTCTGCCCTCATCAATACCCTCAACACAGACAAGGAAAGTTTGTCTAATGACCTCTTCAATGCCAACCAGAGCATTGAGGTATTGAAGAAGGAACTTGAGGAGTTGAAGAAGGAGAAAAAAAGATCTAGCAACCAAGCTGGTTACCTCGGAGACAGCTAACACAGAGCTTCAAACCAAGCGCTCCGGTCTAGAGAAAGATCTTTCCACATTGAAAGAGGACTTGAAGACTAAGGATGAAGCCATTCACGTCTTGTCCGATGAAAAGACTTCCCTTGAATAGGCTATATCCAAAGCAACTAGGGAGAAGGAAGATTTGGTCAAAGAGCAGGAAAATACAATCCATGCCAAGATTGATGCGTATACCAGCAAGGTGATCAACTCTCTAGAAGTAAGAGATGCAGAGGTCAAATCTGATATGGTACTTCTTGTCCATGAGAAATTTCCGAAGAGAACCCTTGGAGATTTATGGAGATACGTGGAGTATGAAGACCTTCCATTTCACACCATGGTAGATGGTGATATGCATGGATATAGTAGTGGAATAGATTCCTCCACTGATGAAGAAGAAGAAGGTGAGAGTTGAAGTGCCGAACTCAAAAGTCCCCACAAAAAAGATGATGCAGGAACATCCGAAGGGAATAAGCCCTGAGTTTCTTTAGCTATCTTTCCTTATTTATTTTCCTTTTATCTTGTGAACTGTTAAAGTCCTTGGAAGGCCAAGGAATTTTTGTAATCGTGTCCAGTTAATCTTCTTTTTAAACTTAAAGTCCTTGGATGGCCAAAGCGTATTTTATGTTTTAATATTATCGCCCGGTTTTTAACCGGACAGGTATATCTTGCTAAATTTTGCTCTATTTCATACTTGCTTAAATTTAATGGCTAATGTTTAAAAATCCCCTATTTATTTTACAAGTATTTAAGATGAGAGTGTTTAAAATCTCCGATGACAAATGTTAAATGGTCATCATTCCACTAGATTAATCCGATCTGCCAAAGATCCTTAGAAGACTTTAAAGATACTGTAAATCAAACCACTCCGAAAATTTTAAGAAGGCATCAAATTTTATTGAAAAACCCGGGCACCTCATTAAAACCTCTCCGTGCCACCAGGGTAGGAAAGAGTATGCCCCCTAATATTTACAAGGATTTTAAACAAATAAATATTTACACAACTTTCATTCCAGATATAACCGGAGGTGTTCAATATTCCAAGGGTGGTTTAAGATTCTTCCATCTTTGTCTTGAAGCCTATATGTCCCAGGCTTAAGTTTTTCAGAGACCTCATAGGGCCCTTCCTAGTTTGGAGCTAGCTTGCCGAACTGTTTCTCCTTAGTATGTAAGAAGACTTTTCTCAACACTTTGTCCCCTGGTCGAAAATCCATTCTTTTGATTTTGGAAGCAAATCTGCTCCTCATCAAGCCTTGGTAATGGGTGGCTCTAAGATGAGCCTTAACCCTTTTTTCTTCTATTAAGTCCAATTGACTTATGATTGCCACTTCATTAGCCTGTTTAGAAAAATTGTGGACTCTGTATGATGGAAGAGTTTCCTCTACATGAGCAATTGCATCCATCCCATATACCAAGGCAAAATGAGATTCTTGTGAAGCAGTTCGAAGAGTAGTCCGTTATGCCCATAATACTTCTTGTAAATAGCTTGGCCACTTTCCTACAGCCTCTTCCAAATTCTTTTTGAGACCGGATAGAATGGTCCTGTTTGCCATTTCAACTTGACCATTCACTTGTCGGTGGAAAGGAGAAGAAAAGCAATGCTGAATGCCCCTAGAGGCACATAAACTCTCCATATCTTTGTTATCAAATTGTGGCCCACTATCTGTGGTTATCTTTTGTGGAACCCCAAATCTCCAACAAATGTTAGACAAGATAAATTTTATAACAGCTTTTGAAGTAGTTCCTGCCAGGGGGACTGCTTCTATCCACTTGGAAAAATAATCAATGGCTACAATAATAGTTCTACACCCTCCAGATGCCATCGGCAGAGGCCTTACTAAATCCAGTCCCCAACGAGCAAAAGGCACTGGCTCAGAAATCGACTCTAGAGGGACAGCTGGGATATGAATTTCATTACCATATCTTTGGCATGGGTCACATTTCTTTACCAATTCCTTGGCATCTGTCATTATGGATGGCCAATAGTATCTGACCAACAAAACCCTTCGGGTTAAAGCTCTATAGCCACAGTGTGCTGATCCTTCACCATCATGTAGTTCGGATAACACAATTTGGGACTCTTCAATCCCCAAACAATGCAGGAGAGGTCTACTAAATGACTTCTTGTAAAGGATATCTCTTATGATTAAAAAACCATGAGCCCTATGTTTCATTATCCTTGCCACAACTTTTTCCGGAGGCAAAACGCCATCAGAAATGTATTGAAGAAGGGGATATCTCCAGTATTTGGGTTGAACCACTTCTATACTCAAACTTTCCTCCTTTTCTTTGCCATGATTGGGTTGCATGGATGGGCATTCTTGCACATGAATCCATGGGTAGGACTCAGACTAGGCTATGTTTGCCAAGGAGTCTGCTAGTGTGTTCTCCGATCTAGGTATATGCTCATAGCTAACATTTTTTAAGTTAGCTGCCACTTATTTAAGGATGAACAAGTATTTAATCAATTGCTCCTTTTTGGCCTCAGATTGACCTTGGGCATGATGGATAAGAAGCTGAGAATCACTCATTAACCTGACTCTTTTAGCCCCACACAGAAAGGCTAATTTCAGACCAGCTATAACAACCTCATACTCAGACTCATTGTTAGAAGCCATAAAAGCAAAACAGATAGCCTGGTATAACTTATCTCCATACAGAGAGGTTAAACATATCCTAGTAACACAACCCATGGTACTTGATCCACCATCTGTCCGGACAACCCATACCTTTTTAGTTTCCTCATTTGCGGTTTGCTTAGTACTTCTGTCAGAATGGAACTCAACCGGGAAATCAGCAACAGATTGAGCTTTGATCGCAGTTCGGGGGTAAAATCAATATCATAATCACCCAATTCTACTGACCACTTGGTCATCCTGCTTGATATGTCTGCCTTCTGAAAGATATTTTTTAAGGGAAAAAATGTTCGGACGATAATAGAATGAGACTGAAATTAGAGCCTCATTTTTTGGCTGCTATTACCAAGGCTAGTGCTAGTTTTTCAAGCTTTAAGTACCTTTTTTCAGCATCTATCAGACTCTTGCTGATGTAGTACACCGGACGAGGATAACTGTCCACCTCTCTCACCAGCACTGCACTTATAGCACATTCAGACACCGCTATGTACAATATTTCTCCATCAACAGGTTTGTAAAGAGTTTTGGGGGAAGATAAATGCTTTTTTATTTCATTGAACACCTGGTCGGACTGTGGAGACCAGTTAGAAGTCTTTAACACCCTTTAAAGTCTGGAAAAATGGGGCACACCTATCCGAAGATCTTGAGATAACATGATTTAAAGTAGCTAACCTTCCTGTCAACCTTTGCACTTCTTTAATATTTCGAGGAGGATCCATTTGTAATAAGGCATCAACCTGGTCCTGATCAGGCTGTATCACTTTCTCACTTATCACATACCCCAGAAACTTTCCGGATTGCACTCCAAAGATACATTTTTCTGGATTCAACTTCAAATTAATCTTTGCTAAGTTGGCAAAAGTTTCTTGAAGATATGTTAGGTGAAATTCTTCTTCCATGCTTTTTACCATCATGTCATCAATATATAGTTCCATATTTCTCCCAATCTGATCAGAAAACACTTTGTTCACCAACCTTGGATAGGTAGCCTCAGGATTCTTCAACCCCAAAGGTATCACCTTTTAACAATGGAGGCCTCTATATGTAACAAAAGTAGTATGTTCCTGGTCCTTTGGATCCACCTGTATCTAGTTATAGCTGGAGAAGGCATCCATGAAGGACAATAACTTGTTCCCAGATGTGGAGTCTACCAACTGATCTATCTGGGGGATTGGATACAGATCTTTTGGGCAAGCTCTATTGAGGTCAGTAAAGTCGATACACATACACCATTTCCCATTCTTTTTCTTTACTAACACTAGATTGGCTGTCTATAAAGGATATTGAGACTCCTTTATGTGCCCCACCTTGGTAAGTCGGTCAACCTCTTGAACTATGACATTAGATTTCTCTTTAGAGAAAGCTCTTCTTCTTTGCACAACATGTGCAACATCTTTTCGGATGGATAGTTGGTGTGATATAACATTCGCAGGTACTCCAATCACATCAGCATTACACCAAGCAAAAACATGTTGATGGTTTGCCAAAAAGGACAACACTTTTTTCTTCAATTCTGGTCCCATCTTGGAGCCAATTTTAACATTTCTTCCTTCAGCCAGTGAGTGGGTTTCAACTTCTTCTATTTGGTATCAAAACACCATGGGTCTCTCTCGGGTCATCAATTTCACCCTCACCCCCTAGAGGGACCCAAAAACTGCTAATTTTTGTTTATCCGGACTGCCCAAAAAGTTTTAGGGGCAAGAGCAGTTGCATAACATTCCCTTGCTATTTTTGGCTACTCCGGACAACTCCCACTTATCCTTGAACTGCATATTTTAAACATTGGTGAACTGTTGAAGCGACAACATGCATCCTGGAGAGCCGGGATCTCCCAAAGATCGCATTGTAACATGTGGGACAATCTACCACAACGAAAAGTATCCTGACCATCTTCTTGAAATGGCCCTTGCCCAACAAAACCTCATCCTCAAACTCTCCGACCACATCCGCAGAGCTTCATGTGAAGCCCACAATAGACCTGTTCGAATGCTGAATTACTGTTGGATTCTTCATCTGTTTATAAGAACTTAAAAAGAGAATGTTGGTTGAGCTGCCAGTGTCAACCAAAATTCGCCTGATGTCATTGCCCCCAATCGATGCTCATATCACCACAACATCCTTATGAGGACCAGCTATGTCCCTTAAGTCATCTTCATCAAAAAAAAATGAAGGGAAAAGGAATTTAGGACTGGTAGGAGGACATGCCTCCCTCTAACTGAGTAGCCAGAGTGTGAACATGCCTCTTCCTTGAAGAAGGAGTCGGCGCAGTCATTGGGTCTCCCCCAAATATAGTGAGCGACTCAAAAAAACTTATGAGCCCAGACACTGTCTTGGTATGTTCTGTTATAACACCCATTTTATGCTGGGCTGAATCAAGATCCAAATACTCTGATTCCACATCAAATATTTCAAAGATTACCATGGCCCCATCCGGAGCCAATGTCCCTGCATTGTTCGTTGGGCTAGTCCGATGAGCATTGTCAGGCCTATTCCCACTTATTCTCTTGACATACGCTCCCAATTTTCCTCTTTCAATCAGATTCTGCATCTCTTGTTTCAAAGCGATGCAATCTTCTGTGTTATGGCCAATATCATGATGATATTGGCAAAAACAAGTATTACGACTTTCCCTAGGAGATTGAAGCGCTGTCGGCTTCCTAAAATGTACCTCATCTTTTTTTTTGTCATAGATAGTTGCCACATTCTCTTTCAATTCATAAAACCACTCCGGTTGGACACAAGGTCCTCGTTTATTTCTAGACTGTTGGCTCTGAGCTGGAGCTGGGTGAGATTGAGTCTGCTTGGCCCTGTTGGGACTCTGTCCGGCTTCCTTGGCCTTGTATCCGGACTGATTCTGGTTTGGTGCAGCTGGGGCTGAGCTCACTTGCTTGTGCACCCTAGTCTTTTTTGTTTCATCTACATTGATTTGATTTCCCACCTGGTTTAGTAAACCACCCCAAGTCATGGCCTTCTTTCTGGTTACCGAATCGGCCAGATTCCCAGGGTTTAATCCTTGTCTTAAAGAAGTTATTGCTACATGCTCAAAGCAATCAGCTAACCCATTTTTCGTGTTCACAAACCGGCTTATATAACCTTTTAGTGATTCATTTGGCTCCTGGGCACAATGGCTAATAGTGTCTCCATTGCCCTTCACCTCCTTACTTCCAACAAACTGCCTCCAAAAGGCCACCCAAAACGTGTCAAAGTTTATGATGCAACCCTATGGTAGGCTATTGTACCATTTCAAAGCACTCCCCGTAAAATATTGAGAGAAGGCTCTATAGAGAAATTTGTCATCATCATCAAAATTCATGATAAAATTTTTAAACTGTTCCAGATGATTGTCCGGATCCTTGCTCCAATCATACTTTTCCATCTTAGTACTGTCAAACCTCTAAGGAAGGTTTCCGGACAGTATCATGGATGCCAATGGGGATTGTCTCCAATTTCGGCCACGACTAAACACAATGTCTTCATTGGGTGTTACAAAAATACGTGGCTCATCATGGAAAGCGAAATGATCCATTAGCAGTTGATCCACATGCCTGCGGCTATGGCTGTGGCTGTGAGACGACCCTTTTCCCAGATGCCTTTTTAACCTCCCATGCTTGTCCCTCTTTCTTGAATATTTTTTAACAAACTTTTGCTTCTTCTTGGATCCGCCCTCATCACTGTTGGATGACAAGTACTCCTCAAGTTCATCCTCATTCAAGGAGCTACTAGAGGACTCAGATTCCAAGCTCTCCACCGGTTTAGTTCGGTGAGATTTCTTGGAGCTGACATGGGTCTTTTTAGTACTTAAGTGGGTCTTTTCTGATGGGTCATTCTCCATTGGATTGTCAGTATTGTGAATGGCTGACACTTTCGAATTTTCTTTCAAGCCTAACTCCGCCTTTTTAGCAGCTCTCAACGCTTCTATTTTAGCTTTCAACCTGTCTCGTTCTTCGATCGTGTACTCATCATTCTCACCCACCACTTCTACCAAAGGTGGTGGCACTACTTGCTCGTCCGGATTCATCCAAACTGCTTTTTCTTGCTAGTTTTGAATACTAGATTCGGGAACCTTCTTCTCCCACTGTGGTCACCAATTTGGTGATGATTATTTTCAACTGAGGGTAATTTCGTTAGGTTTTTTAGAGAGTTTCAAAGGTATTAAATGTTTGGGTGTTTTATAGTAAGAGATTTAAGCTGTCTCGTTGTATTAAATGTTCATTACCCCCATTAATGAAAGTGGTTGATATTTATACCCTTAATTATGGACCCATGGGCTTTCGGGTCAATTTGTGAAATCGGGTCGAGTTTAAAGACCCATTAGTTCTTAAGTAGATTAGCACCTAGCTTAGTCAAAAGATGTTTAGTGTTTTAATACTTTTTTCCTGTCCGGATGGTTCAATGGGCAGTTATTGTCCAAATTACCCTTGTCCAGTTTTCTCAGAGAGTGGTGGTGAACAAATCCGGACTCATTAGTCACAATACTAAGTCCTTAACCGAACATTTATCCCAGTTAGTTTTTTCGACAACTACCTTATAAACTTGGGATTTGAAATACTATATGAACTGTTATACTGAGGCCAAAAACTTGGAAATGGCCGTCGATCCAACAATCTAACAACCCAGAGTACTAATTAGACCATTGAACGATATCTTTGAAATTCATCTCAAACTCCTATAAATCCACATTGATGCACATGCACCCCATCCTATCTCTCCAAGCCTATCCAAGTGCTCAAAGATAGGAGAAAAAATATATGTATGGATTTTTGGCTCGTGTTGACGAATATGGTACAACCAAACATTAACATTATGTATGCATGTGCAATATGTAAAGTTATAGTATCAGTACGCGTGACATTCAAATCCAAATAATCATCTCCCGTAAATTTCTCCCTGAGAAATTTAAAACCAAACCCAACCCCATCATGGTCCTCCAATTCTTCTTGAATCGCCCTAAAGTGAAAACTCAAATTTGGTATGTTGACTTCATAAATCAATTTATAGTTTGAAACAAAATCATCATGCTTGGCATGCCAAGTTGAGAACTACTCTTGGAGCTCTAGGTTTTAGCTTAGACTCACCTGGTTCATCTCTCTATGTTCAACTTGTTTTAGTTGACAACCTTATAATATTAATATATGTGCATGATCTCATTATTACCGTGAATAATAATGATTTTATTACTTATTTGACACAAAATTTTAACACCAATTTCCAATCAAGATTTTGGTTTCTTGAAGTATTTCGTTGGGATCGAAATATAACATTCTAATAAAGGTTCCGAACCCATTGATACTCCACACGATAGAAAATTGAGGTTAACTTCTCTAGAAAAAGCCCTTGACTACCTAATTATTATCTGAAGCTTGTGAGAAATCTCATCTACTTGACTATCACGACCAGATGTTACATTTGTAGTTAGTTTTGTAAGACAATATATGCACGCATCAACCTTTCAACGTTTATGTATGGTAAATATATCATGCGATATTTGAAGGACACAGTTGGTCATGGAATAGTCATCACCTTTAATGGTCACAATATTTTTTATGGGATATAATGATTCTGGTTGAGTTGGTAATGCACTTGATCGTCGTTCTACTATTGGTTATCGTATGTTTGTTGGCGGTAATATGATGTTTTGAAAAATTAAATAACCATGTGGTTTCCCGATGCAACGTTGAAGCTAATTATCGTGTGATGGCTTTCGCAACATGTGAGATCGCATGGCTTCATAGCCTTTTTAATGGTCTGGGTTGTAAAACATCACTAATATGAAGCTTTTTTGTGATAATCAAGCTGCAATGCACATTCCTTCTAATCTCGTTCATGCAAGAACCAAACACATTAAAATGGATTGTTCACACATTGCTTCTAATCTCGTTCAAGAAAGAACCAAACACATTAAAATAGATTGTTCACACATTCGGCAACAAGTTCAATCTCAATTATTCGACATTTTATATGTGTGTTTTAATGATCAATTGACTGATGTGCTCATCAAAATTTTCACTTATTCAGTTCTATAGGTTTTTTTAGCAAACCTGGATCAATAACTTTTTTAGATCTAGTTTGAGAGGAGTACAGAAATATAGGAGAATATTATATTTATACCTAATCATAAATATTATTTAAAATTGATTAATTTTTTTAATATATTAATTAAACTATGTTTGTTTAATAAATTATTTTACGACTAGATTTATTTTTTAGTTTGTAAATGGGCAGGATTAAACCGAGACTCATTTTTGTTATAACGAGACCTCGGTATATAAAGGGGTTCTATTTTAAGAATTTTTTTAAGCTCTGGAGGTCTTCTTATAACATAAAAAGGTCTTGTTTTAACCTAGCCCTTTGTAAAATTTTATACACTTATGGTATTTACATAATCCATGCAAAACAAGCTCCATTTTTTTTTCAATAAATAATATTGCGCATTTAGATTTTCTTGTTTATTGCATTTATATTTATGTTGTTGGTATTCCAATAGTTACATTGCATATTAAATAATGATAATAGTAGAGAAAACATAAGTTACGTAAGATGAATCACAAACACTATGTATGTATTGAATAGAATAATAATAAGTAAAACCAAATGAAATTATTTTAGTTGAGCTAAAATGAAAAAACTCTCAACATATTTTTAGCAGCTATTAAAACCATGATTATAAAGAACTATACACAATATATTGATCCATGAAAAAAGCTCCAAGAAAGCATCTCCCTTTCTTGAACCCCAAGAAAGCAAATTTATCTTTTAATCTTTCATCCTTCCTCATGTCTTCTTCCTCTGTTTAAGATTTATTTCTTCTGCTATTCCAGATGAAACACTTTCCATCTTTATAAGATGCATACAACTTTTCGAATCAAAATCCACAAAACAAAGAAATTGGCAAAAACGGCAATGGAGAGACAACTAAATTCTACGTAGAAGCATTGAAGCCCAAACAACAAATGAGAGATCAACACTTTGAACCTGAAAACATCTGTGTGAAACATACACATATTTTTTTACAATATGGATTTTCTTGAACACCTAAAATATGAAACCAAATACACCTTAGTGAGAAAGTTTGCTCTTGGTGTTCCTAAACCAAGATTCTTTTGGATATTTTTTTTCAATCTTTCAGATTTGAAACGGACTACAGATATACATTCAGTGGTTCGAGACATATCCTGATAAAATTCGAATCAGATTCTGACTTGTGAAAAATCTGGAAAAAAATATGTCTGGACTGTTGGCTCTACTATAATGCGATTGCTGAAGTGGACTGAAGATTTCAATACCAATCATGAAAGTCTAGTCGCTCATGTCTGGGTCAAGGTTGAGTATCTCCCAGAACACCTCTATAGAGAGAAAATAATTATTGATATTTCTACTGCTATAGGTAGGCCGTTTCATATCAAGGTTCCGTAAAAGAAAGAGCCTTCCACAACTCTTGTCTAGCTTGGATAGAGATTGATGTAACCAGAAAACTTTATAAAGACATTTGGATTGGATTTGGCCCCAATCAAGGATGTTGGTGAGAATTAGTTATTTGAACCTTTCAAAATGTTGTGACAATTATTATCATCTTGGTCACAGTTCTGATCAATGCAAAAAGAATAACAAGGATTTGCAAACATTAAACACGATAGATCAGGATTATCAGGATGATCAAAAGAAAGATAGTCAATAAGTTGTTGAAAAGAGTGACAAAAAAACATAACAAAAATCCTTTGAATTCGGTTATACTCATGACTAACGATACTAGTTATGTGAGTGAACAAGGTTTGTTAGATAAAGGTTCCAAAGATACAAATGATCAAGCAGAAATAATCCTTGCTATACAGACTCTTGAATTTGGATACAATATTGGCAACAATGGGGATTATGAAAATCTTGTTTCTGAAAATTCATCTTCCAAACCTGGGAATATTGGTAGTCTTCAGTCCTTTTCAATAAACAACATCAATTTCATACAGATCCCTCCAGAAATTTATAGGGAGGTTGATAATGTTAAACACAAAGAAATGATTGAATCATAACAAAAGGCTGGAAAAAGATTAACAATGAGCCATAAGAATAATAATTAAATCATTCAATGATTCCCAAAATCTTACAAAGAAGAAGATGAAGAGGGATTCAAGGAAATAATTGACAAGAAACTCAAACTAGCTAAAAAGAAAAAGACAACAAAACGAGCTCTCCAACTCACTGGAACAAGTAATCCTAAACTGTTTCTTAATGATGATTAGTATTATCAACTGAAATATAAGAGGTACTAAGGACAAATCTTCCTTGAGAAGACTTAAACACCTTATTGACAAAAATAATACTAAAGTGGTTGCTATTCAAGAACCCTTAATTGGTAGAGAAAAGATGGATGATATTGCTAAAAAGATTGGCTTTAATCATTTCACATCTAACATCTCCAATAAAATATGGATCTTTTGGCACAATGATATTGCTGTCAATGTTTTAATCGATCATATTTAATGTATCAATATAGATATTAATCATTCTTTGCTTAATCACAACTTTCTATTAACTGTTGTTTATGCCAAATGTCAGAGGATTAGCAGACTTGACTTATGGAACACTCTGCATTCAATATTTAATACTACTTCTGAATGGATGCTCTGTGGTGATTTTAATTCGATTAACTCTATTGACGATCATATTGGATGTTCTTCTTTCTGTCAGAATAATGCAGATGATATTAATAAAATGATTAGAGAATGCAAAATTATAGATGTAGGTTATGTTGGATCCAGATTTACCTGGTTTAACAAGTCAAAGTGGAAACGCCTGGATTGGGTGTTCATCAATAACAATTGGAACGATTTTTTAAAGAAACTAAATTCATTCACAAAGCTAGAACTGGATCTGATCACATGGCCATTATCATTCAACTCTCTAATGATAATCGTTGTCCAATGAAAAGCTTTAAATTTCTAAATATGTAGTCTTTAGACAGTGACTTCATTCCTTTTGTGGAAAACAATTGGGCTCAAGACTTGGATGGTGATCATTTGATCAAATTATGGCTCAAGCTTAAAAGATTAAAGGTCGGTATCATTTCATGGAACAAAATTCACTTTGGTAATGTATTCAATAAAACGTAGGAGATGGAGGAGGAAGTACTCATGTTGGAAGTCAGGCATCAAGAGCAGTATAAAAATCAAACCAGAACTGATTTATCTAAAGCTAATGCCATGTTATTACAAGCTCACAAAATGGAGGAACAATTTTGGCTCTAGAAATGTTAAGAAAATTGGACTAAAGATGGGGATAACAATACAAAATTATTCCAAAATTATGTCACTAAGAAGAGAAAGAAAAACTGTATTAATGGCATCAATGCAAACAACACATGGATCACTGACAAAGATGCTACTTGTTTTTCTCTTGTTTCTTATTTCATTGAGGCTCTTGCTAGCTACCCTTACAACAATAAGTATGATGAAAATGATAAAATGTTGAATCATATCTTCAACAACATCCCCTCTAATGTTACTAAGGAGGACAATAAAATATGCTTCAACTTCATAGTGAGGAGGAAATCTAGAGAATCATAAACAGCTTAAACGCTTCAAATCTGTAAGCCTTTCAACGACGATGGTTTGAATATCAGAAAATTATTTGACCTTCAAAAATCAATTTCTTGTAAATTGTGGATTCATTACAGAAACAATAAAACTCTTTGGGCTAACTTAATCCATAATATATACTATAAAAATCTCCATCCTCTCCTGGTTGCAGATAACAAACCATGTTCAATGGTGTGGAAAAGACTCATCAGGATTAAGTAATTTGTTGAACATCATATCAATTGGAAGCTAGGTGCAGGTTTGATTGATTTCTGGTTAGATAATTGGTCTAACTCTAAGCCACGTTTAAATCTTGACAATACTCTTGATAATAGTTGGTATATGCCTGAAAAAGTTAACCATTATTGGCTTAACTATCAATGGAATCTTGCTAATATTAGTGAATTACATAACCATATGGATCTTAACCGTATCTACAACTGTCATATTAGTCATGATTGTGAAGATAAGTTGATTTGGAATATGACTCCCTCTGGAAAATTTACACTTAAAGATACCTGGGAAAACATTCATTTCCATCATAACAAATCTAATTTTCTTGCCAAAATCTAGAACAAGTTGACCCCTAGAAAGAATTCTTTCCTTCATTGGAAGCTTATACATAACTTCATCCCTATTGATTCTGTTTTAATGAATAGACACATGTTGATTGTATCAAAATGTCAATTATTAGAAAATGTGAAACATCTAACCATCTTTTCATTGCTTGTGATTTCGCTTGGTCTATATGGAGTCATTTTGCAGGATTTTTTAATCTGAAAATCTTCAGATATATGACCATTACTCACATGTCTAGGACATTGTTTTGGTCAACTAATAAGGCTACTTATGTAGGCATGTTATTTATTCTCTAATATATAGTGTATATGGAAATACAGTAATCAATCTACATTTAAAGGCATAAATATTTCTTCTCATGTGGTAATGACTGAAGTTTATGGAATCCTTAGGAATATTGACTATTCTTGCTTTTTTAAAGCTAATCACTGGTTCCAGGATCTTAATGTTGTGAAAGAGCTTGGCTTATTTAATATTTGCAAGGATCTTAAGTCTAGGCCTTCTATTCTTAAATGGAATTACCCTATTGATGGTCGCCTAAAACTAAACACTGATGCATCCTGTCACCAAAGTGGTGAAGCTAGCGGAGGCATTATCATCATAGATGGGGATGGTAATCTTCTTAATGGAGCTGGTTTCTTGTACGGTAAGCTTACTCCTTTAATGGCTGAAGCGCGTACCTTATTGGATGGCCTTCTAATCTGCAACAAGAAGGGTTGGGACCAGATAGAGATCGAAACTGACTCTTTGCTTCTAGTTAATTATCTGAATAATGGCAACTACCCTTGGGTCTTAAATCCTATTCTCAACTGTTGTAGAAGGCTCATTTCCCCTTCTATAGTCATCAATCACATCTTCAGAGACCAAAATCAAGCAGCCGATTGGCTTGCTCGCTGGACTCTGAATTGTAAAATAAGACAAGAAATTGATTTCCATTCTGCTCATGCTAACTTAAAATCCATTCTGATACTCGAAAGTTTGGGTTTAGCTTATATAATCAACGCAAGTTATCACTAATATTGTTTCATGTCGCGGAGTAAGATAGCTCGACTCTTCCCTAAGTACAGATTATACATTGCACTGGAAAACTGCGCATGTTCTTAGCCGGAGATGTCACTTCTTGTCTCAGATTTTGCGTTAGTTTCTCGAAGTTGTTCGTGAAAATCAACTATTATCTAGGTTGAAAGTTCATATGGTAGATGTTTCGAAGTTGTGTATAATTTGCTTTCATCCCTGTCAGTATTCGTGATAATGGTTCGATGGTTTGTTGAAGTCTTGATGCATATTCCAGTATTGGTTATTCGATTGGTGTTTGAAGCTGTGAAGATTGTTGTAAGAGTGAAGATTGGAGAAGAGTGAAGAAAATTTTGACTAAAAACACTATTTTTTTCGTTTAACGCATGTTTTTTGTTTTGGCACCTTTCCATTGTTCAAACTCTAATATTTTTATTCAATTTTATATTTTACTTAAAAAAAACAATATATTGATTCATATCAATTTCAGAGATATCATTTTAATTTTATTTGAGTGCGCAAGCATTCCATTATGATTTTAGAGCGTGTACACTAAAACAACGAAGTCGTTGTAGTATAGTGGTAAGTATTCCCGCCTGTCACGCGGGTGACCCGGGTTCGATCCCCGGCAACGGCGTTCTACCTTTATTTTTCAGTAAAACTAAACGACATCGTTTGGGTTTTGTGCCTCTAAAACGACATATGTACTTTGCGTTTGACGACCATCATTTTGCCTAGCAACCCTCAAATTTTCTTCCTGCGTCATACAGCTTGCTAAAGCAATGGGTATAGACGAGAAATTCGTGGAATCGAACAATCCAGATATGGTATAATCACTCGAATCGGCGAATTGGATTGATGTTCAATGCATAGAATGATGAGGACGATAAAGAATTTCGATGAGTACAACGATATTCTCATCAAGTAAGTCAGATTCTCATGTCAAGTCTTTCTACACAATTTACAGGATAGAATAGTCTATATTTAAATTTCACAGTTCCTTCATTGATCATTGTTCATGAAAAGAAGATGCTGTTATTCTGTTTGCGATATTTCTGTTGATATTTGCCTATAGGGAGTAGGATTTTTAGAGTAGAGGCAGGCAAAGGAATCGTAAATTCTTTTGAGGTGAATCGATATTATCTGATGTTGATTTGATCCAACATTGTGAATCTTGGAATTCTACTTGGTCCTGAGTCTTTTGGACTTATGAGGTAGAAATTTGTGTTGCTGATGGATCCAATCAAGGTGGAGTTTTGCTTGATCCATTAAACTTAGAATTCAACTTGATTCTGATAGAATCTGAAGATGAATTTAAGTGGTGGATTGGTAAAAGAAAGTTTTCTTGTCTGGTAACTGCAGAAAGTACTAAGGGGAGTTGCCTAGGAAAGTATAGGTTTTTGCTTACCTTTTCTTGTTTTACATGCACTAACATAGTAGAAATAGGATATACCGATCATCTGGTGCTGCCATTATATCATTAAGGCGACGCTTCGATGCTACAATTTAAGAGTTTTAGGACGCGACTGTAATCTAGCATGAGTGTTGTTCATGACCATATGCTGATCTTGTACATAGTTTTTAAGGTGTCAAAATTCTGTGCCATTTGGAGCAGCATATATTGAAAGCAACACTCTATGTCACTGAACCAGAGGTAGAGAAGTTACTATGTCGCTTGCATTCATATTCTTTTGAGGTGGATCGAGATTATCTGATGTTAATTTGAGCCAACATTGTGAATCTTGGAATTCTACTTGGTCCTGTGTCTTTTGCACTTACAAATTTGGGGTAGAAATTTGTGTGCTGATCGATCCAATTGAGGTAGAGTTTTGTTTGATCTTTAAACTTGGAAGTCAACTTGATTCTTATAAAATCTGAACATGAATTTAAGTAGCGGAAACATCTGTAGGAACATCTGATTCTTTAAACCAGGGTCATTAGATGTTTTTAAATATCAACGAGGTAGGCGACATTTTCAGTAGAACGAACCAATTGCATATCAATCATCACATTGATGGATATTTCAAGAGATAATCCACGAAGAACAGTGCTACTAGAGCCCTTTGTCAAGTTAGTGAAGCTCATCGCGAGAGCATTCTACGACGATTATACGACAAAAGTCGATAATCAGCCGAAATCAGGGAGGAGCGATAACAAAGGGATCGCAGTTGTCGTTCTTGATGCTCTGACGAGACGGCAATGGGTCAGGGAAGAAGACTTGGCCAAGGAGTTGAAAATACACTCAAAGCAATTGCGACGAATTTTAAGATTTTTCGAAGAAGAAAAACTAGTAACACGGGATCATAGGAAAGAGACTGCAAAGGGAGCGAAGAATTATAGTGCTGCAATAGCTGCAACGGCTGATGGCCTAGGAAAATTTGGAGAAGAAAAAGTGAAGCTGCATACCCATTCTTACTGCTGTCTCGATTATGCACAGACATATGATGTAGTTCGCTACAGATTACACCGGATGAAGAAAAAGATTAAGGATGAGTTGGACGACAAGAATACTGTTCAGGAGTATATATGCCCTAACTGTAAAAGAAGATACACTGCCTTAGATGCGCCGAGACTCATATCTTTTGAAGATGAATATTTCCACTGCGAAAATTGCAATTCGGAACTTGTGGCAGAGAATGACAACAAATTACCTTCTCAAGAAGTAGTTGACGGAGATGACAATGCAAGGAGGAGACGCCGTGAAAAACTCAAGGACATGCTTCAAAAGATGGAGGTACAGCTGGCCCCATTAATGGAACAGATCAACAGAGTCAAAGATTTGAAGGTTCCTGAGTTTGGAACACTGCAAGCATGGGAGGCTCATGCAGCTGCAGTTGCCCGCAGAGGAAATGGGGCGGGTTCAAATGATCCCTCCAAATCCTCTCAGGATTTGGGATATGGTACACCAATGCCATTCCTTGGAGAAACCAAGGTTGAAGTTAACATGTTTGACGGAAAAGAAAATGATACCAAATCTGAAAATACAAGCGCGCCTGATAAAATTTTGCCACCATGGATGATTAAGAAAGGAATGGTACTAACAAAAGAGCAACTTGGAGAGGTGAAGCAAGAGGCGAAGATGGATGGTACTAAATCAGGCGCAGTACAGTTTTCAGACGACAAAAAGTCAAATATGGAAAATAATGATGTGAAGAATATACAGGATGAGTACTACAAAGCTTATTATGCTGCTTTGCTTAAAAAGCAACAAGAACTAGCCGAATCTGGCAATGGGGAGCCAGAGTCCTCATCTAATGGTCCTTCAGACATGTCTTCTAACAGACAAGTTGGCAAGAAGTCTAAATTCGACGAGTTCAAAGAAGAGGAAGTTGAGTGGGAAGAAGATATTCCGGTTGCAGGCAATACTAGTGTAAACTACAAGGTTGACCTGAATGTTGAAGCTGATGCTATGGTCGAGGAGGAAGAGGAAGATGACATAGACTGGGAAGAAGGCTAACTAAACAAAATGTTAAATATGTAGATTGTATGATATCATTGTTCCCAATTACTTTTGGTTTGAAGGAAAAGTTAGTTGATGAACAAATAGGACTTCATAAAGAATACTTTATCGGACTTCTCAGTTTCTTCAGTTTTGACAAAACTGACAAAAGTGACAAAACTAAACCGTATTTTTATACGGTATTTTTGTGTAATTTTTTTTCACAATTTTGGTGTTTGATGTAATAAAAGTGGATGTTTTAATTTGCAGAAAAATATATGCAAGTTACAATATGGATAGGTAAATACACTTAAAAAAAATATAATAGAAGTATTTTTTATAATTTTCATAAGTATATCGAAATAAATTATTTTTTTAAAGCATGTTGTTATTAGTTTTTTTTTTAATTCGTGATCATTATTGAAATTGTTACGAACATTTTAGGTTAATTTGAAATTGAATTATAAACATTGATATCGTAAGCAACAGATTATGAAGTTTTTTGTACAGTTATAGGAGTCAACAAAAATTGATTTTTGCATCAACAGATTTTAAATGAATCAATTATGTACTAACTGAACATTTAAATATTGCAAATTTTGAAGACCTAAAATTCTAGTTTCCAATAAAAAAATACTATTAAATTAAAACTTAACATTCGATAAAGCTATAAACAAAATTTTAACATACCTCGAAATTGTCACAAATCGGTTTTGCATCAACAGATTTTAGATTAATTTGAAATTAAATTATGTATTGATTGAAATATTTAAATATTGATACCATATATATTTTTATAAAAATTTATGAATCTAGTTTCTAATAAAAAAAATATAATATTCAAATTTAAATTTTAGATAATGTTATGTCGGTCGTTGAAGTTGCCAAAAATCATCAACAAATTTTAGATTGATTTAAAATTTATTTATATACTAATTGACAACATATAAATGTTGATAACATGTTTGATTGGGACGCTCTAATAGTCTTTTTATTCAAATGTATTTTTTTAAATAAAAATTTAGAAAAATATATGATTTTCTCATAAAAGTCGTTGAAACTGTTAAAAAATAAATTCGTATCAAATAGTTTGTTGTTTTAGTATGTATTTATTGTTAATGTCAATGGTGTTTATGCTTTTTAGTCCGAGGTGTGTTTGCATAAATGTATTTGCGTAATTTACTTTGTATATTTTTGAATTTGAGGTTACGAATAACATTAATAAAACTATTTTAAAAAGTGTTATCGTAACTTATTTGGTCAATATTTTAATATGGTATTAGAAATCACTTAATAAAATTGTTCTTAAATGTGTTTTCATATCTTGTTTGGTCTATTTTGAATTTGGGGTTGGAAATAATATTAATAAAATTGTTCCTAATTTTTTTACCTTACTTGTTTTATTTTTGAACCTGTAGTTGTGAATAATATTAAGACAATTGTGCGCAATGTGTTCTCATACTTTACTTGATCAGTTTTTAAACTTGTATTGAGAATACGATTAATAACTTGCTGGTATAACATAAATAATTATGTTATTTTTAGTTGTATAACAAGAATAATCATGTTATTTTGGTTATTTTTAGATTTGTATCTATTTTTTTAAAAAATATTATAATGTGTTTAACCTTTTTAATAAGGTTTTTCACGGTTTGATACATAAAATAAAAATTATTTATGTATTAATTTGACCTCATATCCTATTTACTCAAATATACCAAAATAATTATGAATCTGTCTATTAGTCGAAGATAATAAAAAAAATTAAGTCAAAATTACCCATCTTTTACCCCTAATTTCCTTTTGTTTTTTATTTCTTAGTGGCTCAAATCTTCTTCTATTTAACCTTGTCTTTACTCTATCACACACTATCTCTCTCTTGGAGGTCGCTGATGCGTCAGCTCCACCACTCTTATATTTCATCAGCCACATTTGCATTCATCGGTTCTCGGCGGAGTAAAAAGAATCAAAGTAGCTACAACAACGACCAATGCGGTCTCCCTAAGTAAGGCCCTGTTTGTCCATTCCTCAACCGATCGAACCAGAAGTTTCCACCGCCACCGTCGCTGTCGTAACACCTTCTGCATCATCCAATCCATCTAGTACCTCAATTATACAATCATCCTACGTCGGTGTACGACCTCCCACTGCGTCGCCTCGACAGTCGTACTCCCACCTCCACCGTTAAAATTACTCGGGTGGGTTGCTGACAGTGTAAGGAAACTATTTTGGTTTTATTCTTGATTTCATATGAATTTGGTAATTACTTGTCGGTTTTCTGTAACTTACACAAATTTCATATTTGATATAGTGCATCACTAATGGGTATAAGAAATGATGAATCTTGATTTTTTTACTACATATTTCCATAATATATACATTATAGTTTTCATTTATGGAAACCCAGTGTGGAGGAACCCGATACCGGCAACATGCTTCACTAATAACGAATCATCTTCTCGGGCTCGCAGGTCTTGTGGTTTTTACTTTTGTATTGTTTTTGTAAAATTTGTGTTAGATTTTTCTAATTGTCTGTTTTTAGGCTGTTGTTTGTATTGGAAGAAGTAGTAGGTAAGTTCAAGTTATTTTTGTTTTTCTTCGGTTATTATTCTGGATTGACCAAAAAGTTAGTCTCAAGCTGCAAGTTGTTCCCCTTAACTCAAGACACTTATTTGCAGAGCACAATATCATTTTGTAACTAGACTGACTAGCAGGGTTGAAAATTTTATCAATTTGTTTGAAACGCTTCGGAAATTGGTTTGGATTGTGTCCAAATAACATCACTTCTGTGTCGTTGATCGCCAAGGCTCTCACTGATGGAGTAACTAGAGACATTTTCAGTAGATATTCCTCTAATGTAGTTTTGGTTGAATGCGTGCATTGTCTTTGGCCCTGTAGATGACGTGACAACAGACTTGATCATTAGTTAACTATTTCTCTTTGATGTCGAAGATTTATAAAAAGACATCAAATGGTTTATCAATTCGACTGGTGGATCGATCACTGTTGGTACATCATACATGTATACACAGTGTTTTATTTTATTTTATATTAACTTTCTGTCTACTTCTCAACCAAACATATTATTTATGTGGGATATTGTATCTTCAATTGGGTTTAGACCCTGTTGAAAACTCGTTTGTGCCTTAGACTTGTGTTTTTTATAACCATCTCATATATGATCTATAATAGCTTAAATTAAACACGACATCTATTCTATTATCTTCTCATAATTGAGAATAAACTCCTTTGTTAAAAAAAGTATTGATTTTAATCATATTACTGGCTAACAGAGTATCAAACATTATATACTCGCTAACGGAGTATCAAACATTGTATAATGGTTGATCACACCAAATTGATCGCGAATAAGGGTCTAAAAGGAAAACTATAAAAATATATGTTGATTTTTTTTATATAGGAGTGGGCATATATGATGCAATGAAATTGTGCGAGAAAGATGTTTCAAACGGTTTGCTTTTGGTCTTACTGTATCGATGAATGCGTTTCTTCTTGCATCTGGCTCTAAAATGAAGAGGTATTGTATTCTCAATTCCAAAGTTATGATCTATCAACCACTTGGAACTGGAAGAGGGAAAGTAAGTACTTAAATTTTTGGGCCGTTGACAATCAAAATACAAAATTTC
This sequence comes from Limnanthes douglasii subsp. nivea, assembly GCA_036936605.1. Classification (NCBI taxonomy): domain Eukaryota; kingdom Viridiplantae; phylum Streptophyta; class Magnoliopsida; order Brassicales; family Limnanthaceae; genus Limnanthes; species Limnanthes douglasii. Next base: position 223,099,555 of record JAUPFV010000005.1, on the reverse strand, counting down.
ATGTTTTCAGTTGAGATCTTTGTTTCATTGTTTTGAGGCTGTCTGGAATAGAATAATTTTCTACGGTGTGGGAAATCAGATAATGTTATTTTTTTCTTTATGTGTTAGAGCAATTTTAAGTTGTGTGTATTTTTCATTTAGGGTACCGATATGATTATAAGGATAAAGGAACTAGCATACCACAAAATTAAGTTAAACAAGATACTAGCAAGAATCACAAAGAAGCCTCAAAAGCAGGCTTGGCACCAATTGCTACTCTTTCTTTTTTAATCTTAATTTTTTTTGATTTTTAAGGTTGGAAACATATCGTCTTTTATAAATATAGTCTTTGGGTTTTATCACATTTTATGCATATGTTACTATTCTATGACACATTCTATGCATATGTTACTATTTGCATTTTATTCGTTTGCCAAGCTATACTTATTTAAAAAAACTAAAGCATAAGAAAATAAATGAAAAATAACATAAGCTAATGTACTTGGTATTGAACTTAACACATATATTTGATGAAATCTTGCAATGAACTTACTCAATTGTAACAACAAAAGCCCAAATAAAAGTATGCCATGGAGAACTACTAGTTCAACATATTTAGATCAAAAGAACAGTATATGACCAAAGTATGAAACATCAAATATGAGCCCAAAATATATTATTTGGATTTTTATTTATTTTTAGATTGAATTTGACACAGATCGGGACAATTTCTTGAACCCGTGGGAAGTGAAGGAATACGGGTTAGTAGATGAAGAGAATGAATACATGTGGGTAGATGTGGTGATCCATGATGGCAATACAATACTAGTTGCACCTATTTGAGATAAATCACATCCTTCAAAGACAATGGTGTGGGAAATGTGGAAAGTCAAAGGAGCGGAAAGGATACTAGAATAATATGGTGGAAATAGCCTTGATGAAAGATATATCTTTTTATATCAAGTCATAACAAAATCTAAATTAATAACATGAATAATATTATCATGAATAAAAATAACAGAATAATAAATATTTCTTAATTTTAATCATCAATTTTAAAAATAGTATGAATAATATTATTGGTAATAAAAATAACAAAAATATTATTATTAGGAACAAAAATAACCTCAATTTTTACAACTGTCTAACTTTTATTGAGCTACTAGCTAATTTTGTATATATATATTTTTATCTTAATATATCTAGACACATAAATGAAAAATATCTCCTTTTATATCCTAAAACCATAACCAAACCTCAAGTAATAACATAAATAATAGTAAAACATTATAAAAATAAAAGGAATAGTATTATCTAGAATAAAAAAACAAGAATAATATTTATTAGGAATAAAAAAAACATAAATAATATTTTCATGAATAAAACTTAGATGAATAATATTATATCGAATAAAAATAACATGAATAAAATTATCAGGAATAATAACATCGTGTATCTTTCATTAATTACATTTTAGTAATATTTTAAGTAAAACACTGGACTACAAATATCACATCTGATCAATCTTTATGTTATGGTGGCGATCAAAGTGTGTCACATCCCACATCGGTTAAACATGGGAGTGATCACTGGTATATAAGTAAGAACATATCTCAACTAGTATAAGGCCTTTTGGAAGTGGACAAAAAACAAAGCCGTGAGGGCCTTCGGATGCCAACGCGGATAATATCATACTAGTTTTGAGATCGGTTATTCTTACTTATATACGGAGATGAAATATGCGGACCGTACCCCTAATTCATAACACTCATATTCACAACACGTGGTATCAGAGCGTCAGGCCCAGACGGAACGCGATGGTGGTGAAATTCTCGGAGGTCGAACATGATGAACCAGTAGTCATGATCTAGAGATCCTAGTTCGGAGTGCCCGTGGCTCATCAAGCAGTGTGGCTTGATTGGAGTGGCGCTAAGGAACAAGACTGTATGGTCTAAGAGGAGGTAAGCAGTAACATTCGTAGTGCCTCTATGGTCAGGTAGTCTTCCAACCTGATTAGAGTGGGTAGATGGAAGTCAATTGTGAGGAGGCTAATGTGGTACTTTGTTCAAGATGAGGATTTGTTATGGTGGCGACCAAAGTGTGTCACATCTCACATCGGTTAAACATGGGAAAGATCAGTGGTATATAAGTAAGAACATATCCCAACTAGTATGAGGCCTTTTAGAAGTGGACCAAAATCAAAGTCGTGCAGGCCTTCGGGTGCCAAAGCGGGCAGTATCATACTAGTGTTGAGATCAGATTGTTCTTACTTATATACAGAGGTGGAATATACGGACCGGACCCCCATATTCACAACACCCATATTCTTAACACTTTACTTTTCAAGCTCAAGATATAATCAGAAAGAAAGTGAATCTAAATAGAATTAGAAAGTCAAACATTATCTAGATAATAGTTGTATTATTGAAAATGCACCATAACATCCTCAGTCTCTTCAATCACTGACTCAAAAAGTTCAAACCAAACTACAACATTTCACCAACTAAGAACATAAGGTAATAATAAAAAACAATAAGAAAATATATGAAAGACATTATACAGACATCATTTCATCTCCAACAAGTTTAAGCATCAAGAATGACATAAGAAACTCGATGAAGTATATTTGTAAGTAAAATAATAAGACAACATCATATTCAACACACAAATGTAAGTAAGAGTACTAAGTTTACGCAAGCTTGGATAAAACAAGATGATCATCAATGTAGTCAGCAAAGAAACCCTCTTCATCCTGCAAACACGAATAATATGTACACGTCGGTCTTATTACACTGCATTTGGTTCGTGAAAACATTAAATATTTTATAGTACACAGCTTTCTTTTCCATTCTCAAACAAAGAAAATAAACTAGCTTATAAAATTAAATTGGAAACTTTATAAAGGGAAAAAATCTTAATCAAAGTGTACAAAATTATTTACTAGACAAGTTCTTTTGTATTTCAGTTTTCAATTAAACTAACAACAATACAAATATTTCAATTCCAAACCCTACCCTAATGTTAGGAAAATTGAAATACATAATAATATAGAGAAATCTAAATGAAATGCATACAACATGATTGTATACTTATAGCAACATATTTCTCAACAGTGGACGGGAAATAGGGTTAGAGAGAAGAGCATTGTCAGTTGAGAGTTGTAGAAGGCCTTCATTCTCTACAGTCAAAGCTTGTTGCATATTTTCAAAATGTTATTATAATGATAACTTCTAACAAACTTAATAACCATATCCTTGAATGAATGGAACTTACGTGAAGTCAGTGTTGTCGAAGATGAATGAGAAGCTCAGCCCCATAAATTTACCAAAATATAATCTCCATGCAGCATCAAACATCACGATTCCATGAGTTGCATGAGGAAACCCATTAGTTCAAAGATAACGAATGCATTTATTCCAAACTTAAAGTTATAAATCCAGAAAATTTAGTACCTATTTTAAAACTTTAATCACGTGGACAAATACTAATACAATAGATTACGATCCAAAAGGCCGTGATGTCATTATATTTAGCTAGTTTCACTTTTGTATAAGGCTATGATCAAAATTTAAATGTCTCCTTCCTAAAATCAAATTTAAGCAATTAATTGCGTTAGTTAACAAGCCAATGAACAATATTCATATATCTAAAAGACAATACAAAATAATAAGAAGAAAAACATACATAATCATTGACAAAAAAAAGCACGAGGAAAGCATACTCTATGAGTGAGTGGAAATAAAATAAAAACCATAAACCTAATATTTATTAATTTTATATTAATTACGTTAGATGTAGTTTTGAGATTTATAAGTTAAAAGGGTATTTAATAAAATAAGTAAATGTTATATATATATATATATATATACATTGTAAGACCGAAGAAATACATTTTTTAAAATATTTGAGGTACTTCGTAAAAAATAACCAGTTTCATTTGTAGAATTAGTTGAAAATTTTAAGAAAATATAAAATTCACTATTCCTATTTTTAAAAAATAATTATAAAAAATTAAATAAATTGATCTAAAAAATTTCAATAATGGAGAGAGACATGACAGACTTCAAACTGTAATATGGATTCAAACTGTAATATGTCAGACTTCTAAAAGAGACATGACACAACAATTGAGGTGAAGATTCATTTTTCCTTTTGAGTAAGTTTATTTCACTAGAGTTGAACAATAATATTTACAATAACCAATAAAAACAAGTGTAGTTAGTCAGATGATTCGCTGACACTGAGCATATCACTTTATGAGTCCGGAATTATTCACCACCACTCACTATGAAAACCGGACAGGGGTAATCCGGACAATAATTACCCACTGAAGTATCCGGACATGAAAAAAGTATTAAAACACTAAACACCTTTTGACTAAGCTAATTGCTAATCTACTTAATAAACTAATGAGTCTTTGAACTCGACCCGATTTCATAATTTGACCCAAAAGCCCATGGGTCCAGGATTAAGGGTATAAATATCCAACCACTTTCATTAATGAGGGTAATTAACATTTAATATAACAAGGAAGCTTAAATCTCTCACTACAAAACACCTAAACATTTAATACCCTTAAAATACCCCAAAATATCTGACAAAATTACCCTCACTCTAAAAATAATCCTCACCAAATTGGCAATCACAGTGGGAGATGAGGGTGCCTGAATCTAGCATTCAAAACCAGCAAGAAAAATCAGTTCGGATGAATCCGGACGAGCAAGCAATGCCACCACCTTGGGTAGAAGTGGTGGGAGAAAACGATGAGTACGCGATCGAAGAACGAGATAGGCTGAAAGCTGAAATAGAAGCCTTGATAACTGCTAAAAAGGTGGAGTTAGGCTTGAAAGAAAAATCGAAAGTGTCAGCCATTCACCACACTGACAATCCAAAGGAGCATGACCCATCAGCCAGGACTCACTTGAGTGCTAAAAAGACTCATGTCAGCTCGAAGAAGTCTCACTGGTCTAAACCGGTGGAGAGCTCGGAGTCAGAATCCTCTAGTAGCTCCTCGAACGAGGATGAACTTGAGGAGTCCCAGTCATCCAGTAGTGATGAAGGCAGGTCTAAGAAAAAGCAAAAGTTGGTTAAAAAATATTTAAGAAAGAGGGACAGTCATGGAAGGTTGAAAAGACATCTGAGTAAAGGGTCATCTCATAGCCACAGCCATAGCCGGAGGCATATAGACCAGCTGTTAATGGATCCATTTGCTTTCCATGATGAGCCAGAGCTTTCTCTCAATCTTTTACAGGGAGTGCTCTGAAATGGTACAATAGCCTACCACAGGGGTGCATCAGAAACTTTGATACATTTTGGGTGGCCTTCCGGAGGCAGTTTGTTGGAGGTAAGGAGGTGAAGGGCAATGGAAACACTATTATCCATTGTGCCCAAGAGCCAAATGAATTATTGAAAGAATATATAAGTCGGTTCGTGAACACAAAGAATAGATTAGCTGATTGCTTTGAACAAGTAGCAATAGCTTCCCTGAGACAAGGTTTGAACCCTCGTAATCTGGCCGATTCGGTAACTAGGAAGAAGGCCATGCCATGGGACGGTTTACTGAACCAGGTGGGAAAGCAAATCAATGTAGATGAAACAAACAATACTTGGGTGCACATACAACTGAGATCTGCCCCAGCTGCACCTAACCAGAATCAGTCCGGATACAAGGCTAAGGAGGCCGGACAGGGTCCCAACAGGGCCAATGCTCAATCTTACCCAGCTCCAGCTCAGCGCCAGTAGTCCAGAAATAAGCGAGGACCTTGGGTCCAACCGGATTGGTTTGCCGAATTGAAAGAGAATGTGGCAACCATCTATGACAAAACGAAAGATGAGGTGCATTTTAGGAAGCTGGCAACGCTTCAATCTCCTAGGGAAAGTCGTAATGCTTGTTATTGTCAATATCATCATGATATTGGCCATAACACAGAAGATTGCATCACTTTGAAACAAAAGGTGCATAATTTGATTGAAAGAGGAAAATTAGGTGTTTATTTCAAGAGAAGAAGTGGGAATATGCTTGATAATGCTCATCGGACCGACCCAACAAACAATGCAGGGACATCGACTCCAGACGGGGCCATGGTAATTATTGAAAGATTTGATGTAGAATCAGAGTATTTGGATCCTGATCCAGCCCTTAATAAGGTCGACGTTATAACAGAACATACCAAGACGGTGTCTGGGCTCATAAGCTTTTTAAGTCACTTACCATATTTGGGGGAGACACAATGACTGCACCACCTCCTTCTTCAAGGAAGAGGCATGTTCAGACTCTGGCTACTCAGTTGGAGTGAGGCATGTCCTCCTATCAATCCCAAATTCTTTTTCCCTTCATTGTTTTTTATGAAGATGACTTGAGGGATATAGCTGGTCCTCATGAAGATGTTGTGGTGATAGGAGCATCGATTGGAGGCAATAACATTAGGCAAATTTTGGTTGATACTGGAAGTTCAGCCAACATCCTCTTTCTAAGTTCCTATAAACAAATGAAGAATTCGGCAATGATTCAGCGTTCGAACAGGTCCATTGTGGGCTTCACTAGAAGCTCTGCAGACGTAGTCGGGGAGTTTGAGGATGAGGTTTTGTTGGGCAAGGGCCCTTTCAAGAAAATGGTCAGGGTACTTTTCGTTGTGGTTGATTGTCCCACGTGTTACAATGTGATCTTGGGAAGATCTTGGCTCTCCAGGATGCATATTGTGGCTTCAACAGTTCATCAATGTTTAAAATTTATTGTTCAAGGACAAGTGGGAGTTGTCCGGAGTAGTCAAAAGATAGCAAGGGAATGTTATGCAACTGCGCTTGCCCCTAGAACTTTGGGGGCAGTCCGGATAAATGAAGATTATAAGTTGGTGGGGCCCTCTAGGGGAGAGGGTGAAATTTATGACCCCGGAGAGACCCCTGGTGTTTTAATACCAATTGAAGAGGTTGAAATTCACTCTCTGGCTGAAGGAAGAAGTGTCAAGATTGGATCTAAGATGACATCAGAATTAAAAAGCAAAGTGTTATCCTTTTTAACAAACCACCAACATGTTTTTTCTTGGTGCAATGCTGATGTAACCGGAGTCATATTTCAAGAGGTTAACCGGCTTACCAAGATGGCGCACATAAAGGAATCTCAGTACCCTTTATGAACAGCCAACCCAGTGTTAGTAAAAAAGAAAAATGGGAAATGATGAATGTGCATTGACTTCACTGACCTCAACAGGGCTTGCCAAAAAGATTTGTATCCAGTCTCCCGGGTAAATAAGTTGGTAGACTCCACATCTGGGAACAAGTTGTTGTCCTTTATGGATGCCTTCTCCGGTTATAATCATATACAAGTGGATCTGAAGGACCAGGAACACACTACTTTTGTTACTGATAGGGGCCTCCATTGTTACAAGGTGATGTCTTTTGGGTTAAAGAATGCTGGGGCTACTTATCAAAGGTTGGTGAATAAAGCATTCGCTGATCAGATCGGGAGAAATATGGAAGTCTATATTGATGACATGATGGTAAAAAGTATGGAAGAAGAATTACACTTGGCAGATCTCCAATAGATTTTTTCCAACTTGGTAAAAGTTAATTTAAAGTTAAATTCAGAAAAATGTGTTTTTGGAGTACAATCCTGGAAGTTTTTGGGGTATGTGATAAGTGAGAAAGGAATACAGCCTGATTCGGACCAGCTTAATGCCTTATTATAGATGGATCCCCCTCGGAATATTAAAAAAGTGCAAAGATTGACAGGAAGGCTGGCTGCTCTAAATCGTTTTATCTCAAGGTCTTCGTATATGCGTGCCCTAATTTTCCAGACTTTAAAGGGTGCTAAAGACTTTAACTGGTCTCCACAGTGCAACCAAGCGTTCGATGAAATAAAAAATCATTTATCTTCCCCCAAGACTCTCTGCAAACCTATTGATGGAGAAACATTGTACATATATTTAGCAGTGTCTGAATGTGCTATAAGCGCAGTACTAGTAAGGGAGGTGGATAGTTATCCTCGTCCGGTGTTCTACATCAGCAAGAGCCTGATAGATGCTGAAAGAAGGTACTTAAAACTCAAAAAACTAACACTGGCTTTAGTAATTTCTACCAGGAAAATGAGGCCCTATTTTCAATCTCATTCTATTGTCGTCCGGACGTCTTTTCCCTTGAAAAATATTCTTCAGAAGGCGGACATGTCAAGAAGGATGACCAAGTGGTCAGTAGAATTGGGTGACTATGACATTGATTTTTCCCCTCGAACTGCAATCAAAGCTCAATCCGTTGCTGATTTCCTAGTTGAATTCCATTCGAACAGAAGTACTAAACAAGCTGCAGATGAAAGAACTAAGAAGGTATGGGTTGTCCGAACAGATGGTGGATCAAGTACCATGGGTTGTGGTGCTGGGATATGTTTAACCTCTCTGTATGGCGACAAGCTATACCAGGCTATATGTTTTTCTTTTAGGGCTTCTAACAATGAGTCCGAGTATGAAGCTGCTATAGCTGGTTTGAAATTATCCTTTCTATGTGGAGCTAAAAGAGTTAGGTTAATGAGTGATTCTTAGCTTCTTATCCATCATGCCCAAGGTCAATCTGAGGAAAAAAATGAGCAGTTGATCAAATACTTATTCATTCTTAAAGAAGTGGCAGCCAACTTCAACGATGTCAGCTATGAGCATATAACCAGATCGGAAAATACATTAGCAGACTCCTTGGCAACCATAGCCTACTCTGATCCTACCCATGGATTCATGTGCAAGAATGTCCATCCGTACAGCCCAACTGGGGTAAGGAAGAAGAGGAAAGTTTAAGTATACAAGTGGTTCAACCCAAGGATTGGAGACATCCCCTTCTTCAATACATTTCTAATGGCATTTTGCCTCCGGAGAGAGCTATGACAAGGAAAATTAAGTACATGGCTCGTGGTTTTTTAGTCATAAGAGATATTTTATACAAGAAGTCATTTAGTAGACATCTCTTGCATTGTTTGGGGATTGACGAGTCTCAAATTGTACCAACCGAACTACATGATGGTGAGGGGTCAGCACACTGTGGCTATAGAGCTTTGACCCGAAGAGTTTTATTGGCCGGATACTACTGGACATCCATAATGGAAGATGCCAAGGAATTGGTAAAGAAGTGTGATCCATGCCAAAGATATGGTAATGAAATTTATATCCCAGTTGTTCCCCTGGAGTCGATTTCTGAGCCAATACCTTTTGCTCGTTGGGGAATGGATCTAGTAGGGCTTCTACCGATGGCATCTGGAGGGTGCAGAACTATTATTGTAGCCATTGATTATTTTTCAAAGTGGATAGAGGCAGCCCCCCTCGGAGGAACTACTTCAAAAGCTGTTATAAAATTTATCATATCTAATATTTGTTGCAGATTTGGGTTTCCACAAAAAGATAACAACAGATAATGGGCCACAATTTGATAACAAAGATATGGAGAATTTATGTTCCTCTAGGGGCATTTGGCATTTCTTCTCTTCTCCTTTCCACCCACAAGCGAATGGTCAAGTTGAAGTGACAAACATGACCATTATGTCCGGTCTCAAAATGAATTTAGAAAGGGCTGATGGAAAGTGGCTAAGCTATTTACAAGAAGTACTATGGGCCTACCAGACTACTCCTGGAGCTTCTACACAAGAATCTCCGTTTTCCTTGGTATATGGGATGGATGCAATTTCTCCTATAGAGGCAACTCTTCTATTACATAGAGTCCACAATTTTTCCAAACAGGCTAATGAAGTGGCAGTCAGAAGTCAATTGGACTTAATAGAAGAAAAAAGGGTTAAGTCTCATCTTAGAGCCACCCATTATCAAGGTTTGATGAGAAGCAGGTTTGCTTCCGGAATCAGAAGAAGATATTTTCGACCGGGGGATAAAGTATTGAGAAAAGTCTTCCTACATACTAAGGAGAAGCAGTTCGACAAGCTAGCTCCAAATTGGGAAGGGCCCTATGTGGTCATTGAAAAGCTTAAGCCTGGGACATACAGGCTTCAAGATAAAGATGGAAGAATTTTAAACCACCCTTGGAACATTGAACACCTCCGGATGTATCTCGAAAGAAAGTTGTGTAAATATTTACTTGTTTAAAATTCATGTAAATATTGGGGGGCATACTCTTTCCTACCCTGGTGGCGTGGGGAGGTTCTAATAAGGTGTTCGGGTTTCTTAATAAAATTTGATGCCTTCTTAAAATATTCGGAGTGGTTTGGTTTATAATTTCTTTAAAGTCTTCTAAGTATCTATGACAGATCAGATTGATCTGGTGGAATGATGACCATTTAACATTTGTCATCGGAGAATTTAAACATTCTCATCATAAAATACTCATAAAATAAATAAGGGCTATTTAAACATCAGCCATTAAGATTGAGCGAATATGAAACAAAGCAAGAATTTAGCAAAGGAAAGCTATCCGGCTAAAACCGGTTAATGATATTAAAACATAAAGAATTCCTTGGCCATCCAAGGACTTTAAGTCAAAAAGGAAAAGCTTGACCGGACTCAAACCGGACACAGTTACAGAAATTCCTTGGCCATCAAAGGACTTCAGTATATCATAAGGATAAGAAAAAAAATAGTTAAAACTTCAAGGCTAGTTCCCCTTGGATGTTCCTGCATCATCTTTTTTCTTCTTCGGATCTTTGGGTTCGTTACTGAAACTCTCTCCGGTTCCTTCTTCCTCATCAGTAGTGTCGTCAAGACCAATGGAATAGTTTCTCTTATCACTATCCACCATCGTGTGAAATAGGATATCTTCATATTCAACATACTGCCACATAGTACCAAGAGTTCTCTTCAGGAATGTTTGATGAAAAAGCAATACCATGTCAGATTTAACTTCGGCATACCTCTTTTCTAAGGAATCTATCACATCGTTGGTATACACATCGATCTTGGCCTGAATTGTCTTTTCTTGCTATTTCACAAAATCTTCCTTCTCCTTGGTAACCTTGGACACAACATCTTCAAGAGAAGTCTTGTCATCGAACAGGGTTTGGATAACATTGTCCTTAGTCTTCACATCTTCCTTCAAAGTGGAGAGATCTTTCTCCAGGCCGGAGCACTTGGTTTGGAGCTCTGTGTTAGTCTTCTCCGAAGCGACCAGCTGGGTTGCCAGATCTTATTTTCCTTTTTTTAACTCCTCGAGCTCTTTCTTCAATGCCTCAACACTTTGGTTGGCGTTAAGAAGGTCAGTGGATAAGCTCTATTTATCTGAATTGAGGGTATTGATGAGGGAAGACTGAATTTTACTTGCTTCTTCAAGTTGAGCACTGGCTGAATATGGCCCAGCAAAGAGTGGGTCACCGTATCATTTTCCCCTGAAACAGTGAAAGACTTGCCATTAAAGGTTACCATGTTAGAGGAGCTTGGGGGAAGGTAAGGACCAGCAAAGTCATCTTTTTCAAACTCTCCAAAATAAAGGCCAATGTTTTGGAGACCACTGATATCTACCCCTTCCAAATCTCCTTCGGTACCCTCTCCGGCGTGTAGATCACTTGGGATTTGCTCTGCCAGGGTAGGGTCTGTTGGGTCGGCCGGAGGTAGAGACTCCGAAGGCCGGAGGACAACTTCATCCGCCAAGGAGACTTTCTTCTTCTTGGCAGTCCTCTATTTACTACTTGCTCCCTGTTTTTTGTCTTTCTTAAGAGGTTTGAGAGGATCTTTAGGTCCACCTGTCTCCCTGATGCTCTCATCTTCAACTAATTTAAGTAGAGTAGCATCAATCCCCCCTTGGGCCTGCGCTCCTTGGGTCTCCGGAGCGATCTCCTCTGCAGCACCCTGAACAACTTCCGCTGCAACCTTCTTTTTCTTGCCCTTCTTCTCTTTCATCTTGCTTGGGCTTTAGCTCTGGAGGGCAAGGCCAGCTGGCCATCTTTCTCCTCTGTTCTCTTGAGAATAACGGCCGAAGAGGGTGGTGTAGTCAGCTCCTCCCAAGTAAGATCTTTTCGGGTCGTTGTGTTCTAGAGGTGAGACCTCACCAAGTTTCCTGAGGTGAAGCAGTTGTGGAAAGCGTTACCCCAACGGTCAGTAACCCAAGCGTTTAACTTGGCACAGATGGTCTGCCCCTCCTTCATATAATCGAGAACTCCTTCGGTAGCACTAACCAAAGAAAAAGAAAAGTAATTCAGAAACAAATTTTTTACAAAGTAAGAAAGACAAACATAGTAAAATATTTACCTGAGCTTTTCCATCCGCTGGTGAGCATACTGGGATTGACACCAGCCTTGATTTTCCTCCCATTCTCTCATGTCCCGTTGATAAATAGAAACTGGGTCTTCCAGTTTTTCTCTAACTCAAACAAGTCATCCATTATCTTAAAGTTATCTCCCATATTGTAGTGGTAGAATGGGATATGGTGGTTCTTACAAAGGCTGGCCACTGCAGCAAACTGCTCCATTGGAAGTGGTATACCGGACAACCTTGACGCCATAATACAGGCGATGAGATTATACCAAGCGTTGGGACTCAGCTGGCTTGGACAGAGTTTTATCAGGTGGAAATACCTGACAATTTCTGGATCCAAGGGGAATCCGAGCCCCCAGTTGAACAACTCGGTGTAGATGACGATTTCACTGAGCTTGCAGTCCATCGGAGTCTCCGGTGTGACTAGTATCCTCACCTTAACAGATTGAGGGATCCCCCACTTGGTCTGGATCCTACCTAACTCAGTAGTGTGAGTATAGACATGATTGATATTCTGCATGACCAACAGATACTTCACATTAACCTTGTGGAAGCAAGGCCCCACCTTGCCTTCCAGACTCTCTGGCAGATCCGGATGGGTCATACAGACTTTCTCCTTGCCTTTTCCTTTTTTATCTGAGGCAACATCTCCTTTTCTCCTTGCCTTTCTCACTGTGGAAGGTTTATCAGCCGTTGTTGATGGAAGAGTGCTAGTGGGTAGCTCAGTAGGTTGTCCGGACGGTTGAGCATCAGACTCTCTTAAGGATCTGGCATCCGGCTGAGGCTCAGTTCCGGAGGGCTCAGTATGAGAGCTGGTTCTAGTGGCCTCGGGTCTGGAGAGTTTTTCTTTTGGGGCTCTAACAAGTGTCTCCGATCCTGAGGCTTTATCTTTGGCCCCAGACTTGGAAGGCCCTATCTTAGAAGATTTGGTTTGAGAGCCAGTTGCTTGACCCTTTATTAAACGAGTTGTCCGACACGGGTTGGTTTTTACTGGAGATTTCTCGATGCCTGACCCCATAGCAATGAACGGAGAGGGTTTTCTTGCACTCGATACCGTTTTCTCCTGCACAATAGAGGGCTGAGACTCCTAAACCAAGGATCCTGACGGGATTGACGAGAGGCTTGGTTGGAACAAACGCTTAGGTTTGGCACTTTTGGCAGAGGATGATCTTCGGTCAGTTTTTGAAGACGATGTGTCGGGATTACTGATTGGAGAGACTGGAAGACCCGCAACGATATTTCTCTCTCGCTCAACTTTTTCTACTTTTTCTAATTCTAAAAGATTTAGCCAACCACATTTCACAAGAGTGTTTGTCGCTGTGAACATAAACCTACCCAAGAAATATTTTAAAAGGAGAAGTAAAAAGCTCTGAAAAGAAGAAATGACAAAGTGATGAAGATTGTGAAACAATAAAAAGAAGTAATTTATATTAGTGAGGCAAAAAGTTACTAATACCTAGGAGAAAACGAAAAGGCAAAAGTAATGATTGAAGGCGACGCTGACGTAAGAAACATTAAATGCAGGAGTTGATTTTTGGGATTAGTGGGAGCGCCGTTCTAGGAAGAAAACGGCTGGTAAAACGAATCAAAGTGCGACATGTGTCCCACGATCCAAAGCAAAACTCTTAAAATTCTAAGAAGGATTCAGTCCGGATAAACCCTGAACTGAGTACATAAGCAATCCGGAGAATGTTCTTATTGTCTAAGTGAGTTTTTTGGTCTTGCCAAAGACTTTTGACAAAACCTAAAAAAAGGGCTACTGATGAGTCCGGAATTATTCACCACCACTCACTGTGAAAACCGGACAGGGGTAATCCGGACAATAATTACCCACTGAAGTATCCGGACAAGACAAAAGTATTAAAACACTAAATACCTTTGACTAAGCTAATTGCTAATATGCTTAATAAACTAATGGATCTTTGAACTCGACCCGATTTCATAATTTGACCTGAAAGCCCATGGGTCCATGATTAAGGGTATAAATACCCAACCACTTTCATTAATGAGGGTAATGAACTTTTAATATAACCAGACACCTTAAATATCTCACTACAAAACACTTAAACATTTAATACCCTTAAAATACCCCAAAACATCTGACAAAATTACCTTCAGTCTAAAAACAACCCTCACCATCACTGACGTATTATTGTTAGGCTCTGGTGAAATTTTAAAATATTAATGCTAAGTCCTAGTAAAGTTATCAAACATCATCGCCCCGACCTGGCGATTGTAAGCAAGTTTGGTTTCTTTAAGTTTTTAATTTATCATAATAGTTCAATTGTTGGTATAATAATTATCTAGTTACTCGTGTCCAAATGCATATTTTTATGTTCGAATCTATTTATGATTTTGAGGGCAAGTTTTTTTGTGAGTTAGGAAAATATAACTTTGTTATATTATTTTATGTGTCTATGTGTCAAACGACGCATAATACTAAAATTAAAGATGCATAACATGCATGGTGTTCCTCTTACATTTATTGATTTCTATATATTGGTTACTCTATATTTTATCTAAGAGTGAGATGATTTTACCATAGTAGTGTTAGATCCCCTCTTTTTTACAGGATGTTGATTGTTTAAGTGAAACACTAAGTTATCTTTAGGGCGCGATATTGTTCACATTAACATCTACCGATGGCATACGTTTCTAGTATCATTTTCCTGACGTGTTTATTTTTTGTTTAAAGTCTTCTTATTTTCTTAATCCAAGATCACATGTGAGATTGAGTAAAAAAACGAACTAGGTGTAGGAAAATAAACTAACTCAACGAGATTACATACTCTATGGAAACTAAACTAGTTGTAAAATAAAGTTTCAAGAAGTGTTGAGTAATATATCAGTTTATTCCGAAAAAATATACTTCATTATTTAAGTAACATCATTTTTCGATTCTAGCGTATGTCCATCCTTTTGTTATATTACATCAATTATGCTAACAACTATCAACAAATACCATATTTGAAATGCTAATAATTCATAATTACTGAATTTTTGAGAACAAAGGATAAAATCATTATAATGTATTGTAGATCTCATGATTTATTACTCAAAACCAAATAAAAAATCAAATCATTATTGAGAACAAGTTCAATAGTTCATATATTAGAAAATAAAAAGAGTGATTATTAAAATTTTAATAGTCATTCATTATGAAGAAGAAAAATTGACTACTTTATACATTTAATATGATAGTATCCGAAATATTTGTACAAAACATCTCTCGTCATATTAAAGTCATGAGTACAAACAACAATTAAAAATCATAATTAAAAGTTTCAGAGCCACAAATTAATTCTAGTGATCAAATGACACAGTATCAAGAATGGTAGACGATGTACGAGCACATACTGCAGTACTTGGCATATTATTTGACGCTTCCCTCACATGAGAATGAGTTCGAGTCTTTTTTGAAGCTTTCATATTAGTTGTGCATTTACGATCACGCACCAAACGAGAATTATGATCACGTAAAGTATCGAGCGGTTAATGACATCATTTGTGCTTGACGAACTAGCTACAATAACTTCCTTACCGTGAAGCATCCTACAAAAAAATGGTTGGGCAACGCTAAACCGAGACTCGTTTTGGTTATAATGAGACCCCGTTATAATGAGACCTTCTTCAGCTATAATGAGACCCCAAATTTTACTAAAATACCCTTAATATATAAACCTTTTTCAACCGACTATCTCTCTTTTCTCTTTTCCCTTTTTTTTATGAAATTCAAGTTGCAGCTCGCATCTCACCAATCAAAATCAAAAAATTATTTCTCTTTACCAATTAATCTCTCTCTCTAGAGAACTCATTTCCTAATCAAAATCAACAATAGCACCCCAAGCAGAAAAGAAGCCGACTGAGAAGAAGGTCGCCGAGAAATATCCCTTGACCGTCGTAGCAGCTGAGAAGAAACTAATGGCCAGAAAGAAGTTACCAAAAGAAGCTGGCGCCGAAGCTGATAAAAGAAGAAACAATCCAAGAAAAGCGTCGAGACCTACAACATCTACATCTTTAAGATCTTGAAGCAGGTTCATCCCGACAAGCTATGGGAATCATGAACAGTTTCATCAACGATATCTTCAAGAAATTGGCTGGTGAGGTTGGTGTTGTCTGGTGAATTGAATTGGCTAAACATGCGGTATCTGAAGGAACGAAGGCTGTTACAAAGTTTACAAGTTCTTAGGTTATGGAATTTGGGGATTTAGGGTTTCTGGTTGTAAATTTAATTCAAACTTAGAAATCGATGTGTTATTTTCTTTCTTTTGGTTTTGTTATCTGATTGATGTTTCTGATTTCGCTATTAATCAAAGATATTGATTTCAAATATTGATTTATTCGATTTTTTTTAAAAACAAATTGCAGCTCGCGTCTTATCTTGTCATGATGATCACGTTTCAAACAAGATTTCCATTACCATGAGGTTGGGAAATATTTTCACAGTTACTAGTTTATTTCTTAATAGAAAATTATACAAATTACTGGTTCCACAGATTACTTCATTGTAATATAATTCTGTAAAAAAAAATTGGCTCTTCGACTAGTATGATTCATTCTTTTTACGCTTATGAAAAGTCGGAAAGTTCCACAAGGCGATATTAAATATATATATATATATATATAATAGAGAGAAGTTTTGTTAAAGAAGATGAAGAAAATAGTTAGATTTTAATGTAATTCATTCTTTGGGTATTAAATTAGTTTTAGAGAGAAGCTGGGTTGGAGAAGAGGAAGAAAATTGTTTAGATTTTTGGTCAAAAACTTGGTTTTATATGATGGGTAAAATGGTAATTTTAAATAAAGTAAAATAAAAAATTTGATTTAAGGTCTCATTATAGCCAAATGGGGTCCAGATATAGCCTTGCCCAAAATGATTAAATACGCTTTTGATGATTTAGTCTTCAACCGCAAATGTATATAACATAATAAAAACCAAACGGTTGACAATTTTTAACAAGCTAAAAACGAAAACAAAACTCAAACTACACACAAAATATAAAATCAAATTTATGAATCGTATCAATAGTTAAAATTCGCAAGCCAATAAATTTATTTTGTCTATTTTTCACTAAAAACAAATGTTTATATCGTATTCGCTAACCCTTAATGATAATTGTTGCCACTTTTGTTAGGGCATAAACGAATGTATCAAGGAAAATCGTTAAGGCTAAGCAAACGAACATGATCACCTTCGCTTAGCCCTAACAATAATTGAGGACGAAGCCGACCACAGTCCAAATCCATTTTTTTATCGGTTTTATCCTAAAATCAACAAACAAAACACACCCTAAATGTACATAAAATGTACATAAACATCAGCTTCATATTATACCACTAACCTATCACCTATCAAATAACTTAAAAAAAATAAAAATTGAATTTTTAATATTCATAAAACTAAAATATAAATATTTAATAATCTACATAACCAAATCGAGATTAAAATACCCTAGTATTTGAAACACCTATTTAAGATTTCGTAAAGTGTGACTTAAAAGAAAAATAATTTTTAATATATCGTATAACTCTATTTTCAATAAATTATTAAAAAAAAGGTTTAACAAATCCAACAATAAAATTCCAACAAAATATTGGGAATATAACCCAGCAAGAAGAAGATACTTTTTCTTAAATATAGTTAAATAACATTTAAATTTTTTTATTGTTTTATTTTAAAAAATATTTTATAAAAAAATAAAAACATATAAAAGTAATTCTTTCTCCAATTACTTTTGAAACGGTTTTTATTTTTTTTATTTTTTTATTATTGTTTTTTAATCAAAAATTACTATTGATACCAAAATTGAAATGATACAAAAGTTTAAGATAAAATTACATTTTAGAGTCAAATAGTAGGCTAAAAGAAAATAGCCCTGAACCAATTAAACGGAAAGAAGAAAAACGGGTCTTCTTCTTGTCTTCTTCTTCAATCACCTATAATAGGTGACCTTCGCCTACTTCGACCAGCTCTAGAACTCCAGTTCTTCAACCAAAAGAACATGCAATTTGCAAAACTAGATCTTCAACATAAAATGAAAAACACTCCCCCATTCAATCTCCAAACCATTACTCATAAAGAAAATCCCCAATTTGATTTTTTTCGAATTTCTAGCTTAGCTCGATTTTGACCAAAACCATTCGATACCGTCCAGATCGTCAATCTTCTAGAAATTCATGTAACCGAGGCCTAATCCTTCGAGAAGGACAAGAGACAACAATTCCACCGGGGCTTCATACTGAGTGACATGCGTTTTCTGTTTACAGCGCATGGTCCATTTCGTCAACCAGTCTGCGACGAAATTCTGATTACGGGAGATTACCTTGATCATCATACAAGGGTGGAGTAGTCTTCGACAGATAGGAAGGATTTGCGACAAAGACCAGGGGAATTTCCCTTTGGCCAGATAGTCGATTAGAGCTTGACTGTCAGTCTCTATATCGACTTTGGTCCAATGCTGATCCTTACAAATAAGGAGCCCTTCGAGAAGAGCCTGAGCCTCAATTAACAAAGGAGAAATTTTTCCAAAAACTTTACCAATTCCCAACTTAAGATCTCCCTGGTGATCTCTGAAAATGATTCATCCAGAAGCTTCTCCCGTATGCGAGCTGGCTTCATCAACGTTCATCTTCAGTCTACCATCCACCGGGTAAGTCCACTTAACATATAGACTTTTATTGAGCTTGGCATAGACTGAACTACAACCTAAAATTGAACCAGCTTCTAAAGCGTTGAGCCAATGCTTTATTTTCATCTTCGAATCTAAATGAAAAATGATTATGTTAATATATAGGATAACATTGTCTGTACTAATGGATTTGTTTTTTAAATTAAGTTGGTTTATGTATTTCCAGACAGTCCAAAATATAAGAGAAGGGAGGACATGATTTATATGGACCTTCATAATAGAAAACCAGAACCATTCCCTGATAATATGAGTAATGCTCATATACTGGTCAATTTTGATGTTAAAGATTATGTTTTAGTGTTTCCAGATAGACCAGGCAAAAGTACAATTCACAAATAAATGATTTATATTTTCGGTATTATGGCAGAAAACACACTTTGAAACAAGACTAAAATGACGTAATTGTAAGATAGATCAATAGGTAGAATGTTTTTATAAGCTTCCACAAGAAGAAAGAACACTTCTTGGGAGTAATCTGGTTCCAATTTTTCTTATATAAATTAGATTTAGTGTAGTGATTTCTTATATTATCCAAAGTTTGTCTAGTATTAAAATCTAGATTAGGAGAGATAGCCTAAAGTAAATTATCTTGATTTGTAGGATCAATCTTGAAAAGAGAGATTTGGTTGATTATGTCTTTGTCAAGGAAGGATTGAAGCAGTTCTTTATCCTAATCAGTTCCTTTCCAGAAAGTGCTAACTTTCTGCTCAAGATACCATAGATTAGCACCATTGTTTTTTAAGTCCATGATTGGATATTGGTTATGCCAATTCTCCAACCAAAAATCCATGTTACCACTGCCAAGAGACCAGTCTTTAATACTGACCAGATTTATTGAAATTGTTTTTGAGAGGATGAATTCCATTTTTATTATAGATATCATACATTAATTTTGCCCACAAAATTTCTTGTTTCCTATAGTTATACCAAATCTTTTGAGATAGGGTGGTTTGAATGTCAGATAAACGTCTGATATTCAAGCCACCTTCATCAAAAGGCTTGCAAATATGATTCCAAGCAGCCCAATAGATTGATTTAGTCTCAAATTTAGATCTCCATAGGTATTTATTAAAACAATTCTCTAGTCTACAGATCACAGTTTGAGGTATATGAGAATTATGCATCCAATAATAAGGAATAGACATAAGTATAGAAGAATTTAGAGAAAGCCTCCCTCCAAAAGATAAATATTTGCTGTCATAGTCTGTAATTTTCCTGTTGATGTTGTCCAGCAATTTACTGTAGTTTTATGCTTTGTTATTGCAGCTTAAAGTCACTCCCAAGTAGCATATATGCAGTTGATTAGTCTTGAAACCTGTGTTGGCTTCCAGCTCAAGGATTCTACTGTGAAACAGATGATTAGAGGTAATAATCTCAGTTTTCTCTCTATTAATCAATTGCTCAGAGATTAGCTGGTAATTATCAAGTAAATCACTTAGAAAAATGATAGAAGAGTTCATACTGTTAGTAAAAATTAAAATATCATCGGCAAAAGATATACTAGAGATTATAATAGAATATCTAGAAGCAAAGAGCATGCTTTTATTATCTGTATATAAATTTAGAACCCTATAATCAGAACTTCTTCTCCAAGAATGAAAAGGCTAGGGGACATAGGGTCCCATTGTCTTAAACCCCTCACAGAATTGAAAAACCCATAGGACTTGCCATTAATTAAGATAGAAATACTAACAACACTTATCATATCATGAATTAACTCAATGAACTGCTTAGAGAATCCAAAAAGAGACAGGACTTTAAGAATAAATGGAATGGATATCAGGTCAAAAGCTTTGGACATGTCCAATTTGACCATGATGTTACCTTTAGCTGGCTTCTTCTTCATATCATACACCATCTCCCTGGAAATCATAATATTTTCATGGATAGACATATCCTTGACAAAACCACCCTGAGTACTTGAGATGATCATAGGCAGAATAGATGATAACCTGTTATTAAGAAGTTTAGAAACAATTTTGTTAGTTAGAGTACAAAGGCTTGTAGGTCTGAAGTGAGTCCAATAGATAGGATTACTAGTCTTTGGGATAAGACAAAGCCGGGTAGCAAAAATCTCATTTGTGATTTTGCTGCCAGCCATGAAAGATTTTAGGGCTTTAACCAAATCATCCTTTATAATATGCCAACACACTTCATAAAAGGTGACATTAAAACCGTCAATTCCTGATGCATTGTCAGCATTCATAGAATTAAGGACACTTCAAATCTCATTATCAGTAGTAGCCCTCATAAGGTTAGAATTATTTTCCTGAGATACCAACTTAGGAATAGAAGACAAGAGGTCATTATTTAAGCAAAGATTCTCCTCCTCTTTAGAACTATAGACCTTTTTAGAATAGATGTATTTATAGTACTTTTCTGCAGAATTACCAATCTCCACAGCATTATATAACCAAATATCCCCATTTTTAATAACTTTAATTCCATTTTTTCTTCTATTTTTAGAGACAAAAGAATGGAACATTTTAGTATTGTTATCACCATCATTAAGCCACGAACAGTAGGCTTTCTGCCTTTAATAATCCTCCTTGTTTCTAAGAGCCTGCATGTAAAGACTATTAGATTTCTATAAGTTCATTTCAAAAGTTTGATTATTCAGATTAGAATGCATTAACTCAGCTTCCAAAACCATTTTTTCAGTGTGTTTAACTTTATTAAACACATTTCCAAAATAATTTCTATTCCATATTTTAAGACAGCTTTTGAGTCTTTTAAGCTTAAACCAATATAGTTAATTAGAAGAGCCATTAATATCCATTTTCCAGTTGTTATCAACAACATCAAGGAAAGTAGAATCATTTGACCACATATTCATGAACTTAAATTTCTGTTGGTAAAATTAATGTTATTAGGAAGAGAAGTATTATCATATATCATGATGGGAGCATGGTCAGAACAAGTTCTGACCATGTGAGTGACCTTAGTATTATTGTAAAGGTTAGACCAGTTAGAGTTAATCAATACTATATCGAGCCTATTCTACTTGAGCCTTCTATTCCAAGTGAACTTAGGACCCAAATAGCCAGCATCTTCTAGGTGACTCTCATTAATAGCTTGAATGAAATCATCTATACTATTCTGGTCCAAATGCTTGCAACCAATATGCTCATCAGAAGTAGTAATGACATTAAAATCCCCGACCACCAGCCAGCCTTGATTAGGAGAAGAGACCATCTTGAGTTGATCCCACAATTCCAATCTAAGCATTCTGCTACACTTATCATAAACAACAGAAAGATTAAAGACAATGTTATTTATAGTAGTAGTAACTTCCATGTTCAGGCATTGATCGTGATTAACAATGACATTAATGCTAAGATCAGCAACCCAAAAGACCCAGATTTTATTAGAAACATTATAAAAGAAACCTGAAGAACCCAAAAATTCAGCCAAAACATTTATATTATCAGAGTTAGATAAGGGTTCTTGAATAGCTAAAATGCTAATCTTATCTTTGAATATCATATCTTTTAGCCTTATGATAGTTGGATTGTTGTTAATACCGCGCAAATTCCAATTAATGATCTTGATCATTATGAGAAAATGATTTGACATTTTTCTACTTGTCCCTCTATATTTGAAGGACTTCATTATTTTTTAACCTGGTTTCTTAATCTTTCTAGCTGACTTGAGTTTCTTTTTCAGGATTGTGCTAAACTCCTGGCCAGGTGGAGAGTTATCTTGCATTACTGGAGACATTTGGAGACTCCCAATGTTGTCTTGAGAAGGAGAATTGGAGTCCTGGAGAAAATTTACAACTTCTTTGGGATACTGCATATCACCTTGATTTTGAATATGCTGTATAGCTTCAATAATCTCAGCATTGTCTGGGATATTTGTTGTAAAAAATTTATGTATTTCATTTCTACTTGTAACCGAATTCTCTTGTATTTTTTCTTTAAGCAAAGTATCTTGTAAACAGGTTTCCCTCCTCTGATTGTGAACGATAATTGATTTCAGATTAGGAATGAAATCAGAGTTTGATTCAACAGCTTCTTTTCTGTTCATCTTTTCCTTCATTTCAGTAACAACTTTCTCATTTTCTGCATGAGCTATTCCTTTAGACTGAACCTGAACTTCATGGCCAGAAAGCCTGGTTTTTTTCTTACAGTCATCAAAATAATGGCCCAAGTGATAACAACCTTTACAATAAGTTGGAAGATTTTTGTATTTGAGATTAATCCAACACCTATTATTGATCCTAAAACCAATCCAGATTTGATGATGGATCTTCTTGGATAAGTCTGTTTCAATTAAAGCAAGGACAGAGTTTTTCGAAGCTCTGTTTGAAACTGGTATTTCAATTTTAAAAGGCTTTCCAACCGTCGAGGCGATTTCCGTGATGAAGTCAGAATTGTATAAATATTCTGGCAGTTTCTCAAATCTAGTCCAAACAAGAGCAGTTGGGTTTTCGTACTTAGGATGGAAGTCAGAGACCATCTTAAAACCCTCATCGTCGAGCCTCCGACGTTCCACATACTTTTAGCTCAGATTTTACAAGCATCTTCTTCTAAGTCAAATTCCAAGAACACATGGTGAGAATCCCAGTTAGAAGTATTTAACTGGCCTTTGAACTTCAAAGAAGTGAGAAAATTTTGAAGCACATATTTCTTGGGAAGACCTAAAGAAAATTTTCCGATAAAAGTGATTTTTAATTTCATCTGAATCTTCTTTTTAATTTCTTGATGAAATTGCTATGTGATCAGATTTCTTCGAAGCACTCTAAGGTTTGTAACTATTATCTTTGTTTTTTGAATTCTCATTTCTGAAAAGATCCGCCTTTTGTCTTATCTTCCGCTATAGTCTGTTTTCTGATTGAAAAAGGGCTGAAAAATCGTCTTCGAAAAGAACGTTGTTTCTTATCTCCATGATAGAGATGAGGAAGAGCAAACAATGATTTTTTTAATTTTTTTTTACAAAGTCATAAATCATAAAACATAAAACACTTCATACTTTTTCCAGCGTCTACTAAAGTCCAGACAAGTCTCCTTCTTAAGTCCAGACAAGGATACTCAACAGTGCCCACCAGGCCACGAAACGCAATTATGCACGTCGTTTCCTGCTTCTCCAACCATGCGGTTCTTAGCGAGGCTCTAAATTCCGGTTGACGGCATTTTCGCAGTCTCAAAACTTTTTGGGATTGAGTTCACTACTCAGTAGATCACACAAGTATCTCACCTATTTGCCCAACCGGTATGTTCTTAATCTTCTTAGCACATTGATCTTCCACTACCGATTTGCCTTCGAAAGATGAATATCTTTCTAAATTTTACGTTTAATCTCTGATTTCTTATGCTTTCATTGTTCATATTCCTGCATGCTATGAAGCTGATTGCTACTTTATATCCATCTAGGTTTTGGCTGTAGAAGAAGCTAATGTTGGGTTAGTGGTACATAAATCGTCTATTGCTCTCTATTTCTCCATTTCTGATTTTAATTGTTGTATCTAAGCGCGTGAATTTTGTTTGTCAGTAAGTTTTCTATAAAAATTGCTTCTTTTTGGGATTGAATTGTTGTTACATTGCTTCAATGACAGGTCTTTGAATTTACTTATCGTATATAAAAAAAAACCGAAATCACTTACTAAATAAGGAATCTCCTTCCACTTTTTTGCGTTCTGAATGGCTGCACTTTCGTCGGCCTTTGGAGTTATACCCGTTTTTTTGGACAATGGCACTATCGCTGTTGATATGCCAAAAGTGACTGCATCGTCCCATTGTGTATGTAAAAGCAAAACCACACTCAGCTCTAAGAGGGTGGTGGTTGTAGAAAGGAAGCACTTTTGCAGGGGACATAAAGAGATTCATCGAAATCTTAGTTCAACAGTTCTTGCTGCGGCAAGAGTTTCTGTTGAACAAACCGAACAGTTAACAACTCCAATGGTTGAGGTAGACAAACCTAAGAGGGTATCGACTTTCCTTTTTAGGACAGAAACTGGAGGGTTGGTCAAAGTTTATGTTAAAAGAGGAAATTTCAATTATATTGTTCGTATAGAAGTTTCATCTTTGCATATATTTGACAACAATGATGATCATGAGGGTAGACTGGTGATGGTTTCCGGTGTTTATAAATCAGATTCATCGTGTTTCATGCCTCTCGAGTTCCTAGGTCTTAAACAAGATTCCAAATGTAATACCATAGATACTCCATTTGTAAGGAATTCTTTCGGAAATTTTACACTGGAGCTGGGGTTTGAAGCAGAAAAGACCCCTTTGTATTTTTCATTTGTGTTGAAATCTGTATCAAGCACTGATTCAATTGGCCAAAATATCAGGAGTCATAGGAAGACAAACTTTTGTGTCCCGGTTGGGTTTGGTGCAGGTAATCCATCTCCATTAGGCCTCTCTTTCCGCAATGATAATTTTGTGAATTTTGCACTTTTTTCAAGAAATTCAGAAAGTGTGGTTCTATGCTTGTATGATGAGACTGGAACTGAAACACCAGCTTTAGAGCTTGACCTTGATCCTTACGTAAATCGAACAGGTGATGTTTGGCATGCTTCTCTTGATGCCTCTGCAGGTTTTGTGAGATATGGTTATAAGTGCAAGAAGACTATTGTTTCAGGAAATGGTGTTGAAAATCGTTCAGAGTGTATTCTTTTGGATCCATACTCAAAAGTCTTTGAGAATTCCATTCTTGAAAATCGTAGACTTGGACTTATCTGTAAAGAGCCAGCTTTTGACTGGAGTGGTGATACTCGTCCAAATTTACCAATCGAGAAATTAATGGTTTACCGCCTAAACGTTTTAGGCTTTACTGGAGACGATTCTAGTAAGCTGCCTGCAGATGTTGCAGGGACTTTCTCGGGTTTGACCGAGAAGGTGCACCACTTGAAAGATCTTGGCATGAATGCGGTTCTGTTAGAACCAGTACTTCCATTTGATGAGCAAAAAGGACCATACTTTCCGGTTCATTTTTTTTCTCCATCATGCCAATACGGACTGTCTAATAATCCGATATCAGCCTTCAACTCGATGAAGGAGATGGTGAAGAAATTTCATGCAAATGGGATAGAGGTAATCCTCGAAGTTGTTTACACCCATACTGCTGATTCTGGAGCACTGCATGGAATCGATGATAACTGCTACTATTATAGACGTAAGGATGAACATTTAGAATCAGGAAATCACTTGAACTGTAATTACCCAGTTGTCCAGACAATGATCTTGGAAAGCCTTCGTAGATGGGTAATTGAGTTTCACATCGATGGTTTTTGTTTTATAAACGCTTCTTCTCTGTTAAGAGGGTTTCAAGGCGAATACTTATCTCGTCCCCCTTTGATTGAAGCTATATCATTTGATCCACTGCTTTCACAGACCAAGATAGTTGCCGATTCATGGAACCCACAAAACACAAAGCCAAATAATATCCGGTTTCCTCATTGGAAGAGGTGGGCGGAAATAAATACAGAATTTTGTGACGATGTTAGGAATTTTTTGAGAGGGGAAGGCCTTCTTAGCAGCCTTGCAACACGAATTTGCGGAAGCGGAGATATCTTTTCAGATGGACGAGGACCGGCTTATTCTTTCAATTATATTGCTAGAAATTCGGGACTCCCTCTTGTGGACTTAGTCAGCTTCAATAATATCAAGGAGCTAAGCTGGAATTGCGGGGAAGAAGGAGCAACCAATAAAAACGCAGTCCTCAATCGTAGACTTAAGCAAATCCGTAATTTCATATTTATTTTGTATGTATCACTTGGTGTTCCGGTTCTTAACATGGGAGATGAATCTGGCCACTCCTCTAATGGTTCCCCTTCGTACCAATTGAAAAAACATTTTGACTGGAATTCTCTAAATACAAGCTTTGGTATTCAAATCACGCAGTTCATCTCTTTCATGAGTTTGTTAAGAACAAGGAGAAGTGATGTTTTTCAAAGAAGGAACTTTTTGAAGTTAGAGAACATCGAATGGCAGGGAATTGACCAGTCTCCTCCAAATTGGGACGACCCTACCTGTAAATTCCTCTCAATGTGGCTGAAAGTCGAGGATGAGTCACAAGGTGACATCTTTGTTGCATTTAATGCAGGTCACCGGTCAGAGAGAGTTATTCTACCATTACCTAGTGATGGGACGAATTGGGTTCGTTTAGTTGACACAGCTCTTCCCTTTCCAGAGTTTTTCTGTTTCCAAGGTGAGCCTGTAGTTGAGCATGTGTCCGGGTTGGTTGCTTATGAAATGAAGTCTTACAGCTGCACTCTCTTTGAAGCTAGCAAACCGTAGCTGTGCCTGTTAGGGCTGTTTTCAGTTTTCTGGGTAGATACTGCAACTATGTATGTATAAGTAAATCAGCTTCTTGGATAGATACTGAACTATTTACTTGTAAAAGTAAATCTCTAGTGCCCAAATTGTATCCAAGCAGTGTCAATGTAGATATTGTTTATAGTCTCGATTTATCTATGATGTATAAATAATATTATCTCAGTACCAAGTTTTCAAGCTTTCATTACTGCGCCAACATTTTAACCTGTCTAGCAAGTGAAACTCTGAAGTTTACCGTCTCAATATTCAACACTAAGACATCAATTTATGCAGTCAGGAAATATAAAAATAGAAAGCACAAGAAGCAAACACAGCCTTAATATTTCACAGAATTATTGTGCTACAAAACTTGACCCAGGCCAATATAGGATCTTTGCTTTAATCTACAAAATTAACCTGAGATTAACTATCTAAAAGATGACTATTCTGTTTTATGATGACAAAATGATGTTGAGTGATAACAGAATAAGGCTACCACTTAAAAGTGATAGCCAAGTCTAACAGGTCTTCTACTTGGCGAATGGCGCGCTGCTTCTCCTGCTGCTTCAACATAGTTGCTACCGACTCGGGATCAAGCCCTTTTGGATTACGTGCCTCATTTTGTTCAGCACGAACCTCTTGAAGCAATGCATCCACTTCTCTCACAAAATCTACTCTTAAAAGAGGATCTTCTATTTCAGATGGTGGTCGCACTGGTCCTTGGTGCTGCCACAGATCATAAATCAAATGACTTGTCTAATTCCAGAATAGAATTCCAAATGGCTTATATATTTTAGAAAATAAAAGCAACTACTACTCGAGGCATCTTACTGTATCAATGTCGAATCCAGACGGGACAAGAATGCTAAATGGATCCTCGCGAGGAAATGTATCAACCATGCGCTTCCTGCATTGTTTGAGCCACCCTTCATTATCAAACCCATCATGCAAATTCAGAAGATCGTTCAGCAGTCTCATGGCTGGAGTAGCCTGTCGCTTCACAATCTCAGTCTGCAAATGTGCAAGACTAGATATCAATTTACTTAAATGTAAAAGAACCCAACTATTAGCGCTGATAACATGTTGGTCAGAATAGCAGATTCAAGATATGCAAATGCCAGACCACATAAAAACACACTATTTCATTACAGGTCCTCTTCTGGAATGCACATCAAAGGATTAAAAGTGGCACATACCTCAACCCTTCTATATAGAAGATCAAGACTTCTGATGGCGTCCTTTTCATCCTGGAAACACATACAGTTGATCAGTAAGAAGTTGATATGCTTGAAATATTATTTACCAACTCAAAAAGTATATGTATTGCAACTTTATACACAAGCAAAAGAGATTATGTGGAAAACAAATAAAAGCCGATATATGTCTTACGTCACGTCGAGCAAGATCAAGGCGATTCCATATGACCATGAGAACGAGCTCATCCAGCTCTCCCTTCTCTGCAGCTTCTTCAATTTTCTACAATGGATTGATTAAACTTTGTTATGAAGCTACCTATTCTTATATAAATTAATTTGTTTGTATAGAAAGTCATACCTCTTCCACCTCTTCGGCAGCTCTGATGAAGCTTGAAATCAATTTTCTTGCTTTTCTAACATCTTCTTCAGGGAACTCCTTCAACCGCATTCCAATTTCTCGATATTCTTCAATCTTTCTCTCCTCTTCTTCGTCCTCCTCTCGCCGTTTCCTATCCAACTCCTTTTTCTTCTCGCGTCGCTGTGCTTGCCATTCCTAAATATTACAAGCCAATAAGATCACACACTACAACTTCCATTGACGACCCAATTCAAATTATTGAAAGGACGCTTAATAACCTGGTTTGAACTTACAAACATCAAATCAAACAGTTGTCTGGTTAATAAGCTGGTTTGAACTCACAAACATCAAACCAAAACACTCGTTTGGCTAAACAACAAGAGAATTCAGACACCAACAGTAGAACCACGAGGAAAATAAAACTAAAAAGGAAGGTTTTTATTATAAGAGTGAATGACATACATCATCGTAATACTCCGGTGGCATCCCTTCTAAAAGAACCTCCTTTTCTTTGTCCAAGCATTTCCTTAACCCTGCCCCTTTCAAATTTTCATAATAAATAGAAAAAAAGTTAGAGACTTTTCAGCTCAATAGGGAGTATCGGGTATTTATGGAGTCAGAAAATTACCTGGGAAAGATGGGTGCTTGCTCTTTAAACCAGAATTGTGCGCGTTAGAAAACAGTCGGCGCGACGGCGGTGGTAAAAGTGGAGGAGGTGCGCAAGTTAGTGGGAACAGTTTTGCCTCCATGACTGTACTCTAACTCCAACTGAAGCAGGTGGATATCTGTCTCGGAATTTATCTTACTATATTTTAATATTTTGAGGGGTGAAATTGTTTTATTATTTAAAAAACAAGTTGTTCTATTATACTAATTTTTCTCAATCTCAAAATATTATGCTTTTCATTTTTCCCTTTCACCCTTGTTTGTATTTCTAAAAGGAAAAACAAAAAACCTAATAATTATATTCTCATCTACTTCAACTTTTAAAGCGAAACTTTTTACTGTCAAGAACCAAACTTACATGGTGAAGTAAAAAAGCAAAAAAAAAAAATTGATTTAATTCATTTTTAGTTTTGAATTGATTTTTCGACAAAATAGATTTAACTTTTTTTATGAAATTGGATAAGTATACTATTAGAATTAAATAGAGAATACATGATGTTATAATTTTGTTGTTTTGTATTGGATTTAGGTTTTGTCTAAAAATTTGAAAGGTTTATCGCGAAGAACAATTATTGTCAATCGCGATTCTTCTTCAGCATCGAGAGTATGATTATGTACGGTTGGTGTAGTTATTAATATGGCATTGGTATTGTTGAATTAATGGTTTTCTTATGATATTTGGCACCGTCAATATGATATGAAAGGTATTGGCGGTGCCAAAGTATGTTATTGGCACCGGGTCACTACCATCGAGATCATATTAATGTTATGTGTTGGTACTCACTATTTTTTGGTTTTAACGCGTTTAACTAACCAATTTCTTGTTTGTATTGCAAACAACAGTGTGCTGGGTTGGAGAAAAACTTGAAAGTTATAAAGGTGCTCACGAAAGGAAAAAAAGAATATCAAAATGTCATCTTACCTCACAAACCGAAGAAACCAGTAATAATTCCTTTATAGCTGATGCAAGTGAGCATACCGAACGGTCTTTGTAGGTCAAAAAGTACTGAGAAAACACCTAGTACTGCTTCCAATGAAGAATCACTAGAAGATAATACAAGTTTTGAGGCAAACGAGCCTAACATTCGTACTCAACAACCGAGTAGTACTTCTCATCCCAATCTCAATACTATGTATTGGCACAAAACAATATCATATTGTTTCCGGAGTACAAGCTTCAAGAGACTTACAACACCCACATCATCAATGTAAGTTTATTTATATATTAATTTATTTTTTTAGAAATTTGATTTATATCAATTTTTTTTGTTTGATCATATTTTTTTATTACAATTTCGGTTGGGTATTAATGTTTATGTCATGTATATCTATTCTTGCATATGATTCAGTACTTTAGTAGGTTTTTTCTTAAACACGCAACTGAACAAATTTTTCCTCGAACACTGGCATCAGGAAATTAATACTTTCCAGTTCTCCTTCGACGAGATGATTATCACTTTATACAACGTGTTCATCATTAATGTCCTCTCGGTGGTGAGAAGAATAATCGAACATACTCATTGTGAAAGATTTGATGATCAATACGCAGTTTATGCTCGGTTATTAGGGCTTTCAGCGAATGTTGTTCGTTTGGAGTTGGATGCGCGGAAATAAGTTGGGTTTGGTCTTAGATTACTTATGGATCATTATCCCGAGGACCCGTATTTTGGATACAAATATGAATTGTACCGATGATATGGTCGTACATGATGTATATGCGTACCTCATATACTTGTTTGGATGTACCATTTTTACTGAAACCAGCTAGATGTCTGTAAAGGTAGATTTGCTTACGTCTTTGGAGCACATAGATCGATTTGGTAAAATATCATGGAGTACATACGTGTTGGCATAAATATATAGGGGTACGAGAGAAGTCAAAGTCGTCAATGAAGACTTTTTATGGCTTTGTCGGTTTGTCAGATTGTTGTATCTATGACTATTTCCCTTCTTTTTTCCCTTAGTCTAATAAGGAGTATAACATATCCAATCCCAAGCTTGTTAGCTGGTTGCCGAAAAATATTACGGGGACCAATGTTTGACTGAAAACCTACTACTGCGACGTCCTTAATGCTCTTCTAGAGAATGGTGTAAGTACTATTTAATTTTTTATTTTTCTTTTATCAAAACCTAAGTGTATTTAAGTTTGTTATGTCTTTGTTTGCAGGTGATAATATGTCCATATGTAGCGATGAATGAGAGGATCCCAGACCAAGAAGTGGGTACTATCACAATCTCATTCGGATTATGCTTACGACTAAAAAGTATATGTCAGATCGAGTGATGCGACAATTTAGTTGGATTTAGGAGAAACTACTAAATCATCTTGTATCTAGAACAATTATTAATAAATAAGAACACTACTGCTATAATGTTAACCGTCGACAATGAAAATAATTATGTAAGTATTTTCTTGTTATGGACCGTATAACATGTCTCGTTACCGCAAACCGCAATATAAAAAAACTTAGTATGATGAATATGTTAAGAGGTAAGGATGGTTTGTCATCACGCCTCATGTCCTAAATGAGTTTCAAGCATTAGAGGTGATTCATACGATAAACCATGTTCGACCTCTTAACGGAAACATTGATAAGGTTGTGAGGGGCAGATGTTAAGGGTCTGGAAATACAGAGCAATCTCAGGATCCAGAGGAAACCTGAGGTCCCAGTTGAAGAGCTCTGTGAAAACTACGATCTCCCGTGACCGAACATGCATGGGCGTCTCCCCGGGAACGGGGAATCGGACGGTGACGCACTCCGGGATACCCCACCGGATCAGAAGCTCTTCCTGCTCTGCAGCAGAGAAGTAAAGGTACTTGCCCTCAAAAAGGGAACTGACGTTGTCCCGGGGCAACCAGCGATGGTAGGTTGTGGTTATGACCGCCTCAATTTCCGCGGGAAGAGGCTCTTCGGGAGAAGCATCAGTGTTGCCAACAACGGCAACACCTTCCTCAGCAACCAAAACATCCGCTTCTGGCTCCTCGGTATTTTCTACCGGGACTGCATCAGGTCTATAGGGGTTGGCCGTAGGAGGATCGGACGGTTGGGCAAGAGGATCCGCAAAACCGAACTGCTTCCGGTTCGGGCGAATTGTGACTCCTTTCGCTGTTGGCGAGCATGCTCGGTCTCGGGTTCTTGACAGTCCTGATCTCGTTGGTTAAGGCCCAAATGGGTACGCGCAGTATTAACGCCGGTTCGGGTACCCTTGTATGTCGGGGGTAAGCTGGATTATTTCAGGAGAATTATCTCTCGCATGCGAAGTTGAGGTGTTTTATGAATTTTGCCAAACGAGTTATGAAAATCACCAAATCGTGGCTCATTTAGGTATCTTGATACTATGTATATTTTTTTAGAAACCAATAGATTAATATCCTTCATGTATATTTCTTAGTATTTTGTTGTTTTATGGTATTCAGATTGTTTTTCTCTAATTACCAGATACTTTTTATGTTCTTTTATGAACGGATGTTGTATTGGATGATTTTTTTTTTAGTATTGAATGTTGTTATTTTCTATGTTTTGTGTCTGATTTTATGTTTTGGGTTGTTGTGTTTAATTTAGGTGTCTGGTTGTATTTAATGTTTTGAGCTGTCTGGTTGTATTTAATTTTCATTACCCTCATTTAATGTAGGTGGTTGGGTATTTATACCCTTATCTTTTGGGCCATATGGGCTTTCGGGTTATGTTTTATGGTTTCGGGTCGAGTTTAAAGACCCGCTAGCTTTTAAGTAAGCAAGTAATTAGCTTAGTCATGAAGTGATTAAGTTTTTAATACTTTAGTTCTGTTCGGACAGTTTAGTAAGTGGAGGTTGTCCGAATCGTCCCTGTCCGGTTAGGTGGATGATGTCCGAATTGCCCCTGTCCGGTTCTCACAAAGAGTGGTGACAAAATCCGGACTCATCAGTAGCCCCTTTTTTAGGTGGTGTTCAAAGGCCTTTGGCAAGACCTAAAAAATAGCCTGTTGCCGGTCACAGCCATATCCGGACAGATTTTTGAACTGTGTAATAGCTTTATCCGAACTGAAAAAGTTCTCAGAAACTAAACGGTTTTTTGCCAGAAATCGTGGGACACGTGTCTCTCTCTGGTTCGCCACATCAGCCGATTTTTTCCCTAGAACGGCGCTCCCACTTTCTTCAAAAAGCAACCTCTTCATTTAATAAGGATGACATCAGCGTCATCCTTAATCATTGATACCCTTTCGAATTCTCCTAGGTATCAAAGCATCTTCTGCATATTTACTATAAATTAGTTCACTTTTCCACTGGTTTACCATCTTCATCATCCTTGCTCTACTAATCTTCAAAGCTTTCTCTCTCAAAAACAAACACTTTCTTTCGGTGTGAGTTTATGTTCACAGCAAGAAACACTCTTATAAAAGGTGGGTGGCTCAATTTGTCAGAGTTAGAAAAAGCTCAAAAGGTTGAACGAGAAAGGCGCATTGCAGCCAGCCTCCCTGTTTCCCCTGTCGATAAACAAGAAACACCAAGCACAGAGCCTGACCAGGGCTCTTCTTCAACCAAAAGCGTTAAACCTAGGAGGTTGTTCCAATCCACCCTTTCACCAATTGTTTCGGGCTCATCGGTTCAGGAATCAGAGCCTACTGTTGAACCAAGGCAGGTAGTCACCAGTTCTAAGAAACCTTCCTCATTTATTGTTTTGGGATCGAATGCTGATGCCTCCAGAGAAGTTAGTACATCGGAGAAGAGGTCGCTTGGTAAAAGGGCAGGCTCTAAAAGGTACACCGTCAAAATCAGGGGTCAAAGATAGCAATACGGGGTCAGAGGCACCCATCAAGATTCCTAAGGACAAGGTGTCCGGCCCGGAGGCATCTAGTTCAAGTCTCCGAAAAGAAACCACTGCATCTGAGCCCCAACCGGAGGTCAGAGTACAATAAGCCAGTGAAACCCAACAATCTGGAGGGCATGCTGAGCCAACCTCTAGCTCCCCTCACCCAAAAATAACTGAAAACCCCTCCCTAGTAATGGAAGAAGTGATGGAGGATTCTATTGAAGAAACTCCCTTTGAGTCTGAAGTCTCCGGGCAAACAAGTGAGGCTATTGCTGCCAATAAGGACAAAGGCAAAGAGAAACTATGCTTAAGGCATCCAGATTTTCCGGAGTGCCTTGTGGGAAAAGTGGGACCTTGTTTCCACAAGGTAAGTGTTAAGTATTTGATAGCTTTGCAAAAACTTAACTATGCTTTCATCCACACAACCGAACTGGGTCGGATGCGAACAAAATGGAGGATCCCGGAGAATGTCAAAATAAGGATTCCAGTGGACCTAGAAACACCAATGGACTGCAAGCTTAGTGAAATAGTTTTCTTCACTGAGCTCTTCAACTGGGGACTGAGTTTTCCCTTAAACCTGGAGATAGTCAAATACTTTCACCTCATCAAACTTTGCCCAAGTCAACTAAGCCCTAATGCATGGTACACTCTCATGGCCTGTATTATGGCCTCCAGGCTCTCCGGAATTTCTCTCCCAATGGAGCAGTTTGCAGCTGTGGCCAGCCTCTGCAGAAACCACCATATTCCCTTCTATCACTTCAACATGGGTGATAATTACAAAGCAGTGGACGATCTGCTCGAGTCGGAGAGGAATTGGAAGACTCATTTCTTGTTTGTGAGTGGTGCCTGGGAGAATGGGAGGAAGATTAAAGTCGGTGTCAACCCGAGCCTCCTCCCATCTTTATTTTTCACAAATTTGTTTATCTGACTTGTCTTTTTTTTTTCTTGACAGTGCTGCCTAAGGACTTCAGTGACTATTTGAAGGCTGGGCAGACCACTTGCACCAAGCTAAATGCTTGGGCTACTGAGAAGTGGGGGAATCGCTTCCACAATGCCTTTACCGGAGGCAATCTAACAAGGTCATACCTCTGGAATACCACTGACCGGAGGGACTTATCCTGGGAGGAACTTAGCACCCCACCCCCTCCGGAAGTAGTCCTCAAAAGAACACACGAGCCGGATGGGGCATTGTATCTACTTGGTAGAGCCAAAGCCCCAAGTAAGATGAAGGGCAAGAAAGGTAAAGGCAAGCAGAGTGCGGTTGAAGATAATCCCACCGAAGTGGAGGAAACTGCTCCAACAAACCAAGAGGGGCCAGTTCAAGGACAGATTTATGCTGCTCTTTTAGAAGTAGTGGAGCATGAAAGTACTAGGGAAGGGGCAGGATCTTCAAAACCTCCAAGGGTTCCTAAGAGAGATAGGAAACGGGGAGCAGAGGGCAAGGAAAGGGAGGCCAAGAAGAAAAAGACCTCCAAGGGTGATGAGATTTCTCTCCGGCCTCCGGATCCCCTTCCTCCTATTGACCCTACACACCCAACTCAAGCAGAATGCATCCCTAGTGACTTCCAAACCGGAGGGCGTGCGGGAGGGGATATCAGCATTGATGGTGTTGATATTAGTGGTCTTGAAGAAATTGGTCTTTACTTCAAAAACCTCCCTAAGGATGATTTTGCCGGACCTTACCTCCCTCCGAGCACTTCGAACATCGTTACCTTCAATGGTAAGTCTTTCTCTATCTCAATTCAAAGATATGTTATAACTCACTCTATATTGAGTAATATTCAGCCAGTGCTTAGTTTGGAGAAGCAAGTGCGAGGTCAGTCAGCTATTATTAATGCCCTTAATTCTAACAAAGAGAAATTGTCCGGTGACCTCCTCATTGCCAACCAAAATGCTGATGTTTTGAAGAGGGAGAATAAGGAGTTAAAGAAGAACCAGGAGGGTTGGGCCACAAAGGTAGCTACTTTAGAAGATACTATCAAAGAACTCTGAACAAAGAAATCTAAGTTGGAGAAAGATCTCTCTTCTTCGAAAGAGGAGGTGAAGGCTAAGGACATGGTCATTCATACTTTGACCAATGACAATATCTCGCTCGAGGACTCGGTGTCCAAGGCTGCACAAGAAAAAATTGATTTGCTAAGAGAGCAAGAAGCAAAAATCCAAACTAGGATTGATGCTTATACCAACCAAGTGATAGACACTCAGGAAGAAATGTATGCCAAAGTGAAGTCGGACATGGTCTTGCTTTTTCATGAGAAATTTCCGAAGAGGAATCTGGGAGATTTATGGACCTATGTAGAGTACGAAAACCTTCCCTTCCACACGATGGCTGATGGAGACAAGCATGATTACTCCAGTGTTGACTCATCCGATGAAGAAGAGAACACCGAGGAGAGTCCATATGAGGAAAATGATGACCTCAAGAAGAAGAAAACGAGTGAGGCTGAGCCATCTTCAAAGGCTCAGTCTTAGAGTATCAATTATCTTTTCACTTTTGTTTTGATTGAACCAAAGTCCTTTGATGGCCAAGGAATTTTTATAACTGTGTCCGGTCCTTGACCGGATAAATCTTTTTGTTTTGACAATTTAAAGTCCTTGGATGGCCAAGGCACTTCGTATGTTTTAATGGGTATCTTTATTTTGCACAACTCTTGCATAGTTTTTCAATTTTGGTGGTTGATGTTTAAAAAGCCCTTGGTTATTTCATAAATGTTTTATCGTGAGAGTGTTTAAATTCTCCGATGACAAATGATTAAGTAGTCATCACTCCTTCAATTTAATCTGACATGTTCAAATAAAAACTTTACCGAAAATAATTAAGTAAAAAACACTCCAGATTTTTAAGAAGGCATCAAATTTTATAAAAGTGCCCGGACACCTCATTAAAACCTCCCCGCGCCACCACGGTAGGAAAGAGTATGTCCCCAAATATTTACATAAACTTTTAAACAAGTAAATATTTACATAGTTTCTATTCCAAGTACAACCGGAGGTGTTCAATATTCCAAGGGTGATTCAAAATCCTTCCATCTTTGTCTTGGAGCCGGTATGTCTCAGACTTAAGCTTTTCAATGACCACATAGGGTCCTTCTCAAGTTGGAGCCAATTTACCGAACTGCTTCTCTTTAGTGTGTAGGAAAATGTTTCTCAACACCTTATCCCCCGGTTGAAAATCCCTTCTCTTAATTTTAGAAGTGAACCCGCTTCTCATCAAACCTTGATAGTGAACAGCTCTAAGGTGAGCCTTAACTCTTCTTTCCTCTATTAAGTCAAGTTGGCCTCTGATAGCCACCTCGTTAGTGTGTTTGGAAAAAATATGAACTCGAAACGAAGGGAGAATAGCTTCTATAGGAGCTATGGCATCCATTCCATATACTAAGGCAAAGGGAGACTCTTGTGTTGCAGCCCCGGGAGTGGTCCGGTAAGCCCACAAAACTTCTTGCAAATAACTAGGCCATTTCCCATCAACCCCTTCTAAATTCTTCTTTAGACCAAACAGTATTGTCTTGTTGGCCACTTCGAC
Organism: Limnanthes douglasii subsp. nivea; assembly: GCA_036936605.1. Taxonomy (NCBI): domain Eukaryota; kingdom Viridiplantae; phylum Streptophyta; class Magnoliopsida; order Brassicales; family Limnanthaceae; genus Limnanthes; species Limnanthes douglasii. The sequence continues at coordinate 223,061,929 of JAUPFV010000005.1, read as the reverse complement.
CTGACCATTTGCTTGTGGGTGGAAAGGGGAAGAGAAGCAATGTTGTATGCCTCTAGAGGCACATAAACTCTCCATATCCTTATTGTCGAATTGTGGTCCATTGTCTGTTGTTATCTTTTGTGGAATTCCAAATCTGCAACAGATATTGGATAAAATGAATTTTATAAAAGCTTTTGATGTTGTACCTGCCAACGGAGCTGCTTCAATCCACTTCGAAAAGTAATCAATAGCAACAATTATAGTTCGGCACCCTCCGGACGCCATGGGTAGAGGTCCCACTAAGTCCAACCCCCAACGAGCAAAAGATATTGGCTCAGTAATTGACTCTAAAGGGATGGCTGGGATATAAATTTCATTGCTATATCTCTAGCATGGGTCACACCTCCTCACCAACTCCTTAGCATCTTGCACTATAGAGGACTAATAATACCCAACTAACAAAACTCTCCTTGTTAGAGCCCTGAATCCACAGTGAGCCGACCCCTCACCATCATGTAATTCAGAGAGCACTATTTGAGATTTGTCGACCCCAAACATCGTAAGAAGGGTCTACTATAAGATTTTTTATAAAGAATACCTCTTAGGATGACAAAACCACGAGGCTTGTATTTTACTTTTCTTGCTATTGATTTATCCGGTGGCAAGATGCCATCTGAGAGATATTGAAGGAGAGAAAATCTCCAGCTGTTTTATCTGTATATCGAAACTTTCTTCTTCCTTACCCAGACTGATTCGAATGGATGGGCACTCCTATACATGAATCCAAGGGTAGGACTCAGTATAGGCTATAGTTGCCAAGGAGTCTGCCAATATATTTTCTGTTCGGGGAATGTGTTCGTAGATGATGCTTTTAAAATTAAGAGCTACTTCTTTAAGAAGAAGTAAGTACTTAACCAACTGCTCTTTTTTGGCTTCGGATTGACCTTGTGCATGATGGATAAGCAGCTGAGAATCGCTCATTAACTTGACCCTTTTGGCTCCACAAATAAGAGCCAATTTCAAACCAGCTATAGCAGCTTCATATTCGAACTCATTATTAGAAGCCCTGAAAGCAAAACATATAGCTTGATACATTCTGTCACCGTACGGAGAGGTCAAGCATACCCCTGCACCACATCCCATGGTACTTGATCCACCATGACCCATACGTTTTTGTCTTTCATATCAGTTATTTGCTTTGTATCCCTATCTGAATGGAATTCAGCTAAGCAATCAGCCACAGCCTGGGCTTTGATTGCTGTCCGAGGGGAAAAATCAATATCGAAGTCCCCCAATTCCACTAACCACTTAGTCATTCTACTTGAAACGTCTGCCTTTTGAAGAACGTTTTTTAAGGGAAAAGACGTCCGGACAATAATAGGATGAGCCTGAAAATAAGGCCTCATCTTCCTCGCAGCAATTACCAGGGCTAATGCTAATTTTTCAAGCTTCAGATAGCGTGTTTCTGCATCTATCAAGCTCTTGCTGATGTAATACACTGGACGAGGAAAGTTATCTACTTCTCTTACCAATACTGAACCTATGACACAATCTGAAACGGCCAAATATACGAAGAGAGTTTCTCCATCAATGGGTTTAGACAAAGTCTTGGGGGAAGACAAGTGCTTTTTGATCTCATCGAAAGCCTCATCACACTGTGGGGACCAATTTAAATCTTTTGCACCTTTTAAAGTTTGAAAAAATAGGGCACACTTGTCTGAAGACCTTGAAATAAAACGGTTTAGCGCAGCCAGTCTCCCAGTCAAACGTTGTACTTCTCTAATATTTCGAGGAGGCTCCATCTGCAGCAAAGCATTAAGTTGGTCCGGATCAGGCTGTATTACTTGCTTACTTATCACATACCCCAGGAATTTGCCGGACTGTACTCCAAATATACACTTTTCTGGGTTTAATTTCAAATTTACTTTCACTAAGTTAGCAAAAGTTTCTTGGAGATATGCCAAGTGTAGTTCTTCATCCACAATTTTCACCATCATATCGTCGATGTATACTTCTATGTTTCTTCCAATTTGATCAGCAAAAGCCTTATTTACCAACCTCTGATAAGTAACCCCAGCATTTTTCAACCCAAACGGCATCACCCTTTAACAATGAAGGCCCATATCGGTAACAAACGTAGTATGCTCCTGATCCTTCAGATCCACTTGAATCTGATTATACCCGGAGAATGCATCCATAAAAGATAGCAGCTTGTTCCCAGATGTGGAATCCACCAACTGATCAATTCGGGGAACTGGGTATAAATCCTTCGGGCAAGCCCTGTTGAGATCTGTGAAATCGATACACGTACGCCACTTGCCATTTTTATTTTTCACCAATACTGGATTGGCTATCCATAAAGGGTACTGAGACTCCTTTATGTGCCCCATTTTAGTAAGCCGGTCAACCTCTTGAACTATGACATCAGCATTTTCCTTAGAAAAAGCTCTTTTTTTTGTATCACAGGTGCTATGTCCCTTCGGATGGACAGTTGGTGTGATATAATATCTGCTGGTACCCCGGTAACATCAGCATTGCACCAAGCAAAAACATGATGATGGTCTTTCAAGAATTTTAACATCTTACCCTTTAACTCTGATGTCCTCTTGGACCCTATCTTGACATTTTTCCCTTCAGCCAAAGAATGTGTTTCGACTTCTTCAATTGGTATTAAAACTTCAGGGGTCTCTCTAGGGTCATCAATCTCACCCTCTCCCCCAGAAAGCCCCTCAAACTGCTATTCATTGTTAATCCGAACTGCCCCCAACGTCCGGGGGGCCAGTGCTGTTGCATAACACTCTCCGTGAAACCCACAATTGACCTATTCGAACGCTGAATTACTGCTGGATTTTTCATCTTTTTGTAGGAAGTTAAAAAGAGAATATTGGCAGAACTTCCGGTGTTCACCAGAATCAATCTTATGTCATTGCCCCCAATGGATGCTCCTATGACAACAGCATTTTCATGAGGACCAGCTATATCCCTCAAGTCATCCTCATCGAAAACAATGAAGGGAAATGGAATTTGTGATTGATAGAAAGTCATTCCTCCCTCCAGTTGGGTAGCTAAGGTATAAACATGCCTCTTTCTTGAAGAAGCAGTGGGTGCTGTCATGGTGTCTCCTCCAAAAATTGTGAGTGACTCGAAAAAGTTGATAAGTCCAGACACCGACTTGCAATTTTCTGCAATAACTCCCACTTTATTCCGAATCGGATCAGGGTCCAAGTACTCTGACTCTACATCGAATCTCTCGACTATCACCATGGCCCCTTCCGGAGCCGATGTGCCTGCATTGTTTGGACCAACCCGATGAGTGTTATCAGGCCTATTGCCTCCTCTTCTTTTAACATATGCTCCTAACTTTCCTCTTTCAATTAAATTCTGGACTTCTTGCTTCAAAGCAATGCAATCCTCGGTGGTATGGCCAGTATCATTATGATACTGACAAAAACAATTGTTACGGCTCTCCCTAGGAAATTGTAACGCAGCCGGCCTTCTATAATGCACTTCGTCTTTTGTTTCGTCATAAATGGTGGCTACGTCTTCTTACAATTCTGCAAACCACTCAGGTTGGACCCAAGGTCCTCGTTTATTTCTAGATTGTTGACTTTGTGCTGGAGCAGCTGGCTGAGACTGAGCTTTGGCTCTGTTATGACTCTGCCCGGCCTCCCTAGCCTTGTTCCCGGAGTGGTTTTGGTTTGGATTTGGTGCAGCCGGAGCAGATCTCACCTGCATGTGCACCATTGTTTTCTTTGTTTCATCAACATTAATCTCCTTTCCAACTTGATTTAACATACCTCCCCACGTCATAGCCTTCTTTCGGGTTACTGAATCAACCAGGTTTCCAGGGTTTAAGCTTTGCCTCAGAGAAGCTATTGATACTTGTTCAAAGTAATCAACCAACCCATTTTCGGTGTTGACAAAGCGACTTATGTATTCTTTTAGAGATTCGTTCGGTTCTTGGGCACAATGGATGATTGTGTCTTCATTGCCCTTTACCTCCTTACTTCCAACAAACTGCCTCCGGAAGGCCACCCAAAAAGTATCAAAATTTATGATGCACCCCTGCGGTAGGCTGTTATACAACTTCAGGCCACTCCCCGTAAAGGACTGGGAGAATGCCCTACAGAGCAACTTGTCGTCATCATCAAAATTCATCATGAAATTTTTAAATTGTTCCAAATGGTTGTTCGGGTCTTTACTGACATTGTATTTTTCCATTTTTGTACTGTCAAACCTCTTAGGAAGGTTCCCGGACAGGATCTTGGAGGACAGTGGAGATTGTCTCCAATTCCGACCACGACTGAAGACGGTATCCTCATTAGGAGTTGCAAAGATACCAGACTCATCATGGAAGGTAAAAGGATCCATCACCATCCGATCTATGTGTCTCCGGCTATGAGACGACCCTTTGCCTATATGCCTCTTTAACTTTCCACGCCTATCCCTTTTTCTTAAATACTTTTTAACCAACTTTTGTTTATTTTTAGAACGGCCCTCATCACTGCTGGATGACAAGGATTCTTCAACTCTATTTTCGCCCGACGAGCTGCTGGAAGATTCTGAGTCTGAATCAGAGCTATCCACCGGTTTAGACCGGTGAGACTTTTTGGAGCTAGCATGAGTCTTCTTCGTACTCACATGGGTTTCGAAGGCTCGTGCTCTCTAGGGTTGTCAGTATGGTGAGCAACTGACGCCTTTGATTTCTCTTTTATGCTCATCTTTTCCCTCTCTGCCCTCAGAGCTTCTATTTCAACTTTTAATCTATCACGCTCCTCGATGGTATATTCATCATTTTCTCCCATCACTTTGAGCAAAGCTGGTGGTACTTCCGGCACGTCCGGATTCATCCGAACTGGTTTTTTCTGATGGTTTTGAATGCTAGATTCAGGCACCGTCGTTCTCCCACTGTGGTCGCCAATTTGGTGAGGTTTATTTTTGTTTGAGGGTAATTTTGTCCAGATTTCTGTGGTATTTTGATGGTATTTAATGTTTGGATGGAGTGTAGAGGGAGAATTGAGCTGCCTGGTTGTATTTAATTTTTATTACACTCATTTAATGTAGGTGGTTGGGTATTTATACCCTTATCTTTTGGGCCATATGGGCTTTCGGGTTATGTTTTATGGATTCGGGTCGAGTTTAAAGACCCACTAGCTTTTAAGTAAGCAAGTAATTAGCTTAGTCATAAAGTGATTAAGTTTTTTATACTTTAGTTCTGTTCGGACAGTTTAGTAAGTGGAGGTTGTCCGGTTAGGTGGATGATGTCCGAATTGTCCCTGTCCGGTTCTCACAAAGAGTGGTGACAAAATCCGGACTCATCTGTACTAAAAACTAAAGCACTTTTTTTTTAAAAAAGTAACAACCCTATACCAACGGCATATGATCACCATAATTTTGATATATTATTCATACCGCCGATGTGGAAATTTTAATCCGATGGTAGAACAATTCTACACCGTTAGTACAACGAATCCTTTTTTAAAGAAACTTAGTATTTTTTGGTAAACTGTATAGCAGTGGTATAACATTTACATACTATCAGTAATATAGTCAATCGTCGGTGTATAATTTCTAAACTAGCGGTGTGGTTATTTTTTAGACAATGTGGAGTACCGCCGGTAGAGTAGTTTTGGTTAAATAGAGGTTACAACATAGAACTACAATGTTGTCTTACACTACCACCGGTGTAATAGACAGGCCGTCGATATGGAAATTCCATACCGACGGTAAAATATCCTACCGTCGGTAAACAAAATGCATACCACTGATATATCTTTTATAAAAATTAAACACGTTTAAAGTTTTTTGTAAGATAACATATCAGCGGTGTATAATACCTCTACCCCCGGTGTAATAGACACACCGCCAGTATGAAAATTATGTACCGGTGGTAACATATCGTACAATCACTATATAATATACATACCATCGATAGAGTTTAAAACCTTCAAAATATTTTGAAGCTTTATTAGATTTCACACTCCGCCCCCCGTTTTATTGTCTTCAAATCTTAGCACAACAACAACATAAAACTAATACATTAAACAAACATAAAAGTAATACATTAAACATATAAGTTTTTTTCGTTGAAACTAGTGTACATAGTACATAGATTACAATAACAAATATTTTTAAAAATAGTGCACATATATTAAACGAAATTGTCTAGATCGGCTACTACAAAACTAAGTTCTATAATTTCTTCATGTCTCTGGCAACGAGAATGTGTCGATAATAACCAACCTTTAGTTTCATCTAAACATAATTTAGGCAGCAATGGTTGGTATTGACCCAACCCAACTCGATTTGTACCATTTATGGGATTCAAGGTGGTGCACTTCTTAATGGGAGAAAAGTGAAACTAACATAATTCGTCTCCTATTTCCCTACAAAGTGGAGGATGCCGTTAAATGTCGAAGCGACCACGACTTACATCTTAGGCATTATCATCCAATTCTCTGTAGTAGGATATCATTTTTGCACTTTACATGTTTTGTGATATTTATTAACTCTTCCATACCACTAAATATCATCAAGTAAACGGTCACATAATCGATAAGCTCATTGTAAAGGGCATTCATAATCAAATATACATCAACCTTCTTGTTCTTACAAGCCAAACGTAATTGATTGATACCCGTAATGGGTATAAGATTTAACGTCGTTGATCATAATTATAAAAGTTCATACAAGATAAATAAATATTTGAAGTAACATTTCATATCAATAACAACATTATTGTAGAAGGAATCATACCGCTTGAGCTACAACCAACTGTTCCACTTAATAGTGAATGCATCGTACGAGTTCCAAATGATATTAAAACTTTAAAAGGTTTATCAAGAGGATATATATGAGCACTTTCTTGTGTAGAAGCTTTACTCCCTCTTTGTAATTTGAATGACAGAGTTCTACTCCCTCTCTGTAAAATGACCAATAGAGTTTAAAATATTTACCTAGCGATGGTACACTCACTTTCTCGGTATCTATCACATCTTCGTGATATGATTTATCTAGTATAGTGGACGATAAAGATGCAGTAATAGATAATTTACATTTCACAACTGGACGAACACGTAGTTTTTGTTTACTTAAAGGCTCTAAAAAGAAAGGTGTTTCCGAATAGATTATTCCAAACTATTTTTTGTACACATGTTCGATGCGTGCTTCGTCTTATTTTTGTATGATAATATTAACTAGTTTATCTATTTTTTCTTTAATAGCTATTTTGTACTTATATTAGTACGAAAAAACTATATCTAACCTCTTCTAATAATCGTTGAAAGAGTCTAAAGGTACATTTATTCTTTACTTACAAATTCGAAGATGTCGTGTGAACAAGGTATATCATGCGTAGTTCGTATAGCATACATAAAATTTAAACTGTCTGTAAAATATATTTTTGGGGCATATTCTACTTCCATATATAAAAATTTGAAAGCTTTGTGAGAGATGTTACCTTTGACCTTGGCGTACACCTTGTTTGCGAATTTATGTAGGGTTATAACTCGAATTTTTTCAACTGTGTTTTTTATTACTCCATGTTGCAAATTGAGAAAATGATGCACATTCAACCAAAACGAATCGATGTTACCTTTGCTCGTACCAAAGAAATGCTTAAGGGTGGAATGAGCACTCTTCACGTGGTCAGTGGTTTGGTACCGAAATGTAAGAAATTGTTACTTTTCCACGTGATAAACTTATCATTGTTAGCCTCTAATCAAGTTTTATTGTATTCGACTGATTTCAGATAATATTTGAAGTCATGGTGCATTTAAGACTGATAGTAATTGAATGCGAATTTTGGCTTTGACAACATCATGTTACTCCAGACCTTGTAAAAAACATTGGAGGCTTCTTTATCATTGATTTTTTTTTTCGTTTTCCTTAGGATATTCATGTTAATGTGCCATCAGTATAACATGTGGGTTGCATTAGAGAACACTTCCCCGATATCCTTCACCGATGCTAAGTATCTACGTAAAAAATAAATGATTGTCTGAGGAGTAAGTTGCCATCAACGATTGCAAACATTATAATACTCACTTTTAGTTGTCAAGTTTTTCCCCAATCATACACCTAAATCTGATTTAAAAACTCATACTGGTACAAGTGGCTCCAACAAACTCATACAACGGAATCCCATTCTTTATTAAATTGTATGTGTTATCAATTATTATCATATTTGGAAACGTCCATAGAAAATCTAAACTAATTGGGTGTACGAATAAAATTTTACTTATCTCTCGACTTTGCCTGATCTACGTAATTCGTAATATTTTACCCTTTTGAGTTCACCTAACAGGTATTGAATTTGCGAACGATCGCCTTTCTTGATCTTCCGTTGTTTTAGTTGAGCATTGTATACAATGCGCATGGACGATAAATTCTTAGGGTTTATCTTTTTCACTCCGCCTAAAATTTCCCTAGGACGGGTTCTTATGTGTCCAGAACTAATAACAAATTACATATAAGTAGCCCAATTACGAATGACCTTCACTCAAGTTCATAGTTTAAGATTGTGAACGCCGCATATGACCTATAAGGACCATCTGTCACGACTTACTATATTTCCTTTAAGCTTGATAGAGAAACTGCATTTCTTAGTTGCAGTAGACTTACTTTTAATCCTTTGGGTCTAACAACTTCGTATATGTTACAAATCTCTCGCATTCAAAAACCATTTTAGGAGTTTTCTTACTTTTCAGATCTTCACGACATTTTAATACAACTATGAATTCGTTTTCTTTTCTAGTCTCCGTAATCCAATCAATCAATTGTTGTTGCGTATAATAGAATTTGATAGTAAGCATATCATTATAAATTACATCTAAATCCTCTGAAATTCTACCGGTATCCTCCCACACAATGACAAATTATTAAAAATTAAACCATTAATAATAGAACAAAAATTGTCTGATGGTATACCGTCGGTATAAGAAAGTCGTATGGAAGGTATAGATAGTCAAACCACCGATATAATAGATACTACACCGGTGGTACACCAATTCAATATCACCCATTATACCAACGGTACTTAGGCTCTTTACCTTTGCTGTCAACGAGGTTATAACATTGGTGCCTAAATATGGGTGTGGTACGAGTCCATGGAATTGGCTGTGTTAAGACGACTTATACAATATCATGTTGGCATTGACAGTATAAAAAATGTACCAATGGTACCACTACTATGTACTACCAGTACACTGCGCAAAAACAATTCACAAAATACAGGAATAAATCTAATAAGTTAGATTTACTTTATTACCCTATTTAGAGTTTTAATTTCATCAATAAGTTTTTTGCTCCCCATTTTTACCTTTTGTTTTCTAAGGTTTGAGTTGAGTTTGATATTGGTATAAAAATAATAAGTTTTTTTTTAAAACTTTTTTTAATGATTTTATAAAAAATAGATTAAGGATGTAATTGTTGAAGAAAACAGGTTGGATCTTATGTTTGTTTCACTAGACCCATTCTAGTGTCTTGCATATATCATCTAGTGTTGCTAGATTCGATACTAGTGTAAAATAAAAATGGTATATGCGAGACATAAATGCTAGATTATAGATGTGAGACCTAACATTTAGATGATAAATGTGAGACCAATGTAAATGGAAAAATGGTATATGTGAGACTTAATTTTTAGATAATAGATTTTGGACTAGTTTAAAATATAAATGTCAGATGTGAGACATAAATGCTAGATTATAGATGTGGGACTAATGTAAAATTTAGATGATATAAGCTGGACATAAAGGTTATTTGATAGATACGAGACTTAATTTTTAAATAATGTGGGACCAATGTAAGATGAAAATAACAGATGCAAAACATAAAGGGTAGATGATATATATGTGAGACTTAATTTTTGGATAATAGTTGTGGGACCACTGTAAAATAAAAATGATAGATGCGAGATATAAAGGCTAGATGATAAACGCGTGACTTAATTTTTAGATGATAGATGTGTGGCCAGTGTAAAATAGAAATGATAGATGTGAGACGTAAATGCTAGATTATAGATACGAGACTAAAAGATAGATTTAAGATTAGGGTTAACTAGACTCTAAAAAATTATCGAAATTTTATCTAGTTTTGTTTTTTCAAATTACTGTTTAAACGATACAAACTTTTAAAAATTTAAATCATAAAAAAGAAAAATGTATATGTGTGAAGATTTTGCATATAATAAACTTTTAGGTAGAAATTATAGTTCATGAAATTTATTAAATAATATTTATTAAATTTAAAAAAATACGCTAAAAGTTTATATGTCATTCGTTGTTAAAAATACGTTAACAATTTATATGTCAATATTACATTTTTTTTTCCGGAGGAAACCCTCAGTCTGACGCGATAGCCTGCAAACCAACGCCAAAAGATAAACCACACAAGGTGACAGGCTCGGCCGAAAAAGCGTATGTAGAGAGACTCGAACTCATAACCTTTGGTCACAAGCATATCATACTCAACCAACTCGCTTACCCCTTCGGAGCTATATTACATATTGTATTTATGATTTGTTTTGGTTTTGTTTTTATTTTTATTTTTATTTGGTTTCTTTAAATAAAAAGTAAAAGCTATTAACGAATTGAAAACCATTTAAAATTTAAATAAAATTATTATTTTATTAAAATAATTATTTTATTTTTATTATTTTAATATCACTGTTCTAAATTTAACCAATCTAAAAAAATCACAATGAAAAGTTTGCTTTACATATTTTAATAAATTTATGTTTAATGTCACTCGTTCTAAAATATATTTTACAATATTATAATCCAAAAATATTTCCATTGTTGGTATAATAAATTAGCTTCAGTATTGTCTCTCGTGATGGAAAATAGGCTGAAAATATGTACGAACATATTTGGTAAATCGCTTATCTCAGTAAAAAGTTCCAGAAGTGTGGATTAGAGTAATGTCGATTCTACAAATATAGACACACTGGATCAACGTTGATGTAACCTTAAGAAAATCAAGGTAAATAAGCAAATAAAATATCATTTTCCAAAGTTTACACTAATATCAATCTAATTCGTCGATATTAGTAGCCATTTTTTTATGCATAATAGTCAAAAGATATTACTAATGGCAATGTCAACCCAAAGCGTCTGACATTAAACATTTAATGTGTGACATACTCGATCGATATTGTGTATAACTTTGAGTCAAGATTAGCAAATCTCGTATTTCAAATCAAATTTTAACAAAATAACTTTATATATATATAATCCATTAGTACCTAAAACTAATTTAAACTATTAAACTTTAAAATATATTATCTTTTAAAATACAATAAAAAAAACTTTAAAATACGAATTTAAATAAAAATAAATATAATTCAAATCAAAAATATTAAATAAAACTAACTACAAATTTAAATAAACATTAGTTTATCTTTTATTTGGATAAAAGCAGAGTTAAAGTCGATATTCTTTGTATGGAACTTTGGCATAAATATAATATAATATATATTAAAAAATTGTATATAATAATCCGTATATTATACGCAGTTGATGGGCTGTAATAATAGTCAACCGTACAAACTAACCTTATAACTTCAAATTATAAATATTTTATAATGTTACATAAACACTCACAAATTAACGTTGACCAAGATCAAACATACATATGAAAAGAAATTGCTCAAGATGAGGAAGACAGAAGAGTATGAATTTACAAGATTTTTGGAACAATAAAGCCCTATATACATTGGATAACTATATTCTCAATCTCAATGTAGAGGAAGTTAGATTGAGCTTTAAACTGTAGTTTTAAGAATTAGTTGAGCAGCTTCACCCATAGCATCAACTCCTGCAATCCCAAGTAACGCTAGAGCCAATTCGTCCTCATCCCAACGCTCTAATCCCTTACTAAGCCTTTTCAACAAATTAACCTCCACCTCCATCACCCACGTCGGTGTGCATCCAACCATCAGACTGACGAGCCCTGACACGTATGCTCTCCAAGTTGCCGAATCACAGCCGATCGGTATTTTCCCATCTAATGCACTCACAATAAACTCTAAGTGCGTCTTAAGAACCTTTGGCCGACGTTTTGCTGTCCGTGACGTAGAGTTCACACCCCAAGCAAACGTTCCACAGAAGATTGCCAAGTATGCAAGTGCAGAACCACTCAGCCTCGCAACCACATCTGATGATTTGAAATCTTCTTCTTCCGAATTATGCACTGAGAGGAACCAAGAAGGTAAGGTTTCTTTCAACAATCTTTGCACTAAATTGACCCCACCAGAAACCCAAATCAAAGAAGCTCCAAGTGAAGCTGCCAGCTTGACACGTACCATTGCTGGAGCAAGAGAGACTTGTCCGTATCTCAATTTATATTTGGTGTTCTTCGATTTATCTAGTTTCTGTTGAGTTAACCCAATAATAGCGATGCTTCTGACAGAAACCATGAGAGCAGACAGAATTTCTTCTGTTATGAACATGAAATCCCTGACTGATCTGTGAACTCTTAAATATAGAATTCCAGGTGCAACCGGAGAGATCCCTCCAGAATAGTGAGAACCGAATCCATGGCCAAGAAGTGCACCGACACCACCATTGTTGTAGACATGGGGGGTGCTTAACCCAAGGGTGGATGTGAAGCAGCTTTTAATAAGCTGAACGACTGCGTCGTTATTGTGATGGAAAACTGTACGCGAAGCAGAGAACACAAGAAAATCACTCCAACGCTTCACCTTTTGCACCCATAGTGAAGCTACGATTGGCATGGACGGCCAAGGGCAACCGACAGCAAGAAAGTTTAAGGCTGGGGCGACTGATGCAAGAAAACGTTCTGATAGTTTATCAAGCTTATAAGTAATTGTTAGGCTAACTAGGGCAGCCAAGGGCAAAGGAAGTGTAGCTGGTGAGCTCCCGCCTGTAAAAAGGAAAAAAGACAAAACATTGTGCCATATGATTAAATCATGACTTTCTTTTTCTTTACCCGTCTATGTGTATAAACCGCATTATACTTTTTCTTATCAAAACAACTACATGATTTACAGGCAAGGTAAGTCAACCAAAACAAGCTTTCACGAGACATCATCAGATTACAGGTAAAATTTTCAAAAGCTGTTTGATGAGATGAATTTAGTTTGAAGTTTTACTAGGAAAGTAACACTATCTAAAGTGATTTTTAGGATTTAACACAGAAACAGAGTAAAAAGAGAATATATCTCTCCTTTGTGAGTTGGTAGAGAGCCCCTCAACTATTGGTAAACACAGATCCTACAACATGAACTTTCACTTTATCACGAGCTACTAGCAATATACATATATGATGCATGAAACTAAAAAATACTGAAAAATACCTATTGTGAGGCTAGGCACATTAACACCAGTAGCAGCTAGAATTTTCTTTATCTGTTGTTCAACAATTGCTAAATTTGCAGCAGGGCTTGGCCAGTCAGTCCCATTCATAGTAGCTGGTTTCCATACTCCTCTAGTTACTTCGGCTGAAAAGTAGCTAACAATGGATACCAGCGTCGCTGGTAGAAAATCCGCTAGATTTTTTAGACCTGCTTGGTAAAATGCATTTCTACTTATTAAAAAAAAAAAGGATTTAACAAATTGGACAGAACTTTGTTTCTTGTCCAAGTAGATATGACAAACCTGTAACCAGTTCACGAGGCGAGAGTTTTCCATGCGCACAAGCTGTCAGAGCAGTACTGAGCGCAAAGGGCGTAGCTTTTAGGACATCCCAAGCGGGTATATTGAGTCTAGAAGAGGCATCCTCAATTCCTGAAGCACAAGAGTTGCAACTTCCAGAAGATGGAGAAGTCAAAGATTGACCACCTTTATCTGACTTTCTAAACATCATATTTATGAGTGAATCAATAATCTGATGGACAGGATTTCCACTTTCGAGTTCAGAGAGAGTTGAAGCAATACATTCTTGATGCTGCCTATACCAACTTTTAAATTTAGGAAAGGAATCCATGAAAATGGGTTCAGTATTGTCGCAAAAAAGTTCTGAAAATATCTTGCTTTTCATTCTGTTCTTGGGTGATTTGCCAAAAGATGCCAAGCAAGAATTCCGAACCAATAGAAGGTACTCAGGACTAGGTTGGGAGCCAACAGGTGGTACATCTCCCAATACATGTTCTACAGGTGGATGGTCAAATCTCCATAGTCTCATGAGAAGAGTAAATGCGTTGGAGAACACAGAATGACAAGAGAATTCTTCCCCTGTTGGAAGACTCCATGAGGTGTTTGGAATGCTGGACCCAAAAGTCTCACAAATGGGTACCAATGCACCAACGAGAATAGGGACCTGGCAGTAAATGTAAAAAAGCATAAAGGTCTTAGAACATATATCAAGACACCCCACAGGGGCATTTGCTAAAGTTTTTGGCTTTAAGATAGTAAAAACAGATCCTCTTGCTTTAAAGAACAGAAGCTCGTGAAAGTTCAAAAGCGACCTACTAAGCCATGCAAAGAGAATATCTGGACACAATCTACAGGTAACATCCCCGCAAGAAGAACATTAAGTAACTGAGCATAGCCAATCATATGGCTGTCACTCCTTTGATGATTTGCAGGAACTGGTGTCAATAGTAACCTTGCAATGAAAATAATAACGTGCTCCTGTGAAAAAAAAAGGGAGAGTTGACAAAGATGAGCATTACATAGATGCGAGTAGAACTCTAGAGGGCCTAGAGAAGTTACAGCACCCAGGGTAGATTAGAACTCCCAGGAGATTATGATGCCTGGTTACCTGTATGCTCCACCCACAAACCAGAGATTCCCCACAGAGGATAGTTGCAGCAGCTATCTTGTCATCATCTGAACCATTGATTGCAATCTCATATATTTTCTCGATCTCTGCTAGACTTCCATCAAATTGATAAGCTCAGTCAGTTGCCTTACACTGGCAAAACTTAAAAATATAGCATCTGATTAACCCAGCAGAAAGAAAGGTATAACCAAAAGTTCTATGCATTGCTACCATATATATTACAAGGGGACGGTTCTGGTAGTGTTTTTTTTGGAACCCGTATCTGTACATCGTCTTTAGTTAAAGAAGCATATTTTAAGAGAATATACAAAACAGCTAACAAGTATATTTTAAGAGACACAACTTGGCATCATACCTAGAAGCTGGAGTCTCAACTAGTTCATTCGTCAGCGATGGAGTTAGAGGGGACCCATTCATCAGCGCAGACCAACCAGGCAACTCACCAGATACACCATGTAGGACTTGGTCATTCGACATATTCACATATCCTGGCCAGAGATACGACGACGTGTCCACAAGGTTTCTTGCGATACAAGCCTCAACAATTAAATGGCGCATGTTACCACCTAAAAGGAAATAAGACCACATGAAGTCTTATGTTTAAAATATGTGGAGTGGAAAAACTTAAATAAAATAAAAAGTGAAACATTATGATGGGAAAGGTGTTTAAAATCTACTCATGTTAAGACAAACGCAGTAAACTTAAGAAAGGTGTTTAAAATCTATTCATGTAGACAAACACAAAGCTATTATATCAATGGAAGCGTGGTCACGGGAGGTGGAGGCTTCAAATGATGACATCAACGGTGGAGGAAGTATGAGGTCAACACTAGAGGCGGAACTGAAATGAGACTCTAGAGATACTAAAAACAATGGAAGATCATGATTTTCCTTAAGTTATGATATACTTTTTATATATAAATTAAGGTCTAATAAATTTGTGCATCTATATTTGTCTAGTATCTGATTTGAGACAATTGGAGTGTAATTTATTTTGATGATACTCAATATTTGGGCGGCAAAACGAATATTTTAGCTTCTCTTGACAAATCTTTATATTTTTATTGTTTTGGTGGTTTCCTCTCATTTATGTTACGAATTTTTATAGTTTATGCAATATTTTGAATATAGACCTAGAAAAAATTGTTATTCAAGACATTTTGAAGAAAATTTCATTAGTTTATGAAAAAATCAGTAGTATTAGTTTTTGTTGGTTTTTAAGTAGTTTCTATAATCAAATTATCCAAATTGCAATTCTAGGTGTTGAGTTTGTTTTAATATTGATAAGGGAAGGCATCAAATATATTTAACCACTTTTATAATAACATAGCATGTTATGCTATACGGATGGAAATTTTACGAAACCACGCATACCTAATCCGAAACGACCCAATAGGTGCGAGTACCCAAAAAAGATAAGACGGGATGAATTTGTGAGTTTTATATTTCGATACCTGGTATATTTACTTTTATTTCGTAAACAAGTTGCTACTATTAGCATAATTGAACTTACAGCAATTGTTTGGCATGTCATTCAGGCTCACGGATCCGTTGTATGTATTAATAGACGTGAAGATATTTGCTTTGGCCATAGCCTTATTGGATGCTAACCTAACAGACTGAGGTGGAGTCAACAAGCTCTCATAATCGCCCAATTGCTGTAAGCTGGTAACTAAACCTTTCCGGCGTTTTCCTGAAGTCTGTTTTTCTTGTTGTTGATTGGTAGGGGTGATTTTGCTTTTATCAATCCATTCGCTCTCTTCTTCTTCAATGATGTTAGCAATCGCAAGTGGTGCAATAGACAGCAACATACAGAGGCAAGTATCCAGGCGAGGTACAGGACCCTCACTGGGATCTCTTTCCTGCAAATACCCAGTGTTAAAAAACACAAGAATACAAATTTATATTTGCGGAAAAAAAGTTATAAATTTAAAGAAAGAATTTGTAAAACATACACCAGAACAAAGATTTTTCACTGAATCAGATCATTTGGGGTATCAGTCGGAATGAAAGTCTTACCCTCTGTACGAGTCGTAGAACTGCAATCCACAGACCCAAAAAAGTGTCATGCCATGTGGTGCCATTAATTGCCTGCAAAGCCTTTACTAAACCTGCAATACTGGCTCAAGCTCAAGAATAGCTTAGAAGAAGAACAGGTTCCTATCCACATCCTCCTATAAGTAAGGATGTTAAGAACAAGAATATGAAAAGTTAGAAGTACCAGTGAGTTTTTCTGTGGCACTGACTGCTGACACTTGCGACCCATCCATTGCATCTTCTACAAACAAATCAATAGGAAGCCAGAGAGAAGACTGACTACTCCCATGACACTGACTATTTGGAGGTAACTGAGAACCAGAAGCCATGAGAACATGAAATTCCTTACATGACACTGTTTTACGTACCTTAGACCCTACACTGTGTGCATCATATGTGGAATGAAGAAGGGATTCTGGAGAAATATGTTTTGAATTCCTCAATGCCACCGACTTGGAAGCAAGCACCCTCAATTTCTGAGTGAAATCCTCCCAGAGAGATGACCTAAAAAGATTCAATGATGTAAAATGCTGATATTAAAACATATGTACCCAACTACAACTGTAGCTCAATGTAAAGTTCCGGGGTAAAGAACCGCATATAAGCATAAAATGATTTGAAACATAAGAGGAATATAGCTAACTGGATGACACTTTTTCCCGTTGCCGAATAAAGGAGTAAAACTACATTCAACAAGGTCATGCAAACTCGAAAGTTAAAACATAGTACTGTAAAGGAGTAAAACTACATTCAACAAGGTCATGCAAACTCGAAAGTTAAAACATAGTACTGTATACAAGCTCTTACATGTTTTGTCGCGCCAAATACAAAATCCTTGATGTCGTCTTACTCTGAAAAAACTCTCCAATAACCTCAATGGCCATCGTAGTATTCCCTTTTTGCATCCCCTCGAGGTGATCTACTCTCTTTTCAGGGCAACCAGGATTATCTATGTCCATGTCATCTGACCCTGATGGCCACCTTGACATTCTTTCTGCAGTTAGTTCCAGCAACCCTTCGTCATGCAGTGAGGCATCAAGTAACTGCCACACAACTGAGAAAACAAATCCAACGAGTAGAAGTCCAGGTTCAGGTTTATGGATGCCAAATATGTGGGAGAGACGAAGGACATCATCAATGGATTTCATGACCCTGAGGTTTGACAGCAAAATATCGCTTAATATGCGATGAAGTTTAATTAAACAATCTGCAGAGTTCCGTGCATATTTACATTCATGGCTCCTTTGGTCACTCAACAAGCACTGTTAAAGCCACAGGTGTTCAATAAATTTTGTTTTCTAGACGCATGCCGAAGAGGTACTTCTTAGAGAATACTCTCTGGCTACAACATGCTCAACTTTTAATGCTTATAAATTTATCTTAACAAAGGCAACTTACAACTTAAAATTGTTAAGAAAGAGAACGAGTTAAGACTTACTCTTCGGTCTTCAGCTCTTTGATTCCGAATGTGAATGGAAAAACATGTCTTTTCAGAAGCTCAATGTAAAGCCTATACGCAGAAGGGTACATCTTTCTACACGGGATTACCCTGCAGAGATCATCAAAGGCTCTATTACATCCAATTTACTAATAACATATACTGATACACAAACGCATTCACGAGGTAACATTTCCGAAAGGAACGATCACCTGCTAGAAAGAAGCAGGAGCACGATAATCGGAGGAACGATCTTGATCATCAGAGCCTTCTCAAGGAACTTCCATGCGATAGGGACATGATTGTCCCAGCAGATATGAGATACCAAGAGATGAGCCAACTCAACAGAAGGCAAAGAGACGCCAGCGGTATTGAGAGTCGAATTGAGTTGAATAGCCCATACGAGTGGGTCGATGTTCTTCTCCTGAGCGGACTTAGTGAGTTGGAGCACCTTGTCCCATAGACTCGGCTCTACATCCATGTCCATGGAAGAATCCAAAACTTTAGGTACAGTTGTTATGGAAGAATCCAAAACTTTAGGTACAGTTGTTTTGTTGGGACTACTGACTAGTGTGGAGTATGAACTCGGAAGAGGAAGAAGCGGGTATTTCGATTCACTAAGATTTAGGTTAACCAAAGGACAGTATCTGTTAGCGTCACTTTTGTCCTATGTTGTCGCATTATATTAATCTCAGTGTTTTATAGAGCCTCAAATAATTTTTGGCTCCTCTGTCGACTGTGGTTGTTTTCGTGTTTTTTTTGGTTGGATTTTTAATTCTAATTTTTGGATAAATATTGTTTTTATTCTGTTTTTATTCTTTATATTCGTATTTAGAAAAAAAATATTAAATTAGATATATATAAAAAAATTATAAATATTTTGAGACATACTTGAAGAAAAATATAAAAAAATAAATTATAAAGCAAGTGAAAATTGATAGTTATGAGTTAGCACATTGGGATACAAATAAACATAAAATCAAAGATAATCAAATGTAAAAATAGAGCAGCAAGTCCAAACCAAATATCTAATATGACGGCAACGATCGCAACTGTCATGTGGAGAAAATGATAGTTGCAATAACAATAATAGAACAAGATTGTTGAGTCAGTTAAGTTAGTTGAGTTTATTTGCTATTTTTGTTTTTGTTTTTAGTGAAGTTAGTTTAGTTAGTTTCATAATTTCGATTTGCAGTATTCATGTATTCCATATAAAAGAAATTGTAACTTATGCATAAACATAGATTATCTCATGTAATTGCAAGTCTCTAAACCTTATAGATTACATTTGGTATAAGATCCAGAGCAAAATAAAGTGATCCATGGGAGATGGGATGAGTCACAACAAAATATTGACCAAGATTTCACAGTTCGATGGTCACTGTCACTATTGGAGTGAACTGATGAAAAACCTCTTGTATGCCAAGAGTTTGCGGAGTCTAGTGGAAAAAGGTTACACCAGACCGACAGAGGAAAGTGACTGCAGCATTGAAGAAGAGTGTTGACGAGCTCAAGATGAAGGACCGTCAAGTGAAGCACTACTTGTTCCATGCAATTGACCAGGTTGTGTTTGAACAAATCAACATCCAATATCATTTGAAATTCGAGAAAGAGAAAATATGGACGCGACAAAATAGTGAAGAGGTCTCTTCTCTAAACCTTAACAAAAATATTTTGAGATTCTTGAAATGAAAAAGGAAGAGAACATCGATGATTATTTTGGAAGAATAATGTATGTCTCTAACAAGATGAGAAGCAATGGAGAAGATATGTCAGATCCAAAGATTGTTGAGATGATACTTTGAACTCTGACTGACAGGTTCACATACATGATGGTGTACATCGAATAGTCAAAATACACAAAGAAAGAATATGATTAATGAACTATAGTTCTATATATCCATACATGAAAAGATACTTAAAAAGACCAGTCATTATAAAGATGATGAAGCTCTCAATATAAGAGGCAAAGGCAGAGGGTCATACATAGGTCGAGGTAGAGACAGAGGATGGTCATTCATCAAAGCAACAATCGAGTATTACAACTGCACAAACTTAGACATTTCTAACAGAATTGTCCAAATGAGAATGGAGCACATTTTGCAGAGATCGAAAAAATGATGAAGTCCTTCTTATGGCGTATGTGGAACTTCAAGTACTAGAAAAGAATATGTGTGGTTCTGGACTCTGGATGTTCAAACCATATATGTGGAGCAATAGTTATATTCTCAAACTTGGAAACTAGCTTTACACATAATGTCAAGCTTGGGAACAGTAAAAAGTTGATGGTTAATGGGAAAAAGAGTGGTGAAGATAATGCTTAAGAATATATGGGAAAAAGCTATATGGTCAACAATCTGTAGTATATTGTGGAATTGAATAACAACTTGTTGAATGTTGTAAAACTTTAAGAAAAGGGTTTGGATGAGTTATTCAAAGGAATAGATCGAAGAATATGCAACATCTTGCATCCTTTAAGAGGAAAAATAGTAGAATCTGTTATGATTGCTAATAGGATGTTTATCTTGCTCGGTGAATCAAATGTCAAAATAAAGGAGGAGAGATGTCTGAAATTTGATATCTCATACAAAGTAGAGTTGTGGCATCATCAATATGGGCATCTTATCAATAAAATATTTCACACATTATGCAGTAAAAGATGGTTGTGGGTTTACCTGAAATTAAATATGGAAAAACCATATTTGAGGCGTGTTGTGTTCCATTTTTGAAGAATAGCAAGTGGAAATCCACTAAAATATTACAGCTTATCCACTATAGTCTCTGTCGTCCGATCAATCCACCATCAAATAGTCAAATAAGGTACTTTATAAGCTTTATTGATGATTTCTTGATAAATACGTAGTTATATTTTGTGCTTGGAAAATCGGAAACATTCCATCAGTTCAATATATTAAAAAAAAATGGATAAGCAAACTGGATTGTTCACCAAATGTATAAGCACGAAAGAGAAGTAGAATATAACTTAAATGATTTCAAATAATTCAATAAATAGCATGGAATCAAAACTAAGTAGATTATCACTTTCATGTTGCAGCAAAATGGTGTTGTTAAACGCAAAACAGCACAATCATGAATATGACAAGAGCAGTGTTATTAGAGAATGAGGTACCAAAATATTTCTTGCATGTTTTTAACAGATCTCTTACACTCATTGTAAAATATATGACTCTAAAAGAGGCATGGAGTTGAAGAAAGCCATCACTCGAACACTTTAGGGTTTTGTATGTATTGGATATGTTCATATCCTTGACGTTAAAAGAAACTAGCTCATTGATAAAAACGTAAAGTATGTCATTTTAGGTTCAACCATGAATCCAATGCCTTTACGATATTTGATCCAGCGGATAAAAAGGTTCACATCATCCGAGATGTGATATTTAATGAAGATAAGAAATATAATTGGAAAGATGCTGGTTATTCTGGTGAAGAAAGAGTTGAAATTGGGTTGGAAATGATTATAAAGATGTTAAGAATATAGAGGAAACAGAAGAAGCAGAAGAAGACATTGACGACATTTTTTCATCAAGCAATCCACCAACTAGTGAAACGATAGTCACGACGAGCAATGTGACAAAAACAGCGATGTGGTCTGCAAATTATATCACATAAGAAGGACTATCAAATAAAAAAGAAGAATAAAACATGGCTATAGTCAAAATTTAAAACCTAACTTTCATGGTCATCAGATCAAACCAGTTTTCAAAAAGTAGCATGACATCAGAAATGGAAACAAACAATCGATGATGAGTTACATTCCATCGAACGGAACTACTCACGATCGATGATTGCAATACTTCCCATTGGATCCAAGGTTATTGGGGTTAAGTGAATTTACAAGAGAAAATTAAATGAACTAGGAGAGATAGACAAGTTCAAAGATCGGTTGATTGTAAAAGGGCATGCTTAATAGTACATAGTATATTACATAAAGGTATTTGTATCGGTGGCTCAGATAATTACAAAAATGATGATCTTTTGCTATAATAGGATAAAGAAAACGGGTAATCTACCAGCTCGATATCAATTTTATTTTTTTGCATGGTGAGTGAAGTAATATGTATTTGTAGAGCAACCACGAGATGATGAAGTATGAGGGAAGAAAGATATGGTTTATAAGTTGTTTAAGGCTTTTTACGGACTAAAACAAGTTCTCAGAGGTTGGTTCTGTTACATTGAGCCTTATGTTTGTTTTTTTATATATTATTATTATTACTAATTATGACAACGATGATGATGATTGATGAGTCTGGATTCTGTCACCACACCTTATGGGAACCGGACAGGGTTAATTCGGACAATGTCCATTTCACCGGACAGGGGTAGTTCGGACAACTTTCATTCACTGAACTATCCGAACAGAACTAAAGTACTTAAAACCTAATCACTTTTTGACTAAGCTGCCTATTTACTTACTTAAACTAATGGGTCTTTAAACTCGACCCAAATCCATTAAACACAACCCGAAAGCCCATATGGCCCAAAGATAAGGGTATAAATACCCAACCACCTACATTAGATTAGGGTAATAAAAATTAAATACAACCAGGCAGCTCAATTCTCCCTCTACATTCTACCCAAACATTAAATACTCTCAAAATTCCACAAAACTTTAGACAAAAATTACAAACTTACCCTCAAACAAAAATAAACCACATCAAATTGGCGACCATAGTGAGAGTACGACGGTGCCCGAATCTAGCATTCAAAACCATCAGAAAAACCAATCCGAATGAATCCGGACGCACCGGGAAGTACCACCAACTTTGCTTGAAGTGGTAGGAGAAAATGATGAATATACCATCGAGGAGCGTCGTAGATTAAAAGGCGAGATAAAAGACCTGAGGGCAGAGAGGGCAAAGATGGGCATAAAAGAAAAGTTAAAGGCATCAGTTGCTCATCATACTGACAACCCTAGAGAGCATGAGCCCTCGAAAACCCATGTGAGTACGAAGAAGACTCATGCTAGCTCTAAAAAGTCTCACCGGTCTAAGCCGGTGGAGAGCTCTGATTCAGACTCATAATATTCTAGTAGCTCCTCGGGCGAAGATGGAGTTGAAGAATCTTTGTCATCCAGCAGTGATGAGGGCCAATCTAAAAAGAAACAAAAGTTGGTTAAGAAGTATTTAAGAAAAAGGGATATGCATGGAAAGTTAAAGAGGCATATAGGCAAAGGGTCATCTCATAGCCGGAGACACATAGACTGGATGCTGGTGGATCCTTTTGCTTTCCATGATGAACCAGGTATCTTTACAACTCCTAACGAGGATACCGTTTTCAGTCGTGGCCGGAATTGGAGACAATCTCCATTGTCATCCAAGATCCTGTCCGGGAACCTCCCCAAGAGGTTTGATAGCACGAAAATGGAAAAATACGATGGCAGTAAAGACCCGGACAATCACTTGGAACAATTCAAAAATTTCATGATGAATTTCGATGATGACGATAAGTTACTTTGTAGAGCATTCTCTCAGTCTTTTACGGGGAGTGCCCTGAAGTGGTATAACAGCCTACCACAGGGGTACATCAAAAATTTCGATACCTTCTGGGTGGCCTTGCGAAGGCAGTTTGTTGGAAGTAAGGAGGTGAAGGGAAATTGAGACACAATTATCCATTGTGCTAGGGCTGTCAAAAAAATCCGAAAAATCTGATGTCCGACCGAAATATTCGATATCGAATCCGAATAAAACGGATAATATCCGTATTCGAAAGAAAACGGATAATATTCGTATCCGAATTCGTATTCGAAAATAGCGGATATGTATATAGTCATATCCGTATTCGAAATATCCGATATCCGATTTTATAAATAAATATATATAATATATTTTTTATATTTAAGCATATTTTTAGCTATCCCACATTGTAAAAAGCAAAACAAATTACTAACAAAGTTGGCTATAAATATATAGGGTTGCTTCTTTAAAAAATGTATCTTATCCCACATCTAAAGTTGGAAAAAAGAGTTGCTACCAAGCTTTTTATAAAACACATGGTTGCTTTTTATAACAAGTATATCCTTTTTAGTCTTGCGACTCTTATCCCACATTTAAAATGTGGAAAAGAAATGCTACCAAATTCTCTATAAAAGACATGGTAGCTTTTCAAAATAAGTATATATTTTCTTAGTCTTATCCCACATCTAAAATGAGAGTATGAATTTCTACTAAGGTACTTCTAAAAGTAGTCCATACAATAGTGCAATTAGTTAAAAATTTAGTGGAAATTCGGATTCGGATATTATCCGTATTCGGATAATATCCGTCGGATACGGATTCGGATGTTGTTTTTTATAAAACTTTGGATTCGAATTCGGATTCGGATATTGATTTCGAATTTCGAATTCGGATAGTGATTTCGGATTCGGATATAGGCACATTCGTATCCGAAATATCCGTTTGACAGCCCTACATTGTGCCTAAGAACCGAATGAATCTCTGAAGGAATATATAAGTCGCTTTGTAAACACAAAAAATGGGTTGACTGATTGCTTCGAACCAGTAGCAATAGCTTCTCTAAGGCAGGGCTTAAACCCTGGAAATTTGGCTGATTCAGTGACCAGAAAAAAGGCCATGACATGGGGAGGTTTACTGAATCAGGTGGGAAAGCAAATTAATGTGGATGAAACAAAGAAAACTAGGGTGCACAGGCAGGTGAGGTCTGCCCCGGCTGCACCAAACCCCAACCCAAAATCAGTCCGGGAACAAGGCAAGGGAGGCCGGGCAGGGTCATAACAGAGCCAAAGCTCAGTCTCAGCCAGCTGCGCCTGCCCAGAGTCAGCAATCTAGAAATAAGAGAGGGCCTTGGGTTTAACCGGAGTGGTTTGCTGAGTTAAAAGAAAGTGTAGCCACCATTTATGACAAAACAAAAGAAGAAGTACACTATAGAAGGCCGATTGCGCTACAATCTCCTAGGGAGCATCGTAATACTTGCTTCTGTCGGTATCATAATGATACTGGCCATACCACTGAGAATTGTATTGCTTTAAAGCAAGAAGTCCATAATTTAATTGAAAGAGGAAAGTTGGGAGCATATGTTAAAAGAAGAGGAGGAAATTGGCATGATAATGCTCATTGGGCTTGGTGAGGATAATTGTCGCCTGAGGGTAGGCTTGTAATTTGTTTTATGTTTAGTGAAAGTATGTGGGTGTTTAATGTTTAGAGTAGAGTCTAGAGGGAGAATTAAGCAGTCTGGTTGTATCTAATTTTCATTACCCACATTAAATGCAGGTGGTTGGGTATTTATACCCTTACATTTGGGCCCTTATGGGCTTTCAGGTCATGTTTAAAGACCCATGAGCTCTAAGTAGGTGAGCAAGTACCTTAGTCAAGAAGTGTTTAGGTTTTTTTAGTACTTTTGTCATAGTTCGAACAGTCCCATTAGCTAAGTGTTCGAAGTGCCCTGTCCGGTCCGGAGGGCTAGGTCCGATCTGTCCCTGTCCGGGGAGTAAGCAGAATTCTGACTCATCAGGAGCCCCTTTTTAGGTGTTTGTTCAAATGCCTTTGTCAAAAACCTGAAAAACAGTCCGACGTCAGGGGTGGTTTTAATCTGGACAGGTCTGTTTGTCTTATGGTTTTGCTCGGACTGATAAAGCTTCATGAATCCAAAACGATTTTTGCCAGAGGTTGTGGGACACGTGTCGCTTTCTGATTGGTTGTTTTAGCCGTTTTTTCACCTTGAATTTCGAACCCACCTTCTTCAAAAAGTAACCTCTTAATTAAAGGTGGTGACATTAGCGCCGTCTTTAATCATTACCAATCTTTTCGAATTCTCCTAGGAATCAAACTCTTTTTTCAGATTTACTATAAATTAACACACTTTCTACTGTTTTACCATCTCTCTCAAGTTTACTCTGCAACTTCTTAAAACTTTCTCTCTCTAAAGCAAAAATTCACCCAGATAGTTTATGTTTACAGCGAGGAATGCACTGATCAAAGGTGGGTGGCTCAACCTTTCTGAATTAGAAAAGGCGCAAAAGGTCGAAAGGGAAAGACGCATCACAGCAGGACTACCCGTTTTGCCCATCGACAGACTAGTAACTTCAGCCACAGAGTCGGATCAAGTCTCTTCTTCCTCTAAAGGCACCAAGCCGAAAAGGTTATTCCAAACCAATCTCTCCCCCATTATCTCAGGTTCCTCGGTTCAAGAATCAGAACCTGTGGTTGAGCCAGGTGTCACTGTAACTAGTTTCAAAAAACCCTCCCCCTTCATAGCTATGGGGTCAGATACCGAGCACTCCCCTCAAAAACTAGTCGACCGGAGAAAAGGCCGGTTAGTTAAAGGCCAAGGTTCTAGGAGCACTCCTTCAAAGTCGGTTGCTAAAGACAGAAACACTGGGTCAGAAGTGCCCATCAGAGCTCCCAAGGAAAGGTTGTTCGGTCCGGATGGCACCAGTCCAAGTCTTCAAAGAGAAGCATCTGCACCAGAGCCCCAACCGGAGGCCAGAAGCCAAAAGAATACTGAGTCCCAACAGTCCGGAGACCAGGCTGAGTCAGATTTGAACCCTCCCCCAACCACTGCTGCTGAAAATCCTTCAACAATTATGAATGAAGTAATGGAGGACACTGTTGAAGAGGCTCCATTTGAGTCTGAGCCCTCCGGTCAGACCAGCAGTGCTATAGTTGCCAAAAAGGACAAAGGCAAAGAGAAATTATGCTTGAGGCATCCGGATCTGCCGGAGAGCCTTGAAGGAAAGGTGGGGCCTTGTTTCCACAAGGTCAGCGTTAAGTACCTCCTCTCCTTGCAAAAAATCAACTACGCATTCATCCACACAGCTGAGCTGGGCCGGATGCGTACGAAGTAGGGAATACCGGAGAATGTGAAGATCAGGATCTCCATACACCCAGAGACTCTCATGGACTGCAAATTAAGCGAGATTTTCATGTTTACGGAGCTATTCAATTGGGGGCTCAGTCTCCTATTGGACCCAGAAATTGTCAGATACTTCCATCTGATAAGACTCTGTCCGAGCCAGTTGAGCCCCAACGCCTGGTACACCCTCATGTCCTGCATCATGGCTTCGAGGCTCTCTGGGATTCCTCTGCCTATGGAGGAGTTTGCTGCTGTGGCCGGTCTTTGTAGAAACCCCAACATCCCTTTTTACCACTTCAATATGGGGGAAAATCTCAAAGCTGTGGATGACCTGCTAGAGTCGGAGAGGAACTGGAGGACTCAATTTCTATTCGTAAGTGGGGCTTGGGAAAATGGAAGGAAAATCAAGTCCGGAGTGAACCCAAGTCTTCTCAGAAGTAGGTGGAGGAGTGATCGTAAGTCTCCCGCTTTATACTTTTGTCTTTTTTTAGAGTTAGTCTAAACTAATTGTTCTTACTTTTGCCTCAGCAGAACTGCCCAAGGAATTCAGTGATTATCTAAAAACCGGGCAGGCTACTTGCACCAAGATCAATGCTTGGACTGCTGAGAGGTGGGGGAACCGGTTCCATGCTGCTTTTACCGGAGACAACTTGGCAAGGTCTCACTTGTGGAACACCACATATCGGAGAGACTTGACTTGGGAGGAGCTTACCACTCAGCCTCCTCCGGATGTTGTGCTTAAAAGGACCCATGAACCAGATGGGACACTCTACTTGCCAGGGCGGGCCAAAGCCCCAAGCAAGATGAAGGGTAAAAAGAAAGGCAAGAAAGTGGCGGGTGGTGTTACCCCTGCTGATGCAGAGGAGGATGCTCCAATAGACCCGGAGGGGCCAGTCCACAGCCAAATTGATGCTGCTCTCCTGGAAGTGGTGGAGCAGGAGACTGAAAGGCAAGAAGTGCACCCCCCAAAACCTCCAAGGGCTTCCAAAAGAAATCGTAAACAGGGAAGTGAAAGCAAAGACCGGGAGGCAAAGAAGAAGAAGATCTCTAAGGGTGACGAGCTTTCTCTCCGAGCTCCGGAGCCTCCTTCCCAAGCTGATCCTACTGACCCAACACTAGCGGAGGAGATACCGGGCGACTTCCATACCGATGAGGTCGAAGGGGGAGATCTCAACATTGATGGGGTAGACATCACCGGTCTTGGTGGGCTTGGTGAGTACTTCATCAATCTTCCCAGAGACGACTTCGCTGGGCCTTATCTCCCTCCGAGCACCTCGAATACGGTCACTTTCAATGGTAAGACCTTTATTGTTTCAAGTGAAAGGTACGTCATAGCCCACTATTTATTAAGCAATGTTCAGCATGTGCTTGCGTTGGAAAAACAAGTTCGGAATCAGGCAGAAATTATCAAGGATCTTAAATCTGACAAAAAGAGGCTGTCCGATGACCTTCGTACTGCCACTTCAAACGCTGCCATCCTAAAGGAAGAAAATGAGGAGTTGAAGAGAAACCAAGAGGCAAGTACCACAAAAGTCACCACTTTAGAGGATACCATCACAGAGCTCCGGGATAAGCTGTCCGGACTGGAGAAAGATCTTGCCACCTCAAAGGGGGAATCCAAGGCCAAAGACCAAATCATCACCAACTTGACCAATGACAAAATTGCTCTTGAGAATACAGTGTCCAAGGCTGCCGAGGAGAAAGCTACTTTGCTAAGGGAGCAGGAGGCCAAGATTCAAGCCAAGATTGATGCTTATGCCAACAACGTGATCGACACCCAGGAGGAAATGTATGCCAAGGTGAGGTCTGACATGGTTCTACTCTTCCATGAGAAGTTTCTGAAGAGGAACCTAGGGGATTTATGGCTTCATGTTGAGTCCGACGACCTCCCGTATCATACAATTGCTGAAGGCGACAGGCATGGTTACTCCAGCGCTTCCTCATCGAATGACAAAGAACACATCGGGGAGAGCCCTAATGAAGAGAAAAGTGATCTCAAAGGGAAGAAAAAGACAATTCATGATTTACTCATGATTTACTTTTTACTTGTTTACCCAAACTAAAGTCCTTGGATGGCCAAGGCACTCTTTTTTGTAATTGTGTCCGGTATCTGACCGGATAGGTTGTTTTTGTTTTATTTTGACAATTCAAAAGTCCTTGGAAGGCCAAGGCACTTTAATTTATTTTAATGAATATCTTTGTTTTGTGCAATTTTAATCCTCTTACATAGTCTGTTCCAATTTTGATGGCTAGAGTTTAAATAGCCCTTAGTTGTTTCAGTGAGAGTGTTTAAATTCTCCGATGACGAATGTTTAAGTGGTCATCATTCTTTTATTTCAATCTGGATGATGTGACAAAAGACAAAACTAAAATACTTCAGAATTTTTTTTTAAGAAGGCATCAAATTTTATTCAAAATCCCGGACACCTCATTAAAACCTCCCTGTGCCACCAGGGAGAGAAGAGTATGCCCCCAGATATTTAAATGGATGCTTAAACAAGTAAATATTTACACAAATGCTACTCCAAGTACATTCGGAGATGTTCGATATTCCAAGGGTGAGTCAAAACTCTTCTATCCTTGTCTTCTAGCCAATATGTTCCAGGTTTAAGCCTTTCAACAACCATATAAGGTCCTTCCCAAGTTGGAGCCAATTTGCCGAACAGTTTTTCTTTAGTGTGTAAGAAGACTTTCCTCAATACCTTGTCCCCCGGTTGGAAATCTCTTCTTTTAACCCTGGAAGCAAATCTGCTCCTCATCAAACCCTGATAGTGTGCAACTCTAAGGTGAGCTTTAACTCATCTTTCTTCCACCAGATCGAGCTGACCTCTGATTGCCACCTCGTTAGCGCGTTCGGAGAAGTTGTGAACACGAAATGATGGGAGAGTTGCTTCTATGGGAGCTACTGCATCCATCCCATAGACCAAAACAAAGGGTGACTTTTGTGTTGCAGCCCCATGTGTTGTCCGGTAGGCCCACAAGACCTCTTGTAAATAACTAGGCCACTTCCCAGCAGCCCCTTCCAAATTCTTCTTCAAACCGGACAGTATAGTTCTGTTAGCCACTTCAACTTTCCCATTCGCTTGTGGGTGGAAAAGCGAAGAGAAACAATGTTGTATACCCCTTGAGGCATAGAAGCTCTCCATTTCCTTATTGTCGAACTGTGGCCCATTGTTTGTTGTTATCTTTCGTGGGACACCAAATCTGCAACAGATGTTGGATATAATGAATTTTATTACAGCTTTTGACGTTGTTCCTGCTAGAGGGGCTGCTTCAACCCACTTCGAAAAGTAATCTATAGCAACAACGCCCTCCGGACGCCATAGGGAGCGGGCCCACTAAATCCAACCCTCATCGAGCAAAAGGAATAGGCTCAGAAATTTGACTCTAGAGGAATGGCTGGGACATGAATTTCATTATTGTACCTCTGGCATGGGTCACATCTTCTTACCAGTTCCTTAGCATCTTTCATGATAGATGGGCAATAGTAACCAGCCAGTAAAACTCTCCTTGTTAAAGCCCTGAATCCACAATGAGTTGATCCCTCACCATCATGCAATTCGGAGAGGACTATTTGAGACTCATCATCCCCCAAGCAACGCAGAAGAGGTTTACTGTAAGACTTTTTATACAAAACATCTCTCAATATGATAAAACCACGAGCTTTGTGTTTCAATGTTCTTGCCAATGATTTATCTAGAGGCACGATACCATCGGAGAGGTATTGCAGGAGAGGAAATCTCCAGTCCTGAGGTTGTTTCATATGTACTTCAAAAACTTCTTCTTCTTTACCCAAACCAAGTTGGATGGAGGGGCTCTCCAGCACCTGGATCCATGGATACGACTCTGTATATGCTATGGTTGCCAATGAATCTGCTAACTCATTTTCTGTCCGGGGTATATGTTCATAAACAACACTTTTAAACTTGAGTGCTTCATTTTTAAGAAAAAGTAAGTATTTCACAAGCTGCTCCTTTTTAGCCTCAGATTGACCTTGGGCATGGTGGATAAGAAGCTGGGAGTCACTTAGTAGCCTCACCGTCTTAGCCCCACAAATGTAGGCTAACTTTAATCCAGCTATAGCTGCTTCGTACTCGGACTCAGACTCATTATTGGATGCCCAGAAAGCAAAACATATAGCTTGGTACATTTTGTCACCATATGGGGAAGTCAAACACACCCCGGCACCACATCCCATAGTGCTAGATCCACCATCTGCTCGGACGACCTATACCTTTTTATCTTTTATGTCAGTAGTCTGCTCCGAATCTCTGTCGGAGTGAAATTCAACCAAAAAATCAGCCACTGCTTGGGCCTTAACTGCTGTTCGAGGAGCAAAATCTATGTCGAAATCCCCCAGCTCTACTGACCATTTAGTCATCCTGCTTGAAATGTCTGCTTTTGGAGGACGTTCTTCAAGGGAAAAGAAGTCCGGACGATGATAGGATGAGCCTGGAAATAAGGCCTCATTTTTCTTGCAACTATTATTAGGGCCAATGCTAATTTCTCGAGTTTCAAGTAACGCCTTTCTGCATCTATCAAACTTTTGCTAATGTAGTACACCGGATGGGGATAACTATCCACTTCTCTTACCAACACAACACTAATGGCACAACTTGAAACTGCCAAATATACGAAGAGTGTCTCCCCATCAACTGGTTTAAATAAAGTTTTGGGGGAGGACAAGTGCTTCTTGATCTCATTAAAAGCCTCATCGCATTATGAGGTCCAATCGAATCCCTTTGCACCCTTCAAGGTTTGGAAGAACGGGGCGCACCTGTCCGAAGACCTCGAGATAAATTTGTTTAAAGCAGCTAATCTCCCTGTTAGTCGCTGTACTTCTTTAACATTTCGAGGAGGCTCCATCTGGAATTGAGCATTAAGCTGGTCCGGATCGGGCTGTATCCCATGCTCACTTATAATATAGCCTAGAAACTTCCCGGACTACACTCCGAACACACATTTTTCTGGGTTTAATTTTAAATTCACTTTTACCAAGTTGGCAAAAGTTTCTCGGAGGTCTGCCAAATGCAATTGCTCATCCACACTCTTCACCATCATGTCATCGATGTATACTTCCATATTCCTTCCAATCTGATCAGCAAAAGCTTTGTTGACCAATCTCTGATAAGTAGCCCCAGCATTTTTCAACCCAAACGGCATTACCTTGTAGCAATGAAGACCCCTGTCAGTGATAAATGTAGTATGCTCTTGATCTTTTGGATCTACCTGGATCTGATTATATCCGGAGAAGGCATCCATAAAGGATAACAGCTTGTTCCCAGAGGTGGAGTCTACTAACTGATCAACCCGGGGGACTAGATACAAATCTTTTGGGCAAGCTCTATTGAGATCTGTGAAGTCAATGCACATGCGCCACTTGCCATTTTTCTTTTTTACCAGAACCGGATTGGCAGTCCACAAATGATATTGAGACTCCTTGATATGCCCCATCTTTGTGAGCCTGTCAACTTCTTGCACAATGACATCAGCCTTTTCCTTAGAAAAAACTCTTCTCTTTTGAACCACTGGTGCTATGTCTTTCCGGATAGACAGGTGATGTGATATTACTTCTGTTGGAACCCCAGTAACATCAGCATTGCACCAAGCAAAAATGTGCTGGTGATTCTTCAAAAACTTTAACATTTCATTTTTTCAAAACGGGTGGCATCTTAAACCCTATCTTGACACTTTTCCTTCTTTTAAACAATGCGTCTCTACCTCCTCGACCGGTATCAACACTCCAGGGGTCTCTCTGGGGTCATCAATTTCACCCTCACCCCTAGAAAGCCCCCCAAACTGCTATTGTTCGTTGATACGAACTGCCCCCAGTGTTCGGGGAGCCAGAGCTGTAGCATAACATTCTCTTGCAACCTTTTGACTGCTCCGGACGACTCCCACCTGTCCATGAACAACATATTTCAAGAACTGATGGACTGTTGAAGCCACTGCATGCATCCTAGAGAGCCAAGAACTCCCTAGAATATCATTATAGCAAGTGGGACAATCCACCACGATAAAAAGTATCTTGACCATTTTCTTGAAAGGGCCCTTGACCAATAGAACTTCTTCTTCGAACTCTCTGATCACATCTGCTGAGCTGCCGGTAAAGCCCACAATTGACCTGTCCGAACTCTGAATTATAGCTGGATTTTTCATTCTCTTGTATGTGGTTAAGAAAAGGATATTGGCTGAGCTTCTAGTATCCACCAGAATTCGGCTTATGTCATTGCCTCCAATAGATGCTCCTCTGACAACAACATCCTCATGAGGGCCAGCTATATCTCTTAATGAGATTTTGTGATTGATATGAAGTCATGCCTCCTTCTAGCTGGGTGGCCATAGTGTGTACATGCCTCTTCCTCGAAGAAGCACTATGAGCTGTCATAGTATCCCCTCCGAAAATTGTAAGTGACTCAAAAAACTTAATGAGCCTGGAGACCGTCCTAGAACATTCCTCAATTGCACCTACTCTGTTTCGAGTTGGATCAGGATCCAAGTACTCAGATTCCACATCAAACCTTTCAATTATAACCATGGCTCCCTCCGGAGCAGCATTACTTGGACCAACTCGGTGAGTATTGTCAGGTCTGCTACTTCCTCTTCTTTTGACATAGGCCCCCAGTTTTCCCCTTTCGATCAAGTTCTGAACCTCTTGCTTCAAAGCTATACAATCATCAGTGGTATGGCCAGCGTCATTGTGATACTAGCAGAAAGAGTTATTGCGATGCTCCCTAGGAGATTGCAGTGTGGCTGGTCTTCTATAGTGCACCTCTTCCTTTGTTTTATCATAAATGGTGGCCACACTTTCTTTCAATTCAGCAAACCACTCTGGTTGAACCCAAGGCCCTCCCTTGTTTCTGTATTGCTGACTCTGAGCAGGAGCAGCTGGCTGAGACTGAGCTTTAGCCCTACCATGCCCCTATCCGGTTTCCCTTGCCTTGTTCCCGGACTGATTCTGATTGGGATTTGGTGCCACCGAGGCAGACTTCACTTGCCTGTGCACCCTTGTTTTCTTTGTTTCGTCTACGTTAATCTGTTTTCCAACTTGATTTACTTGACTGATTCTGCTCGAAGTGGTGGGAAAGAACGATGAGTACACTATCGAAGAGCGTGATAGGCTAAAGGGTGAAATAGAAGCTCTGAGGGCCGAAAAGGCTAAGATGAGAATGAAAGAAAAGTCTAAAGCGTCAATTGCTCATCACACCGACAACCCCAGAGAGCATGAGTCTTCAAAGACTCATGTGAGCACCAAAACGACTCATGCCAGCTCCAAAAAGTCTCACCGGTCTAAGCCAGTGGAGAGTTCTGACTCAAGCTCAGAATCTTCTGATAGCTCTTCGGACAGTGAGGGAGTTGAAAAATCTTTATCCTCTAGTAGCGATGAGGGTCGAACTAGAAAGAAGCAAAAGCAGATCAAAAAATATTCAAGAAAAAGGGATAGACATGGAAAGATGAAGAGGCATATTGGTAAAGGATCATCTCATAGTCGGAGGCATGTGGATCGGATGCTGATGGATCCCTTCGCTTTTCACAATAAACCAGGTATCTTTGCAACTCCCAATGAGGATATTGTGTTCAGTCGTGGAAGAAATTGGAGGCAATCTCCATTATCTTCTAAAATTCTGTCCGGAAACCTCCCTAAGAGGTTTGACAGTACCAAAATAGAAAAGTACGATGGCAGTACTGATCCGGACAACCATTTGGAACAATTTAAAAACTTCATGATGAACTTTGACGACGATGATAAACTACTTTTTAGGGCATTCTCCCAATCATTTACGGGGAGTGCTCTAAAATGGTACAACAGCCTGCCTTATGGTTGTATCAAAGATTTTGATACTTTTTGGGTAGCCTTTCGAAGGCAGTTTGTAGGGAGTAAAGAGCTAAAGGGCAATGGAGACACAATAATCCATTGTTCCCAGGAACCAAATGAGTCATTGAAAGAATATATAAGCCGTTTTGTGAATACCAAGAATGGGTTGGCTGATTGCTTCGAACAGGTAGCAATAGCATCCCTAAGACAGGGTTTGAACCCAGGCAATCTAGCTGATTCAGTGACCAGAAACAAGGCCATGACATGGGGAGGGTTGCTGAATCAGGTTGGAAAACAAATAAATGTTAATGAAACGAAGAAAACCAGGATGCACAGGAAAGTGAGGTCTACCCCGGTGGCGCCAAATCCCAATCAGAATCAGTCCGGGAACAAAGCAAGAGAGACCAGACAGGGGCATGGTAGGGAAAAAGCTCAGTCTCAGCCAACTGCTCCTGCTCAGAGTCAGCAATCCAGAAACAAGAGAGGGCCATGGGTCCAACCGGAGTGGTTCGCAGAATTAAAAGAAAGTGTGGCCATCATTTTTGATAAAACAAAGGACGAGGTGAATTATCGGAGACCGGCCACATTGCAGTCTCCCAGAGAACATCGCAATAACTCTTTTTTCCAATATCACAATGATATTGGTCATACCACTGATGACTGCATAGCATTGAAACAAGAATTTCAGAACTTGATTGAGAGGGGAAAGCTGGGGGCTTACGTCAAAAGAAGAGGAGGCAACATGCCTGACAACACTCACCGGGTTGGTCCAAGTAATGCTGCTCCGGAGGGAGCCATGGTTATAATTGAGAGGTTTGATGTGGAATCTGAGTACTTGGATCCTGATCCAACTCGAAACAGAGTGGGTACAATTGAGGAATGTTCTAGGTCGGTCTCCGGACTCATTAAGTTTTTTGAGTCGCTTACAATTTTCGGAGGGGACACTATGACAGCACCTACTACTTCTTCGAGGAAGAGGCACATTCATACTTTAGCCTCCCAGCTAGAAGAAGGCATGACTTCCTATCAGTCACAAAATTCATTCCCCTTCATTGTTTTTTGATGAAGATGATTTAAGAGATATTGTTGGCCCTCATGAGGATGCTGTTGTCATAGTAGCATCTATTGGGGGCAACAACATAAGACGAATTTTGGTGGATACTAGAAGCTCAGCCAATATCCTTTTCTTAACCACATACAAGAGAATGAAAAATCTAGTTGTAATTCAGAGTTTGGACATATCAATTGTGGGCTTTACAGGCAGCTCAGCAGATGTGATCGGAGAGTTCGAAGAGGAAGTTCTGTTGGGCAAGGGCCCTTTCAAGAAAATGGTCATAATACTCTTTATTGTGGTGGATTGTCCCACTTGCTATAATGCTATTCTAGGAAGATCTTGGCTCTCTAGGATGCATGCAGTGGCTTCAACAGTCCATCAGTGCTTGAAATATGCTGTTCAGGGACAGGTTGGAGTCGTCCAGAGTAGTCAAGAGATTGCAAGAGAATGTTACGCTACTGCTCTGGCTCCCCGAACACTGGGGGCAGTTCGTATCAGCGAGCAATAGCAGTTTGAGGGGCCTTCTGGCGGTGAGGGTGAAATTGATGACCCCAGAGAGACCCCTGGAGTATTGATACCGGTCGAAGAGGTAGAGACACACTGTTTGGAAGAAGGAAGAAGTGTTAAGATAGGCTCCAAAATGCCACCCGATCTGAAAAATGAAATGTTAAAGTTTTTGAAGAATCATAAGCACGTTTTTGCTTGGTGCAATGCTGATGTTACTGGGGTTCCAGCAGAAGTGATATCACATCACCTATCCGTCCGGAGAGACGTGACAGTAGTGGTTCAAAAGAGAAGAGCTTTTTCTAAGGAGAAGGCTGATGTCATTGTGCAAGAGGTTGACAGGCTCACAAAGATGGGGCACATCAAGGAGTCTCAATATCCTTTGTAGACTGCCAATCTGGTTCTGGTAAAGAAGAAAAATGACAAGTGGCGCATGTGCATTGACTTCACAGATCTCAATAGAGCTTGCCCAAAAGATTTGTATCCGGTCCCCCGGATTGATCAGTTAGTAGACTCCACCTCTGGGAACAAACTGCATTCCTTTATGGATGCCTTCTCCGGATACAATCAGATTCAAGTGGATCTGAAGGATCAAGAGCATACCACATTTGTCACTGACAGAGGTCTCCATTGCTACAAGGTAATGCCGTTTGGGTTGAAAAATGTTGGGGCTACTTATCAAAGATTAGTAAACAAGGCATTTGCTGATCATATTGGAAGAAATATGGAAGTGTACATTGATGACATGATGGTGAAGAGTGTGGATGACCAATTGCACTTGTCCGATCTCCAAGAAACTTTTGCCAACTTGGTAAAAATGAATTTGAAATTAAACCCAGAAAAATGTGTGTTTGGAGTGCAGTCCGGAAAATTTCTAGGCTATATTATAAGTGAGCATGGAATACAGCCCGATCCGGACCAGCTCAATGCTCTATTCCAAATGGAGCCTCCTTGAAATATTAAAGAAGTACAGTGGTTAACGGGGAGATTAGCTGCCTTAAATAGATTTATCTCAAGGTCTTCGGACAGGTGTGCCCCCTTCTTTCAAACCTTGAAGGGTGCAAAGGGATTCGATTGGACCCCACAGTGTGATGAAGCTTTCAATGAGATCAAGAAGCACCTGTCCTCCCCCAAAACTTCGTTTAAACCAGTTGATGGGGAGACACTCTTCGTATATTTAGCAGTTTCAAGTTGTGCCACCAGTGCTGTATTGGTAAGGGAGGTCGATGGTCATCCCCATCCAGTATACTACATTAGCAAAAGTTTGATAGATGCAGAAAGGCGTTACTTGAAACTTGAAAAATTATCATTAGCCCTGGTGATAGCTGCCAGGAAGATGAGGCCTTATTTCCAGGCCCATCCCATCATCGTCCGGACTTCTTTTCCCCTGAAGAATGTCCTCCAAAAGGCAGACGTTTCAAGCAGGATGACTAAGTGGTCAGTAGAGTTGGGAGACTTCGACATAGACTTTTCTCCTCGAACAGCAGTCAAGGCCCAAGCTGTAGCTGACTTTTTGGTTGAATTTCACTCCGACAGGGATACGGAGCAAACTACTGACATAAAAGATAAAAATGTATGGGTCGTCCGAACAGATGGTGGATCTAGCCTTATGGGATGTGGTGCAGGGGTGTGTGTAACTTCTCCATATGGAGACAAAATGTACCATGCTATTTGTTTTGCTTTCAGGGCATCCAATAATGAGTCCGAATACGAAGCATCTATAGCTGGTTTAAAGTTAGCCTACATTTGTGGGGCTAAGAGGGTCAAGCTACTAAGTGATTCCCAGCTTCTGGTCCACCATGCCCAAGGCCAATCTGAGGCAAAAAAGGAGCAGCTTGTGAAATATTTACTCCTCCTTAAGAATGAAGCACTCAAGTTTAAAGGTGTTGTTTATGAGCACATTCCTCTGGCAGAAAATAAGCTAGCAGACTCATTAGCAACCATAGCATATACAGAGTCATATCCATGGATCCATGTGCTGGAAAGCCCCTCCATTCAACTTAGTAAGGGTAAAGAAGAGGAAATTTTTGAAGTGCAAGTGAAACAACCTCAAGACTGGAGGTTTCCTCTCCTGCAATATCTCTCCGATGGTGTCGTGCCTCCAGATAAGTCACTAGCCAGAACATTAAAATACAAGGCTCGTGGTTTCATCATATTGAGAGAAGTGTTGTATAAAAAATCTTACAGTAAACCTCTCCTGCGATGTTTGGGGGATGAGGAATCTCAAGTAGTCCTCTCTGAATTGCATGATGGTGAGGGATCAGCCCATTGTGGATTCAGAGCTTTAATAAGAAGAGTTTTACTGTCCGGTTACTATTGGCCATCTATCATGAAAGATGCGAAGGAATTGGTAAGAAGGTGTGACCCATGCCAGAGGTACAACAATGAAATTCATGTCCCAGCCATTCCTTTAGAGTCAATTTCTGAGCCTATTCCTTTTGCTCGACGTGGGTTGGATTTAGTAGGGCCTCTCCTTGTGGTGTCCGGAGGACGCAAAACTATAATTGTGGCCATAGACTACTTCTCGAAGTGGATTGAAGCATCCCCTCTAGCAGGGACAAATCAAAAGCTGTTATAAAATTCATTAT
Source organism: Limnanthes douglasii subsp. nivea (assembly GCA_036936605.1). Taxonomy (NCBI): domain Eukaryota; kingdom Viridiplantae; phylum Streptophyta; class Magnoliopsida; order Brassicales; family Limnanthaceae; genus Limnanthes; species Limnanthes douglasii. Next base: position 223,022,939 of record JAUPFV010000005.1, on the reverse strand, counting down.
ATCCAACATCTGTTGCAGATTTGGTGTCCCACAAAAGATAACAACAGAAAATGGGCCACAGTTCGATAATAGGGAAATGGAGAGCTTCTGTGCCTCAAGGGGTATACAACATTGCTTCTCTTCGCCTTTCCACCCACAAGCAAATAGGCAAGTTGAAGTGGCTAATAGAACTATTAAGGGACAAAGTATTAAGGAAAGTCTTCTTACACACTAAAGAAAAGCTGTTCGAAAAGCTGGCCCCAACTTGGGAAGGTCCGTATATGGTTGTTGAAAGAATTAAACCTGGAACATATTGGTTGGAGGACAAAGATGGAAGAGTTTTGACTCATCCTTGGAATATCGAGCATCTCCGGATGTACTTGGAGTAGCATTTGTAAAATATTTACTTGTTTAAACATCCATGTAAATATTTGGGGGCATACTCTTTCCTCCATGGTGGCACTGGGAGGTTTTAATGAGGTGTCCGGGCTTTTGAATAAAATTTGATGCCTTCTTAAAAAATTTCCAATTGTTTTAAGTTTTGTCATTTGTCACACTATCCGGATTGAAATAACTAAGGGCTATTTAAACTCTAGCCGAAGAACTTAAACACTCTCACTATGAAATAACTAAAGGCTATTTAAACTCTAGCCAACAAAATTGGAACAAACTATGAAAGAAGATGAGAACTGCATGAAACAAAGATATTCATTAAAATAACTTAAAGTGCCTTGGCCTTCCAAAGACTTTTCAAATTGTCAAAAACAGAACAGAAAACCTATCCGGTCAGTTGCCGGACACGATTACAAAAAAGAATTCCTTGGCCTTCCAAGGACTTTAGTTTGGATAACTAAGTAAAAACTGAATCATGAATTAAGGATGAGCCTTAGAAGATGGCTCACCTTCATCTGTATTTTCCTTCCCTTTGAAATCACTCTTCTCTTCGCCAGGTTTCTCCCCGGTGTGTTCTTCGTCATCTGAGGAATCACTAGAGTAGCCATACCTGTCGCCTTCAGCCATCGTATGATACGGGAGGTCTTCAGGCTCAACATGAAGCCATAAATCCCCCAGGTTGTTCTTCGGAAACTTCTCATGGAAGAGTAGGACCATGTCAGACTTCACCTTGGCATACATCTCCTCTTGAGTGTCGATCACATTATTGGCATAAGCATCGATCTTGGCTTGAATCTTGGCCTCATTCTCCTTTAGCAAAGTCGCTTTCTCCTCGGCAGCCTTAGACACTCTATTCTCAAGAGTGATTTTATCATTGGTCAGGTTGGTGATGATTTGATCCTTAGCTTTGGATTCTCCCTTTGAGGTGGTAAGGTCTTTCTCCAGACCGGACAGCTTCACCTGGAGCTCTCTAATGGTGTCCTCTAAAGTGGAGACTTTTGTGGTGCTTGCCTCTTGCTTTCTCTTCAACTCCTCGGTTTCCTCCTTTAAAATGTCAGCATTGGAAGTGGCAGTGCGAAGGTCATCGGACAGCCTCTCTTTGTCAGACTTGAGATCTTTGATGATATCAGCCTGGTTTCGGACTTGTTTCTCCAACACAAGTACATGTTGAACGTTTCTTAACAAAGAGTGGGCTATGGGATCCCTTTCACTAAAAACGATAAAAGTCTTACCATTAAAAGTGACCGTGTTGGAGGTGCTTGGAGGAAGGTAAGGCCCGACAAAGTCATCTCTATGAAGATTGAGGAAGTATTCACCAAGCTCACCAAGACCGGTGATGTCTACTCCATCAATATTGATACCTCCCCCCTCAACCTCATCGGTATGAAAGTCACCCGGAATCTCCTTGGCATGCGTTGGGTCAGTAGGATCAGCTTGGAGAGAAGGCTCCGGAGCCCGGAGAGAAAGCTCGTCTCCCTTAGAAGTCTTTTTCTTCTTGACCTCCCGGTCTGTGCTTTCGTTTCCCTGTTTACGATTTCTCTTGGAAGCCCTTGGAGGTTTTGGGAGGTTCGCTTCTTGCTTTTCAGTCTCTTGCTCCACCACTTCCAAGAGAGCAGCATCGATTTGGCTCTGCGCTGGCCCCTCTAGGTCTATTGGAGCATCCTTCTCTGCATCAGCAGAGTTAGCACCACCCACCACCTTCTTGCCCTTCTTCTTCTTGCCTTTCATTTTGCTCGGGGCTTTGGCCCGGCCTGGCAGGAAGAGTGTCCCATCTGGTTCATGGGTCCTCTTAAGCACAACATCCGGAGGAGTCTGAGTGGTGAGCTCCTCCCAAGTCAAGTCTCTCCGACCTGTGGTGTTCCACAAGTGAGACCTTGCCAAGTTGCCACTGGTAAAAGCAGCATGGAATCGGTTCCCCCACTTCTCTGCAGCCCAAGCATTGATCTTGGAGCAAGTAGCCTGCCCGGCTTTCTGATAGTCACTGAACTCCTTGGGCAGTACTGCCAAGGCAAAAGTGAGACCCATTAGTTCGAACTACTTTAAAAGAAAAAAAGAAACAAAAGAATAAAGTGGAAGACTTACAATCACTCCTCCACCTGCTTCTGAGAAGGCTTGGGTTCTCTCCAGACTTGATTTTTCTTCCATTCTCCCAAGCACCACTAACGAATAGGAACTGGGTCCTCCAATTCCTCCCCGCCTCCAACAAATCATCAACATCCTTGAAGTCATCCCCCATATTGAAATGGTAAAAGGGGATGTTGGGGTTTCTGCACAGACTGGCCACAGCAGCAAACTCCTCCATTGGCAGAGGAATCTCGGAGAGCCTTGAGGCCATGATGCAGGCCATGAGGGTATACCAGGCGTTGGGGCTCAGCTAGCTCGGACAGAGTTTTATCAGATGGAAGTATCTGACAATCTCTGGGTCTAAAGGGAATCTGAGTCCCCAGTTGAATAGCTCCGTGAACATGAAAACTTCGCTCAGTTTGCAGTCCATAGGAGTCTCCGGGTGTATTGGGATCCTAATCTTCACATTCTCCGGTATTCCCCATTTTGTATGCATCCGGCCCAACTCAGCTGTGTGGATGAACGCGTAGTTGATTTTCTGCTGGGCGAGGAGATAATTAACGCTGACCTTGTGAAAACAAGGCCCCACTCTTCCCTCGAGGCTCTCCGGCAGATCCGGATGCCTCAAATACAATTTTTCTTTGCCTTTGTCCTTCTTGGCAACTATTGCACTACTAGTCTGACCGGAGGGCTCAGACTCAAATGAAGCCTCTTCAACAGAGTCCTCCATAGCTTCCTCCATAATTGTTGAAGGGATTTCAACAACAATAGTGGGGGGAAGGTTCAAACTTGACTCAGCCTTGTCTCCGGACTGTTGGGCCTCTGTGTTCTTTTGGCTTCTGGCCTCCGGTAGAGTATCCAGAGCAGGTACTTCTCTTTGAAGACTTGGACTGGTGCCCTCCGGACTGGATAGTCTATCCTTGAGGGCTCTAATAGGCACCTCTGACCCGGTGTTGCTGTCTTTTGCCCCCGACTTTGAGGGAGTGTTTTTAGACCTTGGCCTCTAACTAACCGGCCTTTCCTCCTATCGACTAGCTTCTCAGGGGAGTGCTCTGTATCCGACCCCATAGCTATGAAGGGTGAGGGTTTTTTTAGGCTAGTAGCTATTACTCCTGGCTCGACAGTAGACTCTGATTCCTGAACTGAAGAACCAGAGATAATGGGGAAAGGTTGGTTTGAAATAGTTTTCTAGGCTTAGTGCCTTTAGAAGAAGAAGAACCTTGATCTGACTCTGTGGCAGAGGTGATTGGTCTATCGACAGGCGAAGTGGGTAACCCTGCCGCAATTCGTCTTTCTCTTTCGACTTTTTGAGCCTTCTCTAACTCAGAAAGGTTGAGCCACCCGCCTTTGACCAGAGCGTTCCTCGCTGTAAACATAAACTATCGAACAAAGTTTTTGCTTTAGAGAGAGAGTGCTTTAGGAAATTTTGCAGAGTAAATGTGAAAGAGATGGTAAAACAGTAGAAAGTGAGTTTGTATTTATAGTAAATCTAAAAAAAGAAGTTGATTCCTACGAGAATTCGAAATGATTGGTAATGATTAAAGACGACGCTGATGTCATCACCTTTAATTAAGAGGTTGCTTTTCGAAGAAGGTGGGTTCGAAATTCAAGGTGAAAAAACGGCTGAAGCAACCAATCAGAGAGCGACACGTGTCCCACAAACTCTGGCAAAAACCGTTTTGAATTCGTGAAGCTTTATCAGTCCGGATAAACCCATAGCCCAAATTGACAGACCTGTCCGGATTAAAACTACCCCTGATGTCAGACTGTTTTTCAGGTTTTTGACAAGAGTATTTGCACAAACACCTAAAAAAGGGGCTCTTAATGAGTCTGAATTCTGCATGCTCCCCGGACAAGGACAGATCGGTCCAAGCTCTCTGGACCGGACATATCACTTCGAACACTTAGCCCAAAGGACTGTTCGAACTATGACAAAAGTACTAAAAAACCTAAACACTACTTGACTAAGCTACTTGCTCTCCTACTTAGAGCTCATGGGTCTTTGAACATGACCCGAGTCCATTTAACATGACCTGAAAGCCCATAAGGGCCCAAACATGAGGGTATAAATACCCAACCACCTGCATTAAGTGTGGGTAATGAGAATTAACTGCTACCAGCTAGCTTAATTATCTCTCTACTCTCTACACTAAAAATAAAACACTCGCATACTATTATTAAACACCAAACAAATTACAAGCCTACCCTCGGGCGATAATTATCACCACCAAAGTTGAGGTGGCTAACAGGACTATACAATCCGGTTTGAAGAAAAATTTAGAAGGGGCTGCTGGAAAATGGCCTAGTTATTTGCAAGAAGTTTTGTGGGCTTACTAGACTACACCTGGGGCTGCAACACAAGAATCACCTTTTGCTTTGGTCTATGGGATGGATGCTATAGCTCCCATAGAAGCAACTCTCCCTTCATTTCGAGTTCATAATTTCTCCGAACACGCTAACGAGGGGGCTATCAGAGATCAACTTGACTTGATAGAGGAAAGAAGAGTTAAGGCTCACCTTAGAGCTGTGCACTATCAAGGTTTGATGAGAAGCAGGTTTTCTTCTAAAATCAAGAGAAGGGATTTTCAACCGGGAGATAAGGTGTTGAGAAACGTTTTCCTACATACTAAAGAGAGGCAGTTCGGTAAATTGGCTCCAACTTGGGAAGGACCCTATATGGTCATTGAAAAGCTTAAGCCTGGAACATACCGGCTCCAAGACAAAGATGGAAGGATTTTGAATCACCCTTGGAACATTGAGCACCTCCGGATGTACTTGGACTAGGAACTATGTAAATATTTACTTGTTTAAAAGTTCATGTAAATATTTGGGGGCATGCTCTTTTCTACCCTGGTCGCGCGGGGAGGTTTTAATGAGGTGTCCAGGCTTTTTTATAAAATTTGATGCCTTCTTAAAAATTCGAAGTGTTTTTACTTTGTTTCTTGTCAAATTTTTATTTAAACACCGACCGGATTGAAATAAAGGAGTGATGACTACTTAAACATTTGTCATCGGATAAACACTCTCACTTTAGAATGTTTATGAAATATCTAAGGGCTTTTTAAACATTAGCCACCAAAATTGAAAAAAAACTATGAAAGAATGCAACAGTTGTGCAAAATAAAGATACCCATTAAAACAATCGAAGTGCCTTGGCCATCCAAGGACTTTAAATTGTCAAAACAAATAGATCTATCCGGTCGAAGACCAAACACAGTTACAAAAATTCCTTGGCCATCCAAGGACTTTGGTTCAATCAAGATAAAAGTGAAAAGATAATTACTCTAAGACTGAGCGTTTGAAGATGGCTCAGCCTCACTCATTTTCTTCTTCTTGAGGTCATCGTTCTCCTCATTTGGACTATCCCCGGTGTTCTCTTCCTCATCGGATGAGTCAGCACTAAAATAATCATGCAAGTCTCCATCAGCCATATTATGGAAGGGAAGGTCTTCGTACTCTACATAAGTCCACAAATCCCTCATATTCCTCTTCGGGAACTTTTCGTGAAAGAGCAAGACCATGTCCGACTTCACTTTGGCATACTACTCTTCCTGAGTATCTATCACATTATTGGCGTAAGCATCAATTTTGGCTTGAATTTTTGCCTCTTGCTCCCTTAGCAGATCAGCTTTTTCCTATGCAGCTTGGGACACCGAATCCTCGAGCGAAATCTTGTCATTGGTCAAAGTATGAATGACCATTTCCTTAGCCTTCACCTCCTCTTTCGAAGAGGAGAGATCTTTCTCCAACTCAGACTACTTTGACCGGAGCTCTTTGATAGTATCTTCTAAGGTAGCTACTTGTGTGTCCCAACCCTCCTGATTCTTCTTTAACTCATCATTTTCTCTCTTCAGAACATCAGCATTTTGGTTGGCAATGCGGAGGTCTCCGGACAATCTCTCCTTGTCATAATTAAGGGCAGTAATGATTGATGACTGACCTCGCACTTGTTTCTCCAGACCAAGCACTGGCTGAATATTACTCAATATAGAGTGAGTTATAGCATCCCTTTCACTCGAAACAGTGAAAGACTTACCATTGAAGGTAACAATGTTCGAAGTGCTTGGAGGGAGGTAGGGCCCAGCAAAATCATCTCTGGGAGGTTTTCAAAATAGTCACCAAGCCCCTCAAGCCCAGTAATGTCAACACCGTCAATACTGATGTCTCCTCCTCCAACCTCATCAGTTCGAAAGTCACCAGGGATCTCTTCTGCTCTTGTTGGATCAGTAGGGTCAATAGGAGGAAGGGGCTCTGGGGGCCGGAGAGAAATCTCATCACCCCTGGAGGTCTTTTTCTTCTTGGCCTTCCTATCCTTGCTCTATGCTCCCCGTTTCCTGTCTCTCTTAAGAACCCTTGAAGGTTTTGGAGATCCTGCACCTTCCCTAGTACTCTCGTGCTCCACTACTTTTAGAAGAGAAGCATCAATCTGACTTGGAACTGGCCCCTTTTGGTTTGTTGGAGCAGTTTCCTCCGCATCGGTGGGGTTGGCTTCAACCGCACTCTTATTGCCCTTACCTTTTTTGCCTTTCATCTTTCTTGGGGCCTTGGCTCGACCAGGTAAATACAATGCGCCCTCCGGTGCGTGTGTTATCTTGAGGACCACTTCCGGAGGGGGTGGAGTGGTAAGTTCCTCCCAGGATAAGTCCCTCCGGTCAGTGGTGTTCCACAGATAGGACCTTGCAAGATTGCCTCCGGTAAAGGCGTAGTGGAAGAAATTTTCCCACTTTTGAGTAGCCCAAGCGTTTATCTTGGTACATGTGGTATGCCCGACCTTCAAGTGGTCACTGAAGTATTTAGGCAGCACTGTCAGGAAACAAAAAAGAAAAGACAAGTCAGATAAACAAATTTATAAAAAATAATAAACCTTATGGGGTGTGAGATGGGAATCTTACCATCGCTTCGCCATCGGCTGGTAAGGAGACTCGGGTTGACTCCGGCTTTGATCTTCCTCCCATTCTCCCAAGTACCACTCACGAACAAAAAGTGAGTCCTCCAATTTCTCTCCGACTCGAGCAAGTCATCCACTGTTTTATAGTTATCACCCATGTTGAAGCGATAGAAGGGAATATGGTGGTTCCTGCAGAGGCTGGCCACAGTTGCGAATTCCTCCATTGGAAGAGGAATTCCGGAGAGCTTGGAGGCCATAATACAGGCCATAAGAGTGTACCAGGCATTAGGGCTCAGTTGGCTTGGGCAAAGCTTGATGAGGTGGAAGTATTTGACTATCTCCGGATCTAAGGGAAACCTTAGTCCCCAGTTAAAAAGTTCAGTGAATATAACTATTTCACTAAGCTTGCAGTCCATCGGTGTTTCAGGGTCTATTGTGATCCTTATTTTTACATTCTCCGGAATCCCCCACTTTGTTCGCATCCGACCCAGTTCAGCTGTATGGATGAAGGCATAATTAATTTTTTGCAAAGCAATTAAATACTTAACACTAACCTTGTGGAAACAAGGTCCCACTTTTCCCACAAGGACCTCCGGCAAATCTGGATGCCTTATGCATAGTTTTTCTTTGCCTTTATCCTTCTTGGCAGCAGCAGCCTCACTTGGCTGCCCTGAGACTTCGGACTTAAAGGGAGCTTCTTCGACAGAATCCTCCATCACTTCTTCCATAACCCGGGAGGGGTTTTTAGGTGTTTTTGGGTGAGGGGAGTTAGAAATTGGCTCAGCATGCCCTCCGGATTGTTGGGTTTCACTGGTTCCTTGTACTCTGGCCTCCGGCTAGGGCTCAGATGCAGTAGTTTCTTTTCGGAGACTTGAGCTAGATGCCTCCGGTCCGGACAGCTTGTCTTTAAGAATTTTTTATGTGCCTCTGACCCTTTGTTGTTGTCTTTGGCCCCTGATTTGGAAGGTGTACCTTTTGAAGCCTGCCCTTTTACCAAGCGGCCTCTTCTCCGATCAACTAACTTATCTGAAGAGGCATCAGCATCTGATCCCATGGCAATAAATGGAGAAGGCTTCTTAAAACTGGTAACTGCTTACCCTGGTTCAACAGTGGGCTCTGATTCATGAACCGACGAGCCTGAAACGATTGGTGAGAGGTTGGTTTGAAACAATCTCCTAGGTTTAATGCTTTTGGTTGAAGAAGAACCCTAGTCATGCTCTATGTTGGGTATTACTGGTTTATCGACAGGGGAAACAGGAAGGCCTGCAGCAATGCGCCTCTCACGTTCTTTTTTAACTTTGATAGATTAAGCCACCCACATTTGATTAAAGCGTTCCTAGCTGTAAACATAAACTCACAACCAAAAAAGAAGTGTTTGTTTTTTAGAGAGAAAACTTTGAAGTTTAGCAAAGCAAGGTGAAGAGGATGATAAAACAGTAAAGGAGTGATTAATTTATAGTAAACACACAAAAGATGCTTTGATACCTAGGAGAATTCGAAAGGGTTGCAATGATTAAAGAACGGCGCTGATGTCATCTTCAGTAAATGAAGAGGTTACTTTTTGGAGAAGGTGGGAGCGCCATTCTAGGTGAAACAACGACTGATGTGACGAACCAGAGAGTGACACGTGTTCCATGAATTATGGCAAGAAACCGTTTAGTTTTCAAGAACTTTTTCAGTTCGGATAAAGCTATAACAAAGTTCGAAGGACCTGTCCGGATATGACTGTGACCAGCTGCAGACTATTTTTTAGGTCTTGCCAAAGGCTTTTGAACACCACCTAAAAAAGGGCTAATGATGAGTCCGGATTCTGTCACCACACCTTATGGGAACCGGACAGGGTTAATTCGGACAATGTCCATTTCACCGGATAGGGGTAGTTTGGACAATTTTCATTCACTGAACTATCCGAACAGAACTAAAGTACTTAAAACCTAATCACTTTTTAACTAAGCTGCCTATTTACTTACTTAAACTAATGAGTCTTTAAACTCGACCCAAATCCATTAAACACAACCCGAAAGCTCATATGGCCCAAAGATAAGGGTATAAATACCCAACCACCTACATTAAATGAGGGTAATGAAAATTAAATACAACCAGGCAGCTCGATTCTCCCTCTATATTCTACCCAAACATTAAATACTCTCAAAATTCCACAAAACTCTAGACAAAAATTACAAACTTCCCTCAAACAAAAATAAACCACATCAATGATGATGATAATGATAATGATAATGACGATGACGATGACGATGACGATGACGATGACGATGACGATGACGATGACGATGACGATGGTGATGGTGATGGTGATGACGAGGACGACGACGACGACGATGAAGGAAGTCTCAATAAGCATTTAAATCAAACACGTTTTTAAAAATATTTTAAATATTAACTATTACTTTTTATTATTTAATTAAATTTGTGATTATATAAAAATTATTATTTATCATATCTATTTTTTAATTATGCATTCGTTTTTTTAAACATCATGAAGAAGTGACTTTTCCTTTTTTCGTACGGTTAGTGTTTTAGTAATTTTGGATATTATAAATTCTGTGTAAAATAAAAGGTTTTATTCAATTTTAAAATCGGTTTATATCATCTGAAGAGTTTCGATTCTATTAGAATATTTGTTCTAAATTTATTCAAAAAGAGTTATGGAGTAATTGTAGGTTCAATAATTGATTTAGGCTCTGTGTTTTTTCTGTTTGTGTTAAATTCATATCAATTGTTGTTTTTTTTATAATATTTAGTATTCTAAGCAACTGGGTTGTTAGTTTGATTTTAGGTTTTTGAATAAATGAGTGGTTCAAAGTTAAAAGAAGAGTTTTTTCGTATTTCAAATAGGCTAACTGTGGATTGTGAAATAAAGTTTCAAACAATCTACGAAGTGTGAATTGAGTTGTCAAAAAGAATCGTGAAGTGTAATTCATAATTCATGATTCACACTTAGACAAAAATAAAATAATAATCATGACACAAAAGTTATTAAAAAGTCAAATAATATAAAAAGGTTTAGCTAAAAATACTTTTTACAATCGTGATTCGCAAAATTTGAATCGTAAAATAAGGATACTTTTTTTGTGTGTTTTGTGGTATTTCAAAGGTATTTAATGTTTAAGTGGTTTGTAGTGAGAGATTTGAGCTGCTTGGTTGTATTAAATGCTCATTGCCCTCATTTAATGAAAGTGGTTGGGTATTTATACCTTTAATTATGGGCCGCATGGGCTTTCGGGTCATACTTATGAAATCGGGTCGAGTCCAAAAACCCATTAGTTTATTTAAGCAGATTAGCTATTAGCTTAGTCAAAAGGTGATTAGCTTTCAATACTTTTATCCAGTTCGGATGGTTCAGTAGGTGGCTTTTGTCCAAATTTCTCATGTCCAGTTTCTACAGTGAGTGGTGAAAATATTCGGACTCATCATTAGCCCCTTTTTTAGATTATGTTCGAAGGCCTTTGGCAAGACCTAAAAAATTGCTCTTGAGCACTTGCGAGATTGTCTGGACCGATTTCGAATTGAGTAAAGGACTTATCCGGACTGACAAAAACTCTCAAGAAGCTCAAAGGTTTTTTCATGAATCGTGGGACACGTGTCCCTTTCTGATTCGCTTTGCCAGCCGTTTTTTCCATAGAACGTCGCTCCCACTCATTCCAAAAAGTAACCTCTTCAATTAATGCTTGTGACGTCAGCGCCGTATCTAATCATTACTTCCATCTTTTTGAATTCTCCTAGGTTTCTGGGTATCTTTTGTTTCTTTAGTATAAATCAACTCATTTTTCACTGTTTTACCATCTTCATTACTTTTTCACTCTTATTCTTCAAATCCTTTATCTATGTTTTCCAAAAACCTTTTTTGGTGTAAGTTTATGTTTACAGCAAGAAATGCACTTGTAAAAGGTGGGTGGCTTAATCTTTCGGATTTAGAGAAAGCACAAAGAGTCGAACGAGAAAGGCGCATTGCTGTAGGCCTTCCAGTTTCTCTTATCGACAAATCTGAAACACCAAGCTCAGAGCCTGATCGATTCGTCTTCTGCCAGAAGCTCTAAACCTAGAAGGTTATTTCATCCTAGTCTTTCACCAATCGTCTAAGGCTCATTGGTCCAAGAGTCACAGCCTATTGTCGAACGAGATCCATCAGTTACAAGTACCAAGAGACCCTCCCTATTCATAGCCATGGGATTGGATGTTGACATTTCCCCAGAAAAACTATCGCTTCGACGAAAAGGTCGCTTGGTTAAAGGTCAGACTGTTGTTCCACAGTCTAAATCTCCAAAATCAGTGCCCTCTAAGTCTGGGGCTAAAGACAAGATTACAGGGTAAGAAGCACCCATCAAGGTTCCTAAGGACAGATCATCTGGTCCGGGGGCCACCAGTTCAAGCCTTCGAAATGAACCCTCCGAATCTGAGCCCCAGCCGGACTCCAGACCACAAAAGGAAAGCGTTACTCAGCCATCCGGATAGCTTACGGAGCCAACCACCAGCACTCCTCTCCCAACGACAACTGACAACCCTTCAACGGTAATGGAAGACGTGATGGAGGACAGTGTTGAAGAACCCCTTTTCAAGACTGATGTCTCTGGGAAGACTGGTGAGACTGCCATTGTCAAGAAAAACAAAGGTAAAGAGAAGCTATGTTTAAAACATCCGGACCTGCCGGAGTGCCTTGAAGGAAAAGTGGGACCTTGGTTCTACAAAGTGAGTGTAAAGTATCTGCTAGCCATGCAGAATATCAATTATGCTTTTATTCACACAGCTGAACTAGGCCGGATTCGGACGAAGTGGGGGATCCCAGAATCTGTTAAAGTGAGGATACTGGTCGATCCGGAGAGGTCAATGGATTGCAAGCTCAGTGAGATAGTTTTCTACACAGAGCTATTCAACTGGGGGCTTAGGTTTCCCTTGGACCTAGAGATCGTCAGATATTTCCATCTAATAAAGCTATGTCCAAGCCCACTGAGCCCCAATGCTTGGTTCACACTTATGGCCTGCATCATGGCCTCCAGGCTCTCCGAAATTCCGCTTCCGATGGAGCAGTTTGCTGCTGTGGCCAACCTTTGAAAGAACCACAATATCCCCTTCTACCATTTTAGCATGGGCGACAATTAAAAAGTGGTGGATGATCTGCTTAAATCGGAGAAGAATTGGAAAACCCAATTCTTGTTCATCAGTGATGCTTGGGAGAATGGGAGGAAGATTAAGGCTGGTGTCAACCCTAGCATGCTTACTAGCAGATGGAAAAACATAGGTTAATATTTCATTATGTTTGTTTTTCTTTCTTAAAAAAAAATTGTTTACTTAAACATTTTTCTTCTTCTTTTGGTAGTGCTGCCGAAGGAGTTTAATGACTACTTAGAGAAGGGGCAGACTACTTGTGCCAAGCTGAATGCTTGGACTGCTGAAAATTGGGGAAATCGCTTCCACAACTGTTTTACCAGTGGCAACTTGGTGAGATCCCATCTCTGCAACACAATCGGCCGGAGAGACTTGTCTTGAGAGGAATTAACCACTCCGCCCCCTCCAGAGGTCATTCTTTAGAAGACAGGTGCAAATGATGGAAAGCTAGCCTTGCCGGGCAGAGCTAAAGCCCCAAGCAAAATGAAGGGCAAGAAAGGCAAGTCTAAGCCACACGTAGCTGAGGTCAACCCAAGTGGTGTTGAGGAGACTGTCCCAGCAAACCAGGAGGTGCAGGACCAAGGAAGGATTGATGCTGCTCTACTTCAAGTGGTAGAAAATGAGAGAACCAGAGAGACAGTTGGACCTCCACCCCCCCCCCCCCCAAAAAGCTCCCAAAAAAGACCGACAACGGGGAGCAGAAGGTGGAGATAGGGAGGCTAAGAAGAAGAAAACCTCCAAGGGAGATTTTTTTTTCTCTCCGGCCTCCGGAGTTTCTTCCTCCGGTCGACCCAACAGACCCAACTCAAGAAGAGGAAATTCCAAGTGACTTTCACACTGGAGAGGGCACCGGAGGGGACATCAGCATTGATGGAGTAGACATTAGTGGCCTTCAAGGGATTGGCCTTTACTTCCGAGACCTTGAGAAGGACGACTTTGTTGGCCCTTACCTCCCTCCAAGCTCTTCGAACATTGTCACTTTCAACGGTAAATCTTTTTCTGTGTCAGGAGAGAAGGACATGTTGACCACTCCTTGTTGAGCAATATTCAACCGGTGCTTAACTTGGAGAAGCAAGTGCGAAATCAATCAGCCATCATCAACACACTCAACTCTGATAAAGAGAGTTTGTCTAACAACCTCCTTACTGCCAACTAGAGTGTTGAGGCATTAAAGAGAGAGAACGAGGAGTTGAAGAGGGGGAAAGAGGATTTGGCCACCAATTTGGCCACTTCGGATAAGGTTATCAAAGAACTTCAATCCAAGTATTTTGACTTGGAGAAGAATCTTTCTACTTCAAAAGAGGAGGTAAAGGCCAAAGACAGCGTCATTTAGACCCTAACTAGTGAAAAAATTTCGCTCGAAGATGTTGTGTCTAAGGCTAAGCTAGAAAAAGATGACTTGTTAAAGGAGCAGAAGAAGACAATCCAAGCCAGGATTGATGCATACATCAACAAAGTGATAGACTCGTAAGAGGAAAGGTATGCTGAAGTCAAGTCAACATGGTCTTGCTCTTTCATGAGAAATTTCTGAAGAGGACACTAGGAGATTTATGGCGATTCATGGAATATGAAGACCTTCCTCACCATACCATGGCCGATGGTGACAAGCACTGCTATTCCAATAGTTGGGATGACACTATTGATGAAGACAAAAGGACCGGAGAGAGTCCAGACAAGGAGATCAAGGATCCCAAGAAGAAACCAAGTGAGGCTGGGCCATCTAAGAAAGCTCAGCCTTAAAGTTTTAACTATATTTCTATTTTTCTTTAATTTTTGTGTTAGACTAAAGTCCTTGGATGGCCAAGGCAATTTTGTAACTGTGTATGGCCCTTGTCCGGACAAACCTTCTCTTTTTAAAACTTCAAAGTCCTTGGATAGCTAAGAAATTTTACATATTTTAATACCATTCTCGGGTTATCTTTCGGGCAATTTTATCTTACACAACTCTTACATTTTTTTGTAGTTTCCCAATTTTGATGGCGTGTATTTAAATGGCCATTAATTATTTTACAAGTATTTTAAAGTGAGAGTGTTTAAATTCTCCGATGACAAATGTTTAAATGGTCATCACTCCACCGAATCAATCCGATATGTTAGTCATATCACTCCGAATTTTTCAAGAAGGCATCAAATTTTATTTAAAAACTTGGACACCTCATTAAAACCTCCCCGCACCACCAGGGTAGGAAAGAGTATGCCCCATAATATTTACATGGACTTTAAACAAGTAAATATTTACATAGTCTTCATTCTAGATACAACCAGAGGTGTTCAATGTTCCAGGGGTGATTCAAAATCCTTCCATCTTTATCTTGAAGCCTGTATGTCCCAGGTTTAAGCTTTTCACTGACTACATAAGGTCCTTCCCAAGTTGGAGCTAGCTTGCCGAATTGCTTGCCCTTAGTATGTAGGAAGACGTTTCTCAATAATTTATCCCCTGGTTGAAAATCCCTCCTTTTGATTCTGGAAGCAAGCCTACTTCTCATCAAACCCTGATAGTGTTCGGCTCTGAGGTGAGCCTTAACTCTATTTTCTTCTATCAAGTCAAGCTGGCTTCTGATTGCCACTTCGTTAGTTTGTTCGAAAAAATTGTGGACTCGGAATGAAAGGAGAGTGGCCTCAATAGGAGCTATTGCATCCATACCATATACCAAGGCAAATGGGGACTCTTGTGTTGCAGCCCCGGGAGTAGTCCAATAGGCCCACAGTACTTCTTGTAGATAGCTTGGCCACTTTCCAGCAGCCCATTCTAGATTCTTTTTAAGATCGTACAGGATGGTCCTGTTAGCTACTTCAACTTGACCATTTTCTTGTGGGTGGAAAGGAGAAGAGAAGCAGTGTTGAATGCCTCTAGAGGCGCATAAATTCTCCACATCCTTGTTATCCAATTATGGCCCATTGTCTGTAGTTATCTTTTGGTGAACTCCAAACCTGCAGCAAATATTAGACAAGATGAATTTTATAACAGCTTTCGAAGTAGTTCATGCCAATGGGGTTGCTTCTACCCACTTTGAGAAGTAATCAATAGCAACAATTATAGTTCTGCACCCTCCGGATGCCATGGGTAGAGGTCCCACCAAATCCAGCCCCCAACAAGCAAAATGTATTGGCTCAGAAATTGACTCTAAAGGGACAGCTGTTATATGAATTTCATTACTGTATCTTTGGCATGGATCACACTTCTTCACCGATTCCTTAGCATCTTGCATTATGGAGGGCCAGTAGTACCCAGCTAACAAGACTCTTCTGGTTAAAGCCTTAAACCCACAGTGTGTTGATCCCTCGCCATCGTGTGATTCGGAGAGCACTATTTGGGATTCTTCGATCCCCAAACATCATAAGAGAGGTCGATTAAAAGAATTTTTGTAAAGAACATCTCTTCGGATGACAAATCCACGAGCCTTATACTTAATTTTCTTTGTCATTGCTTTTTCCGGAGGCAAGATGCCATCTGAGAGGTATTGGAAAAGAGGAAATCTCCAATCTTGAGGTTGTTTTACTTGTATATTTAAACTTTCTTCTTCCTTATTCTGACTAATTTGAATGGATGGGAACTCTTGCACATGAATCCAATAGTAAGACTCAGAATAGGCTATGGTTGCCAAGGAGTCTGCTAATGTATTTTCTGTTCGGGGTAAGTGCTCGTAGGTGATGTTTATGAAATTAAGTGCCACTTCTTTAAGAACAAATAAGTATTTAACGAGCTGCTCCTTTTTTTTTTCCTTGGATTGAACTTGTGCATGATGGATAAGAAACTGAGAATCGCTCATTAACCTGACCCTTTTGGCTCCACAAATGAGAGCTAATTTTAAACCAGCTATAACAGCTTCATATTCGGACTCATTATTGGAAGCCCTGAAAGCAAAACATATAGCCTGATATATTATGTTGCCTTACGGAGAGGTTAAACATATCCCAGCACCACAACCCATGGTACTTGATCCACCATCAGTCCGGACAACCCACACTTTTTTAGTTTTTTCACCTATTGCTTGCTTAGTGTCTCTGTCCGAATGAAATTCAATTAGAAAGTCAGCAACAGTCTGGGCCTTGATTGTTGTTCGAGGGGCAATATCAATATCATAGTCTCACAGCTCCACTGACCATTTGGTCATTCTTTTTGAAATGTCTGCCTTTTGAAGAACATTTTTCAAGGGAAAATATGTCCGGACAACAATATAATGAGACTGAAAGTAGGGCCTCATTTTCCTAGCAGCAATTACTAGGGCCGGTGCTGATTTTTCAAGTTTTAAATACCTTTTTTCTGAATCTATCAAGCTCTTGCTGATATATTACACAGGACGAGGATAATTATCCACCTCCCTTACTAACACTGCACTTATGGCATAATCATAAACTCCCAAGTATATGTAGAGAGTCTCTCAATCAACAGGTTTAAACAAAGTTTTAGGGGAAGATATGTGCTTCTTAATTTCTTCGAAATCCTGGTCGCACTGTAGAGACCAATTAAATTCTTTTGCATCTTTCAAATTTTGAAAAAATGGGGCACACCTATCTGAAGACCTTGAAATAAAACGGTTTAGAGCAGCTAACCTCCCTGTCAATCTTTGTACTTCTTTAATATTCTGAGGAGGCTCCATTTGTAATAAAGCACTAAGCTGGTCTGGATCAGGCTGTATCACTTTCTCACTTATCACATACCCCAAGAATTTTCCGGACTGTACTCCGAAAACACACTTCTCTGGATTCAACTTTAAATTTACTTTCACCAAGTTGACAAAGGTTTCGTGGAGATCTGCTAAGTGTAGTTCTTCTTCCACACTCTTTACCATCATGTCATCGATATAGAATTCCATGTTTCTTCCAATCTGATTAGCAAAAGCCTTGTTTACTAATCTTTGATAAGTAGCCCCAGCATTCTTTAATCCAAAAGGCATCACCTTGTAACAATGAAGGCCCCTATCAGTAACAAAAGTAGTGTGTTCTTGATCATTCGGATCTACTTGAATCTGATTATACCCGGAGAAGGCATCCATAAAGGACAACAGCTTGTTCCCAAATGTGGAGTCCACCAACTGATTAATTTGGGGGACAGGATACAGGTCTTTTGGGCACATACGCCACTTTCCATTTTTCTTCTTTACTAACACCGGATTGGTTGTCCATAAAAGGTACTGAGGTTCCTTTATGTGCCCCATCTTAGTAAGCCGGTCAACCTCTTGAACTATGACATCAGCTTTCTCCTTAGAAAAAGCTCTCCTATTTTGCACAACAGGTACTATATCCCTCCGGATCGATAGTTGGTGTGATATAATATCTACTAGTACTCCGGTCACATCAGCATTGCACCAAGCAAAAACATGCTGATGGTCTTTCAAAAAGACCAACACTTTAATCTTTAATTCTGATGTCATCTTGGACCCGATCTTGACACTTCTTCCTTCATCCAGAAAGTGAGTTTCAACTTCTTCAATTGGTATTAAAACACCAGGGGTCTCTCTAGGGTCATCAATTTCACCCTCTCCCCCAGAGGGCCCCTCAAATTGCTAATCCTTACTGCTCCGAACTGCCCCGAAAGTTCGAGGGGCCAGTGTTGTTGCATAACACTCCCTTGCTACCTTTTGACTGCTCCGGAAAACTCCCACTTGTCCTTGTACAGCGTATTTTAAACATTAGTGGACTGTTGAGGCTACAACATGCATCCTGGAGAGCCAAGATCTCCCCAAAATGGCATTGTAATATGTGGGACAATCCACCACATAAAAAGTATTCTGACCATCTTCTTAAAAGGGCCCTTGCCCAACAAAACCTCCTCCTCAAACTCCTCGATCACATCTGCTGAGCTTCTAGTGAAACCCATAATAGACTTGTTCGAACGCTGTATTACTGCTGGATTTTTCATTTGTTTGTAGGAAGTCAAAAAGAGGATATTGGCTGAACTACCGGTATCCACCAATATTCGTCTAATGTCAGTGCCCCAATGGATGCTCCTATTACAACAGCATCTTCACGGGGACCAACTATGTCTCTCAAGTCATCCTCATCGAAAACAATGAAGGGAAAAGGAATTTGTGATTGATAGGAAATCATGCCTCTTTCGAGTTGGGTAGCTAGAGTATGAACATGCCTTTTTCTTGAAGAAGCAGTTGGTGCAGTCATTGTGTCTCCCCCAAATATTGTAAGTGACTCAAAAAAGCTGATGAGTCCGGACACCGTCTTGCAGTGTTCTGTGATAATGCCCACCTTATTTCGGGTTGGATCAGGATCCAGATATTTTGACTCTACATCAAACCTTTTAATTATCATCATAGCCCCATCCGAAGCTGATGTCCCTGCATTGTTTGGGCCAGTCCGATGAGCATTATCAGGAATATTTCCACTTCTTCTTTTAACATAAGCCCTCAACTTCTCTCTCTCAATCAAATTCTGCACTTCTTGTTTCAACGCGATGTAATCTTCAGTATTATGGCCTGTATCATGGTGATACTGACAGAAACAATTATTACGACTTTCTCTCGGAGATTGCAATGCAACCGACTTTCTGAAATGTACTTCGTCTTTCGTTTTGTCATAAATGATGGCTACGTTTTCTTTCAGCTCAGCAAACCACTCTGGTTGAACCCAAGGTCCTCGCTTATATCTAGATTGTTGGCTCTGAGCTGGTGCAGCTGGGTGGGATTGAGCTTTGGCCCTATTATGACCCTATCCGGCTTCTTTGGCCTTGTACCCGGACTGGTTTTGATTTTGATTTTGATTTGGTGCAGCTGGGGCAGACCTCACTTGCCGGTGCACCCTGGTTTTCTTTGTTTCATCCATATTAATCTGTTTGCCGACCTGATTTAGTAAGCCACCCCACGTCATGTCCTTCTTCCTGGTTACCGAATCAGGAAAATTGCCAGGGTTCAAACCCTGTCCTAGAGAAGCTATTGCTACTTGTTCAAAGCAATCAGCCAATCCATTTTTGGTATTCACAAAGGGACATATATATTCCTTCAAATATTCATTTGGTTCCTGGGCACAATGGATAATAGTGTCTCCATTGCCTTTCACTTCCTTACTTCCAACGAACTGCCTCCAGAAGGCCATCCAAAAAGTATCAAAATTTCTGATGCAGCCCTGTGACGGACTATTGTACCACTTCAGAGCACTCCCCGTAAAAGACTGGGAGAACGCTCGACAAAATAACTTATTATCATCGTCAAAATTCATAATAAATTTTTTGAATTGCTCCATATGGTTATCCGGATCTTTACTGCCATCATATTTTTCCATCTTTGTGCTGCCAAACCTCTTAGGAAGGTTTCTGGACAG
The DNA here is from genome assembly GCA_036936605.1 of Limnanthes douglasii subsp. nivea. NCBI lineage: Eukaryota > Viridiplantae > Streptophyta > Magnoliopsida > Brassicales > Limnanthaceae > Limnanthes > Limnanthes douglasii. The sequence goes on along the minus strand of JAUPFV010000005.1, from coordinate 223,003,219 downwards.
TATCTTGGAGGACAATGGAGATTGTCTCCAATTCCGGCCACGACTAAACACAGTATCTTCATTGGGAGTTGCAAAGATACCTGGTTCATCATGAAAAGCGAAAAGATTCATTAATAGCCGGTCTACATGTCTCCGACCATGGTTGTGGCTATGAGACGACCCTTTACCCAGGTGTCTTTTCAATCTTCCATGCTTGTCCCTCTTTCTTGAATATTTTTTGACCAAATTCTGTTTCTTCTTAGAACGACCTTCATCACTACTGGATGATAAGGATTCTTCAACTCCATCTTCGTTCGAGGAGCTACTAGAAGACTCTCAGTCTGAATCTAAGCCCTCCACTGGTTTAGACCGGTGAGACTTCTTTGAGCTAGCATGAGTCTTTTTAGTACTCACATGGGTCTTTGATGGCTCATGCTCTCTTGGATAGTCAGTGTGGTGAACTGCTGACACTTTTGATTTTTATTTCAAGCCCATCTTTGCCCTTTTAGCAGCCCTCAAGGCTTCTATCTCAACTTTTAACCTGTCTCGCTGCTCGATGGTATATTCATCGTTTCCCCCCACCACTTCTGCCAAAGCTGGTGGAACTTCCTGCTCGTCCGGATTCATCCGGATTAGGTTTTCTTGATGGTTTCGAATGCTAGATTCAGGCACCTTCTACTCCCACTGTGGTCACCAATTTGGTGTGGATTATTTTCAACTGTGGGTAATTTGGTAAGATGTTTTGTGATGTTTCAAAGGTATTTAATGCTTGAGTGGTTTGTAGTGAGAGATTTGAGCTGCCTGGTTGTATTAAATGTTCATTACCCTCATTTAATGAAAGTGGTTGGGTATTTATACCCTTAATTATGGGCCACATGGGCTTTCGGGTCATATTTATGAAACCGGGTCGAGTTCAAAAACTCATTAGTTTATTTAAGCAGATTAGCAATTAGCTTAGTCAAAAGGTGATTAATTTTTAATACTTTTGTCAAGTTCGGATGGTTCAGTGGGTGCCTTTTGTCCGAATTTCCTCTGTCCGGTTTCTACAGTGAGTAGTGAAAATATCCGGACTCATCACTTTTTATAAAAAAAAATTGCGTAAATGCGAATTACGAAACAAAGGTAAAATGAAGTGTGGATAATGAAACAAGGATAAAATGAAGTGTGAATCGCTAAAAAAAATTAAAATGTAACGTGAATAGTAGAACACGCATTACAATAGTTTCGCGAAAGAAAAAAAATTATTCATGTATCTAATTTTATTAATTTTAAAAAATAAAACTAATGGTGTTTTCGGATATTCCTCTGAGCTACGGACTGAAGCTATGACATAAATAAATATGATTAATCTATTTTCACCCAAATTTTTTATTTTACCGTTTAATTTTAAGTTCACCAAAAAAAACTTTATTTTCACATTCAACCACTAAACAAAAATACATGTATTTAACTATATAAGGATATTTTTATTTTTTATATCATTGTTCTAATTTGAGATTTGTGTCTCATTCTTCACATTTCTCTTTTTATCTTTCATTACTCTCATTATCTCTCTAGTTAGTCAACTTCATCCACTTTGAAACTCCACAACCTCCAATGTAAAGAATGATGATGACAAGTCTAGTTTATCAAATGATCTTCATAAGTAAGTTTTTTATTTTGTTTTATTGTTCTTGATTTTGTATTTAGTTTCTTTATTAGACTTTTATATATATATATATATTAGTATATAGTTTAGGAGTTTTGGTAGATATGAATTTATGTTAAATAGATATAATTTATGGATTATGGTTTATATATTTTAGAAATAAATTAGGGTTTTTGGATTTCTTCTTCGCAGTAATTGTGAGAAAGAACGTGCACCATTAGTGCACTTGTTTTATACCTATTATGTTGAACCCGTTAGACGGGTTCAACACCATTGTGCATGTTAAGCTAGTTTTGTACTACCTTACCCTAATCTATTATCCTAAATGATTTAAATATATTTGCGGTAGAATTTTGTATGTCTTTTTGTATGTGTTTATTTCATATTATATTTATTGTATATCTAACTTTTATTATTTGACTCAAGTTGTAGATCGTTTTTCATTGGACCATTCTTGTTATTATAGGACCTATGTTATTTATGTTTTCTTAGTCGTGGTCTTTATTTTAATTTCATACGATATTTTTCTTGTTCATATGATGTTATTTTGTATTAGACCATAAATACTTTTTTTTAGTCATTTATCTATGATATATTGTAATAGAATTATATATGATAAAAAAATTAGTTACTTATTAATGGTGTGGCATATTAGATAATATTTGATGGTTTTATTTTATTTACTTATCAAGTTTAACTTGTAACAATAAAACGTTAATAAAAACTTAGCATGTGAAGTCACTCAAAAAAATTGTTAAGGTTTTTTATCAACTTACAAATCAATTCGTAACAATTATATGTTAGTAGATAACCTTAGTAAACAACTCGGTTATAGAATCGCTTAAAAAATAATTAATAATTTTTCATCGACTTATGAATCATTTCCTAACAAAAAAATGTTAGTAAAAAAGGTTATGAACACACAAAAAAAATAATTGAATTTTATTCTAAAATTTATACATGGTTTTTGACTTGTCAATTTGTACCATTGATCCATAAGCACTGCACGGTTGGTGTAATGTATTTATATTGATGGTGCATATTCACAGCCAGTGCAAGTAGCAGCACAAATGGATCGGTCTGTAACCCATATTCTGACGACGTGAAAATAAAAAAAATAGTCCAAACAAGTGTTTTATCTCTCCGGTGATTCTATTTTTTTTACCAACACTTTTATCTCTTTCTTTAACTTTACATCTTTCGATAGATGTATATCCTTTTTTTATTTTGTTAGTTAAAATCGAATAATTTTTTTTTGAAAAACATTATTTTTAAAAACAAGATTATGATTTTAAAATGGTGTTTAATCTTCTTATGTTGTTGATATGTTTGTTTTTGATGTAATAATATATGGTTATTATAAAATTATTAATGGTACAATTAATGGTTTTACATGAATTTTGGAATAGGAAAAAGAACTTCATAAGTAAAGAAAAAAATAAAAAGAATGTTTTAGAAAAAAAATTGTTTTGTTTTGCTAAAAAAGATAATTAAATTTGGTGAGTTGGAAGACTTATTTAGAAACAAATTTGTTTTAAATTTGTATTTTGTTAGGTTTTGGTGAAAAAACAACTGTACCTATATTTTAGTAAAGGGAAATTGCACCTAAAGTACCCACTCAACTATTCTATTGTCATCTAGTACCTAGGTTTTGTTCTATTACCTTTTAAAACTCATCTCAACTACCCAATTACCATTTAATACCTAACATTATTTTAATATCATAACTACCTTCACCTTTCATCTACAACCACGTAACCAAAATGTATCTTTCTTATTTTCTCTTTTTATTTAATTTTTTAAAAGATCCATATCGTTCAAACCGGAGCTCGGAAAAAATATACGATTTTTTGAATGTTTTAAAAATAAAATTTCACTATTAACAACTCTTAGGAAATCGAGAAAGTTGCAAACAACTCTCAGGAAATCGAGAGAGTTGCAAACAACTCTCAGGAAATCGCGAGAGTTGCAAACAACTCTCAGGAAATAGAGAGAGTTGCAAACAACTCTTAGGAAATAGAGAAAGTTGTAAACAACTCTTTGGTTAGTTTTTCAAATAACTCTCATGTATGTTTTTCAAACAACTCTCAGGTTAGTTTTTCAAACAACTCTCATGTTAGTTTTTGAAGCAACACCCAGGTTAGTTTTTCAAACAACTCTCAGGTTACTTTTTCAAACAACTCTCATATTAGTACCGGTGAAGGTACGAGCGAGTATATATAGTCGGGGGATATTTTTGTCCAAATTTCAATTTGAGGTGCCAAGTGACACTATCCTAAATACATGTACTAGTAAGTAATTAAATAGTTGAGTGGGTATTTACTGGTACTTTTCTCTTTATTAAAACCTTAAACAATTATAAAATGATGAGTTATTATTGATTATTTAGTAAAAAAATAAAATTATCATTTATTATTAAAAAAATATAAATTAGTAAAATGTATATGTATTATAATTTCTATCAAATATATTCTTAAATTAAAAATAAACTAAATAGTGACAATTTTGTTCTCAATCAAAAATAGGTTTAAGTTGTTTTCACCATAAACCATTATACATCGAATAAATAATATATCATAAGAATCAACAATCACATATGTGTGTAAAATTAAGAACAAAAGGGAGTGGGTATAATTTTTGTATTATTTAGAAAGTGTATCAATTACATAGAGTATAAAGCTTTTATTTATAAACAAACTATATGAGTTCACGACATCGGCCTTATACCAAATTCAAATTCAGACGAAGAACGAAATCTAAACACAAGATCCAAACAAATCAAAACGATATACGCCCATCTAATAAAACTTCAGACATAATCCAAAAATCAAACAAAATTTATACACCGAAACGAAATCAAAACGGCAAACGTCGATCTAAGCAAACGTCAGACAAATTCTAAATGTCAAACAAAATCTAAACACCAAACAAATTCTAAATGAAATCTCAAAGCCAAATACCCAAACAAAATCTGAATGCTAAATTCAAATACCAAATCCAAAACCAAAACTAAATTCAATACTAAATCCAAATACCAAATCCAAATTCAATACTAATCTTCAATCAAAACCAAAATAAAAATCAAATTTGAATCAACGATTTTACCAACAAAAATCCGTACTATTCCAGTAGAGATTTCTCCCGAACCCACTGCCTAAAATTCAGAAAAAATAAACATCGTTTACCTCTCAATCAGGTATATTGATTGTGGTTACACAGACCAGATCCAAAAATAAAAATAAAAATCATTTTTTTCTTCTTCGGGCAGACAACTAAAACAACTACCCGTCGACACAATAGAAGACACACAAATTTAAGATCTAAACCTACGCTCTGATACCATGTTAAATAAAGAACAAAAGAGAAAAAGAAAAGTGGTTATGGTTTTAGTATTATTTAGAAAGTGTATTAATTACATAAAGTATAAAACTCTTATTTATAAACAAACTACATGGCTAATGGGCCTATGCCTTATATCTCTAACAATGTACATATATACCTAAAAAGAGACCATTCCTTTTGTTTTGCAGAAATCAGTCATACGGATGAATCCTTTGTAGTTATTAATGGGCACAATTCCAAGGATAATGAGACAAATAGTTCCCAATTCACGACAATCACTCATAAACTTTATGAAATTTCAGGAGAATATTAGTGTCTTAAAACAGTCGAGTGACAATCGGATTTCCTCATGCATCAATCAACAACACAAAAATAACTTACTCAATATGACAAATACAAAATTACTTAAAAATACAAAATTACTTAAAAGTAGCAGTTCTTTTTTACGAACTATCCACTCCTACTATTGAGAAACAATTATCACAAGAAGCATAATGCAAAATTAAACTAAATTTCATGACTACTTCAAAACACAATAATATTGAGAATCCAAACATAGTTTCAATTAGTCTATGCTCTTAACCCAAAACCCATCAGTGAAAATATCCCATCCACATACATCCATACAGCTTTGTTTGTGGTTCAAGCAGAAGACGAGACTTGGAGCTTGATTTGCTTTTGCAGCTACCATTTTGATTAGTTGGTTGGTCTTTTGGTTGCCTAGCGTTTCATGTCACGACTTCGAAGATAGTTGCAAATTCATTTATCATTTGAAATAGCTTATTCCTCTTGACAATTGACATTGACAGTTTTCTTTTAGTTATTCCTCTTGACAATTGACATTGACAGTTGTCTTTTAGTGTGTAATTCTGGTTGTTACCTCAAATAAATCAAATATAATACAGAATCGAAGATCTAGACCTAACATAACCTATATAACTAACTATAATTTAAAATAACTATTACATATATATATAAAAAAATTGATTTTTTTGAACATTAAATTCAACTTTTAATATTACCTAAAAATACATATCTAAATTGGAAAAAAAATACATCAATACACAAACAATACATACATACATACCTTAACGAGTTGGAGAGTCAAATATAAAAAAAAATCTCAAGGTTTTAAATTGGATAGTTAGTTAAAGATAGAGTTTTCGATAGTTTTTTGTATATAAATATGTTTTATATCAATGAGATTTTTATAATTTATGGAGGTCTCGTTTTATCAAAACCATGTCTTATTATAACTCAGTGTCATTCTAAGAAAATAGGTCAAATTTTAGTCTAGTCCTATATTATATTCTTACATTCGGTATCTTATACTAATTTTGTATTATTCTATTAGATTCATTTCGATCAAACTTCCCTTATATCCTATTAATATGGAAATTTCTTTGTGAATAAAAAATATTTTACTGTCGAACTAGACATTGAGACGAAAAAATGCATAATAATAACAATAACCTTAGTTACTAATATTATCGATTATATATATATATATCTATATTATATCTTTCAAATCAATATACTTATATATGACATAAATGAATTTTGGTTTTGAGTTTTGATATTTTTCATTAAACTAAAGTCTATTTGTTATTATTTAATGCTAAATAATATTATATAGAGAACAGTGGATCTCTAGATTTCATATGAACTCATCTAACTTTGTCTTAGAAAATTTAAACATATATTTTTATGAGTATATAAAAATTCAATAAATTATTTTATGAATAATTAAAAAAAAAAGGAAATTGCACCTAAAAGTACTTACTTAACTATTATATTGCCATCTAATACCAAAATTACCTTTTATTACCACTTAATACTCATCTCAACTACTATATTCACATTTAATACCCTATATTTTTATTACCCTAACTACCCTGAACCAAGTATATAAGACATCTTTTTAAGAAGGAGCTAATATTTTCAGTTGTTTTTCTTTTTTGCCCTAATTAAATACTTGTATTCGAAAGAGAAGCTGATTTTTCCAAAATCAACTTCTCGGGTGATCATTCTGGTATCAATTCACAAACCGCCATGCAACCGGTACTAGTATCATGGTTTCTGATCGACTGAGGTACGTTCATACCCAATCACACAGGTTAGAAAGGTGATTTTGAAGTTGTTTCTTGACTAATTTGACTTCAAAATCCAAATCTCTCTCCCTTTCTCTTTCTACTAAACTTTTTGTTTACGTTGTTCAAATGTAGTAGAAGAAGAAGTGAGAGAACGAAAACCCCAAGCTCCTACTTCTTCTCTGATAGAAAAACACAACAATTACGATTCAGAGAGAGACGACGAATCTGGTTTCAAATCCGGAGAGGAACGATGTTTGTTTTGGATTTAATTAGCTTTTAGGTTTAATTTGGAACAATGTTTTTTTAGTGTATATGATGTTGATGTTAAACCATTAAGTGTTCATATATTTCAGTGTGTTCGGAGTTGATTTTGAATGTGAAACTGATTATAGACTAGGAGTTTGAGGTTTCCAGACATTCATGAAAGAGAGGCGAGTTCTTGGCGAATTCATGCGAATTATTTGTTAATTTTTTATGTAGAATGTGCGAATTATGGTGGCTATTTTAACTGAGAACAACTCTCAGATAATAGAGTTGCAAACAACTCTCAGGATATAAAAAGAGTTGTAAACAAGTCCCAGCTTATAGAGTTGCAGACAACTCCCAAGAAATAGAGGGAGTTGTAAACAACCTGGCATACTATAGAATTGCAGACAACTCTCAGGAAATAGAGTTATAAACAACTCTCATGAAATAGAAAGAGTTGTAAACATCTTCCTGATTATAAAGCTGCATACAACTCTCACAAACAACTCTCAAGGTATGTTTTTCAAACAACTTTCAAGTATTTTTTTCAAACAACTATTAGGGTATGTTTTTAAAACCAATTTCAGGACATAAAGAGAGTTTTATACAACTCTCAGGAAATAGAGAAAGTTGTAAACAACTGCCAGGTTATAGAGTTGCAGACAACTCTAAGGGAATAGAGAGAGTTGTAATCAACTGCCAGATTATAGAGTTGCAGAACTCTGAGGAAATAGATAAAGTTGTAAACAATTCTCAGGAAATAGAGAGAGTTTTAAACATCTGCGAGATTATAGAGTTGCATACAACTCTCACAAAGAACTCTCGGGTATATTTTTCAAACAACTCTCATGTATGTTTTTCAAACAACTCTCAGGAAATAGAGAGAGCTGTAAACATCTACCAGATTATAGAGTTGCATACAACTCTCATAAACAACTCTTACAAATAACTCTCAGGGTATGTTTTTCAAACAACTCCCAAGTATATTTTTCAAATATGTTTTTCAAACAACTCTTAGGTATGTTTTTTAAGCAATTCTCAAGAAATATAGAGAGATGTAAACATCTGCCAGATTATAGAGTTGCATACAACTCTCATAAACAACTTTCACAAACAAATCTCAGGGTATGTTTTTCAAACAACTCCCAAGTATGTTTTTCAAACCTGTTTTTCAAACAACTCTAAGGGTATGCTTTTCAAACAATTCTAAGGGTATGTTTTTAAACAACTCTCAGAAAATAGAGAGAGTTGTAAACAACTTCCAGATTATAGAGTTACAGAAAACTCTCAGAAAATAGAGAGAGTTGCAAACAACTCTCAGGATATAGAGAGGTTTGTAAATAAGTCCCAATTTATAGGTAGACAAAGCCCAGGAAATAGAGAGAGTTGTAAACAACTGTCAAGAAATAGAGAGAGTTGTAAACAACTGTCAGATTATAAAATTGCAGACAACTCTCAAGAAATAGAGAGAGTTGTAAACAACTGTCAGATTATAGAGATGCATACAACTCTCAGGGAATAGAGAGTGTTGTACATAACTGCCAGGGTATGTTTTTCAAACAACTCTCATGAAATAGAGAGAGCTGTAAACAACTCTCAGGAAATAGAAAGAGTTGTAAACATCTACCAGATTATAGAGTTGCATACAACTCTCACAAACAACTCTTAGGGTATGTTTTTCAAACAACTCTCAGGTGTGTTTTTCAAATAACTCTCAGGGTATATTTTTCAAACAACTCTCAGGGTATGTTTTTCAAAGAACTCCCAGGGTATGTTTTTCAAACAACACTCAGGAAATAGAGAGTTTTAAAAAACTGCTAGATTATAGAGTTGCACACAACTATCAGGAAATAAAGAGAGTTATAAACAAGTCCCAGATTATAGAACTCGCAGATTAGTAGTGGTGCTGACATTGCAAATCACTTTACGCATCGATGAAATGGGAGTTGTTTGCATATTACTCCCTTGATAATTGTTTGAAAATATATTAAGAGAGTTCTTTATAACTGTGAACTGGGAGCTGTTTTAAAAATATCAATGCTTCATAAATTTTTTACACTAATCAAAAGTTTATACAAAAAAAGATATTACATAGCCATAGCAGGCTTCATGTACTAAACAATAACACTTCCAAAAAATGGTCTTTACATCGCCCATCGTTATCTTCACCAGCTTTGACCCAAAATGGAAGGCATCGTGCTCGACCGAGAACATCTCTATAATCAACTGAATGTTTGCATAAAACTTCCTCTTCGCTAACTGCCCCTGTCGGAAGTTGAATTTCGCCTTCAAAAGCGTGTATAATGGTATATTTCTCGTAGTTTGGATGTGGGTAGAAGTAATATTTTTCTTTCTTAGCAATTTCACAAAGCTTAACAATCCAGACCTGTCAGGGTATGTTTTTTCAAACAACTCTCAGGAAATAAAGAAAGTTGCAAACAACTCTCAGGATATAGAGAGATTTGTAAATAAGTCCCACATTATACAGTTGTAGACAAATCCTAGGAAATAGAGAGAGTTGTAAACAACTCTCAGAAAATAGAGATAGTTGTACACAACTCTCAGGAAATAGAGAGTGTTGTAAACAACTGCCAGATTATAGAGTTGCAGACAACTCTTAGGAAATAGAGAGAGAGAGTTGTAAACAACTCTCATGAAATAGAGAGAGTTGTAAACAACTGCCAGATTATAGATTTGCAGACAACTCTCAAGAAATAGAGAGAGTTGTACACAACTCCCATGGTTTGTTTTTCAAACAACTCTCAGGAAATAGAGAGAGTTGTAAACATTTTCCATATTATAGAGTTGCATAAAACTCTCACAAACAACTCTCAGGTATGTTTTTTAAACATATTTTTCAAATAACTATCAGGGTATGTTTTTTAAACAACTCTCAAAGTATGTTTTTCAAAAAAACTCTCAGGAAATAGTGAGAGTTGTAAACAACTATCAGATTATAGAGTTGCAGATAACTCTCAGGAAGTAGAGAGAGTCATAAACAAGTCTCATATTATAGAACTCTCATATTAGTACTGGTGCTGACATTTTGAATTGCTTTACCCATCGATGAAATGAGAGTTGTTTCCATATTACTCTCCTGATAGTTTTTAAAAATAGATTAGGAGAGTTCTTTGTAACTGTGAACTGAGAGTTGTTTATAAAATATCAATGCTTCATAAACTTTTTACACTGATCAAAAGTTTATACAAAAAAAAGATATGACATAGCCATAACAGGCTTCATGAACTAAACACTAACACTTCCAAAATATGACTTTTACATCGTCCATCGTTATCTTCAGCAGCTTTGACCCAAAACGGAAGGGGTTTTGCTCGACCGAGAACATCTCCATAATCAACTGAATGCTTGCATAAAACTTCCTCTTCGCTAACTGCCCCTGTCGGAGGTCGAATGTCGTCTTCAAAAGCGTGTAGAAAGGTATGTTTCTCGTAGCTTCGATGTGGGTAGAAGTAATATTATTCTTTTTAGCAGTTTCACAAGGCTCAACAATCCAATTCTGTAAAAGCTTGGTTTCGTGGTCATATTTCCAGTAAAAACATAAATCAACAACGGTATATAACAAACAAAATCCATAAAGGAACAACAACACACCTACCTTATAGTTGCAAACAACTCTCAAGAAATAGAGAGAATTGTACACAACTCTCAACAAATATAGAGAGTTATAAACAACTATCAGATTATAAAGTTGCAGACAACTCTCAGGAAATAGAGATAGTTATAAACAACTCTCAGGAAATAGAGAGAGTTGTAAGCATCTGCCAGATTATAGAGTTGCATACAACTCTCACGTATGTTTTTCAAACAACTCTTAGGGTATGTTTTTCAAACAACTCTCAGGAAATAGATAGAGTTGCAAACAACTGCCAGATGATAGAGTTGCAGAAAACTCTTAAGAAATAGAGAGAGTTGTAAACAACTCTCAGGAAATAGAGAGAGTTGTAAACAACTCTCAGGAAATAGAGAGAGTTGTAAACAACTCTCAGGAAATAGAGAGAGTTGTAAACATCTGTTAAATTATAGAGTTGCAGACAACTCTCAGGAAATAGAGATAGTTGTAGACAACTTTCATGAAATAGAGATAGTTGTAAACAACTTTCACGAAATAAAGAGAGTCGTAAACATCTGTCAGATTATACAGTTGCATACAACTCTCACAAACAACTCTCAGGTATATTTTTCAAACAACTCTCAGGGTATATTTTTCAAACAACTCTTAAGGTATGTTTTTCAAACAACTCTCACGTTAGTACTAGTACTCTCATATAAACCCAGAAACTAAAATACCACTAATGATCATAACTACATGATTTTAGTACAAATAAGCAAAGTCGATCGTAAAAAACAGCAACATGTACTTAGAAATCACCAAAAACGCAAAAAAGACACTTTCGAAAGTCGAGACGGTACTTGTTACTGTAATTCGTGCTTTCTTCACCGACCGAATTTAACTGTAGTTGGTCACAGTTTAACGGAGTAGACGATGGTGTATACTCGTTAATTAGAGAAGAAAGGCAAAAAAATTGGTGAAGGTGGTTGATGGTTTTTGGGTTGAAGAACAGAGGGAGGAAGTCGTTGGGTTGTATTGGTCTAACAAATTGTACTACTTGTTTTGGTTGTTTGGGGGGTTTACAAATGAAAAAAATGGGTTTAAAAAGAAAAAAGATATATATTATAGGGAGTATTTTTTTTTTGTCCAATTATTAAGTGGGGTACCAACTATCGTCCTCCTGATTTTGAATATAGTTAATAATTCAATAGTTGAATGAATATTTACTGGTATTTTTTTAAAAAACCATCTGCTCAAACCTGTAATTATATTTAATAAAAATAAAAATTAATTTTATTTACTCAAACTTATAATTGTATTTAATAAAAAAGAGACAGAAAGTGGAATATCTTGGTCTTTAGTAGTTGTCATTTTTCAAAAGAAAAATGGAAGATTTATTTTCGCTTTAATAGATTTTTCTTTGCCATTATAGCTTTAGACTTGTCGGTGCTTAGTTTTATATTTTCATTTTTTCACGTTAGGAATGTCTGTTAGCTAGAAAAAGTTGTTGCTTAGTTTTGTATTTTCCTTTTTCAAGTTAGGAATGTCTTTTAGCCAAGACAAACTTGCGTAACTTATACATCAACCCTGGCATTCAAACTTCAAAGTGGCTTTTGCAGAAGTATAGTGCGGTCTTCTGTCGGTCGGTTAAAGTAGCTTTTGCTAAAGTCTAATGCGGTCTTCTTCGGTGGGTATTTTGTAAGTTTCTATATAAGACAACTCGATCCAAATGACAAATTTGGATATAAATACAATATAATTACTTTAAACTATCAAATTTAATATTTAAAAATATACTAACTTCGGACCACTCAATTATAAAACGTAATTTTTGAATTCGAATTTGTCTATCCAAGGGCTCAATTAATGTTTCGAACGCGAATTTTTAAATTATATTAATGTAAAACGTAAAAATAAAATAAAATTATTTTGTTCGTTGGTTGAGTGTTGTTCTCCGAATTGGTTTTGGTTTTTTCATTTTTCATGATTAATTTTTGACAAAATTGAAGTTTTTTGTTTTAGGGTGTAATTTTATAGGATACAATTATATATGTTGGATTAAATTTGGGTTAATGATGCGTTTTTTGCTATAAAAGTTTGTATTTGATTAATGATATCTAGCTATAAATACAAAAATATAATAAAGGTAATCTTATAAAAGAAACTTACAAGTGTTTTTGGAGAATTTGAATTATGGAGGAAATTTTATATTTTACGGGAAATAGCTTCACTCAATCCTGAATCTCTATGATATTTTTTCTGTAACAAAAATGTTTACTGCGAATTTAAAATATTATTTTTGATAATTTCAATATATGAACAAATATTGTTTATCATTTCAGTTTACTGCTAGTATTTTATTTTAATTTTATCAAACCAACACAACAATAAATGTTATTTTATAAAATTAAGATAATTTTTTGGGAAATTGCACTTAAAGTACCCACTCAACTATTCAATTGTCACTGACGACCCAATGTTTGATCAATTGTTACTTAATACCAAACTCAACTACCTTATTGTCACTTACAACCTAATATTATTTTAATACCCTAACTACCCTTAACCCACTATATAAACATAATTTTCTATTTTTTTTTCTATTTTTTCTAGCTTTTTGAAGATTTGAATTTGTTAGCCGCTCTAACCACCTAACCCTACGAACCACCACGAAGACCGGTTGAAATCACATTTTCCGGTGATCAGAGTGTTTAGGTCTGTTTATTTATTTAGTTTTGTGGTGTAAAACGTATCTAAACATTGTATTCTACGTACATGAACTGATCGTGTTTCTACGAACATGAATCTATTGTTTTTGCAACTAATCGTGTTTCTCGTCCCAGGTAATCGTAATTACCTACTGATTTCGAAGTTATTTTGTTGGTTTTATCAGTTGGAATATGTTATATTTTACTGTTTTTAGACGCCGTAGCCTGATTTCGAGCTTTTCTCTGTTTTTTTGTTACAGTGATCTATTATTGTTTTGTTAATATTTGTCGTTATATACTCATGTCCTTGTTTTCTGATGTTATATACTAATTTTGTAGTGCTTTAGATTTTTATTTCGGACGTTAAACATGTGTAGATTACGAGTTTTTGTTGTCCAGGCCTTCCACGCAAGATGCGAATTGTTTGATGTATTCGATGAGGAAGATGCTAAATATATTACCAATTCGCATGGTAACATGCGAATCACATGAAAGAATTTCAAAATTTGCTTAGAAATATGCTGCGAATTGTATGAAGAACATACATTTCGCATGTTGTGATGCGAACTACGTGAAACTCGAGAGTATTGTATGTTCAAACAAATTCTAGGACTTTTTAGAGTATTGTATTTCGCATGCTAGGATGCGAACTAGCTATAACTTTTTAGAGTATTGTATTTTGAAATAAATATCAGGACTTTTTTTACAAACAACTATCAGGATAGGATGCGAATTGAGCACAGTCCGCATCTTGTAGATATACACAAATCGCAAGATAGGATGCGAATTGTTTGATGCAGTAATAAATAATTTGCACATAGTTTATGTGACTAATAACTAATAACTTGTTCTATCCAGAGTAAGAGATGTCCAAATCACGAGTTTGTATTTTTAAATATGGTCACCGAACCGCAATTGTACCTTTCACGGAGTTTGAAAGCTTTCAAAGCATCCAAGCTTATGTGGAGAACACATGGGAGGAGCTTGCCACAGGTAACAACCTAATTACCTACTCCTGCACGGATCACAATAATTGTTTCTTTAATAACCATAATGATTTTGTTGGGTTGGTGTTATATCTTGATTTGAAGCGTTTAAAACGGGTTAGTTTTCTCATAGAAAAACACGTCTTCGATAAGGGTTCTGGTGAAAAAAGTTATGTTGATAAGAGCTCTGGTGGTAAGGATTGTGGTGTAAAGCGTAAAGAGCGTAAAGAGCGTAGCTTGATTTTAGGAGAACCATCTCTCAATCAACTAGTTAGTGGGGAGAGTAGTAACGGTTTAGTTAATTTTGATCAGAGAAAAAAACAACTTGCTACTGCTGGTTGGGCTGATGCTATTACAGGAGTGGGTCAAGCTTTTGAAGAAGGTGCTGCCGGTCTGAGGTTATCGTTGTGCAAGTTTGCGTTAGAGCATGGTTTTTCTTTCAAATACCTGCACAACACAACAACCAAGATCACTGCTTATTGTGAAAATAAGTTCACAAGCGGGTGCAAATGGAGGCTTTATGCATCAATTGATTCCAGCACCGGCTTGATGACGATCAAGAAGTATGTTCCGCACCATACTTGCAGTCCTGTTTTCTCCCAGAAGCATAAGCATAAACGGCACATGCATTTGACATAAGATTTGATTGTAGAGGAAATTCAGGATTCTCTACGGACTTGCCATTCGTTGACAGCCAAAACAATATAATCGACTGTCAAACAAGATTACGGTTTTGACATCTCTTACAGTTTGTCATGGAATGCTTTAGAGAAGGCTAGGAGGGGAGTTTTTGGAGATAGTTCAAGTTATTTTAGTTTACTAAGTGGATACTTCAAACACTTGAAGAGCCGGGATATTACTTCAGACTGCCAGTTGGAGTTATCAGCTAGAAACTGATTCAATCGTTGTTTTGTAGCATTCGGTTCGTCCCTTCAGGGTTTTCATTCATGTCGTCCAATGTTGTTTGTCGATGGAACCCACTTATATGGCAAGTATAAGGGAACATTGCTTACTGCCGTAGCAAAAGACGGAAACAACGGTTAGTTACATTTAACTAGTTAATCTGAATGTTTTATGATGTTTTTTGTGTGAAATTGTTGTGCAACAATTCGCATCCAAAGTTGCGAATTATGCAGTGTTGGAATCTTGACATTTCGCATCTGAGGATGCGAATTATGCGATGACAGTTCACATCCTATATATGCACACCATTTGTTGTTAGAATCTTGACATTTCGCATTTGAGGCTACAAATTAGGTGGTATTTGAAATTGTGCTTAATTCGCAGCTTATGCTTGTACACAGTTTGCAACAAATATTTTGAGAACAACTACCAAGACAACATGCGAAATGTGTAAATTTTTTAAACATTTGAGTACTGTTGTAGTGTTCATTTGATCTGCCTTTTTCCAGGAATATTCCCTGTTGCTGTTGGTATAGTTAGCATTGAAGATTGGGACAATTGGATGTGGTTTTAGGGGTGTTTGAAACCATATTTGTTGGATCGCCACATCACATTTATTTCAGACCGTCATTCTGGTATCGTTAATACTGTTTTTGTCTTGTACCCAAACTGCTATCATGCGTACTGTTATTTCCATCTCATGCAGAATTTGATAGCCAAATTGGAACATACTAACAGAGACTATAAAAACGGGATGTTGAGTTTCTTTCATCGTCTTGCTTATGCTCCCAGTCGAGAGCTTTTTAAAGATATACTAACCATTTTTCTATGTGAAGGTGGTGACCGAATGAATGATTTTCTTGCAAATTTACCCCCTAAAAAGTATGCGCAGGCTTACGTAAAAGGGAAGCGATACGGCTCTATGGCTTCTACTGCAGCTGAATCGTTTAACAATCAGATCAAAAAATATTGCGGCCTACCAATTGTTGATTTTATTGAATGGATTAGAGTCTTGCTTATGACTCAAGTTTCATGAAGATACGAAGAAGGTCTCAGCTGGAGTACTAATTTGGTCCCCGAGTACGAGAAGAAGCTAAAGCAGAATGTTGACATGTGTCGGACTTGGGTAATACGTAAGTCGTCTACCGCCATGTTCGAAGTCTTTTCGAATCATGTGGCGGTTGTTAATCTGTTGGATTTCAAATGTTCTTGCGGATCATGGCAACAAGAGTGTTTTCCATGTCCTCACGCTTTAGCGGTAATACAATATACTGACCAAGATCCATTTACCTTAATAGAGCCCTTCTTTACGGTTAAGAATTACAGGGAAAGTTACTCTTCCAGCATACCAGCTATACCGGATTTCGGGGAAGGGTCCAGCACTAACGATTCTTCATTTGTTGAAGTTCTGCCTCCGAATGTTAAGAGATGCTCTAGAAGGCCTAAGAAAAACTGAATCCCTTCTAGAGGAGAAATCTCAACCAAACAGTTGAGGTGTGGTTGTTGTTCGAAATCAGGCCATAACAGGAGGACTTGTGATGTTCTAGTTTAAGGACAATCTGTGTTGTGGACAATTCTGGTTGGCCACATTTATTTGTAGTAGTGTTATTGTTTTGTACAACAAACTAAACATTTTTACATTTCTGTGTTTGTAATGCTTTTATTAGAGTGAAGAAATGTTAAGTGCTTTGAGTTGCAAGTATTTCGCATCCGGTATTGCGAATTGTGTACAATATGTTGATATCTTGTTGCAAACATCTATCAGGTTTCCATGCGATTTGTGTGAAATTTCACCAGGATGCGAATTATTAGTAAAATCATATCAAACATTTATCAGCATTTTATGCTACGAATTGTGTTGAGCTATAACGTAACGCCTTTTCAAATAAATATCAGGACTCCTAGCTGCGAATTATGACCAGAACATATAACAACAATTATTCGCATACGATTCGCATGATATGCTGCGAATTATGACCAGAACATATATCAGGACTCGTGGCTACTTGTGTAAAGAGATATGATGCGAATGGAAAACAACCAGAAGTCTTGATATTTGTTCACATGCTAAGCTGCGAAGCGTGCTTTGATAAAAATATCAGGACATTTAGTGGGTTGCAAATCGCATGTTAAGCTGCGAATTGCATCAAAATTAGTAATATTGAAACAAGTAATATATCAGGTTAAGATGCGAATCATTTTCTAATTGTAATTGGATGCGAATAATTTGCAAATTGTAATTGGATGCGAATCGTTTATATGATTGAAAGTCTGTAAACAAATTGGATTACAAAAAAAAAAGGATTATAATCTTCATGCACTAACAAATGTTTGCACAGATCACTATAAGCTATTGATGTTAGTTAGTTGCATTCCAAAAAAAAAACAAGAGCCAACTCTATCATTCATCAGTAGATGATTCTTCACCATATTTCTCCTCTGTGTGCTGATCATCAGCTTTTTTCTCTTCCTCTTCCTCTTCATTATCTACGCCCATCATGCATAAATGTTTTGTCCTGGATGGACCGGCTTCGTCTTCCCTCATCCTTTTGTTGTTTGGAACCTCTGTCGTCTGAGGTTCCACCTCTGTTGGCTGAGGTGCAGTAGCAATCATTGGAATCTCTTTTGGCAGAGGTTCAGCAACAACCATTGGAGCAACTTCCACTGGTTGAGAGTCAGCAGAGTATTAGTCATCATATATGTCTAAATCAAAGACAGATACTGGGCTGTTTTGTGGTGCTACTGATATGATCAAGTCATCGCTCCAGTTAACGGTTAAGGATGACCAGGAGTTACCCAAAGAACCAAGTGAACCAGAGTTTGAGTATGAGGTGGTGGTTGTGGTGGTGGTTATGGTGGTGGAAAAAGACATGACTGTTTGAATTCGAAGAGAAGAGGGAAAGGAGTTTGTTAAAAAATAGCCTCTGGTTTAAAATGTGTAGTTTGTTTTAAAATTAGCCCCAGGTTTACTAGTGTTATTTATAGGGAAATGAGGTAATCATTACATAGCTTCCATGTCCAATCAGCAATTAATGGGTTCTGTACGTGATTAGATTGTTTTTTGCGTGCTCAATGGAGAAAACGTTTACCAAGGCATAAGCCATAGTCTGTTCGTATTCTTGAACTTTATATTTTGAATTTTTTATTGTGTACTAGGCTGCGAACTATTGTTAATGTGATATAACAGGGTTTGCTGCGAACTGTTTACTGATAAGTAAGCATCTATCAGGTTAGGATGCGAATTGTTTGATGAGTATCATGTTTTAAGACATACCAGGGATTTGCTGCGTATTGTTTGGTGGGAATTATTCAAATATTAACCAACCCTTATATATCAGGTTATGATGCGAACGATTTGATAAGAAATATGCACATTTCTGAAAATATAATTTGTTAATGTATGCACACCAAAAAATTACAATCGATGTATTTACAAGAAAAAAGCATAGTGTTTTAAATCGAATCACCCATATGTCACAGTGTCTTTGTTATTTAAAAAGAAATCAAACATTTCTTCTCTGAAAGGCAGTGACCATATCTTTATCGTATTCTGTCTGCACAAATCCATGCTGGATAATATCTCTAACGTATTTGCAGACAAAGATACCACAGTCCAGGGTGCCTTGTTTTTGTTGTGGGATTTTTCTTTCAGTTTTCACCTTCTACCCTGTCCTTGATTTAGGTAGGAATCCTCTCTCCAACAAATATTTGATCTGGTTATAATAATTAGTGTTAGGAACCAGCACAAAAATAACAAACAGTTGGTGCCATACAATTCGCACCTTAGGTTGCGAATTGTGTGACAACCAATCCAACATGGACATGTCAAGAAATTCGCAACATATGGTGCGAATTGTTTGATATCCAATCCATATTATCTGCAAGCATTTCGCAGCCTATTTTATTGAAATGCATCGTTCAAAACGATTCGCATCCTATGCTGCAAAATGTGTTATGGATAGGCTGCGACATACAACTGATTTACTCACATTTCGCAGCATATCTAGATCACAGTTTGCAGCATGTGTTGATCATGCATAATTGAAAATGTGGTAAAACGTAAGTGTATAGTTGAGAATATTTACCAGTTATGTAGGTGTCCTTGTGATGTAGTCTATGGCTTTCAGTTTAGGCAAAAGTGGATTGTAGTTTGTTATTGACCTGTCGTCGACGTCAATGACGAGCAACGCCCAATGGTTTACATGGTCCTTTGTCTTGGTGCATATTGGAATCATGATGGTGTTGGGGTTTTTGGGTGCCTTGCTAAAAGCTGCGTCCACCAAATTTGTTACTTCCCAGCCTGTTTTCAATATATGCTGCATCCAAGAGAGAGTACATTACAATGAAAGATTTTCTGAAACTTTGAAATTTACCTTAGCTAAACTTACCGTAGTCATGCCCGAATTCAGTACGGTGTCATGTTGCTTTCCTTCAGCTTTAGTGCATGGAACTTTGAAGTTTTCTTCTTCGAGCATCTTTCGAATCCAAGCGACGATAACCTAATAAAGGAGTTGTTTATTTATGTTAAATATACAAGACATATTTGAAACATTAAAAATAGAAGTTGACAATCGGATACCTTTACGTCCAGCTCCAGTTCTAAAGGTAGTGCCATCACATCACTCGTTTGCACTCTGATTCCGTATGTAAATTTGGACTCCATACCATTGGATCAGGGGTGTCGCTCTCGTAGGCTTTAACTAACTGTATTTTGTGGTATTCTGCCACATCGATACGGTCGGTCAGTTACTTTTGTTTTCTTTGGCCAGTTGCTGTAATCTACTTTTGGCGGTTCCCATACTGTTATAAATATCTCTTCCTCTTCCTCTACCACTGGACGCTGTGTTGGTGTCAGTAGATTAAAATTTGGCTCCTCTGTCTCTTTACTTGGCTCGACCTTAGTAAATAACAAAAATAAAAAATAAAAGGGTGTTAGCCATTATAATGTTAACGACTCTAAACAGTTCGCATGCTAACATGCGAACTGTTGGTTCTAGTTGAATACACTTTAAAGTATCTATCAGGGTAGCATGCGAACTGTTCGAGGTTCCACTGAACAGTTCGCATGCTACCATGATATTCGTTTGTAACATTGAAAATAGATCTACACAATTCTCATGTTATGATGCGAAATCATTATAAGTAGCCCTTATCGCACGGTCAGCGACAACCAATGCCGTTGACTTGTTCGGCATAGGATCTGGATCGTGTCGGCAAAGATCATTAAAGTCATCTTTAGACATGTTCTCCAAAAACCATTGTATTATAGAATCGTAATATACATTATCAATTTCATTTAAAAATGTCTGTGAAACTTGAGTGTAAAAATCATCAACAAAAGCATCGGGTAAACCTACTGTGTTATCGTTTGACTCTGGAGCTTGCAGTTGATTTATTACCGGTGCTACAGTTTCACGTTGGCTTAGCAATTTTGACTTTGCGCACACCCCTGTTGGTCTTTGAGGTACATCTGCATATGTGTTGTTGTCTTCTAAGGATGGTCCTTCCTGGCTGAGTAGTTCTGTCTTCTCAGAGGGATGGACATGTTCTGACTCCTGCGGTGCTATCTCTTGCGTTAGCCTTTCTCTTTTTGCCAACGCTATCTGTTGTTGTTCTTATTGTCTTTGTTGTTCTTGTTGCTGTTGTTGTTGAAGTTGTTTCTGCTGTTGTTGCTGTTGTTGGTGTTACTGTTGTTGTTGTTGTTGGTGGCGGTGGTGTTGAACTTGTTGTTGTTGTTGTTCGTGTTGAACTTGTTGCTGCTGGAGTTGTTTTTGGTGTTGTTGTTGTTGTTGTCTTTCGGTCTCATGTTTCATAAAAATTCCAATAAAAAAGGTGGAAGGGTAAAGCATACTATAATCATTGTTGCGAACGATTCGCATGCTGACCTGATATTTGTTTTGTCCACTTCAAACAAATCGCAGCTCAACATGCAAATTGTAAAATAACCAATCCACTAGTTGAATACACAGTTCGCAACATAGGATGCGAATTGTTTGGACATGACTACACAACAGTCCTGATATTTGTTTGATATCATCATATCATGTGATGGCATTGTTTGGAATATGTATTCAACTGGGAAACCCCGCGGACTGTTTTAAATAGATACACTGAGTTTGTTTGAATATTTATACAACAGTAAATATTATTTCAATAAATTTCATTACAACAAATAAATAAGATATTTGAATCTTAGTGAACTTTTGATCCACTTACATCTTCTAGGCTATCTGGTTTTTCCACTTCTTTCGCACGATCTTCTATCTCCTTTGGGTCATTCAGAGAAGACTTGTGTCTTTCTTTCTCTGTCTGTGTCTCCGTGGTGTCCATCTCTGTGGGCACCAACAACTCTTCGTGCATCCTTGTAGATTGTACCGGTATGGGTGAATGGTTGGCATCATCATCCCTCTATTCTAGCAATACTCCATCAACATGGTGCTGATCAGCATCAGACACGGATGCTTGCAATACAGTAGATGCTGCTCTATCTGGAAAAGCTGGTACCTTCTCAACTATTGGGCTTTCAATCTGGCAAATTAGCTGAGAGAGAACATTGTGGAGTTGTTATGCTTCAAGATCCGTATCTTCCGTTTCAATTATTCCAGCCGAAAAAACGATAACATACGTTTTATAAACATATTAAGTGCTGATTATAGCGATTATTTAAGGCTCAAGTCATACTTACTTCTCTGGCCTGTTTTTCTATCTTCCTCTCGTACTTGTTCTTGTCGCCATATGTCTTCAAACGCTTTGATTCAGCAACAATTGCAGAAATCTCGGGATTAGGTTCTCTGCATTTGAATAAATAATCACCGATTGTTTCACTAATACTGGTTGTGGCATCGTCGTCGGGCTCCTGTCTGGATTTTCCTTTCGGTGGTGGTGGAATCGTTTGCTTGGGGAGTCTTGGTGGTGGAATCGTTGGCTCGGGGAGTGTTGGTTGTTCGGGTCTGAGAGATATCACCTTATTCGTTTCTTTTTGTGATGCTCGTCTCCTTTGTCTTGGTTTTGATGCTGTGCTTTTCTTCCTCTTCCTTGATATTTCTTCTGGTGAAATACGTTCCTCATCTGCATCTCCACTATCTGGTCGTTGTCCGAAAGCTTCGCTTTAAGCATCGGTAAGAAGTAGTGGACCTTCCAAAACCTACCAACAGAGGCACGTGTAAGTAAATAGATGTAAGAGGCTTATTTTGAAAGTATGAGGGTGTAGACAAACAAATTGTTTTTTATAAACAGTTCGCATTATATGCTGCGAAATGTGTGAAATTCTATCAATGTTAGACTTGCAACCAACTCGCATGCTGAGCTGCGAATTGTGTGTAAACATCTGCTGCGAACTATGTGGAAACAATAAGCTGCGAACTAAGTATTTATGTCAGGCTGCGAAATGATTGATACATTGTTAAAATATAACACTAATTAAAAGGCATGATATGGTGCAAAATGTGTGAAACTATATCTATGTTAGAGTTACAACAATTCGCATGCTGAGCTGCAAATTGTGTGTAAACAATATGCTGCGAACTGTGTGGAAACAATAAACTGTAAACTAAGTATTCATGTCAGACTGCGAAATGATTGATAAATTTTCTAATATAACACCAATCAAAACGCATGATATGTTGCGAACTGTTTGCAACCCCAATTCAATAGCTATATAAAAGCTCATACCTGATCATTTTGCAGGTCCGGTATTTTAATAAGCAGCGCCACGGTTGCTGCTTGGCACTCTAATCCTAACCATTTGAAAAACCTTGGTATCAAGGTTGGCTTCGCTACCTCGATGCCGATTGTTGTGTGCTCCATGAAGAAGGGTTGCATGGGGGTAAGTTTTATCATCAAGATGCTCTGTACATAACTAATTTTATATTTAATAAATCCATCTTACAACTAGAAGGGCGACGCAGCCGACGACTCGATCAGGTTTTTTGATTGCTAAGCAACTCCTGATAGACTGTCGGAGCTTGTACAGTATTGATCCGGACCAGTCGTAATTGTTTATTTTTCTCAAGTCTTCAACATAATAAAGCGTGCTCTAACCCAGGATATCTCCAGATACGGAGTAGAATAGGGTGGAGCACAAAAACAGTATCAGCAGCCTCGCAACGTCTTCCAACTCATGCTCCCCTATTCGCTTATGACTTTCTGTATACCTTCCTGTAAAACCAACGACAACATGCTATGTTAGAAAAGTATAGCATCCTACTTTATAAGATGAATTCGATTTTACACGTACCTTTATAATGTCATTCGTTATTGTTTTAGTATTACTCGCTGCTACTTTCCTGTCAGTTTTACCCATGAATTATTTCTTCATCATCCTCGATTCATCCTCCTCGTCGGGCGCATATTTGTTGTGAAATGCTCCGGTTTTCGTTAACCGCATTTTCTTTGTGTCATGCTTCATCCCGAATATGACATTCACATCGTCTTCGGTTAGCTTTATAAATTTTGAGCCAATACGAAATGCGTCTCGATCGACAGAGAACCTCTCAATGAGATACTGAATGATCGAGTAGAATCTATTCTTTGGCAGCTCTGCCTCATTACGGATTTCGAAAGCCATTTTCAAAAGCGTGTAGAAGGGTGTGTTTCTTGCAGCTTCAATATGGGCACGGGTAATACCCATCTCTTTAAGTAGCTTCAGAAGGCTCACCAACCTTGATCTGTAGTAGCGAGGTTTTGTTGTCATACTTCCTGCACAAACACAAATCAGTTGGAGTGTCACAAACTTCGCATCACAAGCTGTGAACTTCATGTCTTATCAGTTAAAATGTCACACGATTCGCATGATAAGCTGCGAATTACCTATACATCAGTATATTTTTTACAAGCAATTCGCATGCTGGCATGTGAATCGTTTGTAAATACAAGCTGCGAAATGCATGACATAAGAATTGAATCGAGCTGCGAATTGCTTGCATAATGGGTGATAAAGATGCAAACTATACTACAGCCCACACGTACAGGCTGCGAACTGTTCTATTTTTTACATGCACGTTGCAGGGATCTGGGAAATATTGAAACAACATCAAAATCAACAATCAACTACATAATGCACATCTAACATACATCATAGTTCTCAGGAAAGTATTAACATTACATGCAACTAAACTTCTACCCTGCGTTCGACGATAAACCCAGAAACTGAGTAACTATCGTCACTAAATACTTCATTCCAATATAAAAAGCAACGCCTATCGTGAAATAACAGAAAATAGTGGTTCGAATTCATCAAAAACGCAAAAAAAAGTATACTTTCCACGATAATGCATACCTGTTTACTTCTAAAAGTTGTCATATTCACCGGTCGGAGAAGACTTGATGGCAACTTCCTCTTATAGAAGGTGGTTACTCGTTGGACTGAGTAAAAGACGGTGTCCGGTGCGATTCCGTTGAAAGTATGAATGGCGACTGATTTCGAACGTTGAGAAGCTGTAGGGGTTTTGGGTTTGAGAGAGAGAGAGAGAGTATCACGAAGTCGAACGGTTTCTGGTGAGTAACTAAAATTAGACGTGTTTTGGGTTTGTTTAGGGTGATGGTAAGGTGAAAAAAGTGGGTTTGAAGTGAAAATGGGTATATATAATCGAAGGGTATTTTTTTGTCTAATTTTTTAGTCGAGGTACTAAGTAACACTATCCAAAATTTGGGTACTAGCGGATAATAAGATACTTGAGTGAATATTTACCGATAGTTTTCTCTAATTTTTTTTTGCCAATTACATTTAAGATAAATATATATTACACTGATTTTTTTTTAATCAAAATATCATCTTTTATTAATAAAACCATTCGAAACAATACACAGGCCCAAAATATTAAGCCCAAATATAAAGCCTATCGGTCAAAATTGACTGGGTAGTCAATCTTAACCCTAACCCTAAATCAAATGGTACACTCAGAGCCACTTCTTCTTCTTCGACCTTCCTTCGCCTCTCAATCTGATCTTTTCGCCATGGTCGACGCCGCCTTCAGTACCTTTTCCTTCAATTTTGAAGAAATAAGATGGAACAAGGTGAGTGCACCCTCGAAGAGATCAACACCTTCAACATTCACAATCACCACTTCAATCCAACATTCAGATTCAAGTTTCAGAGAAATCCCCACGAACACCTTCCACATTGATCTACATCCTCGATCCATGCATTCAAACACATCAACCCTCTTTGAAACCTTCGAACAAAATCCACAAACACACCATATCTGTCCAGATTACGAGACCAGGTACCCCAGATCCAGACTTTCAAGAAACAAAATCGCAAGCAAGGCTAGAGGAGCATTATGCTGCTGGTAGAAAGTCTTCTGGTTGCACTTAAGGGTCCACTTGGCGAGCTAGTCAGCTGCCTGGTTTTGGACCCTTGAAACGTGCTTGATGGACATACTGCTACCCAGAAGATTCCTGCAATAGCTCAGGTTACGGTCTTCGAAATCAGACCCAGATGTTCTGGAGAGCTGGTTAATAAAAATAAGAGAGTCCGACTCGACATCTACACAAGTCCACCGATTTTTGAAACAAATAGCAAGACCATGAAGCAGAGATAAAGTTTCAGCCTGAAGGGGAGAAACTTTTCCTAGGAGAAAACCATATGCAGCAGAGATGACACCCTCGCAGTCTCTGAAAACAATTCCAGCAACAGCCTCTCCATCAAAGATGCAGGAGGCATCGACGCTCATCTTGAGCCGATCGACACCAGGGAGAATCCATTTCAGGTACACACGGCTAATCTTCCTCTTTGTAGAACTGCATCCCATCATAGTACCAGCATTACCAACACTCGACCAATGCTTATAGCTAAAACAACCATTACTGTCTAATCCCTTAACAATTGATATAATGCTATCAATAGCCCTAGAAATACTAATGGGAACACCCTTGTGCTTAATAGAGTTCCTGACTTTCCAAATCATCCAACAAATTATTTGAGGAATGAGACAAGAGATGTGAAACTTAGCCTTAGAAAACCCAAACCAGCATCTTAAAATGTGATTAATAACCATAGTTCTTCTGATATTGATTTTGAAAATAAAACCAAACCAATTCCACAACTGCCAGGCAAAAGGAGAACTAACAAATATATGATTTATATCCTCACAATTCTCACAAAAAACACATTTAGAAGCCAAACTAAAATGATTTTTAATCATAATAGAATCAACAGAAATAAAGCCCTGCAAAATCTTCCAAGTTAAGAAGGAAAACTTCCTAGGAACTTTAGAACTCCAAAGCTTTTTATAGAGTGTCGAACAATTATACTTATCTCTTAAATGCTCCCAGGTATCCTTCAAGTTGAACTGTCCATTATCAGAAAGAGTCCAAGAAATGACATCCTCCTTATCAGTAATGTAAGTGCTTTTGATCTTAATCACTCTTTCAGGATCTAAACTGCCCTGAACATTATTTAAACACCAGGAATTATTGTGCCAAAAATTATTGACTTTAACATTTATGTACCAGGTTATGCTTTGCTCAGTAGCAATAGCAGGAAGACCATGCCAGGAATCCTTCCAGAAGTCCACATTCCCTCTACCCAGCACCCAGGTTATATTCTTATCAGCTTGACTCCTTATATTACACAATCTTTTCCATACAAGAGAGCCTTTCATGTTAGCATATAGAGGATGAGAGATTTTACAATAGATATTATTCATAACATTAGACCATAAACAGTCATTTTTTCTAAACATAAACCAAAGTTTATGAGAAAAAGAATTTTGAACATCCATTAGGGACCTAACATTTAACCCTCCCTCACCTAAAGGCTTACAAATGTAATGCCAAGAAGACCAATGAATATCCTTTTGATCCTGCTTAGTTCTCCAAAGAAACCTGTTAAAAGTCTGCTCAATCCTATAAATGATAGACCTAGGCATACCACAATATTGAAGCCAATAATGAGCAATAGGCAAAAGAACATTAGTAATTAGGGATAACCTACCACCATAAGAAAGAATCTTACTATCCTAGTCTGTAATTCTATCATTTATTTTATTAAGAATAGGCAAAAAGACACTGGTCTTGCTGTTATTAGAAAAAGTTACCCCTAGATGAGAAAGAGGAAGAAAATCAACCTCGAAGCCAGTCTGCAACTTAAGATCCTGCATCCTAGAAGAGTTTAGCTTAAGAGAAACAACCAATTTAGTTTTATTCTTATTAATAGCCTGACCAGAAGTAACCTGATACAGGTCAAGAAAACCACTAAGAATATTTATAGAATTAGATTTACTATTAGTGAATATCAATATATCATCAGCAAACATAATACAAGGGATAACCATAGAGCATCTAGAATTATAACATATAGAAGGATTGGTTTTAAATAAAATATTAAGGCCCATACTTAAAAATTCTTCACTAAGAATGAAAAGGCAAGGAGAAAGAGGATCTCCTTGCCTAAGACCCCTTTTCATTTTGAAGTAATCATAGGTGTCCCAATTAATAAGCATAGAAACATGGACATCAGAAATAAGCTTTTTAATAAGACCAACAAATTTTTCATTAAAACCAAAAGAATTCAACACTTTTAAGATAAATGAATGAGAAAGTCTGTCAAAGGCTTTCGACATATCCAACTGAACCACAGTGTTACCATTTTTAGGTTTCTTATTAATATCAAATAATAATTCCTTAGCCAAAATAATGTTATCATGAATTAGCCTACCCTTAACAAAGGCAGACTGATAAGTAGTCACAATTTTAGGGATAACACATGACAATCTAGTGTTAATAAGAGCAGAAAAGATCCTATTAACAAAAGTGCACAGACCAATAGGTCTATAGCTATCCCACCAGGTAGGATTAGAATTCTTAGGGATCAGGCAAATTCTTGTAGCAAACAGACCAGTAGGAATAGAACAACCATTAATATACGAATTGAAAGCATTGCAAAGATCCTTTTTAATGATATGCCCGCAGTATTTAAAGAAAACAAGGTTAAATCCATCAATACCAGGGGAGTTATCCCTCTTCGTCTTGCCTATGATACCCCAAATCTTCTCCTCAGTAACATTACTGAGCAGCATGTTATTGTCATCAGTAGTCACCATAGATGGAATGCAATCAAAATGCTTATCATCCAAAAGCCTGACTTCCTCATCTTTGTCCTTGTAGGGATCAGAAGTCAGAATACTCTTGAAGTAACCAGCAGCAGAGGCTCCAATTTTCCGCTTATCAAAAATCCAGGTAACACCATCTCTAATAATCCTTATTTCGTTCTTTCTTTTCCTCTTTGCAATGTAATTATAGAATATTTTGGAACTACCATCCCTTTCATGAAGCCAGTTATTAAAACACTTCTGCCTACGAAAAGAATCCTCATTTCTTAAGGCCTTTAAGTACAAACCATTAGCCATAGCTAAATTAGCAGCAGACTGAGTATCATTATTAGTATAATGAAGAATCTCCATAGCCTTGACCCTGCAATCAGCCTCCTTAACACTGTCAAAAACGTTACCAAACTTGTCCTTACTCCATAGCTTCAGACAACCTTTTAGCCTTCTAAGTTTATACCAGAAAGTGTTGCTAGGATGACTAATAAGAGATTTATTCCAATCCTGTTCCACAACACTTAAGAAAGAATCATCATCACACCAAAAGTTAAGAAATCTAAAATTCTTTTTCCTATTAACAGCATTAGTAGAATTGTTAGTATTAGCAGTAATAAATAGAGGAGCATGGTCAAAACAAGTTCTGGCCATGTGTAAAACCTGATTTTCAGAGAACAAGGACACCCATTTATCATTAACCAGAGCCCGATCTAGCCTTCTCCATTTGTTACCTCTAGCCCAAGTAAATTTCGAGCCACAGTACCCAGCATCATTCAAATTGCAGCATCTTATTACATCGTTAAAGTCATCCATGCTAGCTTGACTAGAAGAAACACAACCTAATTGCTCATCATGAGCAGAAATAGTATTAAAGTCCCCAACACAAAGCCAAGGCCTATCATTATCACAGATAGCCTTAAGACAGTTCCAAAGATCCACCCTTTGAATACGACTGCATTTAGCATATACAACACTTACATAAACCTTCTCATTTATGTCAGGATAATCCAATTCCATATGGATACATTGCTCAGCATTAAGGACAATATTAATGTTAACCTCAGAAACCCAGAAAATCCACAACTTATCAGATATATTAGCAACATGTTTATCAAAACCAAGCACCTCAGCCACCACTTTAATCTTTTCCCCTTTAGACATAGGTTCTTGAATCACCAGAACCTTGATATTTTCAGAAATTTTCATTGATTTAAGTCTTCTCAAGGTGGGTTTATTAGACACACCACGAGCATTCCAATTAATCACTCTGATCATTTTCAGAGTAAGATTTGTAGACTTTGTCTCTTGAACTAAGAGACTTAATGGTTAACCTGTCTTTTGATCTTCTTCTTTTTGCAGTCTTCAATCTGGAAGAGATGATATCACTGAAACTATGCTGTGGAGAATGCCTTGGGGAAGAAAAGCAGCTACCTATGTTCAGATCAGGAGAGCTACATTGATTATTATTCAACTTGTTAATAGCCATTGTACTTGTATCATAAGAATCGTCTTCAACATATTTAATATCTTCAATCTTGTTTATAGCCTCAATAACCTCATTACTTGTATCATTACTTGTATCTTGAGAACCAACCCCATTGCCAAGATTCTGATGTACAGTTTTATCTAATTGAATGTGAGAAAAATTTGAGCAAGTTAAGTTTACGTCTATACACCTTGATGGTATCCTTTGAAATAGTCATGCCAATTGAAGGAGCTTTCTCTTCCAACTTCTCATTAACCAGTCTAACATCATCAACCCTATCCCCAATACTCTTGCCAGCATCCTGAGCACCAGACTTCTCCTTGCTCTTAACCATGTCCTCCATAACCTTAACAACTTTCTTACAAACAGATTGAGAATGCCCTATATGATAACAACTTGAGCAGTACAATGGCACGTTCTTGTAACTAATAGATACCCAATACCCATCATTAACACCGAACCCAATCCACATCCTTCTTTGCAAATTCTTCGAAATGTCCACTTCAACCTGAGCATAACACGCATTTGTATGCGCACGGTTTTCGTTTGGCACAATGACCTTATACACAGGCCCAATCGCATAAGCAAGAGCATTAATCAAAGAAGCGTCATATAAACACTCAGGCAAGTGTTTAAATCTGACCCAAACCAATACAGTAGGATCCTCTATCTTCTTGTTGAAATTTTGCCGCCATCTTAAAACACGCATTACCATATCGTCGAACCTCCAGACATTACGAGACCAGAGCTTCGCCACATCCTCCTTCAAGTCAAACTCAAAGAAGATGTGATGGGAGTTCCAGACCTTATACCAGAACGATCCTCTAAATTTCAAGTTATCCAAGAAAGCATCAAGCTTCTGTTTCTTTGGAATCCCAGTACTAAACTTTCCTATTAAAGTTGTTCTTGATTTCTCATGCTTATCATGATCACTGAATTGCACCAAAAAATGGTGCTCTGTTTCAATCACGAACTCTGGTTTTAATGAACAAGAATCTTCCACCGGTCTGAATAACTCTACAAATTTCTTACATGACTGGTTAGCCTCGTTTATTACAGGACGAAGAGTGGGAAACTCTTCATTAGAATGGAGATCCATATCAGTAAAGATCTACCATAAAACTCTTTGTTCTCTTATACTTACAATACCCATAAAAACCACGAACCAAATAATACCGATCAGACTCTGAAGAACAGAGGAAGGCGAAGGCGCAGATTCAAGAACCAGGACAGCAAACACCAGAGAAGACTGAAACACAAAACTCTGCTTTCTCAACACGAAAGCTCAGATATGGAAACCAAAAAAAAACCAGACAAACTCTGAAGAACAGAAAATGAATAACCAAAAGACAAGCTCTAGAAAAGATCGGAGACGACCTATTATACAAGGAAGGAACGAAGAGACGACCTTTTACGGCGAAGGAACGAAGAAGAAGAAAGAAACAATTTTCTTAAAGCGAACGCTCTTTCTAAATGTTCAAGTTCTGTAGCCTCTTGTCATATATTACACTGATTAACACTTGTTGAAATCTTAAACCTCAATTATATTGGAAAATTTAGTTAAATTAGTCTTGATTGTATTTTAAAATTTAAAACTTATATACTCAAACGGTTTAAAAATCTGAAAGTTAAAAAGATTAACTTTTTTTTATTGCGATAATCGATATAATTTAAACAAAATAATGTTATTAAATAGATGCGAATGAAAACCATAAGAGAAAATAAGCCGACATTCAAGGTGAAAGAAAACCAAATGACCGGTCAATGGTACTGCAGCGCTGTCTCCTCTCCCATGTGAAATTAGTACAAACTTTACTTTACTTGACCGGTCAATGGTACTACAGCATACTGCAGCCCTGTATCCGGTCAATAGTGCTGCAGCCCTGTATCCTTTTATAGACGTTTTTAGCCGTTTATAAGTAAGTTAAGAATGTTAGTTATATTTATCATGTAATAAATTCGGATTTGGAATTCGGCATTTTTCAACTATTAGCCTTTGTGTAGATGATGGTTAAGATGGTAACCGAAAACAAAAGAACTCTCAAGTCTTAGGACCCAAAATATACGCAAAGAGAGTTTTGGCAAATATCAAAAACTGAAAGAGAGTTCATCGATATATACGAAACTCCAACACTAATATTATTGGCAAGGTTCTAAGATATCCAAAAGGGAAGGGAGAAAAGGATAAATACACGTCTACAAAAGAGGCTTCATAGCTTTCATCAATCTAGACACCAACACCTATAGTCAGATCGGGATAGATCATACAGCTCTTGTGGCTTCAAATTTTCTAGATCTTTAGATTTCCGGGTGTGAAGCTCGTTGATAAGTATTGTCTCATTGTTTTCAGTCATGTCATTAACGGAATCACTTTGGACATCTATGGGATGCTCTTGCGTACACATTTTCTTGTATAGTCTCATCACAGAGACACAGTCTTCGTAAGGATCATGTGTTCCAGACTGGATCTCGTACCTGTCAAAAGATTTTATATTAGAAAGATGGACGGCAAAACATCATCAAAGGATAATAATTTAAATTGGTAAAGACTAATAATCGACTAAAAGGAGTGACTTGCCCAAGATATGTTTGAGTGAGGTACTTGAGGGAGTGGCTCATAATATTTGTTTTCATCAATGGCCGGTATTTTGCAGTATCCCTGCATGAATAAGTTAACTAAGGCATAACACAGAGACTCTTTCAAAACATCAAATTATAGCCAAGCAGTGTTTATACTGAATAAAATGGTAATCATGTGCTACCTTCAAGACATGAGGCTACTAGGTTCAAGCTGGTCAGAAAATATTAATCCCAAATATTGACAAAGCATCTTCTGAAGACCAAGTTTATTCTATAATTGTATGCAAAAAAAGTAGAACACCTATTCAAGCAGCCCGAATTCTATTTATTTATTATCTTAAATTCTTGACGTATCTACAGAAAACGGACTTTCACTTTTGGTATCTTTCTTTTTAAAATTAAGCAGCCGGTTCGCACCATGAGTCTAAGTGTGACACGTGTTAAGGAAGTAAAAATGAATATTTGTGGACCTAAGCTGACAAGTTAACCATCGGAGCCTCGCTATAGTATGTATTCAACTTTCGTTTCTTGGATGGTACAGTATCTGTTCACCCTTGTTTATGGAGGCCACTTTAATTGAGCCTAGGGCTTGTGAGCAACTTGATGCCAAGAAGGCCATAGAAGGTTAGTGTGCACAAGTTTAGATTAGGTCTTTGGTGAAGGATGCTCTTGTGCACACCGACTTGGCTTTTGTGGTGCCCCAAGGGTGTTAGAGCCGAGCCATTAATGTTTACTTTTGTGTGGGCTAAAATGGCTTTAAATGGCACTAGTATACGTTAGGGTGGGCTTTGGTGCACACTAGAACGGGCTGTCCCAATGAGTTTGTAATTTGGTGCACCTCATTGTGTTTGTGGGGAAAGATGAGATAACTACGGCTGGAGTTGGATAAGGCTATTTTCATCTAACATTTCTCTTACTCTGCAATGACGAGATTTTATATTGTGGTTTATATTTTAAACTCAAGTGACAGTAAATTAAAGTCCGATAAAAGCAATCTAATTTCTCAATGTAAAATTGTACGAGTTTTGCTTAGTCGCTCACTAAGATATTTTTGCAAATTTTGAAAGATGTTTTCCAGGTCCAGAAATAGAATTTTTATCAAACCTCAGTAAATGACTGGGATAATTAATTCTCAGGCAGTCTATATCATGCCCCAAATCATGACCAACCAGTAGCGCCTGCCTTCCATTGCCACCCTTTAAAAGTGCATAAATGTCTTCTTGTACTTCCCTGAGTGGCTTGGC
This sequence comes from Limnanthes douglasii subsp. nivea, assembly GCA_036936605.1. Lineage (NCBI taxonomy): Eukaryota > Viridiplantae > Streptophyta > Magnoliopsida > Brassicales > Limnanthaceae > Limnanthes > Limnanthes douglasii. The sequence continues at coordinate 222,969,390 of JAUPFV010000005.1, read as the reverse complement.
ATCCTTAAGATGCTCTTCAGTCAAGCCAGTCACTTCATATCTGAGAAAAGCATGACATAATCCGGTGATGAGAACAAGCACAGTTCAAAAAGATAGTTTGTCTCCAAGACAAAACATAATAAATCAACGAACACAAAATCCAGTGATACCTGTAATCAGTAATAGGGATATCAGGTTGGACATATGTCTCATAAATCAGATTCTCATCTTCGTCAACAATACACACCTTAACACATATGTCCACTGAACCTTCGTCGCCACCAACCATTTCACAGTCAATTGCACATGCTTTATGACCTCCGGCAGCGGAGGCCACATTAAGTGACCCCAAAGTACTTACTCTATCTTCTCCTTTATCCTATCGTGTTTCAGTTAAAATTGGTGACATTTTCAAATTTAACCATGCAACTTCTTCAGAATCTATACGTCAAACAAGAACAGACACAAATGCTTATATTAGTAATCAACTTACAAGGGGATCAGGTTTAGAGAAGCCACAGATTTTCCTATGCTCATTAAGATGGTGGACACTATCGAAAACACTTAAACAAAGTCCACAGCCTCGTTCAGAGAACACCTGCGAGCAGTTTCGTTTGGCCAATGGACCTAAAACCATTGAGAGAAGTGATTAAGAAAATCGGACTTATTTATCAATCTATTTAGAACTAACAACAACGATTGCTGCATTACCAGTTAGATGTTCTCTCACTGATTCAAGAGTTTGACAGTGTTTTTTACAAACTCCGCATTGTGGCTGATGAACGGAATGGTAAGCACTCTTCATATGCTCAACAAGATGATCCTTTCTCTTGAACTGCTTGTAGCAAGCAGTGCATTTGTGCCTGTCGATCATTGTGGAGCAAATATATTTCAAAAAGGGCCTTTACAAATACAAGTACATATATATATTGTCTGAAACAACGAAACGCCATGCCTATCAATGTCAATTATAGTGACATAGTATCAAACCTGATGGTTAGTGAGATCGGAGGTTCTGGTTTTGGCTCCATGAAGACCAATTCAATTCCAGTCGAAAATTGCAAGGTTAACTAAGTACAAAGTTCGAAGCCTGTGAAAAGAAATCAAAAGCTATGATAATTCAGAACATCTGAGTGGTTAATTTTTTCTGCAGGCCGCTACACAACGCCATTGAAGACTGTGGAGTGTAGAGTGTGGAGTGTGGAGAATGAACTTGAAGAAAAAGAGACCTTCGGGGTCGCAAATGCTGGACAATAAATAAAACGACTGAAGAATATGGGCCTATTATAGTGGGTCCATATTGGCGGTTGGACCAGAGGTTCAGTAAGGGTACCGTCAGGCGACCATTTTAAACGAACGTATTCTACTTCTTTTTGAAAAAATTACAGTATTATCATTTTAAAAATAATAATATTAAAATAAATAATTTATTAGTCTATCCCACTATATTTTAAATTTTGATCTATTTTTTATGTATTTTTTAATAATTAAATAAAATTTAAAATTGTGGAACTAGAAATAATAATCCTTATTTATCTTAAAAAAGCGTCTCGAGCTTCTCTTGAATGCATCATCCAAATCTTATGTTTTGTTTTTTTTATCAGATGAGGGTTGGTTACTTACCAACCATAAATGGAAGAAGAAATGGAATAATGTGATTCCGTGCGGCCTTACACTCATCAATACACTTTCCCTCGGTGAGCTCCAGTGACACTGAAAATAGGTTATCAACAAATAAAAAACGTAAAATAGGTTTACAATAATAAGAAATCACTAATTTTCATTCATGCAAACCGAATTAACATAACCATGTTTCCTCATACTTAACAAAAAGTTATGCTATAGTTTCAAATTCAAAATTTGAAAAAAAAAACTGGTACACAAGATATATACTGAGGCAATTAGTAATATAGAAAAAGAACCAATATTCTCACCGGCAGACATTTAAGAGAAATCAGACCAAATCTATATTCAATACACTATGCTGGATAAAAGACAAATGTTGGTTTCATCTAATTCCATCCTTATAGGCAAATTCTCGAAATGTATGTCTAATTGCTACTATTTACATATTTCTGGATAATTTCAAATTTTATGGAATTGTCAATGTATATAGCTGGGATATTCGTCATTTTCTTATAGAAATTATCCTAAAATACTCAATGAGATTGTTCAGATGGTCACCATCTTTTAATCCTAAGTTTGAAAGTTCTATAACCCTTGTTTTGATCTATATATCTAATATGCCTGAGTTTTATACAATAAAAGCATTATCGTGACTATAGCATCTACTATGGAATAGCCTTTGAAAACTTGGATACCGAGAATAAACAGAGTCAAACACAAAGCCTGCTATGTTTGGGTTGAGCTATAACAAAAAAACTATTATACAAAATATGGGTGAGGTTTGGTATTACTGATAGATGTTGGCTGAATGTAAGTTACAAAGATGTACCCTCCTATTGCACATATTACAACTACTTACGGTAAAAAACTATGATTGTAAAAAACTCATTTTTTAGCCTCAACCTAATTTAGAAGAGCACCAAAGGAAGATTACTACAACCAGTGCTTCTGGATTAGAGGCGACATGGATACTTAAAAATTCCAAACCTGAAGTCAAATATATAATTATCAAAGATTCCAATCCTATTATAACCTTTCATCATAACTCACCCGATGAGATTACTTATCATGTTAAGGTTAAACCAATAATTCACAAGAACAACACAGAGGACCACCAATTAAATATGAATAGTAATATATACACTCAAGCTAAAAGAAATGATATCACCTCTCAGATTGACCAAAATGTTAAACTTGCTAAAAATGAAAACTTACATCCCACTAAAGCTGAGGTCATAAACTTCATTGAATCATTACAAACTGGATTCAACTCCAATAACACCTATGATTGTGTTAACTTAGCATCTGAGCAACATACTATAAATAAAAAAATAATAGGTACCCTACCAACTTCTCATGCAATAAATAAAACTGAAATTGATAAGGATTTTAAGTATTTGCTTAATAAGAAACTGTGAGAAGTTAATCAAAATAATAACAAAGGTACTATTGTCAAGGCTCTGATGTTCAATGAGCTAAATGATCCTTCTACTAGAAACCTTAAATGACTATAAATATTATGAATTGGGACATTCGTGGTATTGGTAACAAAGCTTCGAGGAGTAGGCTCAAATCGTTAAAAGTGAAAGGTAAGATTGATATCATTGTAATTCATGAGCTTTTAATTAATCAAGATAATATTAGTAAGATTGCTGATTATGTTGGTTAACCTAACTAGTTTTCCAACTCTAACAATAAAACTCGGAGTTTATTCATGCCAGATCAATTACACAAACATGGACAAAACTTTCCTTATTACAATTTTTTAATCCAAATGTAAAAGAGAACTTTGTGTGGACTATGAAATGATCTTAGAGTTATTGTTGTTTACTCTAAAGAGTTGTCCATAGGGGATTTCAATGTTATTCCACCCCCTATGAACAACTGAAATTATTATACCCTATGTCTTAGAAGTTATGATGAATTTAATGATACAATTAGAGACTATAAATTGGATGATGTTGGTTTTGTTGGGAACAAGTATATTTGGACCAAAAAAACCAAATGGAAAATATTGGATCGTGTGTTATACAAACAAGTATGGTCCGACTATTTTGCTAAAACTAAAGTTATTCATTTAGCCATAAGTTACTTTGACCATGCCCGCCTAATAATATACATAATGAATCATTTTCTTAGAACTAAAACTCTTTTTCGTTTTCAAAATATATGGACCTTAAATGAGGATTTCTTGTCTACTATGGAGCAATGCTGAAATCAAGACATCAATGGTAATCCTAACAACATTGTATCAAATTAAATACTTAAGGGAGTTCTTAAAACTAGGAATAAAGAATGCTTTGGAAATATATTTGATTCTATTCAAGTTGTTGAAAACAAGGTTAACTTCGTGAAGCTTAACTACCAGATTTCCAGAAGTTCTGAAGATAAGATAAGTCTGGATAAAGTTAAGGCTTTACACATACACTTACTTTCTAAGTAAGAAATTTAGTGGCATCAAAAGATTTGTACTAATTGGATTAGAGATGATGATAAAAACATTATAACCTACCGTAACTATGTTAATAAAAAAAGAAAAACAAACAAGATTCATTGTATCCTTAATAATGGTGTATGGATTAATAACCCAAATCAAATTGGTGAATTTGTTGAGTCTTATTTCAAAAATACGTTAAATAGTTTGTCTTCTAATGAATATGATTTTAATCTTCACGATCTAATCCGAAATTTGATTATTAAAGATGATAATAGACATTTAATGACTCCTAATGATATGAACGAGATTCATTATATGGTATTTAGCCTGGACACCAAGTGATGTAAGGATTGATGGTTTTAACATTTTTTTAAAGACTTATTGGCATATTATTAACAAGGACCTATGTGTTGTCATTCAAGCATATTTTAATAGACATAATATCCTCATAGTGTTCTCGATACACTAATTTGTCTCATTCCTAAGTCTACCAATCCCACTTCATCAAAAGACTTCCGTTCGATCAGTATTTGCACTTTCCTAAATAAAATTTAATCCAAAATTCTAAAATACAGGCTTGTTTGGTTACTCCCGGAAATAATATTAAATATTCATAGTGGTTTTGTATTTGATAAAGACATTTATGATAATATTTTGATAGTTAATAAGTTGGTTTATGGTTTGAGAAGAAACAAAAGGATACAATATCATGATTAAGGTGGATATGACAAAGGCTTTTGACAAAATGTTTCATAAATTTATTATAAAAACCATATCCCTCTTTGCTTTTCTCCTGCTTTTATAAACATGGTTGCCACGATGATTAAGTAGAATCTACGGGTTACTTCAAGAATATGAGAGGAATTAGGCTAGGGGATCCACTATCCCCTAGATTATTCATCATAGTTGAAGAGTATATCATTCGTGGATTACATAAACTGTTTTATAAAAGCCAAAAAAACTTACAAGACTAGAAGCCCCATTATCATTCCTTGTTTTTCCTTCGCTGATGACTTATTGATATTCACCAATGGTTTCTCATCTACTATAGACAAGCTTGCCTCATTTCTTCAGCACTATCAAGAGGCATCTAGATAATATATTAACAAAGATAAAACCAAAGTTATCACATCTGCTAACCTCAACTCATACAGGAAAAACATATTGAAATTCAAGATGGTTTTACTATGAGTTCTCTTCCTACAACTTACTTATGTGTTCCCATCAATACAAACACTAAAATCCTTAAATTTGAGTCTCTTATAACCAAAAGGGATAAAATAAATGATTAGGATGGCAAACACCTATCCTGTGACGGTATATTAACCCTCATTAATACAGTTCTTATAGCCTACACTTTATATTGGATGCAAAATAGCTTTATCTCTAAAATTGTGATCAAAAGGATTGAGATTATTTTTAATAAATTCCTTTAGGTCTCCACTAATGAGACTAATAACATTATTTGGACTAAATGGACAAACCTTTACAGAACATTTGATGAATGGGGTTTGAACATCAAACACTTGCAGGATCTCCAAGACACATTCTCTCACAAGATATGGTTCAAATTTAGTGAGCAAAAATTTATCTGGGTAACTTACATGTCTAGCATCTACTGCAAAGATTAGTACCCTCTTCAAGTAAATATTTATACCAGAAACTCTAGTATCTGGAAGAGGCTCATTCATATGAGAAATACAACTGAAAAGCATGTATATTGAAAGCTGGGCAATGGTAAAATGGACTTTTGGATAGACAATTGGTGCAAACCTACCCCCATATATCAATCTTACCTACAATGAATACAATAACTAGTACATAAGTAATAAAGTTAAAGATTTTTAGGACAGAGATAGATTGAACATTAACAAGCTTAAAAGTATTGTTACTCCAACTAAAATTAGTCTTATTTAAAAGATATTTATCAATAATTAGGTGAATGATAAGTCAATATTGATGTTTTTAAAAAATGTATCTTATAACACCAAAGATACCTAGAATTACCTCAAAAATAAGCACGACAAGTCAGATCTATACAAGGAACTCTGGAACAATCTCTCCTAAGAAATGTTCTTTCTTATGTTGGAGAATCTTGAAAAGTTGGATACCGACACATAACATCATTCAGAAAAGGCACATCCTATTTGTCTCTAAATGTCAAAATTGTGATAACATTGGAACCACAAACCATTTTTTTGTTACTTGTAATCACTCTGGTGAAATTTGGAATTACTATACCAATATATTTCGAATTAAGATATCTAACCATATGACTTATTGTCACATGTTGAGAAGCTGGTTCTAGTTCGCATACAAGAAGATTCAGGTCATAACTATCATTCATGTCATTATTGATAAGGAAAAAATTCGTTGAGTCCAGCAGCAAAAGTGTTAATTGTAAAAGGGGCAAATAAAATAAACTCATTAGTGTATTTATTATTTATTAGAGAGAAATATGTAAAGGAAGTAGAATGTAAAGGCTTAGCAATTAAATATACAAGGACTATTTGAGACATAAATGGGGACCACTTTCCCCACAATATAAAGGATCCCCTTTATTCCTGGGTAGGTGGATATTCTTTAATACTTTATCTTTCTACTTTCTCTCTCTACATCCGTAGCATTAGTCACATCAAGCACTAGATTCAAGATTCCCCATTTCTTGTCATTATTTTACTCATCATTGGCGCCGTCTGTGGGAACATGTGATACCTGAAAGGCATCTGCTTCCTCGAAATCACGACTTTATTTCAACAATTAATGACGAGGACATTGGGGAAGCGGTCGGGAGAGTGGTGGCCCGAGCTATTTTGATGTCCGAAGGCGAAGGGGCCCCCGACCATGATCACTATGCACATATCGGGATAAGCGATCGACTCTCATCATGACAAGGAGACGATTGATGGAGGATATCACGAAGCTGAACGCTGAGAATGAGAGGGCCCTAAATGAGAAAAGAGCTCGTGAAGGAAAAGAGAAAGAGCCGACGATCGACAACCACGGAAAAGGCTCCCCGGGAGAGGGTCATCATAACGACGCCCGACCTAGGCACGGTTATCGGGAGTCCCAGTCGGATAGGAAGCAGGAAGGAAAGACAAAACGGTATGCGAAATATGATCGAGGCAGCTTTACTGATTTCACTTCGGATGATTCCTCGGGTAGAGAATACCAACGCAGGGTAAGACGAAATAAGCTCGCAAGAAAGAGTAAATCCCGACGTAATAGGGCACCACATTCCGACTCGCCTAAGTTCAATAAAGACGACACCGAAAAAAGAACACCAAATCCTCACGAAAAAGAAGAAATGCTGACAGCAAGTAGAGAGGAACGGGTAGTTCTGCCCCAGGTCCAGTGGCAACCGTCAGTTAGCCAGACGCACGAGTACAGAGTTAGTAGCCAGTTCATCAACCCGAGAAATGAAGAATTATATGGAATTCTCACTAAGGGACTCGGCGGCGGCGCCTTTGGTTTTGGGCTGAATTGGAGACCATCGCCACTGTCAGATGAGATACTGTCGGGACATCTCCTGAAGAGATTTGATATATCTATACTAGAGAAATATGATGGCAAAAAAAATCCTGACAACCATTTGGAAGCTTTTAAGAACTTCATGTTGAGTTTCGATAACGACGATAAGTTGTTGTGCCGAGCCTTTTCAATGACCTTCGAGGATCGGGCATCTAAGTGGTACAACCGGTTACCACGGGGTTGCATAAAGAATTTCTGGATGTTTTGGATGATGTTCCGATAATAAGTCGTGGGAAACAAAAGCTTCCGAGCTAAATGGAGACACAATCGTCAACTGTAAATAAAGGCTGGGAGAGAGCCTCAGGGATTATATCAGACGCTTTATTGATGCAAAGACCGACCTTGACCACTGCGAGGAGAATGTGGCTTTGACGAGATACCGTTTAGGGCTGCTCCAAGGACCGATGAAACAAGCGGTCACAAAGAAGTAGGCTTTTACCTTTTCCGCCCTTTTAGCTCAGGTGGAAAAGCAGATATTGATTGAGGAAACCGAGGCTTCTGAATTAGCAGCGCAGATTCAGCATAGAGCACAGGCGTCGACGGTCACAAGACAGGGCACTCAATCTTGCTACGTCCCGCAGGTTCAACCAATCAGCACGATACCACCAGCTCAGCCCGTTCCGGCCAAACTTGTGACATCTCAAGTTCAGAGGACTAAACAGACCAATCAGGTGTCGCTTGACCCATTTCCAACAAATGGATCCGACCTGCCTACTTTGCTGATTTAACAGAGTGTGTATCTACTATCTATGAAAAGATTAAAAAGAGCAGGATTTACCGAAGGCCTTTTCCTATCCCGACACCGCGAGAAAGCAGAAATAATTGATACTACAGATACCATGAGGATGTGGGGCACGATGCCAAGGACTGTATTTCTCTCAAAAAGGAAATACAAATGCTGATAGAAAACGGAAAACTACTTGAGTATGTAAAGAAGAAAGCACAACATCGTGCGGTTTCGAAAGAAATCGTGACAGTACGGAAGTTAGAAACAACAATGACAATTTCCGAAGTAACAATTTTTTTTTATGTATCCGTCAAATATCTCGACCCCGATGTCAGTCGTAATATCATCGAGGTCATAGAAGAAGAAGTTGTGGGAGGTCGAAGGAAGGTAAGCAGCCTCTGTCAATACTTTGAATCCTTGACTATCTTTGGAGGTAACTCTATGGCAGGGATCACCCATTCTTCCCGGAAACGACATATTGTGAACTTGGTGACTCAGTTGGAGGCTCGGACGCCTCCCCATGTGCGGGGAAACCCATCACCAATCTTATATTTTGACGACGATGACATGAGGGACATCGTTGGTCCCCACGAAGACGCAGTCGTTATCGGGGCAGCCATTGCGGGAGAGGAAGTCTGACGTATCCTTATTGATACCGGAAGTTCGGCAAACATAATATTCGCTTCTACGTTTGTCCAGTTATAGAAACCCCCAGTGATTACGAGGTCGAATCGGACTATTGTAGGATTTACAGGTTCGGTCGCAGTGGTAATATGAGAATTCGAGGACGTTGTTCAACTCAGCTGCGGGCCGTTCAAGAAAGAGGTCACTGTTCTGTTTGTCGTGGTAGATGCGCCAACTTTTCATAACGTAATTTTTGGTCGATCATGGTTGTCGCGGATGCATGCGGTGACATCTACTATTCATCAATGCTTAAAGTACGTGGTCGGTAACAATATGGGGGTAGTAAGAAGCAGCCAGAAATCAGTGAGGGAATGCTACCGGGCAGCTTTAGCACCAAAAGGCGATCAGGAAATGGAGCAAGTCCGGGACTAGCAGTTAAAGGGACTTCCATTAGGGTTGTTACCTGTGGACGATCCTAGGGAAGCTTCCAGTTTTTTTACTACCGATGAGGATTGCGAGAGATACCAGTTTACTGAAGGGAAAATCTTGCAAATCGGAACTAATTTGTCGCCGGTTTTCAAGGCAAAATTGATTTTACTAATACAAAAAAATTTGTATTTGTTCGCTTGGTGTTCAGAAGATGTAACCGGAGTCCCAGAACACCTGATAATTCATAATTTGGCTGTTAACAGAAACGTCTGACCCATCTCGCAAAAACGTCGGGCTTTCTCACCAGAAAAAACGGAAATTATTCTAAGAGAAGTCGAAAGAATGCTCAGCGTCGGTCATATCAAGGAGTCGAGCTACCCACGGTGGACATCCAATCCCGTTTTGGTCAAAAAGAAAAATGACAAGTGGAGGATGTGCGTAGATTTCACCGACCTCAACTGAGCATGCCCCAAGCACCCTTTCTCGATGCCAAGAATCGACCAATTGGTTTATTCAACATCGGGGAACAAACTACTCTCTTTTATGGACGCATATGCAGGATATAACCAAATCAAGTTAAACTCGGCAGACCAAGAAAGCACGACGTTCATCACCGAGCAGGGGTTGTATTGTTATAAGGTTATACCCTTCGGATTAAAAAACGCAGGAGCGACATATCAGAGGTTGGTAAACAAGGCGTTTGAGAATCAGATTAGGAAGAACATGGAAGTTTATATAGACGACATGCTCGTGAAAAGCGAGACTAACGATGACCACCTTGCTGATTTGAAAGAAAAGTTCGGCAATCTAAGGGACATAAACCTTAAGCTGAAACCGGAGAAATGTTTTTTTGGAATACGGTCGGGAAAGTTCCTAGGATTCCTCGTTAGTGAAAGAGGAATCAAGGCAGACCTGATCCAGCTGCAAGCTCCAGCAAGCATGACCCCGCCAAAGAATATCAAGGAAGTCCATATATTAACCGGACGCCTAACGGCTCTAAATCAGTTCATATCTCGCTCATCTGACAAGTGTGCTCCCTTTTTTCAGGTTCTAAGAAATGCAAAGTCTTTCGATTAGACACCGGCTTGTGATGAGGCCTTTTTGGGAATCAAAAATTATTTATCATCCCCGAATCTCTTAGCAAAGCCTCTGAGAGGGGAAGTTCTTTTTCTTTATGTGACAGTTTCTGATTTTGCAGTGAGTGCGGCTTTGGTCAGCGAGTCGGGAGCAGTCCCTAAAGTGGTATATTTTGTAAGCAAAAACTTGTTAGATGCAGAGACGTGGTATTTGAAACTAGAGAAGATGGCGTTGGCTTTGGTGATCGCGATACGAAAAATACGGTCGTACTTCCAGGCCCACTCAATTATCGTTTGAACGTCGTTTCCACTCAAATATGTACTACAGCATCCAGACATGTCGGGACGAATGTCCAAATGGTCGGTCGAACTAGGCGATTTTGATATCATTTTTGAGCCAAGGATGGCCATTAAGGGCCAGGCCTTGGCTGATTTTTTAGTCGAATTTCATTCCAACCGACCAGAAAAAGTAGAATCGCCCGAGGAAGACAAACAACTTGAATGGATTATTAGAACTGAAGGAGGATCGAACGTCAGTGGTTGCGGTGCAGGTGTACAGATAACCACCCATACGGGCATAATGATACACTAGGCGATCCGATTTGGTTTTACCACGTCTAACAACGAAGCTGACTACGAGGCTGTCTTAGCTGGTTTGAGGTTAGCATAGGTGTGCGGGGCCAGGTATATACGCCTCATTAGTGATTCTCAGCTGCTAATAAACCAAGCCTCGGGAGCGTCAGAAGCTAGGAAAGAGCACCTGGTTCAGTACCTAGGGCCAAAAACACGATTGCATATTCCCTTGCATCAGCATCCTGCTCAAGCAGTTACCCCTGGGTAACAATGCAATAAAACCCTTCAATTATCAAAAGTACAGAGCTGAACAATCGACCAGAGATCGCCTATTAGATATATTCGGTAACCTTGCCGGATTGGAGAAGTGACATCATAGGTTTTCTGAGAGAAGGATCGTTACTGGATAATAGTGCCTCGGCCAGGAAAGTGCGAAATAAGGCTCGAGGGTACGTTATTTTGGGAGAAATACTATACAATAAATCTTTTAGTATGCCTTTGCTGAGATGTTTGGGGACAAATGAATCACAGATAATCGTGTCCGAACTGCATGATGGTGAGGGCGCCGCTCATTGCGGTTACAAAGCACTAATAAGGAGATTTTTTCTTGTCGGCTTTTATTGGTCAACAATAACCGCCGATGCTAAAGATATAGTAAGAACATGCGAAACCTATCAAAGATTCGCGAACGAAATCCATATGCCCGCGGCCTCTCTATAATCAATATCGGACGGCCTCCCTTTTAACCGGTGGGGGATCGACCTGGTAGGACCATTACCGATGGCGTCCGGTGCAAGACAAATGATAGTGGTGGCAGTGGATTACTTTTCAAAATGGGTAGAAGCCGAGCCACTATCGGGAACAAAGAACTAAAGATATCATCAAGTTCATTTGGTCAAACATCTGTTGCAGATTTGGGGTTCCATAAAGGCTCACGATGGATAACGGACCACAGTTTGATAGTAACGAGATGAAATCCTGTTGTTCGACCTACAGGATCAGGCAATGTTTTTCGGCTCCTTTCCACCCTCAGGCAAACGGGTAAGTCAAGGTCACAAACCGGACTATTATAGACGGACTCAAAAAGAACCTGGAAGGAAAAGCCGGCAAATGGCCGAATTATCTACAGGAAGTACTATGGGCCTACCGCACCACTCCCCGAACGGCGACTCAAGAATCGCCTTACGCCCTGGTCTGTGGGACAGATGTCGTCACCCCCGCGGAATCAATTTTCCCATCTTTCAGGATCGGAAGCTATGATGAAAACATAAACGGGGATGATAGACGACTAGCTCTTGATTTATTAGAAGAAACACGGAGCCGAGCTCAGCTGAATTCCCTACATTATCAGACCTTAATGAGGACCCGATATGCGTCGAAAGTACGCCGACGAGAGTTCAAAGTCGGGGACAAAGTTTTGAGAAGAGTTTTTCTGCACACTAAGGAAAAAATCCTCGGCAAACTCGCCCCGAATTGGGAAGGCCCATATCGGGTAGTGGAAAGAATCAAGAGCGGGACGTATCGATTACAAGACAAGCACGAACGTTTATTAAGGCTCTCCTGGAATATTGAACATCTGAAGATGTATTTGGATTAATCTCTTTTAATTTCCTTGTAATTATTCTCGTTTATATAAAAACTCTTGGTTGGGGACGCACTATTTCCTACCTCGGTGGCGCGAGGAGGTTTTAATGAGGCATCCATGGAAACCAACCTTTTTAATCTACTTTTTTTGCCTTCAAAAATTTGAAAGACAGTATCAAAGGGAAATCCATCAGCTGACGAGCTGATAGACGACTTTTGACGATCTCAATTGATTTACAAAGCCCTAATTGGTTTTTCAGTTTTCAATTGATCCACATTTATTCCCGACCATAGGGGGTAATTTTCAATTAAATATTGATCTACAAAGCCTTAATTGGTTTTTTAGTTTTCAACTGATCCACATTTATTCCCGACCATATGGGGAAAGTTTCAATTAAATATTGATCTATAGAGCCTTAATTGGTTTTTCAGTTTTCAACTGATCCACATTTATTCCCGACCCTAAGGGAAAACTTTCAATTAAATATTGATCTACAAAGCCTTAATTGGTTTTTCAGTTTTCAATTGATCCATATTTATTCCCGACCCTAAGGGGAAACTTTCAATTAAATATTGATCTACATAGCCTTAATTGGTTTTTCAGTTTTCAATTGATCCACATTTGAACCCGACCCTAAAGGAAAACTTTCAATTAAATATTGATCTACAGAAGCTTAAAGGTGAATAATTTCAAAGACAACGGGTAAAGCTTAATGAAAGTCAAAAGTTCCCAGATCAAGTACGAATTAGGAAGGGTTCATTCATCCAACTGGTTACAAAACAGAACCACCAAAAAACATCAACACTTGGGAAAATAAAAGAAATTTTAGACATCTTCATTATCAGGGTCAGTCTCTGTGGCATCTGATTCTTCATCTTCACAGACTACTCCGGACGTGCGGTCTGCTTCGGGAACATCTAACCACATTCACCCAAGAGCAAGGTCGGGAAAACGGTTATGCAGACTTAAGACATAAGAAGCTTTAGCTTCGACGTCTTCTTTCTCCATCCACTTTTCATAATTCACAGCGAAAAGGTCATTTGCGGCTCGGAGGTCAGCAATTTCATTTGTCTTCTTTGCTACAAAATGACGGAAAAAACGGCTCTAGAATTTCGCCGCAACCAACTGCCAAGCTTGATCATCACGATCCTTTTTGACCCGCGCCAGAGCTTTCTCAGCTTTTGACGCTCCTTCCTCCGCTTTTTTAACCCTTTCTTCGAGGAGCGTTTTTCCCGCGTCTCCACTTTTAAGTTCGTTCTCCAGCTCGGTTATTTTCTCCTCAGTATCCGTCAACTTTTGATTTAGCTCCCCCGCACGTCTCTCCTTCATAGCCAGTGGCACAATAATGCTATACAAGGACAAGGATAGCACATCATTGGCTCGTAAAGCGAAAGTGTGTGGACTCCCAGGTACTGACAGAACGGGCAGCTTTGTGCCACTTGACGAGGCTCCATCAGCTTTTGCTACTCCAGAAGGGCCGACCTTTTTCCCCCGACCTCATCATCATCAGGAATCACGACGACCGTGACATTATCAGCCGACACAGCTGCAGAAGCAATAATATCCCCACCTTTAACTCCCTCATATTGCTCAAAAAACGCCGGAATAGTCGCGTTTTCTGCAAGCGCGGGAGCATCGACAGTTCCGACCTCTGTTTTCTTCTTCACACGCTTCGGTTTCTTGTCTTCGGCACCATCAGCCAAGAACTTCTTTCTTTTCATCATCACCTCCTCGGGGAAATCAAACTCCTCAGCCTCGACAAGAACTTCTGTTTCTTGTCCAGCAGCATCAGCCTCTACCTTTTCTACGTTCTCCGGCTCTACACCCTCATCAGATTTTGAGCATTTGCTAGGCGCTTTGTTGTGTTTGGGAAGGAACAGATGTGCGTCGGGTGCATCTGTCTTAGGAACCAAGTCCACCAAGCTAGGTGGTTGGCGTTGGTGTGGATAATTTTAGTCTGAGGGTAATTTCGTCTGGAGTTTTGTAACGTTTCAAGAGTATTTAGTGTTTTAGTAGTTTGTATTAAATGTTCATTACCTTCATTTAATGAAAGTAGTTGGGTACTTATACCCTTAATTATGGGCCTCATGGGTTTTCGGGTAAAACTTATGAAACCGGGTCGAATTCAAAGACCCATTAGTTTATTAAGCAGGTTGGTAATTAACTTAGTCATAAAGTGGTTAGTTTTTAATACATTAGTCATGTTGGGATGGTTCAGTGTGTGGTTTTTGTCTGAAATGCTCCTGTCCGGTTTCTACAGTGAGTGGTGATAAAATTTGGACTCATCAATAGCCCCTTTTTTAGGTTATGTTCGAAGGCCTTCGGGAAGACCTAAAAAATCGCTCTTGAGCATCTTGAAACAATATCGGGACCGATTTCGATTTGTATAACGAAAGTATCCGGACTAGCAAATCTCTCAGAATTTCAAAGGTTTTGTTCACAGATCATGGGACACGTGTCCCTTCCTGATTCGCCTCACCAGACGTTTTTTCTCCTAGAATGGCGCTCCAACTAACCTCAAAAGTAACCTCTTCAATTAATGTTGGTGATGTCAGCGCCGTCTTTAATCATTACTATATCTTTTCGAATTTTTCTAGGTTTCAAGGCATCTTTTGTCTCTTTAGTATAAATTAAATCATTTTTTACTGTTTTACCATCTTCAACATCTTTTCACTTCTAATCTTCACAGCTTTTACCTCTCTTCTCAAAAATGCATTTTAGTGTAAGTTTATGTTTACAGCAAGAAACGCTGAATCTGTCGGAGTTAGAGAAAGCACAAAGGGTCGAACGAGAAAAGCGCAATGCAGCAGGCCTCCCAGTCTCTCCCGTTGGCAAACCTGAAACAACAACCTTAGAGCCTGATCGAGGTTCGTCTTCTGCCAGAAACTCCAAACCTAGAAGGTTATTTCAACCTAGTCTTTCACCGATCATCTCAGGCTCATCGGTCCAGGAGTCGGAGCCTATTGTTGAACAAGAGCAAGTAGTTACGAGTGCTAGGAGACCCTCTACATTCATAGCCATGGGATCGGCTGCTTACATTTCTCCAGAAAAGCTAGTAAATCGTCGAAAAGGTCGTCTGGTAAAAGGCTTGGCTGCTGTTCCCCCGTCTAAATCTCTGAAATCTGCGCCCTCTAAATCTGGGGCTAAAGACAAAACTTCAGGGTCAGATGCACCCATAAAAGTTCCTAAGGACAAGTTATCTGGTCTGGAGGCCACCGGTTCAAGCCTTCGAAACGAACCCTCCGGATCTAAGCCCCAGCCGGACTCCAGACCACAAATAGAAAGCAGTGCTCAGCCATCTGGACAGCTTAATGAATCAACCACAAGCACTTCCCTTCCAAAAACAGCTAATAACCCTTCCATGGTAATGGAAGACGTAATGGAGGATAGTTTTGAAGAAGCCTCTTTTGAGACCGATGTCTCCGGGCAGACAAGTGAGACCGCCATTGTTAAGAAAAACAAGGGAAAAGAGAAACTATGCTTGAAACACCCGGACCTGCCGGAGTGCCTTGTTGGAAAAGTGGGACCTCGCTTCCACAAAGTGAGTGTGAAATATCTGCTCGCCATGCAGAAGATTAATTATGCTTTTATCCATACAGCTGAACTAGGCCGGATGCAGACAAAGTGGGGAATCCCAGAAAACATTAAAGTAAGGATACCAATCGATCCGGAGAACCCAATAGATTGCAAACTCAGTGAGATATTTTTCTACACAAAGTTATTTAACTGGGGGCTTAGGCTTCCCTTAGACCCAGAGATTGTCAGATATTTTCATCTGATAAAGCTCTGCCCAAGTCAACTGAGCCTCAACGCCTGGTTCACCCTCATGTACTGCATCATGGCCTCAAGGCTCTCCGGAATTCCTCTTCTGATGGAGCAATTTGCTGGTGTGGCCAGCCTTTGCAGAAACCATGTCATACCTTTCTACCATTACAATATGGGTGATAATTACAAAGTGGTGGATGACTTACTTGAGTCGGAGAGGAACTGGAAGACTCAATTTTTGTTCATCAGTGGTGCTTGGGAGAACGGAAGGAAGATTAAAGTTGGTGATAATCCAAGCATGCTTACCAGCAGGTGGAAGAGTACAGGTAAACATTTCATTACATCTTTCTATTTCTTTTTATAATAAGTTTGTTTGTTTAACTTCTCTTCTTTTGTTTTTTGGTAGTGCTGTCGAAGGAATTCAATGACTATTTAGAGGTGGGGTAGACTACTTGTGCCAAGCTAAATGTTTGGGCTGCTGAGAAATGGGGAAATCGCTTCCACAACTGCTTTACCGGAGGTAACTTAGTAAGATCCCATTTCTGGAATACTACCGGCCGGAGGGACTTGTCTTGGGAGGAATTAACCACTCCACCTCCTCCGGGGGTGATTATTCAGAAAACAAATGGGAAAGATGGAAAGCTAGCCTTCCCGGGCAGAGCTAAAGCCCCAAGCAAAATGAAGGGCAAGAAAGGCAAGGCTAAGCAAGATGTGGCTAAGGTCAACCCAAGCGATGCTGAGGAAACTGTCCCCGCAAACCCGGAGGGGCAGGAACAAGGAAGGATTGATGCTGCTTTGCTACAAGTGGTAGAAAATGAGAGTACCAAAGAGGTGGTTGGATCTCTAAAGCCCCCAAAGGCTCCCAAGAAAGACAGAAAATGGGGAGCAGAAGGTGGAGATAGGGAGGCCAAGAAGAAGAAAACCTCCAAGGGAGATGAAGTTGCTCTCCGGGCTCCGGAGTCTTTTCCTCCGGTTGACCCAACAGACCTAACTCAAGCAGAGGAAATCCCAAGTGACTTTCACACCGGAGAGGGCGCCGGAGGGGACATCAACATTGATGGAGTTGACATCAACGGGCTTCAAGAGATTGGTTTTTACTTCAATGAACTTGAGAATGATGATTTCGCTGGCCCTTACCTTCCTCAAGCTCCTCGAACATGGTCACCTTCAACGGTAACTCTTTTTCTGTTTTAGGGGAGAAGGATGTGGTGACCCATTCCTTGTTAAGCAACATTCAGCCAGTGCTCAACTTGGAGAAGCAAGTGCGAAACCAGTCAGCTATCATCAACACACTCAATTCTGACAAGGAGAGTTTTTCCAACGACCTCCTTACAATCAAGTAGAGTCTCGAGGCATTAAAGAAAGAAAGTGAAGAGTTGATAAAGGGGAAGGAGGACTTGGCCACCAAACTGGCCACTTCGGAGGGGGTTGTCACAGAACTTCAATCCAAGTATTCTGATTTGGAGAAAAATATTTCTACTTTGAAAAAGGAGGTGAAGGCCAAAGACAACGTCATTCAGACCCTGATAAATGACAAGATATCGCTTGAAGATGCTATGTCCCGGGCTAAGCAAGAGAAATATGACTTGCTAAAGGAGCAGGGAAAAACAATTCAAGCTAGGATTGATGCATATACCAACGACGTGATAGACTCCCAAGAACAAAGATATGCTGAGGTTAAGTCAGACATGGTCCTACTCTTTCATGAGAAATTTCCGAGGAGGACACTCAGAGACTTATGACGATTTGTGAAATACGAAGACTTTCCTCACCATACTATGGCTGATGGTGATAAGTGATGAGTCCGTATTTTGTCACCACTCTTTGTGAGAACCGGATAGGGGCAATTCGGACATCATCTATCTAACCGGACAGAGACGATTCAGATGACCTCCACTCACTAAACTGTCCGAACAAAACTAAAGTATTAAAAACATAATCATTTCATGACTAAGCTAATTACTTGTTTACTTAAAAGCTAGTGGGTCTTTAAACTCGACCCGAATCCATAAGACACAACCCGAAAGCCTATGTGGCCCAAAAGATAAAGGGTATAAATACCCAACCACCTACATTAAATGAGGGTAATAAAAATTAAATACAACCATGCAGCTCAGTTCTCCCTCTACACTCTATCCAAACATTAAATACCACAAAAATCTGGACAAAATTACCCTCAAACGAAAATAAACCTCACCAAATTGGCGACCATAGTGGGAGGACGAGGGTGCCTGAATCTAGCATTCAAAACCATCAGAAAAAACCAGTTCGAATGAATCCGGACGTGCCGGAGGTACCACCATCTTTGCTCGAAGTGGTGGGAGAAAATGATGAATATACCATCGAGGAGCGCGATAGATTAAAATTTGAAATAAAAGCTCTAAGGGCTGAGAGGGCAAAGATGGGTGTAAAAGAGAAATCAAATGCATCAGTTGATCATCATACTGACAACCCTAGAGAGCATGAGCCTTCGAAAACCCATGTGAGTACGAAGAAGACTCATGCTAGCTCCAAAAAGTCTCACCGGTCTAAGCCAGTGGAGAGCTCTGATTCAGACTCAGAATCTTCCAGCAGCTCCTCGGGCGAAGATGGAGTTGAAGAATCCTTGTCATCCAGCAGTGATGAGGGTTTTTATAAAAAGAAACAAAAGTTGGTTAAAAAGTATTCAAGAAAAAGGGATAGGCGTGGAAAGTTAAAGAGGCATATAGGCAAAAGGTCGTCTTATAGCCGGAGACACATAGATCGGATGGTGATGGATCCTTTTGCCTTCCATGATGAGCCATGTATCTTTGCAACTCCTAATGAGGATATCGTCTTCAGTCGTGGCCGGAATTGGAGACAATCTCCACTGTCCTCCAAGATCCTGTCCGGCAACCTTCCTAAGAGGTTTGATAGTATAAAAATGGAAAAATACGATGGCAGTAAAGACCCGGACAACCACTTAGAACAGTTTAAAAATTTCATGATGAATTTGATGATGACAAGTTGCTTTGTAGGGCATTCTCCCAGTCCTTTACGGGGAGTGCTCTGAAGTGGTACAATAGTCTATCACAAGGTTGCATCAAAAATTTCGATACTTTTTGGGTGGCCTTCCGAAGGCAGTTTGTTGGAAGTAATGAGGTAAAGGGAAATTGAGACACAATCATCCATTGTGCCCAGGAACCGAACGAATCTCTAAAAGAATACATAAGTTGCTTTGTAAACACCAAAAATGGGTTGCCTGATTGCTTTGAACAAGTAGCAATAGCTTCTCTGAGACAGGGCTTAAACCCTAGAAACCTGGCTGACTCAGTAACCCGAAAGAAGGCCATGATATGGGGAGGCATGTTGAATCAGGTTGGAAAGCAGATTAATGTTCATGAAACAAAGAAAACAAGGGTGCACATGCAGGTGAGATCTGCTCCGGCTGCGCCAAATCCAAACCAAAACCAGTCCGGGAACAAGGCTAAGAGGCCGGACAGAGTCATAACAGAGCCAAAGCTCAGTCTCAGCCAGCTGTTCCAGCACAGAGTCAGCAATCTAGAAATAAACGAGGACCTTGGGTCCAACCGGAGTGGTTTGCAGAATTAAAAGAAAACGTAGCCACCATTTATGATAAAACAAAAGACGAAGTGCATTATAGAAGGCCGGCTGCGTTACAATCTCCTAGGGAGAGCCGTAACAATTGTTTTGTCAGTATCATAATGATACTGGCCATACCATCGAGGATTGTATTGCTTTGAAGCAAAAAGTCCAGAATTTAATTGAAAGAGGAAATTTGGGAGCATATGTTAAAAGAAGAGGAGGCAATAGTCCTGATAACACTCACCGGGTTGGCCCAAACAATGCAGACGCATTGGCTCCGGAAGGGGCCATGATGATAGTCGAGAGATTCGATGTAGAGTCAGAGTACTTGGACCCTGATCCGACTCGGAATAAAGTGGGAGTTATCGCAGAAAATTGCAAGTCGGTGTCCGGACTTATCAACTTTTTTTAGTCACTCATAATTTTTGGAGGAGACACCATGACAGCACCTACTGCTTCTTCAAGAAAGAGTCATGTTCATACCTTAGCTACCCAACTGGAGGGAGGTATGACTTCCTATCAGTCAAAAATTCCATTTCCCTTCATTGTTTTCGATGAGGATGACTTGAGGGATATAGCTGGTCCTCATGAAGATGTTGTTGTCATAGGAGCATTCATTGGGGGCAATGACATAAGACAGATTCTGGTGGACACCGGAAGTTCTGCCAATATTCTCTTTTTAACTTCCTATAAAAAGATGAAAAATCCAACAGTAATTCAGCGTTCGAATAGGTCAATTGTGGGTTTCACTGGAAGCTCAGCAGATGTGATCGGGGAGTTCGAGGAGGAAGTTTTGTTGAGCAAAGTCCCTTTTAAGAAAATGGTTAGAATACTGTTCGTTGTGGTGGATTGTCCCACTTGTTATAATGCTATTCTGGGGAGGTCTTGGCTCTCTAGGATGCATGCGGTGGCCTCAACAGTCCATCAATGTTTGAAATATGTTGTGCAAGGGTAAGTGGGAGTTGTTCGGAGCAGCCAAAAGGTAGCCAGAGAGTGTTATGCAACAGCACTGGACCCCCGGACGTTGGGCGCAGTTCGAATTAATGAAGAATAGCAGTTTGAGGGGCTTTCGAGGGGAGAGGGTGAAATTAATGACCCTAGAGAGACCCTTGGAGTTTTAATAGCGATTGAAGAAGTTGAAACACATTCTTTGGCTGAGGGAAAAAAATGTCAAGATAGGATTCAAGATGACATCAGAGTTAAATGGTAAGATGTTAAAATTCTTGAAAGACCATCATCATGTTTTTGCTTGGTGCAATGCTGACGTTACTGGGGTACCAGCAGATATTATATCACATCAACTGTCCATCCGAAGGGACATAGCACCTGTGGAAAAGGTTGATGTCATAGTTCAAGAGGTTGACCGGCTTACTAAAATGGGGCACATAAAGGAGTCTCAGTCCCCTTTATGGACAGCCAATCCGGTATTGGTGAAAAATAAAAATGGCAAGTGGTGTATGTGTATCGATTTCACAGATCTCAACAGGGCTTGTCCGAAGGATTTATACCCAGTTCCCCGGATTGATCAGTTGGTGGATTCCACATCTAGGAACAAGTTGCTATCTTTTATGGATGTCTTCTCCGGGTATAATCAGATTCAAGTGGATCCGAAGGATCGAGAGCATACTACGTTTGTTACCGATAGGGGCCTTCATTGTTATAAGGTAATGCCGTTTGGGTTGAAAATGTTGGGGCTACTTATCAGAGGTTGGTAAATAAGGATTTTGCTGATCAAATTGGAAGAAACATGGAAGTATACATCGACAATATGATGGTGAAAAGTGTGGATAAAGAGCTACACTTGGCAGATCTCCAAGAAACTTTTTCTAACTTGGTAAAAGTAAATTTGAAATTAAACCCAGAAAAGTGTATCTTTGGAGTACAGTCCGGCAAATTCCTAGGGTATGTGATAAGTGAGCAAGGGATACAGCCTGATCCGGACCAGCTTAATGCTTTATTCCAAATGGAGCCTCCTCGAAATATTAAAGAAGTACAACGGTTGATTGGGAGGTTGGCTGCGTTAAATCGATTCATTTCAAGGTCTTCGGACAGATGTGCCCCATTTTTTCAAACTTTAAAAGGTGCAAAGGGATTCTATTGGTCTTCACAGTGCGATGAGGCCTTTAATGAAATAAAAAAACATCTGTCCTCCCCCAAGACTTTATTTAAACCTGTTGACGGAGAGACTCTTTTCATATACTTGGCAGTTTCCAATTGTGCCATAAGTGCCGTATTGGTGAGGGAGGTAGATAATTATCCCTGTCCGGTGTATTACATCAGCAAGAGCTTGATAGATGCAGAAAAATGCTATCTGAAGCTTGAAAAATTAGCATTAGACCTGGTGATTGCTGCAAGGAAGATGAGGCCTTATTTCCAGGCTCATCCTATTATTGTCCGGACGTCTTTTCCCTTAAAAAACGTTCTTCAAAAGGCAGAAGTTTCGAGTAGAATGACTAAGTGGTCAGTGAAATTGGGGGACTTCGATATTGATTTTCCCCTCGGACAGCAATCAAAGCCCAAGATGTGGCTGATTTCTTAGTTGAATTTCATTCAGATATGGATACAAAGCAAACAACTGATATGAAAGACAAAAAAGTCTGGGTCATCCGGACCGATGGTGGATCAAGTACCATGGGATGTGGTGCAGGGGTATGCTTGACCTCTCCGTACGGTGACAGAATGAATCAAGCTATATGTTTTGCTTTCAGGGCTTCTAATAATGAGTCTGAATATGAAGTTGCTATAGCTGGTTTGAAATTGGCTCTTATTTGTGGAGCCAAGAGGGTTAAGTTAATGAGTGATTCTCAGCTGCTTATCCATCATGCACAAGGTCAATCCAAAGGCAAAAAGGAGCAGTTGGTTAAGTACTTATTTCTTCTTAAAGAGGTAGCTCTTAATTTTAAAAGCATCATCTACGAACATATTCCCCGAACAGAAAATGTACTGGCAGACTCCTTGGCAATTATAGCCTATACTGAGTCCTATCCTTGAATTCATATGCTGGAGTGCCCATCCATTCGAATCAGTCTGGGTAAGGAGGAAGAAAGTTTCGATATACAGATAAAACAGCCTCAAGATTGGAGATTTTCTCTCCTTCAATATCTCTCAGATGGCATCTTGCCACCAGATAAATCAATAGCAAGAGAAGTAAAATACAAGGCTCGTGGTTTTGTCATCCTAAGAGATATTCTATATAAAAAATCTTATAGTAGACCCCTCTTACGATGTTTGGGGGTCGACGAATCTCAGATAGTGCTCTCTGAATTACATGATGGTGAGGGGTCAGCTCACTGTGGATTCAGAGCTCTAACAAGGAGAGTTTTGTTAGCTGGGTATTATTAGCCCTTTATAATGCAAGATGCTAAGGAATTGGTGAGGAGGTGTGACCCATGCCAGAGATATAGTAATGAAATTCATATCCCAGCTTTCCTTTTAGAGTCAATTTCTGAGCCCATACATTTTGCTCGATGAGGGTTCGATTTAGTGGGACCTCTACCCATGGCATCCGGAGGGCGCAGGACTATAATCGTTGCTATTGATTATTTTTCGAAGTGGATCGAAGCAACTCCGTTGGCAGGTACAACGTCAAAAGCTGTTATAAAATTCATTTTATCCAACATCTGCTGCAGATTTGGAATTCCACAAAAGATAACAACAGACAATGGACCACAGTTCGACAACAAGGAAATAGAGAGTTTTTGTGCCTCCAGAGGTATACAACATGCTTCTATTCCCCTTTCCACCCACAAGCAAATGGTCAGGTCGAAGTGGCCAACAGGACAATACTGTCCGGTTTAAAGAAGAATCTAGAAGGAGCTGCTGAAAAGTGGCCAAGTTATTTGCAAGAAGTTCTGTAGGCTTACCGGGCTACTCTCGGGGCTGCAATACAAGAGTCTCCTTTTGCCTTAGTCAATGGGATGGATGCCATAGCTCCCATAGAAGCTACTCTCCCTTCATTTCGAGTCCATAATTTCTCCGAACACGCTAACGAGGTGGCTATCAGAGGCCAGCTTGACTTAATTGAGGAAAGAAGAGTTAAGGCTCACCTTAGAGCTGTACATTATCAAGGTTTCATGAGAAGCAGATTCGCTTCTAAAGTTAAGAGAAGGGATTTTCAACCGGGGGATAAGGTATTGAGAAAAGTTTTCCTACATACTAAAGAAAAGCAGTTCGGTAAATTGGCTCCAACTTGGGAAGGACCCTATGCGATCATTGAAAAACTTAAGCCTCTGACATACCGGCTCCAAGATAAAGATGGAAGGATTTTGAATCACCCCTGGAATATTGAGCACCTCCGGTTGTACTTGGAATAGAAACTATGTAAATATTTACTTGTTTAAAAGTTCATGGTGGCCCGGGGAGGTTTTAATGAGGTGTCCGGGCTTTTTTATAAAATTTAATGCCTTCTTAAAATTCGGAGTGTTTTTACTTAATAGTTTCTTGTGAAATTTTTATTTAAATACAAGCCGAATTAAATTAAAGGAGTGATGACTACTTAAACATTTGTCATCGGAGAAATTAAACACTCTCACTTTAGAATGTTTATGAAATAACTAAGGGTTGTTTAAACATTAGCCATCATAATTGAAAAACTATGAAAAAAATGCAAGAGCTGTGCGAAATAAAGATATCCATTGAAATATATGAAGTGCCTTGGCCATCCAAGGACTTTAAATTGTCAAAACAGAAAAATTTATCTGAACAAGGATCAGACACAGTTACAAAAAATACCTTGGCCATCAAAGGACTTTGGTTCGATTAAAACAAAAGTGAAAAGATAATTGATACTCTGAGACTGAGCCTTTGAAGATGGCTCAACCTCACTTGTTTTCTTCTTCTTGAGGTCATCATTTTCCTTATCTGGACTCTCCCCGGTGTTCTCTTCTTCATCGGATGAGTCAACACTGGAGTAATCATGCTTGTCTCTATCAGCCATCATGTGAAAGGGAAGGTCTTCATACTCTACATAGGTCCATAAATCTCCCAGATTCCTCTTTGGAAATTTTTCATGAAAGAGCAGGACCATGTCCGACTTCACTTTGGCATACATTTCTTCCCGAGTGTCTATCACTTGGTTGGTATAAGCATGAATCCTAGCTTGGATTTTTGCTTCTTGCTCCCTTAGCAAATCGGTTTTTTATTGTGCAGCCTTGGATACCGAATCCTTGAGCGAGATCTTGTCATTGGTCAAAGTATGAATAACCATGTCTTTAGCCTTCACCTCCTCTTTCGAAGAGGAGAGATCTTTCTCAAACTCAGATTGCTTTGTTCGGAGTTCTTTGATAGTATCTTCTAAAGAAGCTACCTTTGTGGCCCAACCCTCCTGGTTCTTCTTTAACTCCTCATTCTCCCTCTTCAAAACATCAGCATTTTGGTTCGCAATGAGGAGGTCACCGGACAATTTCTCTTTGTCAGAATTAAGGGCAGTAATAATAGCTGACTGACCTCGTACTTGCTTCTCCAAACTAAGCACGGGCTGAATATTACTCAATATAGAGTGAGTTATAACATCCCTTTCACTTGAAATAGAGAAATACTTACTATTGAAGGTAACGATGTTCGAAGTGCTCGGAGGGAGGTAAGGTCCAGCAAAATCATCCTTAGGGAGGTTTTCGAAATAAAGACCAATTTCTTCAAAACCACTAATATCAACACCATCAATGCTGATATCCCCTCCTGTACCCCCTCCGGTTTGGAAGTCACTAGGGATGCCTTCTGCTTGAGTTGGGTATGTAAGGTCAACAGGAGGAAGGGGCTCCAGAGGCCGGAGAGAAATCTCATCACCCTTGGAGGTCTTTTTCTTCTTGGCCTCCCTGTCCTTGATCTCTGCTCCCCGTTTCCTATCTCTCTTAGGAACCCTTGGAGGTTTTGGAGATCCTGCCCCTTCCCTAGTACTTTCATGCTCCACTACTTCTAGAAGAGCAGCATCAATCTGTCATTGAACTGGCCCCTATTGGTTTGTTGGAGCAGTTTCCTCCACTTCGGTGGGATTGGCTTCAACCGTACTCTGCTTGCCCTTACCTTTCTTGCCCTTCATCTTACTTGGGGCTTTGGCTCTACCAGGCAGATATAATGCCCTATCTGACGCGTGTGTTCTTTGTCACCAGTCTTTGTGAGAACCAGACAGGGGCAATTCGGATATCATCCATCTAACCGGACAGGGACGATTCAGACGACCTCCACTCACTAAAATGTCCGAACAGAACTAAAGTATTAAAAACATAATCACTTCATGACTAAGCTAATTACTTGTTTACTTAAAAGCTAGTGGGTCTTTAAACTCGACCGGAATCCATAAGACACAACCCGAAATCCCATATGTCCCAAAAGATAAAGGGTATAAATACCCAACCACCTACGTTAAATGAGGGTAATGAAAATTAAATACAACCAGGCAGCTCAATTCTCCCTCTACACTCTATCCAGACATTAAATACCACAAAACTCTGGACAAAATTACCCTCAAACGAAAATAAACCTCACCAATAAGCACAGTTATTCCAGTGGTTGGGATGACACCGCTGATGAAGATGAAAAGACCGGAGAGAGTCCAGATGAGGAACCTACCGATCCCAAGAAAAAGCCAAGTGAAGCTGGGATATCTAAGAACTAAAGTCCTCAAAATGCCAAATATCTTTTAATTTTGTGTTTGAACTAAAGTCCTTGGATGGCCAAGGCATTTTTGTATTCGTGTCTGGCACTTTACCGGACAAACCTTCTCTCTTAAAAACTTCAAAGCCCTTGGATGGCCAAGGAATTTTATATATTTAATATCACTCCCTGGTATCTACCGGGCAATTTTATCTTACATATTATTTAATTTTGATGGTTTGAGTTCAAATGGCCTTTGGTTATTTCATAAGTGTTTTAAAGTGGGAGTGTTCAAATTCTCCGATGACACATGTTTAAATAGTCATCACCTCACCGAATTGATTTAAATCAAACTGCTAGTCAAACAACTTCGAATTTTTTAAGAAGGCATCGAATTTTATTTAAAAACCCGGACACCTCATTAAAACCTCCCCGCGCCACCAGGGTAGGAAAGAGTATGCCCCAAATATTTACATGGACTTTAAACAAGTAAATATTTACATAGTCTATTCTAAATACAACCGAAGGTGTTCGATGTTCTAGGGGTGATTCAAAATCCTTCCATCTTTATCTTTGAGCCTGTACGTCCCAGGCTTAAGCTTTTCACTGACCAGATAGGGTCCTTCCCATGTTGGAGCTAGTTTGCCGAACTGCTTCTCTTTGGTATGCAGGAAGACTTTTCTTAGTACCTTATCACATAGTTGAAAATCCCTCCTTTTGATTTTAGAGGCAAAACTGCTTCTCATCAAACCTTGATAGTGTGTGGCTCTGAGGTGAGCCTTAACTCTTGTTTCCTCCATCAAATCAAGCTGATTTCTTATGGCCACTTCGTTAGCTTGTTCAGAAAAATTATGGACTCGAAATGAAGGGAGAGTGGCCTCTATGGGAGCTATAACATCCATCCATATACTAAAGCAAAAGGAGACTCTTGTGTTGCAGCCCCAAGAGTGGTCCGGTAGGCCCATAACACTTCTTGTAGATAACTTGGCCATTTTCCAGCAGCTCCCTCTAGATTCTTTTTAAGACCGGACAATATAGTCCTGTTAGCCACCTCAACTTGACCATTTTCCTGTGGATGGAAAGGAGAGGAAAAACAATGTTGAATGCCTCTAGTAGCACAAAACTTCTCCATCTCATTGTTATCGAATTGTGGTCCATTGTCGGTAATTATCTTTTGCGGAACCCCAAATCTACAACAAATGTTAGACAGGATGAATTTTATAACAACTTTTGAAGTTGTTCCTGCCAATGGGGCTGCTTTGATCCACTTTGAGAAGTAACCAATAGCAACAATTATAGTTCTGCACCCTCCGGACGCCATGGGTATAGGTCCCACTAAATCGAGCCCCCAACGAGCAAAAGGTATTGGCTTAGAAATTGACTCTAAAGGGACTGCTGGAACATGGATTTCATTACCGTATCTTTGGCAAGGATCACACTTCTTCACCAATTCCTTGGCATCTTGCATTATGGAGGGCCAGTAGTACCCAGCCAACAAAACTCTTCTAGTTAGAGCCCTGAATCCACAGTGTGCTGATCCCTCGTCATCGTGTAATTCGGAGAGCACTATTTGGGATTCTTCGATCCCCACACATCGTAAGAGAGGTTTACTGAAAGATTTTTTTATAAAGAATGTCTCTTAAGATGACAAAACCACGAGCCTTGAATTTCACCTTCCTTGCTACTGCTTTTTCCGGAGGCAAGATGTCATCTGAGAGATATTGAAGAAGAGGAAATCTCAAATCTTGGGGTTATCTTACTTGTATATTCAAGCTCTCTTCTTCCTTATCCGGATTAACTTGAATGGATGGGCACTCTAACACATGAATCCAAGGGTAAGACTTAGTATAGGCTATGGTTGCCAAAGAGTCTGCTAGCGTATTTTATGTTTGGGGTATGTGCTCATAGGTGATGCTTTTGAAATTAAGTGCCACTTCTTTTAGAACAAACAAGTATCTAACCAGTTGTTCCTTCTTGGCTTCAGATTGACCTTGTGCATGATGGATAAGGAGCTGAGATTTTCTCATTAACCTGACCCTTTTGGCTCCACAAATAAGAGGTAATTTCAAGCCAGCTATAGCAGCTTCATATTCAGACTCATTATTGGAATCCCTGAAAGAAAAACATATATCTTGGTACATCTTGTTGCCATAAGAGAGGTTAAACATATCTCAGCACCACAACCCATGGTACTGGATCCACCATCAGTACGGACAACCCATACTTTTTATCTTTTTCACCGGTTGCTTGCTTAGTGCCTCTGTCTGAATGGAATTCACTCAAGAAATCAGCCACAGTTTGAGCTTTGACTGTCGTTCGAGGGGCGAAGTCAATATCATAGTCTCCCAGCTCTACTGACTACTTGGTCATTCTGCTTGAAATGTCTGCTTTTTGAAGAACATTATTCAAGGGAAAAGATGTTCGGACGATGATCGAATGAGACTGAAAGTATGGCCTCATTTTCCTAGCAGCAATAACTAAGGCCAGTGCTAATTTTTCAAGTTTCAAATATCTTTTTTCTGCATCAATCAAGCTCTTGCTGATATAGTATACTGGTCGAGGATAATTATCCACCTCCCTTACTAGTATTGCACTCAAAGCACACTCAGAAACTGCCAGGTATATGTAAAGTGTCTCTCCATCAACAGGTTTAAACAAAGTTTTAGGAGAGGATAAGTGCTTCTTAATTTCATCAAATGTCTGGTCACACTGGGCAGACCAGTTAAACTCTTTCACACCTTTCAAAGTTTGAAAAAACGGGGCACACCTATCCGAATACCTTAAGATAAAACGGTTTACAGCAGCCAACCTCCCTGTCAATCTTTGTACTTCTTTAATATTCTGAGGAGGCTCCATTTGTAGCAAAGCATTAAGCTGGTCTGGATCAGGCTGTACCCCTTTCTCACTTATTACATACCCCAAGAATTTCCCGGACTGTACTCCGAAAACACACTTCTCTCGGTTCAATTTTAAATTTAATTTCATTAGATTGGAAAAAGTTTCTTGGAGATCTGCCAAGTGTAGCTCTTCGTCCACACTCTTTACCATCATGTCGTCGATATAAACTTCCATATTTCTTCCAATCTGATTAGAAAAAGCCTTGTTTACTAACCTCTGATAAGTAGCCCCAGTATTCTTTAATCCAAACGGCATCACCTTGTAACAATGGAGGCCCATATCAGTAACAAACGTAGTATGTTCTTGATCTTTTGGATCTACTTGAATCTGATTGTACCCGAAGAAGGCATCCATAAAGGACAGCAGCTTGTTCCCGGATGTGGATTCCACCAACTGATCAATTCGGGGAACTGGATATAGATCATCGGGAAAGCTCTATTTAGATCTGTAAAATCGATGCACATACGCCACTTTCCAATATTCTTCTTTACCAACACCGGATTGGCTGTCCATAAAGGGTATTGAGATTCCTTTATGTGCCCCATTTTAGTAAGTCGGTCAACTTCTTGAACTATGACATCAGCTTTCTCTTTGGAAAAAGCTCTCCTCTTTTGTACAACATGTGTTATATCCCTCCGGACGGACAACTGGTGTGATATAATGTCTGCTGGTACTCTAGTTACATCAGCATTGCACCAAGCGAAAACATGATGATGGTCTTTCAAAAAATCTAACATTTCTCCCTTTAATTCTAATGTCATGTTGGACCCAATCTTGACACTTTTTCCTTCAACCAGAGAGTGAGTTTCAACTTCTTCAATAGGTATTAAAACGCCAGAGGTCTCTCTGGGGTCATAAATTTCACCTTCTCCCCCAGAGGTCCCCTCAAATTGCTAATCCTCACTGATCCAAACTGCCCCTAAATTTCGAGGGGCCAGTGCTGTTGCATAACACTCCATTACCACCTTCTAACTGCTCCGGACAACTCCCACTTGTCCTTGTACATCGTATTTCAAACATTGGTGGACTATTGACACCACAACATGCATTCTAGAAAGCCAAGACCTCCCCAAAATGGCATTGTAACAAGTGGAACAATCCACCAAGATAAAGAGTATCCTGACCATCTTCTTAAAGGGGCATTTTCCTAACAAAACCTCTTCCTCAAACTCCCCGATCACATTAGTTGAGCTTCCATTGAAACCCACAATTGACCTGTTCGAACGCTGAATTACTGTTGGGTTCTTCATTTGTTTGTAGGAAGTTAAAAAGAGAATATTGACTGAACTACCGGTGTCCACCAAAATTCGCCTTATGTCATTGCCCCCAATGGATGCTCCTATTACGACAGTATCTTCATGGGGACCAACTATGTCCCTCAAGTCATCCTCATAAAAAACAATGAAGGGAAATGGGATTTGTGATTGGTAGGAAGTCATGCCACCTTCCAGCTGGGTAGCTGGAGTATGAACATGCCTCTTTCTCGAAGAAGCAGTTGGTGCAGTCATGGTGTCTTCCCCAAATATTGTAAGTGACTCAAAAAAACTGATGAGGCCGGACACCGTCTTGCAGTGCTCTGTGATAACACCTACCTTGTTTCGAGTTGGATCAGGATCCAAATATTATGACTCTACATCAAACCTCTCAATTATCACCATAGCCCCATCGGGAGCCGATGTCCCTGCGTTGTTCGGGCCAGTCCAATGAGCATTATCAGGCTTATTTCCACCTCTTCTTTTAACATATGCCCCCAACTTCCCTCTCTCAATCAAATTCTATACTTCTTGTTTCAACGCGATGCAATCTTCAGTGGTATGGCCAGTATCACGATGATACCGACAAAAACTGTTATTTCGACTTTCCCTTGGTGATTGTAATGCAGCCGGTTTCCTGAAATGTACATCATCTTTCGTTTTATCATAAATGGTAGCTACATTTTCTTTTAGTTCAACAAACCACTCCGGTTGAACCCAAGGTCCTCGCTTATTTCTAGATTGTTGGCTTTGAGTTGGGGCAGCTGGGTGGGATTGAGTTTTGGCCCTGTTTTGACCCTGTCTGGCTTCCTTTGCCTTGTACCCGGACTGATTCTGGTTTTGACTTGGTGCAGCTGGAGCAGACCTCACCTGCCGGTGCACCCTGGTTTTCTTTGTTTCATCCACATTAATCTGTTTGTCGACCTCATTCAGTAAACCTCCTCACGTCATGGCCTTTTCCCTGGTTACTGAATCAGCCAGATTGCTAGGGTTCAAACCCTGCCTTAGAGAAGCTATTGCTACTTGTTCAAAGCAATAAGCTAATCCATTTTTGGTGTTCACAAAGTGACTTATTTACTCTTTCAAAGATTCATTTGGTTCTTGGGTACAATGGATTATAGTGTCTCCATTGCCCTTCACTTCTTTGCTTCCCACGAATTGCCTCCGAAAGGCCACCCAAAAAGTGTCGAAATTTCTAATGCAACCCTGTGGCAAACTATTGTACCACTTCAGAGCATTCCCCGTAAAAGACTGGGAAAATGCTCGACAGAGTAGCTTATCATCATCGTCAAAGTTCATCATAATTTTTTTGAATTGCTCCAGATGGTTATCTGGATCTTTACTACCATCATACTTCTCCATCTTTGTGCTGTCAAACCTCTTAGGAAGGTTTCCGGACAGTATTTTGGAAGACAATGGAGATTGTCTCCAATTCCGGCCACGACTAAAGACAGTATCTTCGTTTGGAGTCGCAAAGATACCTGGTTCATCATGAAAGGAAAAAAGATATATTAACAAGCGGTCTACGTGTCTCCGGCCATGACTGTGACTATGAGACGACCCTTTACCCAGATGCTTTTTTAACCTTCCATGCCTGTCCCTTTTTCTTGAGTATTTTTTAACCAGCTTATGTTTCTTCTTAGAACGGCCTTCGTCACTGCTCGATGACAGGGATTCCTCGACTCCATCTTCATTCGAGGAGCTGTTGGAAGATTTTGAGTCTGAATCTGAGCTCTCCGCCGGTTTAGATCCGTGAGACTTCTTTGAGCTAGCATGAGTCTTTTTAGTGCTCACATGGGTTTTTGACGGCTCATGCTCTCTTAGATTGTCAGTATGGTGAACTGCTGATACTTTTGACTTCTCTTTCACACCCAATTCTGCCCTTTTTGCAGCCCTCAAGGCTTTTATCTCAACTTTCAGTCTATCTCGCTCCTCGATAGTATATTCATCATTTTCTCCCACCACTTCTGCCAAAGCTGGTGGTATTTCCTGCTCGTCTGGATTCATCCGAATTGATCTTTCTTGATGGTTTTGAATGTTTGATTCAGGCACCTTACTCTCCCATTGTGGTCGCCAATTTGGTGTGGATAATTTTAGTCTGAGGGTAATTTCGTCAGGAGTTTTGTAACGTTTCAAGGGTATTTAGTGTTTGGGTAGTTTGTAGTGAGAGATTTGAGCTGCCTGGTTGTATTAAATGTTCATTACCTTCATTTAATGAAAGTGGTTGGGTACTTATACCCTTAATTATGGGCCTCATGGGTTTTCGGGTCAAACTTATGAAACTGGGTCGAATTCAAAGACCCATTACTTTATTAAGCAGGTTGGTAATTAGCTTAGTCATAAAGTGTTTAGTTTTTAATACATTAGTCATGTTCGGATGGTTTAGTGGGTGGTTTTTGTCCGAAATGCCCCTGTCCGGTTTCTACAATGAGTGGTGAGAAAATCTGGACTCATCAGGCGTACATGCTCCAACGTAAGTGGCTCCTTAGAGCAGCGCCAGAGGTTGCTTATTATGAGGTTGGTGTTCTTAAAGCATCGATGGAATGCCCAACCCCAATTCTTCCGGGCGAAGTCCTTCAGAATTTGGAAGGTTATTTTGGCATCCTCGAAATAATTCTTCTTCAACCCTTGGATATACTCCTTGGAAACTGAACAAATGATCGGTTATGATAAAAAAAATTAATAAAATTACCATCAGGAACCCACGTCCGTAGCAATCACCTCATGTTCTCTTTGGTATATGGATGACCGTTCTCCCAGCAGCCACTAATGAAGACAAACCGGTACTTCCATGACTTGTCACCCTCGAGAAAGTTGTTCACAATCTTCCAAGTGTTTGATAAAGAGGAATAGAAGAAATGTATTTTGGGCGATTTTGAAAGCCCGGACATAGCAATGTATTCCTTCATCGGCATAATGCGACCCGACAATCGAGAGGCCATGATACAAGACATCAGCGTGTACCACGCATTGGGAGTTAGCTACGAGGGGAAGATACCGAGGAACCGAGCGATCTCGAGATCCAGAGGAAACCTGAGACCCTAGTTAAAGAGATCTGAAAAAACGACGATCTCCCGAGATTGCATATGCAGAGGTGTTTCCCCAGGAACGCGAAACCGTACTTTGACACACTTCGAGATTCCCCACCGGATTAGAAGCTCCGACTGTTCCGCAACAGAGAAGTACATATACTTGCACTAAAAAAGGGCAATGACATTTTCCCGACACAAAGATCGATGGTAAGTGGTTGTTATCACAACCTCCATCTCCGGAGGAAGAGGCTCTTCAGAAGGAGCGGCGACACCACCGCTTACAGCAACGACAAATTTCCCCGCTTCGTCCTTCCTTATGGGACTATTCCTCGAGCCAACTAAGTTGGTCGCCTCTGGCTCATTGATAGCGTTAGTTTGTACAGCCTCGGTACAATTAGGATCGGCTTCCTCTAAAATCTGGGAACCGGCCGCTTTCGGGTCAACCGGTTGGGAATAAGGTTTTACAAAACTGGAACTACTACCGGTGCGGACATGTTTTGATCCGCTTTCTTACAACTTGCGCACATGTTCCATTTTCAGCGTCTGACGCTCAAAATCCCTTCGAGCAATGCCCAAAGGAGTAACAGCGGTATTGATGCCCGTACGAAACCCGACGATGGTAGGGGTTAATTGCACCAATTTGGGTGAGATGCCTTCTACCGATGAAGAAAAGGCGCTAGAGTCTCCTATTGTAAGGAATCTAGGTTTATTGTGGCGTTCGGGAAGAAGAGGAGAGGGTAAGTTTCCACGTGCGTTTACAGACGAGAGCGTCGCGTGATCGGGTGGGTTGACAGGGGAATTCTGGGAAGAACTGCTAGAAGGGATGACGATCACTTTGGGGATTGGAGCAACACTGGCTCTGGCACAATAAACGATTCTGTAGGCACGGGAGTTGGCAGGACATGATCGTGGGGAAGAGGCACGGGTGTGAAGGATTTTTATCAGAACCCCAAATCAGTCCAGCGGCTCGATATTCGTCGGCTCGGTCACTAATGCTAGCCCAATCAATAAATCCAAACATGGGCTCAGGTTTCTTTTTTGGTTTTTCGTTGTGCTTCGGGTTTTTCTTTTTCATAAATACTTGCTTCTCTCTCTAGAATGGTTAAGGGGGACTCTTTCTTTTGCTAGGATTTCTCTGAGGGAGCGAGTTGTGATAAGGGAAGAAGTAATTATAGGCAACGTTATGCCCTAACTGTTTCACGCATGGGGAAGTCCAAATGAAAAAGAACCGCTGGAAGTTGAAGAGTCTCCTAGGGAGATGTGCAGATGGGCACGCTTCGAATAAAGGAACGACACGTGTAAGCCAAAAACAACTAGGCACGAAATAGGTAATCATCAGGCTAGTTCCATAGGCATGCATCGGTGCCAGAACTCGAGTGTTTTTCAAATGAGCTCCACGTGTCCACTAACGCGAAGAACTGAAGCAGACAACTCTCCAAGAAGGCCTAACGACCCGGTTGAGCCCATGACCAGTTTATCAGCTATATTTTTAATAAGCCCATCACCGTAGATAGGGCAATGAGGGACAAGATTGATCACCTCCCGAGGCATTAAGAGACGTGAAGCGGGTCGGTTCCGCTGTGGCAAGTGGGTCGAGCGTTGGGCAATATAACCCTTCTCGAAGCTTTAGGAGACGTGATCCCGAGGCACTTGGCCAAAACGCCCGCAAATTTTTGAGCCCGAGGTAATTTTTGACAGTGGCTGTTTCCTCGATTTACTCATGAGTCTTCATTCCCGATGCTCTTGAAGACTGGGGGGCTACTGATAAAAAAATAATTCATTGAGTCAAGCAGGAAAAATGTTAATTGTAAAAGGGGCAAATAAAATAAACCCATTAGTGTATTTATTATTTATTAGAGAGCAGTATGTAAAGGAAGTAAAATGTAAAGGACTAGCAATTAAATATACAATGACTACTTGGAACATAAATGGGGACCACTTCCCCACTATATAAGAGATCCCCTTTATTTATGGGTAGGTGGACATTCTTTAATACTTTCTCTTTCTACTTTCTCTCTCTACATCCTTAGCATTAGTCACATCAAGCACTACATCCAAGATTCCCCCTTTCTTGTCATTATTTTACTCATCAATTATTAGATGTGCTTTATGAAAATTCAGAGTGCTTGGTGGTGATGATAAAGTCTAATCGTAAGGTATTTTAGGTAAGTGGTTAAACCAAGTTTAAATTTGTAATGGAGAGAAGAGAAATAATAGAGGTGCTAGTATTAAATTTTGTAGAGAGAGAAGAATCAACCCATTTAATGATGTATTTTGGTCAATTTATAGAAACGTTTAGGTCCATAGACCCACCGGGTCGGGTCGTAAGTGTGGTTGAGCCTTATGAACCATCAGTCCCAATGACATTTGAAGCTGGCATGTTGCTTAGCAAATGAGCACTCAGCTTATATGGCATAATTTTATTATAGGTCTAAATTATCATCTAAAGAAATTTCAACCCCCATTATCAACAAAATTCGACCCTATCATACAACCCCTTAGTAATCTCAAACTCTTCGGAGGACTAATGAATATCTCCTCGAATTAAGTCAGTGTTAACGTTTTTGAATGACTGTCATTTTATTTTTTCCTTAAGTAATAAATAAATTCAAACTTGTTTCAAAGTCGAAAAGTTACCATTTTTATCAGCCTTATTTTTGGACACGTGTCAATTATTCATTACATCTCAAATTCATTATGCCCTAGGTAAAGTGCACCGATTAATTATTGATGTTTTGACTCTTTTAGTGACGTTTCTTCTTCCCTAGAGACTTTATTAATGATTCTGCCTCTACCTAATTGGTAGAGTACTTAAAAGCCTCTTAATACCTTATTAGTAAGATTCTTGAGTACTCATAATCGCCTCTATATAAGCTAATTTCTTATTTTTCTGTTTTGTACATTTTTAGAAAGAGATAAAATATTTCATAAAAAATACACAACAAAAAACTTATATGTTTATATATTTACTACTAGAACCACTCTAATAAAAGTCGGTTGGTTGAGCCTATCTGAATTAGAAGAAGAGAAAGGAAATGCCAGACAAGCTGCGGGACTATCTATTTTCTCACCTCCAGTTGTCATTACTCAAGTCATTGACTACGACGGTGCTTACCATTATAATCGTACTATACCCTCAGAAACTTCAATAACTGCTCAATCATCTACTATACCCAACCGTTCCCCATCACCAACATAATATCATAGAGTCATTAGTCATCAGATCCTTTGAAATTTAGAGCTATATGGTCGGATTCGGAGAACGTCTCCCCACTTAAGGTAACTAGGCAGTCAAAAGGTAAAACTAAAGCTGTTATGGAACCACTAGTTCTGACTGATTCTCCCCATGAGCCAAACCCAACTAAGACTCAATCTAGTACAATAGGTGATGCTAACACCCAACCTATCAATCCTTCAGGATCAGAATCAAAGATAATTAAGGAAATTATGGAAGACCTTAGCAAATATTTTTCCCTCGAGACGTATGGTTAAACAGGGGAAACCTCAAAATATTTTATCGAGAAGGTTCTGATAGGGAAGATGATTCATGGCAAATGTGAAGTCATAGAGGAAGAATCTGAAGATTTTTTGATTTCGTTGGTTGGACGCGTTGAACGTAACTTAAAGAAAGTAAGTGTAAAATATCTTATAGCACCAAATTATATATCTTACGTTTACTTTCACAACAAAGAACTGGAGTTTGTTCGTACTAAGTGGGGAAACTCGAATGACTTATTGCTCCAACAAACTTGTAGTTTACACCGATGTGCTAAACTGGGGTCTTCAGTTTCTCATTGATCCTTAAATTGTTAGGTATTTTCATTTAGTTTGGTTATGTCCGAGCCATGCCAGTCTGAATTCCTAGTTCATTTTAATTCCTTTTATAATAACAGCTCGCCTTTCTAAAATTCCAATGCCTATAGACCAAATGGTGGCTATTTCTGGGTTGTGTCGCAATCCTAAAATTATCTTCTACTACTTTAATGTTGGGAATGATTATAAAGTAGTAGACGACCTGCTAGAAGTGGACATAATATGGAAAACTGGGTTTCTTTTTATTGGTGGGCCATTGGAAAATGGAAAAAATATTTTTTCCTTAAGGGGAAATCTGAGCCTGCTCACCAGATTTTGGAATACCATAGGTAGTTACCTTTAAATATATTTTGTTTATTTGATTGAAAACTCGATTTCTAAAATTATCTCCCTTTCCTTTGCAGTTATCCTAAACTGATTTTTACACCATCTAAAGGATGCTCAAGTCACTTTAAAAAAAACACATGACTCGGCAGAGAAAAAATGTGATAATACCTTTCATGAATGCTTCACCCCCGCCAATTTGACTTGTAGCCACTTGTGAGGACCAATCCCAAAAGAGAACTATCTTTTAAGGAATTTACCACTCGTTTTTCATCTACCACCCTTTTGTTAATGATCGAATATGCCAATAGGAAGCTATACCTTTCTACTAGAAAAAGACCCCTTAGTCATCGACCCAAGAATGATAGAAAAAAGAAAAAGAATGAAAAAACTTCACAAGGTGTCATCGAAGAGGCTACCGAAGAACCAAACCTTGAAATCGATGCATCAATTGATCTTTCTTGGCTTCAGATTGTCCGTGTGCCTGATGCATGAATAATTGTTAGTCACTCAACAATCAGACTCTTTTAGCACCATATATATGAGCTAGCCTTAGATCTGTTATGATTGCTTCGTATCGTGCTTCATTGTTAGACGCCTTAAAACCAAAACGTGTGAATATCCACCATAGAATATTGACCATCGGTTCAAACTACCCATTCTTTACAGGTTTGTCTTCTCGAAGTTCTTCACGAGGCCTTTCTAAGTATAATTTAACTAAGAAATCAACCATAAATTGAGCTTTAATTGCAGTTCGAGAAGCAAAATAAATATTAGAGTCAATCTATACATACCCAAAACTGGTTTAAGTTTACCCATTTTTTAGTTTACCCACATTTGATATAAGTTTACTTAAGAATAGACAAAAATACCCTTTTGAGGTATGTAAGTTTTTTCTTTTTTACTAAATCCCTCCACCTCATTTCTCTATAGCACTCCATATTCACTATTATTTCTCTCTAACATATATCTTATTAGTTGTTTTGGAAGTACACAAGACCTCCACTTATGGTGCATGCTAAGTTTTTTAAAATTCTTGATATTTTTTTACAATTGAGTTTTTCAATTTATTTTTTTTAAAACTAACGTTCCATAATTTATTAATTTTTTTCAAAACATTTGTTGTTTTAGTTTTTATATATTTAATGATTATAATAACTTTAATTTAGGGGTTAATTGTTTATATAATTTTTGTGACTAACCTAATTTTTTTTGTTTATTTTAGGTATTTGATCAAGCAGTCCCCTCCGCATTCGAAGATCGTTTTTCATTTAAAAAAAATATTTATGTATATAATTTATAATTATAATTTAATTATTTATTAATATTTTAAAAATTAATTAATGTGATTTTTTAAAAGTTGAATATTAACTTAATTATTTAATACATTAAAAATAAATAAAATACACTCAATAAATAATGGGATGATTTAAAAACAATTAAACACTAATTAATAAAATCTCATAATTTTTTTATAAATATATATAGTAACGTACCAAATTTTATATATATATATATATTTAAAATTTAATAAATAAAATCTTATATAAATTTAATAAAGAGTAAAGTACCATTTAAGACCCAATACCTAAACTATTATCCACTTAAGAACCTTATTTTCATGTTTTTCCGAGAAAGACCCGTTTTACTCAAATATTTACTATTTAAGACCCACTAATACCAATTATACCCCCACTTTTTCTCTTTTTTCATTCTTATCGGTTAAATTCTTCTTCCTTTCTCTCTTTAAGGAAAACAATAACAATAACAATCTTTCAAACTGTAAGAACATTTAAAGGAAGAACAGAACAAGATAAAGCATGTGAAAATAAAACTGTACCTAGAAAACTCGGAAAATCACTAAATCTTGTTTCATCTCCCGAAAGACAAGCCTGACCATATAACCCAAATTATGTGGTTCTGATACACCAGTAGTTGAGCAATAAGCAATGCGCGCTTCATGGAGTTTTGCCTGTTATATTAGTATCCAAGTTTTTAGACTATAAATGCATAATATTCCATGTCAGCACTTTGCTTAACAATTATGTTTTACAAATTAGATTTGAGAAATACTTAAATAGATGAAAAATATTTTAAAAAAAATATCAAAACATATCATGGGTGGTACTAGTTTTGTTCGTCTTAAAAAAATAAAACCAACGGTATTTTCAGATTTTTTATCCGAGTTACGGTTTAAAAGATACAAACTTTCTAAAAATTTAAATTTAAAAGATAAATGAAGAAGATGCGGAACATATATGTGAAACCTTCTTTATTTTGATAGATATGAAACTTTCTTTATTTTGCTAGATGAGAAACCTCTTTTGTTTTGATAGATGCGAAACCATCTTTATTTTGATAGACGCGAAACCAGTCACTAGATGCGAAAACATATAACTCAGAAATGTGTGTAAAATATATATATATATTTTTTAAATTCAAAACATATTATGAGTGGTACTAGTTTTGTTCGTCTTATAAAAACAAAACCAATAGTATTTTCGGATTCTTTTTCCGAATTATAGTTTAAAAGATAAGGACCTTTAAAAATTAAAATTAAAAAAGAAAAAAAAAAGAGGAGTTGGTTACTGTAATTTATATAGAAGAGTATTTAGGGTATAAAGTCTCTTAAAAAATTTAAGCCTTTATGCGTAATAGGTTTGTTGGATATGTCTTTAATGGTAAGTCTCCCTTTAATAAATATATATAGTAAGATACAAATTTTGTATATATATAATATCTAAAATATAATTATATTTAAACTTTAATTAATAAAATCTCATATAAATTTAATATATATATATATATATATTAACTTACGAGTTTTGTGTATATATAGTATTTAAAATATAATTATATGTAAACTTTAATTAGTAAAATATGATTAAAATTAAATAAATATATAGTAACGTACCAAATGTTGTGTATATATACAATATCTAAAATATAATTATATTTATATATATTGGTATATATATCACTATTTAATTAATAAAACAACAATCAAAGTATATATTTTTTTTAAAAAATAATTTTAATTTTTAAAATCGAACTAAATAAGAAGATTTTTTTTACTTAAACACGTTAAAATAGGAGTTTGGAATATTAAAAATATTTTTTTTGCATGAACCACCGGTTCAAGGGCTCTGAACCGGTGGTGCGTGACCACTAGTACCACCGGTGAACAGGCCAAGAACCGATGGTATTGCGCCTCCGCACCATCGGTTCTGGCCCTCTGAACGATAGTGCGAAGGCGCACCAGAACGGAAAAAAAAAATAAAAAAAAAAACATTTTTTTTACCTTAGTTCGGGTTGTTCGGGTTGGTTCAAGTTTGATTTTGTGTTTTTATTAGAAAAAATTTACATTTTTTTGAAGAGAGTTTGAATGTTCTTGAGGCAACTTTGAATGTTCAAGAACACTTTGAATAACTTCACAAAATTGTAGTAATATGGGGTTTGATATACTAAATCAAAGTGTTTTGGGGTAAAGATAGTAAAATATGTTATTTTCTGATTCGGGTATATTTTGGAAAAGTGGACGCACTTATCTGATGACCTTGAAACAAACCTAGTTAAAGCTACTAACTTCTCGATCAATATTTGAGCTTCTTTGGTATTCCAAGGTGGATTCATGGTTAACAAAGCATTCAATTGGTCAGGGACATCCAGAATTCCCTTATCACTAATGATATAGCCCAGAAATGTACTGCGTCGAACCTAAAATGTATATTTCTCATGATTAAATTTCAAATTAATATCTTTTAAATTATAAAATGTCCCTTGGAGATCAAGTATATGATTCTCCTCTTTTGGACTCTTCACCGTAATGTCGCCAATGTGTATACTTCAACATTTCTTCTGATCTGACTAGGAAAAGATTTGTTGACCAATCGTTGGTAAGTTTCCCCATCATTTTTCAATCTAAAATGCATTACCTTATAACAATGAAGCGCCATATTCATGATGAATGTGGTGTGATCTCAGTCGTTCAGATCCAATTGAATTCGATTATACCCAACAAATGCATCCATAAAAGACAACAACTTATTACACGAAGTCGAATCCACCAGCTGATCTATTCAAGGAACTGGAGAAAATCCTTAGGACAAACTATCTTGAGATCTGTGAAATCAATGTACATTCGTCACTTACCATTTTTTTACAAGAAACGGGATTGCAGTCCAAAATAGATACTGGGATTCATGGATGTGTCCTACCTTAGTTAACCTATCCACTTCATGAACTATCGCATTTGGTTTTCTTTAGAAAAAACTCGATTTTTTTTATATTACCGGGCATGCATCAGAATGAACAAACAACTTGTGGCAAATGATATCTGTTGTCACACCAATCGTATCCTCATTGCACCAAGTAAATAAATGTAAATGTTTGAATAGGAAGGCTAACAACTTATTTTTTCAATTCTGATGGTATTTTGGTTTCAATTAGACCATTATTCCCTTGTGTGAGACTATGTATTTCAACTTTCTCTATTGAAATCATAGCACTAGAAGTCTTTATTGGATAATCTATCTTGTTTGGATCTAAAGAGAACTATAGTAATTTATATTATTTCTTGGTTATTACATTCGCCACTTATTATTTATATTTTTTTTTACAAAAAACGGGTTTGTAGTCCAAAATGAATACTAGGATTCACGGATGTGTCCTACCTTAGTTAACCAATCCACTTCTTGAACTATTGCATCAGACTTTTCTTTAGAAAAAACTCTTATTTTTTTTATTA
The DNA here is from genome assembly GCA_036936605.1 of Limnanthes douglasii subsp. nivea. Classification (NCBI taxonomy): domain Eukaryota; kingdom Viridiplantae; phylum Streptophyta; class Magnoliopsida; order Brassicales; family Limnanthaceae; genus Limnanthes; species Limnanthes douglasii. The sequence continues at coordinate 222,926,816 of JAUPFV010000005.1, read as the reverse complement.
CTGGGCCTGCATCGGAACAAACAAACAACTTATGGCAAATGATATCTGCTGGCACACCAGTCAGATCCTCATTGCACCAAACAAATAAATTTTAATTTTTTGATAGGAAGGTTAGCAACTTCTTTTTCAATTTTGATGGTATTTTAGTTCCAATTCGAACGTTCTTCCCTTCTGGCAGACTATGTATTTCAACTTCCCTAATTGGAATCATAACACTAAGAGTCTCTCTTGGATCATCTATCTTGGTTGGATCCGAATAGGACTCTAGTAATTGTTATTCTTTCTTGATCATCACATTTTCCATAGATTTGGGAGCAAACATTGTAACATAAAATTCTCTAGCCACTTTTTGGCTACTTCGAACCACTCCTACTTGAATCCCAACTACATACTTCAAACATTGGTGAACCGTTGATGCATCAACGTGCATTCTTTATAACCATAACCTACCAAAAATTACATTATATGAGGTTAGACAATCCATAGCCATTGACAACACTCTAACCATTTTCTTAAATGGTCCTTTACCTAACAAGGCTTCACCTTTAAATTCTCCAATGAACTCAGTAGAATTGCCAGTAAATCCTACTATAGTTTTATTTGATCGTTGGATAACCTAAGGATTCTTCATTTGTTTATAAGTGAAAATAAATAAAACATTTTCCGAACTACCCGTGTCAATCAAAATTCGTCGAATCTCAGTACCTTCAATGGATGCCCCTATTACCATATCGTCTTCATGGGGGCCTGCCACTCCCCTTAAATCATTTTCTTCGAATACTATAAATGGAGCACAACTCTGATAAAGATGGTGGACATATTTTCTTCCAATTTTATAGTCAAAATGATTGCATGTCTCTTACGAGATGAATTCGATGGAGCTGTCATTGTATCCCTCCTAAAAATAATCACTGATTTAAAGAATGAACACAACTTAAATACTCTTTCAGTGTTCTGCTACATCAAATTGTATCCCTTCCAATATTTATTTGCTTTCAATCAGGATCCAAGTACTTAAAATCCGCATCAAATTTTTCAGCAATCACAATTATACTCTCTTATTTAATTGCTTTAGTATTTTCTTTCGGGTATTAGGCGATGTATTTTGAACACCGCTTGTACTAGACTGTGATCTATTGCTTGGTTACCTATTCCCCCTTGTGACTTCACAAAAATGGTTAATTTTCCATTTCAATCAAAGGTTTTATTTTTTGTTTCAAAGCAATACAGTAATTAGTTCATGCCCCACATAATTGTGGTATATACAAAAACGTGTATTTCGATTTTCTCTTGGAATTTGGATAGAAAATGGCCTTTGGAATTGTACAATATTTTTAGTCATTTTTTTTATAGTAGCCACATTTTAAATTCATTCCGCAAAGTAATCAGGTTGGACATATTGATTTCTCTTTGGCCTTGATTGCTGACCATGATTAGACTGGCTATGTCTAAGCTGATGTGAACCTTGCCCTAAATCCCTAGGTTGATTATTAACTGTTAGTGTGGATGATTTCTAATCGAAGGTTATTTTAAGTATTTTATCAACTAGGTAGTAATTTTTTAAGGAGAATGTATAAATATAAGAGAGGTGTGTGCTAGTAGTTAATTTCTTTAGAAAAATTCCAACCCATTTAATGTGGTTGGTTGGGGTATTAATACGTTTATTTTATGAACTTTGGGTCATTCGGGTCGGATCTTGGATTCGGGTAAGCCTCAAAGACTCCAAAGCCAAGACCAAAAATGGTTTAGCACACAGCGGAGTCATAATCCACTTGAGCTCACTGTTCATTCATCGAACTTTGTTGATTTTATCCAAATTTCCCCTTCGGATAGTTTCAATGGTAGTTCCAATAATATCTGAACCCATCAACTGTAGATTGTGATTGAGTACTAGCTTGTATGACAGAAGTTGCAGGTGCATACTTGTATTGATGATGTTGTCTTGATTTCTTAGTTTCATTGATCATAATTTGTTTTTCGACCTGATTCAAAAACTCATCCAAAGTATAAGTTTTATTCAGAGTCACTGAATCGGCCAATTCTCCAGCCAACGGCCCTTGTCGAAGTGAGGCCATGGCCACCTGTTCGAAACAATCAGCTAACCCATATTTAGTATTTACGAAAGGACTAATTTAATCTTTACTTGATTCATTCAGATATTGTGCATAATGTATTATTGTGTCAGCATTCCCTTTGAGTTCTTTTCTTCCTACAAACTTCTTCAAAAAGCCATCGAGAGCATATCAAAATTCTTGATCAACCCTTGGGCAATTGGTTGTACCGTTTCAATGCACTACCTTTAAACGTTTATGAAAAGGCTATACATAGGAACTTATCATCATCGTTGAAGTTCTTCATAAACTTTTTAAGTTGTTCAAGATGATTGTTAGGGTCTTAACTTCCATTATACTTTTTTGAACTATCGAACCGTCTGGGCAAATGTCTAGACAAGATTTTCGAAGAAAATGGTGAGTGCCACCAATTATGCCCCTGGTTGAACATGTGATTTTCATTAGAGAAAACAACTGGTTTGGACTGGACAACTAACTGATCACTTAACAAGTGTTATATATTATGATCAGTTGATCCTTTAACTTTCCCTTGATAAAATTTTTTCCCTTTACCAATTTGATCTCTCTTCTTTACCGATGAATCATGTCTACTCGAATTTTGTTGCTTTTTCGAAAGCTTTTCAACTAACATTTTTTTTTATTTTTACGTCCATGATCACTACTTGAAAAGGAAGAAAAAAATTCTGAATTAGGCTCGGTTATGGACCCATCAACAGAATGTGATGTACTTGTACAATATTTAACCCGATGTTCTTTTTTGTTTAAGGTTATTTCCTGGCCTATCAGGCTTGAAGTGTTATGTTGGATTATTACTACATAATGTTTTTCTATCCTGCCTCTGGGCTTTGAGTGCCTCAATCTTATCCCTGAGTTGATCACGCTTCTCTTGCAGTAAGAGTGTGTCCTCACCATTGTGGTTCATATATGACATATTCACATGCTCTTCATTACCTCCGACCCTTTCATTTTCTAGAAGGGGATCTATCTGCATATCTAGCTCCATGCGCCAAAGGACTTTGACAGCGAAATAGGTTTTGAATATTGATATTCAGGTACCCTTCACTCCTACTATGATCGCCAATCTGGTGATAATAAAATCTGGCCGGAGGGTATTTTAGGTAAGTAGTTAAACCAAGTAATAAATTTGTGATGGATGGAAGAGAGATAATAGATTATCTAGTATTAAATTTTATTGAGAGAGAATAATCAGCCCATTTAATGCTGTTTTTTGTTAATTTATAGAAAAGTTTAGGTCCATGGACCCATCTAGTCGGGTCGTAAATGTGGTTAAGCCTTTTCAGCCCTTGGGGCGAATAACATTTGAAGCTGACATACTGCTTAGTCAATAAGCAACCAGCTTACATGGAATAGTTTCTCGTATAGGTCTAAAATATCTTCTAAACAAAATTTCATCCCCACTATCAATAAAATTCGACCCTATTAGTGTTAAGAACAAAAATATCTCATACTCAACTAGCTCTGCCATCAACTACATCAGCCATATGATCACTGGCAATAATAATGCTAACTTGCTAAAGAAAAATCATTGGACTCATGATGAAAATGTTGATATTAAAACTGGTTGTTTCAATCATTTGAACAATTATAATAAAGTAATTATTCTTGAATGGTCTCCTCATTCTTTTACCAAATTTAAAATCAACTTTGATGGCTCATGTATGCCTAATAAAGAGGCTAATGGAGGTGGCATCTTGAGGGACAGTTCTGGTAACATTATCAAAGGTCTTCAGAATAATCTATGGTAAAACATCTCATATGGTTGCATAAGCTAGAGCTTTCCTTCATAACCTATTGATATGTAACAGCCTAAACTTAAAATATGGTGATATCGAATCTCATTGTAAAATTCTGGTGGACCTTGTTACTGCTGGAAACACTCTTTGGACCCTTGAACCATACCTTACTTGTTGTAGAAGCCTAATGATCACGAAGATGACTTTGACATCAAACTCAAACACCTAATCACCTATGAGCTATTGTTTTTCTTGAAAATATGGGTATGGGTTACATTTGTATGAATGATTGAGTTTAGTCTAAATCTTTACTATAATTTTGTAATATTCTATTTACTTAACTATGTTTACTAATAATCTCAGTATGTTCTACCTGACTAGCCTCTTGAAATTCTTCCAGAAATATAATTTTCTAACTTTTTAAGTATAAGCCAAGGTGCAGAAAAGTCATACAAAGTTGCATGATACTACAAATCTAAGGATTAGAACTAAAACATTTATTACATCATTAAATTTAATACATATTCGGTTTGAAACTCATGATTTTGCCTCCATATTGCTTCTTTCCTTTAAAGTGGTTCATTATAATCGAGTTTATAGTATCTTGGATTAAAAATAATTATTCATGAATCCATAGCTAATAACAAATAAAAAGTTTATAATTAGGAAACTCATACCTGCGCAGACTTGTATTGATGAATAAGATTATGCTTAGTTTTCTTTAAAATACCCGATCATGGCTTCTCAAGCTCATGAAAAGTAGAATACTCAAGAAGCAGAAGTAAAATAAATGATCAGAAAGTTTTTTAATCATTGATGAAAATGAAAATAAGGTAAAAATCCGTACATGCAAACCTCTTTTAAGATTGAGCAGTTTCTCAGCTTTCTGTTTTGAATCGGGGTTTACATAAATTGAAGATTTCAAGGTCTAATGACAGAAATATAGAAAGCCGGTTTACTTATTAAAGCTTCATGAAGATGACTTATTTATAATGATTCTATTCAATTCTTTTATTTGATGATTCTAACAGCTGGGAGGATCATTAAAAGAAGAAAAATGCTCTTCGTCTTTTTTGGAGAGAATGAATAATTTTTTCAATTCATGCAAGGATTTAAATTAAAAATAGAGGGAATCTAAATTTGGTGCTTCTCTTGTAATTTTTGTAAAAGTTTATTTAGACATATGGTGTCAATTCATACTTTTTAATTGTAACCCTCTTATGTAAACAAAAAGTTCTTTTGATTAAAGAAATACTAAGAAAATATTTGAAAATAACTTATTTTCTTATCAAATCGGCTAGGTAACTATATTAAGATATGAATTCGGAGTTTTTAGATATAGTTCTTCTGAGTATTCGTTTATTTAATTGGTAGTTATTCGACTATGAAGTTTCAAATAATTTAAAAAAATCCTATTTTAAAACTTTTTAACTAATTTATAATTATAAATTAGTATCATGTTAAGTGTTGATAGTTAGTTGATCAATGGTTTGATAAACTATTATCGCATATTGTGTAATTTCTAGGATGTCATGAGATTTTTTTACAGGTCTTAAAATATTTTTTCGCACCCCTTGCATGAACAAGACGGATGTGAAAATGTAAAGAAAACATTAATGGCTCACATGTACAGACAATGTGCAAATATTTCATACAATTATGCACCATCTTGTGTAAAATGTAAATGTGGATTGGATTATTGATTGATTCGATTTTATATTATTGTGTAATAGTTTTATATTCATTTAGATATGTCAATTCATAAAATAATATATAATGTGCATTATAGTAGTGTAGTGTGAATTTGAATGGAAAGTTATTCGTTAAAAATTTATCTACACTAATAATTATTTATTTTGGCAAGATAACTCCATATTTAGCACATGTAATGTTGTTGAGTCTTACTTGTAATGTTTAGTCAATGCTTGTGAAATTTCACACGATCATTCTTCTCATTCGAGATGCCTTCATAAACATGATGTTATGTATAATATATCTGATTAAGAATTTAATCATTCTTCTTATCGTCTTCTTAATAGAAAGGAGGTCAAATATTGTTGCTTTTGTTGATTCTGAGAGAGTATTAACTTACATTTCTATGATTTTCAAGGATGTATTATCTTACCTATTTGGGTTGTACAATGTATATACTAAATACACACTTTATAGTGTCTTTAAATAAGATGTAAGTTTATCTAAACCATATGGTTTAATTAGTATGTAAAATTATTTAGTTTGACCTAATAGTGTTAACCAAGCTTGGTTCTTTGTATTAGCTGATTTTATTTATATGAATACATCTATCATTGTGATATAATTGCATAGTTTGATTAATTTGCGTTTTATTAGTTATATATAATACATTTATTATTGTAATATAATGGTATAGTTTGATTGATTTACGTTTGATTAATTATATTGTATGCAACTGGTTTTGATGAGTCCGAATTCGGAGTGCTCCCCGGAAGGGCATCCCAAAGTAAATCTTTCCGTAAACCGGACAGACTCCAAGAGCTTAATTCGGACAGGACTTTTGAATCGGACAGATGACTTCGAACACTGCAAATCTAAAGCAGTTCGAACTATGACTAAAGTACTAAAATACCTAAACACTATCTGACTAAGCTACCTGCTCATCTACTTAAAACTCATGGGTCTTTAAACATGACCCGGGTCCATTAAACTTGACCCGAAAGCCCATAAGGGGCCAAACTACATACTATAAATACCCAACCACCAGCATTAACTATGGGTAACAAAAATTTACTGCTGCCAAGCTGCTCAATTCTCTCTCCACCTTGAAATATCTTGAAACACCTTTACACCACCCTGAAACACCCTCACGCCGCCTTAAAACTCCACTTGAAATTACCAGCCTACCCTCAGGCTACTTTTATCTTCACCAAATTGGCGACCACAGTGGGAGGCGACGGTGCCTGAATCCAGTGTTCAAAACCAAGTAAAGAAATTCTGTCCGAATGAATCCGGATAATCCAGAGCTTCCACCAGCTTTGCTCGAAGTGGTGGAAGAGAATGATGAGTATACTGTCCAAGAGCGCGACAGGTTAAAACTTGAGATAGAAGCTCTGAGGGCTGAAAAAGCCAAGATGGGCGTAAAAGAGAAATCCAAAGCATCAGCTGCTCACCATACCGATAACCCAAGAGAGCATGGGATTTCCAAAACTCATGAGAGCACTAAGAAGACGCATTCCAGTTCTAAAAAATCTCACCGGTCCAAGCCTGTGGAGAGTTCTGACTCGAGTTCAGATTCTTCGGACAGCTCTTCGGACAGTGAGGGGAATGAAAAGTCCTTGTCCTCTAGCAGTGATGAGGGACGAACCAAGAAGAAACAAAAGCAAGTTAAGAAGTATTCCAGAAAAAGAGATCACCATGGAAGAATGAAGAGGCATATAGGAAAAGGGTCATCTCACCACCGGAGGTATACAGATAAGATGCTGATGGATCCTTTTGCCTTCCATGATGAGCCAGGTATCTTTGCAACTCCTAATGAGGATACCGTGTTCAGTCGTGGAAGGAATTGGAGGCAGTCTCCACTGTCTTCTAAAATCCTATCCGGAAACCTCCCCAAAAGGTTTGATAGCACCAAGATGGAGAAGTATGATGGCAGTACTGATCCGGACAATCATCTGGAGCAATTCAAGAACTTCATCATGAACTTTGATGATGATGATAAACTACTTTGTAGGGCATTCTCCCAGTCATTTACGGGGAGTGCTCTGAAATGGTACAACAGCCTGCCTCAGGGTTGTATTAAAGACTTTGATACTTTTTGGGTGGCCTTTCGAAGGCAGTTTGTGGGAAGTAAGGAGCTGAAGGGCAATGGAGACACAATAATCCATTGTGCCCAAGAGCCAAATGAGTCGTTAAAGGAGTACATAAGTCGTTTTGTAAACACAAAGAATGGGTTGGCTGATTGCTTTGAACAGGTAGCAATAGCATCCCTGAGACAAGGTTTGAACCCAGGCAACCTGGCCGATTCGGTGACCAGGAAGAAAGCCATGACCTGGGGAGGATTGCTGAACCAAGTTGGCAAGCAAATAAATGTTGATGAAACAAAAAAAACCAGGGTGCACAGACAAGTGAGATCTACCCCGGTGGCACCAACTCCAAATCAGAATCAGTCCGGGAACAAAGCAAGAGAAACCGGACAGGGGCATGGGAGGGGAAAGGCTCAGTCTCAACCAGCTGCTCCTGCACAAAGTCAACAGTCTAGAAACAAAAGAGGGCCGTGGGTCCAACCGGAGTGGTTTGCAGAGCTCAAAGAAAGTGTGGCAACCATTTTCGAGAAAACAAAAGATGAAGTACACTACCGGAGACCGGCAACCTTGCAGTCTCCCAGAGAACATCGAAATAATTCCTTTTGCCAATACCATAATGATATTGGCCATACCACCGATGATTGCATAGCGCTGAAACAAGAGGTACAGAACTTGATTGAAAGAGGAAAGTTGGGTGCATACGTTAAAAGAAGAGGAGGCAACAGGCCTGACAACACTCGTAGGGTTGGTCCAAGCAACGCTGCCCCGGAGGGGGCTATGGTAATAGTTGAAAGGTTTGACGTGGAGTCCGAGTATTTGGATCCTGATCCAACCAGAAACAGAGTGGGTTCTATTGAAGAGCGTTCTAGATCAGTCTCCGGGCTCATTAAATTCTTCGAGTCACTGACAATCTTCGGAGGGGACACTATGACAGCTCATACCACCTCTTCAAGAAAAAGACATGTTCATAATTTGGCCTCCCAGCTAGAAGGAGGCATGACATCCTATCAATCTCCAAACTCGTTCCCATTCATAGTTTTCGATGAGGATGATTTGAGAGATATTGCTGGCCCTCATGAGGATGCTGTTGTCATAGGAGCGTCTATAGGGGGCAATGAGATAAGGCGAATTTTGGTGGATATTGGAAGCTCTGCCAATATCCTTTTTCTGAACACTTACAAGAAAATGAGAAATCCAGCTGTGATACAAAAGTCGGACAGATCAATCGTGGGCTTCACGGGCAGCTCAGCCGATGTGATCGGGGAGTTTGAAGAAGAAGTGTTGTTGGGCAGGGGCCCTTTCAAGAAAATGGTTAGAATACTCTTCATCGTGGTAGATTGTCCCACCTGTTACAATGCTATTCTAGGGAGATCATGGCTCTCTAGGATGCATGCAGTGGCTTCGACAGTCCATCAGTGTCTGAAATATGCTGTTCAGGGGCAGGTTGGGGTTGTCCGGAGCAGCCAAAAAGTTGCAAGAGAATGTTATGCCACTGCCTTGGCTCCACGAACGCTGGGGGCAGTCCGTATAAATGACCAATAGCAATTTGAGGGCCTTTCTGGGGCTGAGGGTGAAATTGATGACCCCAGAGAGACCCCCGGAGTGTTGATCCCAGTTGAGGAGGTTGAAACACACTGTTTAGAAGAAGGAAAAAATGTCAAGATAGGATCCAAAATGCCACCAATGTTGAAAGAAGGAATGTTGAAATTCTTGAAAGACCATCAGCATGTTTTTGCTTGGTGCAATGCTGATGTTACTGGAGTTCCATCAGAGGTGATTTCCCATCACCTGTCAGTCCGGAGAGATGTGGCACCAGTGGTACAAAAAAGGAGATCTTTCTCAAAAGAAAAGGCTGATGTCATTGTACAGGAGGTTGACAGACTCACAAAGATGGGGCACATTAAAGAATCTCAGTACCCGTTGTGGACTGCCAATCCTGTCTTGGTAAAAAAGAAGAATGGTAAATGGCGTATGTGCATTGACTTCACAGACCTCAATCGAGCTTGTCCAAAAGACTTGTATCCGGTTCCCCGGATAGACCAGTTAGTAGACTCTACTTCAGGGAACAAGCTACTCTCCTTCATGGATGCATTCTCCGGGTACAATCAGATCCAAGTGGATCCAAAAGATCAAGAGCATACCACTTTTGTTACTGATAGAGGTTTACACTGTTACAAGGTGATGCCCTTTGGTTTGAAAAATGCTGGGGCTACTTATCAAAGGTTGGTCAATAAGGCATTTGCTGATCAAATTGGAAGAAATATGGAGGTTTACATTGACGATATGATGGTGAAAAGCGTGGATGAGCAATTGCACTTGTCCGACCTCCAAGAGACTTTTGCCAACTTGACCAAAGTGAATTTAAAGTTAAACCCTGAAAAGTGTGTGTTCGGAGTGCAGTCCGGGAAGTTCTTAGGGTATATCATAAGTGAGCATGGAATACAACCCGACCCGGACCAACTCAATGCTTTGTTCCAAATGGAGCCTCCTCGAAACATTAAAGAAGTACAGCGATTAACAGGGAGGTTGGCAGCTTTGAACAGATTCATCTCCAGGTCTTCGGACAGATGTGCTCCATTCTTTCAAACCTTGAAGGGTGCAAAGGGGTTTTAATGGACACCACAGTGTGATGAGGCATTCAATGAAATCAAGAAGCATCTGTCCTCTCTCAAGACCTTGTTTAAACCAGTCGATGGGGAGACTCTTTTTGTATATCTGGCTGTTTCAAGTTGTGCCATCAGTGCTGTGTTAGTAAGGGAGGTTGATGGGTATCCTCACCCAGTGTATTACGTCAGCAAAAGCTTGATTGATGCTGAGAGGCGTTACTTGAAACTTGAAAAACTAGCTTTGGCTTTGGTAATAGCTGCAAGAAAAATGAGACCCTACTTCCAGGCTCATCCTATCGTTGTCCGGATATCTTTCCCTTTAAAGAATGTCCTTCAAAAAGCAGACATCTCAAGCAGAATGACAAAGTGGTCAGTAGAGTTGGGGGACTTCGACATAGACTTTGCTCCTCGGACAGCAGTAAAAGCTCAAGCTGTGGCTGATTTTCTGGTCGAATTCCATTCTGATAGGGATTCAAAACAACCTGCTGATTCAAAAGACAAAAAAGTGTGGATTGTCCGAACAGACGGAGGATCCAGTACCATGGGATCTGGGGCAGGAATATGTCTCACTTCCCCCTATGGGGACAACATGTTCCAAGCTATTTGTTTTGCTTTCAGGGCGTCCAATAATGAGTCCGAATACGAAGCAGCTATAGCTGGGTTAAAATTGGCATACATCTGTGGAGCAAAAAGAGTCAAGCTACTAAGTGACTCCCAATTGCTTGTCCACCATGCTCTAGGCCTGTCGGAGGCCAGAAAGGAGCAATTGATCAAATACTTGCTCACCCTTAAAAATGAAGCGTCAAAGTTTAAAGCTGTTGTCTATGAGCACATCCCCCGGGCAGATTATAAATTAGCAGATTCATTGGCAACGATAGCATATACGGAGTCCTACCCATGGATCCATGTGCTTGAAAGCCCTTCTATTCAACTTGAAGAAGGTGAAAAAGAGGAAGTCTTTGAAATACAAGTAAACCGGCCTCAAGACTGGAGGTCTCCTCTAGTGCAATATCTGTCTGATGGCATCGTGCCCTTGGATAAATCACAAGCCAGAACATTAAAACACAGGGCTCATGGTTTCATTATGATTAGAGAAGTCTTGTACAAAAAGTCCTATAGCAAACCTCTCCTACGCTGTTTAGGGGATCATGAGTCACAAATGGTTCTCTCTGAATTGCATGATGGTGAGGGATCAGCCCATTGTGGATTTAGATCTTTGACAAGAAGAGTGCTTCTCTCCGGATATTATTGGCCATCAATTATGAAAGATGCTAAGGAGCTGGTAAGGAGGTGTGACCCATGTCAGAGGTACAGCAATGAAATTCATGTACCAGCTATTCCTTTGGAATCGATTTCTGAGCCCATCCCTTTTGCTCGATGGGGATTGGACTTAGTTGGGCCTCTCCCTGTGGCGTCCGGAGGGCGTAAAACCATAATAGTAGCCATTGACTACTTCTCGAAATGGATAGAAGCAGCCCCCTTGGCAGGGACAACATCAAAAGCTGTTATAAAATTCATTCTGTCCAACATATGTTGCAGATTTGGTGTCCCCCAGAAAATAACAACAGACAATGGGCCGCAGTTTGATAATAGAGAAATGGAGAGCTTCTGTGCCTCAAGGGGTATTCAGCATTGCTTTTCTTCACCTTTCCACCCACAGGCCAATGGGCAAGTTGAGGTAGCTAATAGAACAATACTGTCCGGCTTAAAGAAAAACTTAGAAGGGGCTGCTGGAAAGTGGCCTAGTTATCTACAAGAAGTCCTATGGGCCTACCGAACAACACCTGAGGCTGCAACACAAGAATCCCCCTTTGCCTTGGTCTATGGGATGGATGCAGTAGCTCCCATAGAAAAGACACTCCCCTCCTTTCGTGTTCATAACTTCTCCGGACAGGCTAATGAGATGACAATTAGAAATCAACTTGATCTAATTGAAGAAAGGCGGGTAAAAGCTCATCTTAGAATGGCACATTATCAAGGCTTGATGAGAAGCAGGTTTGCTTCTAAAGTTAAAAGAAGGGATTTTCAACGAGGAGATAAAGTATTAAGAAAAGTTTTCTTGCATACCAAGGAAAATCTCTTCGGAAAGCTGGCCCCAACTTGGGAGGGTCCGTATACTGTGGTTGAAAGAATCAAGCCTGGGACATACTGGTTGGAAGACAAAGATGGCAGGGTTTTAACTCACCCTTGGAATATTGAACACCTTCGAATGTACTTGGAGTAAAACTTATGTAAATATTTACTTGTTTAAACATCCATGTAAATATTTGGGGGCATACCGCTTCCTCTCTTCGGCGCCACGGAGAGCTTTCAATAAAACTTGGTGCTTTATTCAATAATTTTCTAAGTTTTTGCAAAATTCTGTTGTTTATCATACTACCCGGACTGAAAGAGCTAAAGGCTACTTAAATACTAGCCAGAGAAACTAAACACTCTCACAATACAATAACTTAAAGCTACTTAAATTCTAGCTGTCTAAAGTGAGACAAATAATAAAAGAGGAAGATAGTTGAGTAAAATAAAAGCACTCATTCAACAACTTAACAACAACTTAAAGTTGCCTTGGTCTTCCAAGGACTTTTTGAACATGTTTGGGCACAGTACAAAAATCTGTCCGAATAATACGGACACCATCACAAAAAAGGTGCCTTGGCCTTCCAAGGACTTTAGTTCAAACAAAAGATAAACAAAACAAATTATAAATTAAGGTTGAGCCTTTGAAGATGGCTCACCCTCATCCTTTTTCTTGCCCTTGATGTCGCTCCTCTCCTCGACAATTTTCTTACCTTTAGGGTCAATCTCCTCCTCACCTAGGCTCTCCCCGGTTTTCTCTTCATCACCAGACGAGGACACATCGGTGTACCCTTCATCAACCATGGTCCAATATGGGAGATCATCGTCATCCACATAGCGCCATAAGTCCCCTAGTCTCCTCTTCGGGAACTTCTCGTGAAACAGGAGGACCATATCAGACTTCACCTTTTCGATCATTAATTCTTCACTCCGTATCATCTCCCTGGCATAAGAATTGATTTTGGCCTTGATCATGGCCTCTTGATCCTTCACCAAAGCGTCTTTCTCTTCAACAGCCCGGTTTACTGCATTCTCTAAATCAAGTTTGTCAGTGGTCAGATTGGTGACAAGCTTCTCCTTTGCTGCAGTTTCTTCCCTTGAGGCTGTCAAATCCTTTTCCAGTCCGGACAGCTTGGCCCGGAGATCTTTTACGGTCTCTTCTAAAGAATCAACTTTTGTGTTGCTTTCATTATGATTCTTCTTTAGCTGTTCGTTCGACTCCTTAAGCAAATCAACCTTAGTGGCAGCAGTCCTGAGGTCATCGGACAGCTTCTCCTTCTCAAACTTGAGGTCTTTGATGGTAGTTGCCTGACTTCGGACTTGCCTTTCCAAAGTAAGTACTGGCTGCACGTTGCTAAGGAGAGAGTGGGCTATGATGTCCCTCTCACTGGAAACCATAAAAGTCTTACCATTGAAGTTCACTGTGTTGGAACTACTTGGGGGAACATATGGCCCTGCGAATTCATCTCTGGACAGGCCAAGGAAATAATCACCTAGTTCACCAAGACCGGTGACGTCCACTTCATCCATGTTAATCTCTCCCCTTTCGACCTCATCAGTATGGAATTCCATTGGAATCCCTTCATTAAGATTCCCTGGGATCTCTTCGGCTAACGTCGGGTCAGTTGGGAAAGTGGGTTCCGGGTCCCGGAGAGCGAGCTCTTCTCCTTGGGAAGTCTTTTTCTTTTTAACTTCCCTGTCAGCACTGTCGCTTGCTTGCTTACGGACCCGTTTCGAAGCCCTTGACGGTTTTGGGGGATTCACTCCTTGTTTCTCGCCCTCCTGTTCTACCACCTGTAGAAGGTTTGCATCAACTTGAACCTGGGCTGGCACCTCTGCGTCTGTTGGGGCCTCTTTCTCAGTATCCTCTACCGCTTTCCTGCCTTTCTTCTTCTTGCCCTTCATTTTACTTGGGGCTTTGGCCCGGGCAGGAAGGAAGAGGGTCCCATCCAGTTCGTGAGACCTTCTCAGCACAACATCTTCATCAGGTGGGGTGGAGAACTCCTCCCAGGTTAATTCTCTTCGACCTGTGGTGTTCCACAGGTGAGATCTCGCTAGGTTTCCAGGAGTGAAGGCTTTATGAAACCGGTTCTCCCAGTTCTCTGCGGCCCAAGCATTGAGCTTGCCACAGGTGACCTGTCCGGCCTTCAGATAGTCCCCGAACTCCTTTGGCAGCTCTGACAAAACAAAAGAAAAACTGATTAGTATAAACTTAAAGGAAAGAGAGGTTCGAACAGAGACTTAGAATAAAAACTTACGATCGCTCCTCCATCTACTTCGAAGTAGGCTAGGATTCTCCCCGGTTTTAATTTTCTTGCCATTCTCCCATGAACCACTGACGAACAGGAACTGGCTCCTCCACTTGCTCTCCGACTCCAGGAGATCGTCAACAGCTTTAAGATCGTTCCCCATGTTGAAATGGTAAAAGGGGAACTGATGGTGTTTGCACAAGTTAGCCACAGCTGCAAACTCTTCCATAGGAAGAGGAATTCCGGATAGCCTAGACGCCATAATACATGACATCAAGGTGTACCAACCGTTGGGGCTTAGCTGTGTTGGACATAGCTTGACCAAATGAAAATAGCGCACTATCTCTGGGTCCAGTGGGAACCTAAGTCCCCAGTTGAATAGCTCCGTAAAGAAGACTATCTCATTTCTTTTGCAGTCCATCGGGGTCTCTGGATCGATAGGAATTCGAATCTTTACATTCTCAGGGATTTCCCACTTAGTACGCAGTCGTCCCAGATCTCTAGTATGAATGAACGCATACTTGGTCTTTAACAGAGATAAAAGATATTTGAACTCTACCTTGTGAAAGCAGGGCCCTACTCTCCCTTCGAGGCTCTCCGGTAGGTCCGGACGCCTCAGGTACAAGTCCTCTTTGCCCTTCTTAGCAACAACTATAGCAGTTTCAGCTTGTCCGGAAGACTCGGACTCAAACCTAACCTCCTCAGTGGAGTCTTCCATCCTCTCCTCCATTATTGTTGGGGGAGCTTATACAGAAACAGCCCGGGGAGGGATGAAGCTTGGCACAGCTGATCCTCCGGACTGTTGGCTCTTTGTATGTTTTTGAGTTCTCACCTCAGTCTGAGTTTCTGAGGTCGAAGTTTCCTTGGGAGGTAGTGGGCTGCTAGCCTCCGGACCAACCGGCCTTTCCCGAAGAATCCTAATAATTGCCCCGGACCCGGATTCGCTATTTTTTACCCCCGATTTTGAGGGTGTACTTTTAGAGGGAAGCCCTTTAACCAATCTACTTGGTCTTTTCATGATTAGTTTATCTGGAGAATGGTCGGAGTCGGACCCCATAGCAATGAAAGTGGATTTTTTCCTAACACTTGTGACAGTGACCCCCGGTTCAACAATAGGGATCGACTCTTGGACTGAAGAGCCAGATACTATGGGGGAGAGCGTTGATTGAAAGAGTTTTCTAGGTTTTGTACCTTTAGAAGAAGATGAACCTCTGTCAGATTCTTCGATTGAAGGGGTTGGTTTCTCGACAGGCGACGCTGGAAGCCCTGCTGCAAGTCTTTTCTCTTTTTCAACCTTTTGAGCTTTCTCCAATTCTGAGAGATTAAACCAACCGCCCTTGATCAGTGCTGTTCTTGCTGTGAACATAAACAACTAAGAAAATTTTGAGGTTTTAGAGAGATAAAGCTTTGGGTGAAATAGCAAAGTGAAAGAGATAGTGAGACTGTGAAAGGTGAAAAGAATTTATAGTAAATGTAAAAAAGGGGTTGATTCCTAGGAGAATCCGAAAAGTTGGGCAATGATTAAAAGACGGCGCTGGTGTCATTAATAGCATTTAAAGAGGTAACTTGTTCGAGAAAATGGTGCAACTTTCAAGGAGAAAAATGGCTAAAGAGACCAACCAGAGAGTGACACGTGTCCCACTAACTCTGACAAGAACCGTTTGGAATTCGTAACGTTTGGTCTGTCCGGTTCTGTACTCAACTCTCTCCGAATTGATAAACCACTTCCTGAATCGGACTGTTTTTCAGTTCTTTGACAAGGATACTTGTTCAAATACCTAAAAAAGGGGCTCCTGATGAGTCCGAATTCGGAGTGCTCCCCGGAAGGGCATCCCAAAGTAAATCTCTCCGTAAACCGGACAGACTCCAAGAGCTTAATTCGGACAGGACTTTTGAATCGGACAGATGACTTCGAACACTGCAAATCTAAAGCAGTTCGAACTATGACTAAAGTACTAAAATACCTAAACACTATCTGACTAAGCTACCTGCTCATCTACTTAAAACTCATGGGTCTTTAAACATGACCCGGGTCCATTAAACTTGACCCGAAAGCCCATAAGGGCCCAAACTACATACTATAAATACCCAACCACCAGCATTAACTATGGGTAGCAAAAATTTACTGCTGCCAAGCTGCTCAATTCTCTCTCCACCTTGAAATATCTTGAAACACCTTTACACCACCCTGAAACACCCTCACGCCGCCTTAAAACTCCACTTGAAATTACCAGCCTACCCTCAGGCTACTTTTATCTTCACCAGGTTTAATTAGAAGAATAATTATAATTGAGTTTGATTTGTTATATACTTATTATATATTTTATTAGTTTGAGTTTTTTATTAAGTATCTTAAGCATAATTGAGTTATAATTGGTTTGATGTATTGCATATTTTTGTTATTATTATTTTTTTGGGCTCAACCACTTATTCATTATTTTTATGTTATACTACACATTTTGGAAATAGAACTTGGACAATCAAGATGTGGTATGAGTCGAGACTTTAAAGATATCATTCAGTGATCTGATTGGTGTACCGCAATGTTGTACCACCAACATACATTTTGTTAAGTCATTGCTTAACGTAAATGATAATTATATATGTATTCATCTTATTTTTCATTGTTTTCACTATATTCATCCATCATCTTAGTTTTCTATGTCTTGCACGTGATATGGTTATTTACATTATCAAATTGATCTTTAGTTATTTTTCAGTGATGTTAAGGAAATAAAGTTCAAACGATCATTGTCGTGCTTTATATGAAATGTCAAAAACTCGGTATGTTCTTAGCCTCTTTAACTAAATCCACCCATTTTTTATTTCTTCATGACCATGTAATTCTTACGGTAGAACAATACGAATCATCCTATATCTATTGTTTATCTTGTAGATCTATGTATTAAAAATGCTTCACTTTATCTGTTATGGTTTTTGTTAACTTTAACGACTTTTTCCAAGCATGAATCTTTGATAAAATAATATTAAATTTTGAGAATCTAAGATTTATTTTCATCATGAATGATGTTTCCATTTATATAATATTGAATAAAGATAATTTTATCCACGAAGCTGAATTAAAGCTCGACACGTGTTATTTAAGGACAACATGATCTATAAGGTTAAATATTATTTCCACACGTGTCAGATAAAGATAACGTGATCTAGAATGATGAATATTATCTTGATGCATATAAGATAATGATAACATGATCTATTGTATCAAACTACAACGCATCGTGAATGGGCATAATCATTTTAATAATTTTGTTTTAAAAGTTAGATCTGAAAATCCGTAGATAAAAAACAAAAAACAATATAAGTTGAGAACCTAATAATTATTTCATTGATATTTTCTAAACAAAATTGTATGTAATCTCTGAAATATTGTATGATGAAATTACGAAATGTAGTTTATATAAATTGCAAAACATAATACAATTTAGTTGCAGAACATGATGTATTTAAGTTATGAAACTTAATATACTATAGTTGCACAACATTGTATACTTACATGACTTTGAATTGCAAAATATTGTATACTTAAATTGTAAAGTTATAAAGTGTGAAATATGACATATTAAAACTTACAAAATCTCAAATAAGCAAAACAATATAAATAAGTTATTATCAATGGAAATTATGCATAAATATCACCATGATTTGGCAAATTAAATGGATAATTTTGTCATGGATAAAATGCAAATTTTGGTAGATAAATTTTATGATAACTTTGAAAAATCTGGTATTCTTAGATAACTTCTTAGGATTGCAAGAACTATCACACACTTGATGTAGGCAAATAATATGTTTGCATTTATGAATAGTTCTTTTCATATGTTAAACCATCTATGAAAATCCTAAAGTGGTATGAGTATTTGTCTGGTCAACAAGTGAATAAGAGCAAAACCTCTTTTTTTCTCTTTCTTTTCATCGATTTTCACTGTGAGTAAGAAGTAGAACTTGATAAGGTTCTTGCACTTATCTAGGTATCATTATCTTAAATGCAGAGTGAAGTATGCTTACTTTTATTCATTAGTTGAGAAAATGGAGGCAAATCTGGAGGATTTAATGTAATAATATCTTCTGTCGGTAAAATAATATTGGTCAAAAGTGTATTTATTATCTTTATTGCCAAATCATATATTATATGTGTTACGTGTGCCAAAAGAAGTGCTGCAAAGTCAAGAAAAATACATAATAACCTTCATATAGTGTTATTGAAACAATAAACATAATTGGATTTTATGTGATAAAGTAACTACTCCTAAAAGAGGGTGGTGGTTTATAATTTTTTTTATTCTTTCAGACCATGGAAGGGATGTAATGGAATCTTGTGTGATTTTTTTAAAAAAGGGATGTCTTTGGATTGAATTCATGAGATATGGGTTAGATATTTGGCAGCGTACTACTTACTATGCAATGTCTCATAATTTTAAATTGATTTTATCGTATTATAAGAGGTTATGTTATAATTCAATTTGAGTTGTAAAGAGTTATTTTTTAGATGACCAGATGGCTCTCCAATCTTTTCACTATACATGATCCACCTTGAAAACTAAGAGACTGAGATGGTTTGTGGGTTTAATAGATTTATGAAATTAGGATTTTAAATAAATAAGTAAAGAGGATGAATTTAATATTTTTTGTTTTATATATTTCTTTATGTTAAAATATAATAATTATTTTCATTTATGAGGAAAATAACAAAAATTAAGTAAGATTATTATCCTCATCATTCATATTATTTCTCTCGTAAAAAACTCAATTGTGTTATTTCTTGAACGATATAATATATTGATTATCCTTACTCTATATATATACATACTATTTGTATACACTAAAACTCTCATTTTTATCTCATAATCAACAACACTCTCTTATTTCTCTCTCGCTTTTACCAAGAACAAAAACACAAAGCTTGCTTAATTATTAAAAATCCGACTTGTTCTCTTTAATTTATTAGGAATATGATTTATTGGTCCTCTAATACCTATATTGTTAATATATAAACATCAACTCTTTCATTTAGTTTGAATGAACATCATTCTTTGAATCCAACATCAAATATTTTTGTGTTTCCATTTTCGTCGAAGAACAATAAATATTTTCTTCTCCAAACAAACTTAATGTTTTGTGTTTATTCTAATGTGCTTAATCAAAGTGTGTTTTAATTTGTTGTTATCTTCAAGTTAAGTAATTTATACTATATTTGCAGTTTCAAGATTATATATTATACAATAATATTTAATTAATTAGATAATACTATAAATAACACAATTTTAAGATTATATACTAGACCATAACGTCATGGATTATTTTCTCGATTCATAAAAATAAGTTCAATCTCGAATCCAAATCCATGGAAGCTAAAATTTAGGACATAATTGGTTAATAGAGGTACAATTTATAAATATTTCCTCTATAACCGTAATTGTCTTATTTGTTTTGTTTAGTATATTTCTTAAAATATATAAAAATATACTTTTAGATTTTATGTGTGTTTTTGTTGCTGAAAATATGATGATATTTGACATAAAAATGTGTTTTAAACCTCTGTATAATAAACATATATAAAATATACAATTTATATTTTTGATTTTGAATTATCGTAGTCTTAATTTGTATATAACTATGTAGTTGTATAAAGATAAATGAAATTTTCCACCGCTTGAAAAGTTTATTTGTTTGTAAACATAAATATTATAAATAGTCTACTCTTCGATTTGTTTATATGTTGAGTGAAAATGCGAAAAGATAATAGTAGATTTCCCTTTAGCTTACATTAAAAATAAATATTATTAAACTTTTGGGATATATATTTTGGTACCTCAACAATAGTTTATACTAATTTAGTGGTGAAAATAAGAATACTAAAAATATTGAGAAATTATATGTACATACTACCGATGAGCAATTGGCATATTGCTTATCAATAACGTCACAATACACATCACCTTAGAAAATATCAAAAGATGGTTAAAAGAACATAAAAAATAACACAAACTCAATTATTGTAACAATACTTGTTGGTAATAGAGAAGACATGCATCATTTACATGTTGGCATTACCGAGGATGCCACTAGTTTTACCAATAGATAAACCATTTTTATAGAAATGTTAATATTTGGCCATAGACATCGAGAATGTATTCAACAACATGAAAACACAAATCTACCATGTTATCAGACATAAAACTCTTGATACAAATTATGGAGTAATAAATTTTCTCAAAAGATAAACTGTTAACATTCGAAGTAAAGACGATCTTTTAGGTGTAAAAAAACGTTTGTTGCTCAACCTAAAATTAATATTTTAAAGTGTTTGACTTCGTTATCATAGTTGTTTTTATAGATGTTGCTATTTTATATCGATTTTTTATTTTCACCAATATTTAGTTTGTATTTTTTAGGTACAAGAAGCCTTTTATGAACACATTTTATGTTATGTAATGAATTTTTTGCTTCTTTCTTGAACAAAGATTTTATAAAAATCTATCGACATTTGCACGATTTTATGATATGTAAGGTTGACATTCTTTTTTCCGATATGGTCAACCAATTTTATCTAATACAAAAAAAAGAATCAGATAACAAGAAATGTTTTATATTCGAAAATCGAGTTTAATGAAAAAAATATGAACGACATGAAATCTATATGGGTTCAAATATAAACACATCAATTAAATGTCTAGAAATGATTAATTTACATAATAAATTGAATTGGACTATCCAAACTGAGTAGAAACAACATACAGATAATTTGAAAACTCAATTTTTCTAAAAAGAATCATAAAAAAGTTAAAAAATTTAAGTTTGACCCAATATGATCCGTATATGGGTATGATTCTCACACATGTGCATCTAATACTTGAGTATTGTTCAATAGAAGTTATTACAAACATAAAATTGTGGGTTTGGATTGATAGACTACGAGTTATTACAAATATACATTTGCATCTGAAGATGGATGCGTCATAACCATGTTTGATTTTGTATATGCACCTTTTTTTTAAATCTGAATTATTCTCTGAAAGACAAGTTATCACATTACTTTGATCCAAAATTGAATCATAAATGAATTTCAATAAACTTTGTAATATATGACATATGAACTTTCATATCGCACACTGATAAATCTAGATTAATATTTATGTTTCCATCATAGTATAGCACACCTACTAGCTTCACCTCTAATTTTGTTTCACGATACAGTTGTTGTTTAGAAAATTGACCAATATATCAAACAATCAATGAAAATTTAACTAATGGACAATTAAACTAAAAAGAAAAAAAGACTATATACCATCGGTTTTTTTTCCGGAGGGAACCCGCAGCCTCTACTCAGAGTGCAATGAGTGCGCACAGGGTAAACCCTCAGTCTGATGCAATAGCCTGCAAACTAACGCCAGAAGGTAAACCACACAAGGTGACAGGCTCAACCGAGAAATCGTATGTAAAGGGACTCGAAATCATGACCTTTGGTCACAAGCATGCCTTACTCAACCAGCTCGGCTACCCCATTGTGGGCTTTTGAGACTATATACCATCGTGTTCATGATAACATTGGATTTTGTTTAATTAGTGGGTGTAAATTCTACAAATACATTCTTCGTCTTCAAAGATAATCTCAGTTTGTAAGTCACAATTTTTTAATAATAATATAGCATGGTTTTGAGATATTATCTCAAAATCGAATGCTTTAAAAAATATATAAAGCATTTGATTACGAGACATCATCTCATAATATTACTTGCACTTTCATGGATGTTTTAGATTAATTTTTGAAATATTTTGATTTGATATATAATGAATCTACGGCTTCAAAAATAATAATTATATACATTATTGTGGTTTGGGTAACATTTTATGCTATTAATCTACTTGTCTTCTTTTTATAGTTGGTTGTCATAACTTGATTTAGGTTTTTAATTATATGGAATTCTAGGGGATTAAGTTCTTGAAGTTTAAGAATATAAGTTGGGCTGTATAAGCAACAATAGATGAAACTATAATTCAAGGATAAGACTTTGAACGATAAATCATCCCTAGACTATTGAATTTAGTGACATATAGTCCATGAAATTTCAAAATCCGCTGGTAGTCCTTGTACTTTCAGAAGTCCGCTAGTAGTCCCTGAACTATCCATTTGGGATAAAGTTTGTCACGTACGCATGCTTATTAATGGGATTAAGTTTATCAAAATAGAACTTCAGAGGACTAACTTTATCGAAAATGAATAGTTGATGGACTAAATATCACAAAAATCGATAGCCAACACATGAAGGGGACTAATTTTATCCAAATTGGATAGTTCATGAACTACTAGCGGATTTTTGAAAGTCCATGGACTATCTGTCACTAAATATGGTAGTCCATGGGCGAGTTATTGTTCAAAGCCTCAAGGATAACATGATAGATGAAACCCTAATAAATGGTAACAAAGAACGAAATATTCAAAGATAAAAAATATATTATTTCACAAACTTATTTAAAACTTTATAAAAGAGCCGCTCAAAACCCTAAATTATAATAAAATAAAATAAAATAAAAGTCTTAAAATAAAATAAAATCAAACTTTAATACAATTGGATTTGATTTAAATAATATAAGATATTTGAATAAAATAAAATAAAATAAAATAAAAAAATGTTGCTGTTTTGGACCTCTGGATTACACCACCATCATCATCATGTCGTATTCAATTTTGTATTTGTAAAATTTTGGATAAAAGTGTGAAAAAAAATCCGAATTTAACTTAAAAAATAGATTAGAAAATAACATGGTCTATTTCCTTATTTTTTTTGTGAAATAAATAATAAGCTTTATATCAAAAATAGCTATTCGCAAAATAGTTAAAATGATAAAAATAATTCAAACAAATTCAACAAAAATATCACCAGTTTAGTTAATACTAAATTAATTTTTTATTAATATATATTTTAATATAACGAACAAATTATTTCATAGTTAAATTATTAAAAAAGATTAAATTCTTAATATTTTTATTTTATAAATTATATAATTTTTAAATTTAAATTATAATTTTTAATTTTTTTCATATTTTTCTAATAAAAATAAATTAACTTTCTAAAATATTTCATTATTTTGCTTGAAGACGTAAAAATAATTGAATGAATTTGTTTGATAAAACATTTAAATAAAACAAGAATGAGATTAAAATCTAATATTTTAAAATTTTAATAAAACATGTACGTGAAATATCATTTCATATAAAATAGTATGCATTTTTATTTAGTTAAATTTTGAATAATTTAATTTTTTTAAATCGTGACAATAAGTACATTTGGTATTTTTAAGACAAATCAAATCAAATCCTTAAATGATGTTTATTTTTTTATGGTGAGACGAGTTGATCGGGTATAAAATTTAGTTTTTTTGGTGCACGTACTTCATTCAAAAGTTATATTTTGTCTCCCGTCAATGTGCGTAGTTTTTGTCTTTTGCCCTACCATTCTTGTCTTTCTGCCTATTGTCTCTCGTCTTGCAATTGTTATATGGGTAAGGCTAAATTAAGACTCCATTTGGTTATAATGAGATCCCTCTATAATAAGATCCTTCTATAATAAGACCCCATTTGGCTATAATGAGACCCAAAAAAAGACTCATTTACCTCTAATATAAAAGCTGTATTTTCAGCCATTTTCTCTCTTTTCTCTCTTCTTCTCTCTTCTCTCTAGCAAAATCTCTCAAAATCCCGAAAAAAACGCAAGATTTCTAAAATCCAACATTACAAACATCTTAAGGTACGAATCCTTTACCTATTCATGTAATTTTTAAGCATTTTACTTTAGTATTTTTAGTGATATTTAGAGTTTAGGGTTCTTGATAAAAAGTCCGATTTTCATGTATATGTTGTTGTTTTTTTGGAAAAATAGTTGTAGATTCGTGTTAGTCGATGCATTAGGAACGTTTTGGTACCGTGGTTGTTGAATTTGGGTTTGTTTTTAGAATTTTGGGTTCGATCTAGATCTAGGGTTGCAGGGGGCTGCTGGTAATGCAAAATTGCGAACAGGCACTTCGCAACCCGTGCAAAATCGCGAAGTGCCTGTTCGCAATTTTGCACTTCCATGGAAGGTGAAATTGCGAACACTGGGTTCGCAATTTTGGTGAAATTGCAAACTCCGTGTTCGCAATTTCACAAACGTAGGGAATGTTGATTTTTGGTTGTTTTGTCAAATTGTGAAGTTTTTTTCCCAAATTTATTAATAATTTTATTCGTTGTATTTCAGCATGCCTCGCAGACAGCATACACCTGTTCGACATTCAGGCTCGAGCGGTGATGGCGAGCACGAGGAGCGTGTGTCACGGTCACGGTCCGTTAGGCGTAAGCCTAACGCTTCTACTCCGGCCCCTATTATATCCCATGCGTTTGGGACGCTGGACCAGCTATTTCAGAGGGTGAATCTGCATGTGCCTGTTCTATATCCAGAGTATGCACAGCACGAGGCCTACCACGTCTTTGCAGGAGAGGTAAGTAATGACGCATTTTAAAGTACGGCATATGTTCTTTTGTATTATTTCTAAGTTATTTATGTTTTATGTAGGCTCGTCGGCACTCGCGGTGCTACTCTATGTACGGTACTCACCATGCATGGGATCTTGCTGGGCAGCACAGGGTCAGAGAGCAGGTTATGATGTCTTGCTTCGGTCCCCTCACCGATGTGTTGGAGCGTTGGAGTACCAACGTACATCTTGTAGATGATTTTCTGGAGAGGTGGCATTCGGAGACGAACAACTTTTACTTCAGTTTTGGTGAGATGACGGTGACGTTAGAGGACGTCCATGTTATTACTGGTCTCCCGGTGACAGGTGATGATTTTGTTGTTCAGACATTTCCTAGTGATGGACAGCGTTTGGCTTGGTATTCTAGTGCATTTGGGATAGATCAGGATGCACTTAGGCATGAGCTAGGGCGTAACAGGGGGTAATGGTAGATCTGTTCGTTCACAGTTTTTACGTGAGCAGTACATGCAACTCTGTTTTACGGATGATACCATGTCTAATGGTGAAGTAGAGTGTGTCACTAGGGGTTATCTGCTGCATATGCTGGGTTGTTGTGTTTTGGTGGACAAGACGGGGAACAGTATATCCTTAGATTACCTGCAGTTTGTAGAGCATTATAGGGCATCCGTTAGATATAACTGGGGACAACATATACTAGCTCCGCTGTACCACCACCTAGGAAAGTCGTCGCTGCACACGACTTTAGGGATTGCAGGTTTTGTTGCCTTGTTATAGACGTGGATATACGATCACTTCTCTAGCCTTTTGCCTACGCTCAACACTCTCTCGAGTGTTGTATGCCGACTATGTGCCGATATGTACCGACACCGTTTCGTGCGGATGATGAGACTCGTATCAACATCCGACAGGGACTGGTTTTGTTGACGGAGAACAATGTGAGTTACAATGATTTGTTATATTTGTTTCCATATCGTTAATTTATTATTACTTATATTTTTTTAAAGATTATTAACTAACATATTACAAGTTTGGTTCATGCCTTACGGCAAGCATCGTGCACATTTCCCTTTCCAGCGTGTGGCTTAGATTGACCATGATGAGTCTGAATACTGCTTCCTCTCCGGACAGGGACAGATCGGACCAAGACCACCAGACCGGACAGGCCACTTCGAACACTTAGCCCATTGGACTATTCGAACTATGACAAAAGTACTAAAAAACCTAAACACTTCTTGACTAAGATACTTGCTCTCCTACTAAGAGCTCATGGGTCTATAAACGTGACCCGGGTCCATTAAACATGACCCAAAAACCCATAAAGCCCAGATGTAAGGGTATAAATTTCCAACCACCTGCATTAAATATGAGTAATGAAAATTAACTGCAACCAGGTTGCTTAATTCTCCCTTTACTCTCTACTCAAAATATTAAACACCCATAAACTTCCACAAAACTCTGAACAAATTACTCAATTACCCTCAGACATAAATTAACCACACCAAATTGGCGACCACAGTGGGAGCACGAAGGTGGCTGAATCGAGCATTCGAAACCAACAAGAAAAGTCAGTCCGAATGAATCCGGACGCCCCGGAAGTGCCACCAGCTTTGCTCGAAGTGGTGGGTGAAAACGATGAATACACTATCGAGGAACGCGATAGGCTAAAAGGCGAGATAGAAGCTTTGAGGGCAGAGAAGGCTAAGATGGGCATGAAAGAAAAATCGAAAGCGTCAGTTGCTCATCACACCGATAACCCCAGAGAGCATGAGCCTTCAAGGACCCATGTGAGTACCAAAAGACTCATGCTAGCTCCAAAAAGTCTCACCGGTCTAAGCCAGTTGAGAGTTCTGACTCAGGCTCAGAGTCTTCTGATAGCTCTTCGGATGATGAGGGGGTTGAAGAATCCTTATCCTCTAGCAGCGATGAGGGTCGAACTAAAAAGAAGCAGAAGCAAATAAAAAAAAATACTCAAGGAAAAGGGATAGACATGGAAAGTTGAAGAAGGATATTGGCAAAGGGTCATCTCACAGCCGGAGGCATGTAGACCGGATGCTGATGGATCCTTTTTCTTTCCACGATGAACCAGGTATCTTTGCAACTCCCAATGAAGATACTGTGTTCAGTCGTGGCCGAAATTGGAGGCAATCTCCATTGTCTTTTAAAATTATGTCCGGTAACCTCCCTAAGAGGTTTGATAGCACCAAAATGGAAAAGTACGATGGCAGTACTGATCCGGATAATCATTTGGAGCAATTTAAAAACTTTATGATGAACTTTGATGATGATGACAAGCTACTTTGTAGAGCATTCTCCCAATCGTTTACGGGGAGTGCTCTAAAATGGTATAACAGCCTACCACAAGGCTGTATCAAGAATTTCGATACTTTTTGGGTGGCCTTTCGAAGGCAGTTCGTTGGGAGTAAAGAGTTAAAAGGCAACGGGGACACAATAATCCATTGTGCCCAGGAACCGAATGAATACTTAAAAGAATATATAAGCCGTTTTGTGAACACCAAGAATGGGTTGGCTGATTGCTTCGAGCAAGTTGCAATAGCATCTTTGAGACATGGCTTGAACCCTGGCAGTTTGGCTGATTCGGTGACCAGAAAGAAGGCAATGACTTGGGGAGGGTTGCTGAATCAGGTTGGAAAATAGATTAACGTTGATGAAACGAAGAAAACGAGGGTACACAGACAGGTGAGGTCTACCCCGGTGGCACCAAACCCCAATCAGAATCAGTCCGGGAACAAGGCGAACGAGACCGGACAGGGGCATGGCAAGGCTAAAGCTCAATCTCAGCCAGCTGCACCTGCTCAGAGTCAGCAATCCAGAAATAAGAGAGGGCCTTGGGTTCAACCGGAGTGGTTCGCACAATTGAAAGAAAGTGTGGCCACCATTTATGATAAAACAAAGGAAGAGGTGCACTATAGAAGACCGACCATACTGCAATCCCCTAGAGAACACCGCAATAACTCTTTCTGCCAGTATCACAATGATACTAGCCATACCACCGATGATTGTATAGCTTTAAAGCAAGAAGTTCAGAACTTGATTGAGAGGGGAAAGTTGGGGGCTTATATTAAAAGAAGAGGAGGTAATATGCTTGACAATACTCACCGGGTTGGTCCAAGTAATGCTGCTCCGGAGGGAGCCATGGTTATAATCGAAAGGTTTGATGTGGAATCTGAATACTTGGATCCTGATCCAACTCGAAATAGAGTGGGTACCATTGAGGAATGTTCTAGGACAGTCTCC
Source organism: Limnanthes douglasii subsp. nivea (assembly GCA_036936605.1). Classification (NCBI taxonomy): domain Eukaryota; kingdom Viridiplantae; phylum Streptophyta; class Magnoliopsida; order Brassicales; family Limnanthaceae; genus Limnanthes; species Limnanthes douglasii. The sequence continues at coordinate 222,898,537 of JAUPFV010000005.1, read as the reverse complement.
GGGCTCATTAAGTTTTTTGAGTCACTTACAATTTTTGGAGGGGATACTATGACAGCTCATACTGCTTCTTCAAGGAAGAGGCACGTTCATACTTTAGCTACCCAGCTAGAAGGAGGCATGACTTCCTATCAATCGCAAATTCCATTCCCCTTCATTGTTTTTGATGAAGATGATCTAAGAGATATAGCCGGCCCTCATGAAGATGCTGTTGTCATAGGAGCATCCATTGGGGGCAATGACATAAGACGAATTTTGGTGGATACTGGAAGCTCAGCCAATATCCTTTTCTTAACCACTTACGAGAGAATGAAAAATCCAGTTGTAATTCAGAGTTCGGACAGATCAATTGTGGGCTTTACAGGCAGCTCAGCAGAGGTGATCGGGGAGTTCGAAGAGGAAGTTCTGTTGGGCATGGGCCCCTTCAAGAAGATGGTCAGGATACTTTTTATTGTGGTAGATTGTCCCACTTGCTATAATGCTATTTTGGGGAGGTCTTGGCTCTCTAGAATGCATGCAGTGGCCTTGACAGTCCACCAGTGTTTGAAATATGTTGTTCAAAGACAAGTGGGAGTTGTCCGAAGCAGTCAGAAGGTTGTAAGTGAATGTTATGCTACAGCCCTGGCGCCCCGGATGTTGGGGGCAGTTCGTATCAACGAGCAATAGCAATTTGAGGGGCTTTCTGGGGGTGAGGGTGAAATTGATGACCCCAGCGAGGCCCCTGGAGTATTAATACCAGTCGAAGAGGTAGAAACACATTGTTTAGAAGAAGGGAAGAGCGTCAAAATAGGGTCCAGAATGCCACCCGATCTGGAGAGAGAGATGCTAAAGTTTTTGAAAAGCCATCAGCATGTTTTTGCTTGGTGCAATGCTGATGTTACCGGGGTACCAGCAGATGTGATATCACACCACCTATCTGTCCGAAAAGATATAGCACCAGTGGTTCAAAATAGAAGGGTTTTTTCCAAGGAAAAGGCTGATGTTATTGTACAAGAGGTTGACAGGCTCACAAAGATGGGGCATATCAAGGAGTCTCAATATCCTTTGTGGACTGCCAATCCGGTCCTGGTAAAAAAGAAAAATGGCAAGTGGCGTATGTGCATTGACTTCACAGACCTCAATAGGGCTTGCCCAAAAGATTTGTATCCAGTTCCCCGGATTGACCAGCTAGTAGACTCCACTTCTGGGAATAAGCTGCTATCCTTTATGGATGCTTTCTCCGGATACAATCAGATCCAAGTAGATCCGAAGGATCAAGAGCATACCACATTTTCCACTGACAGAGGTCTTCATTGCTACAAAGTAATGCCGTTTGGGTTGAAAAATGCTGGGGCTACTTATCAGAGATTGGTAAACAAAGCCTTTGCTGATCAGATTGGAGGGAATATGGAAGTATACATCGATGACATGATGGTGAAAATTGTGGATGAGCAATTTCACTTGGCAGACCTCTAATAAACTTTTACCAACTTGGTAAAGGTGAATTTGAAGTTAAATCCAGAAAAATGTGTGTTCGGAGTGCAATCCGGGAAGTTCTTAGGTTATATAATAAGTGAGCAAAGGATACAGCCCGATCCGGACCAGCTTAATGCTCTATTTCAAATGGAGCCTCCTCGGAATATTAAAGAAGTACAACGATTAACGGGGAGGTTAGCTGCTTTAAACAGATTTATCTCAAGGTCTTCGGACAGATGCGCCCCATTTTTTCAAACCTTGAAGGGTGCAAAGGGATTTGATTGGACCCCACAGTGTAATGAGGCTTTCAACGAAATCAAGAAGCATCTGTTCTCTCCCAAAACTTTATTTAAACCAGTTGATTGAGAGACACTCTTCGTATATTTGGCATTTTCAAGTTGTGCCATCAGTGTTGTGTTGGTGAGAGAAGTAGATAATTACCCCCATCCAGTGTACTACATCAGCAAAAGCCTGATAGATGAAGAAATGCGTTATTTGAAACTGAAAAATTAGCATTGGCCCTGGTGATAGCTGCAAGAAAGATGAGACCTTATTTCCAGGCTCATCCTATTATCGTCCGAACGTCTTTTCCTTTGAAGAATATTCTCCAAAAGGCAGACATTTCAAGTAGGATGACTAAGTGGTCGGTAGAATTGGGGGATTTCGATATAGATTTTTCTCCCCGAACAGCAGTCAAAGCCCAAGCTGTGGCTGATTTTCTAGTTGAATTCCACTCTAATAGAGATTCAGAGCAGACTATTGAGAAGAAAGACAAAAAGTTTTGGGTCGTCCGGACGGATGGTGGATCCAGCACTATGGGATGTGGTGCAGGGTGTGCTTGACTTCTCCATATGGTGATAAAATGTACCAGGCTATATGTTTTGCTTTCAGGGCTTCCAATAATGAGTCTGAATACAAGGCAGCTATAGCCGGTTTGAAGTTAGCTTTTATTTGTGGGGCCAAGAGGGTCAAGCTATTGAGTGACTCACAGCTTCTTATCCACCATGCCCAAGGTCAATCTGAGGATAAAAAGGAACAGCTAGTGAAGTATTTACTTCTTCTTAAAAATGAAGCACTCAAGTTTAAAAGCATTATTTATGAACATATACCCCGGACAGAAAATGAGTTAGCAGATTCATTGGCAACCATAGCATACACAGAGTCGTATCCATGGATCCATGTGCTGGAGAGCCCCTCCATTCAACTTGATATGGGTAAAAAAGAAGAAATTTTTGAAGTACAAATGAAACAACCTCAGGATTGGAGATTTCCTCTCCTGCAGTACCTCTCCGACGGCATCGTGCCTCCGGATAAATCACTGGCAAGAAAACTGAAACACAAGGCTCGTGGTTTTATCATACTGAGAGACGTTCTGTATAAAAAGTCTTACAGTAAACCTCTTCTACGCTGTTTGGGGGATGATGAATCTCAAGTAGTCCTCTCTGAATTGCATGATGGCGAGGGATCAACTCATTGTGGATTCAGGACTCTAACAATGAGAGTTTTACTGGCTGGCTACTATTGGCCATCTATCATGCAGGATGCTAAAGAGCTGGTAAGAAGGTGTGACCCATGCCAAAGATACAGCAATGAAATTCATGTCCCAACCATTCCTTTAGAGTCAATTTCTGAGCCTATACCTTTTGCTCGATGGGGGTTGGATTTATTGGGGCCTCTCCCTATGGAGTCCGGAGGGCGCAAAACTATAATTGTTGCAATCGATTACTTTTCGAAGTGGATTGAAGCAGCCCCTCTGGCAGGAACAACATCAAAAGCCGTTATAAAATTCATTCTATCCAACATTTGTTGCAGATTTGGTGTTCCACAAAAAATAACAACAGATAATGGACCACAGTTCGACAATAGGGAAATGGAGAGTTTCTGTGCCGCAAGGAGTATACAACATTGTTTCTCTTCACCTTTCCACCCACAAGCAAATGGTCAGGTTGAAGTGGCTAACAGAACTATACTGTCCGGTTTAAAGAAGAATTTGGAAGGGGCTGCTGGGAAGTGGCTTAGCTATTTACAAGAAGTTTTGTGGGCCTACCGGACAACACCTGGGGTTGCAACACAGGAGTCACCCTTTGCTTTAGTCTATGGGATGGATGCAATAACTCCCATAGAAGCAACTCTCCCATCATTTCGTGTTCACAACTTCTCCGAATGCGCTAACGAAGTGGCGATAAGAAGTCAGCTCGACCTAATAGAAGAAAGACGAGTTAAAGCTCACCTTAGAGCTGCACACTATCAGGGTTTAATGAGGAGCAGATTTGCTTCTAGAGTTAAAAGAAGAGATTTCCAACCGGGGGACAAGGTACTGAGGAAAGTCTTCTTACACACTAAAGAGAAGCTGCTCGGAAAATTAGCCCCGACTTGGGAAGGACCTTATATGGTTGTTGAAAGGCTTAAACCTGGAACATATTGGCTTGAAGACAAGGATGGAAGAGTTCTAACCCACCCTTGGAATATCGAGCACCTCTGGATGTACTTGGAGTAACATTTGTGTAAATATTTACTTGTTTAAACATCCATGTAAATATTTGTGGGCATACTCTTTCCTACCCTGGTGGCACGGGGAGGTTTCAATGAGGTGTCGGGGTTTTAAATAAAATTTGATGCCTTCTTAAAAATTTTCCGAAGTGTTCTTACTTTGTCTTTTGTCACACCATCCAAATTGAAATAAAAGAGTGATGACCACTTAAACATTTGTCATCGGAGAATTTAAACACTCTCACTATGAAATGACTAAGGGCTATTTAAACACTAGCCATAAAAATTGGAACAGACTATGAAAGAATGTGAGAATTGTGCAAAACAAGGATATTCATTGGATTAACTTAAGTGCCTTGGCCTTCCAAGGACTTTCAAACTATTCAGCAAAGTAAAAGATCTATCCGGACAGATACCAGACACACTTACAAAAAGAGTGCCTTGGCCTTCCAAGGACTTTAGTTCAGATTATGTGAAAAGTAAAAAAAAATCGCAATTTAAGACTGAGCCTTTGAAGATGGCTCAGCTTCCTCCATCTTCTTCTTCCCCTTGGTTTCATCTTTCTCTTCGTTTGGGCTCTCTCCGGTGTTCTCTTCGTCATCAGATGAGGATGCACTGGAGAAGCCAAACCTGTCACCTTCGGCCATTGTGTGATATGAGAGGTCTTCAGGCTCTACGTGAAGCCATAAATCACCCAAGTTCCTCTTCGAGAACTTCTCATGGAAGAGCAGGACCATGTCTGATTTCACCTTGGCATACATTTGCTCTTGAGTGTCTATCACGTTATTGGCATAAGCATCGATCTTGGCCTGGATTTTGGCCTCCTGCTCCCTTAGCAAATCAGCTTTCTCCTCTGCAGCTTGGGACACTGCGTTTTCAAGAGCAATCTTGTCGCTGGTCAGGTTGGTGATAATTTGGTCCTTGGCCTTGGTCTCCTCTTTTGATGAGGCAAGATCTTTCTCCAATCCGGACAGCTTCTCCCGAAGCTCTGTGATAGTGTTCTCTAGAGTGGCAACTTTTGTGGTACTCACCTCTTGGGTTTTCTTCAGCTCTTCGTTTTCCCCTTTAGAATGGCAGCGTTTGAAGTGGCAGTAAAAAGGCCATCAGACAGCCTCTCTTTGTCAGACTTGAGGTCTTTGATAATGTCTGCCTGATTTCGAACTTGCTTCTCCAACGCGAGTACCGGCTGAACATTGCTTAATAAAGAGTGGGCTATAACATCCCTTTCACTTGAAACAATAAAGGTCTTACCATTAAAAGTGACTGTGTTTGAAGTGCTCAGAGGGAGATAAGGCCCAACAAAATCATCTCTGGGGAGATTGATAAAGTACTCACCAAGCCCACGAAGACCAATGATGTCTACCCCATCAATATTAAGATCTCCCCCTTCGACCTCATCGGTTTGGAAGTCATCAAGTATCTCCTTTGCTTGTGTCGGGTCAGTGGGGTCAGCTTGGGAAAGAGGCTCCGGAGGTCGGAGAGAGAGTTCGTCACCCTTAGAGGTCTTTTTCTTCTTGGCCTCCCTATCTTTGCTTTCAGCTCCCCGTTTACGGTCTCTTTTGGAAGCCCTTAGAGGATTTAGGGAGTGAACCTTTTGCCTAACACTCTCCTGCTCTACCGCTGCCAAGAGAGCAGCATCAATTTGACTAGGGGTTGGCCCCTCCGGATGCGTTGGAACATCCTCCTCCACCACAGCAGGGTTAGCTCCACCCACCACTTTCTTTCCCTTCTTTTTTCCTTTCATCTTACTCGGGGCCTTGGCCCGGCCTGGCAAGTAAAGTGTTCCGTCCAGTTCGTGCGTCCTTTTGAGCACTACATCCGGAGGAGGCTGGGTGGTAAGCTCTTCCCAAGTTAAGTCTCTCCGACCTGTGGTGTTCCACAGATGAGACCTTGCTAAGTTGCCCCCTGTGAAAGCAGCATGGAACCGGTTCCCCCACTTCTCAGCAGCCCAAGCGTTGATCTTGGTGCAAGTGGTCTGACCGGTTTTCAAGTGGTCACTGAAGTCCTTGGGCAGCACTGCTAAGGCAAAGATAAGACCAATTAGTTTAAACAGACTTGATTTAAAAAAAAGACAACAATTTAGAGTAGGAGACTTACGGTCACTCCTCCACCTGCTTGTGAGAAGACTTGGGTTGACTCCGAACTTGATTTTCTTCCCATTCTCCCAAGCACCACTTACAAACAGGAACTGGGTCCTCCAATTCCTTTCCGACTCTAGCAAGTCATCCACAGCTTTGAAGTTATCCCCCATGTTGAAATGGTAGAAGGGGATGTGGTGGTTTCTGCAGAGACTGGCCACAGCAGCAAACTCCTCCATTGGTAGAGGAATCCCGGAGAGCCTGGAAACCATAATGCAGGACATGAGGGTGTACCAAGCATTGGGGCTCAGCTGGCTCGGACAGAGCTTTATTAGATGAGAGTATCTGACAATTTCTGGGTCCAAGGGGAATCTGAGCCCCTAATTGAACAGCTCCGTGAAGATGACTATCTCGCTCAATTTGCTGTCCATGGGAGTTTCGGGGTTGATAGGGATTCTTATCTTCACGTTCTCCGGAATTCCCCACTTCGTACGCATCCGACCCAGCTCGGCTGTGTGGATGAATGCGTAGTTGATCTTTTGCAGGGAAAGGAGGTACTTGACATTAACCTCGTGAAAACAAGGCCCCACCCTTCCTTCAAGACTCTCCGGCAGATCCGGATGCCTCAAGCACAACTTTTCCTTGCCTTTATCTTTTTTGGCAGCAACAGCACTACTAGTCTGTCTGGAGGGCTCAGACTCGAATGGAGCCTCTTCGATAGAGTCCTCCATTACCTCCTCCATGATTGATGAGGGGTTTTCAGTAGCAGTCGTAAGGGGAAGGTTTAGATCTGGCTCAGCCTGGATGCCGGACTGCTGAGTTTCAGTGTTTTCTTGGTTCCTGGCCTCCGGTTGGGGCTCTGGTGCAGATGTTTCCTTCCGGAGACTTGAGCTAGTGCCCTCCGGACCGGATAGCTTGTCCTTGGGAGCTCTAATGGGCACTTCTGACCCCATACTACTGTCTTTGGCACCCGATTTCGAAGGGGTTCCCTTGGAAGCTTGACCCTTGACCAGTCGGCCTTTTCTTCGGTCAACTAATTTTTTAGGAGAGTTTTCGGCGTCTGACCCCATAGCTAAGAAAGGGGAGGGTTTCTTAAAGCTGGTAACAGTTGCACCTGGCTCAACAACAGGTTCCGATTCTTGAACCGAAGAACCGGAGATAATGGTTGAGAGATTGTTTTGAAATAACCTTTTCGGTTTGATGCGTTTTGAAGAAGAATAACCCTGGTCTGACTCTGTGGCTGCAGTCACTGGTTTGTCGATAGGGGAGGTGGGTAAGCCTGCTGCAATGCGCCTCTCCCTTTCAATTTTTTGTGCCTTTTCTAGTTCAGAGAGGTTGAGCCACCCGCATTTGACCAAAGCGTTCCGAGCCGTGAACATAAACAAACCGGGTAAAAATTTGTTTTAGAGAGAAAAAAGCTTTGAGGATTTGCAGATTAAAAATGAGAGTGATGGTGAAACAGTAGAAAGTATTTCAATTTATATTAAATCTGAAAAAGGAGTTTGATTCCTAGGAGAATTCGAAAAGATTGGTAATGATTAAAAGACGACGCTGATGTCACCCTCTTTAATGAAGAGGTTGGTTTTCGAAGAAGGTGGGTGCGAAATTTAAGGTGAAAAAATGGCTGAAGAAACCAACCAAAAAGTGACACGTGTCCCATAAACTCTGGCAAAAAACCGTTTGGATTTTTAAAGCTTAATCAGTCCGGATAAAGCCACAACACAAATAGACATGTCCGGATTAAAACTGCCCCTATACATCGAACTGTTTTTTAGGTTTTTGGCAAAGGAATTTGAACAAACACCTAAAAAAGGGGCTCCTGATGAGTCAGAATACTGCTTCCTCTCCGGACAGGGACAAATCGGACCAAGACCACCAGACCGGACATGCCACTTCGAACACTTAGCCTATTGGACTATTCGAACTATGACAAAAGTACTAAAAAACCTAAACACTTCTTGACTAAGCTACTTGCTCTCCTACTAAGAGCTCATGGGTCTATAAACGTGACCCGGGTCCATTAAACATGACCCGAAAACCCATAAAGCTCAGATGTAAGGGTATAAATTCACAACCACCTGCACTAAATATGGGTAATGAAAATTAACTGCAACTAGGCTGCTTAATTCTCCCTCTACTCTCTACTCAAAATATTAAACACCCATAAACTTCCACAAAACTCTGAACAAATTACTCAATTACCCTCAGACATAAATTAACCACACCAGACCACACGCTGAAGGCGTTTGACATAGTTGAGGCGTACGATCTGCTTCGGGTGGCTCGACAACTAGGGTACGTTCAGGACATACCACCGGCGTTGCGGGCTGTTTTACCAGCAGATAGGAGGAGGCGTGTGAACACACAATTTTTGTGGGATGAGGCCACATGGATAGGCTGGGAGTCACACGTTGTTGACGAGAGGATTCGCGGTGAAACATATGATATAGGCGGTTATGGCACGACCTCTTTGTACGATGTATGGATCCGTGACGACCTATGGTACGTTCTGCTTGATCCTAGTGTTCTCGGTCCATCTGCTTCACATGTTCCAGAGACCCCAAGTGTGATGACATATCAGGCACGACTGTATCACATTTCCGATCGTGTGACTGATGTTGATTATAGAGCGGATGCAATGAGTATGGAGGATTTGCGTCGGGAGATACACGAGTGTTCGTTTTTTGGGCTCCAGTACCGCCATGCCGATTGACTGCATTTGTATTATATGACTACTAGGACAATTGTTTGGTACTATCTTTTTTTTACTTTAGTTGTTGCTTTCGTTGATATGGTTGTATGGAATTGGTTTTGTTGCTTCAGTTATTGCTTTTGTTTGGATGTTTACCATTTGTTTTACTTAAGTTGTTGCTTTCGCTGATATGATTTTATCGAGTTTCTTTTGTTTGGATGTGTGTCTTAAAAACAATAATACTTAAAACAATAACACCTAAACTTCTCGCATAATTAGAAAGCATTGCATAATTAGAAATACATAAGCAAATAAATTACACTTTAATCGAAAGCATTGCATAATTAGAAATACATAAACAAATAAATTAAAGCAAACGGTAGATAAACTAACCCTCAGTTAGCATTGTACACTTAGTTCTATGGAGTCGGATAGTTCATTCCACACTCAAACCTATTCTCGACCGAATATTCATCTGCATCACTACTTCCTTCGGGAGTTGAATACGTTTCAACGACGCTGGCTATTGCGTCGGCTATTTCTTGCTCCTGCGACTGTATCCCATGTGACACCATCTCCTGCGTAATTATACTTTGCAATCCCATGTTGAATACATTTCAGACTTTGCTTTGGACTTCGCAAGCTAGCGACTCAATCTGTATAGTAACTATTTTAAGATAAGCTAACCTATCGAACACTTCTTCGCGTCTGCGTGGTCGGGGCATCATAATCGGTTTGTTTAAGTTAATGTTGTAACTTGTTAAAGTTTTCATTACCTTGTTTTGCAGACATTATTTGGTACCCACAACTTAAGACAACAACTAATAATAACAATAACAACTTAACAACGAGTAATACGAAAAACACAACTTCAAACAACAACTAATAAGAAAAATCACAGCTTAAATTAACAACCAGTAATACGAAAATCACAACTTCAAACAACAACTAATAAGAAAAATGACAACTTCAAATAACAACCAGTAATACGTAACATTGCATAAGTGGAAGGCTTAGTCGTATCTAAGTTTGTATTCCACATCATCCACTCCACCCCTTACAATAATTCTGTCCTTTAGAAATGCTACCATATCCCTTGTGATGTAGTCTATCAAGGTTAGGTTCCAAACGGCGGATGCTTCTCGCTTAATTAGCGATGGCAAGAAACACAAATGTTGTATTGGCTTGCAAAAATTGTATCTGCTTTTGATCTGCTCACGAGTACGCATGGAGATACCTCTTGTACCTAAACGGCCGTAGTTTATATACATCGTACATAGGACATGCTCGAAAAACTGATCGCTGGTATCTTCCCCCAGTATCTGGCGTGCAATCTTCACAGCTCGAAGCATGTGGTAGTCTTCGTCCGCCGTAAACTCCATATGTAAACGTTAACGAGTTTTATATTTTAGTGAGTGCTATTGGTTGCCAAAGTGTCGTATTTTTCTAGACTTTATCTCCTATTTTATAGGGGGCGAGTCAATTTTGGTGGGCGTTTAATATTTGGATAAGGTCTCATTATAGCGAAATTCATACAATTTCGAATGCAATGTTGTCTTTGGCTATAATGAGACCCTGATTTAAACCACGTGGGTTGTAATAATTATCTTCGATATGTGTGTATTTTTGTATATATTATGTGTTACCACATTAGTCGCTTATTCAAATTATGTTATCCTTACATGTCTGACAACGTTATCCTACTTCAAATAGTAGTTTTATGGATGTTTTTAATAATGATACTATCTTATATATTTCCATGTGTCGGTTCATATATGATATTTCAAATCACAACTAATAATAATGGTTTAAAAAAACTTTTCGGACTAAAAAAAGTAAATAAACGTGAAAATGTACAAAATGTGACCATTTTAGGCTACTTTGAAGTAGTTTTTTCAACTTTTTTGGTTTTTTCCCACAATATTCGAATCGTTCGGGCCAAATGACTAATGTATAATGTTGGTAAAAATAAAAATCAGTTTTTGAGTCGAGAAAGTCACAAAATGTGACCATTTAAGGCTACTTTGAAGTAATTTTTTCAACTTTTTTGGTTTTGTTTTCCACAATATTCGAATCATTCGGGAGAAATGACTAATGTATAATGTTGGTACAAAGAAAAATCAGTTTTGGAGTCGGGAAAGTCACAAAATGGTGAAAATACTAAATTTACAAAGGGCTTTGCGAACACAAGAGGCTGTAATTCGCCCGATACGCGAATGCAGGAGGCTGTGATTTGGCAAAATTGCGAACAGCCCGTTCGCGATTTTGCCAAATCATAGCACTGGGCGTTCGCGAATTTGGCACAATCAAACGTTCGGAATTCGCAAATTCGCCACTGTAACGATTTTTTGAATTTTTTTCCCACTTTTTTGGGTAAAATTGTAATTTTTTGGGGAACTTACAATTTAATTTTTTTGTGCAACTTGTTTGTACAATAATGATATGAAATTGAATTTTCAAAATAAATAAAATGTGAGAGTATCGATTACAAACCGAGGTCAAAGTAAAAAAAGTATTCGTAAACACAACGGGATAAAAACAAGTAACTTCACCCAAATCGAAGACACGTGGTGGCTCTTCGTGTGCGGTCGATGGGTTGGGCGGGCTTGATTTGGTTATGTTTGGTCAATCTCTTGTCGAGCGGTATTGCCCAACCGGTGACGGCATCTTCCGTGCGAAACGCAAACCAAGTAGGATAAATTTCCGGAAGTGGTCCATTCAACACAACCTACACAAATAAAAGCAAGATAAATATTTGGTCACGAAAATAATATATAAAATTGAAACACACATTTGTATACTTACTTTCACGAAATGGTTACCGTGCACGGAACCTATACAAACTTCAAGGTTAGGACACGATCGAGGAGGCACACTGCGTAGAGGTAGATAAGTGTACGACTGGTGGAGTGAAATGTGGTATACGATACATTGGTATCTAGTGACTATCACTAAGCCTAAATCGGGTAACGTCATCCAATGCCTAGTACCGACACCATACAATTCGAAAACGTTTAACCTTCTCACTAGGTTATCTACACCTTGTGAACCATCAAACACTCTCTCCCATAGCTCGCGTTCATTTTGCAATTCGCCGATCAAATCCCGTCTAACTTGGTCATATGAATCGGATTTACTGTATACCGTCAAAGCAACGGCCCGGAATCCGTAATTACCATCGGGAGAGACGTCTTCGACGCTAGAAATATAGTCATGCAAATAGTTAGGAAACCAACTCTTGTACCCGCTAAAATCTTGGCCCTTTGATGATTTTTTCGGTCGAGGCACTTTATCTTTTTTCGGTTGAGCCTTGGTTTTTGTTTTTTCTTTCGTCTTGGCTTTTGGCGCTAGAAATGTTCTATTACCTACCGAGGCGGCCGTGCTACCAATCGTGCCGGGGGTGCTAGCGCCTAGACTACCATCGTATTCCCACTCGCTAGGGTCCCGTTGAGTTGATTTGTCCCAGTCGGCTTTTTTCCTACCTTTAGTAACAAACGGTTCCTTAGGTTCCAAAACGTGACTTCTAGCGGGATCTAGGATTTGCATTATCCTATTTATAATGTGATCTTGGACGTGTTGCCCGTAACCGCGGATGATGCTATCTATTAAGGAGAGTTTTCTAGTGAGCTCGTCTTCGGTATCAAATTCCTCATTAGGTTTGATCTTTAACGTACTCCAATAGACATCACACTCATCTTTTCTAACCGGCCTTCATTCTTTATAAATCAAAGCTAATTCGCATGCACATGGTAAATTATGAGTTGTCCTAATAACACACCCACACATTCCGGGACTGAACCATATTTTCAAGGCCGTTGCGAGATTTGTCTCTATTAATTCTATAGCTTTACATGAAAGCTCACCTTTGACATCCTTGTAGATGGTTTTGTTAGGGCCCCTAGTTGAGTTTTTTGGACGATACTTACTACGCTCGAATGACTCGAAAATGTTAGAGTGTTGAGCGGTTAGCAATGCATGAATATGTTTCCAAAATTGCTCGAACGTGCATAGACTACTACCAATTTCCCGCTTGAGACTAGAGTGAACACTCTCCGCCCTATAACATGAGATAAAATAAATTAGATTTCTAACACTTCATATTAAAAAATATTGTGTAAAGATGGAAATATAACTCACCGATTACTAGTTTGGTTGTCAAAATGTTTAAATTTGTTCTGTGTCCATATTCGTCAATCCATTGCTTCATAACGTAGTCGATAACCAATGGACAAAATGCGTACGTGTGGTGCAATTCGGCAAGGTTTTTGTTATAATCTTCGAGCGTGGCCGAATAGGCGACCCTTTGGTAATATTCGCCGAACTCTTCGGCCATGTCTGAATTCGGTAAAACTTTTTTAGCATACGAGGTGACGTTCTTACCAATATGCCAATTGCATAGCATGTGAGTTGCATCCGGAAATATATCATCGATAACATTCATTAAAGCCAACTCTCTATCGGTGACGATAATGTTAGGTAATACGCACTTGTTGTTCGTCAACACCTTCTTTAGAACGCTCAATCCCCAAGTGTAGTTCTCTTGTTTCTCGGAGCTCAAAAAAACAAAAGCAACACAAAATGTCTTCTTCGTCAAAGTTTGGCCAACTATTTCAAGTAAAGGCATCTTATACCTTGTAGTCTTGTACGTGCTATCCATTATAAGAACTTGAGGAAAAGTGCGCATGAAATCGATGCTTTTAGGGTGTGGAAAAATCAACTCGAGGATCTCGTCCGTTGCTTCACAACTTCGCTCCCAAACATAGTACTCATGTTCTTTTAACTTAGCAAACAAGTATTGCATTTGGGTCTTGCCCGCTTTATCAACCAAATCATGTTTTTGCCGCATGTTGTATATCATGCGCATGCTTGATACATTTTGCGGGTCTTTAATCTTCAAACCGCGATATATCTCTCTCGGTCGAGAACCGACTTCCGTTTGACTACGAACGAACAATTGTTCTTCGACTTTTAGTCTAGCGGCTCGTGAGTGACCATCCAAGTGCAAAAATGGTTCGTTGTTGTGTTTCCCGTTTAGCACAACCACTTTCCAATAACCCGGTAGCTCTAAGACCTGACTTCCTCTTAAATAGAACGGACACCCGCATTTTTTCGATGAACATTCTCGGCGCTTCTTAACATACCCCGGTTTGGGGTTAGGTTTGTAAACCCCGTGCCTCTCGCACCTAAAATATATCTTAGGAGTTTTCATGCTTTTGTTACCGTCGTCGTTTTTACTACGGACCAAAATAAATCCTAGTTTTATGCTTTCGGACTCGATCTAATCAACCAAATCATATTTGGTGTAAAAAGTATCAATACTAAACAATTTCGTGTAATCGGCCATCGAACATGGCGGTTAATCGGGTTCCTACATATGTCATTGATGCAATTATATGAGAACATACTTAAATCTAGCCGATCGTTTAATTTCCAAAACAGGTCAAATCGCGAACAAGGAATTCAAATTTTCAACCAAATCGCGAACAGTGTGTTCGTGATTTTGCATGTTTTGTATTTGCAAAATCGCGAACAACCCCTTCGCAAATCAGGTATTTCTGCGAACAGGATGTTCGCGATTTTGCAAAATCAAAACATGCAAAATTGCGAACTCATTGTTCGCAATTCGTCCATTATATAGCGGTGGCACCGCTATATTTCGGAAAATACCTCATTTTGGGTTTCCAAATGGTCCGTCAATGGCTCTTCTTCCTCCGATGCAAAATCGTCAAGGTTGCAGCTGAAACCTTCACTCCAATCACTCAAATCCATGATTTTTTTTAGAGTTTTTAGTTAGTTTAGAGAGAGAAAGATCTAGGGAGAAGTTGGAGAAAAGTTGGTTTTTAGTTAGAAACTTGAACTTATAAATGAAGGGCAAAACGAACATTTCACATTGAAAAAAAAAATTCTAAATTTGGAATCTCATTATAGCTAAATGGGTCCCAATATAGCCTTGCCCTTGTTATATATGTTTATGTAATTTCCATCTCTTGTTTTGTAACTCCCGTCTCTACACATTTTCATTTATCGCATAATTTTCGTATCTCGTCCAATTTTCGTGTCCGTCTCTTAAGTATTCGTCTATCATCTATCGTGTACGCGTTTCGTTAAAATTTAAAATTATAATAATACGATAAATATAATTATAGTTCATGATAAATTTAGATTTGTTTTTCAAATTAGGGATTTAAATAAAAATATATTTTTATAAATTTAAATCATAAAAAATATATAAACAAATATTAATCAACGTCATGTGTTTGATAATTGTTTAAAAAAATATTTAGTCTATTTTATAAAGTAATTCGAAAATAAATAGTAAATAATAAATAGTAGATTGGAAATTAAAAAGATTTACGTTAAAAATATATACAAATAAAAAGAATAAGTAGAAGTAAGATTGCTCGAAATATTTATAGGTACTTTACTCATAATATATATTATTAAGTTAATAAAATAAAAATACACTCAATAGTGTTCAGCTCTTTCCTCTTGCACATTCAAAACCCTAGCTAAACCCTAAATCTCCCAACACCCCACCAAGAGAAAACAGCGACAAACGGGCGATGGACGTAATCGTGTTTGCATCGTCCTCCACAGACGCCGGGATAGGCTGCTGGGACCTACGAACCGGCGCAGAGCATCTACGATACAAGTCATGTGCTTCGCCGTCGCACGGTCTTGCCGCCGTCGGAAACCGCTTCCTCGCCTCCTCCCAGCTTCGTGATCCGTCTGCTTCCTCAGGATCCATTCTCTATTGGTCTTTTTCCAAGGTTAGTCTTTTCACGCGTACCAATTGTTTGATAGAAATTACTTATCCTGTGTTTTTAGTGAGTTATTAAAAGTCTGGGTTTGATAGCCTCAAGTAGAATTGAAAAGCTTCCCTGAAAACCCAATCAAGCCGATTGCTGCTAATAGTGAAGGCACTTATATTGTTGGTGGAGGTTCATCCGGTGATATTTACCTGTGGGAGGTGAGTTTCGTATAAATTAATTTCTTCAATCTTGTAAAACAATTGTTTTTCATGGTATTTCTTAACGTGATCTCTCTTTGGTGGATTCAATTTATCGAATTAGGTTGCAACAGGTAGGCTTCTGAAGAAGTGGCATGGACATTTAGGGGCTGTAACGTGCTTGGTTTTCTCAGAGGATGACTCACTACTGGTTTCAGGGTCCCAGGATGGAAACATTCGAGTTTGGTCACTTTTAAAGTACTTCTTTGCTCCTTTACTGCTTGATTTCTTTAGAGTATTTGTGTGTTTTCTATTGTACTGATGTCACTTTTTCTTATTAGGGTCTTAGATGACACCCAAAAGCACAAGGCAAGTCATCTCTATGAGCATAGTTTTACCGAGCACACCAGGGCTGTTACTGATATTGTCATGGGATATGGAGGGTGCAATTCGATTATAGTGTCTGCTTCTGAGGATCAGACTTGTAAGGCATGTTACTTGTACTCATTTGAATTTTAAATTTTACCATGATAGATGTGTAATTGAGGGTTTAAGGGTTTGTGAAAGTGTCATGATGTAACTACTTGTGATTTGTGAGAAACAAATATTTTCTTCAACTTCAATGGAGGAGGATTTATTTGCAGGTATGCTTGTTGGATTTTGTGCTCTGTTTTTTACAAAAGTTTTCGCTTTGACTTCTGATGAATTGGACATCCAGCAATATCTGTACCTGATTCAAAGGGTGTTTTCTGGCTTTTAGTCTGGCATTTTTTATATTGACCTTATTCAGATGAGCTGCATTTACATGCAATTGCCATACTCAAGTTTTCCATGAATTTAAATTATTCTGTTTGTTAACTGTCAATTAGGATTTCCTATGTTTGCCAAGAGGAATAAGTTATAATTATTATATCTATTTTATGCGACCTATTTATGCTATGACATGTTTTGCACAGGTGTGGAGCTTATCTAAGGGGATATTATTGAGAAATGTTAGGTTCCCTGCTGCCATTGATGCGATTGCATTAGACCCTGGTGAACATGTTTTCTATGCTGGCAGCAGAGATGGAAAGATCTATTTTGCTGCTCTGAACGCCGGAAGTCCATCAGTCAACAACGGTCTTGGGATGCATATCCTTGGTTCTTTATCCGTTCGGAGGTTGGTAACTTTAATGAATATACTTATTATATTTGGAAAATTATCCAATATAGCCTATCTACTTCTCGGTGACTCAGTGTATTGGGATGGTATTGGGCCTATTGTAAGATTTACTGTAGTAGTTTGCAATAACTTGGAAATTTTGTACTTCCGTATAAAACCTTGCTTATTATAAAACTATCTATAAGGCCAGTGTTTATTTTCAATGATCCCAATTATATATAGCATTGGTGGCAAACAACAATGATCTATGAGATTCCTTGACATTTAAATATTTATAAGTTCAATTGACTTATGTTTGTGAAGAATCAATGGATCTCCTATCTCTGTTTTTTTTTGGATATTAGTTTGTGGGTTTTATTGTTCGGTCTACAGAATATTTTATCTTTGATTATTCTTTGCTGGTATAATCACACAAGCATTTCTACTCTTAGGACATAATATATTTTAACTGGAGGAGGATCAATTATTATGCATCCCTGGTTTAGTTTCAATGCCTCTTATAACTGATATATTACGAATTCTTTTTTAACAGCAAAGTTACTTGCTTAGCATATAGCTCACAAGGAAATCTTTTGCTTTCTGGATCAGAGGATGGTATGGTTCGAGTTTGGGAACCTGCAACCCATAATCTCGTGAGGATGTTTAGACATGGAAAAGGTTATCGTTAATGGCTATGTTTTATCTTTCTGCTTTGTGTCATACATACATATAAATATATATATATATATATATATATACATTTATATAATTTCCAAAGTACCCAAAGGGCATGCTCAACTATTGTCATCCGAGATTAGTAAATTTTTTTCCTAGATGTATGTCCAGTTGTTTTGTAAATATTATTAACTCTAAACACTGATTCGTTGTTTATTTCGCAGGACCTGTAAATAATGTGCTTGTCACACAACGGCTGTCTGCTCTTTCTCATAATTTCTCAAATTCTCAATCTTCCTCGAGAAATAGGATCTCATTGCCGCCTCCACTGGAGAAGTTTGAAAATAGATCAGATGAGTTTGTAGAGGATAAGGTTATTGTTAGTCTCTCAACTTGCGATCTTCCTGTCGATACTTCTTACCACATATCGCGAGTAATGCATGATCAGATTGAACAACTTCAGAAACAAGGTTCTGGGGCAACAGAGATGGAGGTGCAAACACTTAAACTCGAATGCAAAAGATATATGGAAATGGCTCAGCAGTGTAGGAAGATGTACGAAAACTTGCACGAGTTTACTGTTAATGAGCTCTTGGATAAAGATCAAGCCTAATGACTCGCTGCGACTCACAATCATATGGTTCGATAACTGTTTTTTTGATAGTGATATGGCTCTTATTGTAGGAGCCGGTTATGGTAAGTCTTGAAAAGTTCATCTTCATTCAGAAGTACTAGGATAGTATGGGAATGCACAGCGGATAGAGAAGTTTGTTAGATCATCTATTTTAATTAATTTGGATGCCTATTCTTCTATTGTTGTTGTAATGCAAAGGGGGAAGAAAAGTTTGTTAGTATGGATTATTAAGTTGTTTGAATCACTCTACAAATTTTGATACTTTGACAACACTGCTTTTGCTTGACTGAGTTGTATGTGGCTGAGGTTTGTTAAATTTTTTAAAGCCCGTCATTTTATGATTTTGATTCGGGATCGTATTTGATATTGCGATTAAGCCTCTAAATTTCGTGTTTGGTGTTGGATTGGATGAAAAGGATACTTGTGATTTAATTATGGATTGGATAACAAATACATATTCACGGTTAGTTATTTGAAAATGTTATATATTTTTCTAACTTTGAGGTGTAATTTACCGGCATTTTTCTTTGACAATTTAATATGATTTTTTTTAAATTTATTTTTGAATTAATTAATTTTTTTGCTGTTTTATTTTTATTTTTTATCATATTGTTGTGATTAGAAGTCATCTTTCTTTTTAATGTTTGGACAATTTAATAAAATTATCATGTTTCAACAAAATTATTTTTTGATCTTTATACATAGGATTTATAAAACATATAACTTTGTTAAAATATGAGATCCTTTATATGCAAAAGATAAATAGGGACATCATTTTACAATTTTGATTAAGCATAAAAATTACATTGCTCTAATATAGACAATCAATTTATAAAAAATAGATACAAAAACAATATGGCCAATCATTAAAGGTAGAAGGTTACAGATTTATTATGAGTTTGTGTATATATAATATGTATGTATATTTGTAGTTTATATATAATAATGCTCAGGATCTTTATTAGTATTAATATCAAAAGTATTTCGGGCTTAACAAGAGAAGAATTATTTGGAGAGAACGGTTTTTTTCTTTTTTTAAAAAAGGTATTTTCATAGATTTTATAAGGAAAAATTGGGAGACATTTTTTTTGTGATCCTTCGCCAATATATTAAATATCTTTTAAATTATTGAATGTTTTTTAAATTGTTATGTTTTATCGTATAATTCTCAAACCGCTTTGTCACGCTCTTCATGTTGACAAAGATATTAATGAAGAAAATTCTTTATCAAAACAAATTGTTTTTTTATAATTTCTTTTTTATTTTGGTTGGAGAGATTTATTTTCCTACATATTTATACTTTCATTCTCGACAACATATTTATACTTTCTTTCTCATCGTGGGTTCAGTATATATGTTTGAATATTACGTCATGGTACAATATATTGTTAATGAACCTCAAATGTTAGTCGTAATGTTATACCAATGAGTGACCTTACTATGATTATTATTGAAATTAATTTTTCCAAAACAAGCTCGCTTAGTGGTAACAATGCTTATTCTATGAACTCAAGTTCATGGTTGGGTGGCTACAACATCATTCTATAAATCAGAGGTCTTGAGCTCAAACCCGGTTTCAATTGACTAAACGTTTTCCTATTTTTTCTACAATTTTTCTTCTTTTCTAGATAATTGTTATTTTTCTTCTTTTTTGATAAAGCTCTTCTATACATAAAACATTTGATGATGTATAAATTTTTTAAAGTTAATTAATAGAAAAGAGAATTTTAATTCATACACATTGCAATATGGTTTTTCAATTTTGACGAGGCTTAAAAGGTTTTGGGCTCTATTTGACGAGGCTTACAAATAACAGCTAAATAATCTTTAAATAGACAAGAAATTTATTTTTCTTCAAGTTTACGAGGTTGCTCTTTCTTTTCTTCAAGTTGCCTTTTCGATTTCTTTAGTTACTTACTCCGAAAAAGATATTTTGAGACCACTTTCTGGAATCTTTAAATTGACAAGTCACCTCATTTAACTTCCCGTACTTAGTCACTTGATCTGTCATATGGCTCATCAACATATCTTTCTCTTGTTTCTTGAAATTATCTTTTTATATATGTATCTTCTGAAGAAAAGAGAATTTGAAACCTTTCCTCATCAGCTTTGTCCTTTTCACTTTTCATGCTTTCACGACTTTTTTTTCCATGAAATATGCTCAAAAACCTTATCATCTTGTCAACTTCAACTCAATCGTCTCTCATTAATACAATACTGGTAGGAGGAAACTTCCCATGAAGAATTTGCACAAATGTTTGGAGTGGAACTGTTTCTGGAATGACAGTTTGGATCTGTCCATACTTATCCCCAGATATGTTTCCAATCTTGGACTATAGCAACTAAAGCCTAATTATATGAAGCACACAAAGAGTTTCCCTTTGCATAAGTTACTCCCTCTAGTTCCTCAATCAAAATACCAAACAACCTTTTCTCCAACGATTTAGGACGGTTAACAATTTCATGCCAATGCATCTTTGAACCTTAATTCTAAGATTTAGATAAGGTTCTCCATATATGATATCAACAAATAATTTAAGCTCCTTCAAACTTACAGATTAAAAATTACAACATTTAATCGAGTTAATCGAAACCAACAAATAATCACGCGGTAACTGATTGTGATATCTGGTTTCTTTACGAGTATCCTCCATTCACCATTCTTACACCTATTATGATGATATGTACCCTCACAAACAAGACATATTATTGTGTTAGTATGAAATATTTTAAGAAGTTATTTTAAGAATTCACAATGATAGGTGAGTCACTGGATCAATAATTATAAATCACTTATCATCAATACACTAATCATTACAATGTTGCAACGGATAACAACTACATTGATACATAAAAGTACATATTTATTGTATAAAATCTTCATCTAACACCATACTTTATTGTTTCCATACACTGCAAAATCGTCATTATTTTACACACACACACACACCAACATCACAAAAATACACTACTTGTAACTAATTAGTGCAACACTAAAATTCTTTAAGGAATTAGCTACACTGTGCACAAGTGCAACATTAAATACATACCAATCTCCACATTTAGCTAATACAGTAGTTATATTTCAATTCTGTTAATTCGTTAGAGCATTGTTAATTAGTTACCAGACTATAAAAATGCACAGTTAGGCGACACTAAATTCATATAGTATATGTAATACTAACTATTATCTCACTTTTGTTAATTTTTTGGAAGTACATTCAATACCATCTTCTCAGATTACGTACACACTATATACATGCACATTATACACAATTAATTACTGAGTTAGCGTTGTTATACAATACTAACACATAATAAACATAACTAAGCATTGCTATTGCATATATTATATGTATTCTTACAAGTACACTGCATATATTGAAATCATACATGCATCACATTTATAACATATATAATTACGTAACTGCACACATTCGTATTAACAAAAATTTAACACATCTCACATCACGATAATTTGATACCATAATAATACGCAAATCTAATTATAACATAAATTGTGTATAATATTCTTACTAGTATGCAATGTACTATCAGCTACACAATAGTAATACATACCATTATATAGTACTAATACCACATACCACACAGTTATTAATCATTCAAATCAATGATAAGTAGATTAAGTTAATAAGTTTGGTTGTAACTAACACAAGAACAAAAAATTCTATAAAATCAGTCTGAAAAAATTCGTTATATGCATTGCAGTTGTCTGGTAGTATTAGACTAAAATCAAACAAAATATTAAGAAAATAACATCAAACAAAATCGTAATTAAAGGAAACAAAATCGAAGATAGTCAATCAACTAAATCAATAACCTAAACCAATTAGGAATTCATAATAATCAAATACAAATTCCATTTTACAATCAAAATTGATCAATCTTATGAACTAATTTGATATGACTCTTGAAATTGATAGAATACTTAATCAATTAAAGACATTGATCAAATAAACAGATCAATTATTAAAAAAAGACATTTTAATTGTAATTCAACCAAATAAGTTTTTTTTCACAACAAAATCGACTCAAAACTAGTTCTCAAACTCATTTCGAACGTTTTCTTTCCAAATTATAAACAAGTAATAATAACATAAAGTAAAAGAAAAATAATTGAATAACCTTCAATAAAACTTACAGATAAAAAATATAGAAGAGAATACCCGATTCTCATGAAATTTTATCGAATCTGAATCATGATTGATCAGACTCAACATTCGTTAACAAACCAAATTATATATGAAAAATGGATAATTCTGGAATCAAAATAAACTTTTACTCGTAATACTACAAACCGAACTGAGAAAATCACAATCGATCTCCCTCAACTGCTAATCTTGTTGAACGAGAAAGCTTTATTCATCGCTAATTGATGTAGGAGCGAGAACACATGACTTTCTTTTCTTTTAAGAACTAATATATTCATTTTTTTAAATCAGATTATTTTCGAATCATAATTCTTGATATTCGTACTTGATAAAATTTATACGAACCACATGTCACGCTAATCTTACGATAATTATCATATCATTTCATCATTTCATATCCACTGTTCACTATTGCATGCGTTATCTGATCAAAGAGAAAGTCACGGTTATACCTAAAAATTAATTTTTTTGGAAATGTTAAACCACCTCCATCTCCTTAAAAATAATGATCAGTTGGGGACCAGTTCGTCATAAACATCATGAACGACCCACGAGATCCCCCAACATTATTAAGTCGTAAGAGAACGTCGACACTATCACGATAAATAGTAAAAAAACACAAAGATTACGACGAGGCCACAACCCTACACTATGGTCCAAAATGTTGATTTTTTTATGACATATCTTGACGTGTTTGCCTGAAGTACCAAAAACATAACTGGAGTACCATCTGAAGTAGCATCCAAATATTTATAATAAATAACAATTATTGACTAGAAAAATAAAAAAGATAGTTATTATCCTCTAAAAAAATGGAAGCCATCATTTCCAAATTAGATAAATTCACCATATTCTTCCACATAAAAGAGTCATGTTACCTACTATGAAAAACTATCCCAATCCTTGTCAAGAAGAAAAATGATAAATTGAGAATGTGCGTGAATTTCTCTGATATCTAAGAACATCATCATATCATTCATGGACACCTATTTGGGCTACAATCATATACAAATGTATGAAGACGACAAAAGAATACCAAATTCATTACGAAGATGGGTGATTTTTTTCATCCCTTCTCATAATGATATCAAATTATGATATACATTTTGGTTGGTTAAGATCTAAACGTTAAAGAAAAGATAATTGGCGAATAAAAGTGATATATTAACACAAGTAAACAAAATGATAAATTAAGTAAAACGATGTTGTAATTGCAGTTTAGATGATATAAAGATTTTAATGATTTTCATTGATATAAATAAATATGTAATTATATATAATTACGTCTCTTTTGTAATTAATATATAAAAATTATATATAGTCAATTTAACATATTTTTATGTATTGGTAAGTGGTGCAGATCGCGTTGTTGCACGATTTGTTGTAGAAATGTTATACCTATCTAGGTTGCTTGACTTCCAAGACTCAGTCCAATGAGCTTTGAAGCTGTGTGTACCAGTTAATTTAGAGAACATATTGGATCCTTATTAGGCCTCACATTTACGTTCATGTGAGAATCTAACGGACACATGTACCAAATCATTAACTCAATAATTGCAAACTCTTTGTCTAGATGGACGAGACTAAAACTCTTGATATTATGTAAGTGATGGTAATTCAATTCGATTATAGAGAACATATACATCACATTTTCAACGGGTAACAACAATTTTTTGGTCAAGATTATACATTTACATATAAAATTAGAGTTCCATATGTAATATGTGTGTTATTATGTTGGTAGTTATCATAGAAGGATAAATTCAAATGAATTTTTAATAATTAAGTATGCGTATGATATTTGTTTATAGATATAATCATAATATTATAAGAATTATATCTATAACAATCTAGGGATGATGCCATCTCTCATGAGAGAATGAGTTAATCTCAATTTGCGGGTCCTTTAAATTGCTTGAGCACACGCCGTAAATAGTGCACTAAAACATGGAAAATAAACTGATAAAAAAATAGCGTGCGTGATACCGTTGGTTAGGTCACATGAGAGGTTGGTTCAAAGGTACAAAAATTAATATTTTCTTATATATAACTTTGTTGTCTTTACACTAAGCTAAAATTCAAAATGTAAAGATATTTTATTTTATGCGTAGAAGTTGTGTTAAGAGATAAAAATATCATTTAATCAAGTGAAGAATTTTGAGAAAGTTCGATTAATGAAGTGATCAAAATTGATATGGAAATGATTTAGATCACCATAATCGACCTAGATCAAATTCTAAACTCGGAAGAAGGTTGGATGGACCTCTTTAGAAATATGACCTATGAAATGTTATTCGTCGTTGTTAAAAGCAGGATTCGTCATGATAATGAGAAAAAATGTGATATGAGATTATAGATCATTGTCGCAGAAAAATAGCGTTTACCGCGACAACAAAGCCTTTTCGATTCTTGCCAACTCTTTTGAATTTTTCGGACGCATGTTTGTCACGGAAACCAAAGAGTTTGTCGTGGCAAAAAGATGTTTTTTTTGGCAATATGAATTTTTAAAGTTTTTTTTAAATCTTTTTTAAATCAAAATTTGAATGGTTATCCTGACAAAAGGAGGACTCTCATGATGACTATGCTAAGAATTCAACTTTAACTAAAAATAATTTTTTACCACAACAACAAAAGATTTACTAGTAACAGAACTAAACATGTGTCGTTTGGAATTAATAATTCATTCAAAAAATTCACTGATGAGATCAACATGGCTCATCTTAATTATTTTACGAAAAGTTGCAACTCTCCATAATAGTTTATAATCCTTATAAATAGATGGATGTTTCAAAAGATGATAAAATAAAAATTTATAAAATCTCTATAATCTTTTCAAAATTTTAATTTCCTTTTCATTATCAATTACTGTCAAATTTTAATTTATAATCTATAAATTCCCGTATTAGAAATCATAAGTATAGTAATAATATCTTTCACAAAAGTATTAAAACAATACACTAATATCAATAATTTTCTTTTAAAACATATCTTGTGGTGTCAAGCTTGTTTATATTTTTGACCTTCCAACAAGAGTTAAGAGTTATTATGCAAGATATCTCAAGCCTCCGAAACTTATCATGAAATTCATTATTCTTGCTTTTTGGATTTTTATTCATTTTCTTGTTAAAATAATATCAAATTCAAAAATTCACTACATGCTTGTCAAAAATCAATTATACTGCCAAAATAGGTGCAAATTTTGATAAAGTAAAGAGAAACCAAGATCGGTATGAAACTAAAAAAATCATATGCATCAAACAATATAATTTACAAATAGGATCAAAATCCAGAGTTTAAAATAAAAGAGATTTTGCGAGTGGATCAATATTAGACTAAAACTAATTTATATTTTAATCAAGATAAAAATAATTTATATTTTTTTCAAAAGTATTCGAGATTTAATATATTTTTGTTTTTATCCACACTTTCAAATATGAAAATAAATTGTCAAATTGATTTTATGGTTCATGCTCATCATTCTCCTGTTATTTCTTTAATCATACAAGATTTAGAAATTTTTTTCCATATATTTTAATCTTATAATTGAATCTTTCATTGTATTTATTTTGCTTTAATAGAAAGATTTTAATCGCGTGTTAGTACATTATCTCTGACTTAGATGTGAATATTTTTTTTTAGGTAAATGTGGATTTGTATATATATGATGTACAAGGTTACAATCGTTCAGAGAGTTCAAAGATCTCTCTGTAGAGTACAAGTCACTAATGGACTTTACAAATAAAATCAGGAAAACTGAGTACATCAATAAGCCAAAAGAAATCTAACATGTAATCTAACATGCAAGTCGATAATGCAGATATAAGCGGAATAAAGTCTTCAAAGTCGTAAGGGTGATTCGAGTGAAAATGATGTCTTGAGTCACGATCTCTTCATCAAATACAAGGCAGTTTCGAGCACGCCAAATCTCAAAAACAGTAGCTTGGAATGCAAGGTTGATGGCGCGGGATCGGTAGGATGTGCCCCGGTGCTCCTTCCTAATCCATTTATGTGCACTGTCAAGCGTGGTCATTGCGCGAGTAATCCCCAACCATGCTCTGATACGACCCCATATTTCTCCACTAAACCTGCAAGAAAAGAAAATATGTGCACTCGATTCATCAGAATGCCTACAAAAGGGGCAACTGATGTTAGGCAAATCCATGTAGTGAAGTGTGTCTTTTGTGGCCAGACGACGGTTGAATGCAAGCCAGACAGTGAAAGTGTATTTCGGTGGGATGTATCTCTTCCATATCTTCGATAGCATCGGACACGGTTCACCCTTTGTCCTCATGGCTTCATAGACACGGTGTGTGATTAACTTTCCATCCAAAACACAACTTTCAAGACCCCGAATCGCATGGTCTCGGCCCCCAAATATCTGAATCAAAGAATCTCTAATATCAAGAAGCTTTCGAATGAGATGACTGTCTCTATCTCGTCTTTGGTAGTCCCAGATAGTTTGTCCTCGAAGATAATACTCGTGCACCCATTTCACCCATAAAGACTCGAAACCCGAATGAAATAACCATATCGAACGGGTAAGAAGAGCACGATTCCAAACTCTTATATCTTTAAGTCCAAGACCTCCTTCTTCCTTTGGTTTACAAATTTTGTCCCATGCAATCCGAGCTGGTCTACCCCCCCAGAAGAACTTGAGGCAGAGCGATCGGATGGTATTAAGGACCGCTGAATGCAAAGGAAAAGCGCGGAACCAAAAACATTCTACTCCTTGAAGCACGGATGTGATCAGTTGAAGTTTTCCCGCGTAAAAAAGTTTCATGTGCTCCCATTTCTCAATGTAACTCGAGATAGCTGCAGTTAAAGGAGCAAAATTAGTAACTGAAACCGTCATTGGAGCGAGAGGTATCCCCAGGTAACGAACAGGGTATGTGCCAACTTCAAATCCGACTCTCTTCATAATCCGATCATAGACAATCTCATTAACTCCGGTTAGATATATTGTGGATTTAGTAGGGTTCAATGAGAGGCCCGATACATCCTCCAAATGTCCCAAACAATCCATAAGGATGTTAACCGATGTCTCGTCCCCTCGTGAGAAAAGCATCAAATCGTCGGCAAAAGTAAGATGGGTGGTGTGCGTGCGGGCACATTTCGGGTAGAATTTAAAGCCCGGTTCACTCGATCTCTTCTTTAACAATCGGGATAAATATTCAAGACAAATGATGAATAAAGTAGGGGACATGGGATCACCTTGCCTTAAGCCTCGTTTCCCACGAAAGAAACCATGAAGCTCGCCATTGATGGAAACCGAAAAATATGCTGTAGTAACGCAAGCAAGAATCCAACCCACAAACTTAGGAGGAAAGCCGATACCATGGAGTATTGTCGATAGGAAGTCCCATGAGACTGTGTCAAAAGCTTTGCGAATATCTACCATGAGCATACATCGTGGAGAAATTCTTGCACGGTTCGAACCTCTAACCAACTCTTGGGCAAGGAAAACGTTATCAACAAGATTTCGACCACTTACGAAAGCACCTTGTCCTTTGTCAATAAGAGTTGGAAGTAAGGGTGCCATTCGGTTAGCCAAAATTTTGGCAATCACTTTATAAGTAACATTTGTGAGACCAATTGGCCTAAAGTCACCCACCTTAGGATCGTTGTCTTTCTTCGGTATGAGGGAGAGGATGGTGTGGTTTGTTGCGCGAAGTAGACTACCAGTGTCGAAAAATTCACAAACACAATCAATCAAATCTGTGCCCACAATATCCCAATTCTTTTTGAAGAAAGCCGAGGTGTAGCCGTCCGCTCCCGGGGCCTTGTCATTCCCGATATCAAAGAGTGCATTCCGGATTTCATCACCTTCCACATGTTTAAGTAGCTGCTCATAAAACCGATCTTCGACTAGTGGTCCGTGACTCATGACTGTCGGGTCAATGGGGGTGCTTGGCCGGGATGTGCCAAAGAGGTGTGTGTAGAAATCTACAAGGAGGGAGGCGACTTCTATTGGGGATGTGGTGCGGGTGCCGTCATCTCGGACGATGTATGATATGTTCTTTCTTGCATTGTCTCGGTTTATTAAGCTGTGGAAGTATTTCGTACCTCTATCTCCATCAACTAGGTGGGTAGTCCGCATACGCTGTTGGAGAAAACTCTTTTCGGCATCAAGGAGGAAGTTCGCACGAGCCCGTAATCTGTGAACCTCCTCTTTTAAAGAAGTGTTGTCAGGATCATCCATAAGAGAGGTTAAAGCCTCTTTAAATTCTGAATTTGCAGTAGCCGTACGCTCGAGAATACCCCCATACTCAGCTTTATTCAATTCTCTTAATGGACGTTTTAGGGCTTTCAACTTCTGCGCAAGTATATATTGTTTCGTACCATCAATAAACTGCCCCCATGAACTTCATACGATACTAGCAAACCTGGGATGTTTAAGTCACATGTTGAAGAATCTGAATGGCCGACAACCATGCTGAAAGTCTCGAATAACCGATGCAATAACTGGGCTATGGTCGGATACGGGTTCCATCGGAAGGAACGATGCTCTACATATGAGATTCCTGTCACTCCACCCATGATTTATAAGGACTCTGTCAAGCTTAGCCCAAACAGTACTATTTGTCCAAGTGAAGAAAGGACCTGTGGAAGGTGCATCGACAAGACTATGAGATATTCGAAAATTATTTAAATCAATTAACTCACTATTTCGAAGAGGAGCAGCCCTAATTCGGTCTCCTGGAGCACAATACGTGTTATAATCTCCCATAATCATCCAAGGTAAACGAATGTTGGCCCCGATGGTGGTTAGGTGCTCCCAAAGAACTCTCCTTTGCGGTACTGTATACAAAGGGTAAACGAAGGTAACATAAAAAGTTTCTTGGGTGACGTTGCAATGGACTTGAAAGTGGATGTGTTGTCTTCCAATTTCAATCACTGTACAAGCTACCCTACTAGCATCCCAAACAACAATGATGCATCCTCCAGGAATAACATCAAGATTAGAAACATGATTCCAGTTTAAGAAACAAGTAGACATAAAGTTGGCTAAACGTTCTTGCGAGAATTTTGTTTCTAATAGGCAAAACAGGGGCAAAGAATTTTTTCTTACGAGTTTACAAACCGTGGAGAGAGAAGCGCCTCGATCTGCACGCCCATATAGTCCCCTGATGTTCCAACTAAGGAGCTTCATTTATCAACCAAGGAGTTTATGGGCACTCCGCGCCTCGCGTTTTTCTTTGTCTTTTTGTTTTTCACCTTTTGCCAAGTCTGATCAGAATGCTCGGCAGGGCTGTTCGGTAGATGTGTGAAATCGTCATTTGTTTGATGTTCAAATGTTGGATCACGGCCTCAATTATCTGCCAGGGGATTGCTCAAGGTTGATGGTGCCTCAAATTCATCATCACGTTCCTTGGGGGTGTCAATCATGGTTCCAGTTGTATCAGACTTGTTACCTCCCTTGTCTTGAGGTTTGTTATCAGCTGCCATCTGTTTGTCTTTGGTGCTAGTTTTATGGGATGGTTTTGCTTGTTGGGCAGTTTGCTTCGGCTGTGTGCTAACTGACGGTTTTTTCTGTGGGGTAGCATTTGCATGGGCTTTTCGATGCTCCCGGTGCTCATTTGTTTGTGGCTGTTCACCATTTTTGGCATTCTTTGCCCTTTCATTGCATCCCTTTTTTGTGTGCTGGTATTTGGTCTAGGTGGACAACACAGGTGGTTGTGCCCAAAGCATTGACATATATGGCAAAATAAAGGGTAGTTCTCGTACTCCACCATTTGTTTATAGCGCTTCCCGCAAGGCAAATTGACACCAAACTTTGTAATTGGTTCTTTACTCACATCAATCTCAATCAAAACACGTGCGTAGGCCATCCTGGACTTGTCACAAGTAAATTGGTCAGTATATAAGGGCTTACCAACCTTGGAGGCGATCTTTCTAAGGCCAGATTCACTCCAGAAACCCAAGGGGATGTCACGGAGCACAACCCAAGTTGGGATCTTGGTGAAGAGATCGTCTGTGAGCATTGTGCCTCTCTCAATCTGCTTTAATAAGAGTCTCTTTCCATAGATGGTATACGGGCCACCTTGAAGGATTTTTAGCAAATCTTGTTCATTAGAGAACTTGAATACGGTCGACCTTTTGCCATAAGGCAAAACCCTGCATCCAACACCCCAAGATTTCGTTATTGAGTCAAGTGCAAGCTTACCAGGGAATCGTCCAGTGAAACAGCCTATGAGGCAGTGTCCCCAAGTCTCAACAATTGGGATTTCGTCCATATGGTCGAGAGTGATGTCTTCATCATTAATAGGAGGAGCAATGAACCGTAACTTCAACCCTTTCGATTCTAAACGGGAGCCTTGAAATAGGCTGGAGAACGTTTTAGATGGAGTTTGTGTTGTGCGCGTTGAAGACGTATTCTGATCACTCTTGTATGATGATTGTCGGTTCCATACATTATTAGTTTGAAAAGAAGGAAATGGATTTGTTGTATGCATATTATTACCTTCCTTGTGAATTGAGAGGCCATTACCTTTATTTCGAATATTCAAATCTGTTGAATTAATTCCTTGCACCCTGTTCGAATTCAAATTCAAAATCCCGTTTTTAATTGTAGTTGAGTACCCAGAATTGAAGTCTTTTCCATTCAAATTTTCTGAATTAAATCCATGTTTGCTGTTCCAATTCAAATTCTCATTCCCGTCTTCAATTGCAGTTGAGTCCCCGAATTTAATACCTTTTCCCTTCAAATTCAAAAATCCCTGTGAAGTAAATTCGGAAGTAAAAGAAATCACATTACCTTTGTTAATTGCAGGGAGGGCTTTATTTACATCGATGGCATTCAGATCCCTGGAAGTACTGTCTTCTCCATTTAAATTAAAAAACCTTTGCGAAGTAAATTCGTGCACAGTATCTTGTGCATGTAAGTTCAAATTCGCTTCTCTGAATTTAAATGATTTACTCTCAGTCACGTTGCCTTCTGTTGCTTTATATACAGTATTATGGTGCACGTTACCCTCCTTTGCATTAAATGCATTAATCCTCTTCACGTTACTATTCTTTGCTTTAATTGTATGGAGGTTACTATTCTTACTGTCTTTAAGTGTATTGAAGTCCCTTGAACGGTTATTCTTCTCATTCAAATTTTCTTCTAAATCATTAATCTCATTTCCATTTCCGCATACATTTATCTCTCTGTCATTAATGGCAGGAGATTTGAATTTGAAATTTTGAATAGGAGAATTAATCTCATTTCCGTGTACATTTAGATCTGTGTCGGCATTATTCTCCTTTCCATTAGTAACGGTAGACTTGAATGCAGTCATGGCTTTGGATGAATGATCCCGACTGTTACGCACCCCTCTTGAATGCGTCGGTGACTTTGCATGAACTCCGATAGCAAAATTCCGATCACCGGAAAAAGTATTGTTTGCAGTTTTGGCTACCTCTTGCGGTGGTGGAATCGCCAGAATACTTTCGTTTGCTAAGAACGGTTCCAGAGACGGATACGGTGGAGATATTGGTTTCTTCTTTTGCTTCTTTCTATGCCCCGATTTTCCGTAAACTGATTTGTCTCCTTGCTTTAAAAATGAATCATCATGACTGGTAGTCGCCGGGGATGAAAATTCGACTCCTGCAGAAGTTGCAATCTGTTCATCGGAGGCCGTTAATAGCAGTTTATCGGTTTCGCGAACAACAATGATGTCTCGATCTTTATTGTTTTCCTCTTGTTCATCGCTTAGTTCCCGTTCGTCATCGCAAGTATCAACGCCAAACAGCATTTCCTGAGTCACCGATGGATCAAAAGGAATTATATCCTTTGGAGAAGCAAGAGCGCAAATCAGATTATTACCAGAAACTTTTGACGTATTCCGTTTCCGCTTGTGTATCGGTTTCTTCTCTCCGGCCGCAATTTCCTGAACATTCACCTTGGCCAAATCCTCCATTGAAGAAATTAGAGACCGAACTACACTTTTTCCGGTCGTATCAATTCGTCTTTGCGCGTTTTCCGTCTTCTTACGGACTAGAACCCCCTGACTATTATCTTCGGTTGAATCTTCCATTTAAACAGAAAATCAGATAATAATCATTCCAGAATAGAAATTGATAAATCTTCAAAAGTAATCTTGCCAAAGTTGATGAGTCCGAATTCAGCATGCTCCCCAAACAAGGGTAAATCGGTCTAGTCTCTTCGAATACCGGGCAGGTTGCATGGACAGGGATCGAACAGGTCACTTGGACCGGACATATCACTCTGAACACTATGAACTTAAGGCTGTTCGAACTATGACAAAAGTACTAAAAAACCTAAACACTTCCTGACTAAGCTACTTGCTCTCCTGCTTAGAGCTCATGGGTCTTTAAACATGACCCGGGTTCTTTAAACATAACCCGAAAGCCCATAAGGGCCAAAACATCACACTATAAATACCCAATTACCCGCATTAACTATGGGTAATGAGAATTAACTGCTACCAAGCTGCTTAATTATCTCTCTACTCTCTACTCTAAACAGTTGAACACCCACACACCACCGTTAAACACCCACACAACACCTTAAAACACCAACTGAAATTACCAGCCTACCCTTAGGCGATTATTATCCACACAAAATTGGCGATCACAGTGGGAGGCGACGGTGCCTGAATCAAGCATTCAAAACCAGAAAAGAAAATCTGTCCGAATGAATCCGGACAATCCTGAGCTGCCACCAGCTTTGCTCGAAGTGGTGGGAGAGAATGATGAGTACACTATCGAAGAGCGTGACAGGTTGAGGGGTGAAATAGAAGCTCTGAGGGCAGAAAAGGCCAAGATGGGCGTGAAAGAGAACTCCAAAGCATCAGTTGCTCATCACACCGACAACCCCAGAGAGCCTAAGGCTTGAAAAACTCATGTGAGCACCAAAAAGACACATGCCAGTTCTAAAAAGTCTCACCGGTCCAAGCCTGTGGAGAGTTCTGACTCAAGCTCAGAATCTTCAGATAGCTCTTCGGACAGTGAGGGAAATGAAAAATCCTTGTCCTCTAGCAGCGATGAGGGTCTAACCAGAAAAAAGCAAAAGCAGGTTAAGAAATATTCAAGAAAAAGAGACAGACATGGAAGAATGAAAAGGCATATTGGCAAGGGATCATCTCACCACCGGAGGTATACGGACAAGATGCTGATGGATCCCTTTGCTTTCCACGATGAACCAGGTATCTTTGCAACTCCCAATGAGGATACTGTGTTTAATCGTGGAAGGAATTGGAGGCAGTCTCCACTGTCTTCTAAAATTCTGTCCGGAAACCTCCCCAAGAGGTTTGATAGCACTAAAATAGAGAAGTACGATGCCAGTACTGATCCGGACAATCATCTGGAGCAATTCAAGAACTTCATGATGAACTTTGATGACGATGATAAACTACTCTGTAGGGCATTCTCCCAATCATTCACGGGGAGTGCTCTGAAATGGTACAACAGCCTGCCTCAGGGTTGTATTAAAGATTTTGATACATTTTGGGTGGCCTTTCGAAGGCAGTTCGTAGGGAGTAAGGAGCTGAAGGGTAATGGAGACACAATAATCCATTGTGCCCAGGAGCCAAATGAGTCCTTGAAAGAGTACATAAGTCGTTTTGTGAACACAAAGAATGGGTTGGCTGATTGCTTCGAACAAGTGCCAATAACATCCCTAAGGCAAGGTTTGAACCCAGGCAATCCGGCTGATTCAGTGACCAGAAAGAAAGCCATGACCTGGGGAGGGTTGCTAAATCAGGTTGGCAAACAAATAAACGTTGATGAAACAAAGAAAACCAGGGTGCACAGACAGGTGAAGTCCACCCCAGTGGCACCAACTCCAAATCAAAATCAGTCCGGGAACAAAGCAAGAGAAACCGGACAGGGGCATGGTAGGGCAAAAGCTCAGTCTCAACCAGCAGCTCCTGCTCAAAGTCAACAATCTAGAAATAAAAGAGGGCCATGGGTCCAACCAGAGTGGTTCGCAGAGCTTAAAGAAAGTGTGGCCACCATTTTTGAGAAAATAAAAGATGAGGTGCATTACCGGAGTTCAGCAACTCTGCAGTCTCCCAGAGAGCATCGCAACAACTCTTTTTGCCAATATCACAATGATATTGGCCATACCACTGATGACTGCATAGCATTGAAACAAGAGGTTCAAAATTTGATTGAGAGGGGGAAGTTGGGTGCATACGTTAAAAGAAGAGGAGGTAACAGGCCTGACAACACTCTCCGGGTTGGTCCAAGTAATGCTGCCCCGGAGGGGGCCATGGTTATAGTTGAAAGGTTTGATGTGGAATCTGAATACTTGGATCCTGATCCAACTCGAAACAGAGTGGGTGCTATTGAGGAATGTTCTAGATCGGTCTACGGGCTCATTAAGTTTTTTGAGTCACTTACAATTTTCGGAGGGGACACTATGACAGCTCCTACTGCTTCTTCGAGAAAGAGGCATGTTCATAATTTAGCCTCCCAGCTCGAAGGAGGCATGACATCTTATCAGTCACCGAACTCATTCCCCTTCATTGTCTTTGATGAAGATGATTTGAGAGACATCGCTGGCCCTCATGAGGATGCTGTTGTCATAGGAGCATCTATAGGGGGCAATGAAATAAGGCGAATCCTGGTGGATACTGGAAGCTCAGCCAATATCCTTTTCCTAACCACTTACAAGAAAATGAAAAATCCAGCTGTAATTCAAAAGTCGGACAGGTCAATCGTGGGCTTCACAGGCAGCTCAGCCGATGTGATTGGAGAGTTCGAAGAAGAAGTGTTATTGGGCAGGGGCACTTTCAAGAAAATGGTTAGAATACTGTTTATTGTGGTGGATTGTCCCACTTACTATAATGCTATTCTAGGGAGGTCTTGGCTCTCTAGGATGCATGTAGTGGCTTCAACAGTCCACCAGTGCTTAAAGTATGCTGTTCAGGGACAGGTTGGGGTTGTCCGGAGCAGCCAAAAGGTTACAAGAGAATGTTATGCCACTGCCCTGGCTCCTCGAACGCTGGGGGCAGTCCGTAATAATGATCAATAGCAGTTTGAGGGCCTTTCTGGGGGTGAGGGTGAAATTGATGACCCCAGAGAGACCCCTGGAGTGTTGATACCAATTGAAGAGGTTGAAACGCACTGTTTGGAAGAAGGTAAGACTGTCAAGATAGGGTCCAAGATGCCACCGATGTTGAAAAAAGAAATCTTGAAATTTTTGAAAGACCATCAGCACGTTTTTGCATGGTGCAATGCTGATGTTACTGGAGTTCCATCAGAAGTGATATCCCATCACCTATCTGTCCGGAGAGATGTAGCACCAGTGGTTCAAAAGAGAAGAGCTTTCTCAAAAGAAAAGGCTGATGTCATTGTACAAGAGGTTGAAAGACTCACAAAGATGGGGCACATTAAAGAATCTCAATACCCTTTGTGGACTGCCAATCCTGTCCTGGTAAAAAAGAAAAATGGCAAGTGGCGCATGTGCATTGACTTCACAGATCTCAATAGAGCTTGCCCAAAAGATTTGTATCCGGTCCCCCGGATAGATCAGTTAGTAGACTCTACTTCTGGGAACAAGCTGCTTTCCTTTATGGATGCCTTCTCCGGGTACAATCAGATTCAAGTAGATCCAAAAGATCAAGAGCATACCACGTTTGTCACTGACAGGGGTCTACATTGCTACAAGGTGATGCCATTTGGTTTGAAAAATGCTGGGGCTACTTATCAGAGGCTAGTCAACAAAGCATTTGCTGATCAAATTGGAAGAAATATGGAAGTGTACATTGACGATATGATGGTGAAAAGTGTGGATGAACAGTTGCACTTGTCCGATCTCCAAGAAACTTTTGCCAACTTGGCAAAAGTGAATTTGAAATTAAACCCTGAAAAGTGTGTGTTTGGAGTGCAGTCCGGGAAGTTCTTAGGGTATATTATAAGTGAACATGGAATACAGCCCGATCCGGACCAGCTCAATGCTCTATTCCAAATGGACCCCCCTCGATATATTAAAGAAGTGCAGCGATTAACGGGGAGATTAGCTGCCTTAAACAGATTCATCTTGAGGTCTTCGGACAGGTGTGCTCCTTTCTTTCAAACTTTGAAGGGTGCAAAGGGGTTCGAGTGGACCCCACAGTGTAATGAGGCTTTCAATGAAATCAAGAAACATCTTTCCTCTTCCAAAACTTTGTTCAAACCAGTTGATGGGGAGACTCTCTTTGTGTATTTGGCCGTTTCAAGTTGTGCCATCAGTGCTGTGTTGGTGAGGGAGGTCGGTGGGCATCCCCACCCAGTGTACTACATCAGCAAAAGCTTGATAGATGCTCAGAGGCGTTACTTGAAACTCGAAAAATTGGCATTAGCCCTGGTGATAGCTGCAAGAAAGATGAGGCCTTATTTCCAGGCTCATCCTATCATCGTCCATACATCTTTTCCCTTAAAGAATGTCCTTCAAAAAGCAGACATTTCAAGCAGAATGACTAAGTGGTCAGTAGAGTTGGGGGACTTCGACATAGACTTTGCTCCCCGGACAGCAGTTAAAGCCCAAGCTGTGGCTGATTTTCTGGTTGAATTCCACTCCGATAGGGATTCAGAGCAAGCAACTGATATAAAAGACAAGAAAATGTGGATTGTCCGAACAGACGGGGGGTCTAGCACCATGGGATGTGGTGCAGGAATATGTCTAACTTCCCCATATGGGGACAACATGTACCAAGCTATTTGTTTTGCTTTCAGGGCGTCTAATAACGAGTCCGAATACGAAGCAGCTATAGCTGGGTTAAAATTAGCCTATATATGTGGGGCTAAGAGGGTCAAGCTGCTAAGTGACTCCCAGTTGCTTGTCCACCATGCCTTAGGCCAATCTGAAGCTAGAAAGGAGCAGCTTGTAAAGTATTTACTCCTCCTCAAAAATGAAGTACTGAAATTTAAAGCTGTTGTCTATGAGCACATTCCCCGAGCAGAAAATGAGCTAGCAGACTCATTGACAACTATAGCATATACGAAGTCATACCCATGGATCCATGTGCTTGAAAGCCCTTCTATTCAACTTGGTAAGGGTACAGAAGAGGAAATTTTTGAAATACAAGTGAAACAACCTCAAGACTGGAGGTTTCCTCTCTTGCAATATCTCTCCGATGGTGTTGTGCCTCCAGATAAGTCACAAGCCAGAACATTGAAACACAAAGCTCGTGGTTTCATCATACTGAGAGAAGTGTTGTACAAAAAATCCTACAGTAAACCTCTCCTGCGTTGTTTGGGGGATGACGAATCACAAGTAGTCCTCTCCGAATTGCATGATGGTGAGGGATCAGCCCATTGTGGATTTAGAGTTCTAACAAGAAGAGTATTACTCTCCGGATACTATTGGCCATCAATCATGAAAGATGCTAAGGAGTTGGTGAGAAGGTGTGACCCTTGCCAGAGGTACAGTAATGAAATTTATGTACCACCCATTCCTTTGGAGTCAATTTATGAGCCCATCCCTTTTGCTCGATGGGGGTTGGACTTGGTAGGACCTCTCCCTGTGGCGTTTGGAGGGCGTAAAACTATAATTGTGGCCATCGAATACTTCTCAAAGTGGATAGAAGCAGCTCCCCTGGCAGGGACAACATCAAAAGCTGTTATAAAATTCATTCTGTCCAACATATGTTGCAGATTTGGTGTCCCACAGAAAATAACAACAGACAATGGGCCACAGTTTGACAATAGAGAGATGGAAAGCTTCTGTGCCTCAAGGGGTATACAATATTGTTTTTCTTCACCTTTCCACCCACAAGCAAATGGACAAGTTGAAGTGGCTAATAGAACTATACTGTCTGGTTTAAGGAAGAATCTGGAAGGGGCTGCTGGGAAGTGGCCTAGTTATCTACAAGAAGTCTTGTGGGCCTACCGGACAACACCTGGGGCTGCAACACAAGAATCGCCCTTCGCCTTGGTCTATGGAATGGATGCAGTATCCCCCATAGAGAAGACACTCCCTTCCTTTCGTGTTCACAACTTCTCCGGACACGCTAATGAGATGGCAATCAGAAATCAACTTGATTTGATAGAAGAAAGACGGGTTAAAGCTCGCCTTAGAGTTGCACACTATCAGGGCTTGATGAGGAGCAGGTTTGCTTCTAAAGTTAAAAGAAGAGATTTCCAACCAGGGGACAAAATATTAAGGAAGGTCTTCTTACACACTAAAGAAAAGCTCTTCGGAAAGCTGGCCCCAACCTGGGAGGGTCCGTATATTGTGGTTGAAAGAATCAAGCCTGGAACTTATTGGTTGGAAGACAAA
Organism: Limnanthes douglasii subsp. nivea; assembly: GCA_036936605.1. Lineage (NCBI taxonomy): Eukaryota > Viridiplantae > Streptophyta > Magnoliopsida > Brassicales > Limnanthaceae > Limnanthes > Limnanthes douglasii. Next base: position 222,860,044 of record JAUPFV010000005.1, on the reverse strand, counting down.
GATGGCAGGGTTCTAACTCATCCTTGGAATATTGAGCATCTTCGGATGTACTTGGAATAACATTTGTGTAAATATTTACTTGTTTGAACATCCACGTAAATATTTGGGGGCATACTCTTTCCTCCTTGGTGGCACGGGGAGGTTTTAATGAGGTGTCCGGATGGTTGAATAAAATTCGATGCCTTCTTCGAAATTTTCTAAGTATTTTCAAAGTTCTATCTATTGTTATACTACCTGGACTGAGATATCTAAGGGCTATTTAAACTCTAGCCAGAGAATTTAAACACTCTCACAATGCAACAACTAAAAGCTACTTAAATTCTAGCTATTTAAACTAAAACAAACAACGAAAGAAGATGATGGTTATGCAAAATAAAAACATTCATTGAACAACTTAAATCGCCTTGGCCTTCCAAGGACTTTTGAATAAGTCGGGATACAGCACAAAAAAAACCTGTCCGAACAAATACCGGACACCATTACAAAAAGAGTGCCTTGGCCTTCCAAGGACTTTAGTTTAGATAAAAAATAAAAAAAGAAGATTGTGGGTTAAGGTTGAGCCTTTGAAGATGGCTCACCTTCACCTATCTTCTTGCTCTCAGAGTCGTTTTTCCCTTCGACTACCTTTTTGCCTTTGGGATCGTCCTTCTCTTCGTCTGGGCTCTCCCTAGTATGTTCTTCATCAACTGAGGAGCCACTAGAGTAGCCATACCTATCACCTTCAGCCATTGTGTGGTATGGGAGTTCATCGGGCTCAACGTAAAGCCATAGGTCCCCTAGGTTCCTGTCCGGAAATTTTTCATGGAAAAGTAGAACCATATCGGACCTCACGTTCTCAAGCAATAACTCTTCGCTTTTAAGCATCTGGCTGGCGTAGGCATTGATCTTGGCATTGATTGTAGCCTCTTGATCCTTTAATAAAGCAGTTTTTTCCTCAGCAGCCTTGGTCACTGCATTCTCTAGGGCAATCTTGTCAGTGGTCAAGTTGGTGATAATCTTCTCCTTTGCAGTGGTCTCTCCCTTTGAGACAGTAAGGTCTTTCTCCACGCCGGACAGCTTCTCCCGGAGATCTTTTATGGTTTCTTCTAGGGTGGCAACTTTTGTGTTGCTTTCATCTTGTTTCTTCTTCAGCTCCTCATTTGCTTCCTTAAGCAAATCAGCATTGGCAGTAGCAGTGCGAAGGTCTTCGGAAAACTTTTCCTTCTCAGACTTAAGGTCTTTGATGGTGTCCGCTTGACTCCGAACTTGTCTCTCCAGTGTAAGAACTGGCTGCACATTGCTAAGCAAGGAATGGGCTATGGTGTCCTTTTCACTAGAAACAATGAAAGTCTTACCATTGAAATTGACCGTGTTGGAGCTGCTTGGAGGAATGTAGGGCCCTACGAATTCATCTCTAGGGAGGCCAAGAAAGTACTCACCAAGCCCAGCTAGACCAGTGATGTCCACTCCGTCGAGGTTGAGATCTCCCCCCTCTACCTCATCGGTATGAAAGTCCCTTGGGATCTCTTCGGCCTGCGTTGGGTCAGAGGGGTCAGTGGGGAAAGAGGGCTCCGGGTCCCGGAGAGCAAGCTCATCTCCTTGAGAAGTCTTTTTCTTCTTGGCTTCCCGTTCAGCGCCTTCACTTACTTGCTTGTGAGTCCTTTTGGGAGCCCTTGGAGGTTTTGGAAGGTCTGCTTCCTGCCTTTCGGTCTCGTGCTCCACTACCTGCAAAAGCAGCATCGATTTGGCTCTGACCCGGCTCCTCCGGGGCGATTGGGGCATCCTTCTCAGTATCACTTGCTACCTTTCTGCCTCTCTCTTGCCTTTCATTTTGCTTGGGGCTTTAGCCCGGCCAGGCAGGAAGAGTGTCCCATCTGGTTCGTGGGACCTCTTAAGCACAGCGTCTGCAGAAGGTTGGGTGGAGAGCTCCTCCCAAGTCAGGTCCCTCCGACCTGTGGTGTTCCACAGATGAGACCCTGCAAGATTTCCACTAGTAAAAGCATTGTTGAATCGATTCCCCCAGTTCTCTGCGGCCCAAGCATTGATTTTGCCACAGGTAACCTGTCCGACCTTCAAGTAGTCCCAGAACTCCTTGGGCAGCTCTGTTAAAACAAAAGAGAGATCAGTTAGTTTAAATCAACTAAAAGAAGAAAAGAAATGGTCAAAGAGTTAAAGTAAGAAACTTACGGTCACTCCTCCACCTGCTCCTAAGGAGGCTTGGGTTCTCTCCGGCCTTGATCTTTTTACCGTTCTCCCAAGCGCCACTGACGAACAGAAATTAGCTCCTCCATTTGCTCTCCGACTCCAAGAGATCATCAACAGCCTTGAGATCGTTCCCCATATTGAAGTGGTAGAAGGGGAATTGATGATGCTTGCAAAGGTTGGCCACCGCTGCGAACTCTTCCATAGGGAGAGGAATCCCGGACAGCCTAGATGCCATGATACGTGACATCAGAGTATACCAGCCATTAGGGCTCAGCTGGCTCGGGCAGAGCTTCACCAGGTGGAAGTATCTTACGATCTCCGGGTCCAATGGGAACCTGAGTCCCCAGTTAAATAGCTCTGTAAAAAAGACTATCTCGTTCCGCTTACAATCCATGGGGGTCTCCGGATCTATGGGAATCCTTATCTTTACGTTTTCTGGGATCCCCCATTTTGTGCACATTCGACCCAGTTCAGCAGTGTGGATGAATGCATACTTGGTCTTCTGTAAGGCCAAGAGGTATTTGAGCTCAACTCTGTGAAAACACGGCCCCACCTTCCCTTCAAGGCACTCCGGCAGGTCCGGATGCCTCAAGTACAATTCTTCCTTGCCTTTTTTGGCAGCAGCAGCATTATCAGTCTGGCCGGAGGACTCAGACTCAAAAGGGACTTCTTCAGCAGATTCCTCCATTCTTTCCTCCATAATTGTTGGGGGAATGTCTGTGGTAGTGGTCCGGGGAGGATTAAAACTTAGCTCAGCCTGGCTTCCGGACTGCTGGCCTTCTGTGTTTCTTGGACTTCTCATCTCAGGTTGGGGCTCGGAGGCAGAAGTCTCTCTTGGAGGTACCGGACTGCTGGCCTCCGGACCAGATGGCCTCTCCCGGGGAGCTCTGATGGGCACTCCAGACCCAGAACTACTGTTTTTGCCCCCGATTTGGAGGGAGTATTCTTTGAGGCTAGCCCTTTGACTAGCCGGCTTGTCCTTTTAACCACTAGCTTCTCCGGAGAGTGCTCTGTGTCAGACCCCATTGCAATAAACGGCGAGGGTTTCCTAACGCTTGTGACTGTAAATCCTGGCTCAACAGCAGGTATTGACTCATGAACTGAGGAACCAGAGACTATGGGCGAAAGGGTAGATTGAAAGAGTTTTTTGGGCTTAGTACCTTTGGAGGAGGATGAGCCTCGGTCTGACTCTGTAACAGAGGCGACTGGTCTGTTAACAGGTGATGATGGTAGCCCTGCTGCTATTCGTCTCTCCTTCTCAACTTTTTGTGCTCTCTCCAACTCTGAAAGATTGAGCCACCCACCTTTGATGAGTGCTGTTCTTGCTGTAAACATAAACTACCCAGAAAACCTTTGCTTTAGAGAGAGAAAGTTCTGAGTAAATTTGCAGAGTAAATGTGAAAGAGATGGTAAAACAGTGGAAAATGAGTTTGAATTTATAGTAAATCTGAAAAGAGGAGTTGATTCCTAGGAGAATTCGAAAAGTTTGGCAATGATTAAAAGACGGCGCTGATGTCACTACTTGTAATTAAAGAGGTTGCTTTTCGAAGAAGGTGGTGCGAAATTCAAGGTGAAAAAACGGCTGGAGTGACCAATCAGAGAGCGACACGTGTCCCACTAACTCTGGCAAAAACCGTTTTGAATTCCTGAAAGCTTAATCTGTCCGGGTATACCCATACATCTGTCCGGATTGAAAACCACTTCTGACGTCGGACTGTTTTTCAGTTCTTTGACAAGAATACTTGCTCAAACACCTAAAAAAGGGGCTCCTGATGAGTCCGAATTCAGCATGCTCCCCGAACAAGGGTAAATCGGTCTAGTCTCTCCGAATACCGGACATGTTGCATGGACAGGTATCGAACAGGTCACTTGGACCGGACAGATCACTCTGAACACTATGAACTTAAGGCTGTTCGAACTATGACAAAAGTACTAAAAAACCTAAACACTTCCTGACTAAGCTACTTGCTCTCCTGCTTAGAGCTCATGGGTCTTTAAACATGACCCGGGTTCTTTAAACATAACCCGAAAGCCCATAAGGGCCCAAACATCACACTATAAATACCCAACCACCCGCATTAACTATGGGTAATGAGAATTAACTGCTACCAAGCTGCTTAATTATCTCTCTACTCTCTACTCTAAACAGTTGAACACCCACACACCACCGTTAAACACCCACACAACACCTTAAAACACCAACTGAAATTACCAGCCTACCCTTAGGCGATTATTATCCACACCAAAAGTAACAAAACACAGAGAATAAATCTGCAGGTTCACCAATATATAAATCACCCAAATTAATTAAAATAGTGATAGGGATGGAGATTTAAATCTTTTAGAATGATAAAAACAGAGGAGGCGTCGACTTCTTTAACAGAACTCCAAAGTGAAAATCTTAAAAGAAGATATCCACTGTTGAACGGCGGTGGGACCGTTTGCTTTCCAATGTGTGAATCGCCAAAGATAGCTTCCGATACAGTAGTGGAGGGTGTAATTTAATATTAAAATCTTGAAGAATAAGTAAAACAAAGAGGAAACAGTGGCTTTCGATTGGAAATCGGAAAGAGAAAGAGATGAGAATAGAGAGAATGCTTTGAGCAAAAGCGTCTAGAGAGAAGACAGAGCTTTCTTTCTAGAGAGAGAAACTTCCCTCTAACTTCGCGCAAGTTTTTAACTAGGTAGCCTTATATCAACTATGTATTGCTTACAACTGCTCTCATCTTCAAAGCGTTTTCTTCTGCATTTAGATGTGAATATTATTTCTATAAGAACGAGTTTTTGTTTTGCGTGAAAAAAACGATAGCCTCAGGAATCAAGAAACTAGCTTGTGAACGAAGCAAAGATTACGACTACAGGTAAAAATGAATCATAAATCATAAAATACTAAATGTGATTCACGTTGTTTTTATCATGTTCAAATATTATAAATAAGATTTACTTTGGATATTGCCGGTTTTGATTCAGGTATATAAAAAAAAACCTTAATTTAAAATCCATCTTTCTTTTAACTTTTGATTAGAAATTCACATTTACTTTTTAGAGGAAAGTATCCCTAAATACCCACTCAACTATCAAATACCAAAATGGTACCCGTTTTTGGACTAGTTTCATAAAATACCTAGAGCCATATTTTGGACAATTATACCCTCTAGGGTATAAAATGGGTTGTTTGGTTGAAACCCACTTTTTTGCACATTCAAATCTGACTTTTAGGTTCCAATTCCTCCCACTTTCACATTTCTAAATTTGAAGAGAGAGAGACACGTTAAACGAGAGAGAACCCAAAAGACATTTTCGAACCCAAACCAGAACATTTCAACCGGCGACAAGTTACCGGCGTGCAGTTCCGATCAATCACTCGCTCCGGAGACCACCGTTCAACACCTAACCGGCGACAAGAAACCGGTGTGAAGTTCCGATCAATCATTGGAACCAGAGACAACCGTTCAAAACCTACTCTGTCGAGCCTCCTACTCTGTCGAACACAGTCGAGCAGGTATTCCTCCAACACTGTCTATATTCCTGAAAACAGCGTCGATGTATAAACGTCGCCGGAGTACTTTTAATACTCCGATAGTTAGAATACTCCGTTCTTTTACAGTGATAGTCGATGGTGTCGAGTCAGTACGTGTATTTCTTAGTGTTCATCCACCGGTCGATGTTAGTTGATATTTTTGTTGATAGTATCGTCCAATGCCGTCGAGAAGCAGTTGTTAGAACCTACCGTGGATGAAACCTGAACGTGTACCGTCGTCTATCATACCTATAGAGTTGCTGGTGTAAGTGGTGTTAGTTTACGTATGGGGGTTAGTGATCTAGCAATGTAGTTTGGCCGTATCTAGCGGTGTCTGGGGATAGTTTACCTGTCATAGTGCACGTCTAGCAGAGTAGTATATGAATTTGGTCACGTCTAGCACTGTTGTACTGCAGTGAGTTATACGATGCTGTCTCGAAGAGTTAACGTATATACTGGCTGCTTAGTTTTATTATTTTAGTTACCATGGGATTACTAAGTAGCTTGAGATGTGAATGTTAACAGGGAAACATGACAAAACAGGAGTATTCTACAGGTCCGGGTTGGTAAGCATAATCAACGTACTCAGACGGGATATCATTAAAGCTGAACACATCGAGGCTGCTAGAGGAACACCGTTCTATACCTTCCTGAAAACATCGTTCGACTTAAGGAACGAGGTTCTGAAGCTTAAAAAGTTCCACTACTTGATCGAGGCGATTTGTGGTTTATATGATGTTAGATGGAAGTCTTTCCAGATTGGACGGAAGCATGTAAGGCGGACGAGGAAAGATGTCAAGGCAATTTTTGGCATGCAACACGGTAACGAAGAAATGCCGATGAGCAAATCAGGCGCATTTATCGCTCGGTACGCTGATGGAGCTGAGTTAGATTCGATTCTAATGCAGAAATATTTTTTGAGCCCAAGTACGAGGAGGAGCGGGCCAACAAACGACAAATCAGTTTTTAATGCGTTGATAAAGGTAAATCTAGTCTGTTAAAATGTAGTCGTTTTTAGTTTATGTTGCAGGCATATGACGATGATACAAAAACCTGCATGTGTATGCAGGTATCTAGCATAGTAGTATACTATATCTAGCAGTGTGTTAGCTGTATAATATTACGTTTGTGTTTGAGAATATGCATCTAGCAATATCTTGGTTCATATCTATCAATGTCGTATTAGGGATAACTGCCTTTAATTGTTATTGCTGTATTCTTGGTATGATGTTGTTGATTTTGTAGGAAGCGATCGAGAAAGCAGTAAATGAAGGAGGGGAGGATGAAGCGAAGGATGTTGCTCGGCTGCTGATACTTTTTATATGCTCGACACTGTTCTTTTCAGTGTCCGGCGACGTCATCGGGTGGACAACAATATTCTACGTGGAGAATCTTGAAAAGATAAACGACTATGGCTGGTCTGGAGCCATCTTGGAGAAGCTTCACAAATCACTAGACAAATCTATTAAGGCCGGGAAGCCTGCAAGAGTGATTGGATGCGTTGCTCTGCTGTTTGTAAGTACAATGGATTATGATCAGCATGTTTGCTACAAAACCGTTTTTTTAATGTTGAGTTATATTCTGTGCAGCCATTTGTGATGGAGCATATTTCGATGAACATCGACATACCAAGGCCAAACATAATCCCTAGATGTTACAAGTGGTGGGGACTAGAGGGCAAGGAGTCGACATTCGAAATGATCCAGATGGTTAGTCAGCTCAGGGACGACCAGGTATGTAACGCATCTATCAATGTCCATTTTGTAAAATCGAACAAATCTCATATCCAAGAATCCTACACACAAATCGCAGCCACCAATATTAGAACCACAAAAAATAAACATATCTATCGATAAAAATATCAAACAAATCGCATACCATGTAGCATAACATCATAACTTCAACATGTCTAATATTATGTTGCTGAATGTATATTATACTTTATTTCTTAGGTTGTGGTCGATGAGTTACTGTTGACAGCGTCTGAATGTTTTGTTTATGGAGAAAATGATTCACAGAGGAAGTACGAAGCTGCTGGAGAAACAAGTGAACAGAGGAGTAGGAAAAGAAAGAAATCTGTTGCGAACAGAAGTACAAGAAGGAAGCTGAAACAGGTAGATGACGGAGCTGGAACTAAAAAGAGAAGAAGTTCGAACACTGAGGTAGATGACGATGTTACATTGGGGGAATTCATTGTGGAGAGGAAGTCAAGAGTTGGTAAAACAAAAGGGGAGATGTTGAAAAACAAAAACAAACGTAGGTCTAGTATTCCAAGCTTTGGATGGCTGTCACAGTCGGTGTTGCGTGACAACAACAAGCTGAAAAAAAGAAGCCGGTTGCACCGGTTGAAAGTTGAAAACAAACGGCTGAAAACGTCGCTTGAGGAAAGAAACAAAGAGGTTAGTGTTACCATGTTTTTTAAGTACTAATAAGCTTTAGATGTTGGTTAAACTGAACATAGGAAATGTTTAGATGTTGTATCTCGCAATGGTAGCTGTCTAAGTATTTCGTATGCTTGTTTGATTCAGGTTGAAAAATTGAAGAAAGACTTGAACGAGCTGAAACAGAAGCTGAAGGTGGAAGATGAAAGAGTGGATGGTGAGGATGAAAATCTGCTGACCACCTTATCAATGCCATTTTGCCGTATTGATGAGGACGATGTTGAAACTGGGGATGGAAACATTACTGAGAAGGTGGTTAAGGAAACACTGGTTTACAAATCTCGGAGGCATGGATTTGTTCCCAAGAGGAACCAACGAGTTTGTGAAACAGAAAAAGCAACATAAGAGGATGTTCATGGGGAGACAACAGCAGAAGAACAACAGGAGCTTGAGACAGCTGAGGAAAAAGAAAGGGAAGTATCAGAGGCGGAAAAGGTAGAAGTTGATGGAGGGTGTGTTCAATCCGAAACACCTGTTGAACCAATGCAAGAAAGTACTACACCGGAAGCTATTGTTGTTGATATCACTGGGAAGCAGAAAGGGACTACAATAATTAGCTGTGACGCTGGTAATGAGAAAGGGGAGGTGGCAGAAGAATTATCACCCCTAACTCATGCTGCCGGTGCGCAAAATGAAGTTTTCGTAGCTGAACAGGGACACAGAGGTGGAAAAAACGAGGTTGAACAACAGGAGCTGATGGTGGACAAAATTGATTTGTTGGAGAAAGGTTCCAACGAAGGAACGAAAACACTGAAACAACAGTCGGAGGACTCGTCGGAAACCGTAGATGAAGGACAGAATGCGGAGAAAGGTCAGGACAAAGGAGAAGCTGACACACTAGCAACTACCGTGCTGGAGAACGCAACCATAGAACTACAGGGTCCAGAACCTGTCTCTGAGAATGTGGTGCAGAATGTGGCTGAAGATATAAGTGGATCTTAAAATCCTTAAGATTCATAAATTTTTAGTAATTATGTTTTGGTTTCTTTTGAAATGTTCAAACTCTAGGTTGGATAACATTTACAGTATCTTGGTTGTTTTTTATATCAAAAAGTTGGTTTGACAGTATCTGTGTAGTGTAAGACATGATTTCAATGATTGTCTCAATGAGTATTAGTTGATGCATGCTTGACAAATCGCAAACGCAATATGTATATAGTCTGATAGATTAAAAATATGTAGAATACTGTTTTCACTGCAAACAAATCGCAATGTATAATAGGCGTAAATAGCGTCGTTCTACTTGAAACACATCTAGCAATGATAGTTGTGCTTATATCACAATGTATGTTTTCCAATATTGTAATGTTATGTTATTAGGAAGTGGAAACAGCGGCGACTGAAGACACACGACAGTCTACTGTAAAGACCTTGGCATACACTGGGATTGAAAAAGCAGCAAAGTGCGAACAACTATCGCAAGCTGTATCTCCATTAAAGGTGATTCCAATTATCAACGGAGAAGAGCGATCTGCAGAGAAGATTGAAAAAGTATCACAGGTCTAGCAATCTTCATACGCAACACCAGAACAACATAAAGCAACATCTAACGATCTGATTGTCCGATCGGTTACACCGTTGGCTGACGATAGCTTTGTAGACTGCACTCAATCATTTTGCGCAGAAGTTGACAAGGCTGTTGAAAGTTCAAACGAGAAGAGACGTATGCTGGACTCCATCGAGGAAGAACAAACAGACGTTGACGTAAGTAGATATATTGTATTATCAATAAACCTTCAAAAAGTAACGTTAACAGTTTACTATGATGCTTTATTTTAGGTGCCCGTTGATGAAATGCCTGGGTTCAACTTACTTACTCCGATGAAGGTTATACAACCGCAGACTGCAGTCGTAGATTGGCTGTTCCCGACAGAGACAACGAAAGTGATCAATGTCAGTGATTACGAGAAGGTGCTGAAACTTGCCAAGGAAGAAAAACAAGAAGATCCAGAAGTATGGTACTTGCCAACAATGGAGTTCTCCTACAGGCTTTCCATTAGTGTGACCGAGATAATGGAACTGCCTAACAAAACCCAAGTTGACTTCAAGGTAATAAGGTTTCAGGTTGTATCTATCATAGTTAATTTGTAAGTCTAGCAATGTGTCTATGTACGTCTAGCAACATTAATATGCAGCATCTAGCAATGTGTCTCATTGAAGTTAAAGTCTTAGTTGTCAACCTATAAACCGTTGGTTATTCTTTTCAGTAATTTTCATTCAACTGATTTGAGCTTGTAATTGTGTTTTGATAGGTAATAGATGCTTGGATATATATAAGCTGTTAAAGGATTCAGAAATGAAAGTCCCTCTGAAAGGGTTTGATGATAAGTATTCATATCCTGTCAGCGCCATTCAAATAACTGGAATTGCAACTGTAAGTTCCCAGGGAATTATTTGTGTTATATTGGAAACATCTACTTCTTGTAGTAATGACGCAAATTTACAGGAACACTGGCTATCAAGGGAGATTTGTCTGTCATTGTGGACAAGGTTTTTGAAACAATGAAACCAAACACATATGTTGCACTTGTTCCCCTTTGTACTGTTAACACGTCCGGCGTGAACCACTGGACGCTCCTGGTTATAGACATGGAAAATGGGGCTGCCAGTAGCTACAACCTACTGTTGTCGTGGAGCAAACACATTGCCGATAAGACAAAAAACACAGCTGATGCTCTGGTATCAAATTTAATGCTAAGGATCTATCTTGGTTGCCTATCTAGCAATGTCGCATACTATATCTATCAATGCATATAGTAGTACATAGCAATGTCTACTACTCGTAAATCGCATAGTAACTATGGATTACTTGATTTTGCAGCTGACCTATTGCATGAAGAAAAAATACATACCTTATGTAAAAGGTGGATACAAAATAAAGACAATGAGAAATATCCCACAACAAAAGAAGGATAACCTTGACTACGGTGTTTTTGTTTGTAAGTACGCAAAAGACATCATTACGAGAGGGTATGTTCCGCGAGAATATGGAAAGGAAATGTCAGCCGAAACAAGAGCTGAAATATTTAAGCATTTCATGAATGATCAAAAGACAAACAAACGTTGGTAGTATGCAATTTATTATTTGGTACCCGCTTTTATGATTCAGATAGATTAGGATGGGTGAAGTAGACAATTAATATGAAATTATTAGAAAACTCTCGTGTAAACAGTTCTTTTGACATCACTGTTCCATCCTTCAATGTTGAATCTAGTAATTTAGATATGTTGTATCCGTCAGAGTATTTATCAAGTTAATATCAAAGTTTTTATTATTACCTATCAGACGTGAATTAAACATCTAGCAATGTTATATAATGTTTCTATCAGACCACTTTTTATCAGATCTAGCAACTACATAATGCGACATCTAGCATAGTTAGATAGTTTTATCTACCAGACTATTAATACTTAGTCTAAGTACTCTAGCAATGTCTATTTTCGAATCTATCAAAATCATAAAGAAGTGTTGTATGTAGCAATATACGAAATTCGTATCTATTAGACTTAAACTCAAGTAAATATGAAGGGAAATGTTTTTCTAAACTACCTTGGCAGATCCTGCCTTTGTTGCATGAATAAATTTCATACCTTGGCAGATGTATATAATATTTTATATGTTCTATATCTATCAGAGTAATAGTAAAGTATATCGCAATGTCTATATTCCTATCTAGCAGACATTTAATCAATCATCTAGCATACTTATATCCAAATACATATCAATGTCTATCAGAGTTATAATCAAGCATCTATCATAGTACGAATTACACAACTGTCACACTAATTATCTAGTATCTATGAATGTCCATGTGTCAAAACAACTTTGTTACGAACCATATAGTACACTTTTACATATCTGTCAGACTAATTATCTAGCGCAGACAGGTTTTAAATTTTAAATATTATTTATCTAGCATTGTAAATTAGGCGTAAATCGCATATAACATATTAGTGATGGACCAACTATATATTTGGACTGGAGGATATGGTTATTGGTAGATGAGTAAATTTAATTTTTCGAAATGACTTTTAACTACACCTATCACTCATTAGAAGTAAATGTATTAAACCTATTGGTTAGATTGAAAGTTGAAAAGACAAAGGTAGATGGACTTGAATGATTACATGCATTAAATAGACGTGTGCCATTAAATTTGTTAAAGTAATTATGGTTGCTAGATGGGACTTAGCCTTGGGCATTGTGTTTTGCTATAAATAGAGGGTGATAGTTGAACCTATTCATCTCACACTTCTCTGCAAAGCAAAAAACCACCAGAAACTCTAGCCTAAGTTGAAACCAAACCACCATCGATAATAGCACCTTCCTCACCATTCTCACCAATGAACTCCAGCGACGACGGATGGTCAACTGACCACTACGTAGACAACAAGGCTTACAAGCGAACAACAACATTGAAATACTCCTCCGATGACGAATACGACTGGTCCGTTTGGTCTGAGGACCAAGAAGACCCCTACGGTTCATGGGACTCATGGTCGTTTGACGACAGTTATGAGTCTAACGATGAAACACTTCCAAAACGGAAGAGACGTAGGGACAAGTGTGAGTCGGAGAAAGGAGAGGATGATGATTCGGAGGAGGCAGACGATGAGAAGTCTGAAGACGAAGAAGTGGAAGAAGAAGAAGAAGAAGAGGAGGGATCTGATGAAGAGGATTCTGATTAGGTTTAAACATGTTCATGCAGTTTCCTTTAATTATCTTTCTATTTTGTTGTTTCTAATGTTTTGTTTATGCTCTGTTGGACTGTAACTTTCACCAACCCTGTGCAGCAGTCTCATTTTTTGACAGGGTTGGTGTATTTCGAAGATGTGTAGCATTGACTGATTTTCTAGTAATGTTAAGGTTTTATTGTATTTTGCGTTCTGTATCTTAAAATGTTGTGTTAATTTTTGAATGCAACAAGTTAACATCTGATATGAAGCAGTTGACTGAAGTAGTTTTAATTGCAGTTATAATCCACAATTGCATGGTATGTAAACTAAACTATCAGACATAATTTAACCTATCAACAACTGTTAAACTAATCTATCAATATAGATGTCATAAATCTATGTGGATACATTATCCGTGAATCCTAACATCTATTAAATAACGAGATCAATCAGGCAGGGGAGATTTGAAGGACCTCTTGAACAAATGCAAGTAAGGTATCAGTTGGATGTAGACTAAAACAGAACACATAAATTGATGTATCTACTTCACCCATCTAAATGGTAAATGCTTGAACACATCTAGCAATATCCCATAACTAAACTATCAGGGTATATGCATTCAGAGTATATGGTTGATCACATCTCGCAACCTATCATAGCTAAAATATCAGGGTATATGCGGTCATAGTATATTTTTCAACACATCTAGCAATATCCCATAACTAAACTATCAGGGTATATGCAGTCAGAGTATATGGTTGATCACATCTCGCAACCTATCATAGCTAAAATATCAGGGTATATGCGGTCATAGTATATTTTTCAACACATCTAGCAATATCCCATAACTAAACTATCAGGGTATATGCACTCAGAGTATATGGTTGATCACATCTCGCAACCTATCATACCTAAAATATCAGGGTATATGCGGTCATAGTATATTTTTCAACACATCTAGCAATATCCCATAACTAAGATATCAAGGTATATGCAGTCAGAGTATATGTTGAACACATCTTGCAACCTATCATAGCTAAAATATCAGTGTATATGCGGTCATGGCATATTTTTCAACACATCAAGCAACCTATCATAGCTAAACTATCAGGGTATATGCAGTCATGGTCTATTTTCAACACATCTAGCAACCTATCATACATACATTCAGCAAGGTATTGGAAGCAGTTAACGAATATCTATCGTTGTAATCGCAACATATCTAGCAATGTAGAACTGAATATCTATCAGAGTATGAAACAAACAGACATGATACATATCAATGTTTAAAGTATCCAAAAACATAAGTCGAAAGATAAGGAGTGCTTATCTATGAGATGTAAAATATTACTAAAAAATCGGTAAAATATGTTTAGAACGGAGCATCACATGACCTCCTATTATGCCCCGATTTGAAACATCGACCACAACGGGACTGGCTGCTGGAAACTTCATCTCTTGATGGAATACGCTTTTTCCTCGGTCGCCCAGGTCGTCTTTTAACGTTTGGGGGCATCACCACTGGCTCTCCATCATAATCTGCAGTACTAGATTCACCGAACTCTGTTATAGCCGGTATGTTAAAAGAATAGCCGGAACGGTAATTCGCAGCACTGAAAAACGGCTCTACTAATGTCATCAGATCTTCGTTTAGAGATGCAATTGTAGCCAATGCATGAGTGCATGAGAAACATTCTTGCTGCCAAGAGCTGCATGTGCATTTGAAATCAAGTATGTTGACCACCATGACTGGGTCAGATAAAACCTCAAAAAAAGCGGCAGAAGACTTGCGAACTAACCACGTCCAACTGCATTGTACATTCTATTTGAACATCTTGTCAAACTCGGGGCATAAATGTGTGTTCCAACTTAGGCCCTCTCCTAAACGTCGAGACATTTGAGTCATCAGAAGAGCTCTAATCCGGTCGACCAATTCCACTATAGGCAGATGGCACAACTTTTTAATCTGGGAATTGAACGATTCAAAAGCGGTTGATGCCATCGCCCCATACCGTTTGCCTTTGACATATGCCTGATCCCATTTCTCTGGTGGCAAATTTCTTACAAAGTTGCCAATACGCTCACCGCCTTGGCGCACAAACTGACCAAAACGTTCATTAAAAAGTTCCACCGTCGGAGCGTAATCACAGCTCTTAAACATCACTAGCATATTGTTTTTATAAACTCTGTTAGTGTGTTCAAGAGCTTTAGTCAAGTTCTGGATCAGATGGAAGATACAATAAGCGTGGTAGTCAGTAGGATAAAGAGTTGCGACAGCGCTAATAATACCAGCATGACGGTCTGAGATGAAAGTTATTTGGCGCCCTAACAAATGAGGTTTTAAACTTTCCAAAAACCAAAACCAGTTATCTGATTCTTCACTACCAAATATACCAAAAGCTACGGGGAAGAGACCTGAAACAGAAACGATATAGGTTAAAAACAGTGCTACATTGACAGGGGTGAATGGATTCAAATCGCATTGTATATATAACATTTCTATCAGACTAAGGAAGCCTGTGTAATAATCAACGTAGCAGACTAAAACATGCTTAAATCGCAGTGTTAACATAACTAAGATAGCAATCTATCATAACTAAAACAGCAGGGCATGTCAGTCCTAGCTAAAATCACAACGACAAAAACAAAACAAAACCTATCTATCAGAATAAGACAACCAATCTAAAATTAATCTAGCAATCTAGCAATATATTTAAACCTATCTAGCAGAACAAAAGTGTATTAAAACATGGACTGACCGTTGTTTCCATCTTTTGCCACTGCTGAAAGCAACACGCCACCATGCTTCCCTGTTAGGTGGGTTCCGTCAATGTGCAGTAGAGGGCGGCACGAATGGAAACCCTGAAGACACGCCCCAAACGCTATAAAACAACGCCGAAATACATTGCTAGGAGCCAAATCCAGATGGCAGTCCGTAGTGATGTCCCGACTCTTTAATCTCTTGAAGTATGATTTTAGCAATCCGAAAGAGGTATTGCTATCTCGAAATACAACACGATGGGCCTTTTCTAACGCATTCCAAGATAGACGATATGAAATGTCTAAACTGTAGTCTTGTTTGATGGTGGACTGTATAGTCTTAGCTGTTACGGATTGGCAGTTCCTAAGAGAATCGTGAATTTCATCAGCAATCAAATCGGACGACAGATGCCTGCTTTTCTTCTTTGTGAATATGGGACTGCACGTATGGGTACTGACAAATCTTTTTATCGTCATCAAACCGGTCTTAGAATCAACAGAAGCATAAAGCCTCCATTTGCAGTCGTCCGAATCTTTATTTACACAATAAACGGTGATCTTACTAAAGGTATTGTGCATGTACCTAAACAAAAAACCGTTCTCTAATGCATAACGGGATAAGGATAACCTTAGACCTTGAGCACCATCTGGAAAAGACTGTCCAACACCCACGATAGCTTCTGCCCATCCGGTTGTAGCTAGATGCCTTTTTTTGGGGGTTGAAATGGCCAAACAGCTAATGCTTTCACTGCTAGTTCGTTGCATATGCGAGGATTCTTCGAACAGTTGAACAGGTTGTTTACGTTTAATGGCGGAACCTTTATTAGCAACATGTTCTTCAATAAGAAAACTAAAACTCTTTAGACGCTCAACATCAAGGTAACATTCCAACCCAATAAAATCGGTCTCCTTATTAAACATACAATTATTCTGAGCACCGCAAGAGTACGTAATGCTGTAGTTGCCTCTAACAAGCCTCTGCCATGTCTCCTCAACTTACTGTTGAAAAGACTCGAAGTTTTCGAATTCGGACAACGGAACAATAGCTGTTTCGGTACCAAATTTGGAAATGCAAACTTTTGGTTTCGACATTGTGTACCCTGAATTGTAGGAGTTTTGGTTAGTTTGTTGTAGGGCAGCGTACAACAGCTGAATGTGTTACTGATATAAGTACATGTCTAAATGGTAAATGCTTGAACACATCTAGCAATATCCCATAACTAAAATATCAGGGTATATGCATTCGTGGTCTATTTTTCAACACATCTAGCAACCTATCATAGCTAAACTATCAGGGTATATGCAGTCATGGTCTATTTTTCAACATATCTAGCAACCTATTATAGCTAAAATATCAGGGTGTATGCAGTCAGGGTATATGGTTGAACACATGTCGCAACCTAGCATAGCTAAAATATCAGGGCATATGCAGTCATGGTCTATTTTTCAACACATCTAGCAACCTAGCATAGCTAAACTATCAGGGTATATGCAGTCATGGTCTATTTTTCAACACAGCTAGCAACCTAGCATAGCTAAACTATCAGGGTATATGCAGTCATGGTCTATTTTTCAACACATCTAGCAACCTATAATAGCTAAAATATCAGGGTGTATACAGTCATGGTATATGGTTGAACACATCTAGCAACCTTTAGCATACAATAACAGCCAACAAATCGCAGACTTTAACATACAGCAAATACACACAAATCGAAATCTAAATACAAAGGTCGAAAACTGAAATTTCTTACAGGAATGTAATCGGCGCCAGTATCAATGGTTTGAATAGACCAGAAACAGGAGCTGCTATCGTCGGAGATGGTATCAACGGGGACAACGTCAGAGATGCTATCGTCGGAGCTTCTAATATAAAGAACGAAAATGGAAGTAAAATATGCAGTTTAAGTCGAGTAACGATACCGGTCTGTATTATCGGTACGTCGGAGCTGCTATCAACGGAGACGTCGACGGACGTTAGTGGTGCACCGGTCGACGGAAAAAAACCGATGAACGATCGCAACAGATCACCGGTGGAGCTTGTACGTAATAGTCCGATTACAGAGGTGGTTCGAAAACCGGCTGACAGTGAACGAAAGTAAGGTTCGACGGTGGTGATATCAGAATTCACCGGTGATTTCGCCGGTCGTTAGTATGTAATCGCCGGAATGAGTGTAATCACGTCGCCATTTTTTGAAAGAAGAGACGTTCTTGAAAAATGGGTTGTTTGTTATGTTAGAAGAGAGAGAAGAGAGAGAGGCTAATAAATTCAAAATTCAAAATTCAAAAAGTAATAAGAAGGTTTTGTACCCAAAATGGTCCCTTTTTCCACAAATTAACCCTTATATACTAGGTTGAGGGTACTTATGGTATTAAAAAAAAAATTAGATATTAAAAGTGGATATGTTTAATAAGATGGATATTAAGTGAGCATTAACCTATTTTTGGGTACTAGATAGTAATAGGTTTGGCCAAAAGGTACTTAGTATGTCATTTCCCTTACTTTTATTTACGGTTTACACGTGGACAAAAATATTCAATTCGTAATTTGTATTATTTTAATCTCTGTTTCGCAATTTATAATTACTTTGATTCGTAAATGCGTATGACTTTTTTACCTTTAATTTGTGGTTCACATTTAGAGAGTATATTTTTATCTTTAATTTACAATTCGCATTTCTTATAATCCATCTTGCAATTCCAGTTTAACTTGATTTATAATTCGCATTTAAACTATTTTTTTTCTACTTTTAATTCACAACTCACATTCTATTTAAACTTCGTTTCATGATTTGCATCTTTTAAACTAATTATTTTTTACTTTTAATTCACAACTCACATTTTATTTAAACTTCGTTTCACGATTTGAATCTATTTTTATTTACAGTTCGTAACGCTTAGTTCACAATTTGTAATTTGTAATTTGTAATTAGCAATTGCGAATTGCGGATTGAGACTTAAATGATATCGTGAAAAACTAAAATAAAAATTTAAAATATATCATTTATAAATCTAGTTTTCTTCAACAAAATCAATGATATTTTTGGATATTTCATTCGAACTCTCGTTAAAAAAAACACACTAAAAAAACAATAAGAATAAAATACATAATTTTTTTTATAGATGAAAGATATTAAGAATATTAAATGTCTTAAAAAAGTTTTAATTATAAAATAGTTTAACATTTGTTTATTATATTGTAAATAAACTTTATTTTGTATATAGTTATTGATTTTAATGCTGGTATAGAAAGAAAACTTTATCGCCTTTATTTTAACTTTTCATTAGCAATTTGCATTTACCTTAATTTACCATTCACATTTAATATACATGCAAGTAGATGTTGGTGGAAGTAGTCTGCCTGTGTGTGCAGTGGGCGAGAAAAATCCAAAAAAATGACTATCCGGTGGGGGGCTGCATTTATTTGACTGTATTAGGGTTAGTTTTAGTATAGTGCAAGTCTACATGTATTGTGAATATTAATACTATTACGTTATGTATTTCAGCATTTCTTTGTCGGATAATAATAGGTTGTGTGCGCTGGTGCCCTTTAAGGCTTTAAGTACATTTATGATTTACCCATCCACAATCAACATCCTTCTGAATCATTTCGCATCAGCCTTTATTATGGAGTTTTCACTAGGAAAACTCCTGCGGCATATATATATATAAATATAAAATTATAAAGAACTTATATATTTAAAATAAATATCAAACAAAAATATAAACAATTATTATACAAAATCAATTCAACATCCATTAGGCTAGCCTTAGCATATACATCTTTTTTTTTTCCGGAGGGAACCCGCAGCCGCTACTCAGAGTGCAATGAGTGCGCGCAGGGTAAACTCTCAGTCTCACGCAATAGCCTGCACACAAGGTGACAGGCTCAGCCGAGAAAACGTATGTAGAGGGACTCGAACTCATGACCTTTTGGTTATAAGAATGCCATACTCAACCAACTCGGCTACCCCTTGAAGGCTTAGCATATACATCTTGATCTTCTAAACATTTGTTTTCTTGTGTTTTTTTTCCTGGTATTCCAAATCAGTGTTTTTAGAATTCAATTAAGTATTATTATCATCGTAATATTATTTGTGTATAAAAATTGCTGTTTCTCCAGAATTCGATAAGTATCGACTTGGTCTTTCCAACCAACATAATTCCACATAAAATACTTCGAATTCTTTAAGTTTATGTTTTGAATTCTTCAAATGGTCCGCACTTGTCACATGTTAAATTGCTTTATCACTAACAAACAACCAAACCATGGAATCAGTCACTCAAAAAAAATCATATCGAAAACAGACCACCTAAGAAACGCTACTGAGACAACTCTTAATACACCTATAATACTTTTCTTGCCCACAAATTTCACTTCAAATTTTTTATTCTCTAGCTACTTAACTTAGATTGTCACTACCAACTAAGTATTGAACATCATATAAACATGATTTCACTACTGAAAACTACACGATAACATCATATTTATAAAAAAACAAAAAAAAATATATAAAATCAAGTTATAAACCTCACCAACGGATCTACCAAGCTCATCAATGTTTTTTTCACAAAAAACGCACCAAAACCGATTGCCGAAGGCGATTTCTAATTGAAGAACGCTAGGATTTTTCAAGAAGAAGCGAGCATCTTCGATTTTGGATCCAAATTGATCAAGAAAACAGCTCGCGATTCAATTTACAAACTGACTGATTCAATTTATACAAACTGACTGATTCAATTTACAGACTTTACAGAAGCATATTTTTAAAAAAGAATTCATCCCACATAGAATTTTCGCTCCCGAGTGACTCTAGATCTTTCAACTGCTGCAAAAAAAACCCAATTAGAACTAAAACAAAATGCACAAAATTAAATTAAAATCAATTAAAAGAGAGGCTGAGAGATAAAAAGTTAAAACCCTAAATCCATACATTAAGTTAATATCATTAAAAAGCTTCATATTTCTTTTACATAGATTTTGGTTAATTTTCAAGGATTGGATTCTTTTTCTGAAACATCTCCAATGAATTCATAGAATATTTGGATCATATACAAATCTCAAACTTAAACCTAAATCAATTATTATTCTCTAACTCAATTTTATTTTTTCTTAAAAAAATATATGGTGTGTTTGTTTATTTTCCCTTTCTTCTATTTAAAAATCAAAACAAAAACCTTATTTTAGTAGTAGGATCAAGCTATATATACCCAATTCCGGTTTAAGTATACCCAATTTTGAGTATACCCAAAGGTGATCTAAATATACCCATTTTTTTCCCCAAAAATACCATTTTCTAGGTATATAAATCAATATTTTTTACTAACTTCCATCCACACCATTTTCCCTACACTTTCTCTCACTTCCATCACTTCTCTCTACCTCTCAAACTCTCTTCTCTCAAACACTCCCACCTTTATCTCAAATTTTCCGGCGAGCCACCACCACTCCTCCTCCTCCATCATGGTGAAGAACAAAAACCCACCACCACCACCTACGTAAGTTCTCTAATCTGATTTTGCAAATTAATTTAGTTAGTTTTAGGTATGAATTTAGGATTTATGTTAGATTTAGGGTACAATTTAAGGTTTAAGCATAGATTTAGGGTTGAAATTTGCCAAAAATTAGGAGGTAGTGGCCATTTTCCAGCCCGGTTGCTGGCTGGAAAATGGCCGACAACACCGCACCGGTGGTGCGCCTAGGACAACACCATCGGTGCGAGCAGCTGTGCCGCTCGGCACAACCCCTCTGTGCCGAGCGACACTACTGCTATGTACCGAGCGGCACAGAGGGGCTGTGCCGCTCGGTACGGTATGCTGTGCACCTATGGTGCACAACCTTTTTTTTAAAATTGCCAAAAAATAGTTTTAAAAGTTTTACTTTTGCATTTTTTTTAAAAACTTGAAATTTATAAGAATTTACTTTCAATAGTAAGAATTGTAGTGTTGGTTTATTAATTTTGCGGGTTATATCATATGTTATTGTTATTAATTTCGTAATTGTTTTTGAATGATTGTAGGTCAGACGCCGTTGAGGAGCGACGTCTTCCTCGCTCTAGGGCGTATCCCCCTGGTTCACGGGCACCACACCCGGGGAAGAGTCTAAAGACGGTACGGGCCGTCGAAGATGAGCGGGTCCGCAATGCCAAGCGCAGACGAGATTCAGCTGAGGACCCTGAGACTATTCGTCCAAGGGAGGAGGAGGACATGATAAGGACTGATTGGTCTTTGCGCCGAATCAACCATAGGAAGAGGAAAAAAAAAACCTCAGGTATTGCAGGCGATGATAGTAGAGGCGGAGGCTCCTCTCGACGCGAGACGTCTTCATCACACCGATCAGCACCTCCCACTACTAGTGATCCACCACCTCCCCCTCCCGCTCGCAGTGCTCCATCGCCTGCGCATACTAGTACACATCCACCAACTGTTAGTGACATGGTGGATGCCACACAGAGGAGCAGCGGAAGACGTTTGCATTTCTCAAATGCAACAAGATACCTCTGTTTCCTGACTACAAGGAGCACGACGCGTATCACGTCTTCATAGGACTAGTAAGTACCATATTATTAAACGTTTAGTCTAAGGTTTTACTATTATTAATTTATGACTTAGTTTTTTATTTACAGGGTCGCACTACATTAGGCATACATGCACATTATAATGTGCTTCGTATGTGGGACCTCAGTGCTCAGCCAGATGTGCAACGACATTTGGCGCGGACTCCTTTCGGTCCTCTTATAGCCCACTTGCCTTAGTACTTCACGCACTCCGTACTTGATGAGGTATTCATTGAGCATTGGCATCAGGAGACCAACACGTTCCATTTCTCATTTGGGGAGATGACGATTACCCTCGACGATGTCAGCTGCATTACAGGTCTTCCTATAGTTGGCCGGACCTTGGATGTAGTCACGACTCCACGTGATGAGGCATACAGCTACTATGCTCGTATATTAGGTTTGACAGTGGATGAGGTCCGTGCAGAGATACAGTCCACTAGAGGCGTTGGCTTCAAAATCAAGTGGCTGCGGGATACTTTTACCAAGGGTTGCTACGTCGAGCAGTATATTGTTGAGACTATCCGCCAGGTAACATGAGCATACATGATGTTCTTATTTGGTTGCACTATTTTTGCGGATACTAGTCAGAAAAGCATCAAGGCTGACTACTTGTACGGGTTGGCGAATGTGGATTCTGGGTTGTGGGACATCGCATGGGGTACGAGTGCATTGGCATTCCTGTTACGTGATTTGGGTGATGCTTCGAAAGCATCGAAGCATAACCTGTTCGGATTTGTAGCCATGCTTAATTCCTGGATTTATGACCATTTCCCCGCATTTAGAGCCTCAGAGAATGCAGACCACGTAGCGAGGCAGCCTAGGATTATGAAGTGGCTACCGAAGCGGATTGTTGGGCAAAACATACGCCCCAAATCGGTTGTTCATACTCTCCTTGCAGATCAGAAGGAGACATATGTAAGTGTTTAAATTTTAGTAGTCAAGAACATTTTAATATTAAGTTTTATTTGTTAAAACTGTCTAAGTGTTTTACTTTTTTTGGAACATGTCATATTTGAGCCGTACGAGGATATCAGAGTCCAGTTCCCTGTGCAGGAGATCCGCACCATCGTTTATCCTTTGCGGATGATGAGCATGGTCGAGGGTTACATACCTGATCGGGTTATGCGCCAGTTCGGACGGGTTCAAGATAAGCCCGAACTCCCACTTGTACTCCGACCGGGTTACAAGAAGGGAGATTTGGCGAGGTACACGTGGCTAGAGAGCGCATGGCTTGATTTGCGTCAACACTTACTTTCTGAGGATCGGTTGACCATTACCATTGCCATATATAAACAGTCTGCGATGAACACCTACTAGAGGTACCTGGCTGAGTATGGTTGGAATACTATTACTCCACCACCACGTACTACGGACGACAGATTTCTAGACGCTGTTCGCTCGATTGTTACTATACCTGTAGGTCATGGGGAAGAGGGTGCGCTTAGGTGGAGAAATCAAGTCCTGCAACTCTTCTCTCCTTGGTTGTTTGTCCTCATCATTGGACTTGTTCTAGCTTTGTTATGATCTATCTTTTTCATTCACGTTGTAGTTTACATCTACTTTTGTAGGATTTGTTAAACTATCGTCTTTTGTATTACGACATCTACTTTTTTATTTCTATCGTTTCCTTTAGATTTGTTAAACTTTATTTGAATTCTTATTTATAATTTAGAATCCGCAAAACACGTAATCCGTACCATTGTTACCATCCAACCTTTAAACCATAACAAAAAATAAACAAAATACGTCAACCGTTATAAAAAATTAGCACCATCAAACCCACTCCAATCCATGCCCTAAGACTTCACTTTTTCAACCATAACAAAAAAAATTCAAAAAATTACAAGTTATTGTGCACCATTGGTACGCAGTCAGTAGTACCTATGGTGCACACTACTGCGTACCAATGGTATAAAAGTGTGTGCACCATGGGTACTATAGAAGGCGTACCCATGATGCGATGTACCATCGGTAAAAGGGGCATGTACCGATGGTAGATGCCCATAATACCGATGGTACAATGCACCGGCTGGCATGTCATGTACCGGCCGGTGCATGGCACCATCGGTACACAGTAGTGTGCACCGATGGTGCTTCCTTCATACACCATAGGTACACAGGGTGGTGTACCATCGGTACACTCGACTGTGCACCATAGGTACACTCGACTGTGCACCATAGGTACACTCCACTGTGCACCATAGGTACACAGTAGGCAGTACCTATGGTGCGCAATTGAAACTTGAAATTTTTTCCCAGTTTTTTTTCCCGCGTCTTCTTTTTTCACGCTCTTTAATTCCCGCCAAAGTAATTTTTCATTTTTCTATTTAAAGAGAGGTCTACCTTACAACACCAAACACACAAAACTCTTCTTCAAACATAGTTGAAGTCTTTGTTAATGGGTTGGAGTGTGTTTGATGATGCTCATCTACTCAAGGCTGCGAAAGCTGTGAAGTTCAAACGGCCGAACGATAATACCGATGAGTTTTTCGATGAAGTTTTGTGTATGATGTATTTCATATACGGCGAAATGTCTACGACTAGACAAATGCCTTAATCTCGTACTCGTGAGGAGGTAGCCACTAGGTACAAGTGTATAACTAGTGGACCAATGTTCTTGGTGTTTAACGAGCCCCCAGAAGTTAGGAACGAGGCATTCGACTCATTCGGTTTAATGATCACATACTATTTGTATTTAGAAATGGCAGAATACGTTCACTCTCAAATTTCCATGAAGGAGGAAACAGTGCGTATTCTCAACGACAATGGAGGCTACGATTTTGACTAAATCTCTGTTCAATCTCAAGTTATGTACTCATGTTTATGCGATGTTGTTGTTGCTTGTTTGTAATGTTTAATATTAAGTTATGAAATGATTAGTTGCTTATCGTTATAAGTTGGAATATTTCATGAATTACGATCAAATAACTGAAGTACAAAATGTTATGATAAAGCAAACAAAGTTCTAAACAACATAAATCCGACCAAAAGACATAAAGCGACAAAAAACCATAAATCCAATCGAAACATGAACATAAATCCGACCAAAAGATATAGATCGACTACTAAAATTCATCAAGATTAGTTACTTCTGGGAATGGACAAACTTGCTTTCTCCCTTCGAGTTCCGTGTATTTTTTGCAGCGACCAACTATTGGTATCTCTCAATACGTAGCCTCCTCACTCTTCAACTTCTGCCACGTAGGATGTATGCGTGCGCAATGGCATATGGGCTTGATTGATAGCTGTTTAATACTACTTAAATTAGAACCAAAAATTGAATAATACAGTTGTAAGTAATAACAAAGCCGTAAATCGAATGACTTACATTGACGAGGTGGTTAGTGATGAGTCCGAATTCAGCATGCTCCCTGGAAGGGTAAATCAGTCTAAGTCTCTCCGAACACCGGACAGGCTACAAGGACATAAATCGAACAGATTACTTTGGACACTATAAACTTAAGACTGCTCGAACTATGACTAAAGTACTAAAAAACCTAAACACTTCTTGACTAAGCTACTTGCTCTCCTGCTTAGAGCTCATGGGCCTTTAATCATGACCCGGGTCCATTAAACATTACCCGAAAGCCCATAAGGGCCCAAACATCATACTATAAATACCCAACCACCAGCATTAACTATGGGTAATGAGAATTAACTGCTACCAAGCTGCTTAATCATCTCTCTACACCCATACACCACCGTTAAACACCCATACACCACCGTTAAACACCCATACACCACCTTGAAACTCCACTTGAAATTACGAGCCTACCCTCGGGAAATTATTATCCTCATCAGTTAGTATCAATGAATCCAAACCCAATCTCACGTCTTTGGGCCAAAATAGGGGGTTTACCGTACAGAGGTAAAAAAGTATGACTATAGTTGTGTGACCCCACTAGTGATACAAAATGAACAATGCATTCGAACTTGGTTGCAATCGCAATCCCTATTTCCGGCATTGTCATCCAATATTTGGGTGATGCTGGTGTCTCGTAGTAGTTTATACTTTCTGCAACCTTCAGGTAATCATCTTTACCGTTATAAATCTTGCTGTATGTGTCATAGTTTTCCATGAGTTCATCGTATATTGCCTTCCGAACACCTCACCAACCTTCTTCATGACCGTACAACCCAAACGAAACTGCTCTATATCCACAATGACCATCTGCCTTAACATCATTTATACCTGATATAAAAGGATTGAAGTGAGTCGGAAACTAACACAAAAAACCTTTCAGGTCATGTATTTGTTTTGTGTCTCCACCAATGGATGATTGTACGATGTTGCTAGCGAGCGAGGTAATGGAAGAACTACGAGTACGAGGTACTTTAGGCACATCTGCCCGAATCGTATTTGCACTAGCAACTGCTTTACCCTTTTTAATTTTTGGTGGTTTTAAAGAGTTCATGACTGAGTCATGACTAGCCTTATCGTCATCTTCCTTGTGTTTCCAGTAGCATTTGTCCCGTTTAATGGATGATGTATCGACAACTAACTTTCTTTTCACTTGCCGGCGGCCTCGGTGTTTCTGCTTCTCCAATGGCTCTAGCAATAAGGATGTTTCAGGATAAACAATTTCAAACCATTTCTTGTAAATATGTTTTATACGGCTTTTGTCTTCATAACATCGGTTACTAGCGTTAGTAGATCATCTTTGAGAATCGCCATGGTCGTACGGAATGAACGAGGCATTATTTCTAACCTTGTCCAGTAGATGTGAAAAGCATCTAACAATGCAGCTATTCCGTCTTTACGCCACTTGCGGACCTGGTGATAGCAAGGTATACCATAGGTAGATTTTATAGCGCATATACAGACGCCATTGTCTTTAACATCCGACCTATCTTCAATAGTGACCATCTTGCTATCTTCAGCCTTCTCTACTTCGTCGAAAAATAGTTGTAACGCCATGTGGGAAACCTTACTTCGAATTTCATCAAAAAATTTATCCGCGAACTTATGCAGTGCTATGTAACGACTCTTCTCGAACGACAACCTAATGGCAGCATGTTGGATTTCGACAAGCGAATGAACCCTCCCCCAAAATAACTTGAAGTTTAATTTGCTTGTACGTAGGTAACGCTTTAGGTTAGAATGAGCACTCTCGACGCACTTAGTGGTGCAATGTCCCAAATGCAAGTTATTGTTCGTCTTCCAAACAACGAATTTGTCCATGTATTTATCGAGCCACGAATTTTCAGTGTATTCAATTGCAAGAGGGTAGTCTTTGTACTCCAATAGCATGTCCCGTCAGGCGTGATCGAATTCAATCTCTAATACTGCATATGCAATCTTTTTCCAAGAAGAAACAAATTTTACATGATCACTTTTCTCAAGGAAGTATTTTCTTGTTTGCCCCTGAACATTTTGTGCTATGTGCCATCAACATAACATATGCGTTGTCTCTGGGAATACCAATTCTATGGCGTTCATCAATGCTAAATCTTTGTCGGTCAGGATGACACGAGGTTCTTGAATTCCGTGAACGGAAATCAACGACTTCAAACACTCTAACACCCATTTGAAGTTGTTTAACTTCTCACCGGACATGAAGGCAAATGCCGCACAGAAGGTCAATCCGGTACACGTCACATCCACTATTTCGAACAATGACATACCATATCGTATGACTTTATACGTACTATCCATGATCAAAACTGTTGGAAATGTCTGCAAAAGGTCAACACTGACTGGATGGGCAAAAAACATATCTGTAATGACTTGTCCATCGTCTTCACCAGATTTATGCCATTCATAATAATTATGTGACTTAAGCTCCCCCAACAAGAACTGGAGTTGTGACCTACCCGCCTTTTTAAAAACCCTACTTTTCTATCGTGCATTGTAGATGGTGCGCATAGTAGAAACATTATCTTCGTTCAGCTTCTTAACACCATTCAGTATATCTCTGGGGTTAGTACCAATGTAGGTCGCTCGTTCAACATATTCCATCTCTTCATCATTCAAACGGCCAACAAAAGAATGACCGTCTAGATGATTTGAACTCTCGTGGTTATGAATACCACATTTCACTTCCAACTTCCATTGATCTGGTTCCACCATTAACGCGAGAAGCTGAAATGGTCAGTCAATCTTTTTCGTTCCTGTAGACTTCCGTTTACGGTCTTTTTCTGCTACTCTTGGAGTATATTCCCCCCCTCTCATACTGGAAATACATCCTCAGACTTTTTCTACTGTTTACTTTATCGCGCCGACTTATGTTGATAACCATACCATGGGGTTTTCCTGTCTTCGTAACCCATTTTATCAACACGTCGTGTGTGTAGAACTCGGTAGTGAAGAACAAATGACTGTAGTCATTAGCGTAAGGTTCCTCAGTCTCATTGGCGACATCCGTCCCCTGTTACCCAATAACAAACTACAATAAGCAATCAGGTATAGTTAAAAACAAAAAAAACCTTAATTTTTTACGGAAAATTTACGCGAACCTAAGGTTAAGAGGCCTAGAACCGGTGGTCCTAGGCCTCAGAACCGGCTGGACATGACCAGGTGCACCATCGGTTCTTTGGCCTTGAACCGGTGGTGAAGGAGCCTCAGAACCGAGCGGACTGAGGCCCTTGCACCACCGGTTCAAGGCCTTAGAATCGGTGGTACTGAGGCCTCGGTACCGACCGGGCAAAGGCCTCAACACCACCGGTGAAAATTTTACATTCTCCGGCGACGGTGGCTGCTTCTCCAGCGACTCCAACTCTTTTTTCGGTGACATTTCATCATCCCTTATCTCCAGCGACATCAACTCCTCCACACTGATCCCTAGTTCTGGTTGAGTCATGATCGATTTTGTGTTTTAGGTTGAATGTTCTTGATTTTATTTTGAAGTTTGAACTTGGTTTCAAAGATTTTAAGAAAACTATACTATTTGAATGATAATTTCACTCAAGAAGAATGGTTGTTTGGGTATACATAGCGAAATAGGTTATTTGGTGAATTAGGTATACTTAGGATACACTTAGTAGTTTTTTTACTTAATGGCAGTTTCGAGATTAATTTTATTGTCGAGGGTAATTTGGTAAAAAAAAAGTCAAACTAAAATCAAATGAGGATTTTGGGTATACTTAAACCAAATTTTGGTATATATAGTCATACCCTTAGTAATATTAAAGTTTGTTTAGGAAAACAAAATTGTTCAAATAGTAGATTAAATAGAAATAAAAAAAAGAAAAAAAATACATACCGTGTTAACGGAATGAAAGAGAAGAAAAAAATATCAATATATATTTTCGTGCAATATATAATCTAATGGCAAAGTATTAATATATAATAAATACAAATTATTAGAGTATTAATATATATATAAAGAGATTAAAAATTCAGATAAAATTTTAAAAATACGTTACCAAATAAAATAATTAAATACATATAAATTGTATGTAAAAAATTGTAAATAATCATAAACAAAATCACAATTCATAACCTTTGTTAAATTATATCGTAGAGATGAGAGATGAGAATCTATTAGAAATATTAAAAAACAATAATAGGTAAGTAAACAAAAAATCCATAAAAAATCATAAAAATCATATTATATAACTAAAAAAATATAAACTAAATAGGCTAATTTTCCGATTAATAAGATGAAGAAAACAAATCTTGCAGAGCTATATGGAAAGAGAACAAAGAAAATCAAACATATGTAAGAATTGAAGATAGACTAATGAAGAAACTATGGTTTAAGTAGGTAAGAACGGTCTCGTAAGGATAAAATATGCCACATGCCACATTAAAATAAAAAAGCACATGTGGGCGAATTAGAAAAGATGTCACCTTGAACAATATACTTTTTAACTTATTGACGCCCAATGATTAGAGCAAAACACATATCAATAAAATGGTAATGAGTCCTATGGGAGTTTACTTCTCTCATGGGAGTTTACTTCTCTTATATTAAGAGACCAAAAGTTAAAAATCCATATTGTAAAATGGATTTCTTTTAAACTAAGAGACTATATGTTAAAAATTCATTGTGTAACTTTACATTGACTCTTCTTTAAGAATTATTTTTATCTTTTTTCAGTTACTTACTTCTTTTTACTATGCCCAATACTATAACTCTTATTGATCTATCCAATTCAAATTTATTTCATTTCCGAAGATAATTAAAGAGAAGTGCTATATGTATGAGAAAGAATAAATAAAAAGATACTTGCTTTTTATTACTCCATAATCTTCTTCAATATTTCATCCAAGATCTAAATTGGATAAAAAATAGCAAAATCAATGAACAAAAATAATGGAACATAAAGAGAATCTAGTAAAATACAAATCTAAATGAAATGAAAACCAAGCAAAATAATGATTTTGAAAATAAATTAAAAAGTGAAGTGTAGAGAAATAATATATACTCCTTTACCTCCCTAGATATTTCCTATCTTGATTACATAGTCAAGTAGACAAACCCTAAATCAATGAAAAAAACGTAGTTATAATTTATTACCAAACCAAAAAAAAAAATGATTGAGTGAAGAATGATGGCAAAACATGTTCGTCAAAAGTACGATAATGAAGTGATGTTTCATATATATATATATATACATATATTATTTTTCTATTTTCTAAATTTAATAAAATATTCACTAAACTTTTTTTTTTATAATTTTAATAAAAAGTGTTGACTAATTGATAATGCTTTAATAAATATTTGATTATCTTATTTTTCTTAGAGTTTGATAAAACTAATTATCACAGTTTTATATTTTCTATCTAATATATTGAGTATTATGCACATTCTAAATTTAATAATTTCTTCACTAAAATATTTGAATAAAATATTTTATATCTATTTAATATTTGATTATCTTAATTATATTTTATTAAAATAGATAAATAAATAAATACAGGTGTCTAATCTATCCACTTACCTTTTTTCTTTGGCCGAAATTCTCTATTTTGTTTTTATGAAAAAACATAAATTATAAATCATTAAAATCTAAATCTAGAAAGAGAAAAAACGATTAGAAGAAAAAATCTATAACTACCAAAACTCTGATTAAAATAATGAACAAATAATAATTACACATTCTTACATCAGCTTCTTAAAATCATAACGTAAAATTGTTTTACAAACAATATAATCTGAGGTTGTTTTTTTCTTTACAAACAATATATATTTTGAAGTTGAATAGACATGGAAGCTTACACTGAAAATAAAAATCAGTGTAAGCTTAAAGCACACATTATGTAGACTTTTTGAATCTTTCATTGAACTTATTTCAAACTTTTTAAATCTCTTACTTAGCTTATTATAAGCTTCCGTCTAAGGTATTTTTTTATCCATCTCAAACATCTGTTGATTCTAAATGAGAAGTTCTACACCATAAAAATTCATAACGTGAAAATACTTCTTAAGAGGTGTTCAATCATTTCTCCAACAATATATGAATCGAGTCAATCAAGTCAAGTCCAAATTTATGGTTGTCCATCCATTCTCTCATATCAAATCAAAGTAGATCAAACTCAAACTAATAAAATAAAAAATTAGTATAATACCTTTATAAAGTTTGAAGGAGTTAAAAGCACGACCAAGTCCTTTTGAATTTTCAAAAGATCGGGTAAACAAAACCTGCAAAATTTGTTATAACAATTTTTTTTTTCAAAATAGAATTAAACTGTATTTTAATGATGCTAACCGAAAGAGTTAATAGATCATAGATCGATGATTTAAGAAATGAAAATAAAAAGATAAATATAATGAATTTGGGTTTGAGATATAAAGGATTGAACAGTGGCAAATTTATATAAAAACTGTGCAATGCTAGATGTCTTAAAATTGAGATAAATTAAACATATTAATGCCACATGTCTTAAAATAGAGGTAAATTAAACCTATTAATACCACGTGTCCTTAAACTGAAACAAACTAAACCTATTAATTAAACGTATCTTGAAACCAATTAAAATAATTGATAAATTTATATATAAACAAACTATTAAAAAATTGAACGCTTTGAACGTAGAACGTAGATTCGGTTACTGTTTAAGTAAAAACAAAATTATATTAAATGTATCAAAGTGGCTTCTTAACTATCGAACTCAATTTCAATAGCTCACTTATATATAAACAGTGAATCAGTCTTTTACTTTATATTAGATATAATTTTATTTATTGTTAATTTTAATTTCTAAAGCTGAACTTAAATGATATTTTGTTGGGTAAATGTTCGTCTTTATAGGTCTGGTATAGTTAAGTGCCAATTTTATATTTTTTTGTTTTCATTTCGTATAATATTTTATATAAGTGTTGGAGATTTATTGGTAAGAAATAGTTCATTTGACTATTCCGTTTTTTTTCATTTAGACTCTCGATTTTAAAATCAGCGGTCCCGTATTTTTTTATTTAGTCACTCGATTTTAAAATTACCGGTGAACGTTTTTGGACTTTTTAAAATCTATAAATTTAGTCCACGAGTCTAAGAAAAAAAAACCTTTTACCATGGACTAAATTTATAGATTGCAAAGTCCATGGACCCTCACCGATAATTTTAAAGTCGAATGACTAAATGGAAGAAAAAGGGATAGTCGAGGGACCTTCACCGGTGATTTTAAAGTCGACGGACTAAAAAAGAAAACGGGATAGTTGAAGGATTATTTCCTGATTTAAGTCGACAAATCTGGAAACGAACATGAATCTTTTGTATAGTGTTAGTCAGGTTGATCCTCCCTTAAGCCACACGAGATAGTTGTTTTGGGCCCCAATCGTCATAGACTCATAGTTCTCTTGTTATGGGTGCAAAGTAGATTACTTGAAATTAATCCAAGAGCATGTTATACTCCATGTGGATGTAATAGCTTTAATTCAGTGCTTTGTGATATGGCTTCCTCATTTGCAAAATCGGTGTTTTTTTAGAATTATTCAACGTATTTATTATCAATTTTCAGCTTCAACTAAGAATGCAAAAATATCCTAGGAGATGATGAATGATATAACACTTAAAACATTATCACAAACTCGATGGTAGAGTCGGATTGATAGTTTGAAACCTATAATATTTCAAGATCCAAATATTCAAGAAGCTTTATTCATTCTAGCTGAAAATAGTGATAATCCAATGCATATAAGTGAAACTGAATGTCTTGCTGAAAGTGAAACACATGGAATTTGAAGGTTTGATTTATTGTTTGGAGTAATTATTTGGCATGAGTTTATTTTTTCTTTTAACATAGTAAGGAAGACTTTCTAGTTACAAGACATGGATATTGATGTTATTATTTTCCAACTAAGAGGGCTATTTTTTGAAAGAATATAGAGAAACAGGTTTTAAGAAAACAAGAGTTGAGGCAATAGAGATTTCAAATGAGATGGGAATCGAACCTGCATTTGTTGAGAAGCCAAAATTTAATAGAAAAAAAAGATATTGTGATGAAGATGTGGAAAAATATGGTGACAATATGGTATTACAAGGCGAGGAAGGGTTTATGATGGATTACTTTATAAACACCGTGAATCAATCTATTGTTTCTATTAAAGCAAGATTCGATCAGTTCCAAAGTTACGAAAACATTTTTGGATTTTTGTTTGAAATGAAGAAGCTTAAGTCAACTAGTGATGAAGAATTGATGAGATCTTGTGTTAAGCTTGAACAATTTTGACACATGGTGCACTTTCAGTCGTAAATGGAAAAGATTTGTTTATGGAGTTGAAACTTCCAAGAGAAATGTTGCCAATAGATATCAAAAGGACCGTTGATGTATTGATCTTTATGAAAAGAATGAAGGATTGTTATCCAAATGCATCCATTTCTTATCAGATATTGTTGACAATACCAGTTTCAGTTGTATCTGCCGAAAGGAGTTTTGTCAATGTTAAAGTTGATAAAATATTATATACGCTATACTATGTCTCAAGACCGGTTGAATGGATTATCAATGATATCTGTTGAGAATGATATGATTGCTAATCTTGATTATGAGAATGATATGATTGCTAATCTCTATTATGACGAAAAATCTATTTTGTTAATTTCTAAAATATTTCGAAGGGTCTCATTTTTTTTAAATATCTTAGGCCTCATAAATCACAGGACCGACAGTGGTGTTAGTGTTAGTGTAAGTGTATGTTCTTAATTTTTTTAGTTTCTTTTGGCAAAAAGTAAAAATTATAGTTTGTGTTTAAGTTGGGTAATTAATTTCACTCTTTGAATTGCTGCCGAATCTTCACGAGAATTACGTGAATAAAATTATATTGTTGGCTAGTTTATAATTTTATTTTCATTTTATATAAAGAAGATTATGACACCTCAAAATTTTCAAACAAATAAAAATAAAAATATGAATTTTGGTTCTTTACACGCTAACAACTTTAGTTTGAACGAGCAATGCACCAATTTTTAGAACCACCAATAATAACAATTCGATCTCCTATATTAGTTGAAGAAGATGTAACTCCCTCTATACCAATAAATCTTCAATTTTATTTTTTGATGGCGATGACATGGAATTGGATACTTCACATTTGAATTCAACTATATGAAATTATTTTTTATATTTCCAAAGATATTTGTGCAAAATAAATCACAAACAAAGTTATTGATTTTTAGAGAGATAAGTTTAAGTATCAAGTTTAGAGAGAAAATAATATCAGAGAAAAGTAGGTGAATTTCATTAACTCTGCCTCACCTAATTTAGGTAATATTCTTTATATAATAAATTATATTGGGTATTTGGGCATGTATAAATAACTCATACTAGGAAATTCTATCCCATTAACTCACTTACATTAAATATATTTATTTATTATTACATAAAGTACCCTCAATATTACACATTTATTAGATTGGAACTACAAAATAAATTTTGGTCTAGTATTTTATATGTCCGACTCATTGGTCAGATAATTCAGTCCTTATCAGTAGCCCCATAGTCCTTGTGAAGGTACTTTGGGATGACTAATTCTAATATCGTTTCAGATTTCATCATATCTGTGCTTCAGATTTTTACCAACACCGGTTGATCTGAATTAACTCTGGTTGGGTAGCCTTACTCCTGACCACTATTGCTTCAACGATTTCTAGTCTTGTCAACTCCATGCATGGTTTTACTCTTGTACACATGCCATGGAAGAACTCGACCCACGAACTAGTTCTCGAGTGGTGAAACGTTTTTGAAACCGTTCCACTTCCCCATGCAAGTATCTGTTGGGCTTGAGAGAAGTCCCTTTTGGGATTAACCATCTTCTATAAATACGCCACCCCTTTTATTAATTTTCTATTCCTTACTATGTCTAGTGATAAAGAGAGAAACTCCCATTTTCAGCCACCAAAACTCTCAATTCCTGGTCCGATCACCACCATAATTTTTTATGACAACAACCATATACTTTTTTGTTCTTTATAATGCTGCATATCCTCTTTGGAGTTATACGTTTCACATAGAAAATGCTTTAGAAGATTGGTTGTCCATTTCTAATAAATCTGTATTGAGAAGAGAATCATGAAGAGCAACCGGGCTTCCAAATAAAAACAAAAGGTCCACTCAAATTGTCAAGTAATTGATTACAAAGGAAAGTTTCACTTTAAGAAGCAGTCTGAATTGGCTGATCCCTCATTCTCTAACGTTTCTTCAGCATAAAATTTACCCCTCAAGACCAAACCGGCCCCAAAGAAATGAATGCAACGTAAAACACACTCGTTTTATTCCAATGGGATGTTTGGATAATGAATAAAGTTCTATCGTGAAGAAACACTTGATGACTTTAAAGAAAAAGAAATGGTCAAATACAACCACAACATCTCAAGTTACACCTTTGGAGCAATCGGTTGAGAGCAATGTTGATGTAGCCGAAGGGATTCATGCTCCTCAAACTACAAATCTGGAGGGGTCTCAAAGCAGACTACTAGTTACCGGAGACAATGCGATGCGGCTGATTGATGATCCAGAGAAAGAGATAGAGGAGCGCACCGATATGGGATCAAAAGCTGACGTTTCAAGCAAGGCAAGAGTTGACACTAAGGGGGAGAAAAAACTCCTAAAGGAAAGACCAATGAAGACTCAGAAGCCAAAAAATGGTAAAAACAAAGAGGCCGAAGTCGAACTACCTTCCGCAATAGTCGAGGTCCTCATATCTAACTTCCAGTATGTTGAAAATAAATACTTGGTTTCTCTATACGAGATTAAGTATAACTACTATTCCGAAGAGGAAGAAGCCGATCTTTAGGCAGGCTGGGCAACCCTAAATGAAATGGAGATATTCCTACCAAAGGTAGGAGAGACACCCCTCTCGGTCACACAGAAAGAATTGGTCGTCTACCTAGATATACTGAACTGGAGGCTCCGATTTCCGCTAGACCCTACAAAAGTTTGGTATTTTGAGATGGTGAAATTGTATCCAAGTCAAGAACATTCGAACACTTGGTTCATGTTGATGTAGTGTATTTCTGCATCAAGATTTTCCAAGATTGAGATGCCGATGAAAGTTTTTGTGGCGATCACCAAGTTATCGAGGAACCCTCATATCCTATTTTACTTTATTACTCTGGGGAACGAGTAAAAATGGTAAGCGGTCTTCTAGAGGATCATGAAACTTGGAAGAAACAATTCTTCTTTGTGAGTTGTTTCTGGGAGAATGGCCATAAAATATCAATGAAGAATAATCCAAGAAGACTTCCAAGGGAGTGGTAAATAAAAGTTAAGTTCATCTTGCTTTCGATCAAAACTATAATTATTATTAACTTTTACCATTCAAAACTTATATTTTCCTTCTTTTTTTAGTTATACCCAAGTATCAGCAGCAATATTTGGAAGCTGCCGAATAGACTTTCAGGAAGCTATACAAAGGGGGGTGAGAAGAACTGGTCATATGGGTTCCACCAAGTACTTCACACCGATTAAACTAGTTCGGAGCCATCTTTGGCGCACACAACCAAAGCTTAATATTTCATGGGAATAATTTGTGACTCTACCTAGCGTACCAGAGGTTTTCAAGTGAGTAGAAGCTACTGATGTCCGAGTTTATCTTCCGACTAGGAAAAGGTCTCTAAGCTATAGGGCTAAAAAGACGACGACGTTGGTTTGGGCCCAAAACAATATGCTACAAATGTTGCAGAAGTAAAGAGAACTGATGAGCCAATATATAATGATGTTGGGGCTACTGCGAGTTAGATACAAGAAGAAACCCAACCCCGAAAAGAAATAAAATATCACACACGCCAACAAATACCAAGGGGAAAGGAAACAATAGTGAGAATAAAAACAATTGAAGACTAGCCAAGAATATTTTCCCGCAGTGGATCAAGCGACCATCCCTCCTATGCTCGAGCATTACAATGCTCAAGCATCATAACATTATTCCTCATCTTATCTGGAGGATGATTAACGAGTGCTTGAAGTTCAAAGTCTGGAGGGTAGTTTTTATAAGCTTGATATTCAAACCGAACAAGAATACTTACTCGCTTGCTTTTCACCATCTTGTGAGACCGATTGCTAGATTAGAAAATGAAGTAGCATAGCAAAAAGAGACCATAACATTACTTTGAGAATGATGCGAAGAATATCAGAAAATCACTTGGAGCAAAAAAACCATGCCGATAATGAAAAATATCAGACAAAATTGGTTTAAAAAGAGATCACAAAATAAAAATCCGTTCTTGAAGCTAAGATTGCCATCATGGAGGCTTCATTGGTAGAGCAAATTCAGAAATACCACAAGCCAGAATAGGAACATGACCTTCAAACGAATTCCTTTCACAAGTTATTAGATTAGCAGAAGACGACTACTAAGAAATCCGACGATGATCTAACTTAATCAAGGACCAGGCTGCAAAAGATGAAGAGATTACGGTTGATGCATACAATGAGGAATTCCTAAGATCTCTAAATAAGAGATGTTCTAAAGTCAAATCCGAATTGGTTCTTAGCTTTCATAAAATGTTGCCGGAGCTAAGCCTTGGTGTGGTCCTCGAGGGAGAACATCCTGCTGATAACACGTTCGAAGTTGATCTGTAAGCAACACTAGATTCAGAGAGTGGAGATGGCGAGCTTGAAGATGATGAATCAAAGATGGAATACCCGGGGATGATTAACAACCAGAGAATCATAAGGATGGGGGAAAAAATACCAGTGGACAAGCAATGAAGACAAGTTTGATAGTGGAAGATGATTTTCTTTTATTTTTTAAATTTATATTTTTTTTTCGATTTATAAGAAGCCTAAGTCCCTCGTCAGCGAGGGCATTTTTTTTTCTTGCACTCGTAATTTATAAATATAAGCTCTTGTTATCCAATTTGTTTCTTGCAACATATAAATTTGTTATTTAAAATTATGTCTTTGAAAATTTCCTAGTTGAGGGTGATAAATCCCCAACCAGCCACCGAAACACTCTTCAAACATAACCAACTAATGTTAGAACCTTTTAAATGTGAGCAACTAATGTTGGAACCTTGAAGATGTGACCAGCTAATGTTGGAACCTTTTAGATGTGACCAACTAGTTTAACCTTTACACTTGACCAACTAATGTTGGAACCTATACACTTGACCAACTAACGTTGAAATATTTTAGATGTGACCAACTAATGTAGGAATCATTTAAATTTAAATTTTGGATTAGAAATATCTTAATCGATTAATAGTGAGACATGCATATAGAAGGTAAAAATATTTATAAAAGACAACTATGTGGACACCTCATTAAAACCTCCCCGCACCACCAAGGTAGGAAATAATAATGTTTTACAATCATTCCAGATACAACCCAAGCACTTGATGTTCCATAAGTCCCGAAGTGGCTTGCAATGCCCATGGTGAAGCTCAAATTTAACCTTCCCCAAAATATTCAGAATGTCCAGAAACCCGTGTTCGCCGCACCAACACTTTTTGGTCTTAACGAAATGACTTCATGGTGGCAAAAAAGGCTTGGTCGCAGCAAAACCTATGACTAGAGTTACAATAAATTGGCATGAGTATGTTCACCGTGAATAGCCTTATTGGTTACCACAGTAAGCTTCACTTTACCGCGACCATTTTTCTTGTGGTCGTGACAAGAACTGTAATTTTGCCATTACAGGTATAGTTTTCCCAATTTTTTCGTGACTAAATATGTTCCTTCCAGCGGGGAACTCCATATCTTAAGCCACTTTGCTTAAGAGTTTCTTCCAGCCTTTTCTGTATATTTCTCTTTGATTCTAGGTAAACTCCCATGATCCAAACTCATCTTCGAATAAACTCCCATGATCTGAACTCTTCTTCATATTACATTTGATCGCTTTATTTAATCAAAATTTACGACAATCCTCCACTTAATTAAATGATACATTTTATCTCCTTCATGTGATAAAATTTATTGATAGGTAAAACATTTATCAATTTGAATTTTATATTAAAATTTTTCATATGAAAATATTTGAAGGAGAAAAGTAATTTTTTTTTATAAAATTTAATAATAAAGGTTTTCATATGAAAATCTTTGGAGGAGAAAATTAAGTCTTTTATAAAAGTTAAAATATAAAAGTTTTT
Source organism: Limnanthes douglasii subsp. nivea (assembly GCA_036936605.1). Classification (NCBI taxonomy): domain Eukaryota; kingdom Viridiplantae; phylum Streptophyta; class Magnoliopsida; order Brassicales; family Limnanthaceae; genus Limnanthes; species Limnanthes douglasii. The sequence goes on along the minus strand of JAUPFV010000005.1, from coordinate 222,820,430 downwards.
AAATGAAATTTTTTCGAGGATAAAATTAAAAGTCTTTTATAATTGTTAAATATAAAGTTTTTTATATAAAAATATATGGAGGAGAAAATTAAGAGTCTTTTATAAAAGTTAAATATAAAGGTTTTTATATAAAAATGTTTGGAGGAGAAAATTAATAGTCTCTTATAAAAGTTAAATATAAAGGTTTTCATATGAAAATCTTTAGAGATCAGAATTAAAAATCTTAGATAAGTATAAATAATGAGGAAGTGTGACAAGGAGAGGTAAAGTCAAACATAATAATCTTCCATACAAAATAACTTTTACAAACAGAAGTAAATTGTCTAGGTTCAAAATTTTAACAAAGTTATACCTACGACATATTTAAGCCACAAGGAATATACAAAAAGAGTTGGAAACAAGTACCAAGTGATAAACATAAACATCATTTAGAGGGGGTACCATCTGAAGAATTGCTACTAGAAGAAGAACTATCCGACTCGTTGGAATCACTAGTTGAGTCTTCGTCGACCAAAGAAACTCCATTTGGATGATGCTTTTCTAAGACGCGTGCCCAAAAACTTCATAATTTCAAATCAAGAAAGAGTTCATGAATGTCCACAATTATATAAAATTTAATCTTAATATCTCTTTCTCCCAAACTAGAGATAACATCGACATCATACTCTTCGAGACAAGTGTTCTTGTATTCCTCCATGGGGAAATGATAGATTGTTTATCAGCATACAATTTTTCAATCTCGTTGACAGTGCTCTTAAAATGTTCCTCGGTCTTCTTACAAGATTTTAGGAGGTCGTCAACAAGAGTGTTCTGTTCGGTGTGCCTAGTAATGAATCTTTACCGGTCGCTATTGTATTCTCATTTCTCATTTTTAGTTGATCTTGGAGCGCTCCAAACTTCTCCAAAATCTCAACGAAATTTTTGTTCTTCAGTGAAAGATCTTCCTCTAACCTCTTGACTTCAGACCTTTTCTCGAGGTTTTTTTCTTATAACGATCTTTTCTATTAGATTTTCGTTCGAGAAAAGCGACAGCGTAGAATAACTTGTTTAATTCATTGGAAACAAAATCATTTCCATGAATATCAAGGTGAGCAGAGGCATGTGAAGCATCCTTTGTATCCCTTGCTGTCCCCGAAAATATTTGTTGATTCTTTTAACCGACGGTATGTTTTATTTAGGAGACGGATTCTCCACCAGAATCCGAATAAACATAGATTACTTTCTTGATAGAGGGTATGCATGGGGCAGCAGTGTTGTCATCTTCTTCATCAACAAGAACTTTCTTACCTTACTCCTTAGTAGAACGTCTTTTGGATGGTACAACACCATTAGATTTTCCAACGGTTCTTGACTTGGCCACAACATCTGGCTCAATATCAAGTCATTCTTTCTCTTTGGATCCAACATCTTATTTTTCCCCAACATCAGATTTCTGTCCTTGCCCGACCCCAGTATCCAAACCAGCGTCACCAACGGATTTATTCTCTTCATCCCCATCTTCATCTTCTTTATCTTAATGACTAGGAGCTTAAGCCCTAGTTGGGAGATATAAAATATTGTCCAGACATTCTAGTCGTTTGAGTGCAGTATTCTCCATGGGAGGGTCCATAAGGTCTTTCATGGTCTTGGTTTGGCTCAGATCATACCTCCAAAGATAAATTTTAGCCAAATTTGAAGGAGTAAAACATTTGTGGAACCGATGTTTCCAGGTTTCATGGGCCCAGTAGCTCAACTGAGTGGAAGTCCCACTGAATAATTTAACGTAATCATCGAAAAATTTAGCTGTTCCCTTTATTCCTGTTCATAAAGCAATGTTTTAGTGGAATAAAATAGTTCGAAGAGATATAGATCGATCAGAAATAAAACAAAGTACCTCGATTAGTCTATTTTAAAGTAAGGCGATTGGGTAGCTTTTTAAATTTTTTAAAACCCGTCTCCCATAATCCGAAGATAAAGATGAACCACTGCTTCCACTTCCTATCAGCTTCAAGAAGATCATTTACGATCTTGTATTTCTTTGCTAGGGATATTGAAAAGAAGGGAAATCGATATTTCTTCGTCACAATTTTCAGTCCGACCAACTCTTCCATAGAGAACCCGACCATATAAATCCGAGAATCTATGATACATGCCATAGGGGTGAACCACATGTTGGGACCGGCTTAGGTCAGACATAATTGTATCAAGTGAAAATATTGAGCAAGAGCAGGATCCAAAGGCAGTCTAAGACCCCAGTTTAGGATCTCTGTGTAAACAATTAGTTCATGGTCCTTAACATACATATGTGTTTCTCCGATCTCCGGAAATCAGATAGTGATAAAGACTGGAATCCCACAACGGTCCCTAAGTTTCACTTCTTCGGAAAGATGAAAATATTTATATTTTACCTTGTAAAGAGCCAATAGATGTTTTTCATCAACCTCATGAAGGTTGTTTCCTAGAATGGTCTCCATGTTCGATGAAAATTTTAACAACACCTTTCTTTTTCTTTTTCTTCGCTTTTTGGATATTTTTTTTAGATGAGTAGGATAATTTGTTACCACATCGATAGGTGAAGATTCTTGTGTCAGATTAGAAGGTCCGATGGGAGGGGCTAGAGCAGGGATAACTCGTATGGGTCTAGCCTTCACAAGAATCATGTTATATTTCTCACGATTGTCATCTATTTCGTCAATTAAGTGCCTCTCATGCACTTCTAGGATAGATTTAAGGGTGAGCCAACATCTTGATCTTTTCGAACGGTTTTTGATGCGTGTTTCCGAAAAGTGACCTCGTCTTTTGTTTGAGGGATAATTTATGTAAGCTGTAGTTTTGTGGAACATTTAACTGGTTTCAGATAACTTTTTTTTTTCTCTTGGATTGGTCCCCTTTAACCTTCTCAACATTCAGGTGTTTATCACCTATCGGAAGAAAATGAGAGCTTTTGTGAATTTATTTTACAATATTAAGGCCACCCTTATCGTGCCTCAAACAAATGTGACCGAGGGGTTAAGTGAGAGGATGATCAGATGGAATAGTATCGTTTGAGTTTCCTGCTATGTCAGGATATTTCTGAGAAGGCCAATTACTATAAAACGTTGTTTGATGATTTCTAAAGGCTTGGGTTCTTCTTCGATGCCAGCGGTTCTTCTTTCCTTAGCTAGTTTTGCTATGTTAAACCACTCCCAAAGCTTATATCGTTCAAGCCCTTCGAATTCTTCAGCCATGAAAGATTAAATAAAATGTTTAGTGAGATGGATTGCTTCCCTCTCTAAAAAATGTGTGTGTTTATCTCTCTAGAAATGGAAAATATATATGACCCCAAAATTTTGAGGAGAGCCAAGTATTTATAGGAGTGGTGTGGGAGTTCAAGGGGTTCCAAAGCCCAAATAAGTCGAAGAATTTCCCTAGGTAACATGTACCTAGAGAAGATGAAAAGTTTTCTGGAGACAATCGTTGAACCTATGATTCGACGCATTTATACACAAAGAAACCCAAAAGATTTATGGCACATACTCTCATTCGGTGCAAGTTTTATTAGAAAGCATGCTTATCACGTCAAGAAATGATTGACACGTGGAGTTAAGCAAAACAATTCACCTAAAAATTTCCTGACACAGAGGTAGATCATAATTTAAGGGCCCCACATCAAGATTTTCCCTAATGCACAACCCAAATGAAGAAGAAGCTACGGAGACCCACATGAAGCAAAATCTAATGGGGCACAAGAAGAAGAAGAATATGATGGGGCACAGGAAGAAGAAAACACTATCTTAGTGAGTCATTCCTTATTCAAATATTTTCACAAAGACTGGGGGGGCTACAAATTAAGGAAGGAAAATATGATGGTAAATAAGCTAAATATTGTAGATATAGGGATTAATTTGATGTAGTAAAATGTAAAAGACAAAACTAAAACAAGTATAAGACTTGATGGGGTCAAATGTAATAACTAGTGAGTATGTTTATAGTTAGTAAAAAAGTGGGGTGAAAAGATCCACTTATAAGGGGGCAAATACGTAACTTTTTTACTTACGCATGTACTATATAAAGGACATTCCCTTTTGGGAAAGTGGTCCAATTATGAGTCAATGATTACTTCATATATTCCTTTTGCCTCTTTCTCTCTCTAATCATTCCTTTCTCTCTTTAGAATTGCTAGCATACAAACATAGTTGTTACAGATATTCCCATACAAATATTACTGTGACAGCCTATCTCACAAAAAAATATTCAAAATTATCAGACTACGAGCCGCGTCGTCTTAAGATGAGGGAATTTTATATTGATGGGAAATATCGTTCGAGTCTATAGTCTACTTACGGATATGCGGTATATGTACTTGGTAATATTCGTAATATGATAGTCAGAAGCTTTAAAAATTATCATGTATAGAACATTTAACCAATGCATTGAAGTTGTTCATTTTCTTTTTAATATTTCAAGAAGCATAACATAACGTATTATACATTTCTGCCATAATATACATCTCCAATACATAATGATTGACTGCAATTTAATTACTCAAAGGGATACATTCGGTTGGTTTTTACTTTTATTCTAGTCTTCTTGGAAAAAATAACGATACCAAATAAAAAGACATATAAGTTTGTGTGTGAAAACCTACATCCTCCAGAGTTAATCAGCGAAGGGAATGAAGAATTGTGAAAATATCCTTTAGCCATGTTATCTTTAGCCTATGTTTCATGATATAATCAAAATAGTAAGCAATTTCGACACCATTACAATGTATATCTCTCACTATTTGTGATCTCATCGGTCGACAAGTCTTCTCCTCATCAGTAAACCTATAATGTTGGCCACTCGTTTAATATGATCGTCATCTCTGTGAAATAAATATACAAGTTGTTGGTCTCTAGATGATATGTTTCCACGAATGTGCCTTCTCGTGAGTTATTCATGTGCCAATGACACAATGCTTCTAACATTGACCCAAAAAAGTATAGTTGATGGTTTCTTCGACATCTATTTAGTAGCTCAAGTATTAAATCAGTAGTTTTCTGTACACACTATCAAACCAAATAACTATATACCTAATTGCGTCTCTTATAAAATAACACTTGTGTTTTAAAATATAACATAATATATTTAATATTGATTAATAAACTCGTTATAACATTTATATATTCTTACCCTCCCATGATAGATATGGTATGTCGTGTGATTCAATTATCTCTTATATTTTCTTGAAATACGAGCGAAAGTTGTTACAAACCGCATGATGTTTTTCCAATTTATGCTTCATTCAGCCTCAACCTTCTCTGACAATGACGATGATGCAGGCTTAACCATGACCTTGACTCTCAATCTGGCTCTAGAGGTGAGGGTAAGGATGGTGAATGATCCTTTTATCTCGTTTTGTCGATGTGGTCTTTCTACTATCCCCGACCTTTCCATAGGCCACTAAAGTTTAATAATTTTAAGTCTGGCTGAAACGCTAAAAAAATGAGACTCTTGAAAACAACTTCTTCAAAAATTTATCGGGTGTCACCCTACTACAATCAATATTAAAAATATTACTCCAGATCAAAAGTACACATATTTCGACCAAATGGGTCAAAATCAACACATGTGAAACTGCATATGATGTCAACCTTTTATGTCGAATTTTTTTAGTTGTAGGAGCATCTAATTTTGATAATGGGGTCAAAGTCATATGCATTTTTATTGCACCGGATTTTGGCTCCCTAGATTGAAATACCAAACCTACAAAAAAATACGAAGATATGACGAATCTAAGTCTAATTTGTCCAAATCAAACCTAAATCACAAAATTTAAGTATCTAAGGATAGATCGAGTTAGATGAACTAGTATCTAAAACCTAAATCGAATTAAAACTACTTAAAGCTAAAAAACTTTATTTTTTCCAAAAAATTGAACATATCTATAAAACCTTAATTCGAATCAAATACAACCTGACATTATGCAATAAAGTATGCTGCATAAAATTAAATTTAGGATAAAATTACAGGTTGCAAATTGAAATTCGGATAAAAAAAATCAAATGAAGGAAAACCATGTCCCTTCTTATCACAGCCTTCTGACGTCGAGATTCAAGGCACAACAACCTACACCCTTTTACACCTTCTGGATGACCGATGAATAAATATTTTAGTGCTTTTGGTCGTAGTTTGTCTTGCTTCACATGTTCGTAGGCAACACATCCAAATACTCTCAAATGTCCCAGCTTAAGTTCTTTTCCGGTTCATGCCTCTTGAAGACAAAAAAGTTTAAGCGCCTTAGATGAACTTATGTTAATGATATATACAACCATTATCACAGCTTCTCCTCATAACCTTCGGCTCATGACAGTTGTATGAAGTACACAACTATCCCGTGCCAGTTTTAGATAGATTTTATTTTGTCTTTGTGTTAGATGCGAGACCAGGATACACTGAAATGCTAGATGCGAGACGAGGGTAAAATTAATTTTTATATACAAAATCTAGATACTAGATGTTAGATGTGAGATCAGGGTAAAATGTTAGATGCGAGATCTAGATATGTGAGATCTAGAAATACGAGACATATGCTAGACGCGGGATCATGGTAAAATGAGAAAGTTAGATGCGAGACTTAAATACTTAGATGTTAGATGCGAGACATGTTTGCTAGATGCGATACCAATTAACTTAACTAGGTCCGCGAATTTAAAAAAAAATATTTGTAGGTTTAAATTTATTGATCTTTGAAAGCAATACCCAATAAACTTCCAATTTTTTTTTTAAATTACTGTTTAAAACATATGAAATTTAAAAATTTAAATAAAAAGCAAAGAATAAATTATTGCCATACTCCCGAGAGATGTTTTTATATAACATGCTACTTGTGGTAAATAATTTGAACATAGCTATTAGTAAGTTAGAATTTTCCGGATGGAAAGTCATAAATTAAGTTGTTGGCATGTTGTCAGAGGTAGCTATAGAATATAAATGAAACCGAAATTAAATCGAAGTGGATATAGATCGGCTACGAAAGAATTAACGATCCAAAACAAAGTGGAGATATATATAGATCCATATCTGTTGGAAAATAAAGACAAACGAGCAATGGAGATCTTTTGTCTTAATCTCTCTTACTCTTCTTTCTCTTCCCTCTTATTATCTTCTCCACTTTCAATCTCTACAGTAAAAGATTGAATACCAACGGAGGTTTCAAGAAATACCCTCTAATAGGAAGCTTACTGGAATTTGTACTGAACCGTCACCGGTTCCTAGACTGGACAACTCAAGTCCTAGCTGATTGCCCTAGCAACACTTCCGTGATCTACCGTCCAGGCAATATTCATGGTATCATCACTGCAAACCCTTTAAACGTCGAACATATGCTCAAAACTAACTTCGAAAACTATCCTAAAGGCGATCGTTTCATTATGCTTCTCCACGATTTCCTCGGCCGAGGTACTTAATAACATTTCCAGAGTTTATAAGACTGATTTCTGTAGATTTTATGAAACTTGTAGGGTTGTATGCAGAGTTTAAATGACTTATTAAAGTACATTTTTTAAATGATTAAGAGTTTTTGAATGGTCGATCTAAGAAAATAAAAACTAAAAATGTTGTAGGTATTTTTAACTCGAACGGAATTACATGGAAGCTCCAAAGAAAAACAGCTAGCTATGAGTTTAATACCAAGTCGCTCCGTAACTTTATCATGGACAATGTAAAAACAGAGACCACAACAAGGTTAGTTCCTTTACTAACAAAAGCATCTGGAGCAGACCAGACACTTGACTTACAAGATGTTTTGGAGAGATTCGCTTTCGATAATATAGGCAGATTGGCTTTTAACGTTGATCCGGGGGTTCTCGGCAATGACACAAGTTCTGGTTCTGAGTTCATGCGTGCTTTTGAATACGCTGCTCATGCCAGCTCCGGGAGATTTTTGTACATTATGCCATCTTTCTGGAAGGTCAAGAAATATTTCAATATAGGATCAGAGCGAACTTTGAAAGAATCGATTGCGATTGTTCATAAATTTGCGGACGATATTATCAACTCTATATTGAAAGATAGAACAACCGAGCTTAAAAAGGATGAGGATTTACTCTCGAGGTTTATTGAAACTGGAGAGAACTCCCCTGAATTTTTACGAGATATCATCATCAGCTTTATCCTGGCTGGACGCGACACAACCTCGTCTGCTCTAACTTGGTTCTTCTGGCAACTTTCTTTAAATCCCAGGGTCGAGAAAAACATTGTTGCAGAGCTGGAGACTATTCGAACTCGGAGTGGTAAAAAAACTGGTGATACTTACAAGTTAGAAGAGCTCAGGGAAATGCATTACTTACATGCTGCTATATCAGAAACGATGAGGTTATACCCTCCGGTACCCGTGGACACAAAAGCAAGCCTAAATGATGATGTACTGCCAGACGGGACGATTGTGAGAAAAGGTTGGTTTGTAACGTGCCATACATATGCAATGGGTAGAATAGAGAGTATATGGGGAAAAAACTACCATATTTTCTTGCCCGAAAGATGGTTGGAAAATGGAGTTTGCAGGCAAGAGAGTCCGTTTCGGTTTCCTGTGTTCCATGCTGGGCCGAGAATGTGTCTGGGGAAAGACATGGCATATATTCAGATGAAATCTTTGGCAGCAACCATAATAGAGAGGTTCGTGGTTGAGATTCCAAACAAGCATATATGTCCTGAACAAATACTGTCTTTGACACTTCGTATGAAAGGTGGCTTGCATGTCAAGATGAAAACGAGGTACCCGGAAAATATGTAATGGCTTGTATGTCAAGGTGAAAAAGAGGTATCAAAAAATATGTAATAAGGAAGATTTCAAATTGCTTCTGCAGTATTTCAAGGAAAGTGGTGGGAATATGGGTGTTGTGAATTAGGGGTCCGGTCCGCATATTCCGCCTCCGTATATAAGTAAGAACGCAACTGATCTCAACACCAGTATGATATTATCCACTTTGGCACCCGAAGGGCCTCACGGCTTTGCATTTGGTCCACTACCAAAAGGCCTCATACTAGTTGAGGTATGTTCTTACTTATATACCACTGATCTTTCCCATATTTAACCGATGTGGGATGTGATACACTTTGGTCGCCACCATAACAAATCCTCCTCTCGAACAAAGTACCACTTAGCCTCCTTTCAATTGACTTTCATCCGCCCACTCTAATCAGGTTGGAGACTACCTGACCATAGAGGCACTACGGATGTTACTGCTCACCTCCTCTTAGACCACACTGTCTTGTTCCTTAGCGCCACTCCAATCAAGTCACACTGCTTGATGAGCCACGAGCACTCCGAACTAGGATCTCTAGAGCAGATCACCTTGATCATATGGCTACTGGTTCATCATGTTCGACCTCCGAGAATTTCACCACCATCGCGTTCCGTCTGGGCCTGACGCTCTGATACCACGTGTTGGGAATATGGGTGTTGTGAATATGGGGTTCCGCATATTCTGCCTCCGTATATAAGTAAGAACACAACCGGTCTCAACACTAGTATGATATTGTCCGCTTTGGCACCCGAAGGCCCTCACGACTTTGTATTTGGTCCACTACCAAAAGGCCTCATACTAGTTGAGGTATGTTCTTACTTATATACCACTGATCTTTCCCATGTTTAACCGATGTGGGATGTGGGGCTTTGGTCGCCACCCTAACAAATCCTCCTCTCGAACAAAGTACCACTTAGCCTCCTCTCAATTGACTTTCATCCGCTCACTCTAATCAGAGATTGCTCCACCTGAGCAATAGAGCTTTTTTAGAGCGGATCTATCTACTCACTCGACCATCCTGCGCCTGTTCCTTAGCTTCACTATCCACTCCAATCAAGTACCACCGCTTGATGAGTCATGGACGCTCTGATACCACGTGTTCGGAATATGGGTGTTGTGAATTAGGGGTCCGGTCCGCATATTCCGTCTCCGTATATAAGTAAGAACGCAACTGATCTCAACACCAGTATGATATTGTCCGCTTTGGCACCCGAAGGCCCTCACGGCTTTGCATTTGGTCCACTACCAAAAGGCCTCATACTAGTTGAGGTATGTTCTTACTTATATACCACTGATCTTTCCCATATTTAACCGATGTGGGATGTGATACACTTTGGTCGCCACCATAACAAATCCTCCTCTCGAACAAAGTACCACTTAGCCTCCTTTCAATTGACTTTCATCCGCCCACTCTAATCAGGTTGGAGACTACCTGACCATAGAGGCACTACGGATGTTACTGCTCACCTCCTCTTAGACCACACTGTCTTGTTCCTTAGCGCCACTCCAATCAAGTCATACTGCTTGATGAGCCACGAGCACTCCGAACTAGGATCTCTAGAGCAGATCACCTTGATCATATGGCTACTGGTTCATCATGTTCGACCTCCGAGAATTTCACCACCATCGCGTTCCGTCTGGGCCTGACGCTCTGATACCACGTGTTGGGAATATGGGTGTTGTGAATATGGGGTTCCGCATATTCTGCCTCCGTATATAAGTAAGAACACAACCGGTCTCAACACTAGTATGATATTGTCCGCTTTGGCACCTGAAGGACCTCACGGCTTTGTATTTGGTCCACTACCAAAAGGCCTCATACTAGTTGAGGTATGTTCTTACTTATATACCACTGATCTTTCCCATGTTTAACCGATGTGGGATGTGGGGCTTTGGTCGCCACCCTAACAAATCCTCCTCTCGAACAAAGTACCACTTAGCCTCCTCTCAATTGACTTTCATCCGCTCACTCTAATCAGAGATTGCTCCACCTGAGCAATAGAGCTTTTTTACAGCGGATCTATCTACTCACTCGACCATCCTGCGCCTGTTCCTTAGCTCCACTATCCACTCCAATCAAGTACCACCGCTTGATGAGTCATGGACGCTCTGATACCACGTGTTGGGAATATGGGTGTTGTGAAATAGGGGTCCGGTCCGCATATTCCGCATCCGTATATAAGTAAGAACGCAACTGATCTCAACACCAGTATGATATTGTCCGCTTTGGCACCCGAAGACCCTCACGGCTTTGCATTTGGTCCACTACCAAAAGGCCTCATACTAGTTGAGGTATGTTCTTACTTATATACCACTGATCTTTCCATATTTAACCGATGTGGGATGTGATACACTTTGGTCGCCACCATAACAGAAAGGTTAGTATAATCAGGAAACGTTGCTATAGAGTAAGTGTACTTTTTAATATCAATAAGCCAGGATTTACATCATATAAAAACGTTGTCTGCATTATAAAAATATCAATAATGCAAAAAAAATTCAGTCAATTTAAAGCAAACTGACAATTGGCTCATTCAGCAACACTGCAGTTTGTCCTCGTCTAAAATGAAATATAAAATTTGATATATCTTTCGATAATCCAATATCTTAGCATGCTAACTAAAAATAATATGTAGCCAATCATAAAGTCAAACCAAGAGTATCCGCTTTGTACCATAACTCTGTAATGTTCGGATCCGAGGTGAGCTTGGACTCACTTTTCTTGGATCACGTAAAGATCTGCACTTTTAGTGCATAATTGCACCTTTCTTCCTACGCGACTACTTTGTAAGGATCTGCACTTTTAGTGCATAGCTGCACCCTTCTTCGTGCGTGACTACTATGTACCAAATGATTGATGTATGATACTATCAGATACAAGTAAATGTTTGAAATGTTTGAAAGTATATTCACCCCATACATCACACGTGAAACATTTTATCACAGCATAACGTTGGATTTTAACCAATGCTGTAAATTCCATATAAATTCCAAGGAAATTTAACATACGTTTCATAAGATAAATCTACGTGTATCGAGTATAATCATCAACACAATATAAATAATAAAACAAACCTCCATTTATGGAGACATGAACTGGACCTATACATCAGAATGAATAATATCAAAAGGAGCAATAGAAGAAGTGACACTTTGATTAAACTGTAAAGCATAAAATTTTACTAGCTTACCACCATTATAATCCGAGATATTACAGGTGTTTAAGTGACCTAAAATAATTGTAGAGACTAAAAACTTCAAACATGATGCATATACATGTCCTATACGAGAATGAAAAAAATAAAACTTAGACGATAAATGACTCAAACGAAACAAAGACAAATCAATACCAGAGGTAACAATATCAGTTAAGTACGTTTTTCCACTATCAACACCATAGACATCCACATCAGTTACATCGAGTTTTTCTAAAATATTAGAATGTGGTTAGTATATTTGGAAACCAAAACCAAGTTAAGCATGGACATAATAAAAAATATGAAACCGAGAGTTCTCGGTGCTGGAACATATCGCATTTCATTATAATTTGGTCCATGTTCATTTAATATTGGTAGATGTAAGTTGTTTCGTCTTTTTAACATAAAATCCCAAAAATTTATGTGATTTTCAGCTCGAACCATTTGTAATATACAATACTTATCAATGAATATTACACCATACATTTACAACAACCTAATTCTAACAAAGAACGTCAAGAACTTCCAAATATATTTGCAAGATCTTTTATGTAGTACGATTAGAGAAAAAACTAATGAGTCTAGTTTTTTTTTGTACAAAATCAACAATATATTCATTTGTTTGACAAATATTCTTGTAAATATTTCTCTAGTAGTCATCAACGAAGAGTATGCAAATAACCCACCACCTATCAGTTTTTCCCAACAATTTTTTTATCTCACAACATCAAACACAAAAGACAAGGTGCATCGTGTTTACATTGCATGTTTAATATTTTTGCCATTTATATTTTCGGTATGCTACATTTCTTACTAGCTAAATTATTTGTAAATTTCCAATAATATAACATTCAATGTAGCATACTTTTCTACTTTATATTTCATTGTTGATAAAATAAAAGAAGAATTATTTTTTAGTAAAACATGCAAAGCTAAATATTTCTCGTTCAATCACTAATAAAAACTAAACATGAATACAAGGCTACGTCTGGCCGCCTCATTTTATGTTCAAGATTGATGGTAAAACATATTAGAAATCCTTATGCAAAAGTATAAAAGGTTTTTAAAATTTTGAACCTAACATACCCTCTTATTGTTCGTCCAAAATGATTACTATATTTTTGTGTTACGTTTTTACAAACAGTTCGTTTATGCAATATAGTTCTCCCTATAACGGTTCTTATTAACTTTACTAATTTTATTTATAAATAAAGAGAAATGATCTTACCAAGATTTATGTTTTTATTTATAAAATAAAAGTGAAATTGAATCCCGAGTTTGATATTATTTTTTAATTGAAAAAGAAATAAATGGTTAATACAAACACAAATAAAGTAAAAATACTTTAGCAAGTTATACTTTTGAGTTGGTTTGGATCGTTTGGATAATAAATGTCTCCCTCTCGTTAATAAGGTTCTTAAGGTATTTATAGTAGGATTTAGGGTCATGGGTCAGGTCAAGGATATAAGTGTCAATAACCCGATTTAGATTATGGACCGAATCCAAATTTAGGAGATTATTAGCATATTATAACAACTAAACTGCTTAGTCATAAGACAATAAAAAACTATATTTTCAAGTCGAAAATTCCTTTCGAAAATGCCCTTCGAACGATAGTCCAAACTTCATTTCGAATTGTTCTGACACTAGGTTTAAATTACCTCAAAATATATCTGACCCATCATACAAACCCTATTAGTTCTCACAAAGATTGTTTGAGGACTAATAATGATGTAGAAATAATTCAAAGTATTCATATTTGAATTTTAATGTTTCCAAATAATAAAATTTCGAACTAGTTTCAGAGTCCAGAAATTTACCCTTTGAATTTTTATTACTAGAGTTCTTAAGTACCCTTTCTAACTATTTCTATATAAGTTAATCTTCATTTCGACGATTTTAACATATTTTTAGAGAGATAGCTATTTCTTAAACAATAGATCAAAGTTTAGGTATTTGTATGATAACTGCGAGAACAACTTTAAAGTGACTGGTTGAATCTTTCTAAATTAAAGGAAGAGAAAAAGCCTGAATCACTGATGGACTTTATGTTTCTTCGCTTTCAATAGTTACTACTCAGATTATCGATTACGATGGGTCTTACCCTTATAATCGAAATATTCCCGCAAAGACCTCTTCAACTGCTCACCCCATCTTACTCTCGGAAAACCTCAATTCGTCAAATACCTTCGACATTTAAAGTAATGGAATCAGATTCAGAGAATGCTATCCCTACTAGGGTGACTAGACAGTCATCAGCCAAAGTCAAACCTGTAGTAGAACCGCCAGCAACGAAAGCTAAAGTTATGGCAGAGCCGTTAGTACTGATTGACTCTCCTTCTTCTCCGAGTCCAAACAAGTATACTGTTTCCACAAATGCTTTACTACAACAAATTTGACTCGTAGTCATCTCTGGAGAACTAGTTCAAAAAGGGAATTGTCATGGAAGGAATTTACTACTCCTCCGTTGGCCATTGTCCTCCTGCATAAAATTGAGGCTTCTTATCAAGTTGTTACATCTTCCGAAAAGAAAAAGATCCCCTAGTCGCATGGATAAACAAAAGAGAAAAAAAAATACTTCGCAAGGTGTTACTAAGAAGGATAATGAAGGTCAAACATAAGGGATTGATGCATCACTGTTGGATGCAGTTGCTACTGATGAAGGAGAATAAAAGACATGGTAAAATTGCAAAGAAGAAGTTTGTTAGGAGAGAATTGCAAAGAAGAACTTTGTTAGGAGAGAATTGCAAAGAAGAAGTTTGTTAGGAGAGAATTGTAAAGAAAAAATTATATGAGGGGAGAATTGTATAAACTATAAAAGAGATAGCTATTATGAGAAGGTGAAAAGATATAGGGACTAAAGATGTAATAAACGGGAATTAAAGCATGTGGGACCCACAATTGTACTATAAAAGGACCACACACGTTTCACAGATCTAGAGATGAATATAATATTACTTTATCTCTCTACTCAATCTAGATTCTTACTTTCTCTCTCTAAAAGACTCCTCAACAAAGTAATTTAGTCTATTTTGACACTAAGGGATTCTTGTATCACAAAATCACCCCAGAGCTTTCTTAAAACTCTTCAGTGGCGCCGTCTGTGGGAAACGAAGATTGCTCTGACGACAATCGCTTCCTGGAAATTATTCCTAACCCGAGGGAAATTATGGAAGAGCAAGGGGACGATTTTGTTAACAATTGCGAGGAGAATCTGGTAGGTGACGACTATCGGAATGACATGGAATACGAGGCTTATGGGGGCCAGCGCGTTGGAGATATTTTTGATGACTCGGACTTGTTGGCTCGAAGGAACGAATTATTGCTAGAGATCGAGAGATTGAAGGCGAAAAAGGAAACTGTTCAGGCGAATCTTCGCTCTGAGGTGAGAAAGGAGTCAGATAGTGGAAAAGAGGAGCGCGAAACCGATTTTCGTCCTAAAACCAAGGATGATAGATATAGGGGATATGAACGACGATCTTCGAGGAGGAAAGAAAAACGACGTCTGGAGTCACCTGACTCGAGCGATTATTCCCATTACAGCTCGTCGGAATCATCTCCTAGGAAAAATCACAGAAAGAAAAGACATGGTCGAGGACACGGAGATCACCGGAGGGGAAGAAGCTCGGAGAGGAAATCCCCGAGGGAGAAGAGTTATCATACTCGAGTTAATGAGCGGGGTTATGGCCAATCGAATTTTCCCGCTGGGAACCAAAACGTTGGCCCGCGAAATTCGGAGTGGCAGCATCAATATACTCTACAATCCGAGGATGGATTGTATTTTCCGAGCAATGAAAACTTGAGATCCAACGTTTATCAGACGGGTCATAATTGGAGAGCTTCTCTTTTGTCCCCGCAAATTTTGGTGGGCAATCTCCCAAAGAATTTCGATATCTTGAAGTTAGAAAAGTTCGATGGGATACAAGACCCTGATAACCACATCGAAAAATTCAAAAGCTTCATGATTAATTTCGATGACGATGATAAATTGTTGTGTAGAGCGTTTTCTCAGATCTGCAAGGGGGCAGCTTCCAAGTGGTATAATAGGCTTCCGCAGGGCTCGATAAAGAATTTCGACATGTTCTGGAATATCTTCAGGCAGCACTTTGTGGGGAGAAAAAAGTTCAGAGCTAACGGAGATACGATAATCTATTGTAGACAAAAAGTTGGGGAAAGCTTGAAGAATTATACCAATCGATTCGTCAAAACAAAAACAGACATGGAGTATTGTAAAGACTCAGTGGCACTTGCAGCTTTCAGGATGGGCCTACTCCCCGGACTATTAAAGGACACAGTGGCGGAGAGTCAGGCCATGACCTTCGGAGCATTGCTGGATCAAGTTGAGAAGAGAATTTTGGTGGAGGAGAATCAGGCATCCGAGAAAGGATCCGGTGATCGATTGGATCAGAACCAGTTTTAGAGATCTGAGTCTAGTAACCAAGGGCCTCGTGCCAATGTTCAAGCCAAAAGTACGGGTCAGTATCTGCCGAGGCAGAAAACAAACCCACAATATTATGGCAACCAGCAAAATTACAACCAAGGGGTAGACCAATTTCGAACAAGTGGGTTCGACCGGACTACTTTGCGGAGTTAACAAAAAATGTCACCATGATATTTGATAAGAAAAGATCAACAGTGCCATTCAGGAAACTTTTTCCTATTCAAACTCCGAGGGAAAGCAGAAGTGTTAGCAAGTATTGTAAGTATCACGAGGATATCGGGCACGATACGAAGGACTGCATTGCTTTGAAAAAACGAAGTGCAAGCTTTGATTGAGAATGGAATGTTACTAGAGCTTGTGAAAAAGCATTCTCAGAAAAATGCGGCGGTAAAGGCTATGGTGATTTCCCTCGAAGTTGTCATTTTTTATATTGAGCAAGAGTATCTGGATCCCAAGGAGGGAAGGAACAACGTAAATATGGTGGAGGAAATTATTCTGAGGGGGAAAGTAAACGACCTCTGTGCTTTCTTTGAGTCACTGGAAATCTTTGGAGGGGATACCATCGCAGGGAATTATAATAGCTCGCGGAAAAGGCATATGGTTAATCTGATTACTCAGATTGAAGCAGTAGCATCGGCACAAATGCACCGCTTACCCTCCCCCATCATATGTTTTGATGATGACGACATGCGAATGTCGCGGGCCCGCACGAAGATGCGGTGGTGATTGCTGATGATCAAGTTCAGAAGATACTTGTTGATACAGGAAGTTCAACGAATATCTTGATTATGAGCACTTACAAGAGAATTCCTGACCTACCAGTTATACGACGATCAGACGAAACCATAATAGGATTTACCGGCGCCACAGCAGTGGTTGTTGGCGAATTTTCTTGTGTGGTCGAGTTAGGTCGTGGGCCGTTCAAGAAGGAGGTGGAAGTATTGTTCATTGTTGTCGATGCACCAACTTCGTATAATGCAATTTTGGGTCGCTCTTGGCTGTCCCGAATGCATTGTGTGATTTCGACGGTGCATCAGTGTCTGAAATATTTGGTAGGCAACAACATCGGGACAATCAGGAGCAGCCAGAAGATGGCCCGTGAATGTTACCAGATCGCTTTATCTTCAAAGGGAGTTTGGGGAGAAATATCGGACAAGGCATAACAATTAAAGGGGCCTTCCTCAGAAATCATTCCATGTGATAATCCGAGGGAGACCCCCGGATTTCTGGTCCCAGAAGAGGATTCTGAGGAACATAAATTTGGAGAGTGGCAAATTTTTGAAGATCGGAGTCAAACTTTCTTTTGAGTTCAGAGAAATATTAATTGTGTTTTTGTCTGACAAACTCGATATGTTTTTTGGTGTGCACAGGATTTTACTGGAGTACCATCAGAGATAATATGTCATAAACTTGCGGTACGAATTGATGTTCGACCCATTGTCTAGAAAAGGAGACCAGTTTCTCAGGAGAAGGTTGCAGTTATTCTGTTGGAAGTAGAAAGGCTATTAAGCATATGCCACATTCACGAGT
The DNA here is from genome assembly GCA_036936605.1 of Limnanthes douglasii subsp. nivea. Lineage (NCBI taxonomy): Eukaryota > Viridiplantae > Streptophyta > Magnoliopsida > Brassicales > Limnanthaceae > Limnanthes > Limnanthes douglasii. The sequence goes on along the minus strand of JAUPFV010000005.1, from coordinate 222,802,515 downwards.
CGCATTATCCCGTATGGGCCTCGAATCCAGTCTTAGTCAGGAAAAAGAATGGCAAGTGGAGAATGTGCGTGAACTTTACGAACTTAAATAGAGCTTGTCCTAAGGATCCATTTCTGGTGCCCCGCATTGATCAGTTAGTGGATTCGACTTCGGGCAATCGATTGTTGTCTTTCATGGACGCGTATTCAGGGTATAATCAAATCTGGTTGGATGCACAAGACGAAGAGAGCACGTCCTTTATTACCGGGAGAGGGTTATATTGTTAAAAAGTTATGCCATTTGGCCTAAAAAATGCAGGGGCAACTTATCAGCGCTTGGTCAACAAAACCTTTGAGGGAAAAATTGGTCGGAATGTCGAAGCGTATATCGATGATATGCTTGTCAAGATTTTGTGGGACGAAGATCATTTTGCTGACTTGGAGGAGACTTTTAATAATTTGAGTAAGGTCAATTTGAAACTGAACCCGAAAAAATGTATTTTTGGGGTATGATCGGGCAAGTTCCTTGGATATATAATAAGTGAAAAAGGCATCGAGGCTGACCCAAACCAGATAAAAGCTTTAATCACCATAACTCCACCTCGAAATACCAAGGAAGTCCAGATCTTGACAGGGAGATTGGCAGCACTAAATAGATTCATTTCTCGGTCCTCGGACAAATGTGCACCTTTCTTTAAGGTATTACAAAATACGAAACAATTTAATTGGACTAATGAGTGTTCAACAACTTTTCGCCAAATTCAGGAATATTTGACATCTCCTGATATACTGTCTAAACCATTGATGGGGGAAAGATTAATTATCTATGTAGCAGTTTCAGATTGTGCGGTCAGTGCTGTTTTAGTCCGAGAAGAGGACGATCTTTTGAAACCTATCTACTATGTCAGTAAAAGTTTGTTGGATGCAGAGAAACGATATCTCAAGTTGGAAAAAGGTAGCTTTGGATTTGGTAAGAGCTGCCCGAAAGATGAGACCTTACTTCCAGGCACATCCTATAGTTGTTCGAACGATATTCCCCCTAAAAGGTTTGTTACAAAGGCCCGACATCTCTGGGAGGATGACTAAATGGTCAGTCGAATTGGGAGATTTTAACATAACATTTGAGCCTCGAACGGCGATAAAAGCCCAGGTTTTAGCTAACTTTTTGGTTGAATTCCACTCAGACAGAGAGGACATGGAGATCATTGACCATTTTGATGACACAGAATGGTTGGTACGAACGGATGGAGGGTCGAATAACTCTGGAAGTGGTGCGGGTGTCCAATTAATTTCTCCAGAAGGGATAGCTATGTTTCAAGCTATTCGATTTGGTTTCAAGGCGACTAACAATGAAGCGGAGTATGAGACAGCATTGGCGGGTTTGCGTTTAGCTCAGATATGTGGGGCCAAAAAGATGAAACTGATCAGATAGGTGATAAACCAAGCTTTGGGGGAATCTGAGGCCAGAAAAGATAAACTGATACAATATCTGAAGGCATTAAAAGATTTGGTGTATGAGTTCGATGGGGTCAAATATGAACATGTTCGAAGATAGGAAAATGTCGTCCCAGACTCTTTGGCCACAGCCTCGCGGGCGGAGGGATACCCATGGGTCTTGATTCAGGAGCATCCTTCGGTCATGATCGATGCAGAGCATTCAATGAATATTAAAGAGGTAAGCAATGTGATCACAAATGATTGGAGGTCAGAAATTATTGACTTCTTAGAAAACGATACTTTACCTGCTGGAAAGTACGAGGCTAGGAAGATCAGGTTCAAATCTCACGGGTATATCATGTTGGGAGGCGTTCTGTATAAGAAATCTTTGTGCCGACCATTACTAAGGTGTCTGGACAAGGATGAGTCGTAATTTATCCTGTCTGAATTGCACGATGGGGAAGGTTCAGCCTGTTGTGGGTATAAGGCGTTAATTTGATGGGTGTTTCTGGCTGGTTATTATTGGCCGACTATTTCTTCGGATGCAAAAGACTTGGTAAAACGATGTGACACGTGTCAGCGATATGCAAATGTAATCCACAAGCCTCGGGTGTTATTGGAGAGTATTTCAGAGGCGATCCCATTTGACAGGTGGGGTATTGATTTAGCGGGGCCCCTACCAATGGCATCTGGAGGCAGACAAACTATAATCGTAGCGGTGGATTATTTCTCTAAGTGGGTGGAAGCGGAACCCCTAGCAGGGACGAAAGCCAAAGATGTTATCAAATTTGTCGTTTCGAATATTTGCTGTCGCTTTGGGGTACCATTGCAGATCACAACGGATAACGGACCTCAGTTCGATAACAAAGAGTTTAAAAGCTTTTGCCTTTCCAGGGGCATACGACAATGTTTTTCTGCCCCATTTCACCCCAAGCCAACGGACAAGTGGAAGTGACCAATCGAACAATTCTCGATGGTTTGAAAAAGAATTTGGAAGGAAAGGCAAGAAGATGGCCTGATTATTTACAAGAAGTATTGTGGGCTTATAGGACAACGCCTCGAACTGCCACTGCTGCATCTCCGTTTGCATTAGTATATGGTATGGATGCGATTGTCCCTTCGGAGATTGTTTTCCCTTCATATCGTGTGGCAACTTATACAGCAGACTTGAATGATCAAAGCAGAACCCTGGAATTAGATTTGGTTGAAGAGAAAAGACAACGCGCACAGTTGAAGTCTTTGCATTATCAAACTCTAATGAGGAGTCGATATGCATCTAAAGTAAATCACAGAGATTTTAAGGTGGGGGACAAAGTATTACACAAAGTCTTTCTACACACTAAAGAGAAGAGTCTTGGAAAATTGGGACCAAATTGGGAGGGCCCTTATGAAGTAACAGAGAAAGTAAAACAGGGCACGTATCGATTAAAAGACAACAAAGGGCGATATATGCGGCTTCCATGGAACATTGAACACTTAAAATTGTATCTTTAATGAGGAACTAGTTAGAGCGTAATATTTGTTCTTTTTTGTATCTCCCAGTTACAAAACATAGAGAGGGCATACTCTTTCCTACCCTGATAGGCACAGAAAGGTTTTAACGAGGTGTCCCTATGAGCTGCTTAATACAACGTATTTTTTTACCTTAAACTATTATTTGGGTCACAATATCTTATGCCTCGAATTGCTCAACACTTCGAATTATTATTTGGGTCACAATAATTTGTGCCTCGAATTGTTTAATCCCTTAAACTATTATTTGGGTCACAATATTTTGTGCCTTGAATTGTTTAACACTTCGAATTATTATTTGGGTCACAATAATTTGTGTCTCGAATTGTTTAATCCCTTAAACTATGATTTGGGTCATAATATTTTGTGCCTCGAATTGTTTAACACTTCGAATTATTATTTGGGTCACAATAATTTGTGCCTCGAATTGTTTAATCCCTTGTACTATTATTTGGGTCGCAATATTTTGTGCCTCAAATTACTTGATGCCTCGAACTATTACTTGGGTCACAACATTTCGTGCCTCGAATTACTTGATGCCTCAAACTATTACTTGGGTCACAAAATTTCGTGCCTCTAATTTCTTGATGCTTCAAACTATTATTTGGGTCATAATATTTTGTGCCTCAAAATTCTTGGTGCCATAGTTCATCTGGTGCCTTAACCTATTTTCCCTAAGCTAATCTTAGCATAGTTCATAATGCATACTACGACGCAAATTGGTATAGATTAATTATTCAATAAATATTACGATACGAGTTGGCAAACACTTAGGATATTATGACAATTAATAAATTACACGATTAACATTCCAAGCTGTGGCATACACAAAAATCCGAGGAGTACATCTCCTCGCATAAAGTCAGAGAGGCCACAAAAATCGCCTTACAAGGTCTTATACACAAAAACTACGAACTGTGCTACCATGTTTTCCTAACTACTCAGATTTATCAGGGGAATGACTTTCCTCAGAGTCCGATGACTCACTCTCACTCACGACAATATGAGGAGGACAAAGATCTGGTGAAACGAGCTTCCAAAAGCTGCCTAAGTCGTATTCGGGGTGCTCTGCATGAATTTGGGTTATTAGGCCTGCTCGGACTATAGCATCTCGAATAGAGAGGTTGTTTGTACACTTAGCCGCATAGGCATTCACGACCTTTTCCTTCTCCTCCTCCACATGCCGAGGAAAATCTTCGATTTGCTTCACCAATTTTTCTCTGTCCTTATAAATCTTTTCATAGTCATTACAGCAATCGTTAAATCCCTTGCGTGCCACTTCATAATCCTTTTGGTACTCGATCAGGAGTTTCTCTTGACCCTCCGTCTTCTTTTGATAGAGGTCCCTTTCTTCTTGGCAGCACCTTTCGAGCATGATGACATAATTCTCAGAAGCATATAGTCTTTCATACAATGTATCTGTTTGACTCTCCATAATGGCATATTGTTTCTTGGCATCTTCAAGTTGCGAAGCCATCAGGGATGCTTTGAACTTATTATGATTTTTTCGATCTTCTAGATGCTGCATCTTCCTTCCCCTAATGACAGAAGTATGTAGCAAACTTCGAAGACTTAATGAAAACTCATCATCAAGAGGAACTTCAAAGGAGTTGGTGGGTGAGCCTAGCACTGTAGGATCGTAATCCGAAGTCTCCCCAATTACAATGTTAAGGTCCACATTCTGAGGAGGTTTGCGTCAAGGAATGGGGAGTGGTGCCAGCACAGGGGAATTTTCGATGAGAGCAGGCCTTGAAGTCTGAGTTTGGGGAGAGTTTGGTGTCTGGTTAGAGTTTTCCTTGGGAGAGTTCTCTCGAACTTCCTTTTCGGGCTCCCTCGGTATTTCTTGGAGTTCGTTGCCATGAGCGGTTTCTTGAATATCATCTTGCGTTTTGCCATCCTCGGGTATTTCTTGGATGGGCTCCAGAATAGCTTTATTCTTTTTTTCTTTTGCTTTGGTGTCTTTCTTCTTTGGTAGATGGATAAAGTTGGTTGGAGGGGAGTTGAAGTTGGGTATCTCAATGATGGCAGTGGGAGGTGGTTCCTGGTTGGTGACTCTTCTTTCGTTATCTGACTGACGATCCTTCGTGGAGAGTTCCTCTTCGGATTCACCAAGGTGACTCTTGGCACGAGAACGTTTTGGGAGGTATATAACTATGTCTTTTTTCGTTACACGGTCTAAGACTTCTTGTTGTGGGGGGGGGGGTCATGAGTTCTTTTAGGGTCAATCGGTCAAGAGGAGAGGATTCAACCTCCATAACCGGCGCATGGCTAAATTGTTGTTAACGAAGCACATGCAAAATCTATTTTCCCAATGTTCCTTGGCCCACTCGCTCAATTTTGTGAAGACAGTAGTAGCACTCTCTACATAATCCGAGTAGGGTTTTGAAATACCTGTCATAGCTATAAAAAAATTTCAAGTCAGCATGTTATTATCCGAGGAGAAAAGATTACACAAGATAGTCAACTTACATTTATTGGTCCACATGAGGGATAGCCTGTGAGGATTCGAAGGCGTCGATTCTGACCCTGTTTCCCAGTGACCAGAGAAGAAGATAAATTATTGCCTCCATTTTTTATCCGCCTCCAGCAAGTCTTTTAACACTTTTTGTCGTCGGCTAAAGGTTAGTGAGTAAAAAAGAAAAAATGGATTCCTTGCTAAGCCAGAAAGTCCGATCAGCTCTTCTAAGGAGAATTCGATGCCTGAAATCCTTGAAGCCATGATGATTTCCATAAGTGTGAACCACATGTTTGGCCCAGCTTGTGAGGGACAGAGACTAATCTTGGCAAAGTACTCAATAAAGAATGGTTCTAAAGGAAACCTTAACCCCCCAGTTCATAATTTCGGTATATACAATCAGTTCATCATCCCTTACAGATAGAGGAGACTCACGTTCCGAAAGAAACCTTGTGTTAATGTACGAAGGAATGCACCACCGGGTTCTCAGCATGGGCGCTTCCGATGGTGAGAAATACTTATATTGTATGTTGTGCAGTGCCACCAAGTGTTTGTTCTCGATCCCTCAGATATTGTTGCCTACAATGGCATCAAGTTCTAAGGGAAGCATAATATCTCCCTTAAACTTAGGTGCAATCTGACGAGCTAGCTCCTCGGACATTACGGGATGCCTGGTAGTCACTTGACTAGAAGATTCTGCAGGCAAGTTGGTGGTCTTATTTTGCCCTTCAGGGGATGCCGGTTGAATTTCTGGCTCAGGGATATCCGAGGCGATCCTTTTTCCTTTAGCAGATTCTGCAGGCAAGTTGATGGTCTTATTTTTCTCTTCAAGGGATGCCGGTTGAATTTCTGGCTCAGGGATATCCGAGGCGATCCTTTTTCCTTTAGCATCCAAAGCTTTGTTTTGCATGTCTCGAAGCTCTTCTTCGGTTAAGGTATTCCTTCCTGGAGAAAATCGAGGGCTCCCGGTCGCTGTAATCGAAGAAGTGGCTGGAAGACTTGATACTGAGTTGTCATTTTTTGGAAGAAGGTTTTCAGCGATTAGAGCCAACGGGGAGTTCGAAGTCTCCGAGGGTATTGTTTTAGCGCGTTTGCGCTCGTCGAATTTTCTCTTATGATGCTTTTTCCTTTTTCCGGACAAGTGCTTATGTTGTTTGTCTTTACCCATGATGTCGCCTTTGCTTTAATCAGAAATTAGGCTCTGTCGTGAAACTTCGAGGGGTATGATAGCAGTGGAATCTTCTGGTGGAGGCCACGAGCCGTAAAATGTAGTGACAGCAGGTTGGGGTTGGGGCTCAATGTATTCACCAGCAACAACCTTCTCTTCGAATTTTTTGCTAATAAGCAGCCACTCTGGAATTTGACAAGTATAAGCCAGCTTTATCTCTCTAGAAATTTTAGGATTTAAAGTTTGCAATGGTAAGGAAGAAGATCAGTATTTATAGAGGGTAATGGGCTTTTCGGGTCAGTCAGGCGTGGGGACATTTTCTCTTGTTTGCCTAGGGGCATTATGGGTATCATAGGTGCAAAATTATGGACAGAAAACACGCGGGTGAAGCTACAGAGGCACAATCCAGTCTAGGGAACATGAAACAATCTCTAAAAATATACGCTGACAAGAAAGTACGACTGCTCACGTCATATATTTTTGATTCAATCCTTGCAATGTATTAGCCTAGTATTGGTGGCTATGATATATTGATACATCGAATTCCGACGGGCGATATTACCAAGGGCCTGAGTAAGTCCTTGCTAAGACATTTCAAGGATTGGGGGGCTACTGGTTAATATGATGAAAAAAATAGTCTATATTCGAAGGAAATATATGTTTGGGAGACATTTTTTCGAAGGGATATGTAGCACTTAAAGCATTGTTCAAAATTATGTTCGAGGGAGCCGATTTTTTAGGAGAAATTTAGCAGTTAAAGAGGAGTTATCCGAGGAGAAGATGTTCGAGGAAGTGGATCTTCGAGGAGGATTAAAATGAGCAACGGAGATTTCTTTGCAGTCCCAATGAAAATATTTTCACTAGGACTGGGGGGCTACTGATGAAGGAGAATAAAAGACATGGTAAAATTGCAAAGAAGAAGTTTGTTAGGAGAGAATTGCAAAGAAGAAGTTTGTTAGGAGAGAATTGCAAAGAAGAAGTTTGTTAGGAGAGAATTGTAAAGAAGAAATTATATGAGGGGAGAATTGTATAAACTATAAAAGAGATAGCTATTATAAGAAGGTGAAAAAATATAGGGACTAAAGATGTAATAAACGAGAATTAAAGTGTGTGGGACCCGCAATTGTACTATAAAAGGACCACACACGTTTCAGAGATCTAGAGATGAATATAATATTACTTTCTCTCTCTACTCAATCTAGATTCTTACTTTCTATCTCTAAAAAGACTCCTAAACGAAGTACTTTAGTCTATTTTGACACTAAGGGATTCTCGTATCACAAAATCACCCCAAAGATTTCTTAAAAGTCTTCAGCTACTACTGTGGAAGAAGATGTTATGCCCACATATGTAATTGAACCTAAAAATAAAGTTAAAAAAGACAGAATGAAGGTGGTGATGATAGAAGAAAAAAGAAAAATAAGAATTCAATCAGTTCAGATATGGTATTGCATTCGGATATTCTAATTCTATTATCGTTGTACCAGACGATCCTCCTTTTTTATTTTCAAATTTAGAGGGTGAAGGAACAGCCGGGATAAATGACCCGATTGATGAATTGACAAGGTTTGATTATAAGGCTTTTAACAAGGCCTTTCCAAGTTCAGCCTCTTACTTGATATATGACATTATTTCCCTTGATGTTTAAAAATAAAATGACACAATAGGTTACTCGATAATGGGTTGTGTGAGACCCGTTTTCGAATTTGAAAGAGAGGTTAAAGCTTAACGAGGAACCATTTCGGATCTTCAAGAGGGGAACAAAAAACTTCATAATTCCCTTAAGGCAGAGAAAGCTAAAGCTGATAATGCAATTAAAGAGGCTGGTCCACTCAGATCAGAGGTGGGAAAGGCCAAAGAAGAGGTATCAAAAGTTTAACAAGATCTAAAGGACTTGAAAATCTCTAGTACCAAAGAGAAATCTGAATTGCAAAATTAGCATAAGACTAATATAGAATCTATGGATCGCATCATAGGTGAGAAAGAAGCTTTAAAAAAGAAAAAAAATAGAATTTGATGAAGAAATTAAGAGTTAAAAGCCAACTCTACTCAAGAAGCTGATGATCTATTGGAGGCATATACCGATGCCACAATAGACAAACTAAACGAGCGAGACAGTTTGATAATCAAATATGGTTTTGTTATTCCATAAAAAAAAAAATCCGAACTTAAGTCTTTGATCACTGTGGGGCTTGGTTCCAGAGAATTTTGTACCACCAAATATATCTTTGGCAGATGAGATAGCTGCTTTCGAAGAGTCGTCAAATGAAAGTTCTGAAGGAAATGATGAAGTGGAATCTAAAAAAGGAAGTTCATATGGGTAAGGGTAAAAATTCAAAGAAACAAAGCACATAGGTTGATAACTTCTAATTTCAAAATATTTTTGAGCCCTTGAATAGTGCAAGGCAATTTTATTGTTCTATTCAGATTTTATTTGGATAAGTCCTTGGATGGCCAAGACATTTTGTAAGTTTGTGTTGAATATTTTCTTTAGTGTTGGAACTATGATTTCTCTTAATTTTTAACACTCTTATTCTCTCTATATCCTTGCATTGAATCTATAATTTCAAAATATTCATGAATAGTTAAGGCTTCACACATAGATTATTCCAAAATAATTTATACAAAATCATATAAAATTTCAAACGCAAGCCAATTGTAAGTAACTTATTTCGAAGGAAAATAAACGAGCCATTCAAACGCAACATAGTTTTTATCCAACTAAGTATTTTGAAGGAAAATTAACAAGTTATTTGAACGCAATATATTTTTTATCAAACCAAGACATTCGAAAATAATAAATTTAAAGGAAACATAACTTTAATTTAACCAATCCATTCGAAGGTAATCCATTCGAAGGCAGCATAATTTTAATTCAACCAAATCATTCGAAGGTAATCCATTTGAAGGAAACATAAATTAATTTCAATCAAGACATTCGAAGGTAAGCCATTCGAAAGCAGCATAACTTTAATTCAACCAAGCCATTCGAAAGTAATCTATTCAGAGGCAACATAACTTTAATTCGACCAAGCCATTTGAAGGTAATCCATTCGAAGGAAACATAACTTTAATTCAACCAAGCCATTTGAAGGTAATCCATATGAAGACAACATAACTTTAATTCAACCAAGCCATTCGAAGGTAATCCATTCAAAGGCACCATAACTTTAATTTAACCAAATATAGTTAAGACACTTTTAAAGGAAAATGATGATATATTGATTGAAATTCGGTCACCTCATTAAAACCTCCCCGCGCCACTGGGTAGGAAAACATATGCCCCCTAGTTTTTATATTGAAGTAAAGCAAAGTAAATAATTACAAGATAAGTTTATTCTAAGTATAACCTTAGGTGTTCAATATTCCGAGGGTGCTTCAAAGGGTTGTCTTCTTGATTTACAATCTTGTATGTTCCTTGCCTGACCCTTTTATATATGATGTATGGTCCTTCCTAATTTGGAGCCAGCTTTCCAAAACTTATTTTCCTTGGTGTGTAAGAACATTTTTCTTAATACTCTATCTTTGACTTGAAAAATCATTCTTCTTATTGTATATTCAAACCTGCTCCTCATCAGACCTTCGTAATACACAGTTCTTAGATGAGATTTCACTCCTTTTACCTCAATTAAATCCAATTGAGCCCTTCCTGCCATTTCATTGTTTTGTCTGAATAATTTTGAACTCTGAATGAAGGAATAATAGTTTTTATAGTTGTAATTGAATCCATTCCATAAACTAAAGCAAATAGAGACTCTTGAGTGGCTGTATAGGGAGTGGTTCGGTATGCCTATAAATAACTTGGCCATTTCCTAGTTGCTCCCTCCAAATTCTTTTCCAAACCCGTTAAAAAATTTCGGTTTGCCACCTCAACTTGTCCGTCGGCTTGATGATAAAAAGGAGAAGATAAAAAATGTTGAATTACTCTTGACTTACAAAATATTTCCATATATTTATTGTCAAAATGAAGATTATTATTTATAGTGATGCGCTTAAGAATACCAGATCGGCAATATATGTTAGAGAGGATAAACTTTATCATTGTTTTAGATTTTATTCCAAAAAAAGGTGCAGTTTTTATCCACTTAAATAATTAATATATTGCAACAATTATAGTACGACCTCCTCCCAGAAGCCATCAAATGAGGTCCGACTAGATCAAGCCCCCATCTGTTAAATGGTACTGCTTCGGATACAGACTCCATAGGTACTGCTGGTACATGGATCTCATTCCCATAACTTTGACAAAGGTCACATATTATCACCAAGTCTTTAGCATCCGCCATAATAAATGGCTAATAATACCCTGCCAACAAGACCCTTCTAGTTAAAGCCTTATAGCCATAATATGTTGATGTTTCTCTATCATGTAGTTATGATATAATATTTTAAGATTCATTGGATTCGAGGCAGCGCAACAAAAGCCTGCTGAAGGATTTTTTTATTAAGAACCCCCATTAGAATAAATAACCCACGAGCTTTGTACTTTATCTTTTTGGCAGATGCTTTTTTTTGAGGAAAAACTCCATTTGTGATAAATTTTTGGATCTCATTTCTCCAATATTTAGAAACCATGGTGGATACATGTAGATTTTCTCCCACTTCACCTTTTATTTTTGTAGTTGTGACTATGGAAGGATATTCTTGTATAAGGATCCAAAGATACGTTTCAGAATATGCTATAGTGGCTAAGGAGTCAGCTATTAAATTTTACGATCTTGAGACAAGCTCATACTCAATTTTCTTAAGTCCGATTGTGATCTCTTTTAATATATCTAGATACTTTAACAAGTGATCTTTATTGGTTCCAGATTTCCTTTGTGCCTGATGAATGAGTAGTTGTGATCACTTATCAATCAGACTCTTTTAGCACAACATATCTGAGGTAATCTTAATATGGCTATTGCAGCTTCATATTCTGAATCATTATTGGATGCCCTAAAACCAAAACGTATAGCTTGGTACATAGATAGACAATAAGGAGAAATTAAGCAAATACTATCTCCACATCCCAATGTACTAGATCCACCATCAGTTCAGATTACCCATTCTTTCTTAAGCTTACTGGTTTGAGCTTCTTCACGAGACATTTCAAAGTGAAACTCAACTAAACAATCAGCCATAGTTTGGGCTTTGATTGCAGTTCGAGAGGCAAATTCAATATCATAATCTCCAAGCTCAACTGACCACTTGGTCATTCGTCCCGATATATCGACTTTATGTAACACATTATTCAATGGGAAAGAAGTTCGAAACGTGATAGAGTGTGCTTGAAAGTAAGGCCTCATCTTTTTGGCAGCTATCACTAATGCCAAGGCTAATTTTTCCAAATTTATGTACCTCTTTTCAACTTCCAACAAGCTCTTACTTATATAATACACATGTGGGGGATAAATATTAACTTCTTGTATTAATATTGCATTCACAACATACTCTGATACTGTTAAATACATATAAAGTGTTTCCCCATATACAGGTTTAAATAATGTTTTGGGTGAAGATAGGTGTCGTTTGATTTTAAGAAAATCTTGGTCACAGTTTGGGGACCAATTGAAATCTTTAACATTTCTTAAAACTTGGAAAATTGTGCACATTTGTCCGATGACCTCGACATAAACGTGTTTAACGTGCCAACCTTCTAGTAAAATTCTTTAGTATTCCAAGGTAGATCCATGTATAACAAAACATTTAACTGATTTGGGTCAGCTTGGATCCCATTTTCACTTATAATATAGCCTAGAAATTTCCCAGATCGAACAGTAAATGTACATTTTTCAGGATATAATTTCAAGTTGATGGTCTAAGTTAGAATTTTTTTTTGGAGATCAGATATGTGGTCTTTTTCTTTAGGGCTCTTAACCATCATGTCATCAATGTAAACTTCTACATTTTTTTTCCAATATGGCTAGCAAACGCCTTATTAACCAATCGTTGATAAGTGGCTCCAACATTCTTCGACCCAAAAGGCATTACTTTATAACAATAAAGCCTACTTTCAGTGATAAAAGTAGTGATCTTGATCATTCGGGTCCATTTGTATTTAATTATACCCTTAAAAATCATATATAAAGGATAACAATTTGTTTCCCGATGTGGAATCTACTAGTTGATCTATCCGGGGTACTGGAAATGGATCCTTAGGGAAAGCTCTATTGAGATCGGTAAAATCAATGCACATACGTCATTTTCCATTTTTCCTTTTCACTAGGAATGGGTTAGCTGTCCAAATAGGGTACTGAGATTATTTATTGTATCCCACCTTTGTTAACCGATCTACTTCTTGAACTATGGCTTCAGATTTTAATCTGGAAAAACTCTTCTTCTTTGTACCACCGGCCCTGTATCCGATCTAACAGACAGTTTGTGACTAATCACACGTGCTGGTACTCCAGTTACATCTTCGTTACACCAAGGCAACACATGTATATTGTTAGATAAAAAGAATAATAAATTTTCATTTAATTCTAATGATAATTTAGATCCGACCCTGACACTTTTACCTTCTGCCAAGCGATGAACTTGAAATTCTTCAATTGGGATTACAACACTAAGAACCTCCCTTGGACCATCTATCTCATTTGATCTGGTAGAAGACTCAATTAACTACTATTCTTTTTCAACTTGCATTGCTTCTAACGACTTTGGAGCAAAAGCGCTGACATAACATTACCGAGCTACCTTTTAACTACTTCAGATGATGCATGCTTGGCTTCCCACAACATATTTCAAACATTGGTGATTGTGGATATTACGACATGCATCATAGATAACCAAGACCTACCAAATATAGCATTGTAAGATGTCAGACAATCAACTACCACAAACAAAACTCTTACCAACTTCTAGAATAGTCCTTTTTCCCAACAAGACCTCTCTTTCAAACTCCCCAATCACATCGACCGAGTTTCCTGTAAATCCTACTATGTTCCTATTCGAACGTTGGATGATTGAGGGATTTTTCATTTGCTTGTAGGTTGATAAAAATAGAATATTTTCCGAACTACCTGTATCAATCAGGATTTGACGTATATCAATTACCACATCATCTTTATATGGGCCTGCAATGTTTCTCAGGCCATCTTCATCAAAGACAATGACTGGAGATAAAAAATGTGTGGAAATTTTCCCTTCTAACTGAGTAGTTAGACTATTTACATACCTTTTTCATGAACAACTTGAGGGTGCAGTCATAGTATCTCCCTAAAATATGGTAAAATATTTAAAGAAGCTGCAAAGATCAGATATTGTTGTTATTTTTTCCACTCTCACCCCAACCTAGTTCCAATCCGGATCAGGGTCTAAATATTCCAGGTCTACATCAAATATTTCTACAAGCATCATATAATTTTATTTGTCTAAATGCCCCCATATTGAAACCTTGAAAATTTGGTGATGTTACTTGTGTTGTGCTTGCACTAGACTAGGAGTAAATATTAAATTGCCTAATTTCTTATGCTTTTTAACAAAAGTAGACAGCTTTTCTTTTTCTATCACGGTTTATACTTCTTACTTTAGGGAAATTTAATCTTGTGTATCATGACCCACATCGATATGGTATTTACAGAAACAAGTGTTTCGATTTTCTATTAGGGATTGAATTTGTGATGGCCTTCGCAAATGCACAATATTCTTATTTCTGTCATAATAGTGGCTATATTTTTACTTAATTCAGCAAACCATATAGGTTAAACCATTGACTTCTTATTGATCTAGATGGTTGACCCTGATTTGAATGACTTTGCCTAGGCTGATGTGAACCTTTTCCGAATCTTTAGGCCGGTAATTGACTGTGGCCTGGGATTAAGTATTGGTTTGTGGGATTAAAGTTGTTGTAGCATACCTATTCTTGCACGATATTCAAGACTTTTTGATTTCTTCCATTGTGTTTTTATTTCCAGTCTGATTAAATAATCCTCCCATGTCATATTTTTCTTCCGAGTTACTGAATCAGCCAACTCACCCGACATTAAACCTCCCCTTAAAGAAGTGATGGTTAATTGCTCAAAACAATCAGCAATCCGTTCTTCGTATTTACAAAACGGCTGATGTGGTCTTTTAAGGATTGATTCGGTTCTTGTGGACAATAAAATGATAGTATCACCATTCCCTTTAAGCCATCAAGAACATATCAAAGTTTTTAACAGATCCTTGTTGTAAGATGTTATAGTATTTTAATGCACTCCCCTTCAAAGTCTGCAAGAAAGCCTGACTTAATAGCTTATTATCATCAAAGTTCATTATAATTTTTTTGAACTGTTCAAGGTGATTATTAGAATCTTTGCTACCATTGTATTTCTCCATTGTAGAGCTATCGAACCGTCTTGGCAAATGTCCAAATAGAATCTTTAAAGACAAAGGTGACTATCTCTAGTTATGGTTACGACTAAACATATGGTCTTCATCAGGAGTGACGAATATACCCGGTTCGGATTGGATAGCAAACTGATCATTTAAAAGATGATCAATTTCGTGGTCAGCCGATCGCTCTACTTTCCCTTGATATTTCTTCTTTTTCCATTCTTCCTTCCTATCCCTTTTCTTAGAATATTTCTTGTTTAACTTTTCTTTCTTCTTCTGACGGCCATGGTCACTACTAGATGAAGAAGCAGAAATATCTAAATCAGATTTCGTGGCAGAAATTTCAACATAATATTATGTGTTCATCAACTGCTTAGCCCGATCTTCCTTATTTGAACCTATGTGAGCCTTCTTAGATTGATCACTTGCATTCTATTTGTGGTTGTTTCCCGGCTCGTCTGTAACAACACATCCCGCAATGAACTTATCTTTTAGTTCTATTTCAGATTGTCTTTGGGCTCTTAAAACATCAATTTCAGCTCTTAACTAATTACGATCGTCTTGTTTGAATTGTCTTTCCTTTGTATTATGATTGACATGTGAAATAGTAGCATGCTTATTTTCACCTCTTATCCCTTCATTAAAAGGGGGAACCTCTTGCATATCGAGATCCATGCCTTAAAGAATTCTGAAGTGGAATCCACCACCAAGGTATGATCTGCAACTGTGGTCTCAAATAAAACTATTCAGGTACCTCATGCTCCCACTGTGTTCGCCAATATGATGTGGTAAAAATATATTTAAAGGTTAAATCTGGTAAGGTGAAAATATGAAATGGGATATTTTAAGTAGTTGGTCGAAAGTATTTATTGTTCTAGTAGTCAGTAGTGAGATAATTCAGTTGGTTTGGATATTTCATGCAATAAATTTCTTCCTCTTATTAATGACGTTTTTAGGGTATTTATAGTAGAATTTAAGGTCATGGATCGGATCAAGGGTATAAGTGTCAATAAACCGATTTAGATAATGGGCCGAGTCCAATTTTAAGAGATTATTATCCCATTATAGCAAGTATGGCTTTGAACAGTAACTCGTCCCTGGACTATCAACTTTGGTGACAGATAGTCCCTAGACTTTCAAAAGTCCGTTCGTAGTCCCTGGACTATCCAGTTTGGTGACATATAGTCCTTGGACTTTCAAAAGTCCGTTGGTAGTCCCTAGACTATCCAGTTTGGATAAAGTTAGTCCCATGCGCATGTTTATTAAGGGGACTAACTTTATCAAAAATAGAAAGTCAAAGGACTAAAATTATCGAAAATGAATAGTTGAAGGACTATGTGTCACAAAAATTGATAGTCAACACATGCAAGGGGATTAACTTTATCCAAACTGGATAGTCGAGGGACTACGAACGGACGTTTGAAAGTCCAGGGACTATCTGTCACCAAGTGCGATAGTCCAGGGACGAGATACTGTTCAAAGCCTAGCAAGTATACTGCTTAGTCATGAGGCAATAAAGCAACTTTATTTTTTAGTCCAAAAAGCCCTTCGAACGACAGCCCAAACTACCCTTCGAATTATTATTGCACTAGGTTTAAATCCTCCAAAGATTAGTGTAGGTAGTATTTAGATAAAGATCAATATAACATGGTTCCATTAGCCTTCAAAGTATGATTTAACAAAATAAATATTGAAAACTAAACTTGAGAATGAAGTGAAACAATAATAGTGAAAACATCTAGAAGCAACAACATACATTTTTTTGCTTTATTTTCTCTCGTCATACTTTTTTCTTCACTAGCATATATATTTTGAGACTTATGTTTCTTACAGTATCTCCATATAATTGGACTAATAATTCGATCCATTAGCTCGTCCAAAATGATAAAATAAAATAAAAAATATATAATACACAATACAATCATAAAAAATGTGTTGTGTATAATACTAGTATAAATATATAAAATCGTACAAAAAACAACAATGTTACACTACAACTAAAGAACATTGTCATCTTAAATTTTTTCTGCTTGAGATTTTATCTCACAACTAATTTTCACAACTTTATTTTTCTAAATTAATGACATTTAAAAAATGTTATAACCTTTTACATATCTTATCCCTAAAACACCCAAGTTATATGTTCATTACTATCGAGAGTTCATTCAAAAGGTTTATGCAAACATCAACATAGATGAGTATCTTCTTGTTTTTTAGTCCTCGTTCTTGGCAGCCTTATAAGAAATTTTCTTTAACAGTTTCTCATCGTTTCTTTTGAGCTTGTCTGTACATTATTTTTAATAACTCATGTTCAAGCCTCTTAGTAAGGTTTTATTCTCCTTTTTTTTAATATTTTTAAATTTTTATGGTTCTCTTTGGTCACTTTAAAAAAAATCATACATTTCTCAGTGATCTCAAGCTCTTTCAAGTTTAGCTTGCTTTTGATATACCGATACCTTAAACTTTTTAAGTATGGTGTAGAATTTTCCGATAATTTATTGTATCCTCTTTAACTACTCATTCTCAAAGTAGTATACATTCTTTTCATTCCTACTTTTTGTCTTAATACCTAAAATTCTCATGATATTGTGCTATTAGAACTCGGTACCCGAATCAATCGCTGCATAATCACTATAGAGACCATTAAATGATCCATCTAACCCTTAATTTATTTTATACCATATTTACACTAATTTTTTAGAACTATTCCTTATATTTTTTGCTTCTGAATTTATTCTATTACTTTTCTCCCTACAATAACGATCCTCTCATCCTTATTTTTCTCTATATTGTCATACAAGATGGAATATTTCCCACCATGTTGCTTACGATATTTATGCACAACAAACTTTACGATCTTTGTTTGTCACATATTTTTTACCTTTAATATCCCAAAGTCTCGAATAAAAAAAATTGAAGATCAAATAACAATCTCAGATATAATTCCACTTACGTTATATGATAACAAATAATCAACGTATCTCGTCCCTCAATTATTTGTTTAATCTATTATGAGATACTCATTTGATTTCTTCCCAAGAACGTTCACTAAACAAAGAACCTATAATATTTTTTTTCAGATAACAATTACGTAAAAGTCCCATGGGTTGGAAACTAATATCAACGCCGTTAGTGTTATGCATAAAACTTATTTTATAGGAATATAAACCTCTTTTTTCTACTAGGGGTCTGAGTCATTTTGGTCTAACGCTAGTTGGTTTTATTTCTCAAGAGTTATTTAAATACATCACATACTTAATACATTTTAACTCACACGTGTTTAATGGATCTTATATATATAAAACTCTGATATACTATACCCTATCATCGTATGATATGATTGTTCTCCACCAAGTTGGTTTCATCTAACATGACAATATGAGCATCATTATAAATAAATCAATAATAAAGTATTGTAAGCACATTCTCCCCATAATACAAAATACAGTCATATAAACAAACATCATCTCTTTTTGGATGTGATTAATATTATTTCATCCTTTGAAGACCTTAGTGATGTTCTATTGGGAATCTTTTTTTAGTTATGCAATCACATCCATCTTATAGGTTTTTTATTTTCAAAAATTCTATAACGTCCACTACGGTGGCATCAATCGACTTCATGCATTTTACTAAGCATATTACACCAATCTAACTACTCTTTGTTGGATTTAAGCTTTCTAAGGTAGAATCACCCTATATAGGCCGAACATCCTCATCAAAATGCATTCTATTTTTTCATATTTGGTCTGATATCAAGAAAAATAACCATTATTTCTTATCTAAAGTGTACAACTTATCATTTCACAATGGTTTTGAAGACATAATTGCTAGATTTGATGGAAAGTTAGTTATAGAATGACCCAACGAATGTGATATTTTTATCTGATCAACCTCTCTACCATTCTCTTTTGATTGTTCATAGTTATTTTGTAATCTATCTATCAATATTAAGTTAAAAGTACTATAAGGAATGTTGTATAATTTATTTTTCTGTGTGTTTTACATGTAAAATGAATGAACTTCTAAAAGATACGAGAAATAAAAAAAATGAAAAAACACAAAAATGTCCAAACATTACCATTGTAAATGAATATGCCACATAATATTAAATATTAGAAAATATGTCACATATTATTTAATAACACATAATAAGTGGTGAACTTTTTAATGATATATTTTTAACATATTATATCACACGGGACCTGTGTATTCTGGGAATGCATTATAGGAATTTTGGCATACTTGTTGAACACAAATAAGTTCTAGGATTGTAATGATAAATGTCACGCTGAATTTGATAAATTAAAAATAAAAGTATTAACAATACCTGTTTTACGCTTTCTAGATTTTGTCATGACATTTGAAATATACACATATGCCACAAATAAGTATATGGGCGTGTTCTAATTAAAAAAGGCCAAAACTTAAAAGAGAATGAACAACATTATTTTACACATGAAAATGAGATGACTATAGTAGTACACAACATACAAAATCACTATATAATGGGAACAAATTTATTTTTGTGATAAAAACATAACCAATACATACGTCAAGACACAAAAATATGACCATAAAATATGTTAGATCTTAATAGTTTCTTATAACATTTGATTTCTAATAAGTACACATGCCAAGTAAACAAAATTATGTTGCAGATGCATTCAGCATAAAGAACATGCAATGCTATGTTGAATCACTCAACACAATATAAAATGATTTCTTGGCCATTTTAAAAGAGGAGACTAATATAGATGCTTCTTATGGTAAAATATTCAAAGAAGTCTGAGATATGTGATGCATTGGTATGCCAAAAGTTGAAGATTTCCAAGGGTGACAGATAAATTAAAGATATTTTTCTTATACCAAGGTTGGAAGATTGCTGGTACCTACCATATCATCCATTTTAGATAAAAAAAAGTTAATTCATATCATTCATTCATGTATTTTTTTTAAAGTAATATTTAACATTAAGAAGTGTAACTTGGTGTGGTTAATTTTCGTCTGAGGGTAAATTTGTAATCTGTTCAGAGTTTTATGGAGGTTTATGGGTGTTTAATATTTTGAGTAGAGAGCAGAGGGAGAATTAAGCTGTCTGGTTGTATTTAATTTTCATTACTCATATTTAATGCAGGTGGTTGGGTATTTATACCCTTATATTTGGGATTATGGGTTTTCGGGTCATGTTTAATGGACCCGGGTCATGTTTAAAGACCCATGAGCTCTTAGCAGGAGAGCAAGTAGCTTAGTCAAGAAATGTTTAGGTTTTTTAGTACTTTTATCATAGTTCGAACAGTCCAATGAGCTAAGTGTTCGAAGAGGTCTGTCCGGTCCAGTGGCCCTGGTCCGATCTGTCCCTGTCCGGAGAGGAAGCAGAATTCGGACTCATCAGGAGCCCCCTTTTTAGGTGTTTGTTCAAATGCCTTTGTCAAAAACCTGAAAAACGGTCCGACGTCAGGGGTAGATTTTCCCGGACAGGTCTTTCGACTTGTGCTATGGTTTTATCCAGACTGATAAAACTCTGTGAATCCAAATAGTTTTTCTCCAGGGTTTATGGGACACGTGTCACCTTCTGGTTGGCTGTTTCAAGCATTTTTTCACCTTGAATTTTGAACCCACCTTCTTCGAAAAGCAACCTCTTTATTAAAGAGGGTGACATCAGCGCCGTCTTTTAATCATTACCAATCTTTTCGAATTCTCCTAGGAATCAAACTTCTTTTTCAGATTTATTATAAATTAAAACACTTTCGACTGTTTCACCATCACTCTCGTTTTTACTCTGCAAATCCTTAAAGCTTTTTCTCTCCAAAACAAATCTTTACCCAGATCGTTTATGTTCACAGCGAGGAACGTTTTGATCAAAGGTGGGTGGCTCAACCTCTCTGAACTAGAAAAGGTGCAAAAGGTCGAAAGAGAAAGGCGCATTGCAGCAGGCTTACCTGCTTCGCCCATCGACAAATCAGTGACCTCAGCCACTGAATCAGACCAGGGTTCTTCTTCTTCAAAAGGAATTAAACCGAAAAGGTTATTTCAAACCAATATCTCACCTATTATCTCAGGTTCTTCGGTTCAAGAATCAGAACCTGTTGTTGAGCCAGGTGTAACTGTTACCAGCTTCAAAAAACCCTCCCCCTTCTTAGCTATGGGGTCAGACCCTGAAACCTCCCCTCAAAAATTAGCTGACCAGAGAAAAGGTCGGCTGGTCAAGGGTCAGGCTTCCAAGAGCACTCCTTCAAAATCGGGTGCCAAGGACAACAACACTGGGTCAGAAGTGCCCATCAGAGCTCCCAAGAACAGACTGTCCGGTCCGGAGGGTAGTGGCTCAAGCCTTCGAAGAGAAACATCTGCATCAGAGCCCCAACCGGAGGTCAGAAACCAAGAAAATACGGAAGCTCAGCAGTCCGGAGATCAGGCTGCGCCAAACCTAGACCTTCCCCTTGCCACTGCTACTGAAAACCCCTCATCAATCATGGAGGAAGTAATGGAAGACTCTATCGAAGAGGCTCCATTTGAGTCCGAGCCTTCCGGACAGACCAGTAGTGTTGTTGCTGCCAAAAAAGATAAAGGCAAGGAGAAGTTGTGCTTGAGGCATCCGGATCTGCCGGAGAGTCTTGAAGGAAGGGTGGGGCCTTATTTTCACAAGGTCAATATCAAGTACCTCCTCGCCCTGCAAAAGATTAACTACGCATTCATCCACACAGCTGAACTGGACCGGATGCGTACGAAGTGGGGAATTCCGGAGAATGTGAAGATAAGGATCCATATAAACCCAGAAACTCCCATGGACTGCAAATTGAGCGAAATAGTCATTTTCACGGAGCTGTTCAACTGGGGGCTCAGATTCTCCTTGGACCCAAAAATTGTCAGATACTTTCATCTGATAAAGCTCTGTCCGAGCCAGTTGAGCCCCAACGCTTGGTACACCCTCATGTCCTGCATCATGGCTTCTAGGCTCTCCGGGATTCCTTTACCAATGGAGGAGTTTGCTGCTGTGGCTAGCCTTTCTAGAAACCACCACATCCCCTTCTACCATTTCAACATGGGGGATAACTTCAAAGCTGTGGATGACTTCCTAGAGTCGGAGAGGAATTGGAGGACCCAGTTCCTGTTTGTAAGTGGTGTTTGGGAAAACGGGAAGAAAATCAAGTCCAGAGTCAACCCAAGCTGATCCCACTGAGGGTGACGAACTTTCTCTCCGAGCTCCGGAGCCTCTCCCAAGCTGATCCCACTGACCCATCACTAGCAGAAGAGATACCTGGTGACTTCCAAACCGATGAGGTCAAAGGAGGAGGTCTTAGCATTGATGGGGTAGACATCACTGGTCTTTGTGGGCTTCGTGAGTACTTTATTAATCTCCCCAGAGATGATTTTGCTGGGCCTTATCTCCCTCCGAGCACCTTAAACACAGTCACCCTTAACGGTAAGACCTTCACCGTCTCAAGTGAAAAGGATGTTATAGCTCACTCTTTATTACGCAATGTTCAGCCGGTGCTTGCGTTGGAGAAGCAAGTTTGGAATCAGACAGACATTATCAAAGACCTTAAGTCTGACAAAGAGAGGCTGTCTGATGACCTTCGTACTGCCACTTCAAATGCTGCCACTCTAAAGGGGGAGAATGAAGAGCTGAAGAAAAACCAAGAGGTAAGTTCCACAAAAGTCGCCACTCTAGAGAGCACTATCACAGAGCTCTGAGAGAAGCTGTCCGGATTGGAGAAAGATCTGCCACTTCAAAAGGGGAGACCAAGGACAAGGACCAAATTATCACCAACTTAACCAGTGACAAAATTGCACTTGAGAATACAGTGTCCAAAGTTGTCGAGGAGAAAGCTGATTTGCTAAGGGAGCAGGAGGCCAAAATCCAAGCCAAGATCGATGCTTATGCCAACAACGTGATCGGCACTCAAGAGCAAATGTATGCCAAGGTGAGATCAGACATGGTCCTGCTCTTCTATGAAAAGTTCCCGAAGAGGAACCTAGGGGATTTATGGCTTCACGTAGAGGTTGAAGACCTCCCATATCACACAATGGCCGAAGGCGACAAGTTTGACTTCTCCAGTGCATCCTCATCTGATGACGAAGAAAACACCGAGGAGAGCCCAAACGAAGAGAAAGATGATCCCAAGGGGAAGAGGAAGGTAGATGAAGCTGAGCCATCTTCAAAGGCTCAGCCTTAAATTATGAATTACTTTTTACTTTTCATATTATCTGAACTAAAGTCCTTGGAAGGCCAAGGCACTCTTTTTGTAAGTGTGTCCGGTATCTGACCGGATAGATCCTTTACTCTGTTTTGACAATTTGAAAGTCCTTGGAAGGCCAAGGCACTTAAGTTATTTTAATGAATATCATTATTTTGCACAATTCTCACATTCTTTCATAGTCTGTTCCAATTTTGATGGCTAGTGTTTAAATAGCCCTTAGTTATTTCTTAGTGAGAGTGTTTAAATTCTCCGATGACGAATGTTTAAGTGGTCATCACTCTTTTATTTCAATCCGGATGGTGTGACAAAAGAAAAAATAAAAACACTTCAGAATTTTTTTAAGAAGGCATCAAATTCTATTTAAAACCCGGACACCTCATTAAAACCTCCCTGTGCCACCAGGGTAGGAAAGAGTATGCCCCCAAATATTTACATGGATGTTTAAACAAGTAAATATTTACACAAATCCTATTCCA
Organism: Limnanthes douglasii subsp. nivea; assembly: GCA_036936605.1. Taxonomy (NCBI): domain Eukaryota; kingdom Viridiplantae; phylum Streptophyta; class Magnoliopsida; order Brassicales; family Limnanthaceae; genus Limnanthes; species Limnanthes douglasii. The sequence goes on along the minus strand of JAUPFV010000005.1, from coordinate 222,778,990 downwards.
AGTACATCCGGAGATGTTCGATATTCCAAGAGTGAGTCAAAACTCTTCCATCCTTGTCTTCTAGCCAATACGTTCCAGGTTTAAGCCTTTCAAAAACCATATAAGGTCCTTCCCAAGTCGGGGCCAATTTGCTGAGCAGCTTCTCTTTAGTGTGTAAGAAGACTTTCCTCAATACCTTGTCCCCCGGTTGGAAATCTCTTCTTTTAACTCTAGAAGCAAATTTGCTTCTCATCAAACCCTAATAGTGTGCAGCTTTAAGGTGAGCTTTAACTCGTCTTTCTTCTATTAGATCGAGCTGACCTCTGATTGTCACTTCGTTAGTGAATTCGGAGAAGTTGTGAACACGAAACGATGGGAGAGTTGCTTCTATGGGAGCTATTGCATCCATCCCATAGACCAAAGAAAAAGGTGACTCCTGTGTTGCAGCCCCAGGTGTTGTCCAAAAGGCCCACAAAACTTCTTGTAAATAGCTAGGCCACTTCCCAGCAGCCCCTTCCAAATTCTTCCTTAAACCGGACATAATAGTTCTGTTGGCCACTTCAACCTGTCCATTTGCTTGTGGGTGGAAAGGTGAAGAGAAACAATGTTGTATACCCCTTGAGGCACATAAACTCTCCATTTCCCTATTATCGAACTGTGGTCCATTGTCTATTGTTATCTTCTGTGGGACACCAAATCTGCAACAGATGTTAGACATAATGAATTTTATGACAGCTTTTGACGTTGTTCCTGCTAGAGGGGCTGCTTTAATCCACTTCGAAAAGTAATCTATAGCAACTATTATAGTTCTGCGCCCTCCGGATGCCATAGGGAGAGGCCCCACTAAATCCAACCCCCATCGAGCAAAAGGTATAGGCTCAGAAATTGACTCTAAGGGAATGGTTGGGATATGAATTTCATTGCTGTATCTTTGGCATGGGTCACACCTTCTTACCAGCTCTTTAGCATCCTGCATGATAGATGGCCAATAGTAGCCGGCCAGTAAAACTCTCCTTGTTAAAGCCCTGAATCCGCAATAAGCTGACCCCTCACCATCATGCAATTCGGAGAGGACTACTTGAGACTCATCATCCCCCAAACAGCGCAGAAGAGGTTTACTGTAAGACTTTTTATACAGAATGTCTCTCAGTATGATAAAACCACGAGCCTTGTGTTTCAGTTTTCTTGCCAGTGATTTATCCGGAGGCACGATGCCGTCGGAGAGGTATTGCAGGAGAGGAAATCTCCAATCCTGAGGTTGTTTCACCTGTACTTCAAAAATTTCTTCTTCTTTATCCATATTAGGTTGAATGGAGGGGCTCTCCAGCACATAGATCCATGGATATGACTCTGTGTACGCTATGGTTGCCAATGAATCTGCCAACTCATTTTCTGTCCGGGGTATATGCTCATAAATAACTCTTTTAAACTTGAGTGCTTCATTTTTAAGAAGAAGTAAATACTTCACTAGCTGCTCCTTTTTAGCCTCAGATTGACCTTGGGCATGGTGGATAAGAAGCTGGGAGGCACTCAGTAGCTTGACCCTCTTAGCCCCACAAATATAGGCTAGCTTTAAACCAGCTATAGCCGCTTCGTACTCAGACTCATTATTAGAAGCCCCGAAAGCAAAACATATAGCTTGGTATATTTTGTCACCATATGGAGAAGTCAAACACACCCCTGCACCACATCCCATAGTGCTGGATCCACCATCCGTCCGGACGACCCAGAACTTTTTGTCTTTCATCTCAGTAGCCTGCTCCGAATCTCTGTCGGAGTGAAATTCAACCAAAAAATCAGCCACAGCTTGGGCCTTGACTGCTGTTCGAGGAGCATAATCTATGTCAAAATCCCCCAATTCTACCGACCACTTAGTCATCCTACTTGAAATATCTGCCTTTTGGAGGACATTCTTCAAGGGAAAAGAAGTCCGGACGATGATAGGATGAGCCTGGAAATACGGCCTCATCTTTCTTTGAGCTATTACTAGGGCTAATGCTAACTTTTCGAGTTTCAAATAACGCCTTTCTGCATCTATCAAACTTTTGCTGATGTAGTACACTGGATGGGGGTAATTATCCACCTCTCTCACCAACACAACACTAATGGCACAACTTGAAACTGCCAAATATACGAAGAGTATTTCCCCATCAATTGGTTTAAACAAGGTTTTGGGGGAGGACAGGTGCTTCTTGATCTCATTGAAAGCCTCATCACACTGTGAGGTCCAATCGAATCCCTTCGCACCCTTCAAGGTTTGAAAAAACGGGGCGCACCTGTCCGAAGACCTTGAGATAAATCTGTTTAAAGCAGCTAACCTCCCCGTTAGACGACGTACTTCTTTAATATTTCGAGGAGGCTCCATTTGGAACAGAGCATTAAGCTGGTCCGGATCGGGCTGTATCTCATGCTCACTTATAATATAGCCTAGGAACTTCCCGGATTGCACTCCGAACACATTTTTTCTGGATTTAACTTTAAATTCACTTTTACCAAGTTGGTAAAAGTTTCTTGGAGGTCAACCAAGTGCAATTGCTCATCCACACTCTTCACCATCATGTCATCGATGTATACTTCCATATTCCTTCCAATCTGATCAGCAAAGGCTTTGTTTACTAATCTTTGATAAGTAGCCCCAGCATTTTTCAACCCAAATGGCATTACCTTGTAGCAATGAAGACCCCTGTCAGTGAAAAATGTAGTATACTCTTGATCTTTCGGATCTACTTGGATCTGATTGTATCCGGAGAAAGCATCCATAAAGGATAGCAGCTTGTTCCCAGAGGTGGAGTCCACTAGCTGGTCAATCCGGGGAACTGGATAAAATATTTTGGGCAAGCCCTGTTGAGATCTGTGAAGTCAATGCACATACACCACTTGCCATTTTTCTTTTTTACCAAGACCGGATTGGCAGTCCACAAAGGATATTGAGACTCCTTGATGTGCCTCATCTTTGTGAGCCTGTCAACCTCTTGTACAATAACATCAGCCTTCTCCATGGAAAAAGCTCTCCTCTTTTGAACCACTGGTGCTATGTCTTTCCGGACGGATAGGTGATGTGATATCACATCTGCTGGAACCCCAGTAACATCAGCATTGCACCAAGCAAAAACATACCGATGATTTTTTAAAAACTTCAACATCTCATTTTTCAGGTTAGGTGGCATTTTAGACCCTATCTTGACATTTTCCCCTTATTCTAAACAATGAGTCTCTACCTCTTCAACTGGTATTAACACTCCATGGGTCTCTCTGGGGTCATCGATTTCACCCTCACCCCCAGAAAGCCCCTCAAATTGCTATTGTTCGTTGATACGAACTGCCCCTAGTGTACGGGGGGGGGGGGGGGCAGGGCTGTAGCATAACATTCTCTTGCAACCTTCTGATTGCTCCGGACAACTCCCACATGTCCCTGAACAGCATATTTCAAACATTGGTGGACTGTTGAAGCCACTGCATGCATCCTAGAGAGCCAAGACCTCCCTAAAATAGCATTATAGCAAGTGGGACAATCTACCACAATAAAGAGTACCCTGACCATCTTCTTGAAAGGGCCCTTGCCCAACAAAACCTCTTCTTCGAACTCTCCGATTACATCTGCTGAGCTGCCAGTGAAGCCCACAATTGATTTGTCCGAACTCTGAATTACAGCTGGATTTTTCATTCTCTTGTATGTGGTTAAGAAAAGGATATTAGCTGAGCTTCCAGTATCCACCAAGATTCGTCTTATGTCATTGCCCCCAATAGATGCTCCTATGACAACAACATCTTCATGAGGGCCAGCTATATCCCTTAAGTCATCTTCATCAAAAACAATGAAGGGGAACGGAATTTGCGATTGATAGGAGGTCATGCCTCCTTCTAGCTGAGTAGCCAAAATATGAACATGCCTCTTCCTTGAAGAAGCAGTAGGAGCTGTCATAGTATCTCCTCCGAAAATTGTCAGTGACTCAAAAAACTTGATGAGTCCAGAGACCGTTCTAGAAGATTCCTCAATTGTACCCACTCTATTTTGAGTTGGATCAGGATAAGTATTCTGATTCCACATCAAACCTTTCGACTATAACCATGGCTCCCTCCAGAGCAGCATTACTTGGACCAACCCGGTGAGTATTGTCAGGCCTGTTACCTCCTCTTCTTTTGACATAAGCCCCCAGCTTTCCGCTTTCAATCAAATTCTGAACTTCTTGTTTCAAAGCTATACAATCGTCGGTGGTATGGCCAATATCATTATGATATTGGCAGAAAGAGTTATTGCGGTGTTCTCTAGGGGATTGCAGTGTGGCCACACTTTCTTTCAACTCTGCGAACCACTCCGGTTGAACCCAAGGCCCTCTCTTGTTTCTGGATTGCTGACTCTGAGCAGGCGCATCTGGCTAAGATTGAGCTTTAGCCCTACCATGCCCCTGTCCGGTCTCCTTCGCCTTGTTCCCAGACTGATTTTGATTGGGGTTTGGTGTCACCGGAGTAGACCTCACCTGCCTGTGCACCCTTGTTTTCTTTGTTTCATCAACGTTAATCTGTTTTCCAACCTCATTCAGCAACCCTCCCCAAGTCATAGCCTTCTTTCTGGTCACCAAATCAGCCAAATTGCCAGGGTTCAAGCCATGCCTCAAAGATGCTATTGCAACTTACTCGAAGCAATCAACCAACCCATTCTTGGTGTTGACGAAACGACTTATATATTCTTTTAAGGATTCGTTTGGTTCCTGGGCACAATGGATTATTGTGTCTCCATTGCCCTTTAATTCTTTACTCCCAACGAACTGCCTTCGAAAGGCCACCCAGAAAGTATCGAAATTCTTGATACAACCTTGTGGTAGGCTGTTATACCATTTTAGAGCACTCCCCGTAAACGATTGGGAGAACGCTCTGCAAAGTAGTTTGTCATCATCATCAAAGTTCATCATAAAGTTTTTAAATTGCTCCAAATGGTTGTCAGGATCAGTACTGCCATCGTACTTTTCCATTTTGGTGCTATCAAACCTCTTAGGGAGGTTTCCGGACATAATTTTGGAAGACAATGGGGATTGCCTCCAATTTCTGCCACGACTGAACACAGTATCTTCATTAGGAGTTGCAAAGATACCTGTTTCATCGTGGAAAGCGAAAGGATCCATCAGCATCCGGTCCACATACCTCCGGCTATGAGATGACCCTTTACCAATATTTTTCTTCATCTTTCCATGTCTATCCCTTTTCCTTGAGTATTTTTTGATCTGTTTTTGCTTCTTTTTAGTTCGACCCTCATCGCTGCTAGAGGATAAGGATTCTTCAACTCCCTCATCATCCGAAGAGCTGTCAGAAGATTCTGAGCCTGAGTCAGAACTCTCCACTGGCTTAGACCGGTGAGACGTTTTGGAGCTAGCATGAGTCTTTTTGGTACTCACATGAGTCTTTGAAGGCTCATGCTCTCTAGGGTTATCGGTGTGATGAGCCACTGATGCTTTTGATTTTTCTTCCATGCCCATCTTAGCCTTTTCTGCCCTCAAGGCTTCTATCTCGCCTTTTAGCCTATCGTGCTCCTTGATGGTGTATCCATCGTTTTCACCCACCACTTCGAGCAAAGCTGGTGGCACTTCTGGGGCGTCCAGATTCATTCGGACTGACTTTTCTTGTTGGTTTCGAATGCTCGATTCAGGCACCTTCGTGCTCCCACTGTGGTCGCCAATTTGGTGTGGTTAATTTTCGTCTGAGGGTAAATTTGTAATCTGTTCAGAGTTGTATGGAGGTTTATAGGTGTTTAATATTTTGAGTAAAGAGTAAAGGGAGAATTAAGTTGCCTGATTGTATTTAATTTTCATTACCCATATTTAATGCAGGTGGTTGGGTATTTATACCCTTATATTTAGGCTTTATGGGTTTTCGGGTCATGTTTAATGGACCCGGGTCATGTTTAAAGACCCATGAGCTCTTAGCGGGAGAGCAAGTAGCTTAGTCAAGAAGTGTTTAGGTTTTTTAGTACTTTTGTCATAGTTCGAACAGTCCAATGAGCTAAGTGTTCGAAGAGGTCTGTCCGGTCCGGTGGCCCTGGTCCGATCTGTCCCTGTCCGGAGAGGAAGCAGAATTCGAACTCATCATAACTAGTCGTTAGCTCTTAAAATAATGATATTATATAAATTAATTGGTTCGATTTGAAAATTAGGGCTGTAATCTTTCATATGTCATTTTGGCATCTAAACTACATAAATATTTCACATTATAGCAATTGATAAGATATAAACATGATAAGGGCATAAAATACCAAGTATAATAAAGGATCCAAATTGTAATACATTAATTTATATGGACTTAATTGTAAAGTAATAAATAGGTGACATAAGTACAAATATAAGGGGTAACATGTAATTAGAATAGATTTGGCATGTGACAGTGGGCCCCACAACTGTCACTATATAAGGAAAGATTATGTCCTCTAAAATGGGACCTTCTAATGATTAGTACTTTATTCTGACTACTCTCTCTCTAGAATCTTGTACTTATTGGCTTGACACTCTTCTTTCTATACACGTTTCTCGATAAATCACCTTAGATATTCTGACACTTATCAAAACACACCTGGGATTTCGCTACTGCTACTCCCAATTTTCCATCTAATTGATCATTCTCAATGACTTGTGACCACATGATTTATGTTTGGATGGGTAGAAAACCTTATTATGACAACTCATATCAGTGACTATTGTTTTTTGTTAAGATGGTCATACTTTTGTTATGCCAAGACCAACCAGCTGATGTACACATAAATAAATCTTTACAAAACAAAGGCAGTAATCACAAAGTTCAAAGCATGTAACCATATTATTTTTTAGTAAAAACATATGCGAACACTATGTAGTAGCATACCTATCATCCCTGATAATCTACAATGCTAGTTTTAACTTTATAATTTAACATGTACTTGTTTCCAATTATAACTTATTAAAAAAATTATCGGTCAAAGTTCTTTAAGCAATGGGAACTCTGTCGGTTTGTTAAATACATATAAAAGTTAGTATAAAGTTATTTTGTAGTTTTTTCTCGATTTATATCTAAATCTTCATATAAGAGTTATCTATTTTTTGAAATATTAAAATATTTATTTTTATCTTAACACAAATATATACATAAGGTCCTAATGAAGTTCTGTATGATCCTCTTAAGGTAGACATTACTTTGCAGGTTACATAAGAAGTAGATGTCACTAATGGTATGATACTTGTCTATCTGATATGAGTATTTACCTACTTATTTCAGTATCTTAAAGTTCTATATTGGTCTTATTCAAAATAATAATGCATGTAGTTTTTGGTAAGCTTCAAAATTCATATGGTTATCAGTAATTTGAAACTTACCTAAATGATTGTTGGTACAAATATCATTTATGTTATCTTTACGCATGTTGTAAGATCCAGAACAAGCAGTGTGTATGATGGTCGATTACACATATATTTTTACCACCCAAAATTATTACACTAAACCTGATTTGGACACGTGAGTTAAATATGAAGATATCAATATAGGATTCTTCAATATTAGTACCATGGATGACGACGACGGTAAGTCAGAAAAAAATCTTATGATCTATTATAAATACGAGATGTATTATATTTATAGATCTAAGCACAATCTGAATGTTGTAAAGAAATGAAAATATTCATAAAAATATGGTTGACCCTTTTGTTAAGAAGAAGTCTAGTTTAGGATAACATTGTTATTGGAAATTATATATGTTAAACGGTAGACACAATTCTCATTAATTTTGCACTTGAATGGTCATTCTCAAGTCGCTAGACTCAAAACAGAAGAAAATGAGTTAGTTAGTAAGTTAACGATAGTCAGTTCTCGTCCTAAATAAATATACGTAGCTTTGAAGATTCATAGCCTTCAAAATATATCTAACATGCGCATCATTTACAATATTCGTAAAAAAGATTGTTTAATCAATAAAGTCGAGCAATCCCAAATATAATTCTTGTTGGGTAAACTGAAAGAACACAATTATTTTGTGCGGCATCGATCAAACAAAACAACTAAATAGACCACTGAATTATTATTGTGCGCATCCTAAAAGTATCGAGTTTTTAGGCACATTTCCCCGAGTTCGTATCATGGACAATACTTACAAGACCACAAATTACATAATGAATTCTCCTAACATCATTGGTGTGACATCAACAAACAAAACTTTTTGTATGGTTTTTGTTTTTATAGGCTCGAAGGAATAAGTGAACTAGACATGGGCTTTGAGTGGTTTAAGGACTGTAATGATGAATAATATTCGTGCATTTTCAAATATTATCGTCATTGATCGAGAGTTAGCATTGATATCATCTATTGTATATGTATTATAAGTGCTACCCACATGCTATGAAAATATTATATAAAAGAAAATATTATTGCAACACTAAAAGGATGATCCCAAAAGAAACCTCAAGGACGAGTTAATGGATTTTAATAAAGTCGTTGCCCGATCAGACATAGATGAAGATTATAACGAAGTTTTCATATTTTGTCCAAAAGTTATAGACTAAGTTATTAATCAATAAATATCTTTATATGGGGGGGATTTTCTTCATTGCTTTATGAACGAGCATCAGCATTTAGGCGACATAACAAACAATCGTTAAATGATATTTTTATTTAAAAATTTAAATTTTGTAAATCCAATATCATAATTGATTATTTATCTATTTATTTATTATTGGTAGGAGAGTGCTCACTGAAGCCTAAAATACTACTTTGGTCCAAATCTATGCACTTTTGAACATTTTTTTGGAAGAAAGTTCATAATTTGCTTGAATCTTAACGGTCATTTGCAAAACCTTTGAGAGAAGTAATTTTCATCCAAAATAAGTGTATAGAATTTTGATTTATAAACACTTAAAAGAAAATTTATCTTCTACCACTTAGACATAGTCGACAAGAGTTATGAATGTGCTTGAAAAATATGTGTAGATCGGATAGCTTATGGTTATATTGTTGGAAAAACATATAATTTATTGTGTGCATGTGAGCTAGCTATGTCCGATAAGAAATGTAGGCCCTTTCCTCTAGAAGAATCTGATATACATTGGAGTACTTTAAAGATCATTCATAGAGATAAAATGAGTACATAAGATGACCTCACACAAAAAAATAGAATAAAAGATAGTTTTATATGTGGTTACGACCTAGATATTCAAGATCATATTATAAATAAGGTAATGTAAATCATTAAACCCGAAATAATACATGTATTAGAGCCTAGGGAACTGGTTATTACTAAAAGTAGGAACAAAATCAGTCCCAACAAATTGACTAAACGAGCCAAATCTTTATACGAATATGTCACTGAGCAAGCCCATATACTAGCACACCTGGAATAATATGTAACATGGTTACATCGAAAGCAAATACATATTGCTAGTATGGTAGACATTACTTGAGAAGATCAGCGTGGTTATCAGATCGTAGCTATATTGATATACGGTTTGAAATTTTTAAGGCAATTAGTGAGACGGGATTTGATGGAAGAATTGAACATTTGGGTATGAGTGTTCGATGGTGCAGATACTATAGGCGACCTACTTTATATGTTAGATTGGTTTAAAGTATACACGGGTAGTATTAGGTATTGGATGACATTACTCGACATCATCTTAGTGACAACCACTCAATATTAATACAAGGTCTACCATATTTATCTTCATGCTTCTTATAAATATCTATAATTACGTGGTTGCACGCCTAAATCGTGTCCTATAAAAGAAGTTTGTATTTGTTTCACTTTGTTTTTTAATCCCTCAAATATTTATGTATATTTTCGTTTAAAATTATCCATGACATACTAAAAATAATATTTATAAAAACAATTAACAGAATGGCACTACTTATACTCTTAGTGTGCCAAATTGTATACAGAGGCGCGTACTCAATGCACATATGATGTACACAACGTTTCACTTCTAGTGCGGTATGGTGTATATTTTAGCACACCGAGAGTGCGAGGAGTAATATGCCTTTGAATGAAATTCAATCTTCATACACTTATTGTATGTAAATATGAAATATGAAATAATTTATCGTCAAATAAAATCTTTACAAAGATATGGTTAAAAAACCTTGATAAATAAAATACTAAAATTTGACTAAAAACATATACAACAACAACTTAAGGATTTTGAAACTGAAATAACGTTAACTTAGAACTTAAGAAAATGAAACAATGATAACTTAGTAATTTAGAAATTCAAACAAACATAACTTAGCGATAACATAGATCATTATTCATTTGTTAGGTCATTTCCATTTTATCAGCTTATCTTATTTCTATTCAATTTCGTAGTCAATATGAGCCTCGTACATAGCTTTCTCTCTATTGGTTGTTATTTTATCATGCACTTGATCCATCTGCTTCTCAGTTATAATATCGGTGACCAAGAAATTAAACAGTTGAAACATAGTATATTATTCTTTGTCGTTGAGGTTGCAAAACCAAATGTGCTAGTTGAGTCCTTAGATATATCCACCTAGTTTTAACCTCATCTAGACGTCGTGAATTTTTTTACTACTCGACATGATCTCTACCATAGAGATATTACAACTAGCAGAGCATTGGCTCCCAATAATGTTTACCTCATTTTTCGCGATAAGTTTTATTAACTTTTAAGACGACTTTCTTCAAATGTTCATCTTTGACATCAATCCACACATACATATTTATTTTCTACGGTATGAATTTTCAAATTTTAGTTTTTACAAGAGTGAAATATGTATTTCGTTTAGGATAACGTAATCAAAATAGACGTATCAATATCCATAGGTTGGTCCTTACCTATACATGGTAGAAAAATACTGTAATATCATGAATGTGCCAGTATAGAGCTCATCGCAAGGTGCAGTAAGCAAGATTAGGGTTGTCATGCAGTCCAAACAGATGGATCCCACAAATAACAAGTGTTTGGATGGTTAGTTCTACTGCTACCTACCAAAACAGGTTTTAACGGCCCAATCACCTTTTGGGCAAGCCGCAGCTGTCGAGCGATACAGAGCAGATAGTAAGCTTCCAAGATATTCCAATACTTCAATGTAACATTTATCCAAACAACCTCATAGAAAAGTCTAACATCACGTAAATATCCATATGTCATGAACAACACATATAAAATAAAAATAATACTAAGATAAATTAAATTTATATTGAAATAAAGAGAAGTATAAGTGTTACGCAAAAATTGTAAATCAACATTTTTGCTACTACCACCATGGAAGGTCTTGATCAGTGGCAGACGCACTCACCCGAAAATATCGGTTATTTTTAGTTGGAATTAGGCGAGTGGGTTGTATGCAGTGGGCTTATAGATTAAATGTGATAAGAAAAAATAAGAAGCTAAAGATATGGATAAAAAGTAGGGCTCATGATGTTATCAAAACACTCCACTTTCTTCTTTTTTGTCTAATCAATGAGCGGCTATTAATTTTTTCTTTAGTTTTTTTAGTAATTCACTTGTTGTAGGTCTCAACTTTTTAGGATAATAAATATTTAAAAAAAGTTAAATTGGGTAATAGCTATTTTTTAAGAGATTTTTAAACTAATTTGTTTAAATTTTGGATAAAATTTTAAACTAAAATATCGGTTATTTACTCTCTTTTTTCAGGATAATAATATTTAAAAAAAATAAGTTGGGCACCGACTATTTATAGGATATTTTTAAACTAAAAATCTTAGATAAAAGTTTTAAGTTAAAAATTTTGGATAAAATTTTAAACTAAGAATCTTCGATAATGTCTACTTTTAAGGAAGATTTTAAGTTAAACTATTTATAAAGTGTAGGACGTCGAACTCATTTGTTGATTATTCGTTAATTATGTAAGTTTTTTAATTTTTTATTCTTTTTTTTACAGTTTTTTGTTTAGATTTTATTATGGTTTAATCTTTCTTTATAGATTTAATTTTTTTATGTCTTCTTCTACTATTCTACATTGCCGATTTGATTTACAAGAAGATAATAAGTATTTTGTTTTATCAGGGAGAACGAGATTGTAATTAAAGAAATTAAAGAAGAAGGAGAAAGTAAGAACGCAAACCGAATTTCGTCACCGAGCTTTTTAAGGTATGTATATTTTCTTTAATTTATTTTATTTACAGTAATTTGTTTCGATTTTTTTAATCTTTCTCCTTAGATTTTTTTTATCTCTGTCTTCTTCTACTATTCTACATTACCGATTTGATTTCTGATTTGATTTAGAAGAAGATAATAAGTATTTTTTTTATCAAGGAGACGTAAATAAATAAATTAAAGAATGAGAAAGTAAGAATGGGAACCGAATTTCAACACTAAAATTTTCAAGGTATGTATATTCTCTTTAATATTTTTCAATAATAAAATAAATTATTTATATTATAAATAATGTGATTTGATTTATCGATCAGTATAATTTTTTACACAATAGTAACTTATAACGTATTTGTATATTACATATATATTTTTAAATTATAATAGATTTTGTTGCAGGTGGATTGATAAGAAGTTTGATAAAAAGTTATACTAAAACACCTATTTAGTCGACATTTATTAATAGCAGCTTATAATGTATCCATATATTTTTTTTTTAATTTTTTATTTATTTATGTAAAGAAACAATATTTTACATAACAAATTTTATTTTATTTCTATTTATTTTTCAAAATTATTTTTTATATAATAAGTTTGATTTGAATTTGATATAATTTTTAAAAATTCTTTTTAAATATTAAATTTTATTTTTCTAAATATCTTTTTAAAATAATATATTAAGTTATATTAAGATTTATTGTTAAAATTTATTTTTATATGTAATAATATGATGTTGTAATAAGATATTTTTACTTGTACCTGATTTAATGGTTGTAGGCTTGTAATGGAGCGTTATTTCGCTAAAAAAAAATCAAAGAATAATGTTATTCTTCAAGTAGCCCGAGTAATAACAATATAATTCATCATAATCTGACTGTCCATATATCAAGACCTAATGTTGATAGTGTAGAATTTGATCAGAACAAATATATAATGAGTGATCCGTGATTAAGCCAAAAGGACCTTGTCAATCAAAAAATCATATTTTTCCCAAAATGAAATTTGGGAAAGATAACCGGAATTTTCAAGTTACATGGTTTGAAAAATATTCATGGTTGGAATATAGTGTGCACAATGATGCGGTATTTTGTTTTTGGTGTTACCTTTTTAAACCACGTAATGATAATCATTGTGTGGAGATGACGTGTTTGTTAAAAAAGCTTTTAATATTTGGAAAAAAGCACATGAAAAATTTAAAGAACATGAAGGTGATGTAAACAGTACACATAATCAAGCTAGAGAAAAGTATTTTATGTTTAAAAATCAAAGACAGAATATTGAATACAGTTTGAGATAATATGGAAAAGAAGATGAAGTTAATTATCGTGTACGCCCAACAACATCTTTAGATGTGGTCAGATTGCTTTTGTGTCAGGTTAGCTTTTCGTGGACATGATAATGATCACAATCCTTAAATAAAGGAATTTTTTTAGAAATACTTATCTAGTATCGTGAGCATAAAACAGAGGTAAAAATGGTTACATTAAAGAACGCACCTGGTAATCATCAGATGACTTCTCCAACGGTCCAGAAAGAGTTGACAAATTGTTGTGTTGTTGAAACTACAAATTCCATATTGGAAGATATTGGAGATCGTAATTTACTCTCTTTTGGTTGATGAAGCACGTGATGTGTCGATTAAAGAACAAATGTCTTTGGTGATTCGATATGTTAATAATGATGGAGAGATCATGGAAAGATTTTTAAGTTTGGTTCATGTTACCATATAACTGCAATTTTTTTGGAAAAATGGATAGACTCAAAATTTGTTGAACATAACTTATACTTATCACGGTTGAGGGGTCAAGGTTATGATGGTGCATCTAACATGCGCGGTGAATTTAATGATTTGAAAATACTTATATCGAATGAAAATAAATCTGCCAAATATGTCCTTTGTTTTGCACACCAACTTCAACTAGTTGTTGTTACTGTTGCGAAAGACCATAGTGTTATTAGTGATTTTTTTAGCATTATCACTATGGTTGTAAACACTTGTGGAACATCTTGTAGAAGGAGGGATAAACTACGAGATGTTGAGTATGAAAGAATTGTTAAATCCCTTGAAACTGGAGAAAATACAAGTGGGAGAGGAAAAAAATCAAGAAATAAGTTTGAAACGACCATGTGACACTCGATGAGGATCACATTTTAATATTTTGCTACGCTTGAAGAGTATGTGGTCTTCAATAATTAAATTGCTTGAACATGTATATGAAGATGGTTCTAATCCAGATGATAGAGACATATAAAAAACATTGATTATGCGAATTGAGAGTTATGATTTCATATTTATTTTGCATTTGATGATTAAGTTGCTTGGGTCAACAAATTTTTTATCACAATGTTTACAATGGAGGGACCAAAATATTTTGCAAGCTATTTCTTTGATTGATACAACAAAAAATGCATTGCACAATTATAGAGAGAATGGTTGGGATGAAGTTTTGGACGAGGTCAAGAATTTTTGTGTGTCTCATTCCACTGACATTTTTAATATGGAAGATACAATTAAGACTCGTGTGCGTATGAAGCGAGATGGACGTGTAACTAATTACCATCATTATAAGGTGGAGATTTCTTGCAATGTAAATTTATTATGTATTTATTGTAATTTAGGATTATAATATGTTTATACATATAATTCTAAATTCTTATTTTCTCAAATTCTATAGGTTCTGGATTTACTTATTCAAGAGATGGAACATGAGCAAATACAGACTTGCTTACTTGCATGAATTGTCTTAGTCCAAAACAATCATTTGCTAATTTCAATGTTCAACAGTTGATTCGTCTAGCAGAATTTTATCCAAATGAATTTTATCCAAATGAATTTTCTTATTCCGACCGTATGAGGCTTAAATTCAAATTTGAAACGTATATCAGCGTTATACTTAACAAAATGAGTTTTCCAATACTGAAGATTTGGGTGATTTAGCTAAGATACTAATTGCTACTAAAAGACATAAAAGTTTTCCATTGGTGTATCGCTTGGTCGAATTGAAATTAATTACGGAATAAGATGGATAATATTTGGATGAATGATCTTTTAGTTGTGTACAATGAGAGAGAAATTTTTAGAAAAATTGATAATGAAACCATTTTACGACGATTCCAAGATATAAGGAATCGTCGTAGTCAATTGTCATCCATCGGTCAAACTTTTAAGTGAATTATATAAAAAAAACATTAGCCCCCGCCCTTGATTCAATTCCTGGTTCAGTCACTGGTCTTGATAACTCACACCAGGAAATCGAGCAATAATATCAACTCTCTCAGGTTTACGAAATTAAGTGAACAAGATCAAAACTTTGATATAGTGATCCTGTGTACATCGTCGAACTTCACTGTCATCTCATAGAAAGAGAAGTAGAACGCAATGGTCTCCCGATGGTATTGCTCCAAGAATGCGTCAAGTAAGTGAACGTTGGTATACACACGCGATAGACAAACCATAAGATGACCAAAACACGTCTTCATAACCTCGATTGTGACATGGACCTGACGAGTGAGATTCTTTTTTCCGAAGGGTCGCGCGTACATAGTAGCATGGTAACGATACTCTAGCCTACACAGTATAAAAATAAATTAACGACATAATGTAATGAGAAAAGTAACTCATAACTAACGATATAATTAAATACATAATTAACTATACATGTTATTTTACGAATCTTACATCGTTTTTGAAGATATAATACGCCTCGTGGGTATTCTAGTCACTGAATTGGAGTACATTCATGAACATGAAGGTTGCCGCGACGAAATATATGGTCTGAAGTCATTGGTGGTACCTGAGTCCTAAAAGCCGAAGGACGAGCTACAACATCCATACAAATGTTGATTTGTGCACTCCATGATGCTGAAATGTTGACGAGAACTCTGTTATCACCACTCAGTCTCGATCTCAGTCTCATCCTCTAGCAAAAATTGCGAACGAGCTCGACAAGAGATACCTAAATTACAAACAAAAATAAGTTTAAGAATAATTGAAAAACACCCACAATTTTACGAAATTGCGCAAAATCCATGTGTTAATTTATGCGAAATCATGCATGTGCGCGATTTCACACAGATTAACGCACATAAATCGGGCAGTTCTATGCACAATGGGGGCAAGTTCATCGCGTGACGAGTGCGCAAACTTCTCGACAAGCATAGACTCTCCCAACAAACTCAAATCCTATATTTCAACAATATTCTACAAATAAGCATCCATATACCTACCATAAACAATACAGCTAATTCAGAATCAAACAAATAACTAACTCAACATACATGAAAGGTTTCTAACTCAAATATCTAAAAATATATAGGTTAAAATTTAAAATAATTACCTCAATAACGGAATAATAAATTCCTTAGTAGTCTCGTAAAATCGTAAAATTGGAAAAGTAAAATTTTGAACTCTTAAGATGAATAAAAAAAATGAGAGATTTTGTCTTTTTGCGTACAATATCTAACAAAAGAAATTATATATATTACAAATTAGTGGATTAATAACCAAAAGAAAAAAGTTGGTATCCTGTATAAAAAAACTGCGATCTAACGCAACCGTTCTAATATGGAAAAAGAACATAGAATAATATTTTACAATAATTATAAAAGATTTACATAATTATGTATCTAAACACAAAATATAACCCAATCGTCATTAAACCATGTAGAGTGATTTGTTAAATCAAATGATAAATATATCTTCTAGTTAAGAGGTTGAAAAAGATGCTTCAACCAATATATTACATGATGTGTGATTTTTTTTTTATAACTTATCGCCTATATTTCCAAAAAGAATTAACTTGACTTGTTTTCTTTCTCTTTGCTTTTCTCTATTTACTTACCTCCACTATTTTCATGATGTTATATTAACAATTCCTTATAATAATAAAAAAGCAAAGCTAACAAACATGGCTCTAAATATTGTTCTCCTTTCTTAACGTCGAAGCATTTAACATATCAATTTAACAAATACAATCATACATACTCTTAAATCTACCCAATTTCTTTAGACTCTGGTTTCTATTCAATACCAAGAAACACAGTTCAGTTCAATCTACTTCCTATTCCATAATTCTTAATTCTTAATTCTAATATAAATACATTATATACTACTAATATAAGAATTAACTCTATTATTACTAGTACAGACTTGTCTTTTGAAGGCGAATTTGGCGAGTTGCTCTACATGTCCCAGTGAAGGCAAAAAAAAAGTTTCAGAAAACCAATGGTAAGCAAATCTAGTAAATTCTTGATATATATAAGGAACGAATATCAAAAGAAGGTTTTTTTTCAAAACGTAGGATTGCGAAATTTTGTATAAATTCCAGGAGCGTTTGGATGAATTTAAGATTCATCTAAAAAATACTGTTTCTGCGACCACTATGACTCTTAAAAGTATAAAAAAGAATGGTATAAACATTCATCCGAAAGTTATATTAAAGTTCATATCTTTGTGTTTAACCTTTTGGAGTGATGACACAGGAGTTGGCTCAGTCGTGTATGATCCAAAGCAAAGGCTGCTGATTGTTTCAGGCAATGCAAACCCCATGGTTCCTGTAGACAAACTGGCTACATCATGTGCCAAAAAAGCAAAGATCGTCAACACCACAACAGCAAAGACTCCTACTACTGCTTGTGGCAAATGTAACCTCCATAATCTACCCGATTCCAATGATTCCAGCGATGATGATGCACTTTCCTTGACGAATCACCGGGTCTTAAAAACACAAGAGAAGGTCTTTCTTTTGCCTAAAATACTTCCCTATTGAATCTATTCTTTTCTCTTTATGTTATGTTACTGTTTCACGTTTATTTTACCCATTTGACGTGAACAATATAATAAAACTTGTTTATAATCATCATGAATGTTATCAACTAGGAAAGACTGGAACAATACAATTAAACTTGTTGGTAACTCCATCCATCACAATTTCTCTGTTATGTAGGAAATAATATACAAGCGAGTAATGATATGGTTTTGTATCATAATGAATGAAAATAGTATACAAATCACTCCGCAAAATAATATATCACCATAGAGTCTAAAAACAAAAGCCCAATGTTGAAGATAAAACAGATAGATGAGCCAGAATGTAAATCAAACTAAGAATCCCAATCTGTTGTCCAAAAATGGGATACACAAAAACTATTAGACTAGCCATCTATATAATCGGTATCGGTAAGACAATGCAGCA
Organism: Limnanthes douglasii subsp. nivea; assembly: GCA_036936605.1. NCBI lineage: Eukaryota > Viridiplantae > Streptophyta > Magnoliopsida > Brassicales > Limnanthaceae > Limnanthes > Limnanthes douglasii. The sequence goes on along the minus strand of JAUPFV010000005.1, from coordinate 222,760,740 downwards.
AATACCTTTACTAATCTACATCTACAACAAGATTGACTGCATGAAAATTGTTGCTAGTCCTAGAAATACTTTTTTTTTTGTGCTGATTTCACTTTTTGAACCCTTTTGTTGCTACTATAAAAATGTATGTATAGAAATACTAACGCCTCTGTTTCACCCGTCGGCCGTTGACATCGGCTCCATCAAGGACAGGTTCACTCCCATATCTACCTAGAGGTACAAAGTGCTTATTAAGTCTACCCACATTCTCTAAGAGCTCCGTCAATACAGATGGGCAACTCTCCTTCAAGTACTTGAAACCATCCGTTTGCATCACAGCTACAAAAGCAAAAAAGTGCAAAGTTACAAAGCAAAAACAACAAAAAATTTGGAAGTCACTCGAAGATGAACAATATTTTGTGGGTTTTTGTGTCACTATGATCGCTGTTGACCGTTTTAATGACGAGTTATTGATTCGGCCTATAAATGATTTTCTAATGCTTCAAAATTATGATTTGGTATCAACAACATTAACACTGCTTACTTCTGAAAACTAGATAGAGAAGACTAATGATACAGGTTGAATTTCACACCAACACTGACCATCAGTATGTCAGCTTGAAGAAACAACTTACCTCTCAGATTTTCAGGCAAGGAGATGAAGTTGAGACACACAGTTTTCAACTGGAAACAGTGGTGTTGCTCTGCCAAGGCTAGGGTCGTTGCTACAGTGTTAATGACAACATCCTTGCATAGATTGGCCTCGCATAGCAACCTGAGTCTGTCAATACCATACCTGTCGGCAGCTACAAGAAGGTGCTGAGACATCAAAGCAGATGCCCAGTTTGGATTCATACCAGTAAGCTCCCCGAGGTCAGGTAGCGAATCCCGGTAAAGATAATGAAGTAAAGCCTGCATGGAGCAGAAACGGTATACACATCATCTATTAACATTAGATTTATTGTATAGAAGTCAAAATTGACATCTACTTCAACATCTATCAAATTGTGTAACAAGAACATACCAAAATTGTATTTGCTAATCTATCTAGATAAATGTTTATGTACACATTGAAGAAAACATGGGTTAGAAATACAAGTTTCCTTGCAATCTGTTTCTCTTTTCAATTTGGGTTACTGAAAAGATATATTCCCTGAACATTTCAATTTTGTGAAAAGAAGTAATCCCAAGATCACTATTAGATATTGTATTAGATGACAAGTCCTACAAGAGAAGGAATGAGGCAGGTTATCATACCTTAAAGACCATTGGTTCCATCTCTTCGACTTTTATACGTTGGGTATTCTGATCCTTCATTGGACCAAAAAGTTGTGCCCTGAACACGGGTGAACGAGCAGCAAGTACCAGTTTGTGAGCTGCAAAGACTTCCCCGTCAACTTCAAAAGTTACATCAGTCCCCTTTCCACTTTCTAATAACTCGCCGAAGTCCTGACTAAAGCGAGACGGTGGAATTGCAATGGTAAAGAGCCTAGGTCCCTCTACGCGGCACTTAACAACACCCACAGTGCAGTGAATTACAAGGCAATCATCTTTAAGGTAGTCTGAAGACTCTAACAAAGCTCTTTTGTAAAACCGCTTATATCCCCTGCAACATTAACCAATAAAACCAATTCTGTTTTATTTTTGGGGAAGACTATATAACCCGATTCATTTTATATTGGGTTTCTTGAGTAAACCGAATCGATTACAGCAACCGAACAATAGAGGCTGTAAAGCACGTGATTGATAACCTTCTTATATACATATTACAGCAATGACCTGATAAGGTGTGTTCTGTGGACAATTAGCCTAAGTGCTTTAACTTAAATATGCTTATTGTAACTCAAAATAAATTGCTTCAAGGAAACATATCAACATCAAAAAGTGCTATCATTTTACTTTTATTTACTTTTCGATGGATACATTGCATTTGACTATACACAAAAAGGAGCAAGCAAAGTTCTGAGCACAGATATATACATATCTTAGCATATAATCCTTAATCCATGTGCCTCTATTACGATATGCCACAATTAGCTAACAAGAACAGGTAGATACCTAGATGCAGAAAAACAGCAAGGGCAGTAGTGAGATTATTTGCAATGAACTATCCATTTATAACCCTGAAAATAGTAAATTTCATTTTTTGTAAAGAGAACTATCTTTCTTGTGCAAGTAAAAAAAATTCAGGTTAAATACTAGACCAACTTACCAATTGAGCCATATTAAAAACTTCTAACACTAACCAAAACCTTGATCTAAGGGGACATTAAGTTAGATACTAGATCAACTTACAATCAAATAATAGATTAAGTTACTATAAATTTCAAAAGCAATTTGAAGCAAGGTCATAGTTATTGATATTACATAAGATCTAGCTATAGGCAATTTAGTGTTATAATAAGGCTCTTAAAAACACTACTACTGGAAAATAACCTCTTTCTAAAAAGAAGAATACATATGACAAAATCCAATAAACAAAAACCTAAATTGAAAAGACAAAACCAAAATAAAACTCCAAAATTCTCACCACATGCTACCCCGATTTTTAAGAGTATAAGGTCCACTTTCGAGTGCCCGTCCGAAATGGCTATGGACCTTGTGCCTCTCTTTCCCGCTCTGATCCATCAGTGTTAGCTCGAACAACGCCCTCACGTCTACAGCTTCGTCAACCAGCGCAATGAAAAGCGAAACATATATCCCACCGTCCTCGGTGTTCTTGCCATCAGGGTAGAAATAGATTGCCCAGTGGTATCCACCAACCATAAAAGTCTTCGATGCTTTGTATTTCCCAGCCCCCATCCCTTTCGATAAAGAATAACCATCTATCGTGAATTCATGAGAAACGTTTACCGTCTCTGTGATCGACGTCGATGACGAGTCTGGAGGGCCACGAGTCGATAGATCGTTAGACTTAGATGATTTCGACGTTTCCCTGAATATCGTACCCATGCCCCAACGGAAATCCGAATAGATATTAGGCTATGGTCTTCTTCGCGGATTTAGGGTTTATACAAAGCGAGAACTGAACGAAATCACCTTTCCGGAGAAAGTGATGGCCTGAGATCGGTAACTTCTCGATGAAACTGAAAATTGATGTCTGATGAGAAAGGATAGGTTTCCGGTGGTAAAACCACTACGGAATCGATGAAAGAAACAGACGGATACTCTGAAATGATTAAAACCAGTGGATGATCAATATAGATATATATTATTGGGCTAGGCCCTGTCAATAGATAAATATCAAATAATAACACAAATTAGTACAAAGTTGCTTTATATTACATTTAGGTATATCTATTCTAATTCAATTATCTTTTAAATAGTTAATTTAAATAATCTTATATGTTTTTTTTTTGTTTTTTTGTTTTTATTAAAAAGCCCAAGAAAGGCTAAATATACATAGGTTTGACATTAAACCTAGAAAAATTAAAGCGGTAAAAGGGAATTGAAATTTTCAATTCCATCCAAACCATTGAAAAAACATTCTTCAAATTTTATATCAACGAATATTTCTTTCTTCAATCTCCTCAATTTTTTTAATTTTCTTCAGTTTATGTGTTTCCATTTGTCTAATTCCTGATCTTGTCTTTAACTTTTTCAAGATGGTTCCTGAAAAACAAAACTTTTGTTTAAGAATTCAAAGAATTAAAGACTACAACCAGTAGAAGAGATTGAGTTAAGAGTTGTCCTTTATGTATCTGATTCATTGACTTGGAAGGAGGATAATAGCTTTGAAAAGAGTTGGAGAAGTGTTCGAGTCAAAAGAAAGCTTCATTTTTCATTTTCTAGTCCATTTGGACAACCAGTCAGCAGTTGTGTTTTGAATGCGATTGATATGTTTGATCATCATGGATGGCTTGATTGGAGCTCGACAACACTTTAGAACACTACCAATGGGGCTAGAGAAGTTACCAGTCTCTAGCATAGAGACCAGAATCTCAGAATCAGTTTCCAGGTCTACATTGAGTAAACCATTCAGATTACATATGGTAAGAGCATCGAGGAAGGCCATTGCTTCAACATGGAGAGAGGGAGCTTTCCATAAAGATTTACACGGCCAGAAAGTAAAGAGCCATCACTGTTTCTAATGATAATACTACCAGTAGAGTTTGCATCCATTGTGCAATGTAGAGCCATCGGTGTTAATTTTAATTATGTAAGTAGTCGGAGGTAGCCAGTAAAAGATGGTGGGAGGCTTGATGAAATTAGGACGCGACCATCAGTCTAAGTCTTTGAGAGAATTATTGAATAGCCGCCAAATCTTGTTTGGGAGCAGATTAGCTTTGTCTAAACCTGAGATAATGTAGTTAATATAGTTTATAGCAGTTGAGAGAGCTGTAGTTTTGCCTTTGATAATTGATTTGTTTCTGAGGCTCCATATAAACCAACAAACAATCAAAGGAATGATTGAACATATATTGACGTCTTTGTTGATGAACCACAACCAAGTTCTGAGCATATGAGGAATAGTCATGAATCTGCCTAGTTGGATCTTAAAACAAAAGCATTATGGCACCAAACAGTCCAGACAATGTTGCAGTTAACAAAAAGATGATTTAAACTTTCTTGACTACTGCAAAACTGGCATTTTGAAGCTAGACTAATGTGTCTTTTTTAAAAAATATCATCTGAAGGAAGCCATCTGAAAAGAATTCTCCAAGTAATGAAGGAGCATTTTTGAGGTATGATGTTATTCCAGATTTTATTGAAGATGTTAGACTTACTGTGTTGAGGTCTAAGATAGTTCCACATTTTTTTAGTGTTGAAAATGTCGTTTTTAGATAGAGTCCACTTAGGATTATCTCTGAGGTCTTTGTTGATAGAGTGCTTCTTGATTTGAGCCAAATCATTTGGGGAGAGAACAATTCTAAGCTTATGAAGATTTCAGGAAGTTTGATCCCAGTAGTTGATGACCTTGTCAGTTCTTATCTCAGGATTAGGAGGGAGGTTTTGAGGCATAACGAAGGGATGGTCTTTAATCCAAGATTCAATCCAAAAATTTATGTCTTCATAGCCAATGGTCCATCTTATGAATGTTTCAGCTTTATCTTTGATTAGGACCAGTCTTTTCCAGACTTTTGAGCTCTTTTTAGGATTAAATTTAGCAAGCAAATGATGAGTGTTATTGAAATAAATACTATGTGTAAATCTGGCCTACAAAGAGGTATTAATTCTGAATTTGAGCCAGAGATTACAAGACACGGTATCTTGAATGTCTTTCAAACTTCTCACATTTAAACATGTTTCCTGAAAAGGCTTGCAAACCTTGCTACATCTACTCCAATGAATTCTAGTATTATCTTGATTTGATCCCCAAAGGAATGAGTTGAAGATTTTTTTCAATTTTGTCAACAATGGGAAAAGGATTTCATTGCTGAGAATCCAGTAACTTGGGATAGGTATAAGGATAATGTTAATTAGGTTCAGTCTGCCAGCAAATGAGATCATTTTATCCTCCTAGTCATTTATCTTAGCTCTGATGGTTCTTATTAAACCTATATAGTTGAAACTCCAGTTATTTATGTTCAGACTCACACCCAAATAAACCACAGGAAGATTTTCATTCCTAAAACTAGTGTTTGCAACAATAGTAGTGATCTTGTTTGCAGGAAGGTTAGTAGCAATTATGACAGAAGTTTTGTTCTTGTTTATCATTTGGCCAGAAACATGTTGATATTCCTTCAAACAATTTCTTAAAGTAGCTATAACATAGTTAGATGCATTAGAGAATATTAGAATGTCGTCTGCAAACGCAAGAGAGGGAATACAAATGTTACTTCTAGTTTGTATTGGATATATATATTTTATTATAAAACATAAGATTAAGACTTCTTAGTAATGTTTCCTCAACAATGATAAAGAGACAGGGAAACAAAGGGTCTTCTTGTATTAATCCCTTTTTAACTTTAAAATAGCCTACAACACTTCCCTTTATTTGGACAGAAGCTTTAACATTTCATATGATAGCATAGATAAGGTTAACAAAAGAGTTGTTGAAACCAAAGGTTGTAAAGACTTTTTTAAGATAGCTATGGGAAATTTTGTCGAAGGCCTTGGCCATATCAACCTTGTTTAGAATATTCCCATCCTTACTTTTTTATTTAAATCAAAGATCATTTCAATGGCAAGTAATATGTAATCTTGGATTGATCTATTTGAAAAGAAAACACCTTGGTTTTTAGAGATTATTTTAGGCAAGATGATGGACATTCTATTGCTTATAAGCTATATAACATAGGCTAATAGGTCTATACTTTTTCCAACTAGAAGGCTGATTAGTTTTAGAAGGTTGCGTTGAAGCCAGTCATTCCTGCTCCACTGGCAGAATTAAGGCCTTTGATTGCTTGTAATATTTCCTCTTCATTTGGCTCTTTCAAAAGGTTGATATTATCATGCTCAGTTACAATGTTAGAAATAACATTAAATATATAACTACTTAGATGAAGAGTTTCAGTCTCTAGATTAAGATAAAGATTAGATGCAAAAGTGTTTTTGAAGAACATTTCAGCAGAGTTGTTTATTCGGAATTCTTCAATGATCCACATTGAGTTGTCTCTGATTTTGTTAATTCTGTTTTATCTTATTTTCTTTTGAAAATTTTTTGAAAAAATATTTGTGTTTCTATCCCCATCCTTGATCCAGTTAGAGTAGGTCTTTTGATACCAATAATTTTCCTCTTGAGCCAGGGCCTGATGTAGGATTTCATTAGCCCTATCCCAGTTGATTTTGTTTAGGTCAGTACTTTTCATCATGTAAGTTTCTTCTATTTTGTTAACATCTGATGAGTCCGGAATTTATTTCCACTCTTTATGAGAACCGGACAGGGGCGATTCAGACAATATTCACCCACTGAACTATCCGAACTGAACTAAATGTACTAAAAACTTAATCACTTCAGACTAAGCTAATTACCTACGTGCTTAAAACTAATGGGTCTTTGAACTCGACCCGAATCCATAAGTCAACCCGAAAGCCCATGTGGCCCACAATTAAGGGTATAAATACCTAACCACTTTCATTTAATGAGGGTAATAAAAATTAAATACAACCAGGCAGCTCAAATCTCTTACTACAATCTATCCAAACATTAAATTCCTTTGAAACACCAAAAAACTCTGGACAAAATTAACCTTAACCAAAAATAAACCTCACCAAATTGGCGACCACAGTGGGAGAAGAAGGTGCCTGAATCTAGCATTCAAAACCATCAGGAAAAATCAGTTCGGATGAATCCAGACGTGCAGGAAGTGCCACCAGCTTTGGCTGAAGTGGTGGGAGAAAATGATGAATATACCATTGAGGAGCGAGATAGGTTAAAAGTTGAAATAGAAGCTCTGAGGACTGCCAAGAGGGCAGAAATGGGCATAAAAGAGAAATCTAAGGCGCCAGTTGCTTATCATACTGACAACGCAAGAGAACATGAGCCCTCAAAAACCCATGTGAGCACGAAAAAGACTCATGCTAGCTCAAAAAAGTCTCACCGGTCTAAACCGGTGGAGAGCTCTGATTCAGACTCATAATCTTCCAGTAGCTCATCAGGTGAAGATGGAGTCAAAGAATCCTTGTCATACAGCAGTGATGAAAGCCGTTCTAAAAAGAAACAAAAGTTAGTCAAAAAGTACTCAAGAAAAAGGGATAGGCATGGAAGGTTAATGATACATATAGGCAAAGGGTCGTCTCATAGCCAAAGACACGTAGATCGGATGGTGATGGATCCTTTTGCCTTCCATGATGAGCCAGGTATCTTTGCAACTCCTAACGAAGATACGGTTTTCAGTCGTGGCCAAAATCGGAGACAATCTCCATTGTCCTCCAAAATACTGTCCGGAAACCTTCCTAAGAGGTTCGACAGTACGAAAATGGAAAAATATGATGGTAGCAAAGACCCGGATAACCATTTAGAACAATTCAAAAAATTTATGATGAATTTTGACGATGACGACAAATTAATTTGTAGGGTATTCTCCCAATCTTTTACGGGGAGTGCTCTGAAATGGTATAATAGCTTACCACAGGGCTGTATAAGGAATTTTGACACTTTTTGGGTAGCCTTTCGAAGGCAGTTTGTTGGAAGTAAGGAAGTGAAGGGCAATGGAGACACGATTATCCATTGTGCCCAAGAACCAAATGAATACATAAGTCGTTTTGTGAATACCAAAAATGGATTGGCTGATTGCTTCGAGCAAGTAGCAATAGCTTCTTTGAGGCAGGGTTTAAACCTTGGAAACTTGGCTGATTCAGTAACCAGAAAAAACGCCATGACATGGGGAGGTCTGCTGAATCAGGTCGGAAAGCAGATTAATATAGATGAAACAAAGAAAACTAGGGTGCACATGCAGGTGAGGTCTGCTCCGGTTGCACCAAATACAAACCAAAACTAGTCCGGAAACAAGGCTAGGGAAGCCGGGCAAGGTCATAACAGAGCCAAAGCTCAGTCTCAACCAGCTGCACCAGCCCAGAGTCAACAATCTAGAAATAAACAAGGGCTTTGGGTTCAACCGGAGTGGTTTGCTGAGTTTAAAGAAAATGTAGCCACCATTTATGACAAAACAAAAGACAAAGTACACTATAGAAGGTCGGCTGCATTACAGTCTCCTATGGAGAGCCGTAATAATTGTTTTTGCCAGTATCACCATAATACTAGTCATACCACTGAAGATTGTATTGCGTTGAATGAAGTGCAGAACTTGATTGAAAGAGGAAAGTTGGGTGCATATGTTAAAAGAAGAGGTGGAAATAGGCCTGATAGTGCTCATCGGGCTGGTCCAAATAATGCAGGCACATCGGCTCCGGATGGTGCTATGGTGATAATCGAGAGGTTCGATGTAGATTCAGAATACTTGGACCCTGATCCGACCCGGAATAAAGTGGGTGTTATCGTGGAGCGTTGCAAGACGGTGTCCGGACTTATTAACTTTTTTGAATCACTTACAATATTTGGAGGGGACACCATGACTGCACCAACTACTTCTTCAAGAAAAAGGCACGTTCATACTTTAGCTACCCAGCTTGAAGGAGACATGACCTCCTATCAATCAAAAATTCATTTTCCTTTAATTGTTTTTGACGAGGATGATCTGAGGGATATTGTCGGTCCACATGAAGATGTTGTGGTCATATGAGCATCCATTGTAGGCAATGATATAAGGCGAATTTTGGTGGATACCGGAAGTTCAGCCAATATTATCTTTTTAACTTCCTACAAAAAAATGAAAAATCCAGCAGTAATTCAGGGTTCGAACATATCAATTGTGGGTTTCACTGGAAGCTTAACAGATGTGATCGGGGAGTTCGAGGAGGAGGTGTTATTGGGCAAAGGCCCTTTTAAAAAGATGGTTAGAATACTATTCGTTGTGGTGGATTGTCCCACTTGTTATAACGCTATTCTGGGAGGTTTTGGCTCTCTAGGATGCATGTCGTGGCCTCAAAAGTCCACCAATGCTTGAAGTATGTTGTGCAAGGACAAGTGGGAGTTGTTCGGAGCAGCCAAAAGGTAGCAAGAGAATGTTATGCAACCGCATTGGCTCCTCGGACGTTGGGGGCAGTTCGGATCAATGAGGAATAGCAGTTCGAGGGGCCCTATGGGGAAGAGGGTGAAATAGATGACCCCAAAGAGACCCCTGGTGTTTTAATACCAATTGAAGAAGTTGAAACTCACTCTCTGACTGAAGGAAAAAGTGTTAAGATAGGCTCCAAGATGACATCGGAATTAAAAAGTAAAATGTTCAAATTCTTGAAAGACCATCAGCATGTTTTTGCTTGGTGCAATGCTGATGTTACTGGAGTACCAACAGATATTATATCACACAAATTATCCATCCGAAGAGACATAGCACCTGTGGTGCAGAAGAGAAGAGCCTTTTCTAAGGAAAAGACTGATGTCATAGTTCAAGAAGTCGACCGGCTTACTAAAATGGGGCACATAAAGGAATCTCAATACCCTTTCTGGACGGCCAACCCGGTATTGGTAAAAAATAAAAATGGCAAATGGCGTATGTGCATCGATTTCACAGATCTCAACAGAGCTTGCCCAAAGGATTTATACCCGGTTCCCCGGATTGATCCGTTGGTAGACTCCACATCTGGAAACAAGCTGCTATCCTTTATGGATGCCTTCTCCGGGTATAATCAGATTCAAGTGGATCCGAAAGATCAAGAACATACTACATTTGTCACTGATAGGGGCCTTCATTGTTACAAGGTGATGCCCTTTGGGTTAAAAAATGCTGGGGCTACTTATGAGAGGTTGGTAAACAAGGCTTTTGCTGATCAAGTCGGAAGAAATATGGAGGTTTACATCGACGACATGATGGTGAAAATTATGGATGAAGAGTTACACTTGGCAGATCTCCAAGAAACTTTTACTAACTTAGTAAAAGTAAATTTGAAATTAAACCTAAAAAGTGTGTCTTTGGAGTGCAGTCCAGGGAATTCTTGGGATATGTGATAAGTGAGCAAGGGATACAGCCTGATCCGGACCAGCTTAATGCTTTACTACAAATGGATCCTCCTCGGAATATTAAAGAAGTACAACGATTGACTGGGAGGCTGGCTGCACTAAACCGTTTCATCTCAAGGTCTTCGAACAGGTGTGCCCCGTTTTTTCAGACTTTGAAAGGTGCAAAGGACTTTGATTGGTCCTCACAGTGTGATGAGGCCTTCGATGAAATCAAGAAGCATTTGTCCTCTCCTAAGACTTTGTTTAAACCCGTTGATGGAGAGACTCTTTTTGTGTACTTGGTAGTCTTAAGTTGTGCCATAAGTGCAGTATTGGTAAGGGAAGTAGATAATTATCCTCGCCCGGTGTATTACATCAGCAAGAGTTTGATCGATGCAGAAAAACACTATTTGAAACTTGAAAAATTAGCACTAGCCCTGGTGATTGCTGCGAGGAAAATGAGACCTTATTTTCAGGCTCATCCCATTATTGTCCGGACGTCTTTTCCCTTGAAGAACGTTCTCCAAAAGGCCGACATTTCAAGTAGAATGACCAAGTGGTCAGTGGAATTGGGAGACTACGGTATTGATTTTGCCCCTCGGACAGCAGTCAAAGCCCAAGGAGTGGAAAATTTCTTGGTTGAATTTCACTCAGATCGAGATACTAAACAAGCAGTCGGAGTAAAAGATAAAAAAATATGGATTGTCCGGACTAACGGTGGATCAAGCACCATGGGTTGTGGTGCTAAAATATGTTTAACCTCTCCATACGGTGATAGAATGTACTAGGCTATATGGTTTGCATTCAGGGCTTCCAATAAAGAGTTCGAATATGAGGCTGCTATAGCTGGTTTAAAGTTGGCTCTCATTTGTGGAGCCAAAAAAGTCAGGTTAATGAGCGACTCCCAGTTTTTTATCCATCATGCACAGGGTCAGTCCGAAGCCAAGAAAGAACAGCTAATTAAATATTTATTCATCCTCAAAGAAGTGGCCCTCAATTTCAAAAGCGTCACTTATGAGCACATACCTCGAAGAGAAAATACACTAGCAGACTCCTTGGCAACCATAGCCTACTCTGAGTCTTACCCTTGGATACATGTGCAAGAATGTCAATCAATCCAAATCAGTCCAGATACGAAAGAATAAAGTTTGAATATACAGATAAAGCAGCCTCAGGATTGGAGATTTCCTCTCCTTCAATATCTCTCAGATGGCATCTTGCCTCCGGAAAAAGCAATAGCAAGAAAAATAAAGTACAAGGCTCATGGTTTTATCATCCTAAGAGATATTCTTTATAAGAAGTCTTATAGTAACCCCCTTTTACGATGTTTGGGGGTCGATGAGTCTCAAATAGTGTTCTCCAAGTTACATGATGATGAAGGATCAGCTCACTGCGGATTCAGGGCCCTAACAAGAAGAGTTTTGTTAGCTGGGTACTACTAGCCCTCCATAATGCAAGATGCTAAGGAGTTGGTAAAAAAGTGTGACCCATGTCAGAGATATAGCAATGAAATTCATACCCCAACTAACCCTTTAGAGTCAATTTCTGAACCAATACCTTTTGCTCGTTGGGAGTTGGATTTGGTTGGACCTCTACCTATGGCATCCGGAGGGTGCAGAACTATAATCGTTGCTATTGATTACTTCTCCAAGTGGATGGAAGCAACTCCATTGGCACGTACAACATCAAAAGATGTTATAAAATTCATCTTATCCAATATCTGTTGCAGATTTGGAATTCCACAAAAAATAACCACAAACAATGGGCCACAATTCGACAACAAAGAAATAGAGAATTTTTGTGCCTCTAGAGGCATACAACATTTCTTCTCTTTTCCTTTCCACTGACAAGCAAATGGCAAGGTCGAAGTGGCCAACAGGACAATACTGTCCGGACTGAAGAAGAATTTAGAAGGGGCTGCTCGAAAATGGCCAAGTTACTTGCAAGAATTTTTGTGGGCTTACCGGACCACTCCCGGGGCTGCAACACAAGAGTCTTCCTTTGCTTTAGTATATGGGATGGATGCCATAGCTCCCATAGAAGCTACTCTCCCTTCATTTCGAGTTTATAATTTTTTCGAACACGCTAACGAAGTGGCAATCAGACGCCAGCTTGACTTAATAGAAGAAAGAAGAGTTAAGGCTCACCTTAGAGCTGCACATTATCAAGGTTTGATGAGAAACAGGTTTGCTTCTAAAGTTAAGAGAAAGGATTTTCAGCCAGGGGATAAGGTATTAAGAAAAGTTTTCCTACATACTAAAGAGAAGCAGTTCGGTAAGTTGGCTCCAACTTGGGAAAGACCCTATGTGGTCATTGAAAAGCTTAAGCCTGGGACATATCGACTCCAAGAAAAAGATGGAAGGATTTTGAATCACCCCTAGAACATCGAGCACCTCCGTTTGTACTTGGAATAAAAACTATGTAAATATTTACTTGTTTGAAAATTCATGTAAATATCTGAGGGCATACTCTTTCCTCCCTGGCTCGGGGAGGTTTTAATGAGGTGTCCGGTCTTTTTTATAAAATATGATGCCTTCTTAAAATATTCGGAGTATTTTCAGTTAGTAGTTTTCGTTGAATTTTTTTATTAAACAGACCGGATTAAATTGGATGAATGATGACTACTTAAAAATTTGTCACCGGAGAATTTAAACACTCTCACTTTAAAATACTTGTGAAATAACTAAGGGCTGTTTAAATATTATCCACCAAAGTTGAAAAATTATGAAAGAATGCAAGAGTTGTGCAAAGTGAAATTACCCATTAAAATATACGAAATGTATTGGCCATCCAAGGACTTTGAATTGTCAAAACAAGAAAGGTTTATCTGGACAAGGACCAGACATGGTTACAAAAAATGCCTTGGCCATCCAAGTACTTCGGTTCAATCACAAGAAAATTAAAAATAATAATTGATACTCTAAGACTGAGCTTTTGAAGATGGCTCAGCCTCACTTGGTTTTTTCTTCTTTGGGTCATCATCTGGACTCTCCCCGGTCTCTTCTTCTTCATCAGTGGTGTCCTCACTAGAGTAGTTGTACTTATCACCAACAGACATAGTATGATGAGGAATGTCTTCGTACTCCACAAATCGCCATAAATCTCCCAAGGTCTTCTTCAGAATTTTTTCATGAAATAATAGAACCATATCTGACCTAACCTCAGCATACCTTGCCTCCTGAGAATCTATCACCTCATTGGTGTAAGCATCCATCCTATCCTGGATTGTTTTCTCCTGCTTCCTCAGCAAGTCAGCCTTTTTTTGCTCAGCCTTTGACACACTTTTCTCAAGAGATATATTGTCATTAGTTAAGGCCTGAATGGTGCTATCTTTGGCCTTCACCTCCTCTTTTGAAGAAAGAAGGTCTCTTTCCAAGACGAATTTCTCTAATTGGAGTTCTTTGACAACTCCTTCCGAAGTGGCTAACATCTTGGCCAACTTCTTCTGACGTTTCTTCAACTCCTCATTCTCTTTCCTCAAAACCTCAGTATTTTGGTTGGCGCTAAGAAGTTCGCTAGATAGTTTCTCCTTGTCAGAATTAAGGGTATTGATGATGGCTGTCTGATTGCGCACTTGCTTCTCCAAGATAAGCACTGGCTGAACATTGCTCAATAAAGAGTGAGCAATGACGTCTCTCTCACGTGAGACAGAAAAAGACCTACCATTGAATGTGACAAGGTTTGAAGAACTTCGGGGGAGGTAAGGCCCATCAAAATCATCTTTGGGGAGGTTTTCGAAGTAAATACCAATCCCCTCAAGCCCGCTGATATCGATACCATCGATGCTGATATCCCCTCCTGCACCCCCTCCGGTTTGAAAGTCACCAGGGATCTCTTCTGCTTGAGTGGGGTCAGTAGGGTCGACATGGGGTAGTGACTCCGGAGCCCAGAGAGAAACCTCGTCTCCCTTGGAGGTTTTCTTTTTCCTGGCATCCCGGTCTCCGCCTTCTATTCCCCACTTTCTGACCTTTTTGGAGACCTTTTGAGATTTTGGAGACCTAGCTACTTCCTTGGTGCTCTTGTGCTCCACCACTTGTAGTAAGGCATCATCGATCTGCCCTTGATCTTGTTCCTCTAGGTTTGTTGGGACAGCTTCCTCCACCTCGGTAGGGTTGGCCTCTACCACACCTTGCTTGGCCTTAACCTTTTTGCCCTTCATCTTGCTTGGGGCTTTAGCTCTGCCCGGCAAGGCCAATTTCCCATCTTTGCCCTCCGTCTTCCGGAGAATCACTTTCGGAGGGGGTGGAGTAGTTAATTTCTCCAAAGATAGGATCTGGTTCGGTTGCCTCCGGTAAAGCAGTTGTGGAAGCGGTTTCCCCAGTTTTCAGCAGCCCGAGCATTTAGCTTGGCACAAGTGGTCTGCCCAGCCTTTAAGTAATCATTGAAATCCTTGGGCAGCACTACCAAAAAGCAAAAGAAAAAGAATTAGATAAAAAGTTTTTATAAGTAAAAGTAGAAGTATCTGGTGAGATTGTTACCATCACTTCGCCATCTGTTGGTAAGCATGCTTGGATCGACACCAGCTTTAATTTTCTTCCAATTCTCCCAAGCACCGCTGGCGAACAGAAATTGAGTCTTCCAGCCTTTCTCCGACTCGAGTAAGTCATCCACTACCTTATAGTTGTCACCCATGTTGAAGTGGTAGAAGGGGATGACATGATTTCTGCAGAGGCTTGCTACAGCATCGAATTGCTCCATCGGAAGAGGAATTCCGGAGAGCCTTGAAGCCATGATACATCCCATGAGAGTGAATCATGCATTAGGGCTTAGCTGGCTTGGGCAAAGCTTTATCAGATGGAAATATCTGACTATTTTTGGGTCCAAGGGAAACCTAAGTCCCCATTTGAATAACTCAGTATAGAAGACAATCTCGTTGAGCTTACAGTCCATGAGCGTCTCCGGATTGATTGGAATCCTTATTTTAACATTCTCTGGAATTCCCCACTTCGTCCCCATCCGACCAAGTTCAGCTGTGTGAATGAAAGCATATTTGATTTTCTGCATGGCCAACAGATATTTAACACTTACTTTGTGGAAACAAGGCCCCACCTTTCCCACAAGGCTCTCCAGCAGGTCCGGATGTTTCAAACACATTTTTTCCTTGCCTTTTTTCTTCCTAGTAGTGGCAGTCTCGTTTGTTTTCCTGGAGATGTCAGTCTCAAAAGGGGCTTCCTCGATGTTGTCCTCCATTACATCCTCCATTACCATGGAGGGATTGTCAGTTGTTTTAGGAGGAGAAGAGCTAGTAGTTGGCTCAGTAGGCCCTCCGGATTGTTGAGCATCCTTTCCCTCTTATGGTCTAGAATCCGGCTGGGGCTCGGACCCGGAGGTCTCCTTTCGAAGACTTGAGCTAGTTGCCTCCGGACCGGACAACTTGTCCTTATAAATTTTGATGGGTGCTTCTGACCCTGTGGTTTTACTTTTTGCCCCGGATTTCGAAGGCGTGGATTATGGTTTAGGTTGTGTGCCAGCAGCCTGCCCTTTTACCAGACGACCCCTTTGTCCATCTACCAGTTTCTCCGGGGAAATATCAGCATCTGACCCCATAGCGATGAAAGGGGAAGGTTTTCTAAGGCTTGTAACCACATGTTCTGGTTCAACGACAGGTTCTGACTCTTGAACCGATGAGCCCGAGACGATTGGTGAAAGGTTGGACTGGAACAACCTCCTAGGTTTAGCACTCTTAGTTGAAGAAGAACCCCGGTCAGGCTCTGAGCCTGGTGTTTCCGGTTTATCAACAGGGGAAACAAGGAGGCCTGCGGCGATACGCCTTTCTCGTTCAACCTTTTGAGCTTTTTCCAACTCTGACAAATTGAGCCACCCACCCTTTACTAAAGCGTTTCTTGCTGTGAACATAAACTCACACCCAAAGAAAGGTTTTTTGAGAAATGAAAGCTTTGAAGTTTAACATAGTAGAAATAATGAAGATGATAAAATAGTGATAAGTGAACTGATTTATACTAGTGGGATAAACGATGCTTTGATACCTAGGAGAAGACAAAAAGATAGGTATAATGATTAAAGACGGCGCTTATGTCACCAACATTAATTAAAATGTTACCTTTTTGAAACGAGTGGAAGTGCTTTTCTAGGAGGAAAACGGCCGGTGAGGCGAATCAAAGGAGGACACGTGTCCCACTATCTCTGGTAAAACTGCTCGACTTCTGAGGGTTTTTAGTCTGTCCGGATAAAGTCGTTACGCTTTTCAAACCATCCGGACGAAGTTATGTTTAAACTTGAAATATTTTTTAGGTCTTGCCAAAGGCCTTCGAACACAACCTAAAAAAGGGGCTACTGATGAGTCTGAAATTTATTGCCACTCTTTATGAGAACCGGACAGGGGAAATTCGGACAACATCCACCCACTGAACTATCCGAACTGAACTAAATATACTAAAAACTTAAATCACTTCATGACTAAGCTAATTACCTACCTGCTTAAAAATAATGGGTCTTTGAACTCGACCCGAATGCATAAGTCAACCTGAAAGCCCATGTGGCCCACAATTAAGGGTATAAATACCCAACCACTTTCATTTAATGAGGGTAATGAAAATTAAATACAACCAGGCAGCTCAAATCTCTCACTACAATCTATCCAAACATTAAATTCCTTTAAAACACCACAAAACTCTGGACAAAATTACCCTCAACCAAAAATAAACCTCACCAACATCTTCCTCAGCTTCTTAACTTTATCGAATACATTCCCAAACACAGAAATATTTAATTCCCTCAAAGCTATTCTGAGTCTCATAAGCTTGTTTCGAAACCATTTCAGAGGAGTACCCTGCATTTCAGTAAGCCACTTAGTTTCTAAAAAAAGAAGGAAATCCTCATTTGAACACCACATGTTCAAAATTTTAAAACAAGATTTAGTCTTTAAGTTATCATTTAAAATAGACACACGAAGAGGCATGTGATCAGAACATGTTCTAAGGAGATGTTTGACATAAGTTTGTTGAAAGTAATCCATCCAATCAGAGTTAATAAGAACTCTATCTAAACATCTTCAGTTAACTTTATTAGTCCACATGAATTTGCTTCCCATACATGCAGCATCCTCCAAATTGCATTGGTTGATAGTTTCATTGAAATATTCAGAACTTCTAATACAGTAGTGAATGCAACCCTTTTGTTCACTAAGATTGGTAATGTATTTTAAATCAATCTCCAAGAACAATCCACTCTTTGAATGTAGAAGTAATGTTGCTAAGAGATGCCCAAAGATCTTTTCTGTTTTGCCTTTGGCATTTAGCATAAACAGAATTAATGTAGAAAGGTTTTCTGAGATTAACATAGTTTACTTCTGCATGAATAAACTAAGGATTGTCTTCAATGATTTCAACATTGAACCAGTTGTTCCAAAGAATCTAAATTTTGATTTTGCAATTAGAGAAGCCAATTTTAACAGCTAAGGTAAGAATCTGATCTGAAGTAACCATAGGTTCTTGAATGATGACAATGCTGAATTTCTCTTTAGATATAATGTTCTTGATTCTTCTCAATGAATATTTATTTGCCACACTCTTTATATTCCAACTAAGAATGTTGATCATTATCAGAGTTGGAAGGGGTTTGTTTTTTGGATCCAGAGATGGGCTTGTATATAGTTTTCCTTTTTTACTTCTGTATTTAGCTACCTTCAATCGTTTATTTTGAAGATCATTGAAACTTCTATCTGTAGCTTTATTTTTCAGAACTGGTGTTGGAGGGAGGCTACCAAAATTGTTGTGGTTGGGAGTGTAGTTTCGTGGGCTATTTAAGTCCAAGTCGCGATCTTTATTCTTCATGTAATCTTATGCTAGACTTCTAATGGCTTAAACCATCTCTTCGCTTTTCTCATCAGGTATTTGAATTGGTTGAAGATTGCTAGTAACTTTTCCATCTTTGCGAATTACGTTTTAATCACAGAATTTGTTTACGGGTTAAAAATAGAAAAATTGGATATTGTTTTGCATCTCGTCGTTTGTTGTAAATTTTGTTTCACATTTGATATTAACCTTATTTTTTATTTCGTTGTTGTGTTTTAAATGTGTTTTGTTTTTTATAGTTATGTGAAATTGTATTAGTCTTGTTTTGTATATCACGACTATATGATGCATGTACGTCTTGTTTTGTCTTTCGTAATTATGTGGTGCATGTATTAGTATTGTTTCATATTTCAGAGTTCAGTGGTACATTTATTAGTCTTGTTTTACATTTGGTACTTCAATGATGTATGCATTAGTCTTGTTAAGTGTAAATCTAGATTCTTGAGAGAGAAAGAGAGAGTTTGATTATCAAAAGAGAAAGTAAAAAAATAAAAGTAAGTATTGAACTAATGAAAGTATCGTTCATTATATTAACAGCCTCACATGTATGCTTATACTTTCCCCATCTTTTTTGTTTTGACTTAGCTGTATGGATGAGAACTCTTGTATGTGAATCCAAGGGTAGGACTCAGAATATGCTATAGTTGCTAGAGAGTCTGCCAATGTATTCTTCGATCTGGGAATATGTTCATAGCAAACACTTTTGAAGTCTGCTGCCACTTCTTTCAAAACGAGTAAGTACTTGACCAGTTGTTCCTTCCTTGCCTTAGACTGACCTTGAGCATGGTGGATGAGCAATTGAGAGTCACTCATTAACTGAACCCTCTTAGCTTCACATAGGAGAGCCAAATTAAGACCAGCTATAGGTGCTTCATATTCGGACTCATTGTTAGAGGCCCTAAACCTAAAGCATATAGCCTGATACATTTTATCACCATACGAACAGATTAAACAAATTCCAGCTCCACCGCCCATAGTGTTTGATCCACCATCAGTTCGTACCACCTACTCTTTCTTAGATTTATCTTCTGAATTTTGTTTAGAGCTCATGTCTGCATGAAAATTCCACCAAGAAATCAGCCAATGATTGGGCTTTAATAGTTGTTCAGAGGGAAAATAGATGCTATAATCACCTAATTCTACTGACCACTTGGTCATCCTGTTTGATATATTTGCCTTTTGAAGAACATTTTTTAGTGGGAAAGATTTCCAGACAATGATAGAATGAGATTGAAAATACGGACTCATCTTTCTTGCTGCAATCACTAAGGCTAGTGCCAAATTTTCCAACTTTAAATACCTCTTTTCAGCATTTAATAACCTTTTACTGATGTAGTACACCGGAAGAGGATAATTGTCCACTTCTATTACCAGGACAACATTTATAGCACATTCGGATAAAGGTAGGTATTCATAAAGCTTTTCTCCTTGAATGGGCTTGAAAAGAGTCTTTGGTGAGGATAAGTGTTTCTTTATCTCAACGAAGGCCTGGTTGCATGGTGGGGACCAATTGAAGTCTTTAGCATTTTTCAAGGTTTGAAAAAACAAAGCACACTTGTCCGATGACCTTGAAATAAACATGTTTAAGGCAGCCAACCTCTCGGTGAGCCTTTGAACTTCTTTAATATTTCGAGGAGGGTCCATTTCTAATAGCGCATTAAGTTGATCCGGATCAGGATGGATATCTTTCTCACTTTTTATGTAACTCAGAAACTTTCCAGATCGGACCCTAAATACACATTTCTATGGATTCAATTGCAAATTCACAGTGGCTAAATAAGCAAATGTTTCTTGAAGATCAGTTATGTGCATGTTCTCCTTAAGGCTTTTAGCCATCATGTCATCTATGTATACTTCCATGTTTCTACCGATCTGATTTGCAAATGTTTTGTAGATGCCTCTGGACCTTTTTTTTCTCGGTCAGCTCACCAACCTCTGATAAGTAGCCCCAACATTCTTTAACATGAAGAGCATTACCTTGTAGCAATGAAGACCTCTATCTGTAACAAAAGTAGTGTGATCTTGATCTTTCAGATCCACTTGAATTTGATTATACCCCGAGAAGGCATCCATGAAGGATATCAACTTATTTCCAGATGTAGAGTCTACCAACTGATCTATCTAAGGTACAAGATATAAATCCTTTGGGCAAGCTCTGTTAAGGTCAGTGAAATCAATACACATACGCCCTTTTTTGTTTTTCTTAACTAACATCAGATTGGCAATCCATAGAGGATATTAAACCTCTTTAATGTGCCCCATCTTGGTCAGCTGATCAACCTCTTGAACTATCACATCTGCTTTTTTCTTAGAAAAAGCTCTTCTCTTCTGTACAACAAGTGCAACATCACTCCAGATGGACAATTTTTCTGAAATAATTCTTGTTGGTACTTCGGTTACATCATTATTACACCAAGCAAACACATGCTGATTGTTTAGCAAAAAAGACAACAACTTCTTTTTTAACTCTGGCGCCATCTTGGAACCAATCTTGACATTCTTACCCTCTGCAAGGGAGTGAGTTTCAAATTCTTTAATGGGTATTATAATACTAGGAGCCTCTTTGGGGTCATCAATCTCACTTTCCCCAGCAGAAGGCTCCAGTAACTACTAATCTTCATTAATTCGAACTGCCCCCAAAGTCTTAGGAGCAAGAGTTGTTGTATAGCACTCTCTGGCTATCTTCTGACTACTTCGGACAACACCTACTTGTCCTTGAACTGCATACTTTAAACAGTGATGGACTGTTGAGACCACAACATGCATTCTGGAAAGCCAAGACCTCCCAAAAATCATGTTATATGATGCGGGGAAGTCTACCACAACAAATAGCACCCTCACCATCTTTTTAAAAGGCCCATTGCCCAAAAATACTTCTTCTTCAAATTCCCTAATTACATCTGCAGTACTACCTGTGAAACCCATAATAGTCATGTTTGAACGTTGAATAACGGTTGGATTCCTCATCTGTTTGTAGGAGCTTAGGAACAGGATGTTTGCTGAACTGCCTGTATCAATCAAAATTTGGCATATATCTTTCCCTCCAATAGATGCTCCTATAACCACCACATCCTTGTGGGGTCTAGCAATATTCCT
Source organism: Limnanthes douglasii subsp. nivea (assembly GCA_036936605.1). Lineage (NCBI taxonomy): Eukaryota > Viridiplantae > Streptophyta > Magnoliopsida > Brassicales > Limnanthaceae > Limnanthes > Limnanthes douglasii. Next base: position 222,739,410 of record JAUPFV010000005.1, on the reverse strand, counting down.
CAGATCATCCTCATTAAAAACTATGAAGGGGAAAAGGGGTTGGTACTGATGGGAATACATTTCCCCTTCCAATTGAGTAGCCAAACTATGGACATGCCTCTTCCTTGACGAAGGGGTAGGTGCAGTTACAATATCCCCTCCAAAGATAGTTAATGACTCAAAGAAACTGATCAGTCCGTACACTGTCTTGGTTTATTCTGTTATTACTCCCACCTTATTCCGAGTTGGATCCGGATCCAGGTACTCAGAGTCCACATTGAACCTTTCAAGAATTACCATTGCCCCTTCTTGAGCAGACGTTCTAGGATTGTTTGTAGGGCATGTCCAAGGAGCATTGTCAGGTCTGTTTCCACTTCTTCTTTTAACATATGCTCCCAGTTTTTCCCTCCCAATAAGATTCTGAACATCTTGTTTCAATCTTATGCAGTCTTGAGTGTTGTGGCCTATATCAATGTGATACTGGAAAAAACAAGTGTTTCGGTTTTCTCTGGAGGACTGCAACACCGTTGGCTTTCGGAAGTGTACTTTATCTTTAGTTTTATCATAGATTATAGCTACATTTTCTCTTAACTCTGCGAACCACTCAGGCTGGACCCAAGGACCCTCTTACCCCTTGATTTTTGGCTTTGGGTCTAGTTCTGGTTGGATTGAGTTTGCTTAGACCGATTAGATCCTTGTCCGGTCTCCTTAGCCTTGTATCCGGACTGGTTAGCGGCTGGAGAAGCTGTTATGATGGATCTCACTTAACGGTGCACCCTAGTTTTCTTTGTTTCTTTTACATTAATCTGCTTTCCCACTTGGTTTAACAAGCCACCCCAGGTCATAGCCTTCTTCTGGGTCACGATATCAGCTAAGTTCTGAGGATTCAACCCCTTCCTTAGAGAATCAATTGCCACCTGCTCAAAGCAATATGCTAATTCATTCTTTGTATTCACAAATCGACTGATATACTCTTTCAAAGACTCGTTTGGTTCTTGGGCACAATGGATAATGGTATCCCCATTACCTTTCAACTCTTTACTCCTAACAAATTACCTTCAAAAGGCAACCCATAATGTATCAAAGTTTCTAATACACCCCTGAGGTAAACTATTGTACCATTTAAGAACACTCTCCGTAAAAGTTTGGGAGAAGGCTTTACACAAAGGTTTATCATCGTCATCAAAATTCATCATGAAGTTCTTGAATTTCTCCAGGTGGTTGTCCAGATCTCGACTTCCATCATAATTTTCCATCTTGGAGCTATCAAACCTTTTGGGAAGGTGTCCGGACAGTATTTTTGCAGACAAAAGGGACTGCCTCCAGTTTTTATTGCGACTAAATACTGTATTTTCATTAAGAGTTGCAAAGATACCTGGTTCGGACTGAAAAGCAAAAGGATCCATCAGTAACCGATCAACATGCCTATGGGAAGATCCTTTGCCCATATGCCTTTTAAGCCTACCATGCTTGTCCCTCTTTCTTGAGTGCTTGTTTGTCAGTTTTATCTTTTTTCTGGATCTCCCCTCTCCACTGCTTGATGACAAAGATTCTTTAAGCTCGTCCTCATTTGAAGAGCTACTGGAGGACTCAGACTGAGAGCTTTCAACAGGCTTGGACCGATGTATTTTCTTCAAGCTGAGGTTAGTCTTTTTTGAACTGAGGTGAGTCTTTAGTGATGGCTCATTCTCCCCAGAGTTGTCAGTATGATGGAGTACTGATGCTCCAGATTTCTCTTTGATACCTTTCTCTGCTTGTTTTATGACCCTTGGCGCTTCTATCTCTGCCCTCAGTTGATCTCGCTCCTCAACAGTGTATTCTTTAGTTTCCTTTATTGTTTCCACCTCAGTAGGTAGAGTACTTTTCTCATTCGGATTCATCCGAACTGTTTTTCTTACTGGTTTTGAATATAAAATTCAGGCACCGCCGTGCTCCCACTGTGGTCGCCAATTTGGTTTGGTTTATTTTGGACTGAGGGTAGTTTTGTAAAGTATTTTGGTAAATTTTGAGTGTTTTTTGTTTAGTGTGGGGAGTAGTGAGATAAGTAAGCAGCATGCTAATATTAAATTATGATCACCCTCATTAATGAGAGTTGTTGGGTTATTTATACCTTAATTATGGACCCATGGGCTTATCCGGTCGGGTTGTGAAACCGGGTCAAATTTAAAGACCCATTAATGTTTAATTAGATTAGCAAATAGCTTAGTCAAAAGTTATATACATTTGTCCTGTTCGGATTTATAGTGGTGTGATATAGTCCGAATTACCCCTGTCTGGATTAACGGGTAGGTTGTAACTATAATATCCGAACTCATCAGACACAATGAACTTGGGCCAAATATAAATTCTCAAACTTAAAAACTCTAAGATTGAAAAAGACATTGAGGAAATAAAGAAGGCATGTAAGGGTTTCAAGGAGGAGGTGACTAAACTGGAAACCGCAAATGCTTCTCTACTATAGGAAATAATTGATAAATATAGCATTATAGCCACAATAGTAGAAGAGTTGTTGGAATATAAACTAAATAAAACTCTTCATTTGTACGTATTATAGATAAGTCAAATAGTAGAGCAATATTTTTCTAACCTATCATCTACTAAATGCAAAAAAGTAGATGTCGTATTGCCTTATGTCCAAAAAAAATACACAATTAGGAAAAAGATGAATTTAATGAAGTACCAGAAGAACCAATATAATATAATATAATGATTATTGTGATATGATTAGTGCATTATTGAGGTTGAATGATGCACAAAACAAGGTGATCAATATAAAACATCATGTAAAGTTTGTAAAGGATAAGATAAAAGATATAGAGTTGAAGTTGAAGGGGTAAAGGTTGCATACGTAAAGATAAAAGACAAATATGATGAAATTATTAAGGATAAAAAAGAGGAAGAATTGAATGATAAATAAGAAGAGGTGAATGGTAAGAGGAGGAGGTTGGGGGGTTGAGGGAGGGGGGGGGGGGGGGCAGTGGCTTTACGAGCTTGGGTAGGGTTCATGGGTCCTCTATTCTCCTTAACAAGTACGTTATCCTCCTCCTCCTCCTCCTACTCGCTTAACGCCTTCATCCGCTCTGCTAATAAATTTCCTTAGACCCCTAGAGACAACCCGAGGTTCATTTTTTCATATGTCCAGGATGGATTCCTTGCGCGCTTAATCGAGCATACCAACTACAATGTCCATCACTCGCTTTTCTCTATCATCTAAGATATGCTCATGTTCCTTCACCAAATTCCTCGTTGATTCCTCCATTTTTGCTTTCATACCCAGGGCTCCTACCTCCAAATTAGTATTCTCCAACATCAAAATTGCCACCTTATTTGTAAAATCTTTAATCCCCTCTACTTTGGTCATATTATGGGCGAGGAAACCCTCATTTTACCCCCTTTAACTCATCATATAAATTTTTTTGGTGCTTTGAGTGTTAAGAGTAATATTGTCACTAATGAGCTCCACTAATGAGGGAGTATCTTTTCCTAAATCTTGGTGGCCCTTTTCAAGTTAGATACACTTATTTAGGCGTTAATTGATCTAAGTATAAGTCTAGAAAATATTTTCTCTCCTTATTTTATTTAGGGGGATTACTAGAGGGATAAGTCTCTTTTGATTGTTTTCTTAGAAGCCGCTTTAGGAGCCATGGATGAGGTCGAAGGCTACAAGATATCAATAGGGTTATTAAGCATAAGTGTAATGGGAAGAATGAATCTCATAATGGAAGAGCCTCCGATGGGAGGGCTAAGTTGGTAGGGGAATGCCTTTATATAGGAGATTCACATTTGCAATCCATAACAACAGACTAGGACCGACTACCTTTGCAATCCTCAAATTGATGAGGAAAACAAATAAGAGAATCAATAAAGGAAATTGACGAGAGCATGTACCTTTTGTAAGGAGATGACATGATGGACGCAACGATAGTTATGCAAGAATTCAGATGAGTAAAGACGATACATGGCTATCTTGACATTTTCAGTAAAAAATTCAAACTGATAAAAATACCAACCCTAAACTTATGCTCTTTAAACTCTCACTTTTGGTTGACCTGGTTTACACGATTACTTTAGGATCGACGGTGGCTACTACTTTAATATATTTATTTCATTAATGTTAATTTATCCCGTAAGAAAATGAAGCACCGTTTTACCTTCCCATGTACGGGAGGTGGGGGTTGTGAGTGTCGGAAGCATAATATGATAGACATTGTTCCTCTTACACATGTTGAATACTATAAAAAAAACAAGTGGCTCGATTAGCCAAGTCGGTGCCACATGGCCACCCTACAATGACATAAAGATACATACGTTTTTTTAGTCACTTATCTTGCATTTTACTGATTTATTTATTTCAATCAATCCCATATTACATTTATTATCTTTACCATTAATTACACAATCGTGTAGAAAATCACATTCTTCACACATACAAATTTATTTTTTTATTTCATTGTCTTCAAGTAACAATCCAATTGGCCCTATATTTTAATAAGTTGAATAATTGTTACCTGATGGATTCTACATCTATTGTTAACCCCCGTAGCCTTTGCAAGAGAGATGAAGGACTAAAATATTTACAATATATAGGACGCTTGGTATCTTTGATTTTGCAAAACTACCGAATATATATATTATTTTTTGCTTGAGGTCGAGATGGTTTGATGTTGAAGTGTACCACAACCTACTTTCGGCTTTACTCCTAAGATTTTTTGGGATATGTTAGTATTTTCTTTTGATGAGCTCAACTTACTCTAGACAAATAAAACCTCAGATGTGTTTCTAAATTGGTTCATGCATACATTAAAACTTAATTATCATCCAAAACCTTCATTGAGGATAAAAAAAACTCAATTTGTCCAACATAAAAAAAAGTATATGTCAACATGTACGATGTTCTTGGGTTTGTTAGAATATCTAACCAAATTGGAATCGGTGAATCTACTTTAGGCTACTTCAGACTACTTTTAGGTGTAAAAGAATAACTCCTAGTCTTTTTTGAAAGATGAAGAAAGTGCTAAATTATAGTGGCCAAAGAAGTTAATGATGAAATTTGATGAATGCAAGAGGTATTGTAATATGACGAGTATTTTCCATACGACTATAAAGGAGGCAAAGCTATCAATAGTAGAATGTACCTCACCAAATTTTAGGTACCTGCAGAATAAAATATGGTCGTAATATTTGATTTTGAAAATATAACTGGTTGGAATTGAAGTTTTGTTTAGATTGAAGGGTGTAATGAAATTAGTGCAAAGTATCATTGTAAATATAGCCCCCTAATTCCAGTAAAAAAACTAAGAAGAAGTTAGTAACAACCTATGCATTATTAAAGGTTAAAGGACTTTAAAGATAAGAAGACTACTTAAAGTTAAAAGGCGAAACCTTCAAGTGATCTTACCAAGACATGTGACTCATTTTTTAGATTGGTTGAAGATCTGTGATCTTACAAAGTCTTGGTCATGGTTATTTCCATGTACGTGTGTGCGATACCCAAAAATTTACTTTGTTATATTGATATAGCTGAAGGTTTTCAATTTTCCTTTCATGTTGTCAAAACAAGTATTAATGAGAAGGTTGTAACGACTTCTTAGGAAATCTTGGATAACATGTGTGAGGAATTATGTACTTCGTCAAAATCAATTATCTTAGATTTCTTCCTGCTACAACTTAATTTTCTTGATTGTCTTGAATCTCTCGGGAAGTATTGAGTAGTCCGTTAAGTTACTTCGAAAACCCATGTAACGATATTTTGTGAAGGTCATGGATGGTTGTTAAGCCTATTGTGTTTCAAAAGACTTATAATCTAAATTAGCCCCTCAAGTTTTTTCAAAAAAGGTTATAGGAAAGTATATGTGACCCCTAGCAGCCCTCTAAAGTACTTGTGAGAACTGTCGGAAAGTGTTTTAACTTAAGTACCCCTCATCCTAAGTTTTTTCAAAGGTTAAATGAAGGAAGTTAGAAGCTCATACGTGACTAGGAACCGAAAGCTTATTTTTGGTAATTGTGCTGTAAAAATGTGTAGAAAATCCATGTTCCAACTAGAGAGATAGGCAAACGATGGGTCCGGACTAGACTTCCTGTGATTTTTTAGTTGTAGCTGAATATTGTCGACGATCTAGTCTAGGCTACTAAATGTGATAATATTCTGACATGTTATCAAAACTTATATTTATATATTTGTGTTCATTTTCCTCTATGTGTACCCGATGCCACAAACAATTCCTTTACAACCCCAAAATCGATCATACACCATAAAAGAAGACTATGACAACAGAATCCTTATCAATCGGTCCCAGTTCAAAGTAGAGTCCATGCATGTGTTTGTTGAGGTCCACTTATCACATTTGATCTAAATACCTAGATAAGAAAATACATACGGAATTTTGAGGTGATGAATTTTAATATCATCTCCTTACACGTTGTTATAATGGTCGAGCTGAAGATTGACCCATTGCTTCTAATCTTGGTCAAAGTTGGAGAAAGGTCTGTTTAGTCGAGTGTTCCACCAACTCCTCTATCTCCTGTATTATTTGTTGTTATAAATTTTTCTAATGTTCGAAGAAAGCTCTACACCAAATATATTTAAACTCATCTTGAACATGATGAGAAGCATACAGTATACGACGAGAGTATAAGTAGTTGTTACTAGAGGAGATGGTGAAGAAAAACTAAGAGTAAGTCATTATGTTGCTTATCCACGTTTATTTCTCTGGTCTGGATGAGACATCATTGACTATATTTGATAATGAGACCGTATTTCCAGATTTATACTTGTGGTGCCTACCAAAGGGATAATGATTGGCGATAGAGTATGTCGAGTGACGAAAGAGGTCTCAAACCATGTCGGAAAAGAAAACGCTCCAATTCATAATGTGGCACTAAGACTTTATTTTAAAGAAATGAGAGGAAAGCTGAGTGCACATATTATAGCTGAGGCAGAACACAATATAAATTCAATATTAGAAAGAACTAAGAAGATAGTGGAAGGTGAGAGACCATTTGAACCTAATAAGCCTAGGATTTCAGGTCATGACAACGAGAAGGCTGCAATCAGACTTCGTGAATTGGCTGTAGCCGATACTTCAAGTGATACCAAACCTGTGAAAGTCTCGTCGAGAGGTGATGTAGATGTTGCTCATTTTGTTAAGGCAACACGGGCCTTTATGTTTTCCCGAGTTGGTGAGAAGAAAATTGAGATTGTGAATCAAGGTAAGTCCATGTTTAGAATAATTTATTCTTTTTAGTATAAAATTTGTGTTGAAGTTACCCTTGCTAATCTATTATAGCAGACTATATTGGATGCACTGACGATGTTGCATCGCATTTGTATAGTTTTGGCCAGCATCATATCTGATCTCCGGTCTCTACTAGAAGGTGTTGGTGAGATATATGATGAAGATACTACCCTGAAAAGATGCGTTACAATCAATAAAGAAAGCGGAAGAGAAATTACAATTACAGTATGAGAAAATTTAATTTACCATGGTTGCATTGAGATGAAACTTGCATGCCACGGCTGAGGAATTCGAGTTTCTTAAAGAGGATGGATGGTGTGTTACAAATAATGTGGAAAGTCTAAAAGATATATTTATAGACGGACAAATGAAGGTCTTACTTATAAAGACTGACCTACATAGGCATTTAACCCAAGCAAAGGATACGAGCGGAGATATTGTAGTCGTTCGAGGATTCAACTAGAGTTGTAAAAAAAACTTATTCTTTGCTTGCATAATAAATTTCCTGATCTTTGTTTAGATTTATTGTGGGGTTTATATCCAAGAGCAAAAAATCCCTCTATATGTAATTGGAGTAACCATGTCAATTGTCGGAATAAGTGAAGGACGAATATGGTTAGCACATGTTGTTATTCCTCCTAATGTGATTGTATTGGTTCCACCCCTGGCTAAAATAATGAAGTGACTCAGGATGTTTCTATCATCGGGCCCATATGGTGAAATTTTGGCTCAGTTCTGTCATAAAGAGATGGTATTAGCTGCAATTGGTATATGTGTTGTTTCGCTCTCTCATGAAGAAACGATGGATCCCTCGATGATGTTTCTTGTTCTTAAGAATTATGAAAAACTATTGTTACTTAACATGTAATTGAATGTCATAAGTTGGATATTGGATACAAATCTCTCAAGTTGGGACATGTTTTTGTAATGGAACTGTCGTTTATATTTTAGAACAAAATGTTCTCGTAGTTTTCGTTTTGATTGTAAATTATTGATATTGTCTTGAACTTGATGTTAATTGTAGGTACTCTGATGATCCGACTAGAATGAAAGCAGAGGTTGGATGAAGGACCACATGGAGTCATTTGTTTGTAATATTTCTATAGATAAACAAATTAAATTCGTACATTATACGTGAGGGTGCATGATTCTGTTGCGGGTAGTTTGACAAATATCCGTTAATTAATTATGCGCGCTTTACAGTGTATATTAGTATTGGTAATTCAGTAACATCTTTCAACCAAAATAAAAAGTGGCTCAATGGAGCCTGTAAGTTTTGATCCTAATCGCGAATGAGCTTTATAGAGCTAGCATGTCTTGGTCATAGCTGGGCATTAACTCAATTGAGCTGGAATATCCCAGATATAGCCTTATATTGTTTCTGTTATATATTATCCGAAATCGCATCAAATAATATATAACAAATCGCGGAAAAAATAATAAAACCCTTTTTGTTAGATTCATCTATAGAAGAAACAAAAATTAAGAATACTTACGGGTTTGCCTGCTGCTATCCATCTAGTATTCTCTAGCGTTCTTTTGCGTTCTTTAGCGATTCCACGTTCTCTGGCGATTCCGTTTATGAAACTAAGAGACCTGTAGAATCAGGTTAGAGAAGAAGGAAAAGGTTTCCAGACACTAAGGAAGCGGCCGTATTTCTGATTAGGGTTTAGAGTGATGAAATACCTAAACCTAGCCCCTTATTTATAGATTTTACAATGTGAAGCCCAACATTGTAAAGCCCATCCTTTGTTACTTCTTTGTGTCCGGGACCATAACCCAATAAATTGATAATTCAATTTATATCCCTGATTTATTAATTCAGGCTTAAGTGTTGAGATTTGGGCCCTCTTCATCACAGTGCCCAAATTCAACCCGGTTACCACACTTGAGCCCATAACGCCTTTTTATCCATAAGTCCAATTTAGTTAATTATATAATTAACTCGACTACTTTTAATTTGGTCTTCCTTAAGACAATAATCGAATATGTTTATTTAGCATGTCGGTCCAAATTATTGTTAGTCTATAAATATATTAAATAAATATATTCCAACAATCTCCCACTTGGACCGTCATATGCTACTCAAGAATACATATTCAACTTTAATGGGATCCCTATATTCATTGTCAATGGACAAACGGTACAACCCCGTACATGACTGATAACAATAAAGGACTAAAGACCTCTTTCTCGTAATGTGAACAATAGGATGCAACAGTAATCACATTACCATTATCAATCAATTACTTGGGCCAATTATGGAGCGTGGCATAAGAGTAATATGGCTTGTAATCGTACATATCTACTCTTAAATGGTTCCTACTTTTGGAGATCCAATACAGTACAAATATCAATAAATATTTCCAAGCATATATATATTGCAATAAACTTTAATGTGCACAATACTGCAAAATATAACATCAGATCCTATTACAAACTCTCCCACTAAAACTAACAATCCTCTAAATCAACTACACCCATATTGATGGTGTGTCCCTGGAAAACCTTAGGCAAAACCACCTTTGATAGGGGATCTGTTATCATGGAGTTTGAACCGATGTGCTTTATACTTATCTGACCCATCTGTACTCTTTCTTTAACAGATAGGAACTTTATGTCTATGTGTTTGGATTTAGACGCGCTCATGTTGCTGTTAGAGTACTGCATTGCGGAATTGTTATCGCAATATAACCTCATAGGGATTTCTATCCCTTGTACAATGCGTAATCCAGTAACAAAATTCCGCAGCCATAGTGCCTGGTTTGATGCCTCAAAGCATGCAACAAATTCTGCTGCCATGGTGGACGATGCAATAAGTGTTTGCTTTACACTTTTCCAGGATATTGCACCTCCAGCCAATAAGAATATGTTGCTTGACATGCTTTTTAATGTGTCTGCGCATCTACCAAAATCCGAGTTGGAATACCCGATGATCTCCAGTTTATCCGACTTCCTATATGTCAACATGTGCCCCTTTGTTCCTTGCAGATATCGGAGTACTCTTTTAACTGCTTTCCAGTGATCCATTCCTGGGTTACTAACATATCTCCCCAACATGTTTACAGCAAAGGCAATGTCCGGCCTAGTACAAACTTGAGCATACATTAAACTCCCAACTGCAGAAGCGTAAGGGACCGTTTTTATTTCCTCAATCTCAAGTTTTGTCTTAGGACATTGACTCAGACTAAGTCTGTCACCCTTTGCTATAGGGGTACTTAGGGGTTTGCAATCTGCCAATCCGTAACGTTGTAACACACTTTTAATGTATGCTTTTTGTGATAATCCAAGAATACCACGAGAACGATCTCGATGTATCTGGATTCCTAACACAAAACTGGCATCACCAAGATCCTTCATATCTAACTTGTCTGATAGAAATCTTTTTGTAGTGTGTAACAATTCCTTATTGTTCGAGGCAAGAAATATGTCATCCACATATAATATAAGAAATATGAAATTACTCCCACTGAACTTGTGATAAACACAATCCTCAACCGAGTTGATCTCAAAGTCATAACCGACTATCACCTCAAGGAATTTGTGATACCATTGACGAGAAGCTTGTTTAAGCCCATAAATGGATTTCTTAAGTCTGCAAACCAGATCTTTTGAGTTACTTTCTACAAAGTGTTCTGGTTGGATCATGTAGATCGTTTCCTCAATATTACCATTGAGAAAAGCGGTCTTAACATCCATCTGATGAAGCTCAAGGTCAAAATGTGCAACTAATGCCATGATTGTTCTAAAGGAATCCTTCGTCGATACTGGAGCGAAAGTTTCTTTAAAATCAATCCCTTCACGCTGAGTATAACCTTTTGCTACAAGACGTGCTTTATGTCTTTCCACATTACCCAGGGAATCACGTTTGGTTTTGTAAACCCATTTACAACCAATTGCCTTTTTCCCTTCAGGTAATGGGACAAGATCTCATACCGCATTATCCTGCATTGATTTATACTCTTCTTTCATAGCGTCAATCCACTTTTGAGATTCAGAGCTTGCCATGGCCTATTTGTAGGATGAGGGATCATCTACAGTTCCAGCACATAACTCATCATGCTCCTGAAGATATACTATAAATTCTGGACCTATAGTACTCTTTCTTTCTCTAGTGGACCTTCTTAATGGCACTATTTCCTCCTGTTGCACTTCTTGAGGAGGTAGAGTTTGATCATTATGAACGATGTCATTTTGATTCCCTTGTGGAAGATTGTCTTGAGGTTCCTCTTGTTCTACCTGAATCTTTGTATCCTGGTTAGAACCCTCAAGTGGAGCATCAGTGTTAATCTGAGGATTACCTTGTTCTAATGGGATCGAAATGATTGGCATTACTGCCCAATCTTCAGATATCTCAGTATCCCTATTAAAACCTTCATGAATCTTTATGGATTCTTCCTCAAAATCAACATATGTTCCCTTATTCTTCCCCCCAAACTCAACATCCTCTAGAAACTTGGCCGTTCATGTCTCAAATATTGTACCAGTGAGAGAATCATAAAACTTAAACCCTCTAGAATGTTCGGAATAACCTATGAAGAAACAACTAACTGTTTTTGGGTCCAGTTTCTTTTCTTGAGGTTTGTAAGGCCTCGCCTCAGCTGGACAACCCCACTCATGAAGATGCTTTAAATTAGGTTTACGCCCGTTCCAAAGCTCATATGGAGTCCTAACAGTAGCCTTTGTGGGTACTCGATTGAGTATATAAGCGGCACATTTGATGGCTTCCCCCCAGAGAGATAATGGTAGAGATGAGTGACTTATCATGCTTCTAACCATATCTTTTAGTGTTTGGTTCCGTCTCTCAGATACACCGTTCATGCGAGGTGAACCAGGCATAGTGTATTGAGGGACTATTCCACACTTCTCTAGGTACAAAGGAACCTGGACGTTGTTCACCCGATCCGTCATATCTACCATAGTATTCACCACCACGGTCAGATCTAACAGTCTTAATGCTTTTACCAAGTTGTTTCTCAACCTCGATCTTAAAAGTTATGAACTTGTCCAGGGCCTTATACCTTTCTTGTTGACCAAACCTTGACCCGGTCCTTTGCCATATGCCTTCCGCTTAGGTCCTGCCTTATTTGGTGATGTAATCACATTAGCCTCAAGCGCTGTGCCTTTAAGTCTTTCCTCCTCCTGTGCAGCGTGGGAAATCAACTCATTGATATTCCACTTTTCTCGCATGCAGTTATAGGTGGACTGGAAATACTTAAACCGGTCTGGCAGTGAATGAAATATGAATCCCACTATGCATTCCTCAGGTAAGTCTAAACCGATTGCCTTTTAACTTTTGGCCAATCATTGACATTCCCAGAATGTGCTCCCGGATTTTACCTTTGCCATTATACTTTTTGGTAGCTAGCTCGATGAGAAAACGCTGCATCTCTACCTTTTCATTTCTGGCAAAGGCTTTCTCAATCTCCGTGAGAAAGACCGAGGTAGTGGTAAAACCTTTAGGGACAGCCCCACGCAATGCTACTGGTATTCCCTGTAACAATAGCGCCATGCATAACTTATTTGACCTTTCCCACTTTTCATCAGCCTTAGTTTCATCCGGTGTTTTTTCCGGACTAAGGGGAGATGGTTTGGGAGTTATCAGTGCATAGTCGTAATCATGTACAGATAAAAACAGCAACATTTCTTCCTTCCACAATTGGAAGTCCGAACAATCCAACGTCGGTGGATGATTCCCCAAAAAATTGTAACCCATGGATACTATAATAAGAACAAACAACACAAAGCACATCTAGCATCTTGACATATAACTGAAAACATATGCATGAATATGACAAATACATGTAAAACATAAAATTCATTGATAATAGATACCGGAGGGCAAATCATATTAACATGAAATTTTATGAGTTTGAGAAAAATACTATGATCATTATTTTAATTTTCTAATTGCCAATGAGACCTTCCGGAGGGCCGATGTCATTTACATATATTAAAATAACCAAAATTTGATTTTCTTAAGTACCGGTGAAACCTTCCGGAGGGCCGATTTCACCTACTTAAAATCAAAAAATCGTAAGGCTGAATTTAATTTATCCTTAAATACCGATGAAACCTTCCGGAGGGCCGATTTCATCTAATTAAAATTTAAATCAGCACAAAGACCATTTTCAATAATTTTCTCCCGTTCATGATTAATTTAAACCCAAACGTGAACCTTCCGGAGGGCCGATAATATTTGAATTTAAATTAATCCCCGAACATTTCGAAGCCTAGGATCCTTAAGAAAATTAATTTTAACCTTCCGGAGGGCCGATTAAATTAATTTCTTAATTTCACCTACCGGTCTACGAAACCTTAGTCATGCATCGTCATTTAATCATACACACACTTACAATTTAATTCACAAATAAACATACAAAAAAATATCAAAGTATCATTTTTGTGAAATATATTGTTCAAGTATTTTCAAATTAATAACTTTTTTTTTTCGAAAAAAAATAAAAAATAAAAAATAAATAAAAAAATAAATAAAAAATAAAAAATAAAAAATAATTTTTTTTTTATTATTTAACTTAATATTTGCAGCAGCCTGCACGTGCAGCAGGCTGCTGCAAATATTAAGCCCTGCTGCAATTTGCAGCAGGCTATCGCAGCTACCGCTGCTGCAAATTGCAGCAGCTTACCTGCCTGCTGCAATTTGCAGTAGGCTGCAGGTCCTAAAACGGGCCCACCAATTGTTTTGGGTGGGTCCAGGTATTTTTTGTTGTCCCTATTCTTTTGGCGGTTACTGTGTTTATCGCCGGACAGCCTTCGGTCAGCGTTAACATCAGGGGTTAAGCTGTCGATGAGCCACTGTCCCAATAATTTTGATTTTATTCGTTATTTTAGGGTTGATTTGATGCTAATTTTGGGAGAAAAATTCCAGACATCAATAAACCCTAATTTTACCCGAAATAAAAAAAATCTTCAAACTATAAAAATTGCAATTTCAATAAATCACATAACATGTTTTTCATACAATCCCTAAATCCATGCCCTACCAATTCAATTAACACATAATCCCAATGACATGGATTCTTTACGATTAAGAAAAATATGCATCTTTGTCTATCAATACTCAATTTGATTATTCTACTGAATCCAAAAAGGGTTTATTTGGCTCTGATACCAATTGTTATATATTATCCGAAATCGCATCAAATAATATATAACAAATCGCGGAAAAAATAATAAAACCCTTTTTGTTAGATTCATCTATAGAAGAAACAAAAATTAAGAATACTTACGGGTTTGCCTGCTGCTATCCATCTAGTATTCTCTAGCGTTCTTTTGCGTTCTTTAGCGATTCCACGTTCTCTGGCGATTCCGTTTATGAAACTAAGAGACCTGTAGAATCAGGTTAGAGAAGAAGGAAAAGGTTTCCAGACACTAAGGAAGCGGCCGTATTTCTGATTAGGGTTTAGAGTGATGAAATACCTAAACCTAGCCCCTTATTTATAGATTTTACAATGTGAAGCCCAACATTGTAAAGCCCATCCTTTGTTACTTCTTTGTGTCCGGGACCATAACCCAATAAATTGATAATTCAATTTATATCCCTGATTTATTAATTCAGGCTTAAGTGTTGAGATTTGGGCCCTCTTCATCACAGTGCCCAAATTCAACCCGGTTACCACACTTGAGCCCATAACGCCTTTTTATCCATAAGTCCAATTTAGTTAATTATATAATTAACTCGACTACTTTTAATTTGGTCTTCCTTAAGACAATAATCGAATATGTTTATTTAGCATGTCGGTCCAAATTATTGTTAGTCTATAAATATATTAAATAAATATATTCCAACAGTTTCAACTAAGCTAGAATGTCTAGGTCGTAGTCTTGTGTTGGATCAATTAAGCTAGGTATCTCGGTCGTAGTCTTATGTTTGCTCAATTGAGTTGAAATGCATCGGTCGTTTCATTCAAGTTTCTTGGTGAATCTTATATGTTTTGGTTATAACCTCAAAATTGATTTGATATAGCTTGTATCGCAAGGTGGAACATCAACATGTTGGAATATATGGTAGGGAAGGCCTGGGGTATCCATAATGTACAATGACAATGCCAAAAATCATATTGTTTTTTGTTAAAAATGAGTTAAAACTCGGTGAGAATGATACAGCTTCAAATATTTAGTATTCCAAGGGTGTTGTACTCTATTTCTTCTATCATCTAGCATATAGTACGTACTTTGCTCGCCCTTGGCTTCAATTGTAAAAGGCATTCCCAGGTTTGATTGTTTCATAAATGATTTCTAATAGGATGTCAGAAGATGGGTTGAGTTGGAGAGGTACTGGCATTTATTGCCTTATTTTTTCACCTTGGACTATCGTATGCCAATGATATTCTTGTAACAAATGTATTCTTTGCAATATCGTATGCCCGTGATGTACAATTATCTCCATTTTGTGAAGTTCCTTTACTATGAATATGGCTTCATTAGTGTCGAGGAATCAAAAGATATCATCGGTATAGTGTATCGGAAATTCAAATAAACCTAGATGATTGGGCCTAAGATGGGACACGTTCGAACTTAATACCCAAATCGTTCTAATTTTAATTACCAACGGTTCTTGGCTTCTAATTGAACCAAACTGAGAACCAATAAGGAATTGAGTTAGGGGAATTGCTAAAAAAAAAGCCAAAACTACTCCGCGAAGTCGCCTTTTTCTGTTTTTCAATATTTACAAAATTGCCACTAGGCAAAAAACCCAAAAAGTCCTTAGAAGTGCATTTAATTACGTTTTATGCCATTATTTACTTCATGAAGTTGCAAACAGAAAATCTACCATAACCTAACATTTTACTTCCTAAAACTCACTAAAATCATAAAAACTCAAAACTTAAACTAACCAAAACTTTTTTTTTTCAACTTTGTAAAACTTAATAAAATGTTAACAAAACTTGACGAAATGGTAACAAAACTTGTTTTTCTACAAACCAATATGAACATTGACCCTTGTATCTTTCTGTTTTTCTGAAAAAATAATTTTAAAAAGAAAATCAAAAAATGTCCGTTTCCGCCAGACGATGGCGTCCAGGTGGTGTTCTTCGTCATCATCCTGTCGAAGAAGATGGTACTTTCCGCCGGGCAAATGGCGTACACGATGGTGCTGACGCCATTGCATGGCGTACAGACCCCTGTGTACGTCGTGCAATGGCGTACAGACCCCTGTTTCCGCCGTGCAATGGCGTACAGACCTCTGTTTCCGCCGTGCAATGGCGTACAGACCCCTGTGGGCGCCATTGCATTGGCGGACAGACCTGTATCAGATCTGTATCGTTTTTTTTCCAATTTTTTAACATTTATCTTTCAATTTTGTCCATTTTTGTAATTTTTTTAGTAGGTTATCATTTATTAAAGACTTATACTAACTAAAAACAATATAAATTTAAAGTAAAACAAAATACCCATTATGGTTTAAGAAACCTTTCGAAAACTAAGATCTAAATATGTTTTTTTTGCAAATAAGTCATTTAAGTGTTAGGATATATGATTAAGTGGTTTTGAAGGCAATGAGTAACAGTTTAATTGATAATGATAGTATGACCTTCTTTAGTTTTAGTTTTAGTTCTTTATGTTTAGAGAGAGAAAGTAGAGAGAAGGTAGAGAAATTGTATTTTTTTTGGAAATTATGGTAACTTCACGGAGTAATTTCTTCTATTTATACGATTTCGTGAAGGACAAAATCGTCAAAAAAAATAACTTCACGGAGTAATTTTTAAAATTCAAAAAAGGCGACTTCGCGGAGTAGTTTTGGCTTTTTTTTTAGCAATTCCCTTGAGTTAGAGATCTGGATACCATTTTTTCATATAATCTTGATGAGGTTGAAAATAAGTATGATGTTTACTAAAGCGAGTTTGAATATCACCAACATATCACCTCTAACGTCATTTGATGCTCATCGTTTTTGGATTTTTCCCGTCAAGATTTTTATGTGGGAACGAAATATTTATTACTAGTATAAATTAAATTTCGTACTATGAATGACACTCTAAAATATATATTTTTATTTTTCCTTCGAATCAAATTTGTACTTTCATTCAGATATTATTTATATATTTTTTACACTTAATAAGAATAATGTTAAAATTTAGGTTGTTTATTAAGATTGTCTAAAGTAATTAAACTAATATTAACAACTAGAAGACATATTTTTAAGATTATTCTCGTTAATATTTCATATAGGGTTGTATTTCATGTATATCGTTTTTACTCATCGATAAAACAATTAAGACAAAAAAATTAAAATATTCTTTAATAAAACCGAACCGAATCTTATTCGGCCTCTAAATGGTTACTAGATTTTAATAGCTTAAAGAACTGAGAAACAAAATAATCAAACCGAATAAAACCAAATTGTATTCGGTTCTTAATTGGTTACTACTTTATAAGAACTGAAAAAGACAAGAACCAAAAAACCAACCCAAATCCAACAGAAAAACCGAATTTCTATGTCTAATTGGGGACTAAGTTTTCTTGTTTTGATTTTTTTTTCGAGAGTTTTTTCGGGAGCACTTCATGTATTAGGTATTGGATTATGGTCATTCATAAATTGTATGATCTCTCTTCGCCTTCTATCACCGTGACTCATTATGGTGATATTATGAAGATGATCTTATTCAATAGGAGGTGGAAGGTATTTCTTGAGTATTAGTTCTGGTTCTTGTGCCACACGTACTGAAAATGCTAGAATGTCGGTTGCGTCATTCTTTGCCTGTTGATTAGTTCAAACTTACTTTATTGAATAATATAATCTTTTGTCGAATCTTTTTTAAGTATTGGATGATGGTATAATTTAGTTTCTGTCAGCCATAAGCCTTGATGAGCGACTAACTGAGAGTTGGTGAATATTTGAAATTTTTTACATCACAAAATTTTATCAGTCGCAAGTAAAAAAATTGGCTTCGTACTCTCTTTCATCGTTAGTAGCTAAAAATTTGAGTTTGATATATTATTTAAAAATATCACATGTCGTGAGATTAATTGGACGCATACTCTTGAGCCTTGGCTATTTCTCCCTATATCTGTATGTACCTCCCATGTGGATTCTAACTTTTCATTTATAAGGAATGGTTTTTTATTATAGCTTTATTGAGATATCTAGTAGTTCGTACCTTAATGCGGTGTAGATGTATCCACCCAAATTTAATGTCTTGGCCGGCTAAGGCTAAGTCATGACGTGATGAGGCTGAGTTAAATCTTGCTGAGTTGGAGTCGTAATCTGATGAGGTTGGGTCAAATCTTGCTAATGTTGAGCCGTAGCTGGGCCAAACTGATCCAATACCTTTATGAGGCTTCTTGATAGTTAGGCTAGATCGCTTAGATTTTTTATGGTTGAATCTATCACATTTTGGTTGGATGACTCTAGCTCTTTCGTCTGTTGATTGTCGTTTATTGTTCTTTTCTTAATATGGAACTTTTCAGATAATAATCATCATCTTTCTCATTATCTTTCAAACGCTGGATCACCGTTTTTACTCGTTGGGTTAGAGGGGATAATATTTCCATTATGCTCGATACATTTGCTAGGAAATTGAGGAGTATAAGGTTTTATTATTTGAATATAGGTTCCTAAAATAAAAAAATAAACATAGATCTATAATGACTTGATCCCTGGAGAAGCTTGATGTTGATTCAAATGCACTCTAGGGAATGAAGAAGCCTAGTGTCCACTTAGCTAAAACACCTGAGAGGTCGGGTGGTAGATTTTTGGTTGAAATGTTTGTGGAGCCTGCTACATATTCAAATGGACCACCAGCTGGTGTTGGTAAGAGTTGTTTCCTCTACAGTTAGAGTTAAATATTTATTCATGGTCTGGCATACCTTTCACCATGCCCATGGACTGAAGGCCCGTATTTACAGACTTGCTCCCCTATTCTTTCATCCGTATGTTTTTATACATGGATTGCTCATTTTTTTGCTCCTTATTTTTTATCAATATCTTCCACAATGACCGGGAAATCCCCAACCCGATTAATCATTTTTTCCTCAGCTATATCTCGTATAAAGGAAATTTACATATGTTTATGATGTTATGGTAGTGATATTTGAGTATGGAGCTTGATAGAATCCTCTCTTTAATTTGTTTATCTTTGCTCTTCTCTTCAGGGCGGGAGATGTCAAATCTCAAGCGATGAGTAAAAATGGACAACATTATATCTATAGGATGTTTGAGTTTCAAAATCTTGCATGTGTTCCTGCTATAGATACACTGTAAAGGTATTGTTGATAGCTTGGTCGAATTTCTCGTTTCCCTATAAGATAGTATTAAGGCTGAGTCGAATCTAGTTGAAGTCTCGTAAGGCCGAACCAAGCCATTGCTCATTTTTTTCTACTTCTACGGTATTGTTACCTTCTATTCCTGCTGGCGGATGCTCTGTCTGAGTCGTTCTTGCTGATACTAGCTTTGGGTTATAATGAGAGAATCTTGATATATGTTTGGTCTTGAAGTTGAAGCATTTTTCAGGTCAATCACATGTCGCTTCCTAAACTTCTTCAAGACTCGAGAGAAAATATCCCAACTAATAATGACTTTAACGATTTATCGGTTGGGTTTCGGATCTAAATATTTATCATCTAAAATTTCAATAACTGCATTTTAAGCATTATTTTCTCTACTATAGCAAGTTTGGCGTGCCTCTCACATCTTGGTAAAGGTTGTTGGTCAGTTGAAGCATATCGTGGTTCTATGTCATTCTTTGTCTACTGTCTAGAATTGTCTTGGAACTCGCGATACTTGCTCTTATTCTTGTGTTTCTTGGGGATTCGTATCTTTTTAGGTCTTCAAAAATGGACCATATAATTTTTCATATCATAAATAGTTTCCAAGTTCTCGATTAATTCAGTGAATGGACTATTCGAGGGAAAGTGTCTTTGGCTGTTATCGTGATTAGTATTGTTATCCCATGATCTCCCTCAATAAGTTTTTCTCAAAATCCTTGGTTTCCTGGTTGTTCATTGTGATTTTGGGGAACATTATGTTGTTGTTTAATGTTACCTTGTGTGACTGTCAACGCTTATTTCTAAAGTGCATGCATGTAAAAAATTCTTATTAAAACCCTCAAGATTTGGCTGGACCTGTTGCTATTGTTAGGCCAAAAATGGTAGTTGGTTGTCCCTCATAGTGTAGTCTTGAAACGTACAAACAGGGTTATAGTTGGTTGTTTACAACTATAATTAAATAAGAATGAATAATTCTCTCTACCATAGTCCAAACTACATCTATGTGACTGATTATGCATCTTGTTGGATCAGTTGATGGTATTGAGCATTGTTCGACTGCATTATAGATTGTGGAGGAACCTGTTGAAAATATTGGCGAACTCCATTGACTAACTTCTGGTTAATTTCACTCTTAGGTATGTTAGGAAATACTATTGGGCTCCAGCGTTCTGTAGGAGGTTTGAGTTATTCCAAGTTTTGACTATATCTCAAATTGCACTAAAAGCTCAACTGGACTCCAATTTTTGGCTAAAGGCTATGCTATAATCCAAGGTGCAACTGGAGGCTTGTTTGAACTCCTATTTTTGGATGGATTCTTAGTGGGAATCCATGTCATTGTTAGAGGTTTGGTTGGGCACTAGACTAATTATGGAGGACTCTAGATTGCAGTTGGATGTTTGGTTGGACTCTAGACTGCTAGTAGATGTTTGGCTTGGGTCCAAGCTAACATTAGAGGACTCTGTATTGTAGTTGGATGTTTGAATGAAATCCATGCTGATAGGAGAGATTTGGATGGGGCCTAGGGTAGTGTTGGATGACTATTGATTGTAGTTAGAAAAAAGAACGTGTTATTGTTGAGGATGTGCACAGGTTCTGGCTTCATGACTTGTTTCTTTCTCTTGGTCGAAAGTTCTCCGTAATCGGGATCTTTACTATTTGATAGTGTGTTTTGACATTGGGCTCTTAACTAAACACTTTGATATTGTCTATTTGATTTTTAAAGCACAATATTCTTAGGTTCATGCTTAATTGTTTGTTTGTTTTTGTTTTGACCATTTTTGTCACTTCCAAATGATGTTTGATCCAAGTCAACTTTACTTGTGTTACCTCGATTTTTTTTAAATGGGCCTTATATGTGATGAAGGTATTTTTGCGTCCTTTTACTATTATAGAGCTCTTCGTATTGTCACATTTCTCTTCCTGAAGGTCAACCAATCATTGCAATACTGGTTTCATTCATTGAAAGTGAGCGGTTAATAAAGTCTTCAAGATTTAATATTATTATCTTGCTCGGTACGCATGCCTTGCTCCAACTTCTAGACAAGTTTTTGCTCCAACTTCTAGAAGGTTAGAGCAGGATCCCGAAAAAGAAATGTTTGGAGCAAACACAAGTCTTACGCCAACTATTAGAAGGTTGGGGTCGGAGGTATTGGGGAAAAAACAAAACCCTTGGGCCATAAGCAAAACATTTGGGCTACGAGTGCAAGTCTTACACCAACTACTGGAAAGTTGGGGCTAGAAACAAATTATTTGGAGCAAACGCAAGTCTCACACCCGTTGGTGGAAGGTTGGGTTCAGAGTTGTTGGGGACGAAAGCAAAATATTTGGAGCAAAAGTAGATCTTGCACCAATTGTTGAAAGGTTTGGCTGGACTCTAACTTTTTTTTATGTTCGGTTAGGATCCATGTTGCAGCTGCACTTTCGGGTGGAATCCAGAGTGCTAGTGGAGGTTCGACTGGTTTCCAAGTTGCACTTGCACTTTCGACTAGACTCTAAACTGCCACTGATTATCCCGTTAGACTCCATATTGCAGTTGCACGTTCAAAGTTACTCTATGTTGTACCCGCATGTCCGGCTATACTACATGTTGCAAATGCATATTCAGCTGGACTCTAGGTTTTCTTTCATTTTTTCCATCATGATATCTTTTTGTTTTCCTCTTTAACGGAACTACATATATGGCATTAGGGTTTAGATTACTTACATAGATAAACTGAAAAAATAATGAAAAACTATTAGTTTCCTTCTCAATTGGGTTGAAACTCGCATGTTCCACAACTACAACTAATATTTGGTTCCGGAGCGGAACCCATAACCAAAGCTTTATATGTTTGTAGTTTCCAAATATTGTATTAACAACCTCTCTAGATAGAGAATCAGATTTAGCATTCGCTCTCTTCTCTTATAACTAATACTGTATATGTGTTTAAAAATATTTAAAAATATAATAATAACAATTTCTGTAATATTGACCATTTTTATTTATTGTTTATAGCGATATATTTGTATTAAAAATAAACCTTAATTATGGATTATAAGTTTCTCCCCATTAGCAATATAGAAGATCATATGTTAATTAATTAACAAAAACAAAATAATCGTAAATATGAATACGGATGATATATAGTGTTTGTCTAATTATCTTTACAATAATAAGAGATTTTTCTTTCTAAAATAAAAATGATTAGATATTTTAATAAAATATTTTACTAATCAAAAACATTTTGATATTAGCAAGACATGCTAATCAATTACACGAGTAATCATAATATTTAAATATATTTTTTTTCGAAAACTACGAATTGCGATAAATTTAATCAATTATATGACTAATGAGATTATTAAAATGGATGTTAAAAATTTAGTCTTTTTTTGATTGTTTTGCAGTTCATATATTCTTATCGGTTTATGTTGACAAAGACGTGACTTTTAAAAAATTATGGTTTTTGATTATTTGGTTATGGTTTTTGACAAAAAAATCTCGAAGAACCAATCACCTTACAAATTATGGTAAATGATGATGTAAATTCTAGTTAATTGAGATATATAGGTAAAAAATATAATAGTTGATAAATAAGTAACTTAACACGTTAGTGAATAGAGAACAGAAAAAGTGCGAGATCATAATCGCTGCACATACAAATCTTATCCTCTTATTTATTTATCTCTAAGTAACAACCAAACGAGCCATATTTTCTAGCGAGACGTGTAAATGTTACAGGACATATCGCCTTTATGATTACATATTTCACAATCTTGGAAACATTTATCTACAATTTTGTAATATTTTGTATTTTGAATTTGTGGAACCCTTATTTCATGAATCTATTAACACTTTGATTTCTAATTTTGCATTTATGTTGAAATTTTATTTCATAATTTGTACATTATTTATTAACAGGTTTTGTATTTTGTAGTTTTCAAAATGTATTTAACATATGTCACCAATTCACATTTCACATTTTTTTAAATTTATTTTCATCTGAGTTATAAATTATTTCACAACTTGTTTTTTATATTAGCCTTGTTTTATATTCCACATTTAGTTTAGTTATTGTTTTTCATTTTTCATCTAAGTTATAAAGTATTTCGCAATTTGCATTTGACATTAACATTGTTTTACATTTCGCATTTTTCATAAGTATTGTTTTGTATTTCTCATTTCGTACTTGACTTATTTCACATTTATATACTTGTATATTTAATACATGAGGTAGAAGAAAAACCTTTACTAATGCCCAAAGATAAAATCTTGTTGTACCAAATGTTAATATTAGAATTGGTGAAGAAGAATTGTGGGAAGATTATGACGAGGCACCCATTGGTAGTGAGTGTTATTGAATCTCAAAAGATCGATTTAGCAATTGATATTGAAACAAAGATTTTGATTAACATAATTGAAACCAACAAACTAGCAAATATTTAAAGATGAGGAAAACATGTTGATCAGATTGTATGGTTAGTTGATCAATGTTATCAAGAATCACATGATGAAGCTAGCCAATACGAGTAGGACTATAAGGTAACATTTTTCCCAACAATCAAATCTCAAATCAATTATTACTTATTTCACATTTTTCATAAGCCTTGTTTTGTATTTCACATTTATTATATGCCTTGTTTCGTATTTCACATTTTCTATAAGCCTTTATTTTCATTTCATATTTTTTATAGGTCTTGTTTCATATTCCACATTTTTCATAAGCCTTGTTTTACATTTCTAATTTACCCTTAAGACTTGTTTCGTATTTGACATTTGTCTTGTTTCACATTTCACATACTTTGATGCGTATCTTAATAAAGAAAATTTGTATACATGTCACGAACGATGATGGAAAACTATTAATGTCTGCTAAATCAATCGTAATTTCTAGTTATTCACCAGTAAGCATATTTCTACATCTATAAAATTATAAAACACACCATTGTTTCTAATTTTTTTTAATATGTACACCAATCATTAGAGGAAAGATATTTCATTTTTTTTGAAAAAAATATTTAATCTATTGGATAATGAGACCACTTTTGCCATCATTCTAAATATGCACCACAGCACAAAAATGAAATCAATTACTGGACATTAATGATGATGGATCTTGATAATGACACAACAATCAACTTTAACGCACTAGTGCTAAATTCAAAATATACAGTGAATAAAACAAAAAAAAGCACAATTATTTTTTAAAATTATATAGTATTTCATATTTTACATCAGTATACGTTTCGCATTCCGCATATAAACTATACATTGTGTTAGAGTGGCGACCAAAGTCCCACATCCCACGTCGGTTAAACATGGGAATGATCAATGGTATATAAGTAAGAACATACCTCAACTAGTATGAGGCCTTTTGGTAGGAGACCAAAAGCAAAGCCGTGCGGGCCAGTGGGCCCAAAGCGGACAATATCATACTAGTGTTGAGACAGGTTGTGTTCTTACTTATATACGGAGGCGGAATATGCGGACCGGACCCCCATATTCCCAACACATGGTATCAGAGCGTTAGGCCCAGGCGGAACGCGATGGTGGTAATATTCTCGGAGGTCAAACATGATGAACCAGTAGTCATGCTCAAGGTGAATGATCTACTCTATACATCCTAGTTCGGAGCGTCCAAGACTCATCAAGCGGTGGTACTTGATTGGAGTGGATAGTGGAGCTAAGGAACCGGCGCAGGATGGTTCGGAGCGTCCATGACTCATCAAGCGGTGGTACTTGATTGGAGTGGATAGTAGAGCTAAGGAACAGGCGCAGGATGGTCGAGTGAGTAGATAGATCCGCTATAAAAAGCTCTATTGCTTAGGTGGAGCAATCTCTGATTAGAGTGAGCGGATGAAAGTCAATTGAGAGGAGGCTAAGTGGTACTTTGTTCGAGAGGAGGAATTGTTAGAGTGGCGACCAAAGTCCCACATCCCACATCGGTTAAACATGGGAAGGATCTGGTAGCGTCAAGATACGCGATGGAACAGATGGCTGAAAATTCAGAAAAAGAAGACGAATAATAGAAGATTGATAGTTCTAACCCTAGGTTAGAGTAAATGAGACTTTAAAGAAAATCAAAATTCTATTCAAAAAAGTCTGAGGCAAAACTAGGGTCTGAGAGCCTTTTATAGAAGTGCTCGAAACCCTAGCCCAAAATTACAGCTTTTTTTCTTATGCAATAAAATAAAGCCCAGCCTAATTTCAAAGCGATTGGAGCTGGTTAAGTATTTTAATAAAATCTAAATAAAATAGGAAAATGCAGAAACTTTACTAAAACAGCAAAACGAGGGTTTAAACGACTAAATTTAGGGCCTGGACTTCATCACTTGGTGATGCTTTCGAAAAGTGTTGGGCTTCTCGACGCGTTCGATTTGAGTGGTCGCATCGCCTAATTCTGATATCTGGGCCCCTAATAAAGCATGTTTCCGTTTGTCCAAAAGGGTCATATAGTCATGGGCTTGTGCAACTACATCATCCTCCCCTTCTTCGGAAGAATTCGCCCACGAATTCTCAGCTTCATCATCCTCAGCAGCAGCAGTAAATGGCACCAGGTGCTTCACGTTGAAAACGTTATGGGTCTTCATGGGTAGTTTCAACCTGTATGCATTGGGATTAATCTTTTCAATAATTTCAAACGGACCCACCTTCCTTGCAGCCAACTTGTTGTACTCGTGTGCAGGATAGCGATCCCTGGTCAAAACAGCCCATACAAAGTCTCCCACTGCAAACTCCACCAGGCGACGCTTCTTATCTGCGGCAATCTTGTACTTCTGTGTTGTTTCCTCCAGGTGTTTGCGGGTGTTCGCATGGATCTCCCATAGATCAGCAATGGCATTCTCGACCTTAGCTGGGACCTTATCAAACGTTGGGAAAGCTAAGTCCATAGGACCCCGTGGGTTATAACCATAGACTACCATGAAGGGACTATACCCAGTACTGCGCTTGTGGTGCCTGTTGTAGGCAAACTCAACATGATAAAGACGAGAATCCCATGCTTTCAAGTTCCCAGAGACCTCTGTGCGTAACATGTTGCCTAACGTTCGATTAGTTACCTCGGTTTGGCCGTCTTTCTGCGGGTGATATGCGCTACTAAAACTCAGCTTCGTGTTTGTGAGGCGCCACAAACTCCTCCAAAAATGCCCCACAAACCGCGCATCGCGATCAGAAACGATATTCAAGGGTAGACCATGTAAGCGGTAGACCTCACGAAAGTATAAATTAGCAACATTCACAGCATCTGTGGTTTTCTTGCAGGCAATGAAGTGGGCCATCTTAGAAAACCTGTCAACCACTACAAAAATAGAATCGTTACCTCTCTGTGTTCTTGGCAGCCCAGAGATGAAATCCATGCTGACGCTTCGCCATGGTCCTTCCGGTATTGGGAGTGGTAGGTATAGACCTGCGTTGGAGGATGTACCTTTTGCCACCTGGCAAACCCGACAACCAGCTACAAAACGGATAACATCTCGCCTCAAATGCGGCCAGAAGAACTGACTGGATACAGAGTGAAGGGTTTGATCTCTACCCCCATACCCCTCGTTGTGTCTCTCCTGTACAATCAGTAATCTCAAACTACCTCAGGAACACAAAGTAAATTACCTTTGAAGAGGTAACCGTTGCTCACTGCAAAATATTTTCTCAAACCTGCGCTAACGTCCTCTAGAATGGGACCAAAATATGGATCGATAGCCAGTAGATCCTTCATCATCTCGAATCCCACAACTTCTCCTTCCATACGAATCATCATGCTGCGTCGGCTCAATGCGTCAGCTACGCGGTTAACTGTCCCCGAAGTATGCTTAATGGAAAAGGTAAATTGTTGCGTAAATGCTGCCCAACGTGCATGGCGGGAAGAGAGTTTCTCCTGACTCTGCATATGTTTTAAGGCATCATGATCGGTGTACAGGACAAAGTCATTGTAGGCCAAGTAGGAACTCCAGTGCTTCAAAGCTCGTACAACTGCATAGAACTCCTTGTCATAGGTGCTGTAGTTAAGTTTAGCTCCACTTAACTTTTCGCTGAAGTATGCTACAGGACGCCCTCGTTGGCTGAGTACAGCGCCAATGCCCAATCCGGACGCATCACAATGCAGTTCAAATCCTGTAGAAAAGTCAGGTAAAACCAGAATCGTTGCAGTGGTCAGTCTTCCCTTGATTTCCTCAAACGCTTTAGCTGCTTCAGGGGTCCAACAAAATGTCTTGCCCTTCATACACTCTGTAATGGGAGCCATAACAATGCTGAAGTTATGTATGAACCGTCTGTAAAAGGAGACCAATCCGTGAAAAGAGCGGACTTCAGTGATGGAAGTAGGAATAGGCCAGTCTCGCACGGCTTCTACTTTCGACTGATCCACTGAAAGCCCATCTTTTAACACAACATACCCCAGGAAGACGATCGAGTCTGTCATAAAACAACACTTATCAAGTCCTCCATAAAACTTCTCTGTTATAAATTTTGTTGTTATAAATTTTTCTAATGTTCGAAGAAAGCTCTACACCAAATATATTGTTGCTTATTCACGTTTATTTCTCTGGTCTGGATGAGACACCATTGAATATGTTTGATAATGAGACCGTATTTCCAGATTTATACTTGTGGTTCCTACCAAAGGAATAATGATTGGCGATAGAGTATGTCTTGAGATGAAAATTTACAATGGTTGCATTGAGATGAAACTTGCATGCCAAGGTTGAGGAATTCGAGTTTATAAGGAGGAAGGATGACGTGTTACGAATAATGTGGAAACTCCAAAAGATATATTTATAGACGAACAAATGAAGGTCTTACTTATAAAGACTGACCTACATAGGAATTTAACCCAAGCAAAGGATACGAGCGAAGATATTGTAGGCGTTCGAGGATTCAACTAGAATTGTAAAAACACTGATTCTTTGCTTGCATAATGAATTTCCCGATCTTTGTTTAGATTTATTGTGGGGTTTATATCCGAGAGCAAAAAATCCCTCTATATGTAATTGGAGTAACCATGTCAATTGTCGGAATAAGTGAAGGACGAATATGGTTAGCACATGTTGTTATTCCTCCTAATGTGATTGTATTGGTTCCACCCCTGGCTAAAATAATGAAATGACTCAGGATGTTTCTATCATCGGGCCCATATATGGTGAAATTTTAGCTCAGTTCTGTCATGAGGAGATGGTATTAGCTGCAATTGGTATATGTGTTTCTTCGCTCTCTCATGAAGAAACGATGGATCCCTCGATGATGTTTTTTATTCTTAAGAATTATGAAAAACTATAGTTACTTAACATGTAATTTAATGTCATAAGTTAGATATTGGACACAAATCTCTCAAGTTGGGACATGTTTTTGTAATGGAACTGCCGTTTATATTTTAGAACAAAATGTTCTCGTAGTCTTCGTTTTTATTGTAAATTATTGATATTGTCTTGAACTTGATGTTAATTGTAGATACTCTGATGATCGGACTAGAATGAACACCTTTAATAAGCAGAGGTTGGATGAAGGACCACATGGAGTCATTTGTTTGTAATATGTCTATAGATAAACAAATTGAATTCGTACATTATACGTGAGGGTGTATGACTCTGTTGCTGGTAGTTTGACAAATATCCATTAATTAATTATGCGACATGACAATGTAAATTGGTGTTGGTAATTCTTTAACATCTTTCAACCAAAATCAAAAGTGGCTCAATGGAGCCTGTAAGTTTTGATCCTAATCGCGAATGAGCTTTATAGAGCTAGCATGTCTTGGTCATAGCTGGGCATTAACTCAATTGAGCTGGAATATCCCAGATATAACCTTGCATTGTTTCAACTAAGCTAGAATGTCTAGGTCAGTCTTGCGTTGGATCAATTAAGCTAGGTATCTCGGTCGTAGTCTTGCGTTTGCTCAATTGAGTTGAAATGCCTCGGCCGTTTTCTTCAAGTTACTTCATAAATCTTATTTTTTTTTGTTATAACCTTAAAATTAATTTGATATAGCTTGTGTCGCAAGGTGGAACATCAACATGTACTGGAATATATGTGTTAAGTTTTTCTGAACTTATCTGCATTTCCAATGAAGCCAGTGCTTGCCATCACTTGAGTAAAATGTATCATAACCTTCAAATAGAATGGGTAAAGAGTGGAGATGAGGCAAGTGCTAAGCACATTAAAGAGAACTGGAGTGAATTGAAAAGACAGTGTAATTTTAGGGGGTTATAAATTACACATTAATGACTCTAATATTTTTTTCCCTTTTTAAGTGTTACAGTTTCTATAAAACCCAGTGTTAGGGTTTTTGTGTATTCACCAGAAACGGCAGTCACTGTGTTCTTCCTAATAAAATCGATCTGCAGCAGGTCCGGAGACGTAGGCATAATTTGCTGAACTCCGTTAACAATTGTGTCTTTGATTTCACTTTTGTTTTTGTGCTTTCCTTTTCTTGTTTTTCTTTTGATCTGATTTGACAGGAAATTATCATATTTCCCTGAGAACTGGTATCAGAGCCAGGTTGGTAGCGATCCAAAGGAAATCAGATTTGAGTGGGAGCAATGGCTACAGACGAAGGAAAGGTGAGACTCGAAAAATTCAATGGTGTAGATTTTGGGTTCTGGAAGATGCAGATTGAAGATTATCTGTACCAAAAAAAACTTTATCAACCCCTCTCAGAAAAGAAACCAGAAGGTATGAAAGATGAAGATTGGACCCTTCTTGATAGACAAGCTCTTGGAGTCATCCGATTGACGCTATCCCGCAACGTTGCTTTTAACATCATAAAGGAAACAACCACGGCGGGTCTTATGAAGGCTCTCTCCAGTATGTATGAGAAGCCATCAGCGTCCAACAAAGTTCACTTGATGAGGCGTTTATTCAATTTGCGAATGACGGAAGGCGCTTCGGTAGCTCAACACCTCAATGAACTCAATACAATCACAAACCAGTTGAGTTCAGTTGAAATTAATTTTGATGAAGAAATACGAGCATTGATACTGTTGTCTTCACTACCAGATAGTTGGAATGCTTCTGTCACTGCGGTGAGTAGCTCGTCAGGAAGCAATAAGTTGAAATTTGATGATGTTCGTGACCTAGTTCTCAGTGAAGAGATTCAAAGGAGAGAATCAGGTGAGTCATCAATCTCCTCAGTCTTACATACAGAATCGAGAGGAATAAATTCAACCAGAGTATATGGACGCGGTAAATCGAACTACCGAGGCAAATCAAGAGACTGGAGGTCCAAGTCTAGGAATCCTAAAAATTCCCAGGGGTTGAGAAACGTGGAGTGTTGGAATTGTGGGAAGACCGGGCACTTAAAATATCAGTGCAAGACAGAACCAAAGGAACAAGAGAAGAAGACAGAGGCAAATATCACTTCAGAAGGAGATGATGCGTTAATATGCTCCTTAGAAAGCAGGGAAGAGTCTTGGATATTAGACTCCGGAGCATCGTTTCACGCGACTTCGAAGAAAGAATTCTTCGAGAGGTATGTCCCTGGTAACCTTGGAAAAGTATATCTTGGTGATGATCAACCTTGTGATATTATTGGTAAAGGTACTGTGAAGATTAAGTTGAATGGGTCTGTATGGGAACTGAAAGATGTCAGACATATCCCCAGTCTGAGAAAGAACTTAATCTCAGTAGGTCAGTTGGCTAGCGAAGGCTATAGTACGATCTTCTATGGTGACAATTGGAAAATTTCAAAGGGAGCAATGACGATTGCTCGCGGAAAGAAGAGTGGTACTCTTTACAAGACAGCAGAGACGAGCTGTTCAATTGCAATAGCAGCAGGAAACGAAAATCCAAATGTTTGGCACCAGAGGCTTGGCCATATGAGTGTGAAGGGTATGAAAATTATGTACTCGAATGGGAAGTTTCCAGGTCTAAATTCAGTTGATATAGACATGTGTGAAGATTGCATACTTGGAAAACAGAAAAGGGTCAGTTTTCAGACGAGTGGTAGAACCCCAAAGAAAGAAAGGCTGGAGCTTGTTCACTCTGACGTTTGGGGGCCAACAACTGTTTCATCTATAGGAGAGAAACACTATTTCGTGACCTTTATCGATGATCATTCTCGAAAGGTATGGGTTTATTTTCTGAAGCATAAATCTGAAGTGTTTGATGTTTTTAGGAGATAGAAATCTATGGTTGAGAATGAGACAGGTCTGAAGATTAAAAAGCTGAGAACTGATAACGGTGGTGAATATGAGGACACCAAATTCAAGAACTTTTGCTATGAGCATGGTATCAGGATGGAGAGAACCGTTCCAAGTACGCCTCAACACAATGGTATTGCCGAACGTATGAATAGAACGTTGACAGAAAGATCCAGAAGCATTCGAATACAGTCTGGTTTACCGAAGCAGTTCTGGGCAGAAGCAATCAACACATCGGCTTACCTGGTTAACCGAGGCCCGTCGGTTCCCTTAGAACATCGAATACCCGAGGAGGTATGGAGTGGTAAGGATATAAAATTATCACATCTAAGAGTTTTTGGTTGTACGGCATATGTTCATATAAGTGACCAAGGCAGGAACAAGCTTAATCCGAAATCGAAAAAATGTTTTCTGATCGGCTATGGCGAAGATGAGTTCGGTTATCGTGTTTGGGATGAGGAGAACAAGAAGATGATACGAAGCAGAGATGTGATCTTCAATGAAATAGTGATGTACAAGGACAGACATAAAACTGAAGCAAATGACTCAAAGCCGTATGAATTAGTATTTGCAGATATCGAGGGAGTCCCAGATAGTCAAGAAATAGAGTCGATCAGATTAACCCCTCAAGAAGGAGAGTCTGTTGGACAGACCGATCGACATCAATCTGATACCCTACAGCCGACCGAGGCAGTTCCTATTTTGCGAAGATCTTCTCGACCCCATGTACCCAACAGGAGATACTTGAACTATCTGTTGCTTACCGATGGAGGAGAACCTGAATGCTATGATGAAGCTTGCCAGACCAGTGATGCTAGTAAGTGGGAGTTTGCTATGAAAAATGAGATGAAGTCTTTAATCTCAAATGATACATGGGACCTAACTGAGTTACCAATGGGTAAGAAGGCACTTCATAACAAATGGGTGTATCGGGTGAAAGATGAGCATGATGGCTCTAAAAGATACAAAGCACGACTAGTTGTCAAAGGGTTCGAGCAAAAGGAAGGAATTGATTACACAGATATTTTTGCTCTAGTTGTGAAGCTCAATACTATTAGATCAGTGTTGAGTATTGTTGCCATTGAAGACCTTTATCTTGAACAGTTAGATGTAAAGACTGCATTTCTTCACGGGGATTTGGATGAGGAGATATAGATGTATCAACCAGAAGGTTTCTTAAAAGAAGGGAAAGAAAACATGGTATGCAGACTTAAGAAAAGTTTGTATGGTTTAAAACAAGCTCCAAGACAGTGGTACAAGAAATTTGACGGTTTTATGCACAAAGAGAGTTTTCAGAAGTGTAATGCGGACCACTGTTGCTATTTTAAAAGATGTAAGTCCAGTTATATCATTTTGCTACTTTATGTTGATGATATGTTAGTAGCAGGTTCAGATATGGATGATATTAGAAGATTGAAGCTACAATTGTCAAAAGAATTTGACATGAAGGACTTGGGTCCGGCAAAGAAGATTCTTGGAATGCAAATCATAAGAGATAAGCATAGAAAAGTTTTGCAGTTATCTCAGTCAGAGTACATCGATCGCGTTTTGAAGAGTTTTAACATGTGTGATGCAAAGCCAGTTAGTACACCATTGGCAGGTCACTTTCGTCTATCCAAGGATCAATCCCCTAAGACGGATGAAGAAAAAGACTTCATGGCTAAGGTTCCTTACGCCTCAGCTATTGGAAGTTTGATGTATGCAATGGTCTGTACGAGACCAGACATTAGTTATGCAGTGGGAGTTGTGAGTAGGTTTATATCAAACCCAGGGAAAATTCATTGGGAAGCTGTCAAATAGATTTTGAGGTACCTAAATAGAAAAGTGTTTGTACTTTGGTAAGGGTGAGTTAAAGGTACAAGGCTACGCAGATGCAGATTTTGGAGGTGAAGTTGATCACTGGAAAAGCACTACCGGTTATATATTTATTGTTGGAACTACAGCTGTTAGTTGGATGTCAAAATTACAAAAAAATTGTCACTTTATCAACTACAGAGGCTGAGTATGTAGCAGTGACCGAAGCCAGTAAAGAGATGATATGGCTTTAAGGTTTGTTAACCGAGTTGGGATTCAAACAGAAGAACAACGTTCTGCATAGTGATAGTCAAAATGCAATTCAATTGGCGAAGAATTCAACATTTCATTCAAGAACCAAGCACATCAGTCTTCGTTATCATTTCATTAGATCTTTATTGGAAGATGAGGTGCTAATACTGGAAAAGATCCAAGGAAGCAAGAATCCAGCTGATATGTTGACAAAGACAGTAGCCATTGAAAAATTGAAGTTGTGTTCAGCTTCAGTTGGTCTACAAGAGTAATAAGACCAGAAAGATCTGCTGCATAGATCAAGGTGTGAAGACAGGTTGAAACCAGTCTTCAAGTGGGAGATTGTTAAGTTTTTCTGAACTTATCTGCATTTCCAATGAAGCCAGTGCCTGCCATCACTTGATTAAAATGTATCATAACCTTCAAGTAGAATGTGAAGACAGTGGAGATGAGGCAAGTGCTAAGCACATTAAAGAGAACTGGAGTGAATTGAAAAGACAGTGTAATTTTAGGGGGTTATAAATTACACATTAATGACTCTAATATTTTTTTCCCTTTTTTAAGTGTTACAGTTTCTATAAAACCCAGTGTTAGGGTTTTTGTGTATTCACCAGAAACGGCAGTCACTGTGTTCTTCCTAATAAAATCGATCTGCAGCAGGTCCGGAGACGTAGGCATAATTTACTGAACTCCGTTAACAATTGTGTCTTTGATTTCACTTTTGTTTTTGTGCTTTCCTTTTCTTGTTTTTCTTTTGATCTGATTTGACAGGAAATTAACATATTTCCCTGAGAATATGGCAAGGAAGGCCAGGAGTATCCTTAATGTACAATGACAATGCCAAAAATCATATTATTTTTTGTTAAAAAATGAGTTAAAACTCGGTGAGAACGATACAACTTCAAACATTTAGTATTCCAAGGGTGTTGTACTCTATTTGTTTTATCATATAGCATATAGTACGTACTTTGCTCACCCTTGGCTTAAATCGTAAAAGGCATTCCCATGTTTGATTGTTTCATAAATGATTTCTAATAGGGATGTCAGAAGATGGGTTGAGTTGGAGAGGTACTTGCATTTATTGCCTTATTTTTGCACCTTGGACTATCGTATGCCAATGATGTTCTTGTAACAAAAGTCTTCTTTGCAATATCGTATGTCCGTGATCTACGATTATCTCCATTTTCTGAAGTTCCTCTACTATGAAAATGGCTTCATTAGTGTCGATAAATCAAAAGATATCATCGGTATAGTGTATCGGAAATTCAAATAAACCTAGATGATTGGGCCTAAGATGGGACACATTCTTACTTAATACCCAAATCGTTTTAATTTTAATTACCAACGGTTTTTGGCTTCTAACTGAACCAAACTGGAACAGAGTATCCTTCAAGAACAGAGACATTTAGAAGAAGATGATGAATGCGATCATCGGAAATCAATCTATGGAAGAATTTCCCGTTCTTCCCACTGTTGATAACCAACACAACCTTTGAGGAAGCAGTTCGTTGATCTTTTCAAACCAGAGGAAGATTGCTCAACATTACATCCAGAATTCACAACAGAAACAGAGCTTCACTATTCGATCCAATATAGCGATAAGGTTAAAGAAACTTTAATCAAGAAATCAAGAATCACTCTGATTGGAAAGTTTAGTAATGGTATTCCTAAGAAACTGAAACTTGATAGTTTCTTGGCTAGTCTGAAATTCAGGGGTCCATTCATCTACGAAGTATGGGACTCTCATTATATTTTCTTCGAGTTTGAATTAAAGGAAGATGTTATAAAGATATGGTCAAGAAACGTATGGAGGATTGATGATTATGTAATGAGAATACTGAGATGGAGTCAAGGTTTCAATAAAAAGTTCGAGAACCCTACTGTTTTAACCTGGGTTCGTTTTGAAATCTGCCAGAATGTCTATATGATTCTGGATTAGTGAATGATATTGCTACAGCCATAGGACCAACCTATAGGGTGGTTGTTCCTCACAAAAATTGAGCCCATACTAATGCCTGCTATGCTCAAATAGAAGTTGATATTTCAAAAAATTTGAAAAGGAAATTATGGATCGGTTTTGGTAGGAACGATGGTTACTGGATTACAATCAGTTATAAGAATGTGCCATCATATTGTAACTGTTGTTATCATCTAGGGCACAAGTCATCTGATTGTAAAAAAGCTTCCAAGAAAGTGGAAGAATCGGTTTCAGTTAAAGATAGCAAAGAAAATGAAGTTAAAGATAGCAAAGCAGATGAAGTTTCGAATGATACAAAGTTATCTGCTAACACTGCTGAAACAAGAAATGTTCTTAAAGTTTATAGAAGAAAACTTAAATATGTTATTACACAAAAAGATCAAGAGAAAGAAAAGATTGCAAGTAGTACAGACCACGATGTCAATAACAAGTGTTCACGGGAGCAACTGATTAATACCATATAACAACAAATTGAAAGCAACAAGTTGAATTCATCAGGCATCAGCAAAGAAGTTATAGAAGCTATAGACAAGATTGATGAAGAAAATTTTAAAGATCATTCTCCCGATCCAAACATCGGAAGCTGCTCTCCCTCTCCAACGTACTCTCCTCAACAAAGCTTCAATGAAATCATAACATCCAAGATGAAAACTGCAAAAAGAAGAAGGTCAACTGGTAAGTTATCTATCAAGTCTCTAAATTCAAGAGACAGATTCTACAAATCTTACTCTGATAATGATCAGAGCAATTAGTTGGAATGCAAGGGGGTGAGTAATAAGCCTACCTTAAGAAGACTTAAATCTATGATAAGATCTGAGTGTATTAGGGTGCTTACTATTCAAGAGCCTATGTATAATAGTGATAAAATTAAAGAACTTGATGATGATCTTGGTTTTGGTGGCTGTTTTGCTAATGTTTCTAACAAGCTGTGGATTTTTTGGATGGATAACGTCAATATCAATATTGTTCTTAATATGGATCAATGTGTTCATATGGAGATTGAATACCCTGGGGTCATTGAAACAATCTATTTCACTTCTGTTTATGCTAAGTGCAATCGTGTTCAGAGATTGGATCTTTGGGAAAGTCTTATGGTTGTTGCTGATAATGATAAGGCTTGGATTTGTGTTGGTGATTTTAATACTATTTCATCTCATGAGGAGCAGTTGGGTTGCATATCATCTTGTCAAGCCAGTATGGATAATCTCAATGAAACCATGAAGAATTTTAATCTAAATGATGCTGGTTATAGTGGCTCTAAGTTTACTTGGTCTAGAAGCAACAAATAGAGAAGGCTGGATCGTGCTCTGGTCAATGATAAGTGGATCTCAATATTTAAAGAAACGCAGGTTTTTCACATGGTCAGAACATGTTCTGACCATGCTCCCTTATTGATAACTGTTAACTTACTTGACACTAATAATGTTATTGGTAAAAAAAAGAATTTTAGATCTCTTAACGCTTGGTTCAATGATGATTATTTCCTTAGTGTTGTTGAACAGGATTGGAATCAACCAATTGATAGTCATCCAAGAAAAGTCTTTTGGTACAAGCTAAGGAGACTTAGAGGCTGTCTTAAGAAATTGAATAAGGAGAAGTTTGGCAATGTGTTTGACAGTGTTAAGGAAACTGAAAACAATCTGAAGAAAATGGAGATTCTTCATTATACTAACAACAATCAACAATCGTTCTCTAGTTTAGCTATGGCTAATAGTTTGTACTTAAAAGCTTTAAGGAATGAAGATTTTTACTGGAGGCAGAAGTGTTTTAATAAATGGTTACATGAGGGTGATGGTAACTCCAAACTCTTCTATAATTATGTTGCTAAGAAGAGAAAGAAAAATGAAATCAAAAGTGTTAAAGATGGTGATACCTGGCTTCTGGATAAGAATGATATTGGAAAGTCTGCAGCTGATTATTTCAAGAGTATTCTGACGTCTGATCCCTACAAAAGCAAAGAAGAAGAGAATATGTTGTTGAGTAACAAGAACTTTGATTGTATCCCTTCTATTGTCACTGCTAATGACAATTCTAAGCTTATTGACAGAATTACTGAAGAAGAAATTTGGAGTATAATCAGTAACATGAGGAGTGATAGTGCCCCTGGTATTGATGGTTTCAATCTCTACTTCATTAAACATTGCTGGCTGATTATCAAAAGGGACTTATGTTATGCTTTTAATGCTTTTATTCATGATGGTTTCTTCCTTACTGGTCTTTTTGTCACTGGTATTTTCCTTGTTCCTAAGACCATTAATCCTATTTGGTGGAATAATTATAGATCGATTGGTCTGTGTACTCTTGTCAATAGAATTTTTTTAGCCCTTATCAACTATAGGATGGCTGATATCTTACCTAAGATTGTGTCTAATGCTCAATATGCTTTTGTCAAGGGCAGACTTATCCATGATAATATTTTGTTGGCCAAAGAGATGTTATATGATATTAACAAAAAGCCTAAACGTGGGAATACTGTGATTTAGTTAGATATGTCGAAAGCATTCGACAGAATATCTCATTCTTTCATTTTCAGAATTCTTCATGCTTTTGGTTTCAGCAATAAGTTTGTTAATCTGATTAAGAAGATTATCTCTGATGTCCATATTTATATGCTTGTTAATGGTGATACATTTGATTACTTTAAAATGAAGAGAGGGTTAAGGCAAGGGGATCATATCTCCCTAGCCTTTTTATCCTAGGTCAATAATTCCTTAGTAGAGGTCTTAATAGTATGTTGAATAACCATCCTAAAATATGTTACGCTTCTAGATCTAAGTTCATCATCCCTTGTATCATGTTTGCTGATGACATTATGGTGTTCACTAATAGTATTCCTAATTCTATTGATATTCTAAGCAGCTATCTAGATTTGTATCAGCAAATTTTAGGTCAGGCCATAAACAAAAGCAAAACAAAGTTGATTGTTTCATCCAAGTTCAATTCTTCAAAGGTGCAAAGTCTTAAGCTGAAAACAGGTTTTGATGTTGACTTCCTACCTATCTCTCATTTAGGCATTACTGTCTCTAATAACAACAAGGCAAAGATCTACAATCCCATCCTAAACAAGATCAATGACAGAATCACTGATTGGGACAGTAAGATGCTATCTTATGGTGCCAGGTTATCTTTAATTACAAATGTACTCCTTCCTATTACATATCATTGGTTACAATGCTGTGAAATCCCTAGAACTATTATCAATAAGATTGAATCCACTCTCAATAGATTTCTATGGAGAACTAAGTATAATAAAAAAGCTATCCATTGTTCTACCTGGTATCATATTTGTAAACCTTTTAGAGAATGAGGCTTAAATGTTAGAAATCTAATAGATATTCAGAACTCCTTCTCTCAGAAACTATGGTTTAAGTTTAGGAGTAATTCTTGTCTTTGGTCTAATGTTATGAATGATATATACTGCAATCATGTTCATCCTTTATATATTAACAACAAAAAGGGTTCTTCAGTATGGAACAGATTATGCAATATTAGAAATCAAGCTGACAGCAATGTTACCTGGATCCTTGGCAGAGGCAATATTGATTTCTGGAAAGATGTTTGGCATAATCTTCCTGCAATTTCCACTGACAACAACATAAGATGGTATCTCGATGTTAAAGTTAACTTCTTTTGGCAAAATAATTCATGGAATTTAGATGATATGCAGGGTAGTATTGATAAAAATAGAATGCAGATGATTAAAAAGCTTCATATTACTGATAATGAAGATAGAATTTGTTGGAAGCTTTCGAAGGACAGAGATTTCAACTTCAAGCAGACATGGGAGAGTATAAGAACTAAACACAACATCTCAAACTTATATAGCAAGATTTGGAACTCTAAAATCCCCATGAAGTTCTCTTTTATAACCTGGAAGCTCTTACATAACTTTATTGCTATTGACTCTATTATGATGAAGAAGCACATTAGTATGGCTTCTAAGTGTGTGTTCTGTGATAATTGTGAGGAAAAAAATCATTTGTTTGTCAACTGCACATTTGTTTGGCAAATTTGGAATTGGTTTGCTTGCATCTTTAACATTAAAATCAAAAGATTCATGATCCTTACTCATGTAGTAAGATGCTGGTTTTGGTTTTCAAAAGCTGATTTCCATGTTACTCACTTTATTCCCCAAGCTATTTGCTGGGTTATTTGGAAATCTAGAAATACTATAAAGGATAAAGGGATTCAGTTCAATGTTAACAAAGCAATTGATACCATTATAAGTATACTTAAAGGTGTTGAAATTTCAGGAAATCTTAATCATAAAGACTGGTTGAAGTCTTATAATGCAGGTGTTATGCTTAGCTGCAGTTCAATTGAAAGAAAGAACAAGCTGATTTACCTGAGATGGGATCCTCTTGTGCAGCCCAGATTGAAAATGAATGTAGATGGATCTCGTGCATTGAATGGTGAAGCTGCTACTGGAGTTCTCTTTAGAAACAGTGACGGAGACATCGTCCAAGCTTATGGAAATCTGTTGGGAAAAACTACTCATGTTCAAGCTGAAATTATGGCTTTGCTTCTTGGCTTAATTTGATGCTACAAAAACAGTTGGACTCAAGTTGACATTGATTCCTTAATCCTAATCAAGCAACTCTCAAGCAATTCAAACTACGATTTTGAAGACCAACACGTAAGCTACTGCCGTAAACTCATTCATAAGAATATGAAATTAAAGCATATCTCTAGGGTCAAAAACCAAGCTGCCGATTGGCTTGCTAAATGGACCCTAAAGTGTAAGCTAAAGATTAATTTTCAGCACCTAAATGCTCCTCCTAAGCCTCTTGCTATCTCTTTTTTAGAAAGTCTGGGTTTAGGTTATTTAGGACATGGATACTGCTAGGCTTTTTGTTTTGTAGGAAAACAAGGATACATAAGATGAAGAAATATGGTTTATGGATGTGTGAGGCTAGCTGGTGTGAAGATTTGAAGTTGGAGTTATGTTCTGAGGCTTGTTGTGTTTGGTGTGAAAACAAAATTTAGTGTTTATTTTGGAGAGAATTTTTGTAAATTTGGAGGCAACCTTTGCCTCCAAATCTCTATTCATTTCAATCTTTGGGAACTTTTGCTTCTAGTCCCTAAATTTTGTAACTCTTTCAATTCGTCAATAATAAGTTTCCTTTGATTAAAAAAAACTGAACCAAACTGAGAACCGATAAGGAATTGAGTTAGAGATCTGGATACCATTTTTTAGATAATCTTGTTGAGGTTGAAAATAAGTATGATGTTTACTAAATCGAGTATGAATATCACCACCATATCACCTCTAACGTCATTTGATGCTCATTGTTTTTGGATTTTTCCCGTCAAGATTTTTATGTGGGACCGAAATATTTATTAGTAGTATAAATTAAATTTCATACTCTGAATGACACTCTAATATATATATTTTTATTTTTCCTTGGAAATAAATTTTTACTTTCATTCAGATATTATTTATATACTTTTTACACTTAATAAGAATAATGTTAAAATTTAGGTTGTTTATTAAGATTGTCTAAAGTAATTAAACTAATATTAACAACTAAAAGAAGTCATATTTTTAAGATTATTCTCGTTAATATTTCATATAGGGTTGCATTTCATGTATATCGTTTTTATTGATCGATAAAACAATTAAGACAAAAAATTAAAATATTCATTAATAAAACCGAACCGAATCTTATTCGGCCTCTAAATGGTTATCAGATTTTAATAACTTAAAGAACTGAGAAACAAAATAATCAAACTGAATAAAACCAAATTTTATTCGGTTCTTAATTGGTTACTACTTTATAAGAACTGAAAAAGACAAGAACCAAAAAACCAACCCAAATCCAACAGAAAAATCGAATTTCTATGTCTAATTGGGGACTAAGTTTTCTTGCTTTGATTTTTTTCGAGAGTTTTTTCGGGAACACTTCATGTATTAGGTATTGGATTATGGTCATTCATAAATTGTATGATCTCTCTTCGCCTTCTATCACCGTGACTCATTATGGTGATATTATGAAGATGATCTTATTCAATAGGACGTGGAACGTATTTCTTGAGTATTAGTTCTGGTTCTTGTGCCACACGTACTGAAAATGCTAAAGTGTCGGTTGTGTCATTCTTTGCCTGTTGATTAGTTCGAACTTACTTTATTGAATAATATGATCTTTTGTCGAATCTTCTTTAAGTATTGGACGATGGTATAATTTAGTTTCTGTCAACCATAGGGCTTGATGAGCGACTAACTGAGAGTTGGTGAATATTTGAAAGTTTTTACATCACAAATTTTATCAGTCGCAAGTAAAAAAATTGGCTTTGTACTCTCTTTCATCGTTAGTAGCTGAAAATTTGAGTTTGATATATTATTTAAAAATATCACATGTCATGAGATTAATTGGACGCATACTCTTGAGCCTTGGCTATTTCTTCCTATATATGTATGTACTTCCCATGTGGATTCTAACTTTTTATTTATAAGGAATGGTTTTTTTTATTATAGCTTTATTGAGATATCTAGTAGTTCGTACCTTAATGCGGTGCAGATGTATCCACCTAAATTTAATGTCTTGGTCGGCTAAGGCTAAGTCATGACGTGATGAGGATGAGTTAAATCTTGCTGAGTTGGAGTCGTAATCTGATGAGGTTGGGTCGAATCTTGCTAATGTTGAGCCGTAGCTGGGCCAAACTGAGGCAATGCCTTTATGAGGCTTCTTGATAGTTAGGTTAGATCGCTTAAAGTTTTGATGGTTGAATCTATCACACTTCGGTTGGATGACTATAGCTCTTGCGTCTGTTGATTGTCGTTTATTGTTCTTTTCTTAATATGGAAATTTTCAGATAATAATCTTCATCCTTCTCATTATCTTTCAAACGCTGGATCACCGTTTTACTCGTTGGGTTAGAGGGGATAATATTTCCATTATGCTCGATACATTTGCTAGGAAATTGAGGAGTATAAGGTTTTATTATTTGAATATAGGTTCCTAAAATAAAAAATACACAGATCTATAATGACTTGATCCCTAGAGAAGCTTGATGTTGATTCAAATGCAATCTAGGGAATAAAGGAACCTAGTGTCCACTTGGCAAAAACACCTGAGAGGTCGGGTGGTAGATTGTTGGCTGGAATATTTGTGGATCCTGCTACATATTCAAATGAACACCAGTTGGTGTTGGTAAGAGCTGTTTCCTCTACAGTTAGAGTTGAATATTTATTCATGGTCTGGCATACCTTTCACCATGCCCATGGACTGAAGGCCCATATTTACAGACTTGCTCCTATATTCTTTCATCCGCATGTTTTTATACATGGATTGCTCATTTTCTTGCTCTTTATTTTTCATCAATATCTTCCACAATGACTGGGAAATCCCCAACCCGATGCATCATTTTTTCCTCAGCTATATCTCGTATAAACGAAATTTACACATGTTTATGATGTTATGGTAGTGATAGCTTGATAGAATCGTCTCTTTAATTTGTTTATCTTTGCTCTTCTCTTCAGGGAGGGAGATGTCAAATCTCAAGCGAGGAGTACAAGTGGACAACATTACATCTATATGATGTTTGAATTTCTGAATCTTGCATGTGTTCCTGCTATAGATACACTGTAAAGGTATTGTTGATAGCTTGGTCGAATTTCTCGTTTCCCTATAAGAT
Organism: Limnanthes douglasii subsp. nivea; assembly: GCA_036936605.1. Lineage (NCBI taxonomy): Eukaryota > Viridiplantae > Streptophyta > Magnoliopsida > Brassicales > Limnanthaceae > Limnanthes > Limnanthes douglasii. The sequence continues at coordinate 222,696,201 of JAUPFV010000005.1, read as the reverse complement.
ATTATTAAGGCTGAGCCGAATCTAGTTGAAGTCTCGTAAGGCCGAACCAAGCCATTGCTAATTTTTTACTACTTCTACGGTATTGTTACCTTCCACTCCTGCTGGTGGATGCTCTGTCTGAGTCGTTCTTGCTGATACTAGCTTTGGGTTATAATGAGAGAATATTGATATATGTTTGGTCTTGAAGTTGAAGTATTTTTCAGGTCAATCACATGTCGCTTCCTAAACTTCTTCAAGACTCGAGAGAAAATATCCCAACTAATAATGACTTTAACAAATTTTCGGTTGGGTTTTGGATCTAAATATTTATCATCTAAAATTTCAATAACTGCATTTTTTCAAGCATTATTTGCTCTACTATAGCAAGTTCGGCGTGCCTCTCACATCTTGGTAAAGGGTCTTGGTCAGTTGAAGCATATCGTGGTTAATGTCATTCTTTGTCTACTGTCTAGAATTGTCTTAGAACTCGTGATACTTGCTCTTATTCTTGTGTTTCTTAGGGATTCGTATCTTTTTAGGTCTTCAAAAATAGACCATATAATTTTTCATATCATAAATAGTTTCCAAGTTCTCGATTAATTCAGTGAATGGACTATTCGAGGGAAAGTGTCTTTGGCTGCTATCGTGATTAGTATTGTTATCCCGTGATCTCCCTCAATAAGTTTTTCTCAAAATCCTTGGTTTGTTGGTTGTTCATTGTGATTTTGGGGAACATTATGCTGTTGTTTAATGTTACCTTGTGTGACTGTCAACGCTTATTGCTAAAGTGAATGTATGTAAAAAATCCTTATTAAAACCCTCAAGATTTGGCTGGACCTGTTGCTACAGTTAGGCCAAAAATGGTAGTTTGTTATCCCTCATAGTGTAGTCTTGAATCGTGCAAACAGGGTTATAGTTGGTTGTTTACAACTATAATTAAATAAGAATAAATAATTCTCTCTACTATAGTCCAAAATACATCTATGTGACTGATTATGCATCTTGTTGGATCAGTTGATGGTATTGAGCATTGTTCGACTGTACTATAGATTGTGGAGGAACCTGTTGAAAATATTGGCGAAATCCATTGACTAACTTCTGGTTAATTTCACTCTTAGGTATGTTAGGAAATACTATTGGGCTCCAGCGTTCTGTAGGAGGTTTCAGTTATTCCAAGTTTTGACTAGATCTCAAATTGCACTGAAAGCTCAACTGGATTCCAATTTTTTGCTAAAGGCTATGCTATAATCCAAGGTGAAATTGGAGGCTTGTTTGAACTCCAATTTTTGGATGGATGCTTAGTGGGAATCCATATCATTGTTAGAGGTTTGGTTGGGCACTAGACTAATTACGGAGGACTCTAGATTGCAGTTGGATGTTTGGTTGGACTCCAGATTGCTAGTAGATGTTTGGCTTGGGTCCAAGCTAACATTAGAGGACTCTGTATTGTAGTTAGATGTTTGAATGGAATCCATGTTGATAGGAGAGATTTGGATGGGGCCTAGGGTAGTGCTGGATGACTCTTGATTGCAGTTAGAAAAAAGAACGTGTTATTGTTGAGGATGTGTAGAGGTTCTGGCTTCATCACTTGTTTCTTTCTCTTGGTCGAAGGTTCTCCATAATCGGGATCTTTACTATTTGATAGTGTGTTTTGATATTGGGCTCTTAACTAAACACTTTGATATTGTCTATCTGATTTTGAAAGCACAATATTCTTAGGTTCATGCTTAATTGTTTGTTTGTTTTTGTTTTGACCATTTTTGTCACTTCCAAATGATGTTTGATCCGAGTCAACTTTACTTGTGTTACCTCGGGTTTTTTAAAAAATAGGCTTTATATGTGATGAAGGTATTTTTGTGTCCTTTTACTATTATAAAGCTCTTCATATTGTCACATTTCTCTTCCTGAAGGTCAACCAATCATTGGAATACTGGTTCCATTCGTTGAAAGTGAGCGGTTAATAAAGTCTTCAAGATTTAATATTATTATCTTGCTCGGTACGCATGCCTTCCTCCAACTTCTAGGCAGGTTTTTGCTCCAACTTCTAGAAGGTTAGAGCTGGAGCCCGAAAAAGAAATGTTTGGAGCAAACACAAGTCTTACGCCAACTATTGGAAGGTTGAGGTCAGAGGTATTGGGGCAAAAAACAAAACCCTTGGGCCATAAGCAAAACATTTGGGCTACGAGTGCAAGTCTTACACCAACTACTGGAAGGTTGGGGCTAGAAACAAATTATTTGGACCAAACGCAAGTCTCACACCCGTTGGTGGAAGGTTAGGTTCAGAGTTGTTGGGGACGAAAGCAAAATATTTAGAGCAAAAGTAGATCTTGCACCAATTGTCGAAAGGTTTGGGTGGACTATAACTTTTTTTTTATGTTCGGTTAGAATCCATGTTGCAGCTACACTTTCGGGTGGAATCCAGAGTGCTAGTGGAGGTTCGACTAGTTTCCAAGTTGCACTTGCACTTTCGACTAGACTCTAAACTGCCACTGAGTATCCCGCTAGACTCCATATTGTAGCTGCATGTTCAAAGTTACTCTATGTTGTACCCGCATGTCCGGCTATACTACATGTTGCAAATGCATAATCAGCTGGACTCTAGGTTGCCTTTCATTTTTTCCATCATGATATCTTTTTGTTTTCCTCTTTAACGGAACTACATATGTGACATTAGGGTTTAGATTACTTACATAGATAAACTGAAAAAATAATGAAAAACTATTAGTTTCCTCCTCAATTGGGTTGAAACTCGCATGTTCCACAACTACAACTAATATTTGGTTCCGGAGCGGAACCCGTAACCGAAGCTTTATGTGTTTGTAGTTTCCAAATATTGTATTAACAACCTCTCTCGATAGGGAATCAGATTTGGCATTCGCTCTCTTTGCTTGTAACTACTACTGCTTGTAACTACTACTGCATATGTGTTTAAAAATATTTAAAATATAATAATAACAATTTCTGTAATATTGACCATCTTTATTTATTGTTTACATGGATAGATTTGTATTAAAAATAAACCTTAATTATGAATTATAAGTTTTTCCACGTTAACAATATAGAGGATCATATTTTAATTAAGAGGAAAGTACCCCTAAATACCCACTCAACTATCAAATACCAAAATGGTACCCGTTTTTGGACTAGTTTCATAAAATACCTAGAGCCATATTTGGAACAATTATACCATCTAGGGTATAAAAGGGGTTGTTTGGTTGAAACCCACTTTTTTACACCTTCTAATCTGACTTTTAGGTTCCAATTCCCCATATTTTCACATTTCTAAATTTGAAGAGAGAGAAACACGTGAAACGAGAGGGAACCAAAAGATGCTTTTGAAACTAAAGTAGAAACTTTCAACAACCACGCCGGCGAAAACTAACCGGTTTCAGTTCCGATCGATCAATCAACCACCGTTGAACAACCACGCCGTCGAGCGTCCTACTGCGTCGAAGTATTCTTACGCCGTCGAACCGGACCAGGTATCCCTCGACCATTGTCTGTCTTCCAGTTATATGCGTCGATGTATAAGCTTTGCTGGAATACGTTTAATACTCCGGTAGTTAGAATACTTCGTTGTTTTACATTGATAGTCGATGTTGTCGAGTAAGTACGGGTATTTCGTAGTTGTGTTGGTACTGTTGTCTGACGCCATCGAGTAGAACCTGCCCCGGTTGAATCCTGAACGTGTACCGTCGTCTATCGGACCTATAGGGCTGCTGGTCTAACCGGTGTGAGTTTACGTAGGTTTGTTAGTCATCTAGCAATGTGGATTGGCCTTATCTAGCGGGGTATGGGAATAGTCTACTGTCATAGTGCATGTCTAGCGGAGTAGTATATGATCTTGGTCACGTCTAGCACTGTTGAAATGCAGTGAGATATATGATGTTGTGTAGTAACTTGGACAACTGCTGTCTCGAAGAGTTAACGTATACTGGCTGCTTAGTTTTATTGTTTTAGTTACCATGGGATTAGTAACTTGCTTGATATGTAAATGTTAACAGGGAATCATGACAAAAACAGGAGTATTCTACATGTCCGGGTTGGTTAGCATAATCAACGTACTGAGACGGGATATCATTAAAGCGGAACACATCGAGGCTGCTAGAGGAACCTCGTTCTATACCTTCCTGAAAACATCGTTCGACTTAAGGAACAAATTTCTGAAGCTTAAAAAGTTCCACTACTTGATCGAGGCGATTTGTGGTTTATACGATGTTAGATGGAAGTCTTTCTAGATTGGACGGAAGCATGTAAGGCTGACGAGGAAAGATGTGAAGGCGATATTTGGCCTGAAACACGGTAACGAAGAGATGCCTATGAGCAAATCAGGCGCATTTATCGCTCGGTACGCTGGTGGAGCTGAGTTAGATTCCATTCTAATGCAGAAATATTTTTTGAGCCCACGAACGAGGAGAAGCGGGACAACAAACGACAAATCAGTGTCTAATGCGTTAATAAAGGTAAATCTAGTCTGTTAAAATGTATTTGTTTTTAGTTTATACTGCAGGAATATGAGGATGATACCAAAATCGGTATGTGTATGCAGTTATCTAGCAATGTAGTATACTATATCTAGCAGTGTGTTAGCTGTATAATATTATGTTGGTGTTTGGTTTTATGCATCTAACAATGTCTTGGTTTATATCTATCAAAGTCTCATTAGGGGTAACTGCCTTAAATTGTTATTGCTGTATTCTTGGTATGATGTTGTTGATTTTGTAGGATGCGATCGAGAAAGCAGTAAGTGAAGGAGGGGAGGATGAAGCGAAGGATGTTGCTCGGCTCCTGATACTTTTCATATGCTCGACAATGTTCTTTTCAGTGTCCGGCGACGTCGTCGGGTGGACAACAATATTCTACGTGGAGAATCTTGAAAAGATAAACGACTATGACTGGTCTGGAGCCATCTTGGATAAGCTTCACAAATCGCCGGACAAATCTATTAAGGCCGGGAAGCCTGCAAGAGTTATCGGATGCGTTGCTCTGCTGTTTGTAAGTACAGTGGATTATGATCAGCATGTTTGTTACAAAACTGTTTTTTTAATGAATAGTTATGTTCTGTGCAGCCATTTCTGATGGAGCATATTTCGATAAACGTCGACATACCAAGGCCAAACATAATCCCTAGATGTTACAAGTGGTGGGGACTAGAGGGCAAGGAGTCGACATTCGAAATGATCCAGATGGTCAGTGAGCTCAGGGACGAACAGGTATGTAACGCATCTATCAATGTACAAATTGTAGAATCAAACAAATCGCATATACACGAGTCTTACACACAAATCGCAGTCATGAATATTAGAATAAAAAACAATATACTTATCTATATAAAAATATCAACAAATAGCATACCATGTAGCATAACGTCATAACTTCAACACGTCAATGGATCATAATTGTATGTAATTCGCAGTAATGATTCTAATATTATGTTGTTTAATGTATATTATACTGTATTTCTTAGGTTATGGCCGATGAGTTAGTGTTTTCAGCGTCTGAATGTTTTGTTTATGGAGAAAATAATTCGCGGAGGAAGTACGAAGCTACTGGAGAAACAAGCGAACAGAGGAGTAGGAAAAGAAAGAAATCTGTTGCGAACAGAAGTACAAGAAGGAAGCTCAAACAGGTAGATGACGGAGTTGGAACTAAGAAGAGAAGACGTTCGAACACTGAGGTTGATGATGATGTTACATTGGGGGAATTCATTGTGGAGAGGAAGTCAACAGTTGGTAAAACAAAAAGGGAGAGGTTGAAAAACAAAAATAAACGAAGGTCTAGTATTCCAAGCTTTGGAGGGCTGTCGCAGTCGGTGCTGCGTGACAACAACAAGCTGAAAAAAAGAAGCCGGTTGCACCGGTTGAAAGTTGAAAACAACCGGCTTAAAACGTCGCTTGAGGAAAGAAACGAAGAGGTTAGTGTTACCATGTTTTTTAAGTACTGATTACTTTATATGTTGGTTAAACTGAACATAGGAAATGTTTAGATGTTGTTTGCTAGCAGCATCATTATAATTGATTTAGCAAACGTAATTATAACTTGTCTATCAACGATAATATGCTGTATCTATCATTGTAAAAATAATTTAAGTATTTCTTATGCTCGTTTGATTCAGGTTGAAAAGTTGAAGAAAGACTTGAACGAGCTGAAACAGAAGCTGGAGGTGGAAGATGAAAGAGTGGATGGTGAGGATGACGATCTGCTGAACACCTTATCAATGCCATTTTGCCATATTGATGAGGACGATGTTGAAACTGTGGATGCAAACATTGCTGAGAAGGTGGTTAAGGAAATACTGGTTTACAAATCTCGGAGGCATGGATTTGTTCCGAAGAGGAACCAACCAGTTTATGATACCGAAAAAGCAACAGAAGAAGAGGATGTTCAGGGGGAGACAACAGTAGAAGAACAACAGGAGCTTGAGAAAGCTGAGGAAAAAGAAAGGGACGTATCGGAGTAGGAAAAAGAAGAAGTTGATGGAGGGTGTGTTCAATCCGAAACACCTGTTGAACCAATGCAGGAAAGTACTACACCGGAAGCTATTGTTGTTGATGTCGCTGGGAAGCCGAAAGGGACTACAATAATTGGTTGTGACGCTGGTAATGAAAAAGGGGAGATGGCAGAAGAATTATCACCCCTAACTCATGCTGTCGGTGCGCAAAATGAAGTTTTGGTACCTGCACAGGGACCCGGAGTTGGAAACAACGAGGTTGAACAACAGGAGCTGATGGTGGCAAGAATTGATTTGTTGGACGAAGGTTCCAACGAAGGAACGAAAACACTGAAACAACATTTGGAGGACTCGTCAGGAACCGTAGATCAATGACAGAATGCGGAGAAAGGTCGGGACAAAGGAGAAGCTGACACAGTAGCAACTGCCGTGGTGGAGAACGCAGCCATAGAACTACAGGGTCCAGAACCTGTCTCTGAGAATGTGGTGGAGAATGTGGCTGAAGATGTAAGTGGATCTTAAAATCCTTAAGATTCATAAATTTTCAGTAATTATGTTTTGGCTTGTTTTGAAATGTTCAAACTCTAGGTTGGATAACATTTACAGTATATGGGTTGTTTTTGTATGAAAAAGTTGCTTTGACAGTATATGTGTAGTGTAAGACACGATTTGAATGATTGTCTCAATGAGTATTAGTTGATGCATCTTTGAAAAATCGCAAACGCAATATGTGTATAGTCTGATATATACAAAACATATAGAATACTGTTTTCATTGCAAAGAAATTACAATGTATAATAGTCGTAAATAGCATCGTTCTATTTGAAAAAGCATCTAGCAATGCTAGTTGTGCTTATCTCGCAATGTATGCTTTCCAATATTGTAATGTTATGCTCTTAGGAAGTGGAAACAGCGGCGCCTGAAGACACACGACAATCTAATGTAAAGACCTTGGCATTCACTGGGATTGAAAAAGCAGCAAAGTGCGAACAACTATCGCAAGCTGTCTCTCCATTAAAGGTGATTCCAATTATCAACGAAGAAGAGTAATCCGCAGAGAACATTGAAAAAGTGTCACAAGTTGAGCAATCTTCGTACGCAACACCTCAACAACAGAAAGCCACGTCTAACGATCTGATTGTCCGATCGGTTACACCGTTGGCTGACGATAGCTTTGTAGACTGCACTCAATCATTTTACGCAGAAGTTGACAAGGCTGTTGAAAATTCAAACGAGAAGAGACGTACGCTGGACTCCATCGAGGAAGAACAAACAGACGTTGACGTAAGTAGATATATTGTATTATCAATAAACCTTCAAAAAGTAATGTTAACAGTTTACTCTGATGCTTTATTTTAGGTGGCCGTTGATGAAATGCCTGGGTTTAACTTACTTACTCCGATGCAGGTTTAACAACAGCAGACTGCAGTCGTAGATTGGCCGTTCCCGACAGAGACAACGAAACTGATCAATGTTAGTGAGTACGAGAAGGTGCTGAAACTTTCCGAGGAAGAAAAACAAGAAGATCCAGAAGTATGGTACTTGCCAACAATGGAGTTCTCCTACAGGCTTTCCATTAGTGTGAGCGAGATAATGAAACTCAAGTTGACTTCAAGGTAATAAGGTTTCAGGTTGTATCTATCATAGTTAATTTGTAAGTCTAGCAATGTGTCTATGTACGTCTAGCAACATTAATATGCAGCATCTAGCAATGTGTCTCATTAAAGTTAAAGTCTTAGTTGTCAACCTATAAATCGTTGGTTATTCTTTTCAGTAATTGTCATTCAACTGATTTGAGCTTGTAATTGTGTTTTGATAGGTAATAGATGCTTGGATATATAAGTTGTTAAAGGATTCAGATTGGAAAGTCCCTCTGAAAGGGTTTGATGATAAGTATTCATTTCCCGTCAGCGCCATTCAAATAACTGGAATTGCAACTATAAGTTCCCAGGGAATTATTTGTGTTATATTGGAAACATCTACTTCCTGTAGTAATGACTTAAATTTACATGGAACACTGGCTATCAAGGGAGATTTGTCTATCATTGTGGACAAGGTTTTTGAAACAATGAAACCAGAAACATATGTTGCACTTGTTCCCTTTTGTACCGTAAACACGTCCGGCGTGAACCACTGGACGCTCCTGGTTATAGACATGGAGAATGGGGCTGCAAGAAGCTACAACCCACTATTGCCGTGGAGCAAAACACATTGCCGATAAGACGAAAAACACAGCCGATGCTCTGATATGGAATTTAAATGATAAGGATCTATCTTGGTTACCTACCTAGCAATGTCGCATACTATATCTATCAATGCATACAGTAGTACATAGCAATGACTACTACTCGTAAATCGCATAGTAACTATGGATTACTTGATTTTGCAGCTGGCCTATTGCATGAAGAAAAAATACATACCTTATGTAAAAGGTGGATACAAAATAAAGACTGTGTTAAATATCCCACAGCAAAAGAAGGATAGCCTTGACTGCGGTGTTTTTGTTTGTAATTACGCTGAAGACATCATTAAAAGAGGGTATGTTCCGCGGGAATATTGAAAGGAAATGTCGGCCGAAACAAGAGCTGAAATATTTAAGCATTTCATGAATGATCGAAACACAAACAAACGTTGGTAGTATGTAATTTATTTTTTGGTACCCATTTTTATGATTCGGATAGATTAGCAATGGGTGAATTAGACAACTAATATGATGAATGTTGGTAGTAGAAAACTCATGTGTAAACAGAAATTTTCACATCAGTGTTACATCCTTCAATGTTGAATCTAGTAATTTATATATGTTGTAACCATCAGAGTAGTTTTCAAGTTGGTATCAAAGTTTTTATTATTACCTATCAGACGTGAACTAAACATATAGCAATTTTATATAACGTATCTATCAAACCACTTCTGTATCAGATCTATCAACTACATAGTGTGACATCTAGCAATTTCTGTTTTCTTATCTATCAGAATCCTAAACAAGTGGTGTATGCAGCAATATACGAAATTCTTTTTAATCAGGATTAAACTCAAGAAATATGAAGGGAAATGTTTTTCTAAACTACATTGGGAGATCCTCCATTTGTTCCATAAATAAATTTCATACCTTGGCAGATGTATCTAGTATTTTTTATGTTCTATATATGACAGAGTAATAGTAAATAAAAACGCAATGTCTACCTTCTTATCTATCAGAGCTTTAATAAATTATCTATCATAATTATATCCAAGTACATAGCAATTTATATCAGTTTTAGCTATCGGAGTTATAATCAAGTATCTGTCATAGTACGAATTACATATCTGTCAGACTAATTATCTACTATCTATGGATGTCCACGTGTCAAGACAGCTTTGTTACGAACCATATAGTACACTTTTACATATCTGTCAGACTAATTATCTAGCGCAGATAGGTTTTAAATTTTAAAAATTATGTATGTAGCATTGCAAATTAGTCGTAAATCGCATATAACATATTAGTAATTGGACCAACTATATATTTGGACTGGAGGATATGGTTATTGGTAGATGAGTAAATTTAATTTTTTGAAATGACTTTTAACCACACCAATTACTCATTATAAGTAAATGTGTTAAACCTATTGGTTAGATTGAAAGTTGAAAAGACAAAGGTAGATGGACTTGAATGATTAGATGCATTAAATAGACGTGTGCCATTAAATTTGTGAAAGTAAGTATGGTTGCTAGATGGGACTTAGCCTTGGGCATTGTGTTTTGCTATAAATATAAGGTGATATTTGAACCTATTCATCTCACACTTCTCTACAAAGAAAAAACAACCAGAAACTCTAGCCTAAGTTGAAACCAAACCACCATCGATAATGGCACCTTCCTCACCTTTCTCACCAATGAACTCCAGCGACGAAGGGTGGTCAACTGACCACTACGTAGACAACAAGGCTTACAAGCGAACCACAACATCGGAGTACTCCGATGATGAAGAAGACGACTGGTCCGTTTGGTCTGAGGACCAAGAAGACCCCTACGGTTCATGGGACTCATGGTCGTTCAACGACAGTTATGAGTCTGACGATGAAACACTTCCAAAACGGAAGAGACGTAGGGGCACTTGCAAGTGGGAAAAAGAAGAGGATGATGATTCAGAGGAGGCAGACAATGAGAAGTATGAAGACAAAGAAGACGAAGAAGTGGAAGAAGAAGAGGGATCTGATGAAGAGGATTCTGACTAGGTTTAAACATGTTCATGTAGTTTCATTTAACCATATTTCTATTTTGTTGTTTCTAATGTTTTGTTTATGCTCTGTTGGACTGTAACTTTCACCAACCCTGTGCAGTAGTCTCATTTTTTGACAGGGTTGGTGTATTTCGAAGATGTGTAGCATTGAATGATTTTCTAGTAATGTTAAGGTTTTATTGCATTTTGCGTTCTCTATCTTAAAATGTTGGGTTAATTTTTGAGTACAACAAGTTAACATCTGATATGAAGCAGTTGAGTGAAGCAGTTTTAATTGCAGTTATAACACACAATCGCATGGTATGTAAACTAACCTATCAGACTTAGGTTAACATTAAAAGACCAGTTTATATAGACCTAATCTATCAGATGTAAGGTAACTTATCTATCAACAACTGTTTATGTCATATGTATGTCATCAATCTATCTGGCTATTAAATAACGATATGAATCAGGCAGGGGAGATTTAAAGGACCTCTTGAACAAATGCAAGTAAGGTATCAGATGGATGTACACCAAAACAGAATACATAAATTGATGTATCTGTCAGATTTATAATCCAGGATCTATTAATGTTACATAAAGTGGCTATCAGAGTATAACAGCGTATCTAGAAATATAGAAATGAATAGATATCAGAGCCTAAAACAAACAGACATGGTACATGTCAATGTTGAAAGTACCCAAAAACATAAGTCGAAAGAGAAGGAGTGCTTATCTATGAGATGTAAAATGTTACAAAAAAATCGGTAAAAAATGTTTAGAACGGAGCATCACATGACCTCCTATTATGCCCCGATTTGAAACATCGACCACAACGGGACTGGCTGCTGGAAACTTCACCTCTTAATGGAATACACTTTTTCCTCGGACGCCCAGGTCGTCTTTTAACGTTCGGGGGCATCACCACTGGCTCTCCATCATAATCTACAGTACTAGATTCACCAAACTCTGTTATAGCCGGTATGTTAAAAGAATAGCTGGACCGGTAATTCGCAGCACTGAAAAACGGCTCAACCAACGTCATAGGATCTTCGTTTAGAGATGTAATTGCAGCCAATACATGAGCGCATGGGAAACATTCTTGCTGCCAAGAGCCGCATGTGCATTTGAAATCAAGTATGTTGACCACCATGACTGGGTCTGACAAAACCTCAAAATAAGCAGTAGAAGACTTGCGAACTAACCATGTCCGACTGCATTGTACATTCTCTTTGAACATCTTGTCAAACTTGGGGCACAAATGTGTGTTCCAACTTAGGCCCTCTCCTAAACGTCGAGACATTTGAGTCATCAGAAGAGCTATAATCCGGTCGACCAATTCAACTATAGGCAGATGGCACAACTTTTTAATCTGGGAATTGAACGATTCAACAGCGGTTGATGCCATCGCCCCATACCGTTCGCCTTTGACATATGCCTGAGCCCATTTTTTTGGTGGCAGATTTCTTACAAAGTTGCCAATACGCTCACTGCCTTGGCGTAAAAACTGACCAAAACGTTCATTAAAAAGTTCCACCGTCGGGGAATAAGCATAGCTCTTAAACATCACTAGCATATTTTGTTTGTAGACTCTGTTAGTGCGTTCAAGAGCTTTAGTCAAGTTCTGGATCAGATGGAAGATACAATAAGCGTGGTAGTCAGTAGGATAAAGAGTTGCGACAGCGCTAATAATACCAGCATGGCGGTCTGAAATGAAAGTTATTTGGCGCCCTAATAGATGAGGTTTTAAACTTTCCAAAAACCAAAACCAGTTATCTGAGTCTTCACTACCAAATATACCAAAAGCTACGAGGAAGAGACCTGAGACGGAAACGATACAGTTTAAAAACAGTACTACATTGACAGGGGTGAACGGACTCAAATCGCAATGTATATATAACACATCTATCAGACTAAAGAAACCTGTGTAATAATCAACATAGCACAGTAAACAATGCATAAATCGCAATGCCAACATAGCTAAGCTAGCAATCAATAATAACTAAAAGAGCAGGGTATGTAACCTAATCTATCAATCAGTGCAAGTAAATCGCAATGACTATATGTCAGGCATATCTAAAGTCGCAACCACAACACAAAAACATTATCTATCTATCAGAATAAGGCAATCAATCTAAAATTAATCTAGAAATCTAGCAATCTATGTTAACCTATCTAGCAGACTAAAAGTATATTGAAACATGGACTGACCGTTGTTTCCATCTTTTTCCACTGTTGAAAGCAACACGTCACCATGCTTCCCTGTTAGGTGGGTTCCGTTAACGTACAGTAGAGGGCGGCACGAATGGAAACCCTGAAGACACGCCACAAACGCTATAAAACAGCGACGGAAAACATTGTCGGGAACCAAATCCAGATGGCAGTCCGTAGTAATGTCACGACTCTTTAGTCTCTTGAAGTATGCTTTTAGCAATCCGAAAGAGGTATTGCTATCTCCAAATACAACACGACGGGCCTTCTCTAACGCATTCCAAGATAGACGATATGAAATGTTGAAACCGTAGTCTTGCTTGATGGTGGACTGTATAGTCATAGCTGTTACGGATTGGCAGTTCCTAAGAGAATCGTGAATTTCATCAGCAATCAAATTGGACGAAAGATGCCTGCTTTTCTTCTTTGTGAATACGGGACTGCACGTATGGGTACTGACAAATCTTTTAATTGTCAACAAACCGGTCTTAGAATCAACAGAAGCATAAAGCCTCCATTTGCAGCCGTCCGAATCTTTGTTTACATAATAAACGGTGATCTTGCTAAAGGTATTGTGCATGTACCTAAACGCAAAAACGTTCTCTAATGCGTAACGGGATAAGGATAACCTCAGACCTTGAGCACCATCTGGAAAAGACTGTCCAACACCGATAATAGCTTCTGCTCATTCGGTTGTAGGTAGATGCCTTTTTTTTGGGGGGGGGGGGTTGAAATGGCCAAACAGCTACTGCTTTCACCGCTAGTTTGTTGCATATGAGAGGATTCTTCGAACAGTTGAACAGGTTTTTTACGTTTAATGGCGGAGCCTTTATCAGCAACATGTTCTTCGATAAGAAAACTAACACTCTTCAGACGCTCAACATCAAGGTAACATTCCAACCCAATAAAATCGGTCTCCTTATTAAACATACAATTATTCTGAGCACCGCAAGAGTACGTAATGATGTAGTTGCCTCTAACAAGCCCTTGCCATGTCTCCTCAACGCATGGTTGAAAAGACTCGAAGTTTTCGAATTCGGACAGCGGAACAATAGCTGTTTCAGTACCAAATTTAAAAATGCAAACTTTTGGTTTCGACATTGTGTACCCTGAATTATAGGAGTTTTGGTTAGTTTGTTGTAGGGCAGCGTACAATAGCTGAATGTGTTACTGATATAAGTAAATGGTTGAACACATCTAGCAAAATCTCGTAACTAAACTATCAGGGTATATGCATTCGTGGTCTAAGTTTTAACACATCTAGCAACCTGTCATACCTAAACTATCAGGGTATATGGAGTCATTGTCTATTTTCCAACACATCTAGCAACCTATTATAGCTAACATATCAGGGTGTTGCAGTCAGGGGATATGGTTGGACACATCTAGCAATATCCCACAACTAAAATATCAGGGTATATGCATTCGTGATCTATTTTTAACACATCTAGCAACCTGTCATAACTAAACTGTATATAGAGTCATGGTCTATTTTTCAACACATCTAGCAACCTATTATAGCTAACATATCAGGGTATCTGCAGTCAGGGGATATGGTTGGACACATCTAGCAATATCCCGTAACTAAAATATCAGGGTTTATGCATTCGTGGTCTATTTTCCAACACATCTAGAAACCTGTCATAACTAAACTATCAGGGTATATGGAGTCATGGTCTATTTACCAACACATCTAGCAACCTATTATAGCTAACATATCAGGGTGTCTGCAGTCATGGGATATGGTTGGACACATCTAGCAATATCCCGGAACTAAAATATCAGGGTATATGCATTCGTGGTCTATTATTCAACACATCTAGCAACCTGGCATAACTAAACTATCAGGGTATAAGGAGTCATGATCTATTTTAAAACACATCTAGCAACCTATCATAACTAAACTATCAGGGTATATGGAGTCATGGTCTATTTTAAAACACATCTAGCAACCTATTATAGCTAACATACCAGGGTGTATGCAGTCATGGGATATGGTTGAACACATCTAGCAATATCGCGTAACTAAAATATCAGGGTATATGCATTTGTGGTCTATTTTTCAACACATCTAGCAACCTGTCATAACTAAACTACCAGGGTATATGGAATCATGGTCTATTTTCCAACACATCTAGCAACCTATTATACCTAACATATCAGGGTGTATGCAATCATCTAGGAACCTTTACCATACATTAACAGGCAACAAATCGCAGACTTTAACATACAAATAATACACACAAATCGCAACCTATATAACAGAGGTCGAAAACTGAAATTTCTTACCGGAATGTTATCGGAGCCGGTGTCGATGCTTTGAATCGACCAGAAACAGATAGTAATAGGTTTCCTGCCATTAATGTACATTAGATGCGATTCTATAACCGATTTCGAAAATGGAAAACGATTTTGCAACTGACAATGGTGGTCCGATACTGACCTGAATGCTGTGACGTCGGAGATGATTTCAATGGTTAGTTCGACGGACTTTAACAGTACACCGGTGGAGCTAGGAGGCTGATAAACGGTGCACCGGTGGAGCTAGGAGGCTGATAAATGGTGCACCGGTGGAGCTAGGAGGCTGAGTCGACGACAAATGATGTAGCTGGAGACTGACTGTCGAAAACGGTGTAACTGTCGAAAACAGAAATTGCAGAGTTGGCCGGTGATCGGAACGCTGGTCGACGGTGTTCGAAGAGTTCGCCGGTGATTACGATGGTTCGCCGGTGGTTAATTAGGGTCGCCGGAAAGAGTGTGATCACGTCGCCATTTTTTGAAACGAAAAGACGTTTTTGAAAAATAGGTTGTTTGTTAGATATTTTAACTCATTTTTGGGTGTTTGGCCAAAAGGTACTTAGTATGTCATTTCCCTTTAATTAATTAACAAAAACAAAATGATCATAAATATGAATACGGAAGATATAATGTTTGTCTAATTATCTATATTAATAAGAGATTTTTCTTTCTAAAATAAAAATGGTTAGATATTTTAATAAAATATTTTACTAATAAAAAACATTTTGATATTAGTGAGACATGCTAATCAATTACACGATTAATCATAATATTTAAATATTTTTTTTCGAAAACTATGAATTACTATAAATTTAATCAATTATATGACTAATGAGAATATTAAAATGGATGTTAAAAATGTATCCTTTTTTATTATTTTTTTGCGGTTTATATATTCTTATCGGTTTATGTTGACAAAGATGTGACTTTTAAAAAAAAATTATAGTTTTTATTATTTGGTTATGGTTTTTGACAAAAAAAATCTCGAAGAACCAATCACCTTACAAATTATGGTAAATGATGATGTAAGGTTAAAAATATAATAGTTGATAAATAAGTAACTTAAACAGAGAACAGAAAAAGTGTGAGATGTAAATAATATACTCAAGTAATAAAAAATATGATAATATATAACAAGAGTATATTTGGTATCCTCTTTATCACACAAGAAAGCTTTTTATTTATTTAGAGAAGATATTTCAAGATACATGTTTATTACATTTATTAGCTTTATCGTTAATTACATAATCGATCATAATCGGTGCACATACAAATCTTATCTTCTTATTTATTTATTTATTTATTTATTTATCTCTAAGTAACAACCAAACGAGCCATATTTTTTAGCGAGCCGTGTAAATGTTACACGACATATCGCCTTTATGATTACATATTTCACAATCTTGGAAACATTTATCTACAATTTTGTAATATGTTGTATTTTGAATTTATGGAACCCTTATTTCATGAATCTATTAACGCTTTGATTTCTAATTTTGCATTTATGTTGAAATTTTATTTCATAATTTGTACGTTATTTATTAACAGGTTTTGTATTTTGTAGTTTTCAAAATATATTTAGCATATGTCACTCGTTCACATTTCACATTTAGTTTATTTTTTATTTTTTTATCTAAGTTATAGATTATTTCATAATTTTCTTTTGATATTAGCCTTGTTTTATATTCCACATTTAGTTTAGTTATTGTTTTTCATTTTTCATCTAAATTATAAAGTATTTCGCAATTTGCATTTGACATTAGCCTTGTTTTACATTTCGTATTTTTAATAAGTATTGTTTTGTATTTCTCATTTCGTACTTGACTTATTTCACATTTATATAATTGTATATTTAATACATGAGGCAGAAGAACAACCTATACCAATGTCAAAAGATAAAATCTTGTTGTACCAAATGTAAATATTAGAATCGGTGAAGAAGAATTGTGGGAAGATTATGACGAGACACCTATTGGTAGTGAGTGTTATTGAATCTCAGAAGACCGATTGGGCAATTGATATTGAAACAAAGATTTTGATTAACATAATTGAAACCAACAAACTAGCAAATATTTAAAGATGAGGAAAACATGTTGATCAGATTGTATGGTTAGTTAACCAATGTTATCAGGAATCACACGATGAAGCTAGCCAATACGAGTAGGACTATAAGGTAGCATTTTTTCCCAATAATCAAATCTCAAATCAATTATTACTTATTTCACATTTTTCATAATCCTTGTTTTGTATTTCACATTTATCATATGCCTTGTTTCTTATTTCACATTTTCTATAAGCCTTTATGTTAACATGCACATGTTCTACGTAACATCTGAAAGAAATACCCGCCAGGAATCGGCTAGGGTTTTGTGTTTATTAGAGAATCTTTTTTATTATTATAATGAAAACCCAAGTAAGGCTCTTAATATATAGAGAACTTAGAGGCCTATACAAGGAAACTTAATACACTGAATATTCTAACACATTATAATATCAAAACATGCTAATCTGAGTAAAACACTTCCCTCCATCACCTTCATAGTCACTCTCTTTGTTTCTTATGCACTGAATATTCTAACACTCCCCCTCAAGTTGTGTAGTGGGATCACCAATACCCAACTTGGATAAAACTGATTTGAATGTTCTTGCAGCAACCGCTTTTGTCAGGATGTCTGCCAGTTGGTCTTCGGATCTAACAAATGGAAGTTCGACTGTCCCATCTTCAATCTTTTGTTTCATGAAGTGCCTATCTATTTCAACGTGCTTTGTTCTGTCGTGATGTACCGGGTTCTCTGAAATCTTAATCGCAGCTTTATTATCGCACATTAACTGAGTTGGACCCTTCAGGGGGAATCCAATTTCTTTCATTATCTTCTTTAACCAAAGTATCTCAGTAATCCCCTTAACGATTCCTCTAAATTATGATTCAACACTTGATAGTGAAACTACTTTCTGTTTCTTACTCCTCCAAGTCACCAAGTTACCTCCAAGAAGAGTAAAGTAGCCATCAGTTGATCGCTTGTCGTTAGGATTCCCTCCCCAATCAGCATCTGTGAATACTTCAACATCAAGGTGTCCACTTTTCTTAAAAATTATGCCTCTTCCTGGTGTGCCTTTGAGATATCAAATAATCCTCATTACTGCCTCCATATGGTGTTCCTGAGGATGATGCATGCACTGGCTAACTACTCCAACCGCGTATGCAATGTCGGGTCGAGTATGAGCCAGGTAAATCAATTTTGCCACCAACCTTCGGTACCTTTATTTACTCACTGGTCTGGCCCCTTCAATTATCTTTAGTTTGTGATTCACAACCATAGGAGTGTCATTTGGTTTGCAATCCACCATGCTAACTTCAGCTAATAAATCCAATATATATTTCGGTTTGGAGATATAAATCCCTCCTCTTGACCTAAGAACCTCGATTCCTAGGAAATACTTTAATCCTCCAAGGTCTTTCATTTCAAACTCCTTGAAGAGGTTTTTCCTAAGAGAGCTAATTTCTTCTTCGTCATTCCTCGTTATAATCATATCGTCGACATATATTATAAGACAAGTGACTAATTCTCCTCTGTTTTTGTAAAACAAGGTATGATCCCCATTACTCTGTTTGTAGCTATACTGCTTCATTGCTATTGTAAACCTCCCAAACCAAGCACGAGGAGACTGTTTCAGCCCATATAATTCCTTTTTCAGTTTACATACCTCATTTTCTTGAAAACCATCAGAGAACCCTGGTGGGGGTTCCATATATACCTCTTCTTCCAAGTCTCTATGTAAGAAAGCATTATTTACATCAAATTGATGAAGAGGCCAATCTTTATTCGCGGCTATTGAAAGTAAAACTCTGATAATGTCAATCTTTGCAACCGGAGAGAATGTTTCAGAGTACTCTATACCATATGTTTGTGTATATCCTTTGGCAACCAATCTTGCCTTTTGTCGCTCAATGGTTCCATCAGATTTATATTTAATATTAAACACCCATCTACACCCGACTGCTTTCTTCCCTTGTGGTAACACAATTCTCCCATGTACCATTCCTTTTTAGAGCTTCCATTTTGGTATTCATTGTCGCATGCCATTTAGTCATCGGTCTAGCTTCTTGAGCTGTTTTAGGGATTTGTTCAGAGAGAATAGTAGCTGAAAACGCCTTTGCAATCTTCATCATTCCTTTCCTGTCCGTTTTTACCGGATATGTAGAAGCACGAGGAACGTGTTCCGGTGAATACCGGTCAGGAGGAACCCCTCTATTTTTCTTGGGGGAAGAACCAGAGTTTGAGTTTCAACAAATGAACTTCCTGAAATGTCATGATCAGTAACATTTTGTGAGTTATGAAATTGTAAATTATTTACCTCTTGGTGGACATTTTCTTCGGCTGAAACGCTGGTAGTATCCATGGCATTTGTTTCTTGTTGGACATTGTCTTCGGGAGAATCATTGGTGGTAAGAACTGCCTCGTCAGTCTTCTTTATGTTGGAAGAGGCGTGTACGGTGGCGCCATCTACCGACTCTGTCGGTACATCCTCAAAGTAACTTTCATATAGCAACCAGTCGAGTGATTCACTTACTTTCTCCCCCTTAAGCACGAGATTGGTGGTCAAAAAAATAATCGGAATTTAAGAAGTCACAGTGCATGGTGACATGGATTCGACGAGTAACCGGATTGTAACACCGATATCCCATTTGATGAACACCGTATCCAACGAATACACACTTTTCAGCACAAGGATTAAGTTTGTTTCGACTAGTTTAGGGATATGAACAAACACCGAACAACCAAAGACACGAGGTGGTAAGGTCATAACAGATGGAATTGTAACTTGGGTGGCAAGCACTTGTAATGGAGTTTTAATTCCTAGACATCGGGTTGGTAGACGATTTGCAAGATACGTAGCTGTAGCAAGAGCTTCTGGCCAAAGAGAATGGGGAAATCTAGATTCAATCATAATAGCACGAGTTTTTTCAAGTAAAGTACGATTTTTTCGTTCAGAAGTACCGTTTTGTTGAGGTGTGTTTGGACAAGTGGTTTGATGGATAAGACCATTTGTTTTGAAACAATTATGCATTGTTTGGTTGACAAACTCTGTTCCATTATCAGAACGGAGAATTTGTATTTTTTTTAATTGAGTCAAAATCATTTTGTAAAAACAAACAAACATTTCTGGTACTTCCGATTTATGTTTCATGAAGTATATCCAAGTCATTCTTGAGAAATCATCCACAAATAAAACAAAGTATCTGATTTGATTGTTAGTGGAATTTGGTGCTGGACCCTAAATATCAGAATAGATTAGCGAAAAAGCATAATCAACTCTAGTATTACTTTGATTAAATGAGACCGTACGATTTTTTGCAAGAATGCAGGTTTCACATTTCTCATGAATGGAATTATTCAGAAAAATACTAGGAAACAAACTCTTAAGATAGCTAAAAGAAGGATGACCAAGTCGTCGGTGCCATAACCAAAGTTGCCTTTCGGTTGTTCCATGAGAAAGCATGGCATGTCCCTTATGAACTACCTCATCAACATAATAGAGACCTCCTTGTTCAGTACCACGCCCAATGATCTCCTTCGTACGAATGTCCTGTAAAATACAAAAAAATGGATACATAAGAACCACACAATTGAGTTGTTTTGTCACTTGATTAACAGATAATAACTTTAAGGATAGTGAAGGAATGTAGAGGCAGTTTTTAATTCCTATTTTTTCCGAAAAAATAATTGAACCTTCCCCTTTGACTTCACAAATTTCTCCACTAGCAGTCTCAATATGGGATTTCTTTGGAGATGACATGTCACCAAAGTCTTTAGGATCATAAGACATGGTGTCCGTAGCCCCGCAATCAAAGATCCAATTCATTGATTTCTCAAACCCTTTACCTCCAAGTTTTTCATAGGAGTTCGCCGTCATTCCTCCAAAACCAGTGCCACTTCCTTGCTCATTTTTAGTCGGATCTTCACCGTCACTTGTAGACGAAGCCCGTTTGACATTAGATCTGAAACACTGGTTATTTTTCTCCTTATGACCGTCCTCCCACCATTCTGGATAGCCAACCAGCTGGAAACATGTCTCTTTAGTGTGTTTCTTCATCCCACAATGAGTGCAATACAACTTGGATTTATCTTCTTTCTCTTTGGATCAGAATTTAAACCTCTGTGCAGAATCTTTAGCAGCCAAACCCATTCCAATTTCAATCGAGTCACTATCAGAAGAACTTGATTTTAGTATATTAAGCCTGACCACTTCCCTTCGTATTGTAGCATATGTTGTTTCCACGGAAGGAAGAGGATCCTTTTCAGGATATCTCTCTTCACTGGTTCCAGCTTGTCATTAATCATCATTAGCAATTGATAGAGTCTTTGTTCTTGAGTCTTCTTATTGTAGATCTGAATGTCTTCTGGGTCTTTCATATGGTTTGGATCTCACCTATCTATAGACATCCAAATGTTCTGCAGTTTGTTCCACAAGTCTTCTAGTGTATTGGACCCTTGCCTTAATGAATTAGCCATCTTATGAAGGCCAAACACCTGTAATGAATATGTACCAGAACTGTATGTGGTGGCTAACCCATCCCAGAAGGCTTTTGTAGTGGGATATTGCGAGACATTATTCACCAAGCTGGATTCAAGATTCTGGATAATCCATGTGAAAACACATTGATCATCTTGTTCCCACCTTGTATATGTTTTGTCAGTTTTGGATGGAGGTGTCGGCTCCCCTGTAATGTGAGAATCTCTCCCCCTTCCCCCAATTGCTTTCTTCATCAGGTTTGCCCATAGGGAATAGTTGTCACCACCGAGTTTAATCCCTAGGGATAAATTCTCGGGGTTAGTTGTTTGTTGTTGTGTTCCGAGACCATTTCTCAGAATGCCAGCAATCTGCATTGTTAATTCATCAGGGATTTGACTAACCACGACTTCATTGCCAGCCATCTTTGTTGAGGATGTTCAGAATTCCCAGAATCACACGTGCTCTGATACCATGTTAACATGCACATGTTCTACGTAGCATCTCAAAGAAATAGCCGCCAGGAAGTGACTAGGGTTTTGTGTTTATTAGAGAATCTTTTTTTTATAATGTAAACCCAAGTAAGGCTCTCAATATATAGAGAACTTAGAGGCATATACAAGGAAACTTAATACACTGAATATTCTAACACATTATAATATCAAAACATGCTAATCTCAGTAACACACTTCCCTCCATCACCTTCATAGTCACTCTCTTCGTTTCTTGTGCACTGAATATTCTAACACTTTATTTTCATTTCATATTTTTTATAGGTCTTGTTTCAAATTCCACATTTTTCATAAGCCTTGTTTTACATTTCTAATTTACCCTTAAGACTTGTTTCGTATTTGACATTTGTCTTGTTTCACATTTCACATACTTTGATGCTTATCTTAATAAAGAAAATTTGTATACATGTCACGGATGATGGAAAACTATTAATGTCTGCTAAATCAATCGTAATTTCTAGTTATTCACCAATAAACCTATTTCTAACATCTATAAAATTAGAAAACACACCATTGTTTCTAAAATTTGTTTTAATATGTACATCAATCATTAGAGGAAAGATATTTCAATTTTTTTGAAAAAAATATTCAATCTATTGGATAATGAGACCACTTTTGCCATCATTCTAAATATGTACCACATCACAAAAATGAAATCAATTACTGGACATTAATGATGATGGATCTTGATAATGACACAACATTAAACTTTAACGCACTAGTGCCAAATTCAAAATATACAGTGAATAAAACAAAAAAAACACAATTATTTTTTAAAATTATATAGTATTTCATATTTTACATCAGTATATGTTTCGCATTCCGCATATAAACTATACATTGTTTTGCATTTGTTAGTTGTCATTAGCCTTGTTTTGCATTTCTCTTTCTACATTAAGTCTACTTTCACATTTTGCAATTGGCATAAATCCTTGTTTCGCATTTCATACTTACTCCTATATTTGATAAATATCTTATCAAAATATACATATTGATTACCACTTAAAAATGGACTATTGAAAATAAAATCAAGGATGAAGATATTGTGCCTAAGATATATTCCACACACAAAAAATTGAAAACTACAGATTGTAGCGTATGCTGGGCTAGCTTCTTAAAATGACCTTTTGAAATCAAAACTAGCAATGAAGATAGTATGCCCAAAAGATATCCCATAAAAAATTGGAATTGTCGATTGTGGCATATGTTGGGATAACTTCCTCACTATTGTACATCCTTATTTGTGAGCATGTTAGAGATTTTATAAAAAAATATAAAATAACGGACCCATATGACAAAAATATTGGTAGATGAAAGCCTCTATGTCTCATAATTTTTTTCAATGATATACACATAAACAAATACTGGTGGTAATTGGTGTATTAGAAGAAAACAATTTATATATACTATTGTGTTAGTATTAATTTAACATTGGTAATTTTTAAAAAATATTTCTCAATCTTTTGCAACTGGTTATTTATATATTTCACAACTAGCAACTCACACTCAGCCAAATATATTATGGTTTCACATTTTCCAATTCAACTTTTATATATATATATATATATATAGCATTTCACATTTGTTTTAGACCTTGTTTTGCATTTTACAGCTGGTTATCTATATGTTTCGCATGTCCCAATTGAACTTAATTCATCGCATTTCGTAAGTGAAAATGCCTTATTTTACATTTCTAATTACTTAACTAAGTAATATTTCACAATTCACAATTCAAAAATTCAAAAATTAAAGAACAACTTAATGAAAAACTTTACAAATAAAAGTTATCAAATTATATCAATTTTATAAGACTTTTCGTATGATAGTCTAGTATGACCGATTTTCCCACAACGACTAAACTTTATATTTCCGACGACGATTTCTCTTTCATATGGAACAGGTTATTCTTATGTCTTCTCATTCTCTTTTTCAAATTTGGTAGAAGAATAAGTGGAGATTCATTAAAAGTATACATTTTATCAAAAGAACTTAAATCAAGTATACCATTTGAATTAGGATCCTTATAAGAGCTTAAGTAATTGTATGACTCAACATATATTACGATTTTTTCTAATTCTTAAGTATGAAAACCGAAGCATGAGATCATGATAAACAATCAATATTCTGCACATCATAAGAACATGTAAATCCATCAAATTAACAACCATAACATGTTCCAAAAAAAATTCATGTGAAATTTGTAAAGACGAACAAACTAGCCATGGACGACCTATTTTGACACTGGCCTTGAGCTTCTTTTTAGATTTATGACGTAATTAAGTAGTCTGACCTAAACTTTAATATTTGAATTATAAGTAAAATTATAATACATTCAATTGATTGTAATATAAAAAAAAACTTCAAAACTCTTTGATCTGATGATTAAATGAGTTTGTTGGATTATATGCCATGTAACTGAATCGTTTACATTTGATAAATGCACATGCATATTTGTTTGGATGAGTTTTTTACTTAACTAACAAATGTTTAACCTCATTTATCAATAAAAAATTTCATATGTGTGAAAATGTTATGATTATGGGCATACACACATTACTAAAATTTTGAACCATATTTTCCTTAAATTTGCGGATGTACGAATCAATGATGTTTTAAATTCACAATAAGGTGATAACTATAGTATGTATGATAGCAATGAGGACTCAAAACATAAACAATATTATCTATACCTAAGCGATTGTCTAAAATAAATGTGATTTGATGATCCATCAAGTGAGGTTTCAATAAATTAAGAAATTATAGCCAATTATCACTATCGTTTGA
Organism: Limnanthes douglasii subsp. nivea; assembly: GCA_036936605.1. Classification (NCBI taxonomy): domain Eukaryota; kingdom Viridiplantae; phylum Streptophyta; class Magnoliopsida; order Brassicales; family Limnanthaceae; genus Limnanthes; species Limnanthes douglasii. The sequence continues at coordinate 222,671,246 of JAUPFV010000005.1, read as the reverse complement.
CCCAACCATAGTAAATACAACTGGAAAAATACATGCACAATTATGAAATAAAAACACAATTAATAAAGAATAATCATGTTTCATATTTCACAAATAAAAAATATTCATGTTTTTAAATTCATATTAAGCTATATTTTAAAATTTAGATTTGTAACAATGTTTTGCATTTTCACAATTGATAAAGTAAGGATTTTTTTGCATTTCATTAATAAGCTATGTTTCGTAATTTGCAAATCACATATAAGACATGTTTTGCAATTTGTAATTCAAATATAAGGGTTGTTTCGTAGTTGCAAATTATAAATCAGAAGTAATTATATTTCGTAATTCATAATTCATTTATAAGACATGTTTTATAGTTCACGAATCACATATAAGACATATTTTGTGGTTCTCGATTCAAATATAAAGCATGTTTTTCAATTAAAAAATAAAGAGGATAAAACTCACTATTATTACCATCTTTAATTATGACATATAATAATACTCATTTATGTTTCCTCACAAAAAATATTTTATTGGCAATACCCAAATGCTACAAAACATTGTTTGAAGAAGTTATTTTCAGGAATTTATTAAAATGCGTAGTCAATTGTAATATCAATAATCTTCAATGATATGAAGTATTATCTTCGTAAATGGTCCTCCAAAATTTATGTAAAGAAATTAATGAAAGCCGATACAAAAAAATTAAACTACAGTTATATTTAACCAATAATTGTACACTTTTAGTTATCAGATCAATTTTGGATCTAATACAATTTGATATCTTTTTAGCAATAATATTGATGTCAAATGATTCTTACTATATAGAAAAATCAGTAACACAAGTATGATTTTCACCACATACTTCTTAATGACCATAAAGCCAATGGATGTATCAATTGATATATAAAGTCTCCATAAACATCTCATTAATACTTTATCTTTGTAACGAAAACTTATTTTAGATATTATGTTATATATATATATATATATATATATAACAAAAATTATTATCTACATCATAACAAATAAAAAATTACTAAAAATACGACTCCTTCCTCAAAAACTTGACCAACACCTCTAATACCATCAACCTAATAGATTGTAGCAAAAAAAATTCATTATAGCAAAAAAAACTAATACGAGAGCCAGATTTTCAACTAACTAAATTATCATATACAACTTCAAATAAAACTTAAAATTATTTTTTTAACTGTTTTCCGGTCAACCAGAACTATATCAATATTTAATAGTTTGAGAACCTAAATGATCTAAAAGTGATAGTATTGCTACAAAAATTTCATTACTACTTAAAAAATAGCTAAAATTAAAATTCTCTCTCACAAAATCCTCGCATTTGGTTAAAACAAAATTTATCATACACTTGAAGTAACAAAAATGAAATTTTCAAATTTGAATATATACGTTAAAAATACATAATGAAAATTTAGATATTGAACACAAGCATTTTGCATTTCGGAAAATTATAATTAACAAACATTTCACGAGTTCTATATGAGACGGATTTCGTAATTCATACTTAACAATTATTTCAAAAAACATAAATAACATATTTTGTAGTTAGTTTTTACACAGATTTTACAAGTATGCTTTTGTAGTTCAAAATTTAAGTAAATATGATTTTATATCTTGCATTTGAACTAATATTAACTATGCAATTCACATTTTAATCTTTTTCCTAGTTCACACAAGTGTGTGTGTATATATATATATATATATATAATAATTTGTAATCGGGAGGGTTTTTTATTTTGCAAGCTGCAAAAAACGTGTTTCGAAGCTCGACTATCTCTTTACAATTATAATAACAGACAACTTGAAAGTTTCAAATTTGTTTCTAACTTTTAAAACTTCTATAAACTATATTTTCACACCGCTGATGTAATCAAAACATATTGGTACTATTAATCTGACACTTATTTAGAAAATCTAATTACATAATCAAAATAAAAAACACACTAGCTAAAACGAATTGAAGGAAACATCAACTCAAACACAATATCTCTTAAATCTTAAGATCTTAAAATAGATAACTCATCAATAAATTAATCACATGCGTTTTTATAGAGATTTGAAATTAGAAAAGATTTTTTTGTCATGAATCATGGTTTGAGAGAGATAAACACAGTTAATTTGGAAGAAAATAAGAAGAATTTTTTTTTTTATAATTATTGAAAGATATATATCAAATCAGGATGATGTCACTTTCACACTAGCATCTCACAATTCATACACCGTACGATTTGGTACTAATGTTCGACTCAACCACGATGAGAGCATCTCACAAACATAAAACCAAGCCTTTGCCTTTAGGCGCGCAATAAATATTTTTCCAAATCCTACTAACCTTCATTACTTTAGCCCACCTCGTTAGTCTATATTTGAGAGAAATACAAAACGGGATTTTTAGCGTACAATAAAATAAATTTGGATACAGTTTGCATTTCATGATCTCTCACACGTTTATCCCATTCTATATTTTCCTCTGAATAAAAAAGTCGATATCCAAAGCGTAAACAATGGTATACTCTCCAAGCTTAAAAATACGAATCTTTCACAGTGGTAGGGTATACTCATCATCAAGTCTGATGAGAGTTCAAGTTTGCATAGAAACGTTATTCGCTTAGACCAAAGCATGACAGGCTTTAAAAATCTATAAAAATCACGTACTTTCTTTCATCTAGTGCTTAAATATTTATAGATAAGAGTTTTTACCCATCATAACATTGTATGTTATGTTGCTCCTGTAACGACACAAACATCCATAATCTAAGTATATAGACATCACCAAGTCTGATACAGAGTTCCAATTCGTATAACAAATTTATTTTCTTATATTAAAACATGAAAGACTTTAATCATCTCCAGAAAAGTGGTTTCTTTCATCTAATTCTCAAAGATTTACACTAAAAAGTTTATCCCATCATAAATTTGTATGTCATGTTTCCTATTCACGACTATAAGCATCTATCATCTAATGGAAAACATAATATTGTTGCTCACTCAAGTACTTTAAAATCATAAAACAAATGACCACAACTTTTTATTACAACCCCTTCTTTTAATTTACAAGAAACACAATATAGGACTTTGCACTCTGAATCCAAAACAACATATCTCTCGTGTTTATTCCATCATGCATTTTCTTACTGAATTACAGTCAGCCATCTATATGAGACGTAACTAATAGTGACTCCACAGAGCTAACCATAATAATCTTTCTAAGTAGTAGGGTATACCCATTATCAATTTTGATGTAGAGTTATAGTTCGTATAGAAATGTTATTCGCTCATATCAAAGCATGCCAAAATTTAAACAACTTCGAAAATCACATGGTTTCTTTTTATTTAATGCTTAAGGGTTTGCAAAAAAAACTTATCTTCATCATAAAATTTTATGTTTTGTTTCCCTTTTATAAAAAACCATCCATTATCTAAGTATATAACCATCATCAAGGTAGAGTTCAGTTCGTATGACCAAGGTATTCACTCAGATTAAATAATGACATACTTTAAACATCTCCGAAAGTGTGGTTTCTTTTATCTAATGCTTAAATATTTACAAAAAAGAACTTATTCTCATCACAAAATCCAATGTTATATTATCTCTTCATGGCCACAAACATCCACCATCTAAGAATATAGCCAAAGTATAAAGGTCAACATCTCGACTTTATGAAAAAGTTAGATATTAGATGGTCTTAGTAACTATGTTGCTATTGGTAATAGATGATTTAATAGACCGTTATTGAAAATATCTTTAATGACTCCTAAAAATACCAGAATCTTAATGGGTCATCGAATATTTTAGGAGTAACACATAAGTTCTGGAGAGAGATTTAAAATATGAATTCTAGAGAGAGAAACTACCAAAAGTAACAATAAAAAGATAATTGTTCATCATTTCCAAGAAAAAGTACTATGTTTTATATAGTGATGGTGGTGGGCTTTTGAGCCTACACAATTAGTCCAGTTCGGGATAATCCACCCAATTAACTTACTAAATTATAACATATTTACTCTTTATTACATAAAACACCCTTAATTTTGTTTTAGGGTTTATATTAGAAAGTAAATATCGACCCAATATTAACTGGTTCGACTCGCGGGCTGGATAAATATCCTTATCAGTAGCCCATCTAGTCCTTGTGAATAAATAAAAGTTGGAACTAGGTTATTCTTCCTTCGTATTTATCTGTACCCATGCTACTCACCGTAATTAGCTTTATGGTCCAAATTAACACGGGTCAGACTGGATGGGGTAACTTTTCCTTTGATAATATTTTATGTGGTAATTAATATAATCGTTTACATCACGTATGGTATGTTTGTGCCCACGTGTTACGAAACAGTGTGTGAGAATGGTTTAAGGAGAATTATTTCTGATGAGTCTGAATTCAGCATGCTCCCCGGAAGAGCAGATCGGTCTAAATCTCTCCGAATACCGGACAGGCTACAGGGACATAAATCGGACAGATCATTCGGACCGGACAGATCACTTTGAACACTGTAAACTTAAGGCTGTTCGAACTATGACTAAAGTACTAAAAAACCTAAACACTTCTTGACTAAGCTACCTGCCCTCCTGCTTAGAACTCATGGGTCTTTAAACATGACCCGGGTCCATTAAACATGACCCGAAAGCCCATAAGGGCCCAAACATCACACTATAAATACCCAACCACCAGCATTAACTATGGGTAATGAAAATTAACTGCTACCAAGCTGCTTAATTATCTCTCCACCGTTAAACACCCTTACACCACCGTTAAACACCCTTACACCACCTTGAAACTCCACTTAAAATTACTAGCCTACCCTCGGGCGATTATTTTCCACACCAAATTGGCGACCACAGTGGGAGGAGAGAGGTGCCTGAATCAAGCATTCAAAACCTGCCAAGAAATTCTATCCGTATGAATCCGGAAAATCCAGAGCTTCCACCAACTTTGCTCGAAGTGGTGGAAGAAAACGATGAGTATATTGTCCAAGAGCGCGACAGGTTAAAGCTTGAAATAGAAGCTCTGAAGGCTGAAAAGGCCAAAATGGGCGTGAAAGAAAAATCCAAGGTATCGGTTGTTCATCACACCGACAACCCTAGAGAGCCTGAGGCTTCGAAAACTCATGTGAGTACCAAAAAGACACATGCTAGTTCTAAAAAGTCTCACCGGTCCAAGCCTGTGGAGAGCTCTGACTCAAGCTCAGAATCTTCGGGCAGCTCTTCGGACAGTGAAGGAAATGAAAAATCCTTGTCCTCTAGCAGCGATGAGGGTCGAACCAAGAAAAAGCAAAAGCAGGTTAAGAAATATTCGAGAAAAAGAGATCACCATGGAAGAATGAAAAGGCATATTGGAAAGGGGTCATCTCACCACCGGAGGTATACGGACAAGATGCTGATGGATCCCTTTGCTTTCCACGATGAGCCAGGTATCTTTGCAACTCCCAATGAGGATACCGTGTTCAGTCGTGGAAGGAATTGGAGGCAGTCTCCACTGTCTTCTAAAATCCTGTCCGGAAACCTCCCCAAGAGGTTTGACAGTACTAAGATGGAGAAGTACGATGACAGTACTGATCCGGACAATCATCTGGAGCAATTCAAGAACTTCATGATGAACTTTGATGATGATGATAAACTACTATCTAGGGCATTCTCCCAATCCTTTACGGGGAGTGCTCTGAAATGGTACAACAGCCTGCCTCAGGGTTGTATTAAAGATTTTGATACGTTTTGGGTAGCCTTTCAAAGGCAGTTTGTGGGGAGTAAGGAGCTGAAGGGCAATGGAGACACAATAATCCATTGTGCCCAGGAGCCAAATGAGTCATTGAAGGAGTACATAAGTCGTTTTGTGAACACAAAGAATGGGTTGGCTGATTGCTTCGAACAGGTGGCAATAGAATCCCTAAGACAAGGTTTGAACCCAGGCAACCTGGCTGATTCGGTGACCAGAAAGAAGGACATGACCTGGGGGGGATTGCTAAATCAAGTTGGCAAGCAAATAAACGGTGATGAAACAAAAATACTAGGGTACACAGACAGGTGAGATCCACCCCAGTGGCACCAACTCCAAATCAAAACCAGTCCGGGAATAAAGCAAGAGAAACCGGACAGGGGCATGGTAGAGCAAAAGCTCAGTCTCAGCCAGCTGCTCCTGCTCAAAGTCAACAATCCAAAACAAAAGAGGGCCATGGGTCCAACCGGAGTGGTTCGCAGAGCTTAAAGAAAGCGTGGCCACCATTTTCGATAAAACAAAAGATGAGGTGCACTACCGGAGACCAGCAACCTTGCAGTCTCCCAGAGAGCATCGTAACAACTCCTTTTGCCAATACCACAATGATATTGGCCATACCACTGATGATTGCATAGCGTTGAAGCAAGAGGTTCAAAACTTGATTGAAAGGGGAAAGTTGGGTGCATACGTTAAAAGAAGGGGAGGCAACAGGCCTGACAATACTCACCGGGTTGGTCCAAGTAATGCTGCCCCGGAGGGGGCCATGGTAATAGTTGAAAGGTTTGATGTGGAATCTGAATACTTGGATCCTGATCCAACACGAAATAGGGTGGGTGCTATAGAGGAGTGTTCTAGGACGGTCTCCGGGCTCATTAAGTTCTTCGAGTCACTGACAATTTTCGGAGGGGACACAATGACTGCTCCTACTGCTTCTTCAAGAAAGAGGCATGTTCATAATTTAGCCTCCCAGCTAGAAGGAGGCATGACATCTTATCAATCACCAAACTCATTCCCATTCATAGTCTTCGATGAGGATGATTTGAGAGATATTGCTGGCCCTCATGAGGATGTTGTTGTCATAGGAGCATCTATAAGGGGCAATGAGATAAGGCGAATTCTGGTGGATACTGGAAGCTCTGCCAATATCCTTTTCCTAACCACTTATAAGAAAATGAAAAATCCAGTTGTGATTCAGAAGTCAGACAGATCGATCGTGGGCTTCACTGGCAGCTCAGCCGATGTGATCGGGGAGTTTGAAGAAGAAGTGTTATTGGGCAGGGGCCCTTTCAAGAAAATGGTTAGAATACTCTTCATCGTGGTGGATTGTCCCACTTGCTATAATGTTATTCTAGGGAGATCTTGGCTCTCTAGGATGCATGCAGTGGCTTCAACAGTCCATCAGTGTTTAAAGTATGTTGTTCAGGGACAAGTTGGGGTTGTCCGGAGCAGCCAAAAGGTTGCAAGAGAATGCTATGCCACTGCCTTGGCTCCACGAACGCTGGGGGCAGTCCGAATAAATGATCAATAGCAGTTTGAGGGCCTTTCTGGGGGTGAGGGTGAGATTGATGACCCCAAGGAGACCCCCGACCCAATTGAAGAGGTTGAAACACACTGTTTGGAAGAAGGCAAAAGTGTCAAGATAGGGTCCAAGATGCCACCAATATTGAAACAAGAGATGTTGAAATTTTTGAAAGACCATCAGCACGTTTTTGCTTGGTGCAATGCTGATGTTACTGGAGTTCCATCAGAGGTGATATCCCATCACCTATCTGTCCGGAGAGATGTGGCACCAGTGGTTCAAAATAGAAGAGCTTTCTCGAAAGAAAAGGCTGATGTCATAGTACAAGAGGTTGACAGACTCACAAAGATGGGGCATATTAAATAATCTCAATATCCTTTGTGGACTGCAAATCCTGTCCTGGTAAAGAAGAAAAATGGCAAGTGGCGCATGTGCATTGACTTCACAGATCTTAATAGAGCTTGCCCAAAAGATTTGTATCCGGTTCCCCGGATAGATCAGTTAGTAGACTCTACTTCTGGGAACAAACTGCTCTCCTTCATGGATGCCTTCTCCAGGTACAATCAGATCCAAGTAGATCCAAAATATCAAGAACATACCACGTTTGTCACTGATAGGGGTCTACATTGCTACAAGGTGATGCCTTTTGGCCTGAAAAATGCTGGGGCTACTTATCAAAGGTTAGTCAACAAGGCATTCGCTGATCAAATTGGAAGAAATATGGAGATTTACATTGACGATATAATGGTGAAAAGCGTGGATGAGCAGTTCCACTTGTCCGATCTCCAAGAAACTTTTGCCAACTTGGAAAAAGTGAATTTAAAACTAAACCTTTAAAAGTGTGTGTTCGGAGTGCAGTCTGGGAAGTTCTTAGGGTATATCATAAGTGAGCATGGAATACAGCCCGACCCGGACCAACTCAATGCCTTATTCCAGATGGAGCCCCCTCGAAACATTAAAGAAGTACAACAATTGACGGGGAGATTAGCTGCCTTGAACAGATTCATCTCCAGGTCTTCGGACAGGTGTGCTCCATTCTTTCAAACTTTGAAGGGTGTGAAAGGGTTCGAATGGACCCCGCAGTGTGGTGCAGCATTCAATGAAATCAAGAAACATCTCTCCTCTCCTAAAACTTTGTTCAAACCAGTTGACGGGGAGACTCTTATTGTGTATCTGGCCGTTCCAAGTTGTGCCATCAGTGCTGTGTTGGTAAGAGAGGTCGATGGTTGTCCCTACCTAGTGTACTACATCAGCAAAAGCTTGATTGATGCTGAGAGGCGTTACTTGAAACTCGAAAAACTGGCATTAGCTTTGGTGATAGCTGCAAGAAAGATGAGGCCTTATTTCCAGGCTCATTCTATCATCGTCCGAACGTCTTTCCCTTTAAAGAATGTCCTACAAAAAGCAGACATTTCAAGCAGAATGACGAAGTGGTCAGTAGAGTTGAGGGACTTCGACATAAACTTTGCTCCCCGAACAGCAGTAAAAGCCCAAGTTGTGGCTGATTTTTTGGTTGAATTCCACTCCGATAGGGATTCAGAGCAACCTACTGATTCAAAAGACAAGAAAGTGTGGATTGTCCGAACAGACGGAGGGTCTAGCACCATGGGATGTGGGGCAGGAATATGTCTCACTTCCCCATATGGGGACAGCATGTACCAGGCTATTTGTTTTGCTTTCAGGGCTTCTAATAACGAGTCCGAATATGAAGCAGCTATAGCTGGGTTAAAGTTGGCCCACATCTGTGGGGCTAAAAGGGTCAAGCTTCTAAGTGACTCTCAGTTACTTGTCCACCATGCCTTAGGCCAATCTGAGGCTAGAAAGGAGCAGTTGGTAAAATATTTACTCCTCCTAAAAAATGAAGCGCTAAAGTTTAAAGCTGTTGTCTATGAGCACATTCCCCGGGCAGAAAATGAATTAGCAGACTTATTGGCAACAATAGCATATACGGAGTCCTACCCATGGATCCATGTGCTTGAAAGCCCTTCTATTCAACTTAGTAAGGGTGGAAAAGAGGAAGTTTTTGAAATACAAGTGAGCCGGCCTCAAGACTGGAGATCTCCTCTCATACAATATATGTCCGATGGTATTATGCCCTCAGATAAGTCACAAGCCAGAACATTGAAACACAAGGCTCATGGTTTCATTATGTTGAGAGAAGTGTTGTACAAAAAATCCTATAGTAAACCTCTCCTACGTTGTTTAGGGGATCATGAGTCACAAGTGGTCCTCTCGGAATTGCATGATGGTGAGGGATCAGCCCATTGTGGATTCAGAGCTTTAACAAGAAGAGTATTACTCTCCGGATACTATTGGCCATCAATCATGAAAGATGCTAAGAAGCTGGTAAGAAGGTGTGACCCATGCCAGAGGTACAACAATGAAATTCATGTACCATCCATTCCTTTGGAGTCAATTTCTGAGCCCATCCCTTTTGCTCGATGGGGATTGGACTTGGTTGGGCCTCTCCCTGTGGCGTCCGGAGGGCGTAAGACTATAATTGTGGCTATTGATTATTTCTCAAAGTGGATAGAAGCAGCTCCCCTGGCAGGGACAACATCGAAAGCTGTCATAAAATTCATTATGTCCAACATATGTTGCAGATTCGGTGTCCCACAGAAGATAACAACAGACAATGGGCCACAGTTTGACAATAGAGAAATGGAAAGCTTCTGTGCCTCAAGGGGTATACAGCACTGCTTTTCTTCACCTTTCCACCCACAAGCCAATGGGCAGGTTGAAGTGGCTAATAGAACTATACTGTCCGGTTTAAGGAAGAATCTAGAAGGGGCTGCTGGGAAGTGGCCTAGTTATCTACAAGAGGGCCTACCGAACAACGCCTGGGGCTGCAACACAAGAGTCTCCCTTTGCCTTAGTCTATGGAATGGATGCAGTAGCTCCCATAGAGAAAACACTCCCTTCCTTTCGTATTCACAACTTATCCGGACACGCTAATGAAATGGCAATTAGAAATCAACTTGATTTGATAGAAGAAAGACGGGTTAAAGCTCATCTTAGAGTGGCACACTATCAGGGCTTGATGAGAAGCAGGTTTGCTTCTAAGGTTAAAAGAAGAGATTTCCAACCAGGGGATAAAGTATTAAGGAAGGTCTTCTTGCATACTAAGGAAAAGCTCTTCGGAAAGTTGGCCCCAACCTGGGAGGGTCCCTATACTGTAGTTGAAAGAATCAAGCCTGGGACTTATTGGTTGGAAGACAAAGATGGCAGGGTTTTAACTCACCCTTGGAATATTGAACACCTTCGAATGTACTTGGAATAGCACTTGTGTAAATATTTACTTGTTTAAACATCCATGTAAATATTTGGGGGCATACCTTCCCCTCTTCGGTGGCACGGAGAGATTTCAATAAAATTTGGTTCCTTCTTCAAAATTCTCTAAGTATTTTCAAAATTTTATCTCTTGTCATACTACCCGGACTAAAAGGTCTAAGGGCTATTTAAACTCTAGCCGGAGAATCTTAACACTCTCACAATGCAATAACTCAAAGCTACTTAAATTCCAGCTATCTAAACTAAAACAAATAATGAAAGAAGATGATGGTTGAGCAAAATAGAAACATTCATTCAACAACTTAAAATTGCCTTGGCCTTCCAAGGACTTTTTAAACAAGTTTGGGCACAGTACAAAAAATCTGTCCGAATAATACCGGACACCACAACAAAAATAAGTGCCTTGGCCTTCCAAGGACTTTAGTTTGAGTAAAGGATAAGTAAAGTACACAATAAATTAAGCTTGAGCCTTTGAAGATGGCTCACACTCATCTACTTTCTTGCCTTTGATGTCGCTCCCCCCTTCGACCACTTTTTTGCCCTTGGGATCATTCTCCTCTTCACCTAGGCTCTCTCCGGTTTTCTCTTCATTATCCGAAGAGGACTCACCGGAATATCCCTCATCAACCATAGTATAATATGGAAGGTCATCATCATCCACATAGAGCCATAAGTCCCCCAGTCTCCTCTTCGGGAATTTTTCATGAAAAAGGAGAACCATATCAGACTTCACCCTTTGAATCATTAGCTCTTCGCTTTGTGTCATCTCCCTGGCATAGGCGTTGATCTTGGCCTTGATTGTGGCCTCTTGGTCCCTTACCAAAGCAGCCTTCTCTTCAGCAGCCTGAGTCACTGCATTTTCCAAAGCAATCTTGTCAATGGTCAGGTTGGTGATGAGCTTCTCATTTGCAGTGGTCTCTTCCCGTGAGACTGTGAGATCTTTCTCCATACCAGACAACTTCTCTTGGAGATCTTTTATGGTTTGCTCTAGGGTGGAAACTTTTTTGTTGCTCTCATCATGACTCCTCTTCAGCTCCTCGTGTGCTTCCTTAAGTAAATCGGCATTGGTAGTAGCAATGCGGAGGTCTTCGGACAGCTTATCCTTCTCAGACTTGAGGTCTTTGATGGTGTCTGCTTGGCTCCGGACTTGTCTTTCCAGTGTAAGAACTGGCTGCACATTACTATGTAGGGAATGGGCTATAGGGTCCCTCTCACTAGAAACCATAAAAGTCTTACCGTTAAAGTTGACCGTATTGGAGCTGCTCGGAGGGATGTAGGGCCCTGCGAACTCGTCTCTGGGCAGGCCAAGGAAATATTCACCAAGCACGCCCAGACCGGTGATGTCCACTTCATCCAAGTTGAGCTCTCCTCCCTCGACCTCATCAGTGTGAAACTCTCTGGGGATCTCTTCGGCCAGCGTTGGGTCTGAAGGGCCAGTGGGGAAAGAGGGCTCCGGATCCCGGAGAGCGAGCTCATCCCCTTGTGAAGTCTTTTTCTTTTTAACTACCCGGTCAGCGCTTTCACTGGCTTGTTTGCGAGTCCTCTTGGGAGCCCTTGGAGGTTTTGGAAGGTCTACTTCCTGCCTCTCGGTCTCCTGATCCACCACCTGCAAGAGGGTTGCATCAATTTGAACTTGGGCTGGCCCCTCTGGCTCTATTGGGGCATCCTTCTGAGCATCACCTGCCACCTTCTTGCCTTTTCTTCTGCCCTTCATTTTGCTTGGGGCTTTGGCCCGGGCAGGCAGGTAGAGTGTCCCATCCAGCTCGTGGGACCTTCTCAGCACAATGTCTTCATCAGGCTGGGTGGTGAACTCCTTCCAAGTTAGGTCTCTTCGGCCTGTGGTGTTCCACAGGTGAGACCTTGCTAGATTCCAGGGGTGAAGGCCTTATAGAATCGATTCTCCCAATTCTCTGCGGCCCAAGCATTGATTTTGCCACAAGTAGTCTGTCCGGCCTTCAGGTAGTCCCCGAACTCCTTTGGCAGCTCTGATAGAACAGAAGAGAAATTGGTTAATAAAAACTTAACTTAAAAAAAAAGAAGAGAAAAACGGACAGAGACTCAAGTTGAGAAACTTACGGTCACTCCTCCACCTACTCCTGAGGAGGCTTGGGTTCTCTCCGGCCTTGATTTTCCTGCCGTTTTCCCAGGCACCACTAACAAACAGGAATTGGCTTCTCCACTTACTCTCCGATTCCAGGAGATCATCAACAGCCTTGAGATCGTTCCCCATGTTGAAATGGTAGAAGGGGAACTGATGATGCTTGCACAGGTTGGCCACTGCAGCGAACTCTTCCATAGGAAGAGGGATCCCAGATAACCTAGACGCCATAATACATGACATTAAGGTGAACCAACCATTGGGGCTTAACTGTGTTGGGCAGAGCTTGACCAGGTGGAAGTAGCGCACGATCTCCGGGTCTAGTGGGAACCTGAGCCCCCAGTTAAATAGCTCCGTAAAGAAGACTATCTCGTTTCGTTTACAATCCATTGGGGTCTCCGGATCAATGGGGATCCTTATCTTCACATTTTCAGGGATCCCCCATTTGGTGCGCATTCTACCCAGATCAGAGGTATGGATGAATGCATACTTGGTCTTATGCAAGGCCAAGAGGTACTTAAACTCGACTTTGTGGAAGCACGTCCCCACTCTCTCCTCAAGGCACTCCGGCAGGTCCGGACGCCTTAGGTACAAATTCTCTTTGCCCTTTTTGGCAGCAGCAGCAGTGGTATCAGCCTGTCCGGAGGACTCGGACTCAAAGGGGACCTCTTCAGTAGAGTCCTCCATTCTCTCCTCCATAATTGTTGGAGGGACTTCTGTGGAAGTGGTTCGGGGAGGATTGAAGCTTGGCATAGCCTGCCCTCCGGACTGTTGCCTGCCCGTATTCATCTGACTTCTCAGCACGAGTTGGGTTTCTGAGGTGGAAGATTCTCTAGGGGGTACTGGGTTGCTGGCCTCCGGACCAGAAAGCCTCTCCCGGGGAGCTCTAACGGGCACTCCAGACCCAGAGTCACTATTCTTCGCCCCCGATTTTGAGGGAGTATTTTTAGAAGTTAGCCCCTTGACTAACCGGCTTAGCCTCTTGATGACTAATTTCTCCGGAGAGTGGTCAGAGTCAGACCCCATGGCAATAAAAGATGATTTTTCCTAACACTTGTAGCGGTGACTCCTGGTTCAACAGCAGGTCTTGACTCCTGAACTGAGGATCCAGATACTATGGGAGAAAGGGTGGATTAAAAGAGCTTTTTGGGCTTGGTACCTTTGGAAGAAGATGAGCCTCTATCAGATTCTGCAACAGAGGAGGCTGGTTTCTCAACAGGTGACGATGGTAGCCCTGCTGCTATTTGCTTTTCTTTCTCGTCCCTTTGTGCTTTCTCCAACTCCGAAAGGTTGAGCCAACCGCCTTTGATCAATGCTGTTCTTGCTGTAAACATAAAACAGCCAAGGAAATTTTTGTTCTAGAGAGAGAAAGCTCTGAGTAAAATTGCAGAGTAAGATTTGAGAGAGATAGTAAAACAGTGAAAAATGAATGTGAATTTATAGTAGATTTGAAGAAAAAGGAGTTGATTCCTAAGAGAATCCAAAAAGTTGGGTAATGATTGAAAGACGGCGCTGATGTCACTATTGGCAATTAAAGAGGTTACTTGTTAAAGAAGGTGGTGCGAAATTCAAGGTAAAAAAACGGCTGGAGTGGCCAATCAGAAAGTGACACGTGTCCCACTAACTCTGGCAAAAACCGTTTGGAATTCGTAACGTTTAATCTGTCCGGGTATACCCACAACTCTGTCCGGATTAAGAACCACTTCATGCAATCGGACTGTTTTTCAGTTCTTTGACAAAGACTCTTGTTCAAACACCTAAAAAAGGGGCTCCTGATGAGTCCGAATTCAGCATGCTCCCCGGAAGGGCAGATCGGTCTAAATCTCTCCGAATACCGGACAGGCTACAGGGACATAAATCGGACAGATCATTCGGACCGGACAGATCACTTTGAACACTGTAAACTTAAGGCTGTTCGAACTATGACTAAAGTACTAAAAAACCTAAACACTTCTTGACTAAGCTACCTGCCCTCCTGCTTAGAACTCATGGGTCTTTAAACATGACCCGGGTCCATTAAACATGACCCGAAAGCCCATAAAGGCCCAAACATCACACTATAAATACCCAACCACCAGCATTAACTATGGGTAATGAAAATTAACTGCTACCAAGCTGCTTAATTATCTCTCCATCGTTAAACACCCTTACACCACCGTTAAACACCCTTACACCACCTTGAAACTCCACTTAAAATTACTAGCCTACCCTCAGGCGATTATTTTCCACACCAATTTCCACTTCTTAATGCAAGCATATGTTAGGATTTTAAAGTCTCTTCTTTAAATTTGTAATTGTTTTCTCACTTTTTTTACTTTTCACTAATTCTAGAGATATAGAAAGAGTAATTTATTTGCTTTAACCATCGTAAACTCCAATTTGTAGGAGATCGTCGCTCCAGAAAATTTTTTCAAAACATTCTCAAATTTTCTGTCTTCAACACGAGGTAGAAAATCCTCGTTGCCACGTACATATCCTCAGAGCTATCAAGACTACTTGTTTGAGGTAACTTCTATGCTATTTCAAACTGGTTATCAATAGCAGAGTAAGTCGATCAGAGAAGAAAAATGAGGACTATAGACGAGGGACCTAGTTTGATTTTGACATATCCCAAAAAGGCAAACCAAAGTGGTTGGGCCTTCACTTTATTTGACTCATTTTACCAATCCTACCTTGATAAAGATCATTTATAATGGCAAAACAAACCGAACTCAGAGAAACAATCGTTTATCTCGATTCATTTCGATGGGAAAATCTGATAGTGATTAAAGGTCTTCTACCAGAAACTTTGAGCTGCTTCAGAGAAAAGATTATACTTTCATCTTCAAGAAGAATAGCCCTTAAAAGTCCCAAGGTGATTTCTTTTAACCATGGTACACCCCTGGACGAACCAACATAGCCCAAAACCAAAGATATTCATAAAAACCAAACCACACCTCCAGAAAAAGTTGCGGGTAATCTGATTCGGTTAGTAGATAAGAGTTTTTTAGACAGTGAAGTTATGGCTGAGAGTTGGAGGAGAACGAAAACAGTACATTCGGAAACTCTAATATCTTTGGTCACGTGACCAGTAGCTCGGGAAGGTACCGATGAAAAATTTATGGTTTGGGGAAAAAATAATTTGAGGCCAAAAAAGAAAATATCAAAGATGGAAGTTGAACTGCCCTTTAAAGTATATGCGATACTTAGACTAAATCTTTGCGACATCAACAACCGGTACCTGATGGCTCTGTATAAAGTTGAGTATTATTACTATTATGAAAATAAAGAATTGAAGTTGCGAATGAGATGAGGAATTCCGGAGTCATTTTGTATCTGCTTGCTTGAGGCTGGAAACAAATCTTGTCCACAAAGAGGTGCAAGCTCGTGGTTTATCCAGACATCTTCAATTGGGAACTTCAGTTTCTTTTAGACCTTACCATTATTTGATAATTTGAGTTGGTGGACCTCTGTCTTGGCCAGGACATTCCAAATATATGGTTCACCTTTTTGTCATGTATCATTACTTTGTAACTCTCTATAATCGACCTTCCCGTAAAGAACTTCTTGGTCACCACTTCCTTTTCAAACAACCCCGTTATACCATTCTATTTCATTACCTTGAGGAACAAATATGATATGGTAGATGATCTCTTCAAAGCTAAAAGAACTTGGAAGTAATAGTTCTTCTTTGTCAGCGAGTGTTAGGAGAATGGGAAAAAAATCTTAAAAATAAGTATTAAGGCTGGAGTCATCAGATAAGACACCAAGTAATTAAAGTTTTATTTTTTGGTGAACTAACAGTTGTATTTATTTCCATAATAATTATGAATATATCTAATTTATAGACTATTGTATTTAACAATTAATAACATCCTCAAAATATTAGAAAAGTTCTTTCATAATTTTTAACTTTGTAGTGTTTGTCATCAATTCCTTTAATCATGGTGATAGACTTCAAATGATTGGTTCAACAAATCATGATTTTTTTAAATCTTATGAAAAAATAACCGGAATGCACTACTTGATATTGGTGTGGATAAAAGTAGCCTGAGGGTAGGCTAGTAATTTCAAGTGGAGTTTTAAGGCGGTGTAAGGGTGTTTCACGGTGGTGTGGTGGTGTTTAAAGGTGTTTCAAGGTATTTCAAGGTGTTTCAGAGTGTTTTAAGGGTGAAGAGAGAATTAAGCAGCCTGACAGCAGTTAATTTTTCTTACCCATAGTTAATGCTGGTGGTTGGGTATTTATAGTGTGAAATTT
Source organism: Limnanthes douglasii subsp. nivea (assembly GCA_036936605.1). Lineage (NCBI taxonomy): Eukaryota > Viridiplantae > Streptophyta > Magnoliopsida > Brassicales > Limnanthaceae > Limnanthes > Limnanthes douglasii. Next base: position 222,654,366 of record JAUPFV010000005.1, on the reverse strand, counting down.
GGGCCCTTATGGGCTTTTGGGTCAAGTTTAATGGACCCGGGTCATGTTTAAAGACCCATAAGTTTTAAGCAGATGTGCAGGTAGCTTAGTCAGATAGTGTTTAGGTTTTTTAGTACTTTAGTCATAGTTCGAAATCATCTGTCCGGTGAAAAAGTCCTGTTCGAATTAATACGCTTGGAGTCTGTCCGAAATTTACGGGGAGGTTTACCTTGGACTACCCCTCCGGGGAGCACTTTGAATTCGGACTCATCAGGAGCCCCTTTTTTAGGTTTTTTGAACAAGTGTCTTTGTCAAAGAACTGAAAAACAGTCCGATAAAGGAAGTGGTCTTCAAATTCGGAGTGAGTTGAGGACAGATCCGGACAAGGCAATCGTGTCGAATTTCAAACGGTTCTGTGTCAGAGTTAGTGGGACACGTGTCACACTTTGGTTGGTTTCTTTTAGCCGTTTTCTCACCTCGAAAGTTGTACCACTATCTTGAACAAGTTACCTCTTTAAATGCTTTTGATGACGTCAGCGCCGTTTTTTAATCATTGCCCAACTTTTCGGATTCTCCTAGGAATCAAACCCTTTTTTACATTTACTATAAATTCTATTCATCTTTCACAGTCTCACTATTACTTTCACTCTGCCATTTTACTCAAAGCTTCATCTCTCTAAAATTTCAAGATTTCCTTAGTTGTTTTATGTTCACAGCAAGAACAGCTCTAATCAAGGGTGGGTGGCTTAATCTCTCAGAATTGGAGAAAGCTCAAAGGGTTAAAAAAGAGAAAAGACTTGCAGCAGGGCTTCCAGCGTCGCCTGTCGAGAAACCAGCCCCTTCAATCGAAGAATCTGATAGAGGTTCATCTTCTTCGAAAGGTACGAGATCTAGAAAACTCTTTCAAACAACACTCTCCCCCATCGTATCTGGCTCATCAGTCCAAGAGTCAATCCCCACTGTCGAACCGGGGGTCGCTGTTACAAGTGTCAGGAAGAAAACCACTTTCATTGCTATGGGGTCCGACTCCGATCATTATCCAGACAAACTAATCATGAAAAGACCAAGCAGATTGGTTAAGGGACTCTCCTCAAAAAATACCAGTGAGTCAGGGTCCGGGGCAACTGTTAGGACTCTCCGGGAAAGGCCGGTTGGTCCGGAGGCTAGCAGTCCACTACCTCCCAAGGAAACCTCGACCTCAGAAACTCAAACTGAGGTGAGAACTCAGAAACATACAACGAGCCATCAGTCCGGAGGATCAGCTGTGCCAAGCTTCATCCCTCCCCGGGCTGTTTCTGCAGAAGCTCCCCCAACAGTAATGGAGGAGAGGATGGAAGACTCCACTGAGGAGGTTAGGTTTGAGTCCGAGTCTTCCGGACAAGCTGAAACTGCTTTAGTTGTTGCCAAGAAGGGCAAAGAGGACTTGTATCTGAGGCGTCCGGATCTGCCGGAGAGCCTCGAAGGGAGAGTAGGGACCTGCTTCCACAAGGTAGAGTTCAAATATCTTTTATCTCTGTTAAAGACCAAGTATGCGTTTATTCATACTAAAGATTTGGGACGGCTTCGCACTAAGTGGGGGATCCCTGAGAATGTCAAAATTCGAATCCCCATCGATCCGGAGACCCCGATGGATTGCAAAAGAAACGAGATAGTCTTCTTTACGGAGCTATTCAACTGGGGACTTAGGTTCCCACTGGATCCAGAGATAGTGCGCTATTTCCACCTAGTGAAGCTATGCCCAATACAGTTAAGCCCCAACGGTTGGTACACCTTGATGTCATGCATTATGGCGTCTAGGCTGTCCGGAATCCCTCTTCCGATGGAAGAGTTTGCAGCTGTGGCTAATCTGTGCAAGCACCACCAGTTCCCTTTTTATCACTTTAACATGGGGAACGATCTGAAAGCTGTCGATGATCTCCTGGAATCGGAGAGTAAATGGAGGAGCCAGTTCTTGTTTGTAAGTGGCTCATGGGAGAATGGCAAGAAAATCAAGGCCGGGGAGAATCCTAGCCTTCTTCGAAGTAGATGGAGGAGCGATCGTAAGTTTTACCTTAAGCTTCTGTTTGAATTTCTCTTTTCATTAAATTTAAGCTAATCAGCTACTTTCTTGTTTTATCAGAGCTGCCAAAGGAATTCGGAGACTACCTAAAAGCCGGACAGGTCACCTATGGCAAGATAAATGCATGGGCTGCAGAGAATTGGGAGAACCGGTTTCACAAGGCTTTTACCCCTGGGAATTTAGCGAGATCCCATCTGTGGAACACCACAGGTCGGAGGGATCTATCCTGGGAGGAGTTCTCTACTCCACCTGATGAGGATGTAGTTCTGAGAAGGTCTCATGAGTTAGATGGGACCCTCTTCCTTCCTGCCCGGGCCAAAGCCCCAAGTAAAATGAAGGGCAAGAAGAAGAAGAGCAGGAAAGCGGTAGAGGATGCTGAGAAAGAGGTCCCAACAGGCTCAGAGGTGCCAGCTCAGGCTCAAGTCGATGCAAGCCTTCTACAGGTGGTAGAACAGGAGAGCGAGAAACAAAGAGTGAAGTCCCCAAAACCCACCAGGGCTTCTAAACGGGCTCGTAAGCAGGCGAGTGACAGTGCTGATAGGGAGGTCAAAAAGAAAAAGATTTCCCAAGGAGAGGAGCTTGCTCTCCGGGACCCGGAGCCCACTTTCCCAACTGATCCAACCTTAGCCGAAGAGATCCCAGGGAATCTTAATGAAGGGATTCCAATGGAATTTCACACTGATGAAGTTGATAGGGGAGAGATTAATATGGATGAAGTGGACGTCACCGGTCTGGGTCCCCTAGGTGATTACTTCCTTGGCCTGTCAAGAGATGAGTTCGCAGGGCCATATGTTCCTCCCAGTAGTTCCAACACAGTAAACTTCAACGGTAAGACTTTCTTGGTCTCCAGCGAGAGGGATGTTATAGCTCATTCCCTCCTGAGCAACGTACAACCAGTACTCACCCTGGAAAGGCAAGTCCGGAGTCAGGCAGAAACCATCAAAGAACTTAAGTCCGAGAAGGAGAAACTGTCCGATGACCTCAGGACTGCCACTACTAAGGTTGACTTGCTTAAGGAGTCGAACGAACAGCTGAAGAAGAATCAAGAGGAGAGCAACACAAAAGTTGTTTCTTTAGAAGAAACCGTAAAAGACCTCCGGGCTAAGCTGTCCGGATTGGAGAAGGATTTGACAACCTCACGAGGAGAAACTAAAGCTCAGGAGAAGCTTGTCACCAACCTGACCACTGACAAACTTGCTTTAGAGAATACAGTGACTCAGGCTATTGAGGAGAAAGCTGCTCTGGTGAAGGACCAAGAGGCCATGATCAAGGCCAAAATCAACGCTTATGCCAGGGAGATGATACAGAGTGAAGAATTAATGATTGAGAAAGTAAAGTCTGACATGGTCCTCCTGTTTCACGAGAAGTTCCCGAAGAGGAGACTAGGGGACTTGTGGCGTTATGTGGATGACGATGATCTCCCCTATTGGACCATGGTTGATGAAAGGTACACTGATATATCCTCGTCTGGTGATGAAGAGGAAACCGGAGAGAGTCCGGGTGAGGAAGAGGTTTACCCCAAAGGCAAGAAGGTCATTGAGGAAAAAAGCGACATCAAGGGCAAGAAAACAGATGAGGGTGAGCCATCTTCAAAGGCTCCTCCTTAATTTATAATCTGTTTTGTTTATCTTTTACTTGAACCAAAGTCCTTGGAAGGCCAAGGCACCTTTTTTGCGATGTTGTCCGAATTATTCGGACAGATTTTTGTTCTGCACCCAAACTTGTTTAAAAAGTCCTTGGAAGGCCAAGGCAATTTTAAGTTGTTGAATGAATGTTTTGTTTTGCTCAACCATTCTCTTCTTTCATAATCTGTTGAAATAGCTGGAGTTTAAGTAGTCTTGAGTTATTGTGTTGTGAGAGTGTTTTAGTTTCTCTGGCTAGAATTTAAGTAGCCCTTAGATCTTTCAGTCCGGATAGTATGACAATCAACAGAATTTTGAAAAAACTTAGAAAATTATTCAAGAAGGCTCCAAGTTTCATTTAAAGCTCTCCGTGGCGCCGGAGAGAGGTAGTGGTATGCCCCCAAATATTTACATGGATGTTTTAAACAAGTAAATATTTACATAAGTCTTATTCTAAGTACATTCGAAGGTGTTCAATATTCCAAGGGTGAGTTAAAACCCTGCCATCTTTGTCTTCTAACCAGTATGTCCCAGGCTTGATTCTTTCAACCACAGTATAGGGACCCTCCCAAGTTGGGGCCAGTTTCCCGAATAGCTTTTCCTTGGTATGCAAGAAAACTTTCCTTAACACCTTATCTCCTGGTTGAAAGTCCCTTCTTTTAACTTTAGAAGCAAACCTGCTTCTCATCAAACCTTGATAGTGTGCCACTCTAAGATGAGCTTTTATACGTCTTTCTTCAATTAAATCAAGTTGATTTCTAACTGCTATTTCATTAGCCTGTCCGGAGAAGTTGTGGACTCGAAAGGAGGGGAGTGTCTTCTCTATGGGGGCTACTGCATCCATCCCATAGACCAAGGCAAAAGGTGATTCTTGTGTTGCAGCCCCAGGTGTTTTCCGGTAGGCCCACAAGACTTCTTGTAAATAACTAGGCCACTTCCCAGCAGCCCCTTCCAAATTTTTCTTTAAACTGGACAGTATTGTTCTGTTAGCCACTTCAACTTGCCCATTGGCTTGTGGGTGGAAAGGTAAAGAAAAGCAGTGCTGAATACCCCTTGAGGCACAGAAGCTCTCCATTTCTCTGTTGTCAAACTGTGGCCCATTGTCTGTTGTTATTCTCTGGGGGACACCAAATCTGCAACATATGTTGGATAAAATGAATTTTATAACAGCCTTTGATGTTGTCCCTGCCAAGGGGGCTGCTTCTATCCACTTTGAAAAGTAGTCAATGGCTACAATTATGGTTTTACGCCCTCCGGACGCCACAGGTAGAGGCCCAACCAAGTCCAATCCCCATCGAGCAAAAGGGATGGGTTCAGAAATTGATTCCAAAGGAATGGCTGGTACATGGATTTCATTGCTGTACCTTTGGCATGGGTCACATCTTCTTACCAGCTCCTTAGCATCTTTCATTATTGATGGCCAATAATATCCGGAGAGAAGCACTCTTCTTGTTAATGCTCTAAATCCACAATGGGCTGACCCCTCACCATCGTGCAATTCGGAGAGAACCATTTGTGACTCATGATCCCCTAAACAGCGTAGGAGAGGTTTGCTATAGGATTTTTTGTACAAGACCTCTCTAATCATGATAAAACCACGAGCCCTGTTCTTCAACGTTCTGGCTTGTGGTTTATCCAAAGGCACGATGCCATCAGACAGATATTGCATGAGAGGAGACCTCCAGTCTTGAGGCCGGTTTACTTGTATTTCAAAGACTTCCTCTTTTTTACCTTCATCAAGTTGAATAGAAGGGCTTTCAAGCACATGGATCCACGGATAGGACTCCGTATATGCCATTGTTGCCAATGAGTCTGCTAGCTCATTCTCTGCCCGGGGAATATGCTCATAGACAACGACTTTAAACTTCAGGGCCTCATTTTTCAAGAGTAGTAAATACTTGATTAATTGTTCCTTTCTAGCTTCTGATAGGCCCAAGGCATGGTGGATAAGCAATTGGGAGTCGCTTAGCAGCTTGACCCTTTTTGCTCCACAGATGTAAGCCAATTTCAACCCAGCTATAGCTGCCTCGTATTCGGACTCGTTATTGGATGCCCTGAAAGCAAAACAAATAGCTTGGAACATGTTATCCCCATAAGGGGAAGTGAGACATATCCCTGCCCCAGATCCTATGGCACTGGATCCTCCGTCTGTTCGGACAATCCACACTTTTTTGTCTTTTGAATCAGCAGGTTGTTCTGAGTCCCTATCAGAATGGAATTCGACCAGAAAGTCAGCCACAACTTGAGCTTTTACTGCTGTTCGAGGAGCAAAGTCTATGTCGAAGTCCCCCAACTCTACTGACCACTTTGTCATTCTGCTTGAAATGTCTGCTTTTTGAAGGACATTCTTTAAAGGGAAAGATGTCCGGACAACGATAGGATGAGCCTGAAAATAAGGCCTCATCTTTCTTGCAGCTATCACTAGAGCCAATGCTAGTTTCTAAAGTTTCAAGTAATGCCGTTCAGCATCAATCAGGCTTTTGCTGACGTTGTACACTGGGTGAGGATACCCATCAACCTCCCTTACCAAGACAGCACTGATGGCACAACTCGAAACAGCCAGATACACAAAGAGAGTCTCCCCATCGATTGGTTTGAACAAAGTCTTGGGAGAGGACAAATGCTTCTTAATTTCATTGAATGCCTCATCACACTGTGGTGTCCACTCAAACCCTTTTGCACCCTTCAAGGTTTGAAAAAATGGAGCACATCTGTCTGAAGACCTGGAGATGAATCTGTTCAAGGCTGCTAACCTCCCCGTTAACCGCTGTACTTCTTTAATGTTTCGAGGAGGCTCCATCTGAAACAAAGCATTGAGTTGGTCCGGGTCGGGCTGTATTCCATGCTCACTTATAATATACCCTAAGAACTTCCCGGACTGCACTCCGAACACACATTTTTCAGGATTTAACTTTAAATTCACCTTGGCCAGGTTGGCAAAAGTCTCTTGGAGGTCGGACAAGTGCAGCTGCTCATCCACACTTTTCACCATCATATCGTCAATGTAAACCTCCATATTTCTTCCAATTTGATCAGCAAATGCCTTATTGACTAACCTTTGATAAGTAGCCCCAGCATTTTTCAAGCCAAAGGGCATCACCTTATAGCAGTGTAGACCTCTATCAGTAACAAAAGTAGTATGCTCTTGATCTCTGGGATCCACCTGGATTTGATTGTACCCGGAGAAGGCATCCATGAAGGAGAGTAGCTTGTTCCCAGAAGTAGAGTCGACTAACTGATCTATCCGGGGAACCGGGTACAAGTCTTTTGGGCAAGCTCGATTGAAATCTGTGAAGTCAATGCACATTCGCCATTTACCGTTTTTCTTTTTTACCAAAACTGGATTGGCAGTCCACAAAGGGTACTGAGATTCTTTAATGTGCCCCATCTCTGTGAGTCTGTCAACCTCTTGTACAATGACATCAGCCTTTTCTTTTGAGAAAGCTCTCCTCTTTTGCACCACTGGTGCTACGTCTCTCCGGATAGACAAGTGATGGGCAATCACCTCTGATGGAAACCCAGTAACATCAGCGTTGCACCAAGCAAAAACATGCTGATGGTCTTTTAAGAATTTTAACATCTCTTCTTTCAATACTTGTGGCATTTTGGACCCTATCTTGACAATTTTTCCTTCTTCCAAGCAGTGTGTTTCAACCTCCTCAACTGGGATCAACACTCCGGGGGTCTCTCTGGGGTCATCAATTTCACCCTCACCCCCAGAAAGGCCCTCAAACTGCTATTGGTCATTTATTCGGACTGCCCCCAGCGTTCGTGGAGCCAAGGCAGTGGCATAGCATTCTCTTGCAACTTTTTGACTGCTCCGGACATCCCCAACCTGCCCCTGAACAGCATATTTTAGACACTGATGGACTGTCGAAGCCACTGCATGCATCCTAGAGAGCCAAGATCTCCCTAGAATAGCATTGTAGCAAGTGGGACAATCCACCACAATGAAAAGTATTCTGACTGTTTTCTTGAAAGGGCCTCTGCCCAACAATACTTCTTCTTCGAACTCACCGATTACATCAGCTGAGCTGCCCGTGAAGCCTACGATCGATCTGTCTGACTTTTGAATCACAGCTGGATTTTTCATTTTCTTGTAAGTATCTAGGAAAAGGATATTGGCAGAGCTCCCAGTATCTACCAAGATTCGCCTTATCTCATTGCCCCCTATCGATGCTCCTATAACAACAACATCTTCATGAGGGCCAGCAATGTCTCTCAAATCATCCCCATCAAAGACAATGAATGGGAACAAACTTGACGATTGATATGAGGTCATGCCCCCTTCTAGCTGGGTAGCCAAATTATGAACATGCCTTTTTCTTGATGAAGTGGTAGGAGCCGTTACAGTGTCCCCTCCGAAAATTGTCATGGATTCAAAGAACTCAATGAGCCCGGAGACCGACCTGGAACGCTCCTCTATTGCACCCACTATGTTCCTTGTTGGATCAGGATCCAAGTATTCGGATTCCACATCAAACCTTTCAATGATCACCATAGCCCCTTCTGGGGCAGCATTAACCGGACCAGCCCGGTGAGTGTTGTCAGGCCTGTTGCCTCCTCTTCTTTTAACGTATGCACCCAATTTCCCTCTTTCGATCAGGTTTTGAACCTCTTGTTTCAGTGCTATGCAATCATCAGTGGTATGGCCAATATCATTGTGATATTGACAAAAAGAACTGTTTCGATGTTCTCTGGGAGACTGCAAGGTTGCTGGTCTCCGGTAGTGTACTTCATCTTTTGTTTTATCGAAAATGGTTGCCACACTTTCTTTGAGCTCTGCAAACCATTCCGGTTGGACCCATGGTCCCCTTTTGTTTCTAGACTGCTGGCTTTGTGCAGGAGCAGCTGGTTGAGACTGAGCTTTTCCCCTTCCATGCCCCTGTCCGGTTTCTCTAGCTTTGTTCCCGGACTGGTTTTGATTTGGAGTTGGTGCCACCGGGGTGGATCTCACCTGTCTGTGCACCCTCGTCTTCTTTGTTTCATCAACATTTATTTGTTTGCCAACTTGATTTAGCAATCCCCCCAAGTCATGGCCTTCTTCCTGGTTACTGAATCGGCCAGGTTGCCCGGGTTCAAACCTTGTCTCAGGGAGGCTATTGCCACTTGTTCAAAGCAATCAGCCAGCCCGTTTTTTGTGTTCACAAAACGACTTATGTACTCCTTTAATGATTCGTTTGGTTCCTGGGCACAATGGATTATGGTATCTCCATTACCCTTTAGCTCCTTACTCCTCACAAATTGCCTTCGAAAGGCCACCCAAAAAGTATCAAAGTCTCTGATACAACCCTGAGGAAGGCTGTTGTACCACTTCAGAGCACTCCCCGTGAAGGATTGGGAGAATGCCATGCAGAGTAGTTTATCATCATCATCAAAGTTCATCATGAAGTTCTTGAATTGCTCCAGATGATTGTCCGGATCAGTACTGCCATCGTACTTCTCCATCTTGGTGCTATCAAACCTCTTGGGGAGGTTTCCGGATAGTATTTTGGAAGACAAGGGCGATTGCCTCCAATTCCTCCCACGACTGAACGCAGTATCCTCATTAGGTGTTGCAAAGATACCTGGCTCATCATGGAAGGCAAAAGGATCTATCAGCATCCGGTCTACATGCCTCCGGTTGTGAGATGATCCTTTTCCAATGTGCCTTTTCATTCTTCCATGGTGATCTCTTTTTCTGGAATACTTTTTAACTTGCTTTTGTTTTTTCCTGGTGCGCCCCTCATCACTACTGGAGGACAAGGATTTCTCATTTCCTTCACTGTCCGAAGAGCTGTCCGAAGATTCTGAGCTTGAGTCAGAACTCTCCACAGGCTTGGACCGGTGAGACTTTTTAGAACTGGCATGTGTCTTTTTAGTGCTCACATGAGTTTTTGAAGCCTCATGCTCTCGAGGGTTATCAGAGCGATGGGCAACTGATGCTTTGGATTTCTCCTTCATGCCCATCTTGGCCTTTTCAGCCCTCAGAGCTTCTATTTCAACCCTCAACCTGTCACGCTCTTGGACAGTACATTCATCGTTCTCTTCCACCACTTTGAGCAAAGCTGGTGGAAGCTCTGGATTATCCGGATTCATTCGGACAGAATTTCCTTACTTGGTTTTGAATGCTTGATTCAGGCACCGTCTCCTCCCACTGTGGTCGCCAATTTGGTGTGGATAAAAGTAGCCTGAGGGTAGGCTAGTAATTTCAAGTGGAGTTTTAAGGCGGTGTAAGGGTGTTTCACGGTGGTGTGGTGGTGTTTAAAGGTGTTTCAAGGTATTTCAAGTGTTTCAGAGTGTTTTAAGGGTGGAGAGAGAATTAAGCAGCCTGACAGCAGTTAATTTTTCTTACCCATAGTTAATGCTGGTGGTTGGGTATTTATAGTGTGAAATTTGGGCCCTTATGGGCTTTTGGGTCAAGTTTAATGGACCCGGGTCATGTTTAAAGACCCATAAGTTTTAAGCAGATGTGCAGGTAGCTTAGTCAGATAGTGTTTAGGTTTTTTAGTACTTTAGTCATAGTTCGAAATCATCTGTCCGGTGAAAAAGTCCTGTTCGAATTAATACGCTTGGAGTCTGTCCGAAATTTACGGGGAGGTTTACCTTGGACTACCCCTCCGGGGAGCACTTTGAATAGGGACTCATCAGATATAATTTTGTAAATTAGTAAGTTTTTTGTTTATTTCTCCATCATCCAGGTGTTATCTAGTAACTCTTTTATTTATATGGAAAGATGTGTTCTTTTGAGAGAAAAATAAGAGTGTAAAGAGAAAGAAGTGAGTTGCTGAAAGAGAAATAAGAATTATGGAGAGAGAAATAAGCGAGTTGAAGAAAAATAACGAAAATATATAGAGAGAGAAAAGTTTGTTTTCTATGCGTAAATTTGATTAAAACTCTTATATTTATATAAGGGTAAAAGTCAATTTTCCTAAATCGAGGAAATATAATATAGGATTAGGTCACGGAACACGGAGGAAATAAAAAAACTAATGGATAAAATAATTGTACTCTTTTTTATTCATTTAAATTGATTTGAATTTTTCTAAAATTATGGTTAAAAAAGGATAAAATGATAATCTTAGTAACCCGTAATCTTTATTCTCCAACCATCGAGATTACCTATAAGGAGAAGTAACTTTTTTTTATTCAACTAACTGATTTTTTTAGGCTAAATTTTAATGATTAAAATTGTAACCCCTCAAATTTGATCCAAATCAAAATGTCTTCTTATTTTATTTGTTTTTTAAATAAAATATGAATCAAATTGTGTTTTATCCGAATCTAAAGTTTGTATATTTTAAAAAATACATTTGAATATTGGTAAAAGATCTTGTGGCTCTGATACGAGATGTTTAAAGCACGAAAGCGGTATGGAATCCCTACTTTAAATTCTCTTATTCATATCTAAAATGTATACATGCTTCTCATCAAACCTTGATAATGCACCGTTCTTAAATAAGATTTGATTCTCATTTCTTCAATTAAATCTAGTTGAGCTCTTACTGCAGTCTGATTATCTTTTTTTGGAATAATTTTGAACCCTAAAAGAAAGATGAGTAGACTCTATCGGTGCTATTGCATCCATCCAATATGCCAAGGCAAAAAGAGATTCTTGTGTAGCAGTATGTGGAGTAGTTCGATAGACCCATAAAACTTATTGTAAATAATTTGGCCATTTATCTATTTTCCCTTCTAGATTTTTTTAGACCCATAAAAATAGTTATATTTCAAAACTCTATATGTCAATTGTCTTGGGGATGAAAAGATGAAAAGAAACAATGGTGAATTATTTAAAAAAATTAAATAATCAATTAAACATTACTAACAAGTTTAAATATTGATATGAAAAAATAGATGGAAATATGGGAAATTATATTAATTACAACAACAACTTGTCTAATAATCAAATAAAAATGAACCAAAGTGTATGATTTTTACAATTACAAAAGGAACTAAAGTTGCGGGACAAAGTAAAACCAGTTGCATAATTTATGTTGGACGTGGCATAACCGTATACATGATAGGCGTGGGAGATATACACAAAGGTGGTGATAGATGCGAGACCAATGGATACTATAGTGGCATATGCATCATACATATAGATGGTGATAGATGTGAGACCGCTTCAATGTTATAACTAATCATAACCAAATACATAGGTACTGATAGATGTGAAACTAGTTCGTTGTGTTAGTATTTGTTGGATTAGTTTATGTTTTGTGATAGATGCAAGACCTGTACATTAAAACTGATAGATGAGTGACCAATGCAAAAAATACATAACCAATGATATCATTAACTAATATTAAAATATGCATAAAAAACTATGTTAACATCATTGATGAACTTTATAACAAACATACATCTCTTATATTTTTACATCATTACCCCACTGTACATTTACATCATATAAAAAACTACATAAAGATTTCACCAAAATTTGTTAGTGCTTGCATCATTAAGAAATAAGTAAAACATCTTTATTCTCTTTAGTGTTTCAATATCATTAGGTTTATTTGTTCCAAATTTACCGATTTGAATATAATTTTTAGCGTAGTTCTAAACCGTTATACCATAATTAAGTCTTCCTATTCTTTGTTGAGGAATTTTTCTTAGACATACTAACTTTGTTTTTGGTGTTCTTGATAAAATATTATTTTTATGAATGTATTCAATTTGTAAGTTAAAAATTTGATCAATATAAAAACTCATAGCGATATGTGAGGCATTACATAACATGTGAAATAAATACATTAGCTGAGAGAGTATACATGCAAGAAAACTACATTAGATGAAAGATACTTACAAATCTTTCTGCAGTTTTTTGTTGGATATGATGGTCTTGCCAATGGGTTAAGATGTACTACTATTCTATTTTTTATGTCTAGTACCAATAATGTCGAATGAGTAATTGTACCTCGTGGTCCTTTTATGATAAGTGCAACGAAGATGTAACCTTCTATGTGTCCGTGTAATTCATCGTCAACCAAATATGTGACATATTCATTGGTATATATCATGCACTACATTTGATTTTAGAAATATTTTTTGTTTAATAATCCATACATATGATGTAAAATTGTATGATTCTTGTAAATATACGCCCATATATGAATTTTGATGAAATATTTGTTGTCTTTTTTTTAGAACCAACATTTAGTATTTAAAATCATTTTTTAAAGTATTAATATATAAAGTCTTCAATAATTTGTATATTGTCAAAACTAGAACTAACAGTTAGTTAATTGTATAATAGAAATCAAGGCATATAAATATATTTTAAATAAACTTTTACCTTATAGTCGATCTCTTCTTGACCTAATTTCTCCATCATATTACTAACATAAATATTACATGATGATCATTGTGGAACTGATCTCACTGTAGGATCATCATACCTTTCCTATTTTTGAACTAGTTCCAATATGTAGTATTGCTCTATTTCATGCAGTTTTGTTACCTAGTTTTGAAATGGCCACAATATTTTGTAAATTTTCTAGTAATTTGGTTCAAGTATTTGAAATTGAGTAGGATCCAAATATAAATAAAATGAAGGCCTTTCATTCAATTCTTTCTGCAAAATGTGAAATCAATATATTAGTAGATGCATTGGGATGAAATGTGATAGATGCGGGACATGAAAATAGATGAGATATGATATATGATCCATGCGAGACAATGTATTGAACGATAGATGTTGGACAACGTATTAAACAATAAACACGGGACAACGTAATGCATGATAGATACGGGGAAAATATTCTATGTGATATTAGGCCAACTAACAATGCGAGACAGTTATATGTGTAATAAAATTTAAATCATTAGAGAACATATCACCTGGAATAAAACCATGCGGAGACTATGAAAAATCTACACAAATCATTATAGATGAGACCAAACAAATATGATTCGTATGAGACAATATATCATTATATGGTATAATCAATTTCGCATAGATGATGAGAAATGGAAGATAAGATACAGATAAGAGCAAAGATGTTTCACTTACGTGTTTATTTTTTAGATATGTTTTTATTCGAATAATCTCATTTTCAACACCAAGATCTAATTCACGTATTTCTTCTAGTTCTTAAGGAGTATGAGTCTTATTTTCCATGTCCTAGTGTATATTGATAGGATATTTTATGAAACAATTGTATATTATTAATTCAAGACTAACAAAATAATGATCTTACAAAATAAGCCAAAAACAATAATGTGAGACAGTGACAGTTGTAAGAATATATGAATCATGTGGAACAATATCATGCGGAATAAAATCATTCGGTAAAATACCATGCGGGACAATATCATATGAATATAGATATTACAAATTAAATGCGAGACTATACCATGAGATACCATTCAAGAATAGACTATAACATGAGAGACCATACATATGTCCAAAAAGTTACAGTAATACTAAGGTTTTTTAATTATTTCTTATCATTATTGAATAATTTAGATCACATTTTTCTTCACAACATCATTCTGCTATCTTGTTTTCTCTCCACCAAAATATCATCTTCTTTCTCCAAGACCACGTCTATCAAAGGAAAAACCACCTTGTTTTTCACAACAACATTAAGAACAAGGTTCTTGTTTTTCTCAATAACATTATGATCCTTATCGATATTAAAAGTAGAGTGTTGGTTTTCAACATAAACATTAGAAGCAGGGTCATGTACAACGATTTGTTGATCCTCCTAGCTTATAACCACCTCATGACTTCTATTATCAATAGTAATTGGATTCTCTTGTTTGTAAATATTTTTCGTACCACATATATAGTAGAGGAAGCTGTATATTAGTAAGAGAGCCTTCAATACATACTTTTTTATTTGGTGTTTTTTCATATTTTTATGTCGCCGTTTTTTCCTCGTATATGTTTTTATATATTTTGAGATGTTTTATCAACTTCCAACACTGCGTTCATTATCAATATATGCAGTTGAAGTGTTTTTAGTCCTACATATCTATTTGTTTCATCTGTTTCATCACTTATCTTTATCTTTTCTTTCAATTCTAAAATGATCTGGTATTTTCTAGTTATTTTTTTTATTGCAGTTCGACAATTTTAATTTCAGTTTTTTAAAGATCTTTTGCATAATATTTTGGCTAGACATAGGCTTGTTGTTTGGGGTTTTCGTGTTAATCCTCTTCAAAATAAATAAACCTGAATATTAAAAACTAAACATATACAATAAAAAAATGATATATGTGAAACCATATAAATGATGTGAAACTATTTAAGTCATGCTAAATACAACCATGTAAATGATACGAATTTATTAAAATAAAGATAAATATAAAACCATGTAAATGATGTAAATCTATTAAAATAAATATAGATATGAAACCGTGTAAATGATGTAAATTTATTAAAATAAAGATAGATATGAAACCATATACATGATATGAATCCATGTAAATGATATGAATTCATTAAATTGATGCTAGAGGTGCAAACATGTAAATGATGCGAACCCATTTATATAATGATACATGGGAGATTTTTAGCTTTTGTTTGTCGAAGAATGTCTTTAGTCTTCTATATTCTACTAATAAATACTAGATTTGTCAGCTAATTTGTATGAATATTTATTCTATACTATTTTTTGGGTTTCTTTAGATTCTCAATAATCTAAGATATTAACTAATGCAATTGTGAAGTAGCAACAAGTTTTCTTGGTACCATTTTTTATTTTTGTACATGACCAAGTTATGATTGATGAGGTTAAAATATATAATGATGGTAGTTTTAGTAATAAGTAGGTTTGGTTATCTGGTTAACTGTGGAAAACCGTATAAAAGGTCTTTACTCGTTAGTTAAAGAGTCGAGAGATTATTTTCCTGGTTTCTCTTATTAATGTTGCTTTTAGAGTATTTATAGTATTAAATTAGGGTCAGGGGTTGGGTTTAAGGATCCTAACACTTAAATTGACAAATCGGGTCATGGGTCAGGCCTAATTGCTTAACGGGTTATCAAGACGCGTTAACTAGCTACTTACTTAGTCATTATAGGTGAGGTATTTATTTGACGAGGTCATAAATGTCGTTCGAATCACGGTTCATATATAGTCAATATTGCCCCTCGTAAGGTTCCATAACTACCCCTCAAATTATTTAGCCATCAGGCATGATCTCACTCCGAAAATATTTCCGACCCACCAATGATCTCTCAATCCATATTTTTTTATTATGCAATGTTCTTTGATAATGTTCTTTTTTGATTTACTGTCTTTTTAGTTTGTGTTGACTTTTTATTGGTTATTCAATTCGAACCACCTATTCATTTTCTGTGAATCCGTAGATTCATTTGAAGTCTTTCAATCAGAATGAAATTCTACCAAGAAATCTGCCACAGCCTGACCTTTGATAGTTGTTCGAGGAGAAAAATCAACGTCAAAGTCTCCCAATTCAATGGACTATTTGGTCATTAGACTTGAAACATCTGACTTGCATAGCATGGCTTTAATAGGAAAAGAAGTTTGAATTGTGATTGAATGTCCCTGGAAGTAGGGCCGCATTGTTTTGGCTGTAATGACTAAAGAAAGCCAGTTTTTCAAGCTTCAAATACTTATTTTCAGCCTCTATTAAAGCTTTGCTGATGTAGAATACGGGGCGGGGGTAACTTTCTCCTGCCCGAACTAACCATGTGCTTACAACATAATCCAACACCTCCAAATATATGTAGATTTTCCCCCTTCTGTTGGCTTGAACAAAGTTTTCGGGTTGGAAAAATGTCTCTTTATTTCGATGAAAGCTTTATCGCAATTTGGAGACCAGTTAAACTCCTCTGTGTTTTTCAATACTTGAAAAAATTGGGAGCATTTATCCGAAGATCTTGGCACATATCTATTCAATGTTGCTAACCTTCGCGTGAGTATTTGCACTTCTTTATTTGATCGGGGCAGATCCATAGCTAACAGAGAATTCAACTGTGCCAGATCATCTTGAATTCCTTTCCTACTGATTATATAACCCAAACATTTTCTGGACCGAATGTCAAAAGTACATTTTCCGTGTTTAGCTTCAAATTAATGGCTTCAAGTTTAGAAAAAAAAAATCTATAAGATCGGATAAATGATCCTCTTCATTAACACTTTTCACCATCATATCATCTATGTATACCTTTAAATTTCTATTGATTTAATTGGCTAATGTTTTGTTAACCAGAAGTTGATAAGTAGCACCAGCATTATTCAGTCAGAAGGGCATTACTCCGTAATAATGTAACCCCCGGTCAGTAATAAATGTGGTATGATCTTGATCATTTGGATCCATTTGAATTTGATTATATCCGACAAAAGCGTCTATAAAAGACAGCAATTTGTTTCCAGACGTTAAATTTACCAGTTATCTATTCGAGGCATTATGAAAGGGTCCTTGGGACAAGCTTTAATAAGATCGATAAAGTTGATGCATATTCATCATTGCCTTTTTTTACCATAACTGGATTGGCTGTCCAAAAAGGGTATTGTGACTCATTTATATGACACATCTCGGTTAACCGATCTACTTCTTTACATATCGCTTTTGATTTTTCCCTAGAAAAATCCCTTCTTTTCTAGATTACAGGACCTGCATCCGATCATACCGACAACTTATGGAAAATGAAATTAGGCGGTACACCTGTTACGTCTTCATTATACCAAGCAAACACATGCTGATATTTGGATAGAAATTTTAGCAACTCATTTTTTAGATTTGTTGATACCTTCGAACCAATTCGAACATTTCTTTCTTTTTTCAAACAATGAACTTCTATTTCTTCAATCAGAATAATCGTACTGGGAGTCTCCCTTGGATCATCTATACAATTGTAATCCGAAAAAAACTCTTTTGATTGCTATTTTGGTTTAGCAGTTGGTAAATTGACAATTTTTGGAGCCAATGCTGCAACATAGCATTCTCAAGCTATTTTCCGACTGCTCCGTACCACTCCCACCTGATTTCCGACAGCGTACTTTAGATATTGATGAATAGTTTATGCAACGACATGCATTCTTGAGAGCCCCGATGATAAACTCCTCCTAGAATCGGCACTCTGAAATGGGATAGGGATAACTTTGCAACCACGAACCCAAAAGGATTCAAGGATCAAAGGATGTGGATCGATAGGTCACACAAAGGTTGTGGAAAGGCCTTTGATATTCCAACTGATCTTCCTTTGGATATGACACACCAAATAAAGAACAGGTTTTCTTGTGGATATTACACACCAACAAGAGAAGAGTAAAACTTAAGAAGTTTTTTTTTCAGAATCAAAGATAGTCTAACCATTAGAATTCTAAGTACATGGTTTTTATAGGAGAAAGAACTAGCCTTGAACACAATTAAGGCTGTTCTTGGAAACATAATGCATGCCTCTAAAACAATTAAGGCTTTTCTTGGAAACAAAATGCTTTAATATTGAAAATAGAAAGTATTAATGATATAAGCTGGAAATCAGACCCTTCCCTCCTTCAAGGACGTGGCTTTTGGTGTAGATGGGCCTTGGGATTTTATTTCAACAAATGGGCAATGGTGAAGTGAAACAATTGCCTCATTAAAAACCTTGGCAAGAAAACCCATGGGGACAAAACTTGAACAAGGGAAAAAGAGTACAATCGAGACACTTTCTCATTTGTTGAAATCAATTAGCTTGAATCAAGACCAAAGTGGTTTGACAAGATTTTCCACCATACTTGCTGTTTTGATCACGTGGATTCTCTAGTTGATTAAGAAACCCTCCAACAGCTTTGTTAAATTGTTTTGCTCTTGATCGAGTTGTTGGACCAGCCGGTAAAATAAGAATATCTTCAACTTCAAGCTCATCTTCTTTTTCAAGTTGTTCATCTGGTTCTTGCACATTTCCATGTTCTAAGCTCCTTGTGTCATCTAGGATCGCATCATCCTCTCCCACTTGAAAAGGATTTGACCTCAAATCTATTTCATCTGCGATAAAAGGAACCAAATCAGAAACATTAAAGGTAGGACTCACTTTATACTTACCTCGTATGTCAAGTTGATACGCATTATTGTTGATATTTTTTGTTACTTCAAATGGTCCATCAATTCTAGGCATCAATTTTGACTTCCTATCTTCTGGAAATATTTCCTTTCTTAAGTGCACCCATACTTGATCTCCAACCTCAAAAACTTTCTCACGTCTTCCCTTGTTTGCTTGTTTGACATATTGCTCAGTTTTCTTTTCTATGTTTTTCCTTGCATCATCATGGATCTGTTTTACAAGTTCAGCTTTCTTTTTCCCATCTATGCTAGTTCTTTCACTCAAAGGCAAAGGAATTATATCCAAAGGAGATATTGGGTTAAATCCATAAACAATTTGAAAAGGAGAGTAATTAGAAGCAGAATGCATAGAATGATTGTATGCAAATTCAACATGCGGCAAACATTCTTCCCAAGTTTTCAAGTTCTTTTTAATTAATGCACGTAGAAGAGTGGACAAAGTCCTATTTACTACTTCTGTTTGTCCATCAGTTTGTGGGTGACAGGTGGTAGAAAATAAAAGCTTAGTCCCTAACTTAGACCACAAAGTTTTCCAAAAGTAACTTAGGAACTTAGTGTCCCTATCTGAAACTATCGTCCTAGGCATGCCATGCAAACGAACTATCTCTTTAAAGAACAGATTAGCAATGTGCAATGCATCATCAGTTTTGTGACAAGTAACAAAGTGTGCCATTTTAGAGAATCGATCAACAACCACAAAAATGAAATCCTTACCAGTTCTAGTCCTTGGCAATCCAACTACAAAGTCCATAGATATATCATTCCAAGGATGCGTAGGAATAGGTAAAGGAGTATACAAACCGTGGGATTGAACCTTAGATTTGGCTTGTTTGCAAGTAGCACATCTGTCACAGATTCTTTCAACATCCCTCCTCATATGTGGCCAATGGAAGTGATCCAGCATTACCTTGAGAGTTTTAGCTATTCTAAAATTTCCCATTAAGCCTCCTCCATGGGCTTCTCTAACAAGTAAATCTCTCATGGAATAATTAGGCACACATAAACGTTTATCAAAGAATAAGAATCCTTCATGCCTATAGAACCGCCCTAAAGAAAACTTTTCACATGCTTGATACATCTTTCCAAAATCAGAATCATTTTCATATAAACTCTTAAGATGATCAAATCCTAAAATCATAGCTTCAAGAGTAGTGATTAAGGCATACCTTCGGGACAATGCATCAGCAACAATATTTTCTTTACCTTGTTTGTATTTGATGACATATGGAAATGTCTCAATAAATTCTATCCACCTTGCATATCTTTTGTTAAGTTTTTGCTGACCTTTTAGGTGTTTGAGAGATTCATGGTCAGTGTGTATGAAAAACTCCTTTGGCCACAATTAATGCTGCCATGTTTGCAAAGCTCGAACTAATGCATACAACTCATTGTCATAAGTATGATATTTTTTAGTAGCTCCTCCAAGCTTTTCAATGAAATAAGCTATGGGCTTTTTATCCTGCATCAAAACAGCTCCAATCCCAATTTCAGAAGCATCACATTCAATCTCAAAAGGGATAACTTTGCAACCAGGAACCCAAAGGATAGGGATAACTTTGAAGCACCACTTGATAAACTCCTCCTAGAATCAGCACTCTGAAATGAGATAGGGATAACTTTGCAACCAGGAACCCAAAAGGATTCAAGGATCAAAGGATGTGGATCGATAGGTCACACAAAGGTTGTGGAAAGGCCTTTGATATTCCAACTGATCTTCCTTTGGATATGACACACCAAATAAAGAACAGGTTTTCTTGTGGATATTACACACCAACAAGAGAAGAGTAAAACTTAAGAAGTTTTTTTTTCAGAATCAAAGATAGTCTAACCATTAGAATTCTAAGTACATGGTTTTTATAGGAGAAAGAACTAGCCTTGAACACAATTAAGGCTGTTCTTGGAAACATAATGCATGCCTCTAAAACAATTAAGGCTTTTCTTGGAAACAAAATGCTTTAATATTGAAAATAGAAAGTATTAATGATATAAGCTGGAAATCAGACCCTTCCCTCCTTCAAGGACGTGGCTTTTGGTGTAGATGGGCCTTGGGATTTTATTTCAACAAATGGGCAATGGTGAAGTGAAACAATTGCCTCATTAAAAACCTTGGCAAGAAAACCCATGGGGACAAAACTTGAACAAGGGAAAAAGAGTACAATCGAGACACTTTCTCATTTGTTGAAATCAATTAGCTTGAATCAAGACCAAAGTGGTTTGACAAGAGTTTCCACCATACTTGTTGTTTTAATCACGTGGATTCTCTAGTTGATTAAGCAATCCTCCAACAGCTTTGTTAAATTGTTTTGCTCTTGATCGAGTTGTTGGACCAGCCGGTAAAATAAGAATATCTTCAACTTCAAGCTCATCTTCTGTTTCAAGTTGTTCATCTGGTTCTTGCACATTTCCATGCTCTAAACTTCTTGTGTCATCTAGGATCACATCATCACCCGACCTGCCAAAAATGGCATTATAGCAGGTCGGGAAATTTACCACTACAAACAATACTCAGATCGTCTTCTTGAAAGCCCTCTACCAAAAGTTGTTTCTCTCTCAAACTTTCCTATAACGTTAGCTGAATTACCCGTAAATCCTATAATGGTTCGGTTCGAAGGTTGGATCACCGGGGAATTTTTCATTTGTTTGTATGCCAAAAGGAATAACACATTGGTCGAACTACCAGTATCGATAAGAATTCTTCGAATATATGTACCATCTATAGAATCCCCAATAACAATAGCGTCTTTATGTGGTCCAATGACGTCTCTCAGGTCATCCTCATCAAAGACCATGAATGGTAAAAGCCCTTGATATAAATGAGCTGATATTTTCCCTTTCAATTGCACATCCAAAGTGTTGACATGCCTTTTTCTAGAGAAATTCGAAGGTGTCGTTGTCGTATCCTATCCGAATATCGTAAATGACTCGAAAAACTTACATAAATAGGAAACCATCGTATTACCCTCACTCACCATGTTAACGAGGTTTCGTTCAGGATCTGGATCTAAATACTCTAAATCCAAATCAAATAGATCTTGAAACTTATCTGTAATCATCATGGTTTGTTCTCCCTTAAAAATGTCGGAAGCAGGTTTTCGCGTATTATATGTACTAGCTTGTTCTTTGTTAATGCTTGAGTCGAGTCTGTTTGAAACCTAATTTTTGTGCAAGCCATGATTTTTTACAAAGGTTTTCAGTTTCCTATTTTCGATCAAAAACTGAATCTCTTGCTTCAGAGCTATAAAATATTTTGTGTCATGATCCATTTCTTTATGATACCTACAAAAACGGGTATTTCAGTTTTCTCTTGGAGTTTGGATAAGTAAAGGTCTTCGGAACTGTATGTGTTATTTGGTCTTATCATATATTGTTGCCATGGTTTCAATTAATTCTGCAAATTAACTAGGCTGAACCCACTGGTTCCCTCTTAGCCTGGATTGCTGAGTTTATTTTGATCTAGACGGTCCAGATCCTTGACTTGATTCTTGGGATCGAGAATTAGAAGACACATGCGACTGACTAGCAACTTATTGATGTGAAGTACCCACAATAGGTTTATTCTACCGAGGATTCCTTAGTAGTTTGGTTTCTTCTACGGTGATATCCTTTCCAACTTGATTCAAAAGGCCACCCCACATTTCTTTCTTTTTTCATGTGGCCGTGTCAGCCAACTCTCCTGCCAATAATCCTTGTTTGAGGGAGGCTATGGCCACCCGCTCATAGCAGTCAGCTAAACCATTCTTAGTGATACCATAATCCAATAATCACTATTTCCTCTTAACTCCTTACTTCCTACAAACTGTCTTCGGAAGGACATTCAAAACATATCAAAAAATTAAATCGACCCCTCTGGAAGTCTGTTGCACCACTTCAAAGCACTGTCTTCCAACATTTGAGAAAATGCCCAACACAAAACTTTGTCATCATCATCGAAGCTCATCATAAAGTTTTTAAACTGTTCCAGATGATTATCTGGATCTTTACTCCAATCATATTTTTCCATTTTGGATACATCTGGATGTTGTTGGAGGTTTCCGGATAAAATCTTCGACGAAAGTGGCGATTGCCTCCAGTTACGTCCCTGACTAAACTGATATATTTCACTAGAGTCATCGAATATACCTGGTTCGGATCGAACAACAAATGAATCACTCAGCAGCTGATCTATACTATGATTAACTAAACCCTTAGTTTTCTCTTTATAATCTAAGTTCTTCCATTTCTTAGACTTTTTCCCTGATATTTTTCGATCTCTCAATTTTTTGTCTTTACTAACCATTTTCTTTCTCCGATGTTTATCCCGGTGCTTATCTTTTTTATTTTGTTGATAAAAATCACTACTAGTGGAGGAAGAAAAAGAATCACTTGATAAAGACAAACTATTGCAGGTATCTGAAGAACTATAATCGTCTTTATCATGAAGCTCTAGTTGAGGGTCTTTAGGGGAATGTTCTATCAATACTTGCTTCGGATATCCAGACGAATTATCTCCTAGCTCCACCAAGTCTCTTTCAACTTGCCTATGTATTTTCATTGCTTCGATTTCTTTTCTTAATTCGGCAAGCTCATTTCTTAGTTGGGTTTTTTTTTTCTTTTTCTTCGTTTTCGGACGAAGCCCTTATCTGAGTTTCACCAACCAGATCCTATTATTTAATGGGTGTTGATCAACATGCATTTCCTCAACCATTCTTCGATTATTGTCGTAAATATTTGGAAACTTTAGATTATCGTAATTCGGGTGTCCCTGCTCCCACTATGGTCGTAAAACTTATGAGGTTAAAATATATACTGAGGGTAGTTTTAGTAGTAAATAGGTTTTGTTATCTGGTTAATTATGGAAAACCGCAAAAAAGGTCTTTACTTGTTAGTTAAAGAGTTGATAAATTATTTTTATGATTCCCATTCTTAACGTAGCTTTTACATTATTTATAGTATAAGATTAGGGTCATGGGTCGGGTTTAAGGATCCTAACACTTAGATTGACGAATCAGGCCATGGGTCAGGCCCAATGGTTTAACGGGTTATCAAAGCGCGTTAATTAGCTACTTGCTTAGTCCTTATAGGTGAGGTGTTTATTAGATAAGGTCATAAATTTTGTTCAAATCATGGTTCAGATATAATCAATATTCCCCCTCGTAAGGTTCTAAAACTACCTCTCGAATTGTTTAGCCATTAGGCATGATCTCACTCTAAAATATTTCTGACCCATCAAATATCTCTCGATCCATTTTTTTTATTGTGCAATGTTCTTTGATAATTTTATTTTTTGATTTACTGTCTTTATAGTTCGTGTTGACTTTTTATTGGTTATTCAACGTTCTTGAACAATATATCGATCTACTATTTTCTCTACATCAGTAGAATCATTTCCATCCCATTTCACCTCTTCATAATCATTGGTATAAAAGAAGTGTATGTTGCTCGTGGATATAGATTCTTTCACGATCCGAACCACGTTAAATATCTTGTTGTGCGTTTGTTTACTTTATATTCTTTTTTGTTAACTTTTCTTCTTGAAATAAGGTAAGAGTCGAAGCTCGTATTAACTCTTACATCCTCTCGGGTATGTGTTCACCAACTGTTGGTCACTACTTTGGCAGAGTGGCTAAGATTCGACCTAACAAGTCCTGTTAGGGTTGGGTCGGATCTTGTTCGGGATATTAATGGTTTCCCTAACAATCCACATAACCAATGAACACATATTATAGTAATAAAACCTAATTGTATTCTTCTTAGATCCATGTTTTTGCAAAAGACTAAACACCATCACATTTTGAAAAAAAATTAAAGATTTAGTTTTTTTTCATAATTAATATGACGATATTCTAAATTTCTTAAAATAAATACAATTATCAATATGGCACACGGTTAAAATAGTCTCATCCCATAAATTAATATGAACTTTAAAATTAACTTGCATGATATTCGTCATCTCAATTAAAGTTCTATTTTTGCGCTCAACCAATCCATAATGTTGCGGTGTATAAGGCATCAAACATTGAATGTCTCATATTTTTCACAAAAGCTAGAAAATTCTCTTGAGAAATATTCTCTGCTTTTATCTCTACGTAAATATTTAATCTTAATGTCTAATTAATTTTCTACTTCCACTTTGAAGATCTTACATGCTAAAATCCTCATGCTTATGTTTAAACAAATAAATATAAGTAAATCTATAGTAGTAATTAATGATAATTATAAACTATCTGTGACCCCCACGTGTCAAGATAATATTTCACTCACATATATTATTGTGTATCAAATTTAATAATTTCGTGTATCTTTCTACGAATTTGTAAGTATTTTTAATCATCTTGGATTAAACACAAAAATGACATCTTTTATATTAATCAGTACCACATTTGAAAAGTCTAGTTCTAACATTTCTATTTATCGTGCTATGTCTTATATAAACAAGCCGACCAAGACATAGTAAATATTCATTACGAGAGCAAGAATAAATAAAATTATCCACTTTATTAATAATAATATCATGAGTACATGATTATATCATATTCATACAAGAGTACCATTTGATACAAAAGTTCCACTTTTGGACAAAACAAGGTTTTTTCACCATTGCAAAAATGTCTTCTTCTGCAAAATTTATGATACCAACACTTTTCGTAAGGTTGCACGTATAAGAAAAATGACCCGGATTTCCCTTTACACTCTTAAAGATATTCTTGTTCTTATTTCCATATAGTTTATGCCCATTTTTATGTTTCTTTCACTTTGGTTCTATTCCATTCACATTCATAGAAGCTTCAGTCTTGGATACTTCTTATGTATCTCTAACATGTATTTTTTTAATCCTTAAGTACTTTTGGATTCATTCCAAACTATACTTTTTAGATTTATTAAGTATTCTCTACCGAATTTTTTTCCAAGATGAAGATAACTTTTAGCTATGATTTTATTCAACTTTAAAAATTTGCAGAATTACTATTTTTACAGACACGAGTTTATTTACTATGATTTGCAGGTCATAAATTCGAGGGAGATATACTTTACCATCAATAAACTTAAAATCATTGAGAAACTAAGAATTTATTTTTACTCGATTTTATATTTTTCTTCAAGGGAATTCCAAATCTTTAATATTGAAGACTCAGTTGTGTAAAGGTCGAATACACAATTTGAAAGTGCATTCAAAATATGTCCCCAACATATGCGATTGTTCTCTTCTTACTTGCGTATTTTCACCTTGATTTTCTTAGTATTCTTGTCACTTGCTTTAGGATTTTTCTCCAGGTTTTGATCAAGGATGTGGTGTTTTTAAGTGCAGTCAATAAGAAAGTTATCTTGTCTTGCCATCGGGTAAAATTCAAACCATCAAAACGGTTCCGCCTAACAAGATCGTGGTTCATCACTTTGATGGTAGCCATGGTTGTTTCCGCTAATATGATACTAATTTTATTTGAATATAAGAAAATAAATATTAGAAACAAAAACTTACACCCACAGGGTGAAGGTAAAATTTGTCGGTAAATCGTTAAAAACTATGTTTGATATTATTTCCAAAAATAATTATTTCGATCATCTTATTACTTGATATATTAAGGACGTCATTTTAGAATATAACAAGTTTTATGAATACAAATTGTTAAGGGAAATAACAAAAAAAAATTCCAAGTAGAAAACTATTATTTTCATAAAAGAGAAGTTATATTTGTTTAGGGTTTCTCCCCTATTTATATCTTCTTTCATGTTCATGGGCGCTTACAATGACCATTATTTCCACTAAATACACTCGTAACTTCATTTACATCATGAAGCCTAAATTTATAACTAATTTGCTTAGTGGTTTGGCTAAGACGTATAGTGGCATTAAATCACGACTTGATTCGTTTCTCTTTTAGGATGCGCTCGATTTGCTTAGACCGCATGCTTGACCGAGCACAGTTCAGTAGCTCTCTTGCTCGGTCTTCTTGCTCGGTTCTTGCACAGCTCAGATCGTCAATGTGTTTGTCCAACTTTTTCATTGTTTCCTTCCTTTATTGATTTAGCCTCGCATTCCAGCTATGCTCTTTATTATGCTCGACTGCTTTCTTGTTATGCGTTTATGCTATTTTCCACCTCAGGCTAGTCATTTTCTTTCTCGCCATATTCATCTGCTTGGTGTTTCCTTTCTCCTATCCGGGGAATACCCCCTCATCATGGCACCCTTAGTTTATGATTCAACATTTAATTAAATTGGAAAATGATAAATTCAAAGTATATGTAATAACAGATTAATTAGTGTCGTGTGAAATTCAAATGCAACTTCAAATGACTAACGATGTTATTTTTTCATCATTGTTTTATGTTTGGACGAGACATGGATGGAGTGGAATCATTTTGGTGAACGAAGGTTCTGACACAACCATTTTTAGAAAAATGGCGTTTGGCGCTTGGGTTTTGAAGAAGCGTGTTGATTACTGCTGAAGATTTGCACATCTTATCACACATGGGTAACTGGTAAATTATAATCTTGCCTTGATTATTAACAATGGTATCCCTGAATCACTTGCTCTTTTCAGTTGCTAATATTTTCTGTTATCTGCTCCATAGAGGTTTCTGTCGATATTCAAACTGCAACACATTTACATGATTTCGTCTTTGCCTTTGTGTATATTTAGCATTTAGTATTTGGGGAAACCCTAGGTCTTGGATTAGTGATGCTCTGGTTATGACGATATCCAAAAGAAATTCGTATGCACTATGTGTGGCACCAATCATCCACCTTTTGCTCTAATTTTGCTTATTCATGGTATTGACTCATTGCAATCCAAGTGGAAACAATGGTAGAAAAAAGGGTGATAAAGAAAAAAGTGGATAAAACTCCAGTATCCGAATTCGAAGACCTCATATTTCTAGAAAGTTATTTTTCCCAAATATCTCACAAGTATGAATATTTGGATGATGTTGGGCTACTTAGTTTTAGGGCGAGTTATGGGATACATGAGGATGTTACAGTAAGGGTTTCCTCGGTCGATGAGCATCCATATCAGGTTTGGGAATCTAAGACTTGCCTCTTTACGATTGTTTTTTACTGAGGATTTTGCCTTCCACTGCCTATGCTGATTCGTGACTTTTTTAGCGTAATAGGCATCTGTCCCATCCAGTTATCTGCTAACAAATGAAGAATGTTGCTTAATGTAGTACTGAGTTCACGTGTGCTAGGGATTAAGATTTGTTTGACCGACCTACTGTTAGCCATCGATGTATCTAAACTTGTAAAATCCCCTTTCTTCTATACCCAGCTGATTGGGACAAAAAAGATTGTTGAATTCCCATTGTCATATGAAAATTGGAAGAACTTATTTATGTTTGTGTCGGGAAATTGGGAACATGAGAAACCGATAATGAATCTCCGATTAGAAAGGAGGTGGAGAGTAAAGTGTAAGCATTAGTAGCGTAATATGTACACTTAATCATTATTGTTAAATACTGAACTAATCTGTAATTGATTTTTTATGCAGGTGAAGGGGCTAATTATTAGTGGTGGAAAGAAGGATTATCAAAAGAGTACAAAAATTCTTTGATTGAAGTTGGCAACCCAGCTAGTTCCACCTTGCAAGAGCCTACACTACTCTTTACACAGATCAATTATCTTAGATCTGGTTTGTGGTCAGTGCCAGAATTAACGGATACGAAATATGGTAGAGTGATTATGTTAGATGGTGTGGAATCCACCATGGAACGTATCTGGGCATTAATGTAGAAACGGTACCGAGAAAGGAATAGTACCGGGGTTTGGCTTGCAGTGCCTCATAGATAAAAGGAAAAAGAGTTAAAAGGTCATTCTCAGTTCCTTGTCAACATGAGGGACAAGGGGGAGTGCTTGCCATTCAGGGAATCGAAGAGGCGAACCATAGGTAGATGAATATTGCTGAGGGCAGGTGAATATTGAAGGTACTCGAGCGCGACGTGAGCGCGATGACGATGAAGATGATAAAGATTCGACTTCATTAGTATAACCTTGGCAGAAGAAACCCAAGTTGGTGCTGGATGATATTCATCTTGCAACTAGAAAATTACAACTGAGAGATGAAGAGAGTGGTAATGGAGATGTCGTACACGAAAAACCGTTTGATCCTCATGTTCCCCACCCAGTAATTCAAGAGCGAGGGAAATGGCCCAAGGTTGTTGTCGAGCCGATCGACCTTGTGGAGGATAGCGACGACAAGGGAGATGACCCCAATAAGGTGATTCCAAAAGATGTAGCATAAATGATGAATAATTTTGTGAGATCATTCACTATTTATCCATCAACCTCAGTAGGGAGAGAAAAAAGAGCTCACTACCCACCTTTGTCAACATCGTGAGGCCTGAGCTCGCTCCAACTGGGACCAAAGGTGTTGGGACCAGTAAGAAGAATGTTTCTATGGATGAGTTGTTGTCAAAGAGGTTCGTTATGCCTCGTCCATCGATGCTGATGTTTGAAAAACTCAAACGCACTCTTGAGTTGTCATATTATGATGGGATGCCTATGGGCGATATCCTTCAGCGGCATTTCGAACTCGCCATTGAGGTAAGAATAAGTTGTTATTGAATAATTAAATATAGAAAGTCCATGGTGTAACTAAACATATATGTTTGGCAGTTGCATCACAATTCAGTCGTACTTTCTTATCGGCGAATGTCTGCTACCGATTTGGAGGTAATAGAGAAGTGGAAACCATAGCCAATGATGTTCGGATCGACTAAATCATCAGTTGCAGATCTTGTGCGATTAAGGCACGCCTGCGGTCAGCCAAAGCCTCCAAAGACAAAGCTATTGAAGCGAGCGAGAAGCTTCAAGCCACGATGGCGACTCTAAAGGAAGCCTTGATTGTAGTGATGAAAAATCAAGACATTGTCTACTAGAAACACCGTTCTACTAACTCAAAATATTACTTTAATTCAAAAGAACGAAGAGCTTATTTCATAAAGCTCGAATTTGCTGAACCAAAGTATGGCACAAGCCAAAAAAGTGGAAGAACAAGCTGATCGGTGAGGTGAGATGTCCTCAGAGAAGGTTGGCCTGAAGGAAAAAATGGAGAATGCGCAGAGGGAGTTTGATCTTCAATGACAACAATGAAATGAAAGACTTAATAAAGCTCTGGATGAGTGACAAACCCAAATTATGAACATTGTTATGGATATGATAGCACGAGAGAAGAAACAAGTTGTGTCCGAGTTGCTGACGCTGAATCCTGGGATGAAGCTTGGGTCGTAGGGTTGCTTGATTGAGGTACTCGCTCTCTCTCAAGGCATCTCAACGCGAGTGGAAGAAGGTGTTAGTACAGCTAAGGAAAATGCAAAGAGCATTGAAGCTCGTCCAACCGTACTGGTCCCCATTGCAACTGACCCAACCAATTCAAAGGGTGTTGAAGGTCATCCAACTGTCGTGATCCTTGTGTTAGCCGACCCAGTAAATGCAAAAAGTTTTGATGCTCAAATAACTGAAGTAATTCCGCCCTCGACTGACCTACCAAACTTCCCCCTTCTGCAAATTCTTGAGATATTTATTGTATAATTTAGGTGTGAAACTTTGAACCTATGATCTGGCTTAGTTTAAGTATGTTGCATGCCTTGATTATGATTTTGTTAAACTTGATTGTCGTAACACTGTCATAATTTTGTTCATAAGTTATCTGTTCTGTGTTGTAAGTTGTGGGCGCCCATTTAGGCGATTATTACGCTCTGAATTGTATACATTATTTGGAGATATGTTTATTACTTGTCATGGTTATACCGGCCAATCCTTACAAGGTCGAGCTCAATAAGGCTCATTGCGTAGCTTAGGAAAAAATGTATCCTTCTAGCTGAATCGCGGCGAGGCCGTAAAGGGCTTATTGCGTGGTCTGCTATAGATTTGGTTTGTAACCAGTTCGCAAATATATTTGGTACAAGGTATGAGGCTCAGTATGCTTTATGTAGCCTGTAGACGTGGCCAATCAGTGCAATCGTGTTTATAAACACTTAGTCTGGACTCAGTGTGGTCTCTTGTGTAACCCTTAGGCGTGGTCATTGACCCGTTCACTAATTGTAAGGATGCAGAATACGTAATAAACACACGGTGGCGAAAGCATAAAATATATTAAGAATAAAAGTTATTGTTCAAATTCCTCATTAAAAAAAACCCCCGCGCCATCAGGGGGAAAAAAGAGTGCATCATTAGCCTCTACACAGATTGGCGATACAATTTAAGATTATTTACATTCCATAGGTGCTTCAGGGTGAAACCCTTACTATTTGCTAGCCGATAGGCGCCACTATGTCCAGCAGAAATGAATGTGTAGGGCCCCTCCCAGTTAGGACCTATTTACCGGTTGCTCGATCTCCTGACCTTTGGAACTTCCTCTTCATCACCAAGTTTCCCACTTTGAAACTTCATGGATTCAACCGAGCATTAAATCGCCCCTTTATCAGACTTTTGTAGTGCTCTGCTCTGACACATGCTTGGTTGCGTCGCTCTTCTAAGAGGTCGATACATTCTGCTTGAGTCACCAAGTTTGTTTCTTCCTCGTAGCTCTCGACGTGATGGCTCGGTATGATGATCTCTTCTGGTGTTACAGCTTCATTTCCATAGACAAGGGAGAACAGTGTGTCTCCCGTTATTGCCCGAAGTGTAGTCATGTATGCCCATAAGACCTCAACCAGTTTTTCTAGCCATTTCCCTTTAGCTCCCTCGAGTTTCTTTTTAATACCTTCTAGTATTGTCTAGTTAGTCACTTCCACTTGACCATTGATCTGGGGGGTAGTATGACGTGGATAAATGCTGCTCGACTTCATATCTTTTGCAAAAGGTTGTAACCATTGAATTCTGGAACTGTGGGCCGTTTTCTGTCATTAAAATTTGTGGTATGCCATACCGAGTCACAGTTTAATGATGAAATAAATAACATACCTCCTGCGCACGGGTCCGAAATAAGGATTTAGCCTCAACCGACTTGGAGAAGTAGTCTACCGCGACAATCAAGAACTACCTTTTTCAGTCGCCATTGGCAGCGGGCCAACCAGGTCGATGCCCCATTTTTCATAAGGGCATGAGACAAGAACGACTTACATAGGTTCACTTGGCATATTTTGGGTGTTAGCATATTGTTGGCATTGATGACATTGCTGCTCCAAAGTCTCTGCATTATTCACTAATTCTGGCCAATAGTATCCAACCAACATAACCTTCGAATCAGATTTTGGTGTCCACAATGATCACCTGCTTCTCCAGAGAGAAAGTCGTGTAGGATTGAGCTTGCCTCAGCCCGATCGAGGTAGCAAAGTAGGGGTCGGGTGACACTTTTCCTATAAAAAAATATTGTCTAGCACGCAATATTTTGCTATCTTATGCTGCAGGGCTCTAGCGTCACCCTTATTAACTGACAACACAGCTGAGGTCAAATATTGTAAATAAGGTTGCCGCCAATCGGTGGTACTGTGAATTGTAAATAAGGTTGTCGCATATCAAATTGAGTTATAGTTACTGTTGCTAGTAACTGTTGAAGGAGGACTACGAGATTCTCTTCCGAGACTGCAGTTTTTGCTAACAGATCTGTTGTTGAATTCTTTAGGTGGTGAACATGTTCATATGAAATCCGAGAAAATTTGGACTCGTATTTCTTGAGTATGAAGAGGTAGCTCCGGATTCCTTCTTTTTTTGCATTATAGGTACCGACAACCTGGTTAATAACTAGCTGCGAATCCAATCTAATCCTAAGAATGCACGCTCCGCATAT
Source organism: Limnanthes douglasii subsp. nivea (assembly GCA_036936605.1). NCBI lineage: Eukaryota > Viridiplantae > Streptophyta > Magnoliopsida > Brassicales > Limnanthaceae > Limnanthes > Limnanthes douglasii. The sequence goes on along the minus strand of JAUPFV010000005.1, from coordinate 222,622,006 downwards.
CAAAGCTAGCTTCATGCCACATATGACGACCTCGTACTCTACAACATTATTTGTAACGGGGAAATCAAACCTGATTGCTTGTTTAATTTTATCTCCAGTTGGCAAACATAGCACAATGCCAACCCCACCGCCTAATGTACTTGAGGCTCCATCTGCCTCGACGACCCATTTGACGTGTTCAATCTCGACAGGCTGCTCCTCTGTGGTGGGTATCTGTCTGGACGACGAAAATTTAACTAGAAAATCAGCTACGACCTGGCCTTTAATAGTTGTGCGAAGCTCAAATCGTATGTCATGTTCTCCGAGCTTGACATTCTATTTAGTTAGGCTTTTGTAACACAACTCGCAAGGGAGAAGGTGTTCGCACGCTTATTATATGTCCTTGGAAGTATGGTCGCATTTTTCTTTGGAAGTACCAATAAATATAAAAACAATAGCTTGCTAGCCACCGGTGCAGACAAAATTTCAGGCGAGGTGAGATATAGTTTCAAGTCGGACCGCTTTGTCACAGTCTTCCGTCCAACTGAATTTCTTTTCTCTTCTTAAGATTCCAAAATAGGGATGAATTTTATCTGATGCTCGAGAAATGAATCGTGATAGCGTTGTGAGACGTCCCCTAAGGCATTACACTCTCTTGATAGTCTTCAGGGATGCCATTTATAAAATTTCATTTAGCTGGATAGGGTCAGCTTCTATGCCCCGTTGACTTACCACATAACCTAGGAATTGACGGGTAGCGACCCCAAAGGAACATTTAATCGGGTTAAGTTTGAGGTTGAACTGACAGAGTTGGTTGCGCACGGTCTGTAGCGTTTCTAAGTGTTGCTCTTTTGTGTGTGTTTTGACAATCGCGTTATCGATATATTCTTTTAAGTGCTTTCCTATGTGATCCCGGATAATGTGATTTATTAAACGTTGGTATGTGGACCCGACATTCTTCAAACGAAAAGGCATGACCGTGTAATAATATATGTCTCGCTCGGTTTGAAAAGTTGTGTGCTCTTGATCTAATGGATTGAGCCAGATTTGGTTGTACCCCAAATAAGCATCCATGAACGATAGATATTTGCAGCCAAATGCTGAATCTACTAGTTGATCGATACGAGGTAGCTAGAAAAGCATCCTTAGGGCAGGCTTTTTTGAGATCAGTAAAATCTACGCACATCCGCCACTGACCACCTTTCTTTTTGACTAACACCGGGTTGGCAACCCAAACTGGATATCTCGCTTTTCTGATGTGTCTTAAGCGAGACAAATTTGCCACATCTTCCAGTATAGCCTCCTATTTCTCCAAGGAAATATACCGCCTCTTTTGACGTACTACTTTAATGCATGGATCGATTGCCAAATCATGGCATCTGATAGAATTATTAACCCTTGAAACTTCACTCACCTCCTACGCAAGCACATCCAATTTTTTGGCTAATATTTTGATTAAAAAATTCTTAAATTGAGGTGATAACTTACCACTCATCCGCAACACGCGTCCCACGGCTACTGGTTCTTCTGCTCCTTTCAAAATTATATCATCTGACTGCTCCAGCTCGTGTGGTTCGATGTTTGATTGTTATCGGGAAGGTTTGAATGGTTCGATTGTTACCGCATATCACGTTGTCGTTGTACGTTGACTCCCTCTGATTATAACGACCGAATTTCCAACTGGATACTTCAAACACTGCTTAAATATACACAGAGTCGTCTCCATTCTGTGCAGCCATGACCGTTCGATAATGGCATGGTATGGGCTCGGTGCGTCGGAAATTATGAACAACGTTTTGAGCTCCTTCTTAGTTATCATGTGCCCAACGTTTTCCATCAATTTTACTTCCCCACACATTTCGAAGTCTTGCCCTCATAGCCAACCAAGGTGCGTTGAGTGGGCTTGTAAGGTGGAAAATTTAACATGCAATCAAAGTTGTCTTTGAATATTATATTTGCTGAGCTACCCCCGTCTACCAACACACGAGTTACCATAACACCTCCAATATCCATGTGTATAGTCAGTGCATCTTTGTGGGATGTGCTAACACCTCTGAGATCGTCGTCGTTAAAGGTAAGGTCGGCAACAAGATTCCTATAACTTCTATAGAAGTTGGTGTTAATTTTGTACACATCAAAGTCGGTTCTTGATCACTTGTTAAACGTGGTTCCTTGGGACGCCAGAGGATTTCCACCGACTATGGTGAAAAGGGATGGGGTGGTACTTGGTTTGGAGATAACATTACTGGCAACCTCTGACCCCTCGCCATTAGCGGTGGTGGGTGACGGTGCATCCACTCCATCTGTGATCACCGAATGTCCTCCCACAGTTGTAAGGAGCCATTGGTATTTACTTGTATCTACCTCTCCCTCATTCCTTGGTTTATCATCGATGGCTGGCCGAGCATCTTCTCGACGATCAGGATGTGAGCGATGCTCATGCTGCATGATGAATTACACTAGCTTGGTATTGTCAATGGGTCTTTGTATTTCCTCCCGAGGTTGGCAACACTCATCAGTTGGATATCGGCGGTAGTTGTGATAAACACATATAAACCGGTTAGATCACTTGAATCTAGGGGCACTCATCACGCGCGGTGTTTGAATATTAGTTCGGCCTTTCGTTTGGTCATATATAACAGAAATAGTCTCAGTCAGTGGAGTAAACCGTTTGAAAGAATTTTTAAAATGTTGAGGGCGTCGACTGGTTTCTCTCCGGGGCTGTTCCTCTACTCTTTTTCGTTCTGGTGCCCCTTTCTTGAAATCTGACTCCATGTCTGTCCGGCGATTCCCTTTTTTAGGCATCATCCACCTTGACGAAAGTGTCCGCTCGGACGAGAAGATCCCCCATTTTATTCGTTAGAAACTTGATAAGGTCAGCGTAGAGGTCTCCCCTCCGGTTAAGCCCCTGTTTGAGTGAGGCCATCGCCATATTTTCCGCTAAATTTGGGAGGGAATTCATAGCATGAACAAAACAACTAACATAACTTTTAAGGGACACGCCTTGTCTTTGGTAAAGATCCATGATTGAGTCCCGCTCGCACTTAAGTTCATTGTTTCAAAAAATCTTTCCCCGAATGCTTTCCAAAGACCAGCGAAATCATGGATGGATATTTTTGGCAGGCTGCTGAACCAGTCCATCGCGTGGCCTTTAAAAGTCATAGACATTGCTAGGCACAATATTGCGTCGTCTGGGTTGAACGTCATCATCATGTTATGGAATTTCTCCAAGTGCCTCTCTGGGTCGCCTGTTCCATCGTAGGCCTCCATTCCGAAGGGATCGAATTTTATGGGCAACTGGACCTCCAAAATCTTTCCGGGAAGGGTGATTCTTTAAGTATGTAGGCTAATATCCTGGGACGCACTTGATTGTAACTGGCGTCTTCATCCTCACGCGCTCTTTTAGATACAACGGGGTCGGCCTCCTCCTAGGCTCCACCTCTTTAGACCAATTTTTACCTCCGTTCTTTCCCTCTCTTTCCTGCTTTCCATCGCTTGAAGGATCGTTCTGCCCGGTTACCTCGGCTAGCCTTTGGGCCTGATTGGTGATTCGCTCGACTCGTTCCCCTAACCTTAGCGCTGAGAGCGTGGAGAGCTTCGTTCATTCTTGATATGGTGCCATGCATGGATTGCTCTGTGGTATCTCACTCGCATGCCACTCTCAGCTGCTCTTGATGAAAATGCTGGATTTGATGCTCCAACTCTTGGAAGACTGGGTAGCTGCGACGCTTGCTTATGGTGTAATGTGAATCGCGGGAGCATCCAGTGACCTATGAGGAGTAACATCAGTTCCATTAATGGCTGCTGGATAACCCTTGAGCTGCAGGCTCCACCGGTCCACCAGATGCTGCTATCACAGTCTCCTGGGAAGCAACATGGGTGGGGTGCACATTGCCTTGCCCGAATTTAAGGGATCGTCACCGATCTCCCATTCCCCATCGCATCACTCGATTCCGGGATTTCCCTCTCGATTCCTGACCTAGTAACTACCATGCTTAAAATGACTGATAACTAGTTTCCCACAGACGACGCCAAATTTGTTAAGGGAAATAAGAAAGAATTTGCAAAGTAGAAAAACTATTATTGTCAGAAAAGAGAAGTTACATTTGTTTAGGATTTCTCCCCTATTTATATCTTCTTTCCCGTTCATGGGCGCTTACAATGACCATTATTTCCACTAAATACAATGGTAACTCCATTTACATCATGGAGCCTAAATTTATTAATTTCTTAGTGGTTTGACTAAGACTTATAGTGGCATTAAATCATAGCTTGAGCCATTTCTCTTTTAGGATGCGCTCAATTTGCTTTGACTTCGTGCTTGACCAAGCACAGTTTAGTAGCTCACTTTCTCGGTCTTCTTGCTCTGTTTTAGGAGCGCGCTAGTCCAAGCGATACCTGCGAAACTCTTTTTGCACAACTCGGATCATCAATATGTTCGTTTAACTTGTTCATTGTTGCTTTCCTTTATTGATTTAGCCTTGCGTTCCAACTCTGCTCTTTATTATGCTCGACTGCTTCCTTGTTATGCTTATATGTTATTTTCCAGCTCGGGCTCGTCCTTTGATCTCTCACCATATTCATATGTTCGGTGTTTCCTTTCTCGTATCCAGAGAATACCTCCTCATCACAAATACAAGCAACAAGAAATTCAGATTAGATTTGACGAATTCTGAATATTTTGAGAGAAATATATGTAAGAGATATTTTTGGAAATCTAACAAAATTGTGATTTCTTCTTGAAGTGTTATCTATTTATTGAAATGATTAAGCTCTTCCAAATGGTTGTAATCATTCATAAATATGTAGATAAAGTCGCACATTTTCAGTATACATCTTTTCGAAAACTCAAATATTCAAAAGAACACAACCTGTAAGACTTTCTCGCGATCAACTTTGTTATAGTCGCGAAAAAGTATATGTTAAAACAATTACCTAACATCGGTAACAAAAAATTCAAAGTTAGTCGTAGCCAACTTCAAGTTTGTCGCGAAAAAACTGACTTTATCGCACTCAGCTCTTCTTTGATCAAAGTGAAGTATGTTCCCATAGCTAGAAAAGGTCTACCTACTGACTTCGTCGCGACCAACTTTTATGTTTGTCATGATGAAGTGAACTTTGTGTTTGATCGCGATAAACACTGCGTTAAAATTTTCAGTAGGTTGTCTAAATCTATTTCACCACGGTCGACTTTATTACTTGCCATGCTGAAATCTTTACTTCATAAACTCTGATGATTTAAACTCTTTTAGATCAACCAATCTAATCAACATGTTATATAACATTCCGGCGGTATAACATATATAACGGAGTGAAGAATATATTTTTATTGAAGTATGTAATTTCAGATTTTTCATCATTATGATTTTATATATAATATTAAAACCATGTTTATATCATAATTTATTTTGATGTTAATATGAATTTTAGTTTGAATCAATAGTTTCCGACATGAATGATCATAATTGATATAATAAAACAAAATCGAGTAATACATGGTCGAGAAGGGAGCGAATTTATTTTTATATTTGAAATAAAGATAAGATAAATACTTACTTATATATCGAGAGATTAATCTGAATCTACGGTTGACGTTAGCCAAATTACGCCAATCTAAAGTGAGTCAGAACCAATATAAAACAAGACTCAAGTCGGAAGAAAAGGACGAGCTTTGTCCGTTTCGGATTCCAACTGGAATCCTTACGGCAAATTCCACCACAACCACACAAACCACAACAAGAACATTCTCGATCGAGCAATACAAATTCTACTCAAAGTTTTTGATTTTATTTTCTGTTAACCAATTGTAAATTGCCACTCACACCACAGAAGCACCAAAAAATTCTTCATTTTGGGGTTCTGACAAAAAAGGCAGAGAGGTACGAATTCAGTAGCGAGGTATCTAAACTGGGTTTTCTCTCAACTACAAGGGAGGATTAAACTTTGTGTGATGGCTTCTCATGGATTCCCACTCGGGCTTGTTTTGCACCAAGATCAGAATTTGACTAGGGCCATCAAGGTAATAACTAGGATTTTGTCGATAATTGCTCTTGCAGTATTCAGATATGTTTTTATTTGCTAGTTTTAATGTTTTCATGTGAACAATTGGTGGTTGATTTGTTCTGTTCCTGTAAATATCTGTCATAGTTCTCTGTTCTGGCTGTTTCGTTGATTGAATCAGCGTTCTGATCGTGAGTTGCTTCTTGGTTTAACTTAACTATCTTCATAGAGTTTGGTCTCTCTCTTTTTTGTCCATCATCAGTTTTCTTATTGCAGGTTTTGGCATGTTGAGTAGTTTTCTGGTGATAGAATTTATGAACTTTTGTGTTTGTCTCATTCGAATTTTTGCCTTTCTTTGTGCAGGATTCTCCACCTTACTTGTCTACTCACGTGCCAAGACAAGAAGTTGTAAAAGCAGCATCTTTTAATCTCAGTCATAATCAGTCTGGGGAGCTATGGAAACCAATTGTTTCTGCTTGCGAGTCAAACCGATTTGTCGAAATCGATTCAATAGTGAAAATACCTGTGCTTTTGGATGCTCAAGGTTCGTAATTTCCTATGCTTTGTATTTGATATACTGTATCGATAATATAATTCATAGATAATAAAAGGTAGTAAGGTCGATTGATTATTGTCACAAGAAATCTAAGATTAGATGTCTGGCCTACAAAGCATGCCCTTATATTTAATTGACATGCAATCTTTGTCCTAGCTGTGACTACTTCAGTAATATATGATGCTTGGCTATTATAAGAGCCTTATGGTTGACTGTTTACTACGGTTACAGATGCGCACCCTGACTCGATGCTCTTCAGTTACGGGATCATTGAGCAGTGCACAAGAACAGAAAAGGTTTTTAACTATCTGAAATCAGGATCAAGCGGACACGAGCGGGGAATTATAGATTTATCTTTGCTATCCGATTTGGCGGGGGTTCAAGCTTTTGAACGTGATGCACAAAAGCATCCATTTTTTTCTCCTCTTGTTTACCCTAACAGTGAGTCTCAAACGCCATATGTGGATCTTATGGAAGCGATGGCACGGAACTCGAAGATCATCTTTCATCCAAATGGTCAAGTCATATTCACAGGTAGTGGAGATGACTTGAAGGATATGGTCTCAGTTGTTGCTGATTACTACTTGTCTAAGAGTTCAACAAGCGGGAGAAGGATATCCTCACCTGTCCCGCAATTTAGAAGGTATGGTAGTGATTAATAATGTTAGACATTATCATAAGCAGTCAAAATGCATGTCTTGAGTTCTTTTACCGACATTTACGATTTTTTATCTTGCAAAGGTGGCACCAAATAAATAGTTTACAGGTTCCCATTATATGGATGGATACACTTCACTCGCTGTACAATTTTTTATATGCGTCTTTTTGAGACCTTGTAATCTTTTGCCTTATAGGCCATACATCTACGAAGCAGTTTCTACTACTTTTGACGTGTCTACTCCAACATTTAAATCAGTGACAGTTGCCCCTTTGAAGAGGTAACTATTCTGTAAATCGTTTATGTTTAAATTTTTCCTCTTACTGCATTTCACTTGGTGAATGGTGTTTGTTTCTACAATTTTAAGTAATACTTTTATTTATCTTGTTCTGTTCTAAAACAGTCCCCGAAAAATAAAGCTGAAACCCTCAACAAAGAAGAAGCAAAGCAAGAAGGGAGCTAAGGAGAGAGATTCCCGTAACAGAAACTACTTGAACTCATGCGAGAGTCTTCTATCTTTGATATTTGACAAGAATCAGGATAGAAAAGCTGCCCTAAAGAAATCCGGCCCTGAACTTCCCGAACTTCTAACTCAGTTTTCTGCCGGTATTGCTGGAACTGGCATTGCTGTTATCTTTTCTGTCATCTACAAAGTAGTTTCCGGACGGGCACCCTTCTGTCCATCCAGGCTTTCGAGTACCGGACTTGGGTTCGGTCTGGTTTGGGTCTCTTGGGCAGTAAATAAACTAAGGGGCACAATTCTTAACATGACGAAGAACACAACCAAGATGAGGTTGTCAGAAGAAGAAGTGATGAAAAAAGTTGATAGAAACATCAAAGAAATATATTTTAGAGCTGCAGCTTTGATGACATTGACAATGCTAAGGTTTGCATGATAGCAGCACCATATAGAAATCAATACTGCTAGAAAAACCTGAACTCAGAGTAGATGAGTGTTATCTACATTTGCTTCGAACACACTGGGCTTCATATGGTTCTAAATGTCTCCTGAGAGAATTCATTGGTAATAAGGAACGAGCGTCTGTGTTATCTTATGAGCTGTTTGGGTTAACTAAATATTGTCAGCAGTGTTATATTTTTGTACAAGATGGTACATTATTGGTACATTATTATCCCAATGTAATATGAATACTGTGAGAGGAACTTGTGAATCTATAAACTGGCCTCAAATTTTGCTTAATTCCTTTTGTTAGATATCTTTGGTGATCAGGACTGTTGGAGATGAGCGCATCCCACCCACATATATGCATGACAAATCTAGGTCACTCGTTAATAATTAAATCACGGTTCAGATGGACTTAGCTTTGGTATAAATAAGGTTTTACATCTTTCATTTGAACTTTTACTCAAATGTTTATATTTCACCTCATCATTTCTTCTTCTTTTATTCTTCTTCGCTTTTAAAGCTTCAGCTTCTTAAGCTTCTTTATTTTTTCTTGAGCTTAAAAATGGCCAGAACTTTCTGTAGACAGTTTCGTAACACTGATGATAAAAGTTCTGACAGCCAAAATACGGATCTTAGTGGTACATTTGGAGATGTTTCTCGCAATGGTGGTCGAACCATTGAAGAGTAGTTGGGAAATCAAGGCATGAACTGTCAAAATTGACAGGAGGTTGGCAGCTCAGACCAAGGCCAAAGAGAATGTTGTTGTGAAGTTGAGAAGGCCAAAGAACTTCGCAGCTTCCCAGAAACTCGTTATGAGTCTGAAAAAATCATGGGACATCGACGCCTTGGTGTTTGGCAACAACACTCTTCGCCATGATGAAGCTATAAACGGAATGATGTTGCTCGTCTCCGGAACTGCTGTCGACTGAGCATTTTATCCCTGATGCCAAGCTAAAGGAGATTGAAGCTATTGCGCGGAAGGCTGTCGAAAATACAGGTCGATACCTTGATGCGTATACTGTCCTTAGATTCCATCGGGAGTTTTCGGACTTATAGTTGTACAACTTTTTTTACTATATCACCCCAGAACAAAAGCCTGAATAAATTACAAACACCCATGCCGAAAAAGAAATCGAAGGCGACGGTGAAATGAAGGAATGGTATAATACCTTCCCTCTAGGCGAGACCGAGCTTGTAGATGAGATTTTTCATGTCGTGACTGAAGTTGTAGATGCGATTCTTTATGTCATGAGTCATGACCGAGGCTGTAGATAAGCTTCTTTGTGCTAGCGATGTCGAAACCCCCTAAGGTGGCATTTCGCACTTAGTTTTCGCTAAAACTTGCTGATATCGAAATTTATGATTAAAAATAATAAAATAATAAATATGTTATGAAATTTTTTCTCCAAAAAGAAAAAGAAAAATATAGTCGTTTTACTTCTTTTCAAACCAAGCAACATGGGTATTTATATATATTTCCTAGTTTTTACACGTCGTATTTTATTTGAATTTCGCACGATCCTTTTCCTTGTTTCTTTATATATATATTTTGAATATATTACGTGTGGGCTTAGCAAAGTTAGAAATATAAAACTTGGGATGTTTTATGTTTCAAGGATAGCAAAGTTAGCTATCGTGTCAGGTTTTTCCTAGTTTGTCTTCAACTTGTCAAGCACCATGCTCTTAGCGTTGAAGAATACATGTCCGATCATTTTGCACCTATTTCAAAACTTTGGAAGCAGAGTTGGACTCATTCATGCTTATTATAAGATTTTTAGAGGTTTTATTTGTATATTGAACTTTTATACACTTCTCTTCAATTAGATCAAACTTAGATCTTCGTTATAGTTAGATTCTGAAATGAAGGCAAACTCATCTCGCACTGAGACTTCCATCATGTAGACTAAAGCAAAATATGTATCAGAAGTGGATGTTTGTTGAGTAGTTTGGTACTATTACATGACCTATTCGAGGAAGTCTGGTTGCAGCTCTTAAGAGTCGTTTGATTTCTTTTAAGATGGTTTTGTTTGTTATTTCCAATGGGCTTATTTCCCATTAGTGGAGGGTGAATAAAAGTCTTGTGTAATATTGTGGGCGTTTAGGAATTGTAGATTATTATTCTTGGTTAGACTACATCTACTTCATATATGAACTAGATGTTTATCTTCTTGAAGCTGATTACTTCATTCACCCTGTTTTTATCATATTATTTAATTACACCTGATTGGAAAACGCGTACCAAAGGATCCTATAAAGGTACTACTTGTCCTTAGCAAGGATCCTAAAATGGAAAGCCCTCACATGTCAAATGGTATTTTCCTCTGTCTGGCCTTTGATAACTACAAAAATAATTGAAAGTGAAAAGGTTAAATATGGTCTAAAATAAGTTCTAGAGTAGCTGATTCAATATCTTCAGAGAGAGAAAAAAAAAGATTTCTAGAGAGATACAATGACAAGTGTTCAAGTACAAGTCTTATCATTCATCCATTTTTTAAGATAAAATACACACGTTTATAAGAGTTCCAAATAACAGACGACATACTCTATTACAATATTTTTCACTTTAGTCCTTGCGAAGAATTCTAAGAGAGAACTAAAAAATATATCTCTGTATAAGGCCTCCTCAGATTTTCATGGGTGAAAGAGTTAAACCCAAAGTATTCATTTGGTTATCCTTCATCGGCTATTGCCTGAACTTACCTTCTCAAACTATTATTCTGCTGAAACATTTTGACACTTTTTGAAACCATAAAAGTCTCACATGTAGCTGTTATCTTAAAAGATCGTCGTGTCCCAATAACTGAAGAAACTTTTCAACTTCTTACAAAAAAATTGCATAAAGCCTTTTAGTCATTCACTATAAATGTAACTTTTTGCCTTATAACTTCTTACCTAATAACATCTACAAAATAAAAGAAAAATTTACTCTCTCCTCTCTACTCTATTGAGTTAAACTTGCCACCCCTGTTCATCGGAAACCATCTTAACACAAGATTATTATCCCTTCGAAATTATATGATCGCTTCTAACCTTCTTATAAATATTTTCCTCAATTTATGTTCGGGATAAAGGACGCAGAAGACTAACCCTGAAAGGGTTGTTAAAAATGAGGCTACAAGAATAGTGTTTGAATAGAACTGCCTACGGTCATTGGCCCCCATAAAAAAACACTCCCAAACCATTGTCCCTGAATCTTCTTCCAATAAACTTTTTTTTAAACCCTAGAGCTTGTTCCCAAAACCCAGTTTGAAAGTATCAATTTCTTGCTATGGGGGACTCCGAAGAGTAAAATATTTCAAAGAAAATCCTCCATCTTCAAATCCCAATGAGGCTGAAAAAGTTGAAGAAAAAAAGGTGAAAGTTAATCCTCCCCCAAAGGGAGCACCTATGATGATTAAAGAATCATAGGTGGTGCATTCGAAGAAAACTAAATCAAACACTACAAAGGATTCTCCACAATTACGAGATGAATTATTTGAAGAAAATAAATATCCAAGAATCATTAGCAAATAATGATTCTAAGGTACAAATTATCGAAGACACACGTCCAAAAAACTCTTAAGGAAAGGCTTCTACAAAGCCAAAAAAGAAAAAAAAAGTCTAAAAACTTTGTGACTCTGTCATCCAAACTGGCTGCAAGCCTTAACAGAAATTTGAAAGATGTGTTGCAAGAGTGCCTTATTGCTCTGAGTAATAAGGTACAATACGAGTATTTGTTTTGAATCTGATGCGCCTACACTTCAGAGACAATGAGGAATTCATGATTCCGTCACAATATGCCTCCCTGCCATTAGAGAAACTCCTCTATCTTGTGGAGTAGATGAGTTCATTGTGTATCCTAAGAATCTAAATCGGGGTTTTCGGTTTCCACTGGATTAGGTAATTGTTGAGTACGTCGAAATGATTAACCTCTGCCTAAGCCAGGCCAGCCCCAACTTATTGTTCACATTTTAATCTTGCATTATGGCCTCACGATAGTCAAAAATCAAAATCCTCATGGAGCAGTTCGTGGCCAAGACATGTGTATTAAAGAACCCGTGTATACACTTTTACTATCTCATATTGGAGAACGATTCAAAAATCATTGATGATCTCCTCAAAGCTGACAAAACAAGAAAGCTGAAATATTTCTTCCATAAGTGGATACTTGGAGAATGAAAAAGAAATCTCTGCTAAAAATCCTTGAAGACTCTCGCTAAAGTGGAAGAGTACAAGTCATTTTACTTCTTATCAAAGTTATATTGAAACATTATTTTTATCTAAGTGATTTTATTTTGTGCATAAATATCAAAGCGCTTCCTAGACCATTCTGATGTTGCCGGCGATAATTTCTTGAAGCTTAGTGAATAGACCTAGAATGAATGGTCAAACTAATTCCACAAGTTCTTCAGTCCACTAAATCTTGTTCAAAATCACTTATGGAGAATCTCATCGGAAACAACCCTCACTTCAAAACAGCTACTAGAGTCTCTAGTCCTGCGAAAGCTATCAAAATATTAATTTCCCCATACGCCAAAGTTTGTCTTCCTAGTGGGAGCAGAGCTTCTAGTCATAAAATAAAAAAATAAATATGGAGAAGTAACTGATCTTGATACCGAGGAGATTTATCTTGAGGTTTCAAAGAGAAAAAAGACAGTGGCTTCAAAGAAAAGGAAAAATGATACATAGAACAACTCCAAAGAAACCATTCCCGGCGAATTCATCGTTGTATCATCCTCCCACTATACACCAGAAGTAGTTGGAAAATGTGAAGAAAATTAAGACCCTCGGTTCTTTGATACCGTAACCTAACTTGATCAACAAAGAAAAATTATTTGAAGATGCCAACGTAGTCAAAGAACCTGCTGAAGAGAATCACTCAACATTCTATACTGCCAATAATCAAAATTATACTAATTACAATGACTCCACCTTTATACTGTATACATCAGATGAGTTAGCACTTACCACCCACAATATAATCCGACCTGTAGAAACTCTTGAAAAGAATGCCAAAATTTTACCAAGGAAGCTAAAGCTATTAAGGAGCAATACAAAGTTCTGGCATAACAAGTTATTCGTCTAAGAAAAGAACCCGCGAATAATAAGAGATGAGTTGAAAGCATTCAAAGGAATCTCATTAATTAATTCCAAGTATTCTAGGAGGATAAGGTTGAATAGCACAATGTCATAATGCAAGTAAAGCACCAGTTTTCTGCAAAACATAAAGAAGGGTTGCAACAAGAGCACATCAACTTCGACGCACTCAATACCTTGTACAAAGAGAGTGAAGAAGAAAAAACAAAGCCCTGAAACACTTGGAAGCATTCAAAATCCAAGCTGATAATGATAAAGCTTCTGCCATAACTTCCACCCTGAATGCATGTGCCAGTGATTGCCTCAAAATTTTAAAAAGTCGTGAAGAACAAATATATTTAATCCTCGATATGCATAATAAGTTTTCAAAACTTAACTTAAAAAATCATTGGTATATGGTTCCCAAAAATTAGCACCCCAGAGATTGGAATGATGCCCCTTTGACTCAATTCGAAGACTCAAGAGATGCTTGAGGTGATAGTTTGAAATCGTCGAAAGACAAAGTCCCATAAAATGAAAATTCTTCAAGTAATGAGTCAAGCAGTTCCTTGAAAGAAGACAAAGAGAATTGAAAAAGAATAAATCAAATTTACCTCGTTATATTGTGTACCTTTTATGTTTGGTTGGTTTTTATTTTGATGTATTGGCAATCACATGCCATAATTTATTTTCGGATATTTAATCAGTATGTTAGTTTACCTTTCACTTGTGTATGCCAACATCTTTACATTACCACTTCAATTTTAACTAGTTTAACAAATAACACTTCATGAAATACTATCTTCATTATCAAACACTTTGAAAATAACCTCTTTAAGAATTCGATACTCAATAAAATATCATTTTAAAAAATAGTCACCTTGAATTCATAGTTCCTTCAGATTTATCATAATAAAGGTGATCAATCCTTATTTGATATCTGAAATGTTTTTATAGGAAAAAAATGATTAAGTATAGTCATTTTTGTCACCAATTTTTTATTAATTTAAAAAATTTATTCAACATCTTGAAAGAATATACCTTTGTTTCATGTATTAATAGAATTTGTAAGGAAGCACAACATTATTCACTATGCAGACGTAAATATTCTATGTTCCACAGATGTTGAAATGGTCTTCCTTCACTATCTTGCAAACGTTACGTCTCAGGTTTTATTTTTTCAACCACAAAAAACGGGCCTTCCTAATTTTGACCCAACTTACCAAATATTTTTCTTTTGTATGCAAGAAAACTTTCTTAAGGACTCTATGTCCTATCTTGAATTCTCTCCGTCGGACTTTAGATGCATATCTACTCCTCATCAATGTCTAATATTTGAGTGAATTCAAATGCTCTTTAGTTTGTTTTTCTCAATTAAGTCAAGCTTATCTTTTCTTCATTCATTATTATTTTTCTTAGAATAGTTCAACAATCTATAAGATGGAAGAGTAGATTATGCTGGACTAACTACATCTATCCCATATACCAAAAGAAAAAGGTGATTCATGAGTTGATGTTCGAAGAGTTGTTTAATAAGCTCATTCAACTTTTTGAAGATAACTAAGCCATTTCAGCTGCTCCCTTTAAGTTTTTATTTAACCCAACCAATATAGTTCTAGTAGTAACTTCCACTTGGTTATTTTATTGACGGTGAAATTATTTTGAGAACCACTGCTTGATGCCCCTCGAAGAAAAAACAAGCTTTATATCTTTGTTGTTAAATTGTGGTCCATTATTAGTAGTTATCACCCAAAGAACTCCGAACTTATAGAAAATATTAGACAACATGAACCTGATCACATCCTTCACTTTTTACTATACAAAGGCTTAGCTTCTGCCTAATTTGAAAAATAATCAATATCAACAATGATTGATTGACCCCCCCCCCCCCCCCCCGCTTCATAAATCGGATCCAACGGTTTCGTTGTTATATGTATTGTGTTGGAAAATCTTTGACAAATATCACAACTTTTGACCAATTTTTTTAGCATCGAACATATTTGTAGAATAATAATATTCTACCAATAATATTATCCTCGTCAAAGTCTTGTATCCACAATGAGCAGAACCTTCCCCATCATGGAGCTCAGAAATAATAATTTGAGATTCATCCCTCCCTAAACACCGCAACAACGGTCGACTTAACGGTTTCCTGTATAAATATCCCAAGAATTGTATATCCATGTACCTTAAACCTTAATCTTTGAGCTAGCTTCTTATCAGCTGGTAACGTACCATTGACGAAAAATTCCTTCGAGTTGAACCTCGAATCTCTAACTTCATCATCTTCAACCAAGAAAACCTCTTCAAAAAGTTGACACTGTTCAAATTTCATCAAGACTGACGGGCTCTCCTGCATTAGAATTTAAGGATAATTTTCAGAATATAAAATTGATAGAGAATTTCTAATATAATATTGATCCCGAGAGATGTGTTCGAACGTAACACTTTAAAAATCACAACCAAACCTTTTAACTCTCTTAAATATCTGATAAGTTTCTCTTTCTTAACTTTGGAAAATTATGATATGGTTCACCAATAACTGCGAATCAGTTTCTAAAGGAACTATTTAGCCCCACAAATTCTTACAAGTCTTAATCAAGCTAGATCTGCTTCATACTCCGCCTCGTTATTTGATGCTCTAAATCCAAATCGTATAACTTGATACATAGCTTCCCATGTTGGAGCTACCAACTGAATTTCTACCTATGATCCCAAAACATTGGATCATCCATCAATTAGAACTAAATGTTCCTCTCCAAAATCCTTTCTGTTTGCACTTATCCCCTCAGAATCTGGCCTTTTCAAATGGAATTTAACAAGTAAAACTGCCAAAGTTTGGGCTTTAATTGCTATTCTTGGAGTAAAATGAATACTATAATCTCTCAACTCTACAGACCAATTCGTCATCCTCCATAAAATATCCAGCTTTTGCAATAGATTTTTTAAATAGAATGAAGTTCTTACTATGATCGAATGAGCTTGAAAGTAATGATGCACTTTTCGAGCAGCCACAACCAAAGCCAAAGTCAACCTCTCTAGCTTCAAGTACTTTTTCTCTGATTCCAAGAGACTCTTACTCACATAGTACACAAGACGTGGATAACCATCCACTTCCCTTACCAAAACTGCATTCACTGCAAAATCCAAAACTACAATGTAAAAACAAAATTCACCTAAAATAGGCTTAGTCAAAATATCTGGAGAGGATAAATGGGATTTGATTTTGGAAAATGTCTCGTCACATTCTGGTGTATAAGAAAACTCTTTAGCCTCCCTTAAAACTTGAAATAATGGATCCCTCAAAAGTAAACGTAGTGCTTTCTTAATCCATCGAATTCATTTGGATCTGGTTATACCCATCAAAAGCATCCATAAGTGAGAGAAGTTTATTACCCGATGTTGAATCAACAAGCTAATCAATTCTTGGAACAAGAAATGGGTCATTTGGACATGCTCAGTTTATATCTGTGGAATCAGCGCAAATTTTCCACTTACCATTATTGGTCTTTACAAGTACCGGATTTGTCTTCCATACATGATACTAAGCGTTTCTTATATGGCCTTCTTTCAAAAGTCTATCAACCTCTGCCATGATTGCCTTTGATTTTTCAAGCGGAAAAGCTCTTCGTTTATAGATGATGGGTCTTACATTTGGATATACAACTAGACTATGAAAAATTATGCTAGATGGAACTCACCACCACATCCTCAGTATACCATGCAAAAACACTTAAATTGTTTGTCAAAAATTATATTAAATGCCTCCTCATCTGTGGCAGAAACAAAGTACCTATCCTCAAACTTCCCCTCCCTCTAGGGAAATACATATACTTTCATCTCTTCATCTATTATTAATGATCCAGGGGCCTCTTTCGGATCATCTACCCTTTCTAAATCCAAGGCAAACCCCTCAAAATTGATATTCTTACATCCCTTTAACATTAACAATTCGTTTTGTGCGCAAGGATATTGCATAATATTCTTTAGCTACTTGTTGACTGCTTTGAATAATCTTGCATGACCTCCAACCACATATTTCAAACACTGATGAATCGTCATAGCTATGTCATGCATCTTTGACAACAAAAATCTACAAAAAAATTGCATTGTATGTCTTCAGAATATCTACTACCACGAATAACACCCTTACTTTCTTCTAAAACAACATTTTCCCCAACAAAACATCATCTTCGAATTCATCAATCACATTCGTCGTCACACCAACGAACCCTATTATGGTTCTTCCCAAACAAAGGATTACCGGAGGGTCCAACATTTTTTCATATGTTTATAAGTACAATACATTGGCAGTAGTATTATTGACAATGAGTATCCTTCGAATTTCACACCCTGATATCTCAGCTCCAATCACAGCCGCATCTTCATGAGGTCCAACAACACCCCTAAATAATCCTAATCGAAAAAATAAATTTATTGTAATTTTTCCATAAAAGTGAGTTGAAATCCCACCAACCATTTATATGGTTAAAATCATGATGTGCCTCTTTCGAGAGCTAATAATATTGTAGCCATATTATCACATCCAAAAATTTCCAGAGACTCCAAGTAATCAAGTACACTTTGGACCCTTCGATCTGGATTATGATCAAGATACTCAGTGGTTATATCAAATTCATCATCAAACCCAGTTATCACCGTCATATTTTCTTGTTTAGAATACCAACTTACAATATGTCGCACTTGCTTTGCATACGGTCCTTGATGTCACCAAAATTTATTTTTAACAAACTTAACTATCTTCACATTCTCTATCAACGTTTAAATTTCCTTTAATAACTCTATACAATCCGCAGTGTTGTGTCCAACGTCATTGTGACAGTTACAATCTTTTTTATTTCTTTCTTCTATTGGTTTTGTTATTAGTGGTGTTTTCAAAATCAAACATGATTCTTTTCTCTTTCGAAGATGTTTGCTACATTTTCGGTTAATTCAGCATAATAATCGAGCCAGACCCATTGATTTGACCATGGTTTTGTTATTGATAACCCGTAGGTATTAATTGTAACTGAGTTCCTTGACCATTCGAGGCACTTCCCTACTGTAATGTTTTTTGTGCTGACATTGGCCCAGTCCCTACCCCTATTGACTCATCGACTTTGATATGTTCTTCTAGTTGTGCCATTAGAGCCTCAAAAGTTAACGCTCCTCTTCTTGTTGTCTCATTTGTTAGAGAGCAACCCTTGTTGAAATACAACACAATAAACTTGCTCATCACAATCTTCCAACCTAGTTGTGGCAATCACGAATCAGTTTGTATAATCTTTTAAGTTCTCCCCTATGTTTGTTTGCACTTAATTATGGTATCCTCATTTGCACGCATCTCCTTGCTTATCACAAATTGTCTTAGAAAAGTTATATTAAACATCCCAAATTTAGTTAAGGACCCCTTCAGAATCGTATTGTACTATTTCAATGCAATACCTTTAAAAGTTTGGGAGAAAGGGCGACATAACTGTTAGAATATTCACGCAATAACATGTTTTTAGTGCGCTAGCATGTAACACATTCACGCTGCATAGTATTAAAAATGTTTTTCATGTTTGGATATTGTTAGAATATTCAGTGTATTAAGTTTTCTTGTATAGGCCTTTAAGTTCTCTATATATTGAGAGCCTTACTTAGGTTTATCATTATAAAAAAACAGTTCAATACAAAAAGAAACATTTTCTAATAAACAAAAAACCCTAGCCGCCTCCTGCGGCTACTTCTCTCTTTGTTATTTAACATGGTATCAGAACACATGTGATTCTGGGAATTCTGAACATCCTCAACAAAGATGGCTGGCAATGAAGTCGTGGTCAGTCAAATCCCTGATGAATTAACAATGCAGATTGTTGTCATTCTGAGAAATGGTCTCGGAACACAACAACAAACAACTAACCCCGAGAATTTATCCCTATGGATTAAACTCGGTGGTGACAACTATGCCCTATAGGCAAACCTGATGAAGAAAGAAATTGGGGGAAGGGGCAGAGGTTCTCACATTACAGGGGAGCCGACACCTCCATCCAAAACTGACAACACATATACAAGGTGGGAACAAGATGATCAATGTGTTTTCACATGGATTATCCAGAATATTGAATCCAGCTTGGTGAATAATGTCTCGCAATATCCCACTGAAAAAGCCCTCTCGGATGGGTTAGCCACCACATACGGTTCTAGTACAGATTTCTTACAGGTGTTTGACCTTCATAAGAGGGCTAATTCATTAAGGCAAGGGTCTGATACACTAGAAGACTTGTGGAACAAACTGCAGAACATCTGGATGTCTATAGATAGGCGAGATCTGAACCCTATGAAAGACCCAGAAGACATTCAGATCTACAATAAGAAGACTCAAGAACAAAGACTCTATCAATTGCTAATGGCGATTAATGACTAGCTGGAACCAGTCAAGAGATATATCCTGAAAAAGGATCCTCTTCCTTCCGTGGAAACAGCATATGCTACAATACGAAGGGAAGTGGCCAGGCTTAATATACTAAAATCAAGTTCTTATGATAATGACTCGATTGAAATTGGAATGGGTTTGGTTGCTAAAGATTCTGCACAGAGGTTTAAATTCTGATCCAAAGAGAAATAAGATAAATCCAAGTTGTATTGCACTCATTGTGGGATGACGAAACACACTAAAGAGACATGTTTTCAGCTGGTTGGCTATCCAGGATGGTGAAGGACGGTCATAAGGAGAAAAATAACCAGCGTTTCAGATCTAATATTAAACGGGCTTCGTCTACAAGTGGCGGTGAAGATCCGACTAAAAATGAGCAAGGAAGTGGCACTGGTTTTGGAAGAATGGCGGCGAACTCCTATGAAAACCTTTAAGGTAAAGGGTTTGAGAAATCAATGAATTGGATCTTTGATTGCGGGGCTACGGACACCATGTCTTATGATCCTAAATAATTTGGTGACATGTCATCTCCAAAGAAGTCCCATATTGAGACTCCTAGTGGAGAAATTTGTGAAGTCAAATGAGGAGGTTCAATTATTTTTTCGGAAAAAATGGAAATTAAAAACTTCCTCTATATTCCTTCACTATCCTTAAAGTTATTATATGTTAATCAAGTGACAAAACAACTCAACTGTGTGGTTCTTATGTATCCATTTTTTTGCATTTTACAGGATATTCGTACGAAGGAGATCATTGGGCGTGGTACTGAACAAGGAGGTCTCTATTATGTTGATGAGGTAGTTCATAAGGGGCAGGCCATGCTTGCTCACGGAACAACCGAAAGGCAACTTTGGTTATGACACCGGCGACTTGGTCATCCTTCTTTTAGCTATCTTAAAATTTTGCTTCCTAGTCTTTTTTTGAATAATTCCATTCATGAGAAATGTGAAACCTGCATTCTTGCAAAAAATCGTAGGGTCTCATTTAATCAAAGTAATACTAGAGTTGATTATGCTTTTTTGCTAATCCATTCCGATGTTTGGGGTCCAACACCAAATTCCACTAACAATCAAATCAGATACTTTGTTTTATTTGTGGATGATTTCTCAAGAATGACTTAGATATACTTCATGAAACATAAATCGAAAGTACCAGAAATATTTGTTTGTTTTTACAAAATGATTTTGACTCAATTTGAATTTTTTTTTACAGATTTTCCGTTCTGATAATGGAACAGAGTTTGTCAACCAAACAATGCATAATTTTTTCAAAACAAATGGTCTTATCCATAAAACCACTTGTCCAAACACACCTCAACAAAACGGTACTTCAGAACAAAACAATCGTACTTTACTTGAAAAAACTCGTGTTATTATAATTGAATCTAGAGTTCCTCATTCTCTTTGGCCAGAAGCTCTTCCTACAGCCATGTATCTTGCAAATCGTCTACCAACCCAATATCTAGGAAATAAAACTTCATTACAAGTGTTTGCCACCCAAGTTACAATTCCATATGTTATGACCTTACCACCTCGTGTCTTTGGTTGTTCGGCGTTTGTTCATATCCCTAAAACTAGTCGAAATAAACTTAATTTGTGTATTGAAAAGTGTGTATTCGTTGGGTACGGTGTCCATCAAATGGGTTATCAGTGTTACAATCCGGTTACTCGTCGAATCCATGTCACCATGGACTGTGACTTCTTAGAATCCGATTTTTTTTACCACCAATCTCGTGCTCAGGGGGGAGAAAGTAAGTGAATCACTCGACTGGTTGCTATATGAAAGTTACTTTGAGGATGTGCCGACAGAGTCGGTAGATGGCGCCACTGAACACGTATTTTCCAACATAAAGGAGACTGACGAGGGAGTTCTTACCACCAATGATTCTCCCGAAGACAATGTCCAACAAAAAATAAATGCCATGGATACTACCAGTGAATCAGCCAAAGAAAATGTCCATTAAGAGGTAAACAATTTACAATTTCATAATTCATAAAATGCTACTGACCATGACATTTCAGGAAGTTCATTTGTTGAAACTCGAACTCTGGTTCTTCCCCCAAGAAAAAATAGAGGGGTTCCTCCTGACCGATATTCACCGGAACATGTTCCTCGTGCTTCTACATATCCGGTAAAAACGGACAGGAAAGGAATGATGAAGATTGCAAAGGCGTTTTCAGCTACTATTCTCTCTGAACAAATCTCTAAAACAGCTCAAGAAGCTAAGAAGATGACTGAATGGCATGAGGCAATGAATACCGAAATGGAAGCTCTAAAAAGGAATGGTACATGGGAGAATTGTGTGTTACCACAAGGGAAGAAAACAGTCAGGTGTAGACGGGTGTTTAATATAAAATATAAATCTGATGGCACCATTGAGCGACACAAGGCAAGATTGGTTGCCAAATGATATACACAAACATATGGTATAGACTACTCTGAAACGTTCTCTCCGGTTGCAAAGATTGACACTATCAGAGTTTTACTTTCAATAGTCGCGAATAAAGATTGGCCTCTTCATCAATTTGATGTAAAGAATGCTTTCTTACATGGAGACTTGGAAGAAGAGGTATATATGGAACCCCCACCAGGGTTCTCTGATGGTTTTCAAGAAAATGAGGTATGTAAACTGAAAAAGGCATTATATGGGCTCAAACAGTCTCCTCGTGCTTGGTTTGGGAGATTTACAATGGTATTGAAGCAGTATAGTTACAAGCAGAGTAATGGGGATCATACTTTGTTTTACAAAAAGAGAGGAGAATTAGTCACTTGTCTTATAATATGTGTCGACGATATGATTATAACGGGGAATGACGAAGAAGAAATTATCTCTCTTAGTAAAAACCTCTTCAAGGAGTTCAAAATGAAAGACCTTGGGGGATTGAAGTATTTCCTAAGAATCGAGGTTCTTTGGTCAATAGGAGGGATTTATATCTCCTAACGGATATATATATATATATATATTGGATTTATTAGCTGAAGTTGGCATGGTGGATTACAAACCAAATGACACTCCCATGGTTGTAAATCACAAACTAAAGATAATTGAAGGGGCCAGACCAGCGACTAAAGAAAGGTACCAAAGGTTGGTGGGAAAATTGATCTACCTGGCTCACACTCGACCCGACATTGCATACGTGGTGAGAGTAGTTAGCTAGTTCATGAATCATCCTTAGGAACACCATATTGAGGCAGTAATGAGGATTATTCGATATCTCAAAGGCACACCAGGAAGAGGCATAATTTTTAAGAAAAATGGACGCCTTGATGTTGAAGTATTCACAGATGATGATTGGGGAGGGAATCATAACGACAAGTGATCAACTACTGGTCACTTTACTCTTCTTGGAGGTAACTTGGTGACTTGGAGGAGTAAGAAATAGAAAGTAGTATCGCTGTCAAGTGCTGAATCAGAATTTAGAGGAATCGTTAAGGGGATTACCGAGATACTTTGCTTAAAGAGGATAATGAAAGAAATCGGATCCCCTCTGAAGTGTCCAACTCAGTTAATGTGCGATAATAAAGCTGCGATTAAGATTTCAGAGAACCCGGTACAACACGATTAAACAAAGCACGTTGAAATAGATAGCCACTTCATAAAAGAAAAGATTGAAGATGGGACAGTCGAACTTCTGTTTGTTAGATCCGAAGACCAACATGCAGACATCTGACAAAAGCGGTGGCTGCAAGAACATTCGAATCATTTTTATCCAAGTTGGGTATTGGTGATCCCACTACACAACTTGAGGGGGAGTGTTAGAATATTTACGCAATAACATGTTTTTAGTGCGCTAGCATGTAACGCATTCACGCTGCATAGTATTAAAAATGTTTGTCATGTTTGGATATTGTTAGAATATTCAATGTATTAAGTTTCCTTGTATAGGCCTTTAAGTTCTCTATATATTGAGAGCCTTACTTGGGTTTATCATTATAAAAAACAGTTCAATACAAAAAGCATCATTTTCTAATAAACACAAAACCCTAGCCGCCTCCTGCGGCTACTTCTCTCTTTGTTGTTTAACAATAAAAATTTATCTTCGTCATCAAAATTCATCATATAGTTTTTTAATTGTTCGATGTGACCATCGGGATCTTGTGTCTTATCTAATTTTCCCACTTTAGCAATATCAAAATGCTTCGTAAGCGTTACAGACCTGATTTTGGTTGATAAATGAGAAGTCATCTAATCTACTCATTGTCTAAACTAACCCTTCATACCATCATTAGTAATCACATAAAGCCGTTGATCTAAAAGGTTCATGAACTGATTTGTCACATTGTACTCATAATTTAATTTTTTGCGCACATGTTAAGACTCATTTGTTTCTTATATATGTTTCTCACTTGGGTATCCTTGATTCTGGCCAGTTCGCTTCTTTGAATAGTGTTTTTCACCCAATCTCTCCTTTTTTTATTACCATTACCTCGGTCAGGTGTTTGGGACTGCCCACCTAAGTCTGAGACTGGCGATTCACTAGACTCCGAAGAAATATATTTATGTTTATATTTTTTTTCCTTCTTAGAAGAATGATAAATTTGGTCATTTTCAAATTGAACTTCCCGACCACAACCCTTCCTATAAGACTCTCTTCTCGAATCTCATCGAAATAACCCATTGAATTTATTCCTCTGCTCACCCTTCGAAGTTTGGACTGTACATTTACCGGTTTAGCCAACACAGATGGTTCCCTCTGAACTAGATAATCATTTAGATTAGTTATTTGCTATAGTACCTAGTTCATTCGATATTTCAAAGGTAACTGGCTACGTTGATCTTCCAATTGTTGATCAATTTGAGCCTCCCTTTATTCCAGACCAGCCTCTACTACTTCTCCTTCTACGAACACCATCGAATCTACTCGCACAAGATCCATCGACCATAATAATTCAAATGTAAATTTCTAATAATTTTTTGTTTTAGACCTTAAATATAGGTACCAAGCGTACCTCCCATTGTGGTCGTCACTTATCACTTTAAAAATAATTGAAAGTGAAAAGGTTAAATACGGTCTAAATAATTTTGAGAGTGACTGGTTAATTATCTCGAAAGAGAGAGAAACAACAGATTTCTAGAGAGAGAAATGATAAGTGTCTAAGTGCAAGTCTTATTATTCATCATTTTTTCAAGACAAAGTATACTTATTTATATAAATGCAAAATAACAAACATATACTCTATTTACAATACTTTTCACTCTATTATTCTACTAAATATAAACATGTTTGTTATATATTACACTTTTAGTCCTTTAAGTTTTTTCCTCACACAAAACCTTCCTTACATGTTATTTATATCTCTTTTAATCCTTCTATATTAATTATATTAAGGCTTGAATTATTTATAACATTTCCAGGCTTCAGAGGAACAACTGGGATTTGGATGGAAACCGTAAACAATGGTACATATCGCGGCGTTTGAAGAAATCTTTTACTTCTGAGAACTGCATTTTTCTTCTTTTAGTTATTCCAAGAAAAAATGTAGATTTTTCTGATCCAAGAAAAGAAAGAAGTCGAATAATGGGGCCATGTTGGTATAACGTGTCTGACGTCCCTATATATCTGGTTGCATATGACTTTCTAAAAGTTACACTCGGATGTCAAACCGCTAGTCGTTTTCATCTTCGATTAACCTTTTTTTTATGCGCTGCTATTAATTGGAGGCCTACTGTGTAAACGTTTTGAATACTTCTTTAATAGGATCTCACATGGTGCCGCAAGTGCGTATGCTTCCATGGTACTTGTTCCAAGGGGACTTATCTAAAAAACGTTGTTTGGGAGTGAAGCTGTCTCATATAATTGATCATGGTGTCCTTTTTTTCTTATGCTTGGACCATGGCTTGATTAACCACGAGTTGAAAATTTGTTAGAAGTTTCACCCTGTTGGCATGTAAATACGTGACCCCAGTCTTGCAATGTTTCCTTCATACGCAACCTCAGTTTTTGAGGTAGCAAACCAAAATTTGATGGATGGGTTTATAGATTCCCCCGAAGAGGATGCTAGGTTTACTCATATTCCAGGTTAAAAAATTTAGATCCCCATCAGTCCAAACTTGCATGTTAATTTGGGTAGAAGTATATATGACTAGAATTTAGTTAAGATTTTTCACCATTGTTTGAGTCTTAATAACAGTGCATGGTTCAAACCTAATATTGAAGTCCCATAACTCTATTAACAATGGTTAATATTTCAGATATATCTAGCTAATGGATTACGTTTATAGAGGAAAATAAGGTTCATACTATGATTTTGTGATCATAAAGGTAAAACTTTAAATTTGTAGCTGCTACTACCAACGCTAAGACAAGTTTTCTAACTGTAAATAATGTGTTTTAACATCTATCGTGGACTTACTAGCATAATATATAGCTTGAAGGATATTCCCCTCTTACATAACTAGCATTACAATAACCACATAATCATACACATCTAAGTATAGAATAAAAAGTCACCCAACTTTGAATTTTTTCATGACCTCTAGCAAGACTAAGAACTTCTTGATTTTCTTGATCACCACATCGCATGTAAAAGTCTCGTTGAAGCGGCTGATTCTTTTAAGCATTTGTAAGAATGGTTGTCTCAAAAGACCGGCCTTCTTGATGTTATGCGGAGGCTCCGTGATAGCTAAGTTGGATAACTACATAAAGTATGCCTTTATCCCGCTCTTTTACAATGTACCCCAAAAAATTATCAGATCAGTTTCCAAAGGTACATTTCTCACGGTTCAGCTTGTGGTTGACCATTTTGAGGTTCAAAAGAGTCTCAACAAAGTCTCTGGTCTTTATCCAGATTTTTTTTACCAATATTTATTCGATGTAAGCTTACAAGTTGTACCTAATATGGCTTGAAAAAATCTCGTTAACCATCTTAGATACATAGCTCTAAAAAATTTAGTCCAAATGGTATGATCTTATAGCAATGTAGTAGGCGCTTAATGGTAAAATAATTTTAAAAAAATCTATAAATTTGATATTAAAAGTGTAAATTTGTTAATAAATTTTCAATTTTTATATTATTTTAATAAATTTATTATATTAAATTTGATTTTTTATATAATCATAAATAATTATGAATTTTTTGTTAAATTTTTAAAGTTGTTACATTGTTATTATTTATTTATCTTGTAACGTATTATTTCTTAGATTGTATTTTTGTTTAATTAATACTAAAAGTATGTTTATGTTTTCATATATTTAATATTTTTACTTACATTTTTGGTTTATTATAAATTAATTTTTATATATTTGTTTATTATTTTATTATACAGTAACAATTAATATTTGATTGAGTTTAGTGTTATTATTTTTTGATTTTTTAGGATAGATAGAAAATTTAGTTTTGAATTTTGAATTTTGAAAATATATAAAAACATATTTTGGTCGATAAAAATTGATATTTTTCTAAATTGTATTGGTTTAAATTTTTTATATTAGATTTCAATTATTAATTTATAATTTTAGATGTATAAATTTGAGTGAATATATAATGTTACTGATATTTAAAATGTTTACAAATGTATTTTTATAAAATTAAATAGGTAACTGGTTCATGGATAATTTTTTACTTATTATATTCATGGAAAACTATTATATTGTAGTTTTTTGTGGGTAATTTTTTTATGGATATTTTATCAACGAAAAAAATACTATTGGTGTATAGTTTTTTATAGATGTACTCGCGGACGGGTATTTGAATCTGGTGAATTTGGATGTGAGTAAAAATGTTCTTATCGGAAGGGTTAGAATGTAGATTTGGGTCAAAAAAATAAAAATTGAATGAGTTACGAGTTTTGCTACAAGACCGTTGTGATATAATGCAGGTTTTGGTGTATAGTTGAGATTGTCATAGACATCTGATCTAGCCAAAATATGTTGAAGATGATGTTGTATGATGAGATAGCATATACCACCATGAACAAGCACTAGACCTGCTTCATGTGCTCTCGTTGACCTAAAATCACCTCTAACTTTAGCTCGCCCTGATTGGAGGGTTTGTCCAACAAACCAATCCAAACTTTCTTCGACGGTATTAGGCCTGGTACACCGCACAACTTCTAATAAGTGTTTTTGTATAAGGCATTGATCAAACTTCCACTATCAACCATGATTCTTCTTACCTATATCTTCGCAAACTCGAAAATAATTATAATCACATGTTCATGTGGTATTGCGACTCCTTGAAATTCATCATCATGAAAAACTTATAACATGGTCTCGATTTTGGAAACAATATTGCAAACTTCAACCATGAAACTATATCTAGGTATTATACATTTCTTTTTTTAGTAGATTTAGTAATACCAAAGCATGTTACCCCTTGCTTTTGTGAGTAGAACATATCGGTGTAGATCAAAATTGATGTACTCGTCAAATCTTTCCAAGATGGTTATAGTTTTGATGGCTCTCAGAGGTTTGACAACGACATTCACCTGTTGTTGTGCCACTTTCGCTAGTTCTTGAGGTTCAGCTGCCGCTAACTTCAGTTTGGCTTTGATAATTATTTTGAAAAATTTTACCATTTTTCCCTTCATCGATGAGGTTTTGTACCTCATTCTTCGAAATGAGTTAGTCTTTGGTGTAATGCCCTACATTATTATGAAATTTACATTAATTTTTTTGGTTTCACCTCTCTTTAGCGGTCCACATCTTCCTGTGTCTATGAAATTTGACTATGTCATTCGCCATCTTGTAGATTACTCCCAGGTTTCTGTTAGCTCTCTTTAAGGCTCATTTTTTCTTTGCTCCGACATTTTATTGTTATAATTATTTTAGTTTCTCTTTATTTTACATCAGAATCCTTGTTATTGTTATGTAATTTTGCGGGAGGCGCGACTGAAGTATTAGTGGTAAGGATCAGAGCATGTAAAAAATTTAGATGGTACCATGTGGGAGTTGATTGAACTGTGTCTGAGTGTTGCCTTTATAATAATAAAGAATGTTCGACAAAGAATTCTGTCATCTCCCCAAAGTTGAGTATTTCATTTTTGAATTGCTCAATTTGATACTCATGGTCTTTATTACCATCGTACTTATCCATTTTGTATTTATTGAACTTGAATGGAAAAATTTTATACAAAACTTCTAGAGCCAGATAAGAAGAGGCCAAACAAAACTTATGCTCAGCAAAAATAGGCCAAGGGTAAGCCATGTACGTCGGTCCAGCAAAAATACACTCACCATTTGTGGTGGATGGCTAGGCTAAAGTTGGACAACATAAGGGAATTCATAGTTCCCACGAAGCCATGTGGAACTAGTGGCAATGCTGGATTGATGTTCCAGAGGCTCGAATTACCTACTTCCAAAACCTTTGGAAGGTTATGTTGGCTCAACTAGCCCATAAGTGGAGTCGTATGTTAGTTTTAATGATTTGGATCTTCTTGTCGTGATAGATGCGTACACTCCCCCTCCCCCGCCATTCATTTCTTTACGATGATGAGAGAAATGATTCATGCTCTTATAGCCAGATTTGAAACAGCCACGACGAAGTGATATATCCTCGACTTGATGGAAAACTCGCGATCATAGTGTTGCATAAAATATATTGACATTAAATGCTTGACACGAGAGTGGTAGGAAGCATGATCACTCCTAGATGAGGCTAATGGTGGTGCCTAAACATAAAATAGGTCATGTCATATCCTTTTTCTAAATTTCCAATGTTCTCAGGACCATAAATTACATAACACTCTGTATGTTGGCACGTAGAGTGCATGTTTGCTACCAGATTGTGGATCATCTTTATCTCTGCTAGATTTGATTCTTTCAGTTTGCCTAGATGTTGTCGACATAGATTTGATTCTTTCAGTTTGTCTAGAAAATTTTGCAATAGAACTTTTGAAGATATATAAAAAAACAAAGGAAAACATATGATACTTCTATAGTAGAGGTTGTTAGGTCAATGAGAGAAGAAAGTAAACAATATTATATAATGAAAATAGACCTGTTAGAGAAGACATATCTTTAAGAGCAAGAAAAAATATCATTGGAGAAAGAAATAATGATATTAGAAGAAAAAACAAGTTAAGATGGATAAATGAAAAGCCTTAATGCAAGAGAGAAGTGAGAACGAAAGGATAACATCGCTTGATTTTTTTTACCATGTCTTAAATTCAAGTAGAGTATTATGGTGATCAGAGACAAAAAATTCTATAAAAGAAAGATTGACGAATTATGGTTCAGTCGTTTAATATTGATTTATTTAATTGTTTTCGGTTTAAGAGTTTTTGAATTGGTTTTTGTTTATTTGAAATTATGAATTCTGACTTTTAGTGATTACTTTTTTATGGATTGTGGTTATTATCATTTTTATGTTGTTGTGGTTTACTGTTTTGCTTTTTATTTATCTTTTGAGTTGATTTACTCAACTAGTATATATTTTTGTTTTATATGTGGGATTTAATATCAATAGGGTTTTCTCCACTCCTGTATATATGGTATTTAGATTCATCATGATTTTCTTAGCTCCTATATATATATATGATTTAACTTCATCCTAGTTTTCTTAATTTCCTATTTACAAGTTAGTTATTGCCTTTCCACCGTCAATATTTAGTTGTCATGACAAGTCATTCTGAGATCCTGGTGCCTAAAAGTCTATGAACTTATGGTGTCTGAATCTATGGTTATCAAGGTAAAAAATCATATATATATATATATATATATATATATATATATATATATATATATATATACTAGTTTACGATGTATCACTTATCTTTTGTATCTTACATTTGTATTCTCAAAGGTATTGCATATGCTAACGAATGTTTATTATCTCCATAAGTCTAGGTATAATATTTTGGATGTTGACATCCTGGACTTTTTGAATTTAGTCTTCAAGGCTTGTGGCATAAAAAAATGTCATGGTAAGATGACTTGTAGACTATAAGGTTCGTTTTGGTCTTGCAAAAATTTGAGAGAAAAATAAGTTACTGAGAAAAAAAGTAAAGAGAAAAGAATGGAAGATAACATAGTTCTATGTATTTATCAAAATATAGCATGAACAGGTTCAATTTTTCAATTTTGTTTTGTGAAATTGCAAAATTTTATAAACAATGTTGATTAAATTGAGTTAGAGTATGGCTGATAGTTTCCGTATCTCAGAGAAGAATTGGTGGTCTTCATCAAATCATAGCTACTGGATCCACGGACATAACGGATACATGGGAACCCTTCAAGGAAGGCATTTTCCCTTAAGAGATTCTCAACCTTTTTTAAAACAAATGCTTTACTATATATGTTTTTAGCATTATTTTTGTCTTGTTATCCTAGTTTGGAGACAACAAGGCATGTGTACCCTCTCAAATACTGAGCTCAATGCTTCTTCAACTATATGAGTTTCTATTACATATTTTAGTCAGTCTGTTAGTGATGTTGTGAATTTATAAACTGCTGTCAGTAGCATCTGTGTGGTTCAGACTAATTTGAGGCATTTATTAAATGATTCTTTGATTGTATATTGGCCATAGTTGTAATAAATGAACTGGACCTATTTTTATCTTGTATATGCAGCTACCAACTTTCATTACCTACTGATTAGGGTAAAGAACAAAGGGAACTCTATGATGATAGAGTTATGTTTTTTATCATATACCAATTGGTGTTTTCAAAGTCTAGTTCCCGGAAAAGGGGTCGTGATAGTATAAATTTTGGTTTGATGTTGTGTATATATTTTTAAATATTGAGCTAATATATATACAATATTGTTAATGTAATGGTTTTGTGTCTGGTGAGCATGAGGACAGAGGATGAGACCAAAACCGGGCTTATGGAAGAGGAAAATGTCATGGAAAAAGAGGAAATTTCTGTAGTGGTGGACAAGAATGATATAATGGAGGACATGATGCATTCCAGGGTGGACGTTATGGTGGTCCTGTGCAAGAAGAATACAATAATGACTCCAGCTGAAACATACGAGGAGATAGGATATAATGGTCGTGGACGGGGAGGTACAACAAAGGGCATCTTGTTGACGGATACCATGATGGCGGTTATGGCCATGACTTAACTCCTCAATTTTGTGGTAGGTTATTCCTTAAAAATTAGCTTTCTTACTTATGTTTAAACTTTACAGTATGTGATAGTGTACTTCAT
Organism: Limnanthes douglasii subsp. nivea; assembly: GCA_036936605.1. Taxonomy (NCBI): domain Eukaryota; kingdom Viridiplantae; phylum Streptophyta; class Magnoliopsida; order Brassicales; family Limnanthaceae; genus Limnanthes; species Limnanthes douglasii. The sequence goes on along the minus strand of JAUPFV010000005.1, from coordinate 222,590,341 downwards.
ATAAAAAACTTGTAGACTAAATAATAGTCTGTCTAACCCATGTTCGATATAGATTTGGGTTGATCCGATTTTTTGAAATATGTGTTTGAACCTACTTCTTATTCATACAACCTAGAAGCAAAGTGATTAACTTGATTTGATCTATTATTAGAACTATTATCATATTACATCGTGTGGGTAAATGATAATTGACGTGGAAGGGAAATGGATCATAGAATGGGAGGTCGCGAATACCAATTTTATAGTCCTAGATCTAATGGTATGAAGGAGGATGTTTTTGTTGCACAAGACATTCACGAGTAAACAACAGACATGTTTTGGGATGCCTTCTCTCGTTGTTTATTTTTACTATCCATAAAGTATTTCTTTGTAATCTCTGAACTTATAAAGTATTATACTTTATGGTACTTTTGTTAAGTTAATTCTGATACTTTTCGCGAGACATCTTCTAATTCTCTGTCGATGGAGATATAGATGTTTGAACAAATACCTAAATTATTTTCTTTTTTAGTTTTGACTTCGCAGTCCATTCTTTTATTTTTCCTTTATATATAGATATATTTATGTCAAGTTTTGTAACTTTTGTGATACAAAAAGTGAGTGTTGTATATGTATTTTTACTTAAATGTAATGCACATAAATATGTAAATGAATTTGAAAACAGTTCATAAATGTATGAAAAAAATTCTTAAATTATGTTATGTTTAACACACACAAAATAGTTTTAAGTGGCTAGAGTTGCTTTCGGTGTTCTTGTCTTTCGCGTGATACAAACTACGTTGTACTGAAACGCTCCCACAATTATTTAACAATATCAACTTGTAGTTGAAAGTTCATAACTCTATATTTGATGTGCTGATTCTGAATAAAATCATTTATTTCTAATGTAAACTCATGTGAATATTGGTAACGGTTCTTCAGTTATATCATATTCATAATCCAAATTCTCTTCATCTCGTTCATCCTTCATGATCATGTTATGCAAAATTATACATGCTTACATTATACGTTTTAGAGTCTTAATTTTCTAAAATAGAGCAAGTCTACGTATGAGTGCAAAACGAGCTTGTAAAATACCAAAAACTCATTCATTATATTTTCTTGCAGAATCTTGGGACGTTGCAAAATGTTTTTTAGTTACCTTGAAAACAATATATTATTTTTATAAACGTTGGCCACGTAAGATGCATACCATCAGCGAGATAATATCTTATAAAATAATTGTGACCATTGATTGTAAAGTTAACCGGAGGAGTCCGACCTTCAACCAGCCAGAACACTAAATAAAAATGTACGTTCAAACACATCTATATCATTATGAGATCTTGGTAATCCAAAAACTATATGTCATATCGAAAAATCGTATGAAGCCACGACTTCAAAAATAATTGTTGGTTCATGAACATGACTTGAATACATTATTTCCAACCAACTGAACAATTTTTCTATTTCCAATGCATACGGTTTAGACTTCCTAACATCACGCGAGAGCCTTGATTTTCACCAATTTTAACTAATCTACCAATATCATCTTCGTTAGTTGACCTCAAATACTCATCAACGTATATATTAGCAGTTGCTTTCAAATTTTGTTTTAAGACTTATTGTAGCTGTAGTTTCCATCGCTCTAAGATATCCGTCAACATAATCTGCACTAACTCCATATGCTAGCATTCTTAGTGAATCCATAATTTTTTGCAGTGAATACAATCTTATTTTATAACAGTATTACGTTCTGGACAACATGAGAACTATGTGCTTCTACTGGTGAGTGTATCTTCAAAAACAGGTTACGCCTCATTTTAAACCTTGTTCGAAATTTAGTCGGCGAATAATCAGGTTCATCAGAAATACAATCTTGATACAATCTTGTATAACTTTTGAAACTATGTCTATCAACATAAAGATTATCAAATTCACTCCCACGACTTTTAGATTTTGTGTTTCTTTCATCTATAATGCCTAATGCGAACAATTATTGTTAAATAGTTCGTTTTTTAAAAGATTACAAAGTGTTGATGAGCAAAATAGTTCGTTAATTCTAATTCACTAGCATATATTTATTTATTTATATATATATATATATTATCGTTTTCGATTCGATTTTAAAATGTTGATTTCAAAGTTAAAAAATCTATGATTATAATTATTTTTATATTTTGTTATTTGGTTCCTTTATTTTTATTATTTAAATTTTTATTCGTTTAAAATATTCTTTAATTACAAAAATTTAAAGTTGAAAAATAAATCATATAGATTTTTATATTTTTAAAATATTTATCATTTGTTTGATTTAATTTAATATATATATAAATTAAAATTATATAATTATTTTGTAATGTATTAATTAAATTTATATTTAATATAAAGTTTCTGGTGAAATATTTGGTAGTCTAAAAATTTTAGACAGTCTTTTGGAATATCTGGTAATTTAAAATTAGTTATACTTACAAAAAAAAAAATAGTGTTTGACTAAACTATACCCCGTTCCAAATTAAGTTCATAAAAAAAATTATAATATGTTCAAAACCATTCAAAAATACCCTCAGTCGAAACCTTCAAAAATACGTCAAACCCTCAAATTCTCTCAAACTAAGTTTTAAGTACCCAATATTCAATTTAACCTAATTTCTTCTCAAACTTCATCTTCCTCCTCCAATCTTTCAAAATCACAAATTCAAATAATTATATTTTGTCAAAAAACAAACATACATCTTCTTTATTTATCTTCTCTAGTTTTGTGTTGATTATTTTCATTTAGGTTGTAAAACCAATTAAATCCAAGGTTAAAAATGATAGTGCTCATGTTCGATTTGTGGTTTCGATTATGATTTGAAGATTTTTGGAAGGTTTTGTCGAAGAACAACTGGATTTCACGATGCTGCCGGTGTGGACGAGTTAAGCCGGCAACGTAACTACCTTACCAGTGTAGACGAGTACGCTGGCATGGAACAATGTCAGTGTTTTCTGCACCAACCGCGACAAGATAGATGCAACGCTACCGATGTAAAACAGTTACACTACCGGCGTAACTCATCCAACTCGGCAGCGAAAACTAAACGGCAATAGTTAAGCCAAATCTTATATTTAATCTTAATTAATAAATAAAGATTATATAAAAAAAAATTGTAATTTATTAATTAAATTTATTTTGAAGTGTTTTGGTAATCTTAACTTTAGAGAGTTTGCTGGAACATTTGGTAATTTAAAATTTTAGATTCTCAAAATTCTGATTATAATTAAGCCAAAAAATATAGTATCTGGTGGCCTCTCTTAGATAGGGGGGCACCAAGGATATTTCATTTTACAATATTGACAAGTGTTAATTATAGTCTCACCCTGTATGCATTGTTGGTAACAGAGAATATTCATAACAAATATTAATATACAAGCGCAGAGATTCTTCACAGGTTGGGTCTTATTAGTAAAAAGAAATGGTAAGTTTATTTGCCAAAAAATGCAACTAACCTTGATTACATTATTGCTGTATGACTCTGTATTACAAGAGTCCTAAGAGAGAAGATTTGTAAAATGCGTGAAGAGTCATGCTGACCAATAGAGTGCAATGGGAACATCAATTTACTCGGTGCCTTCGATTTACTCGATTCACCAATTCGATTGAGAAGTTTTCAAGAGTTCGAAGAGTGTTGATGACTCAGCTTAGTAATTTTGATACCACACCCGCACCAACAGTCCTACCTCCCTCCCTCAGAGCAAACCTTTGTCCTGTGATGTAAACATGGAGAAATGCAATTTATTTATGTTTTTCAGTAATTCAATAAGAAAACACTCTAATGAACACTGTACCACTATGTGAATATAAGCATCCACAACGAGGCTTATCAAAGGTGAGGGATATGACATGTACAAAATAGTCACATTTATGTAATTTTATACACTACATGCATGTTTCTGCTTACAAGTTAATTAGCATATGCAGAATAAAGATGCCATGAGTAGAAGAATTTATAGTGGAATTTGATGCACTAAAGCATCAAGTCAACTAAATCTAATCTCATTATCTGGTAGATCTTTGTTTGGAGAAATGAAATCTCAATCATAATTTGCCTTTGTTTATATGTTTACTTCCGGTGTCAAGCCAGCACACCAAAGTGTGCTTCAAAAAATAGATGAAAGATATAACAATGAATTCTTAAAGAGATAGCCAACTTCTAAGATTATAATAAGTCAGATTCATATCGATTACCCACAACAAAGATTTATAGGGCGATTCAAACCTGATTCAAGTGGAACTTGTGTAATTAGCTCAAAAACTGCAGTCACGTTATCCCCGGGCATGACCATCTTTACACTTTCTGGCAGTTCTACTTTTCCAGTTATATCTGCAGTCCTTAAATAAAATTGAGGCTTGTAGTTTGAGAAAAAAGCAGTATGACGTCCACCTTCATCCTTAGTGAGCACATAGATCTCTGCTTCAAACCTCTTGTATGTTTTGCATGTCCCCGGTTTTGCAATTACCTACAAAATAAAAGGATAGACAGAAAATGTAGTATGGTGCATAGATAAAAGATTTATCTTCAACTACAAAAAACGTAGTGTGGTGCATAGAATCCATCCCAGCTATTTGAAGAATGCACATGTTTCACTCGCATTTTCCGGGTAGTAAAAGTTGCTTAGTAGGTGAATTCTATATTTTTTTCAAATTAAGGATTTTAAACCAACCGATAAAAGGAGATTTGAGATATAATATTTCTAGGCGTAATTGTATCTTTATATTGACAACAGTGTCCGCCTGCTTCAACTCATCTTTCTCCAATACTTAGCAACTTTATTCTCTCAATGTCAGTATAAGCTTCTCCTCTAATTTCACTTTTCAAAAATATTTAACCATAGACGGGTTTAGTATCTCTTTCATATACCCCTTGCACATGTATCCTACATCCATCTTAAGTGAACGACTCCCTCTTCAATCATGGCAAACTAAATGTTTCAAAACAAGAAACTGATACTGGGAATTTATTCTAAATTAAGTCAACTAGAAGTCAGGTTATATGCTCAGAGCAACAGTAAAAGTGATGGTGATATTATTTTAATGGAAGAAGATGCTCAAAGGAGAGATGCCCCACCATTCCTCGCTGGATGTCGTCTCTCTTCAGGCCACGTAAAAGAAGTCCCACATTGTCACCAGCCTAGTAACATGGAGAAAGAATCAAAGAACCTTTAAGTGTCCCAAATTAAAGAAACATCTTAGTAGTTTAGGAGGATATAAAACCATTCACTCACTTCACCGCGGTCCAATATTTTCTTGAACATCTCGACACCAGTAACAGTAGATTTAATTGCAGGACCCTGCAAGAGAGACTTCAGAGTTAGCACCAAGCTTTCTAGAATACTACTTGAGCACAACCAACAATCAATTTAACGTTTGACAACTACAGCACAATTCTCCCCAGTGTATCATCCTTGAGTGATACACTTTACACAAGAAACTTTTTAGAAGCTAATGTTAATTTGTGATAACAAAAATTGCTAACCTGTGTTAAGCCCAAAATCTCAACTTCTTCTCCAACTTTGATGGTCCCCTGTTCAACACGACCAGTTGCAACAGTTCCACGTCCCTTCAAAGCATGAAATCATAATGAAACAAAATTCCACAAAGTCCAGCTATATCCACCATTTTGCAAGCAATAATCACTTCGTTTTCTTAGAAGAATCGTTTCAAGTATAGACTATGAATCAATATTACAAGAACAAATTATAGAAAAGCGCAAAATAATGGTTGGATGTAACACAGAATTAAATAACTGTTTTTTCTGTCTGGTATAGCATAAACAAGAAATTCTATAAAAGCATTTTTCAAGAAAAAGGAAACTGTGCTGGCCATACTAGAAAAGACACTTAACAATATCGCAGTCAACCAAATCTCATACCTGAATTGAGAAAACATCTTCAATGGGCATCAGAAAAGGCTTGTCAAGCTGGCGGACAGGGTCAGGTATATAAGCATCCACAGCTTCCATCAACTTCAATATAGCTTTCTTCCCTAACTCTTCATTTGTGCCCTGCAATGCAGACAAAGCTGATCCCCGAACAATTGGTATATCATCTCCTGGAAACTTGTAGAAGCTAAGAAGTTCTGCAAGAAAGACAAATCCATATATAAAGCTCTAATCACACATATGGTGTAACCATATGCTAGTTATAGCTATAAATCTGCACACCAAGCCCAAAAGGTCAACCTACCGCGGAGCTCCATCTCCACAAGCTCCAATAACTCTAGATCATCCACAACATCAACTTTATTTAAGAAGCACACAAGCGATGGCACACCAACCTAGAAAATCCATTGGATCATAATAAGCCAATAAGCTAAGTGCCCACTAAAAGTAATATAAAAAGGTATATTTGTTTCACAAGTAGTTAAACAGGAGCACCTGACGGGCAAGCAAAATGTGCTCCTTGGTTTGCGGCATGGGTCCATCAGGAGCAGATACAACAAGAATACCACCATCCATTTGTGCAGCTCCAGTAATCATGTTCTGCAAACGAATGATAGTTACCAGGACTCAATTATATCTTCATATTATGATCATAAGTTCCAATATATGTTGTATACATTCTACTATAGAGCAAAATAGAAATTCTCTTGCAAAGTTAAATACCTTAACATAATCTGCGTGTCCAGGGCAATCTACATGAGCGTAATGACGCTTCATGGTCTCATACTCCACATGAGCCTTTAAAACATAGAAAAAGCTCGATGAATACCTTGGAAGCAAAATCTGCCATTTTAGAACAGTAACATACTGCTAATACGAAAAATGAAGCAAGGAAGAAAAATTCAAACCGTAGCAATCGTAATTCCTCTTTTCTTTTCCTCAGGGGCCTTGTCGATTTCATCAAAAGCAATAGCTTTAGCTTTACCCTCTTCGGCCAGAACCTTCACATAAAACATAAACGTAAATACTTCATATATTATTATAATCGAGTGTGTGTATATATCTATATATTCAAAGTGCATTGAAACTCTACCTTTGTAATTGCTGCTGTTAGAGTCGTCTTCCCGTGATCAACATGTCCAATTGTTCCAACATTCACGTGTGGTTTTCTGATACAAGCAAACACAGAAATGAAGAAAAGTAACACGTAAACGCTAAAGAAACAAATAATCTACGTTTCTTACACAAAAAACATGCAATAAAAGAAGGGTTAGAATTTTGAATCACGAATAGAGAGTTACGTTCGAGTGAAAGTAGCCATGGATCTGCTCCATAAGCCAGAGGCAATATCTGTACGATCATTTCCGTCATAATTTTGAGGGATCGAGTATGATGAAAATACGGAATTTCTACAGGTGTAGGTAATCTTAGACGAAAATGGCACGAGCCGCTTAGAGTTTCGAAGAGCAACAGCAGCCATTGATGAATACAGAAAAGAAGGTAGTTGTTGTGGAAACTAACAATTGTCAGGGTTTTGGAATTCAGAGATTTTCTAGTCGGGGTTTTGGAGTGGAGATGACTTTTGTTTCGTTTTGGACCTGCACCTGCTTTGATTTTGGATCGCAACCGTATCTGAAATGGGTGAGTTAATTTTTATATGGGCCCAATAGCCCGCAAAGAATATCCAGGCAAAATCTCCTTCATATGCAAACATTGTGAATGGGGTTGGAACTACTAGTTTTTTTTATGTTGAGTTAAATAATAATGAAGTTTTTATTTTTTATTGTTTTTGTGTTAATAAGTATTGAATTAATTAAAAATTATTGTTTATACGGAGTGTTGTAGTCAAAAGTGGATATGACCAAAGTTTTTGATAAAATGTTATATAATTTTATTATTAAAATCATGTCATGTGTGGTTTTGGGTTTAATTTTGTTTTTGTCTTGAAAGAATTATTAAGTCTGTTTATGTATTCATTCTCATTGGTGATTAGTAAAATTTATTTCAAAACTAGGATGGGTATCAGGCGAGTGGATCATGTATCCCCAATCATTTTTATCATAGCTGAAGAGGTGTTAATCATAGGCTGTAATAGCTTATTTGAAAAAAATAAAACAATGAAATACAGTTCTCGGAGTCATATTTCCATTCTTTGTCTTGCCTTCGCGGATGACCTACTAATCTTCACCAATGCTCTTACTTCCACTATTGCTAACCTTGGTACCTTCCTACAGAAGTATCAGGTTATCTCTGGCCAGTCTATTAATAAAGACAAGACAAAGATTATCACCTCATCTAGAATAAAAAAGATCTCCAACAAATTTAAGGGAACTGAAGGACATTTAGGACACTTTCTCATGTAAGTTGTGGCTCAAATTCACAGAATAAAAAAATTTGTGGCTAAGTATTTACACATTATATATTGTAAAGACCAACACCTCTTGCAAGTTAATTATACAAAGACCAGCTCTCAGACATGGAAAAGGTTAGCCAACAATAAAAAGACTTTGTTGAATCCAAGATTAAGTAGAAATTAGGTAATAAAGAGGTGGACTTTTGACGATAAATGGTGTCACCCTTCTCCATTTTTATAATCATTGACGACAATACTCATAATATATGATTCAAAACAGATAAAGCTAAGAATTTTAGGACAAAGATAGGTGAAATATGGACAAGCTGAGAGGCTTGGTAACTACTTCTGGCATAAAGCAAATTGAGAAAACTACCATCAAATATCAGGATGAAGGCACTATAACATGGTTGTCATCTAAAGAAGGTAACTTCAAGACTAAGGAAATTTATAACTATATTAGATTTAATCACAATAAATCGAACCTATTTTAAAAGCTATGGAACAACATTTATCCTTGGAAAGGCTCATTCTTGCTTTAAAGAATTCTGAACAACTGGTTAGTTATTGACTCTACTATCAGAAAAGACACATTGCAATGGTGTCCAAGTGTCAACTCTATGACAATATTAAAACCTCATATCATTTGTTTGTGTCTTGTAACAAGTCTTGGTTCATCGAATCCTATTTTGCTGCTATATTTAATGTCAAAATCGAAAGATACATGACTATTTCTCATATTATAAAGAGATGGTTCTGCTTTATTTAAAAAAGAATTCCATGCTAAAACTATTCTTCCTGTAATTATCTAAAGGGTCATATGGAAATCCAGGAATAAAACAAAGTTCAATAGGCTCACTAATCCAGCTAGTTCTTCACTCAATCACATAAAGTATATTATTACTAGTATTGATCATGCCAACATGCTAAAGAAAGAGCAATGGTTCAAAGATGAAAATACTGCTATGGAGTTGGGTTGCTATAATAATTTAAAGGACAAAAAAGCCTATTTACCTCACCTAGCCTCTTTTTTTTTCCGATAGGTTTAAACTAATCATTACTATCGTATTTAGCTAACGATGAGGCTAGTGGTGTGGGTATCATCAAATTAAGTTCTATTATGGTTGAGACTATAGCCATCCTTGATGGTATCCAGATTTGCAAAAACAAAAAGTTTAATAGAGTTGATATTAAAACAGAAATTAATCAAGCTTCTCTCTTCTAATAAAACCCTTTGGACCCTTGAGTATCTCCTAAACTATTTTAGGCGTCTAATATCTCCATCAATGGTACTATCCTACACATATAGAGACCAAAATAAAGTTTATGATTGGCTCGCTAAGTGAACTCTAAAGTGCAAATAAAGTTGGAATTCAATAACTCTCAGGTTCCAATTCAGTTGAATGTTATCACTCTGCTCGAAAGTATTGGGTTGGGTTACATCATAATGGAACCTAGATTATTGGCCCTAAATCATTGTCTTGTATCTAATCTTAATCAATATATTAATTCTCAGCTCTTAATAGCAGCTCTCAGGCTTATCCTGACAAGTGAATGCTAGTTTTCTCTTGTTTTTACTGGTTTTACAGGTACCAAACAAGGCAATGAATCATCCTTGATGACGAAGAAGAATCAACAAAGAACTAAACTAAAGAAAATACCTTTGTCTTTCAAAGCAATAGACTGATAAGTTTTGATTTTAAACAAAAATTACTAACTCGACACCATTCATCTTCAGTTCTTCATCTGAGGAAATTCTCGCAGCAAGGACAACTGGTCTGGAGTATATATTAGTTTCTTCATCCTCAGAGCATCATGTCTCTGAAGAATTGATGGAATTTTTATCTTATTATGATGTCAAAGTTTTTTTTTCTCAGTCCTCTCACAAAAGAGAAAGTTGGTTTAGTATGGAACTTGACGGGCTCTCAAAATTTTGATTTGGTACTTTATTTTGGCTTTATCAATGTAATCAGTACTAGTTTGTACCAAATTTGTTGTATCAAATAAAAGGTTTGATTCGTCTTTAAATATATATATATATATATAGACTATATTTCGACGAGTTACTATTTTATCAAAAAAAAAGTTGTACGATAAAAAAATAAAAAAGACGCATAAACTTGCTCATAGTAAACCAAAAATGTTTCATTCGACTAACTTCACCTCAAAAAAGTTATAACAATAATTGTATTACAAATTCAATTTACAAGTCTTTTTTCATTCAAATTAACATTCTTGCAACGTTTTCAAGTTTATCTTTTTTGGTTTCCATTTAAGTGATAAAAAAGAAGACATGTGAAATTTAAATTTTATAAAAAAGTTTATAAATAATGAGTTGTATTAAAAATCTATGAGATAATTAAAATTGTTTGAAAACACTATTAACTTGTTAGAGAAAAATAAAAAACCTATCTTTTTTTATTATAAATTAAATATAAAGTCATAGAACATGTTGAAAAATATATTATAAGGTCTATTCATATTTTTTTAAATGAAACATAATGTTTAAAAACGTATTAGTTTAAATTTTAAACCATTATAATTTAATTTTAGACTAATATTACACTATAATACTTGAAATACAAAACGAGATAGACTTCCAACTACTTAAAGTTATAAATTAGAATAAATTTAAACTTACACTAATTTATGATTATATTTTTCTACTAAGAAGTAAATTTAAATTGGAAATTAAAAATTGAAAATAGTTAAAACTAAAAATTTAATGACGATATGAAGGGGTAAAATAAAACAAATTGCAAGGCGAGGGCATGAGGAGAGCTAAAATGAATAATCCATGTGAGGCCTATGAGGAAAGATCCATCACAAACAAAAGTCAATGGAAACATTCACAAAAGCTGCAACCAACAAATATAGAGAGTAGTTGAGCATATGTATTACATCGGTCAAACCACTTTGGATCCAAGGAATCTCAACTGAATTTCAAAAAGCATACAGTGTTCCACCGTAGAGGCAATGGCAGAAGGGTGAGCAAAAAGGTCTCGAGTTCCTCTCCCGTCAAACGTGATAAATGATTGCACTGAACCATGCACATAAAAATGGTGGTCGCAAGAGGGAAACCAATTTGAAGGCTTTATATACCACGATGGCCAATCTCTGTCGTTAATGATGGACCTGAGTTTGAAGCTGGTAGCAGCCACATATTCTGAGTGTGAACACTTATAAAGGATATGGTAAATGGATTCATCAAAAGAATTTCACAACTAATCACTGTCGCACCTGAAACCTTCGTCTCATGCCCGAACTAGAAAAAACGATGTAGAGACTCGGAGGTTTCTTTTTTCATTCAAATTAACATTCTTGCAACGTTTTCAAGTTTATCTTTTTTGGTTTCCATTTAAGTGATAAAAAAGAAGACATGTGAAATTTAAATTTTATAAAAAAGTTTATAAAGAATGAGTTGTATTAAAAAACTATGAGATAATTAAAATTGTTTGAAAACACTATTAACTTGTTAGAGAAAAATAAAAAACCTATCTTTTTTTATTATAAATTAAATATAAAGTCATAGATCATGTTGAAAAATATATTATAAGGTCTATTCATATTTTTTTAAATGAAACATAATGTTTAAAAACGTATTAGTTTAAATTTTAAACCATTATAATTTAATTTTAGACTAATATTACACTATAATACTTGAAATACAAAACGAGATAGACTTCCAACTACTTAAAGTTATAAATTAGAATAAATTTAAACTTACACTAATTTATGATTATATTTTTCTACTAAGAAGTAAATTTAAATTGGAAATTAAAAATTGAAAATAGTTAAAACTAAAAATTTAATGACGATATGAAGGGGTAAAATAAAACAAATTGCAAGGCGAGGGCATGAGGAGAGCTAAAATGAATAATCCATGTGAGGCCTATGAGGAAAGAGCCATCACAAACAAAAGTCAATGGAAACATTCACAAAAGCTGCAACCAACAAATATAGAGAGTAGTTGAGCATATGTATTACATCGGTCAAACCACTTTGGATCCAAGGAATCTCAACTGAATTTCAAAAAGCATACAGTGTTCCACCGTAGAGGCAATGGCAGAAGGGTGAGCAAAAAGGTCTCGAGTTCCTCTCCCGTCAAACGTGATAAATGATTGCACTGAACCATGCACATAAAAATGGTGGTCGCAAGAGGGAAACCAATTTGAAGGCTTTATATACCACGATGGCCAATCTCTGTCGTTAATGATGGACCTGAGTTTGGAGCTGGTAGCAGCCACATATTCTGAGTGTGAACACTTATAAAGGATATGGTAAATGGATTCATCAAAAGAATTTCACAACTAATCACTGTCGCACCTGAAACCTTCGTCTCATGCCCGAACTAGAAAAAACGATGTAGAGACTCGGAGGTTTCTTTTGTTCTCACGAATAAGAAATCAACAAAAATCATTTTGTTTTAAAATTTACATTTTATCATATATCCGATTTTAACAAAACAATCAAAATAATTAATAATAATGAAAATAGTTATAATAATTAAACATAACTTTTAGACAATTTTATTAAAATAAACAAAAAATATAGTTACGTAATAGTTTTTTGGTATCATTTGTAATCATTTTCATTTAATTATAATATGTTTATTAACTAGTTATTTTTCCATAAAAAATTACAAAAAAAATTATATAGATTTATTTATTTTATTATTATTATTATTTAATATTATAATTTTACCATTTTTATTGAACATATTCAATCTAAAATATCCAAATCGTTAGTAAAAAAATAGTCATTTACTAATCAAATTTTAAGAATGAATCAATTTTTTTTTATATTAATTTAAGGGAAACTTTTTTTAAATATGGATAAAGGTGTATCGGAGTACACCTGAGTGTTGGGGATTCCTACACTTGATATTTGTTGAGATCTAGAGAGAATGAGAGGAGTTAGGTTTGGTATGAGGTGGTTGAGGGATAATTTTACGACACATGTGTATCTGGATACAAATATGGATATGACGCATGACATAGTCGTAAAGGCTTCACGTGCGTACCTAATTTATATATACAAATGCATCATCTTCGCCAATAAAATCCAGAAGTTTGTGAGGTCATACTTAATATTACCTCTAAATGACATGACATGATTGGAGGAGTATGCATGGTGAACATGTGCGATAGCTTGGCTATATCGTGGGTTAGGCGAAGCATCGAAGACATCAATGAAGACTTTATATGATTTTATAGGTATTTTTGTCTACTTTTGCAATATATTTATAAAATTACGTTCACAGATGATTCATTTGTATTAAAGATAACTAACATTAATATTATTATATTTTAATAGGTATGCTTGACTGTTGGATATTTTGACCATTTTTTATGCTTTCGCCGTATGTTTAACGATAAATATTCCCTAATTAAAATTAAAGCTTCTTAGTTGATCGCTGAAGAAGATTCAAAGCGCAACTGCGCAATCAAAGAACAACTACCGAACAACTCATATGGTAGTTTTTCTGACAACCAAACAGCTACCGCTAACTAGATATGTAAGCTAAACATGGTAGTTTTTGTTCATTTTTCATGTATAATGATGGAAGTTTAAACTACATAGACTACAAATAAATTACGTACTAATAATATTGTATGAGTTGTATTACCAGATCTGGTGCACACATTTTAAGATAACCATAATATAATATTCATAAACTTACGGTACGTGTGATCTATACCGACAGTCAACATGCATTGTGCTATCAGTGGTGTCATTAAGTATACCCTCATTATTAGCACGTTCTTAAATAAAAGAGTTCTTGGATTTTATTTTATTTTAAATCAAACTTTGGTCAAAGATAAAAATAAGAGTAGGGATAACTTATATTAAGGCCAAATAACCATTGCTAATAAAAAAAAATATAGTATTCGCTAGCAAAAAATCTACATAATGATAGATCTATCATTGTTCTTTACTAGTGCGAGTTGGTATTCTTGTCGAAAGCCCATCGATTTCTTAATATTATATCAGAGATTGTCCAGATTTATGGTAGGTCAAATTGTATAAATTTTCAAGGGTGGCTTAGTTTCCTTGAAGTTTTGTAAGTTTTCATGATATGAAACATCATGAGGTTTTTAAGGATTATAACAGTTATTCATCTAATTGTATTATTTCTTACACATTTTTTAACATATGTTTTTATTGTAGGTATATGTAAATATTGTAGTATAAATATTTGATGAATTTAACTTTCTTTTGTTTGGTTTCACTTATTTAGGAAGAAAAAAATATTAAAAATACCGGTATAAAATTTAGTTTTATTATAATTTTTGGAATAAGTGACAATAGACGGACCAAAAAAATTCTTAGATTAACATTTGAAAAAAATATTCGAATAGTAGATATTGCAAAATATGATCTTATGGGAAAATCATCTACGGTGAATAAATATTGCAGAAAATGATCTTATGGGAAAACTATCTACGATGAATAAATATTGCAGAAAATGATCTTATGGGAAAACTATCTACAGTGAATAAATATGGTTGTTCGTTCTCATGTTGGTCATGATATATGATCTTTAAAAGTTATGTGTGGGATGCACAACCACCTAATGTTAAAATATTTAAACGAGCATTGTGATACATATTTCTGACATTGTTAATTATGAATAACACTTATCATGTTATAAGGTATAAAATATCTTTGTGTCAGATAATTTGGTTCACCTCGAGTTATTTTAATTGTTAATATTGGTTTCTCTTTTATCTATAGTTAGAAATTCAACAATTTTAGAAGTTTTAATTTATCTATAAAAATTGATTGAATATAATATGGTAGACGAACAATATGTGGTTTTGAAAGATAGATAATTGGTTTTAATGGATACTCCCAAAACAGTTTTCCTAAACTAATACACATGATATATCAATGAAATATTAGAAAAAATATATTTACTAACACGATGAAATACATGAAATATAAATATTTTTTATCGTTTTATAGGTTTATAGAGTAGTATAATATATTCAGAAACATAATGTGAATTTGAAACTAACCTGTCGCAAATAAAGTTTGATTTTAAATATTATCCTTAACAAATTTGATACATAAAAAAATTATTGGTGATTTTTTTAGAACAATAAATTCGTTGCATATAGTAACAACAATTTCATACATTTTGGGAACATGACGATACATCTGTAAATAATTTTTAAACTACTTGAAAAGCACTGATAACATAAGTTGTGGTTGCATTATATGAATTACATACGAGTTACCATGTTGCCACGGGATAACCAAACTTTTTCAAAAATATAATATTTTGTTATTGTTCGTATGAAGTTATCAAAAATGAAATGTTCAAACTTAAATCATGTCTATGATATACCTTTTTTGATTTAAATATATGTTAGTCTCACATTATAGAACTTAAATGCCTAAGAAAAATCTGACCTCACTCATATCTTTGATAGTGAAGTCTTTGTCTATATGATTTTTTATGGAATTGGTCTGCTAAGAGGAAGTACTAGTTAATAGGTCATCATCCATATATACAAAGTTCTAACTGTAACAACCTTAGCTACTGGTAAACAACTCTCAATATAATATTCCCCTTCCACCTCAGTGTAACCTTTTGTAATTAACCTGGCCTTTAGTCTTTCAATTTTGCCATTAACTTTCCTTTTTACCTTGTACACCCATTTTGAGCTAATTACTTTCTTTCGTGAATGTAGGTCTGTAAGTTCCCATGTGTTGTTTAAAGCCAAAGCATTTAGCTCTTCAGTCATAGCTTTAACCCATTCTGTTTCATCTTATATGAGTATGGTTCATTGATTATTGATGTATTTTCTAAAAAAAGCTACATGTAATGCAGATAGGGCACGTTTTAAAATAAAAGGATAAGTAATAGGGATGTAAGGTGTAGTAATTTGTTTATGAGATTTTGTCTTAACATTATCAAGAAATCCATTGAATCGATTTGGAGGTTTTCTTTCTACAGACTGAGAGGAAACATATTGATGAGTATCTAAGATAGTAATAACCTCAGAAGTAGAATTCAAATCAGGACTAGTACTAATGTATTGGTCACTTAAGCCTACTAAACTTAAAACTTTATGAGTATAATGAATGTTTTAAGGATAATCCTCTATTGGAAAAATTAAAGAAGAATGAGATTTCTCAGTATGATCGTTGAGATGCTTGTATGAGAATATATTTCCCCTTAAATTTACATCTCTACTTACTATAACTCTGTGTTGGTCAATGTTAAACACCTTATATCCATTTTAAAATGTAGAATAGCCTATAAATACAGTTCTAAAGGCTATGGGAGAAAACTTATCTAAAAATATGGATTTATAGCTACAAATCATAAGAAACCAAAAGTTCTAAGATGATCAATATTATGAGGTTTTCTTAAGAGAATTTCACTATGAGATTTCCAGCCAAGTATGATGGATGGAATCCTGTTAATGATAATTGGAAGTGAGAATAACATCTCCCTAAAAACATTTTGAGAAACTTAACTGTAACATTAGAGCTCTCCCAACATCTACAATTCCATTTTGTTGAGTATAAAAATATGGATTTTGACGAACAATATCAAAAGACTTCAAAAATATATTGGTTTGATGATTTATAAATCATGTACCATTATCAGTTCTTATGATTTTAACGATATTATGGCATATTAATGAAATATTTTAAGGTTTGGAAAATTAGTGTATTATCATTTAATAAGAATGTCCAAGTTCTCTTAAAATAATCATCAACAATGGTGAGGAAATACTTGTTTCCAGTTAGGGTAGGAGTATGACAGGGGCCCTAAATATCTATAGAAGAAGCCGAAAACAATACAATGATTTCATAGTACTAGAAGGAAAATAATATCTTTGTTTCTTAGCTAAGGAATACATATCACAAATAGTTAAACATTCTGCAATTTTTATTTTATCTACATATTTTACTACAGTCATAGGACAATGTATTAATCTAGTATTCCATAAATCATCACTAATCACAATATCAACATAAGGCATGTTCAACTTAGGAAACGAATTTAAAATTTAAAAACAAACAGTCTTATAATATTTTTCAGTGAACTTAATGTAGAAACAATTAGCATCAAGTATGTACAGTTCTTTGTATTGTCTCCAAACTCCAATCAGTTGTTTGGAGTGTTGGTCCTGAATGAAACAATACTTATTATAAAATTCAAAGATAACTGAAGAAGAAACAATGCATTTAATTATAGACAAGAGGTTGTATTTGAAAGATGGCACAAATAAGCAATTATGTAAAATCAAATTTTCATAGATCTTGACTAGTCATTTAAATTTGACAATTCGTGATATATTGTCTAGTAAGGATATGGATGGAGCATTAGTTAGAGGATATTCATTGTGAAATAAAGATTGACTAAAACATATGTGACTTGAAGCCATTGTATCGAAAATCTAAAAATTATGACTATTTATATCAGTTGTAAAGTCTTGAGATTGAGTCATACCTACAAAATCTCTGAATTCATCAAACTGAACCAAGTTTGTAATCTCCACTTTAACACGAATATTACAACTCGGCATTTCTCTAAATTTTGTTGCATATTCATCATTGAATGAACAAGTTCTTAATAATCACCACCTATATTTTCTTCAGTATTAAAAGTTGTATTAGAAGCATAGTTGGCTAAATTTCTAACCAAGGTTTTTTTTTTGAGTTATTCTTATCATACTACTCAGGTTAACCAATCATCTTAAAATAATGTTCTTTGGTATGACCTTTCTAATTGCAATGTAGACATCTTATTGCGAATTTCTTTGTTTTTTTATGACATTCTTTATTTCATTTTGCTCAGACTCTATCATCATTACCGATGAACTATTTCCCTACTCAAAACCTTGTATGTTCATATCTTGATTCTTTTCTACTGTTAGCACTATAGAATATGCCTTGTTAACATTTGTAAGTGGATTCATAAGAAATATTTAATCATTGGATGTTTCATAAATATTGTTCAATCTAAGAAAAAGCTGAAGTAATTTGTCTTATTCTTTTCTCTCATGTATTATATTGTACAGTTCACAACTACAGTTCATTTAATAAGCACAAAAGAAATATTTAATCATTGACTTCTTTATAAATATCGTTCAATCCAAACAAAAATTGAAGTAGTTTGTCTTATTTTTTTCTCTCACATATTATATTATGCAGCCTACAACTACAGCTCATTTAACAAGTAAGAAAGAACCTTATGGATTTTTTTTCATCCCATAGCCTTTTCATTCTTGAGAAGTAAGAAACAACACTCATGCTCATCTAATTCAATAGATTGATCTCTTTTTTCCTATCATGTAATAAATTTATATTAAAAGCATCATACCTTGTGCAATTTCATCCCATAAAGTCTTAGAATTATCGATACACATAAATTGGTCCTTAATTCATCAACAATAAATTGATTATCTAATAAAAAAAACCATGATATATACTTGATTCCAAGAATCATACTCAACACTTGTTATAACATGCTCATGAGATCTTTCATTTATGAAATTTTTGCCTATGTTTTGCAGCTAATGATGTTTCTTCAGCTCTACTTCAAATCATGTAATTCTTCTATATCAATTTAGTGAAAGTGATTGACATTCCATGATTATCATTGTGATGATTCACAAGGTTGCATATCCAACCTCATTCAGATCCCCCAACTTCGAAGTAAACCAAGAAGTAAAAGCAACAATAAAAGAGTTACAATGAAAACTACTTTGATACCATGTAAGACTCTGAGTAAAAAATAGAGAATATGAAACAAAGAATATGAGGAAGAGAATATGAAGAGTCATTAGAGAGCTAAGATATGGAAAAAAATGAATACTTGAAATTTTATTCTCATTTAATCTATGTACATTTACACAATAATCTATTGTATTTTACTAATTTTCTTTAAGATAACAAAACTCTGTTAAAATAATTCTCTAGAGGGTGTTACAAAGTTCAAAAATTCACAAAATCATAACAAATTTCATATTTGACGGTTTTTTCTGCAGGTGGAGTTAGGGTTTTCAATTTTCATATTGGTTTGGTGATTGCGACATGAATCAAATGGGTGAGTAAGTGATTTCAAAGAAGAAGATGTCGGTAAAAAGAAAATAGATAAAGTTAAAGAAGAATACGATATCAGAAAGAATACGATGAGTTCTTCATTCTTATAAAAAGTCTCAATTAGGAGGCCCTGATGAAGGCTGGCCACCAGAGTTGGAAAACTGAGACTTGGGCTGATAAAGCATACCTCTCGGATGGTACGTTGGCACGATAAATTGGTAATGAACACATTAAGATGGAACTTGTTAGATACAATTGGTAGACGGGTCGTAACAATCTGGTAATGTGACGTGGCACCCTACGAGTAATGTGGCGCACCTCGGGGATAACGCGTCATAGCATGCATGTAGTTCAGAATACTTGGAGGATGTAGTGGTATGTCGTTATATTTTCTTTAGAATATGCTTCAGACATTTGAAAGGGGTGATAGGACGTTTAACATGATTAGTCGCACTGGAGGAGTCACTATTGTCGGGGTTACGATGGTTGCTACTTGTGACTCGATCCATTTGTCCTTTGGATGGGTGAGTCTGACCGATGTGTCTAGAAGTAAACAATTATGTCTCCTAATCAAGGATCACTTTCGAAGGTGCATGCGCCTCTTGTCGTGAATGTCCTATTTTGTCCCTAACAAAAAATTATGGTGCATATATACGGTGGTCGAGCCTTTGGAGGAGGAGGGGTGTGATAGTCCGTTTGAGTCTTGATGCATGAAGACCGAAAATTTTGAAACATCATTCCTTCTTCCAGTTAAAGTTCTATGAGCCTCTAAATTATTGAACACAAATATCGAGGTCGCAGTGGTTGTAGCTCTAACGCGTTCGCCTTATCGGTGAGACCAATAACTTCAACTAAATAGAAATATGACAATTGCTCATATTGATGTTATAGTCATTGTGCTCGATTGTGTTGTGAGGTTTATCTGTCGGACCGATGATTTTGATGTGGATTTGAAGAGCGACCATTCATTGTTGTTTGTATATACCATTATTTTGCTTTCGAGATTTTTGGAAGGTTTATTTTTCTCAATAACAGGTCATTTTCACAAACGACATCAATTTATAAAAATAAATCATGCTAATATAAAAAATAATACAAATGAAAAATAACAAAATGAATAAAAAAATAGCTTTCACAAATACAAAATTTGTATTTAGTATAACTGAGATATGTTCTATTTATAAAAAAAAATTATTAAACTTTATTTTTTTATTATTAATAAACATATAAAATCTATAAACCTATATAAAATTATTATTTTTATTTTCTTAGGATACGGTTGAAAATCCTAAATTATATGGTGTAAATTAAAAGTCATACCGATTATAAAAGCCTATTTTAAATTAACTAAAACATACTACGATCAGAATAAAATACAACTTACATAAATATTTATATGGTATTCCTTTAAGGGTGGAGCTATTTCCTCCATAAGATCTATTATTTCCTCTATTTTAAATTTTTAATAAAACATTAAACATTTGTTTTTACCTTCTTGCCCTTTATTTATTTTCTAATTTATAATTTGATGCCACTATCCACTGTCAACCCCTTATTACAACAACCATTATTACAAGAAACACATTATGAAGATAAATTAAGCTAACATATATGATATAACTTCTAAAATTAAACTCTAAAAAACATAGAAACTCAATTATTTTTAAGATTAGTCACAAAATTACATGTTTTAAAAAAAAATGTAGTTCTAAGACAACCACTCTTAATAACATGTTTTTTTAAAAACATATAATATTTTTTAAAAAGAACCCAATCAACAGACACTAATCAAACCAAAAAAAAATCTATATTTTGAACTCAATATACAGGAAAGAAACAATTAAACCAGAAATCGATATTAAAAAACGATTAAACTAGTAACTCGATATGCAGTAACTCGATTAAACGATGAACAAGTTTTTTTTTCCAGCGTATAGAGTTCCTATAACTCATTATGCAAAAATCATAGATTTAAAAAGATATTTTATTCGATATGTCAACCCATATATTTAAAATAAAAATAAAGATTAACGATAGATTTTTATTTTTGGAACTCCAGAAACTACTTCAAAATTGTTTGGTGACTAGGGTTTTTTAGGGTTTAAAGAGAAGAGGCGAAGGTTGATAGTTAATGGATAACTTTGGGTTTTGGGTGTAAAATTATAACAAGGATAAATTAGAATTTTCCTTTATGGAAGAAATAACAAGATGGGGTTTTTTAAGAATGATGGAAGAAATAATAAATTTTATGGAGGAAATAGCTTCACCCTTCTTTAATGCAAATTTGCATTAAATGTGAAATCAAAGATTCCGAGATTTGAAATAAATATTCAAATAACCGAAAGTCATAACTCCATAACTCCGATGCAAAAGACCAGTAAACCCGTTATTGACTTTGAATGAATTATAAATAAAAGTGACTATAATCCTAATAAAGTTAGGAGGCTTTTAACAAAAACACGAAACCATGCATTAATTATATAATGACTAGCTACAATAAAACAAAATAATAAACTACATTCATCCATGGGTAAAAAAGATAAGAGGTTCCTTGTTTCTCCAGTTGTCTTACATCGCTTCTCATCTTCTAAATTTTGATAAACAAGTCCTTATATTTTTAAAAATACAATAAATAATTTATTGTTTATTCGGTTCAACTTTTCTTCATAAATAACTTTTTTTTACCTCTCCACGTCAGCATCCACCTAGGACTAGGACACGCTGACGTGAACACAATAAAAATATTTATTTTACTTTTTATTTTTATCTATCCTGAATAATCCTAATTTATAATCTATACCCCGTTAATAACCATAAATTAAAAAAACACTGATGGAAGAAATAGAAACACACTTGTTTGCCTCTTATCGAGATTTTTTGCGACGGAGTCAGCATTTTTCTGAATATTGACAAATACA
Source organism: Limnanthes douglasii subsp. nivea (assembly GCA_036936605.1). Taxonomy (NCBI): domain Eukaryota; kingdom Viridiplantae; phylum Streptophyta; class Magnoliopsida; order Brassicales; family Limnanthaceae; genus Limnanthes; species Limnanthes douglasii. The sequence continues at coordinate 222,568,100 of JAUPFV010000005.1, read as the reverse complement.
ATGGCTGTTTTATCCCCAATTTCATCAAGCAATATGCGTAGCTTATATATATATAATAAATCAAAGTTAGAAGAACACCAAGTAATCAGACTAACATTAGCATTTGGTGTAGGACGGTAGAAATCGAATGACATGTCGACCATATTATAGACCATACAAACTCTTGAGGATTAACATTCGAAGACTCGAATATGGCTCGTTGCCTTCCATTCTCCAACCCCTAAACTCACAAATGAAAACAATAAACTACTATTCTCTTGCATTTAATAAAATCAAAAGCAGGAAAGGCTACTCTCAACCTGCTTTCATGGTGAAAGTATTAGATAAAAAATTCCAAGCTATAAAGATTGTTTAAAGAAATCAGGATAGTACAGTCAATTTAATTCACGGGTTATTTAGTTTTAACCCAAGTCTTTTGATTTAACCCGGGTCTTTTAAAACAACCAATTTAATTTATGGTTTATTTTCAGTAATTTAGTTGATAAAAATGGGGTTGAGATTGTTTTTTTTTATTAAATTGGGAGGGATATAGGTTATAAGTTAGGATTATTAAGATTATGTAAAAGCAAGAAAGTAAAATTATTGTTTTTACTATGTCCACATTACGTGGATACTAATGTGGAAAGTCAAATGATATTTGTGAAAGGGTAGTTGGATTGGGGTAAAAAGAGATTTGTTTATTGCGTTTTTAGAATGTGAAATCGAATTTATTAGAGAGATAAAATATGGAGACTGACGTGAGACAAATGTAGAACATAAAGGGTCTCTCATGTTTTTTATCCTATATGTATATTATGTGTGTGAAAATTCCAATTTACCAAAATATCATAAATGAAATTAATAGCTTGTAATAAATATGGTGCTTTTGTTTGTAGTATATTTTTTTGTATATATACGTAGTACCCAAAGGTAAGATAATGAAAACAAGATAAAGAAGAACAAGAAAAATCATCTATGGAGAATGGACTCGTTTTCTGCATCTTCTTCATTATTTTCTTTTATGGTACATGTAAAATTTACAAAATTTTAATATTTTGATCAATATACAATCACAAAACAAAAAACTGAGGATTATAGTTGGGTTGTCACAATATTATTAATTGATATTTTACTTATAAAATTTCAGGAGCTCATTCTATTACATTTACCATTGTGAATAATTGTCCGTTCACGGTTTGGCCCGGAGCGCTTACGGCTGCAGGACGAGCTCCGTTATCGACAACAGGGTTGGAGCTCGGGCCAAAAGCGAGTGCAAACGTAAATGCACCACCTGGATGGTCTGGTCGATTCTGGGGTCGGACCAACTGTGGTAATCAAGGTGGTCGATTCATATGTGGTACCGGAGATTGTGGTTCTGGCCAGGTAGTTTCAATATTTTTAATCACTGAGCATATGTTTGGAATAAACCACTATAAAATCTTTAAAAAATTATGAAAACAAAATATATTTGATATGTTTAATGGTAGATATGTATGTACAATTTGATTGAGTAGTCGATCAATATAGTAATAATAAAATAAAATGAAAAATACGGAAAGCTAAGGATATATGGTGGTTAGCTAGCGGACCAAAGGTTTGTTTAAAGTTCGTATTTTAAAAAATAATCAATTTTAAATTCAAATTCAAGACATTTATTGGACCAAAAATGTGTTTTAACGCTCAAAGAAAATTTGTTAATAGGTTAAAATAAATATAGAAATGCATGGTTCATAAAAGAAACGGCACAACAATTTTTATTTTCATGTTTTAAAAAAATTAGTTTTATCAGATTAAATTTTAAAAAAAAATTGTAAACTATTTTCAATCTAAAATTGTTTAAAAGACTTTAAGAATTATTCAAAAAATCAAACACGTTTTCCCAAGTTACAATATTCATTCAAACTCAAATATCGATTACATAATAAACCCTCTTTAATTCAAACTAGGTGGCATGTAACGGAGCTGGTGGAGTTCCACCCGTATCATTAGTTGAACTAACCTTAAACGGAGACGGAAACAAAGATTTCTACGACATCAGTCTCGTCGACGGTTTCAACATTCCTGTTTCGCTAACTCCACAAGGTGGATGTGCGACCACAACATGTACAAGTAACATAAATGCAGTATGTCCTGGTGAACTACAAGTTAGAGGAGCAGGCGGAGTTATTGGTTGTAAAAGTGCATGTTTGGCTTTTGGTAAGCCAGAATTTTGTTGCACCGGAGGGTATGGCTCGCCTGATAAATGTCAACCGAGTAGTTATTCGAAGTTATTTAAGAGCAAATGTCCTCAGGCTTATAGTTATGCTTATGATGATAAGACTAGTACTTTTACTTGTCCTAGTAGTCCTAACTATGTTATCTCTTTTTGTCCATGAATAACAAAAGTGGCTTTGTATAACTGGTTGCAAAGTAATAATTTATAAGATGGAGTTTTTGTCTTCATATTTTAATATTTTTGGATATTAAATATTTTATGTATAGAGTATGATAGAGAAAATAAATAATATGAAAATATTCAATAAATAAGAACATTGTTAATCATCACGTTTGTATTATTAAAATATCAATAATTTGCATGACTTTTATAAATATGTATTTTAATTTTTTTTAGAGGTTACCATCCAGATGAACTATACATACATGCTAGTAGTAGAGTTACACACGATATTATTTCAGTAACACAAAAAAAATCATTTTATAGAAAAAAAATAAAAAGAGATACAATTAAACACTATTTTGAACTGAACAAAATATTCTCCCGCAATGTGTACGGTTTATGGAAAAAGAAAAAAAACACATGCTTCTGCTTTCTCTAACTTTGCATATTCCATAAAATGATAAAATCTTAGTGTATCTGTTTTCTTGTATTTGAATTATTCTTTTTATAAAATCATCAATTTTATTTATCTAACCACGCATAGGGTGCATAGGGTGCATAGGGTAGCTTAAATTTGATTTTTATGGGTCTGACTCACTTACCTATTGATAAACCCATATACAAAAATAACAACTATAAACATTTAAGAAGTTTGAAGTAAGTCAATTAGGATTAGTCGTCCAGAGACAGATGTTTGTTACGTTTTTCAATATATAGCAAATCGTTAATTAGTTTCAACTTTTATGTGGTTTATTAAATAGTATAGTATTTTTAGAGACAACAATTCAAATTCCAGAGGAAGATAAATATGTAACTATTAAGATCTTATGGTATAAGTGAGAGAAGTAGATTTAAGTATTGTATTCTTCTTCTCAGAGGCGTATAAATTGACGACAAATTTATTGTCCATCTCACAACACTTTTTGTTGTATCAACTGTTTCGTATTTTTTTAATAGTAATTTTTTATATTATTAAAAATAATTATGTGTAACTATTGGTTTGGTTTATATTGGGCTAGGGGTAATTTTGTAAAGTATTTTGTAAAGTATTATAAGTATTAAGTGTTTGGTATAAAGAGATTTGAGCAGTTTAGTTGTTTTAATTGTTCATTATTTTTATTAATGAAAGTAGTTGGGGTATCTATACCTTTAATTAAGGACCCATGGGCTTACGGATCAAGTTATGAAACCGGGTCAAGTTTAAGGAGTCATTAATCTTTTAAGTTGATTAACACATAGCTTAGTCAAAAGGTGTTTAAGTGTTTTTTACTTTTGTCCTGTCCAGATAGTTTAGTGGTATGTTTATGTCCAAATTGTCCTTGTCCGGATAACAAAGTGAGTTGTGACTGGATAATCCAAACTCATTAGTAGCCTTTTTTTTAGGCCTTATCAAATATCTTTGGTAGGACTAAAAAATCTACTTAGCCAGTAGTGACTTTGTCCGATCTGCCTGTGTACTTCGTACTGGGAGGTTTATTCTCATTGTTAACTCAGTTTGAAGTCTGTCCGAACTGACTTCTCTTTCCAGATTTTTAAGAGTTTTCTTCTTGGATCGTGGGACACGTGTCACAATCTGGTTTGACCTACCAACCGTTTTTCTTCCTAGATCGGCGCGCCCACTAAGTCTAGAAAGTTACCTAGGCATTTAACCCTTCACACGTTTGCACCGTCTTTAATCATTGCCAACCATCTTAAACTCCTCCTAGGTAACAGTTACTTTTTTCTACTGTTATATAAATTATTTTTCATTATTTCATTGTCTTCATCACTCAAAAACTTTCTAGAGAGAGATTCTCACACTTATCTTCAAACTTGTTCTTGAAGAGTTTTATGTTCACAGCCAGAAACGTACTTGTTAAAGGCGGCTGGTTAAACTTATCAGAGCTAGAAAAGGCAAGAAAAGTTAAAAGGGAGAATCACATTGTTGTCGGTCTCTCAGTTTCCCCAAGTGAGAAGTCTGGTGAACCGACTCAAGAGGCTGACCAAAGATCATCCTCCTCCAGAAATCCCAAGCCCAGATAGTTATTCAAACCAAACCTCTCTCCTCTCCCCTCAAGCTCTTCTATTCAGGAGTCCCAACCTTCTGTTGCTAAAGAAAAATCGGTTTCGAGTGTCAGAAAACCTTCCCCTTTTTTAGTTATGGGTTAAGATGCTGAGAAATCACCGGAGAAGTAAACCCCACGCCGGACGACTCGTCTAACCATAGCTCAAACTTCTACTTCACTTCCAAAGCCCTCCGGATCGGAGGCATCTAAATTAGCTTCAAAAGATAAGCCCTTCGGATCGGAGGCATCTAAAGCATCCCCAAGGGCCAAGTCCTCCGGATCCCAACCTCAGCCGGACACCAGGCATTTAGAAACAACAGGCGCTCATTCATCCGAACAGCCTTTAGTGCCAGAAGTTGATCCTCCACTACCCAAGGCAACTGATAAACCTTCTACAGTGATGGAAGAAGTAATGGAAGACAGTATCGAAGAGGCTCCATTCGAAACTGAAGCATCAGGTCAAACCGGGGATGCGGCCTTTGATAGGAAGGGAAAAGGAAAAGTCAAGGTCTGTTTAACTCATCTGGATCTTCCAACGTGCCTAGAGGGCAAGGTAGGCCCTTGCTTCAAAAATATCAGTGTTAAATATCTGCTAGTTCTTCAAAACATCAACTATGTCTACACCCACACTGCTGAGTTGGGCCATATCCGGACGAAATAAAGGATCCCAGAGTCAGTGAAGGTAAGGATACCTGTCATTCCGGAGACTCTGATGGACTATAAACTCAATGAGGTAGTCATCTTCACTAAGGTGCTAAACTAGGGACTTTAGTTCCCATTGGACCCAGAAATTGTCAGGCATTTCCACCTGGTTAAGCTCTACCCAAGCCAGCTAAGCCCAAACGCCTGGTATTCTCTCATTGCTTGCATAATGGAATCAAGGTTGTCCAAAATCCCTCTCACAATGGATCAATTTTCTGTGGAGGAAACCGTTCCTGTTTATAAGTGGGCCATGGGAGAATGGTAGAAAGATCAAAGCCAACACCAATCCCAGTATGTTAACTAGCAGATGGAAGAGTACTAGTAAGTTTTTTATCTTTGTTTTTCATGTTTTTCTTTTTAACGCATAAGTATTTCTCTCCTGATTTATTTGTCACTTCTTTTTCAGTGCTGCCGAAAGAGTTCACCGGACACCTGGAGGAAGGGAAAACAACATGTGGCAAACTTAATACATGGGCTATGGAGCGTTGGGAAAATTCCTTCCACAATTGCTTCACCTCGGGCAATCTTGTGAGGTCCCATCTGTGGAACACCACAGGTCGGAGGGACCTAACATGGGAAGAGATAACTACGCCGCCGTCTCCTGGTGTGATTCTCAAGCGAATGGAGGCCAAATATGGTCAATTGGCCTTACCCTCTAGGGCTAAAGCTCCCAGCAAGATGAAAGGGAAGAAAAAGAAAGTTGTAGTAGAGCCGGTCCAAGCTGCCACAGAGGGACTGGTTCAGGGAACCCAGGGGGAATCGACGATGCCTTGCTCAAAGTAGTAGTTGTTGAGACTGTTAGGGAGGCAGGAGAATCACAAAACCCACCAAAGCTTCCCAAAAGGACCGGAAAAGAAGAGCAAGCAGTGACGAAAAAGCTGCCAAAAAGAAGAATAAGGTCATCTTAGGAGAAGAAATAATTATTCGTCCTTCGGAGCTTCTACCCCCACCAGCCCCTGTTGATCCCACTCTACAAGAGAAGATTTCAACAGGTCTACAGTCCGGAAAGGGTACTGGGGGAGGGATTGAAGGAATGGATATTAGTGCCCTTCAAGACATTGATTTATACTTCAATGATTCTGAGAAGGATGATTTTGCAGGTCCCTTCCACCCTTCGAGCTCTGCTAAAATGGTGACCTATAATGATAAGTTTTTCTCGTCTCCGGAGAACAATATGTTGTGGCACGTTCCCTTTTTGGTCACATCCACCCAGTGTTTGACCTGGAGAGACAAGTGAAGAGTCAGACCACACTCATCAAAACCCTCACTACTCACAAAGAGTCTTTGTCAGCCAATCTTCTCAATGCCAATAAGAGCATAGAAGAACTGAAGAAATAGATAGAAGCACTGAGGAAAGACAATGAGAATCTATTAATTAAGCTGGCCACTTCGGAGACTGCCAGTACTGAGCTCCAAACTAAGTGCTTCGGTTTGGAAAAGGATCTCACAATATTAAGGGAGGACCTGAAGACCAAAGATGGTGTCATTCAAACCCTGTCCGGTGAGAAAACTTCCTTAGAAGGTACTGTGTCTAATATGGTCAAGGAGAAATAGGACTTGGTGAAGCAGCATGAACAAACTATCCAGGAAAGCATTTATAAATATACCAACGAGGTGATAGATTCTCTTGAGAAAAGATACAATGAGGTCAGGTCTGACATGGTGCTTCTCTTTCACGAAACCTTTTCGAAGAGGACCCTTGGTCCCCTATGGAAATATGTGGAATATGAAGACCTTCCTCATCATACCATGGCAACTGGTGACAAGTACAACTTCTCCAGTGGAATTGATTCTACTACAGACGATGAAGAGGGAACTGGTGAGAATTCAAGTGTTGAGCTCAAAAGTCCCAAGAAAGACGGTGGCGGTGAGACATCCGAAGGGAATAAGCCATAAGGTTTAATCATATTTTTTTATCTTTTCAGAAAAATTAAAGTCCTTGGATGGCCAAGGCATATTTTGTAATGTTATCCGGTCAGAGTCCGGAATGTCCTGGAAATACTTAAAGTCCTTGGATGGTCAAGGCATGTTCTGTTCTTCCTATTCGGTTAAAGTCCGAATATGTTTATTTATCAAACCCTATTTTATTTAACATTCTCTTTTCTTTAAATTTTTCATGGCTAATTTTTAAGTAGCCTCTGTTATTTCAGAAGTATTAAAGTGAGAGTGTTTAATATCTCTGAGGACATGTATTTAAAGGTCATCACTCAACGAGGTTAATCCAATCTATCAAAGATCCAAAGTGTTAAATCAAAGACTTGTACTTGAATTGAATTGTAGTTAAACCACACCGGATGTTTTAAGAAGGCATCACATTTTATTGAATGAAAAAACCAGACACCTCATTAAAACCTCCCTGCGCTACCAGGGGAGGGAAAAGTATGCCCCCTAATATTTACATTGATATCTAACAAGTAAATATTTACACAACTTTTATTCTAGATCTAACCTGAGATGTTCAATATGCCATGGGTGCTTCAAAACCCTCCCTTCTTTGTCTTGAAGCCTATATGTCCCAGGCTTTATTTTTTCAGAGACCTCATAGGGGCCTTCCCAGTTCGGAGCCAGCTTACCGAACTACTTCTCCTTGGTGTGTAAGAAAACTTTTCTCAAAACTTTATCTCCCAGTTGAACATATCTTCTCTTGACCTTGGAAGCAAACCTGCTTCTCATTAAACCTTGGTAGTGGGTTGTTCTCAAGTGAGATTTAATCCTTCTTTCTTCTATTAAGTCCAACTGATTCTTAATTGCTATTTCATTAGCCTGTTCGGAATAGTTATGGACCTTTTATGATGGTAGGGTAGTTTCAATGGAGTAATGTCATCCATCCCATACACCAAGGCAAAAGGAGATTCTTGTGTAGCATCCCGATGAGTAGTTCGGTATGCCCACAACACTTCTTGCAGATAGCTTGGCCACTTCCCGGATGCCCCCTCTAAGTTCTTTTTTAATCTGGACAAATGGTCTTGTTGGCAACTTCAACCTGTCGGTTTGCTTGTGGATGGAAGGGAGAAGAGAAGTATTACTGAATGCCTCTAGTGGCACAAAAACTCTTCATATCCGTGTTATCAAACCGGGGCCCGTTATATGTGGTAATTATCTGAAGAATCCCAAATCTGCAACATATATTGGATCAGATGAATTTTATGACAGCTTTTGAAGTGGTTCCTGCCAAAGGAGCTGCCTCTATCCATTTTGAGAAGTAATCAATAGAAACTATAATAGTCCTGCACCCTCCGGACGCCATTGGCAGAGGCCCAACTAAATCTAATCCCCAACGAGCAAAAGGTACTGGCTCAGAAATTGACTTCATGGGTACAGTTGACACATGGATTTCATTGCCATACCTTTGATATGGATCACACCTCTTCACTATTTCTTCCGCATCTGCTATTATGGATGGCAAATAGTACCCAGCCAACAATACTCTCCGGGTCAGTGCCATATAGCCACAATGAGCTGACCCTTCACCATCGTGCAGTTCGGATAGAAAAACTTGATACTCTTCAACCTCCAAACAACGTAGGAAAGGTCTAATGAAAGATTTTTTATAGAGCATTTCTCTTATGATAAAAAAATCCACAGGCCCTGTGTTTAATTGTTCTTGTTATAGCTTTATTCGAAGGCAAAACCCCATCAGAAATGTATTGAAGAAGGGGAAATATCCAATCTCTAGGTTGGACTACTTGTATACTCAAGTTTTCTTCTTTTTCTTTGTTCTGGCTTGACTGTATAAATGGGCATTCTTGTACATGAATCCAAAGGTATGACTCAGAATATGCTATGGTTGCCAAGGAATCTGGCAGTGTATTTTTAGATCTAGGAATATGCTCATCACAAACACTTTTGAAATTGGTTGCCACCTCTTTAAGGATGAGTAAGTATTTGATCAGATGTTCCTTCTTGGTCTTAGATTGACATTGAACATGGTGGATAAGAAGTTGAGAATCACTCATCAACTTAACTCTTTTAGCCCCACATAGTCTAGCTAATTTAAGACCAGCTATAGTTGCTTCATATTCAGACTCATTGTTAGAGGGCCCGAACCCAAAGCATATAGCCTGGTACATTTTATCACCATACGGAGAGGTTAGGAAAATTCCAGCTCCATAACCCATTGTGCTTGATCCACCATCAGTCCGGACTACCCATTCTTTTTTGGTTTTCCCTTCTGAAACTTGTTTAAAACTCATATCCAGATGGAATTTTACTAGGAAATCAGTAACAGATTGAGCCTTGATAGCAGTTCGTGGGGCAAAATCAATGTCATAATCACCAAAATCTACTGACCACTTGGTTATCATGCTTGATATGTCTTCTTTCTGAAGAACATTCTTCAATGAAAAAGACGTTCGGACAATGATGGAATGAGACTGAAAATACGACCTCATTTTTCTTGCAGCAATCACTAAGGCTAGTGCCAGCTTTTCAAGCTTCAGGTACATCTTCTCAGCATCTATTAGACTTTTGTTGATTTAGTACACCGGACGAGAGTAATTATCCACCTCTCTTACCAATATTGCATTTATAGTGCATTCTAACACAACCAAGCATACATACAGTGTTTCTCCTTGTATGGGCTTGAAAAGAGTCTTTGGTGAGGACAAGTGTTTCTTTGTTTCATCAAAAGCTTTGCTGCATTGTAGAGACCAATTAAAGTCTTTAACACTCTTCAAGTTTTGGAAAAACGGAGCACACTTATCTGAAGATCTTGAAATAAAACGATTCAAGGCAGCCAACCTTCCAGTAAGCCTTTGGACTTCTTTAATATTCCGAGGAGGATCCATTTCTAATAAGGCATTCAACTGATCCGGATTGGGTTGTATCCCTTTCTCACTTAATACATACCCCAAAAACATTCGGGACAGAACCCCAAAGACACATTTTTCTGGATTCAGTTTTAAATTCACCCTTGTAAAATTGGCAAAAGTTTCTTGAAGGTCGGCTATATGTAAATCTTCCTCCAAGCTCTTAACCATCATGTCATCGATGTACACCTCCATATTCTTACTAAACTGACTAGAAAATATTTTGTTTACTAACCTCTGATAAGTAGCCCCATCATTCTTTAACCCAAAAGTCATCAACTTGTAGCAATGGAGACCATTGTCTGCAACAAACGTAGTATGATATTGGTCCTTCGGATCCACCTGAATTTGATTGTACCTAGAGAAGGCATCCATAAAGGACAACAACTTCTGCCAGATGTTGAGTCCACCAACTGATCTATTCGGGGGACCGGAGAAAGATATTTTGGGCAAGCTCTGTTGAGGTCAGTAAAATCAATACACATACGCCATTTCCCGTTCTTTTTCTTGACCAACACTGGATTGACAGTCCATAAAGGATACTGGGACTCCTTTATGTGCCCCATCTTGGTAAGTCGGTCAACTTCTTGGACTATTACAACAGCTTTATCCTTAAAGAAGGCCCTCCTTTTCTGCACAATAGGGGCAACATCACTCTGAATCGATAGTTTGTGAGAGACAATGCTTGCAGGAACTTCGGTTACATCACCATTGCACCAAGCAAAAACATGTTGATTGTCTGACAAAAAGGACAACAATTTATTTTTTAACTCTGGCGCCATCTTGGAGCCAACCTTAATACTTCTACCCTCTGCCAAGGGGTGGATTCAACTTCTTCCACCGGTATTATAACACTAGGGGCCTTTATAGGGTCATCAATCTCACCCTCCTCCTCCGAAGGCCCCAGTAACTGCTAATCTTCATTGATTCGAAATGCTCCCAAAGTTTTAGGAGCAAGTGCAGTTGCATAGCACTCCCTTGCTATCTTCTGACTACTTCGGACAACACACACTTATCCTTGAACCACATACTTTAAACATTGATGGACTGTTGAGGCCACAACATGCATTCTCGAGAGCCAGGACCTCCCAAAGATTGCATTGTAACATGTGGGGCAATCTACCACAACGAATAACACTCTGACCAGCTTTTTAAAAGGCCCTTTGCCCAACAACACGTCTTCTTCAAATTCCCCAATTACATCCGCAGAGCTCCCTATGAAGCCCACAATGGTTCTGTTTGACCGTTGAATAACAGCCAGATTTTTTATCTGCTTGTAAGAACTTAAAAAGAGGATTTTTTCCGAACTTCCCGTGTCTATTGGAATTCGTAGGATATTATTACCCCCAATGGATGCTCCTATCACCACAACATCCTCATGAGGCCCAACAATATTTCTTAAATCATCTTCATCAAAGACTATAAATGGAAAAGGGGTTTGGGACTAATAAGAAGACATGTCTCATTCCAACTGAGTAACTAGAGAGTGAACATGCCTCTTCTTTGATAAGGAGTGGGCGCTGTCATGGTATCCCCTCCGAATATAGTGAGTGACTTAAAGAAACTAATGAATCCGAACACTGTCTTAGTTTGTTCTCTTATGACCCTTATTTTATTCCGGGTTGGATCAGGATCCAGGTACTCCGAATCAACATCAAATATTTCAAGGATCACCATTGCCGCCTCCGGAGCAGATGTTCCCGCGTTGTTCGTAGACCCAGCTCGAGGAGCATTATCACGTCTGTTTCCACCTCTTCTTTTGACATAAGCCCCAACTTCCTTATTTCAATGAAATTCTGTACTTCTCACTTCAGAGCAATGCAGTCCTGGGTGTTATGGCCAATATCATTGTGATATTGGAAAAAACAAGTATTTCAACTGTCTATAGGAGACTGCAGTGCTGCTGGTTTCCAGAAATGGACATCATCCTTGGTCTTGTCATAAATTGTGGCCACATTCTCTTTTAATTTTGAAAACCACTCCGTTTGAACCCAAGGACCTCTTTTACTCCTCGACTGGTGACTTTGAGATTGATTTTGGTTGGATTGAGTCTACTTAGCCTATTGGACCCTTGTTCGGTCTCCTTAGCCTTATACCCGGACTGGTACTGGTTTTGAGATGCTGGGGTGGATCTCACCTGACGGTGTACCCTGGTTTTCTTGGTTTTATCCATGTTAATCTGCTTTCCCACCTGATTTAACAGACCACCCCAAGTCATGGCCTTCTTCCTGCTCACCGAATTAGCCAGATTCCCAGGATTCAACCCTTGTCTCAAAGAAGCAATTGCCACATGTTCGAAGCAATCTGCTAACCCATTAAGGACTCATTTGGCTCTTGGGCACAATGGATGATAGTATATCCATTGCCCTTCACCTCCTTACTTCCCACAAATTTCCTTCGGAAGGCAACCCAGAATGTATCAAAGTTTCTGATACACCCCTGGGGTAAACTGTTGTACCACTTAAGAGCACTTCCCGTAAAATTTTGGGAGAAGGCTCTACACAGAAGTTTGTCATCATCATCAAAATTCATCATGAAGTTCTTAAACTGCTCCAGATGATTGTCCGGATCTTTACTCCCATCATACTTCTCCATTTTGGAACTGTCAAACCTTTTGGGTAGGTTTCCGGACAGTATCTTGGCAGATAATGGTGATTGTCTCCAAATCCTATTACGACTGAAGACTGTGTCTTCATTAGGTGTTGCAAAGATACCTGGTTTGGTCTGAAAAGCAAAAGGATCGATCAGCAACTGATCCACATGCCTGTGACTATGGATGTGAGATGACCCTTTGCCCAGATACCTTTTAAGTATCCCATGCCTATCTCTCTTTCTTAAATATTTTTTAACTAGTTTTTGTTTCTTCTTAGACCTCCCTTCATCACTGCTCGATGATAAAGACTCCTCAAGCTCAGCCTCGTTCGAAGAGCTGCTGGAGGACTCAGAATCCGAGCTTTCAACCAGCGTGGACCGGTGAGTCTTTTTAGAACTGACATGGGTCTTCTTTGAACTCAAATAAGTCTTTGCTGATGGATCATTCTCCCTAGGATTGTCAGTATGGTGGATGGCTGACGCCCTTGACTTCTCCTTTATACCCATTTCTGCTTGTTTTATGGCCCTTAACGCCTCTATTTCTACTCTTAACTTGTCTCAATCTTCGATGGTGTATTCTTTGTTTTCCCCAACTACCTCCACCATAGGTGGTGGATTTGCTTGCTCGTTCGGATCCATCCAGACAGGTCTTTTCTACTGGTTTTGAATGTAATATTCAGGCACCGTCGCCTCCCACTGTGGTCGCCAATTTGGTTTGGTTTTTTATTGGGCTCGGGGTAATTTTTAAAGTGCTTTGCAAAGTATTTTGAGTATTAAGTGTTTGATATAAAGTAGTGAGAGATTTGAGCAGCCTGGTTGTATTAAATGTTCATTATTTTCATTAATGAAAGTAGTTGGGGTATTTATACCCTTAATTAAGTACCTGTGGGCTTACTGGTCAAGTTTAAGGACTCATTAATCTTTTAAGTTGATTAGCACATAGCTTAGTCAAAAGGTGTTTAGGTGTTTTTTACTTTTGTCCTGTCCGGATAGTTCAGTGGTATGTTTATGTCCGAATTTCCCTTGTCCGGATAACACAGTGAATTGTGACTGGATAATCCGAAATCTTCAACTACTATAGATATATATACTATAAAAATGGTGGGTCGCACTATTAAAGTTTTAAAGTGCTCCAAGTTTCATAGGTACAATAACGGTGGTGCAATACAACATTTTGCAAAATATTATCGAACCGGTAAAAAATGAAAAAATAACTAAACTTATTTTGGAAGATAAAAAAAATGGTTCAAAATTAAGATTCAATTAACAATCATGGATTTTTCTATCTCGACTAAAATGGAAAAAAATATATGTATACGGTTATAAGTTTTTTTTTTTACAGAAATGTAAAATAATGAATACGGTTATGTGTCGTTTGGAGATGCATCAAAATGGATGCCAAAGGACAATATATAATATTTTCCTTACAAAGAATGTTTTGAGAGGACCAATCCCCAGTGATTATTATGTACCAAATCTCAAAACCAATTTTCTAATTTTGGGAAAACTTAAGGAGAAAGATTACTCGACACTTTTAAAAAATCGAAAACTATACTTGAAGGATAACCAAAGGTGTTTGATTTCTCGAGTCGAGATGTGAATAAATCGGATGTACAAACTGAACTTGCAAAATGTATATGAAAAATATTTGTGAGTCGATGTAAAAGACAATACGTCAATGTGACATCTCAATTTTGGTCACTTGAATTATAGAGGACTAAAAAGGTTAGCAAAACAGAACATGGTGTGTATCGGACATGGATTATGAAGGAAACTTGTATGAATAAAATGTGTGATTTGCAAGCAAACGAGAACCTTGTTTCAAAAGAAGACAGATTTTCAAGCTGAAAACATTCATGATTTGATAAATACTGACATATGTGGATCAATCACCCCATAATCTTTCATCAGTAAATGGTACTTTATTTCTTTTATCGGTGATTTTTCACAAAAAAATTGGGTTCATTTTTCGCAAGGTATATTTGAGGAATACTAGATAAGACAATATAATAGGTAAACATATAAAAACTATATAATCTTATTGAGGTGGCGAGTATACTTTAACAACTTTCATGAAGTATTCAGAGGTGTGTATCGGACATGGATTATGAAGGAAACTTGTATGAATAAAATGTGTGATTTGCAAGCAAACGAGAACCTTGTTTCAAAAGAAGACAGATTTTCAAGCTGAAAACATTCATGATTTGATAAATACTGACATATGTGGATCAATCACCCCATAATCTTTCATCAGTAAATGGTACTTTATTTCTTTTATCGGTGATTTTTCACAAAAAAATTGGGTTCATTTTTCGCAAGGTATATTTGAGGAATACTAGATAAGACAATATAATAGGTAAACATATAAAAACTATATAATCTTATAGAGGTGGCGAGTATACTTTAACAACTTTCATGAAGTATTCAGAGGAGAAAGGAATAAGGAGATTTATAACAGCATCAGACTCTCATCAACAAAATGATGTGACAGAAATGAACAATCAGATTATTTTCGACATGGTTCGATCAATACTCAAGAGCAAGCATATTCCATTATTGTTTTGAGAAAAAGTTGTGTAATGTGCTATCTATGTACAAAATAGATATCCATATGTGAAATTAGATGATATAACCCCACAATAGGTCGTTTGGAAGTGGATCAAAAGCAAAACAGTGTCGACTTTTGAGCCCATAAAAGATAATATCACACTAGTCAGTGAGACATAAGTCCATAATTATATATGATTAATATATGGATAGAATAGACCATATAAGTCTAATAAAATATACATATCCGGGGAAGTCTAATTTATCTTATAAAAGATTTTGGTTTAAACTTTTTTGTAACTTTACTATTAGTATGTATATATAGTATTAATATATATGTATACTGCATTCATACTATAACCTTAAAATAATTACAGAATTAAGACCAAACCCAAAACCTATTTAAGATCTCGAAAAGATATGGTAGAATTCTTTAAAAACATAAACCTCTACATATTATATATGTTTTTATTTATTTATTTATTTATTATATTTTTAGGTTAAAATCAAAATAAAATATACATATATACTAGTTGTAGAGTTAGTTACATAATTTTATGAATAATACAAAGAATTTTATTATAAAACAATTAGAGAGAGAGATACAATAAAAATTACTCTGAGATTAACAAGGTATTCTTTAATGATGTTTACGGCTCCAAGAAGAAGAAGAAAACACATATTCTACCCTATCTAATCCAACATATACCATAAACCATTTATTTCTATCTATTTAATTTTCTTTAAAATATGGATTGTTCTTCCAATCCTTCCTATTTATCTAACCATATATAGGTTGATTTTGGAAGTAACTTGAAGTTATTTGGTAAATTCTAACCTATTTATCTATTAACAAATTTTATATAAAATAGTAGTTACAGTCTTTAGAAAATTACGAGAAAAACAACTAGGATGGTCATCCAGAAAAAGAGAGAATGTTTGTTTTATGTTGGCAAAATATATATGAAAAATTCACTCAAAGAAACAAATGTTATTTGAATGGAGGAAATATTACAAGAAGACACACATTAAAGAAGATAAAAAGAACCTATTTCTTTCACTTACAAGAGTTTTCTTGTCTCTTTCTTTCTAATATTTTTCACTTAGTTTAAATTGTGTGTGTTTGCTGTGAATGGTATTGTATAAGTGATATATGAACTTCACTATTTATATAACCATAGTGGAGACAAAGATTAATATTTTAAAGGATATAGATGGATATGCAATCCACCACATGTCTTTGGATGATTTTACACTACATCACATATCTTATCCACGACATATCTTACATAAGGTTTTACACTTAACCTCAACTATAAAAGAAAATATTATTTTTTGCTTCTAGAAGATGATTTCTTCATGGACCTTCTTAAGTCGGTTGGTCTTTTTAATTGGGTCAAGTTTATGATCCAATATTTCCCCTTAAATTTGATCTCGTGAGCCTTAGTAAACTTCTTAATATTTTGAAGTCTTCCATTTTCAGTGGCTTGGTAAAACTATCGGTAGCTTGATCTTGTTTCTTCACATATTCAACTTGCACATATTTTTTTGAAATAAAATCCCTTGTGTAAATTTAGCAAACATCGATATGCTTGCTTCGATCATGGAATACTAAATTCTTGGCTAAGGCGATGACAAACTTATTATCGACCAACACCTTCGTTGGCTCTTTTTGTGTTAAGTATATCTCATTTAATAGATTTCTAAGACAAATTGTTTGACTAATACATATACTAACAACAACATATTATGTCTCACAAGTGGACAATGTGACAAAAGGTTGTTTCTTCGACATCCATATGAAAGCAATATTTCACATGAAAAATACAAATCAAGTAGTACTCATTCTATTATCTATGTCTCCACTTTATCACTATCGTTATACCCAACAACCTTATAATCATTTGAAACTGAGTCAATCCACCTAAAGTCAATCTAACGTCATGAATACTATTGAGTCTCGTGTAAGTCAGATATCGTAGGGTTCTCACCAAACTTTTGAATAAAGTCAGATCTACACTTTTACTTTTTTCATGTTTGGATATTTTGACTACAAACTCCATGGGTGTGTTTATCGGCTTATTGTTCTCCATCTTAAACTTCTTAATGATATATTTTGCATAAATTTATTGCGAGACGAAAATTTCATCCCTTTGCTGATTAACTTCAATTCTAAGATAGTACACCATGAGCCTCATGTCTGTCATCTTGAATTCCTTCGTTATCACTTCATTTGAACATTCTTGGGCTACTTCTGATAAAGATCAAATCATTTACATAGAGTCACACAATCAAAATATCTCCATCTTCAATTTTGGTATATATAGCGTGATTGTAAGGAAATTTGTTAACGTCATTCTCTCAAATATACTTATTGGTTCTACTGTTCTATGTCTTTGGTGTTTGTTTTAGCATGTAAAGAGCCTTACTTAGCTTCAATACCTTGTTTTCGTGACCTTTGACTTTGTAGCCTAATGGTTGTTGAATGTAGACTTATTCTTTAAAAACTTCATTTATAAATTCTGATTTTACATCCATTTGTTGTATCTTACACTTATTTTGAGCTGCCAAAGAAATTATTAGTCTACTAGTTTATAATTGGGCAACGGGGGTGAATACCTCATTATAGTCAATTCTAGCCTTTTGATTGTAGCATTTTGCAACAAATCTTGCTTTGTGTTTTTCAATCTCCCCAACAGCATTTTGATTTGTTTTGCATAACTATCTAACACCTATTATCTTGTACCCTTTAGAAGTGAGGTGAGTCCCAATGTGTTATTCTTCTCGAGGCTCTAATTCTTTCATCCATTGCGTCTTTCTATTTTTTTATGTAGCTTTATGAAATATCACTCGTTTACAATCACCAAAGAGACAAAAGAGTGTAAGATTATATATTGGTTTTGTTACATCATAAAGATCACCAAGGCTTCTTGTACGTTTCACAACTCTCTCAATTTGACTATAATTTGATAATGAGGAGGGTGATGAGTCTCCATGATTAGTTGATGTTGGTGAAGCATGTGAAGTTATGATCTCTTCTGAATTTTTAATCGGTGTTTGCTCATCTTTTTCAATTTGGAAGGAAAATGTGAAATCATTTGTATGAAACCCAAACTTCCATTCTTTTTCTTCATCAAATATCATGTTTTGGCTTATCACGACCTCTTGAATGTTCGGATTTTATAATGTGTAGCCTTTTGAACTCAAATCATAACTGATGAAGATAGACTCTTGATTTTATCATCCATTTTGGGTAGTTGTTTGACTAGTACATAGGCATGGGCTACGCTTCCAAATACTCCCAAGTGGGAAATTTCTGGTTTTCTTCCACTCCATGCTTCTTATGGTGTCTTTCTTCAGACACTTCTTGTTGGAGATCCGTTGGAAAAGTAGACCGTACATGCCACTGCTTTCGCCCAAAACTCTTTAGAATGTTCCGTGCTTTTGAGCATGTTTTGCACCATATTGAGGATTGTTTTGTTCTTCCTTTCTTTTATACCGTTATGTTGGGGAGCTCTGGGAACTATCAAGCGATGAAGAATCCCGTTCACTTCACAAAAATCATGGCTTTAATCTTATTTCCATTGTATTTTTAAACAGCTGCTTTGAAATTTTTAAATACTCCGAAGACTTTGGAATCTGTTTCAAGAAATATAGCATAGTTTTTCTTAATAAATCATTAATGAAGAGAAAGAAATAGTTATTTTACGTGGAGATTTTAACTTTATTGGACCACATACATTGGTATGAATAAGCTCGATAGGCTTCTTGGCTTTTGATTCTAACTATTTTGGAACATTTTTATTAAGTAAAAATCATTTGTATAGTTGGTCAGGGTGATTGATACACGATAGTTCTCTCACCCTTTCTTTCTTGGACAATACCTCTAAACTTTTAATTTTTAGATATTCAAATCAAACCACGACGTATCTTTGTAACAAACCTTAAGACACTCTGCAACATCATTTTGAATAGTCGAAGGAAACATACTATTATTTGACATTTAAAATTAAGCACTTAAATCTGTTTTGTCATCTCTTCATGTGAATATCATATCCCTAATCTAGGAGTTGTCCCAAGATAAAGATGTTTTTTTCCATGCTAGATATGTAATATAAATTTGAAATTAATTGGTAACTACCATATTTTGCACGAATAAGGATGTTACTTTTTTCTTTCACCGATATTTTGGTATTATCTCTAAAGGCGTCATTTCCACTCATTTCTTCGTTGAACTCTATTAACATTATTCTTTTCACATGCATATGGTTGTTTCCACTAGTGTAAAGATACGATGTGTTCTATTGACCTCCATTACTGTATTACTATATTGGTAACAACATCTCTTTCGCTTTGGTATTTTCCTCTACGTAGTTGGCCTTCTCTTCAACTCTATTGTTGGGAGTTATGTACTCTAAAGTATAATTTCTAAACCTTTGATAAATATAGCATTGGGCTTGATATTTTTCATACCTTAAGTTTGGATTTCTTCTTCCACGACTTTATATTGAGATTTCTCGTTTCTCTTTGGTCTTTTTCGCTACGTAGTTAGCCTACTCTTCAACTCTATAATTGGGAGCTCTGCATTTCTGAAGCATAATGTCTAAAGCTTTGATAATTATAACATTAGATTTGGGATTTTTTATACCCCAAGTTTTGATTTCTTCTTCCACGACCTCGTATTGAGCTTTATCATTCCTTGTAATTGTAGTTGGAATAATTGTTGTTGTAATTCCACCCACATCCATGACCATGATTACCACCTCATCTACGGTCTTTATCTCTTCCTCGAATATGCTGGATTCTATCATTCCCTTAACTTTCATGCATATCCTTAAGTTCAAGTTTGAGGAATTTTTAAGTAGTCTCTTGTGTCTTCCTATACTTTTCTTCATAAGCTTGTAATGACCCTTAAAGTTCTTCAATCATTATTTTCTTCAAGTCTTTAATTTTTTCAATCGTCACGATAACATGCTCAAATTTTGGATCCAACGAATGAAGTATTTTCTCTATTACTCTTACATTTTCTAACTTCTCACTATTTCATTTCAATTTATTAGAACTTGTTACTCTTGATAAATATATAGAAATAGACTTGGAAGTTTTCATATCTAAGGGTTCGAATTCACCTCTTAACATCTAGAGACGTACCTTTTTAACTTTTGCGACTCTTTTGTATATATTGTAACTTCTCTCATACTTTATTTACGGAAGATGCACTTGAAATATTTTTGAATCCATCATCATCTAATGCTTGATAGATAAGAAATAAATATTTCTTGTATCCTTGTCTTGAATCCTTTAAAATTGTTTTCTCTTATTAAGTAAGGTTAACTTTATCTTCGGGATCGTTGAAGACTATTTCTAAGGCATCCCACGCAGTATGTGCTTTGAGGAGAGCCTTCATTTTGATACTCTAATTATCGTAATTGTTGTTGGGTGTTGGAACTAGGAAGGATGATACACTGTTTTCCATATCGTCCAATATGTGAAAGATTTAGAAACAAAAATTTAGATTGAGCTTGTGGCTCTGGCACAATTTTGTTGGCAAAATATATAAAAAAACACTCAAGTAAGTATATTTTATTTAAATGGAGGAAATATTACAAGAAGACACACACTAGAGGTGGTAAAGTTATTTTTCTTTCAATCAATAGAGTTTTCTTATCTTTTTTTTTTTATCTCTCTAAATTTATCATTTAGTTTTTGTGTGCATTTGGTGAGAATGATATGGTGTAAATGGTGGATGAGATTCATATTTATATAATCATAGTGGAGACAAATATCAATATTTTAAGAGATTATTGATGAATATGCACTCCACCACACAGGGTCGGCCCTCCCTTAAGCCATATGAGGTTGTTGCCTTGGGCACCAATTTTCAAGGGGATAATTTAAAAAATAATAGGTTAGGGTTAAGAAAATATCTTCATAGTTCTCTTGTTCATATTTATTTTCTTTTCTTTGTGCTTGATAAGATTCATCGGTACAGTTTTTAAGGTATTCTTTGATGTTTTTTAATGGAATTTCTTTTACCGGCTGTAATTGATATATTTTATTAATTATTATGTTTAATATTCCTAATTATTAACATTATTTTTTAGTGACGTGTCTCTCATAAAATGTAGAAAATATGCTTCTGAAATTTGTTAAATCACAAGAAAATTAAATGCTTAGGTTTGTAACAAGCTCTGTGATTGTCGAATATGAAATCAATGAAAATAGAATTGAGATTGATGCTTGTGAGAATGGTGAATAAGATATAAATATCTCTGAATATGGAAATATGGAAGATGATGAGGATAAATTCATGAAGAATACAACAATAAAAATGAGAACGTTGATTTTAGTGATCCAGAAAGCTGAGAAAAAATTGGGAAAGAGCTAAGAGATATTATGGTGGAAAAGGTCCTCCACCTAAAACACCAGTTGACTATCAGTTTCTAAAAAACACTATTGGTAGTTCTTTTTCTCATTCAACATATACAAGAAAAATGAGTAATGGAGAAAAGTATGATGATGGCTAGTTTACTCAAAATCAAAATATCTATTTTTTGTTTTTATTGTAAGTTATTTGGTGATGACGAATATCCTCATATGCTGATAAGTATTGGGTATTGTGATTGGAAAAATAATTCATGTCAGAAGTCATGAAACTAGTCATAATCATATTTAATGCATAGTTAAATGGAGACAGTTGGAACTGAAACTTTAAAAGCATGCAACTATTGATAAGCATATACTAGAAGAAATTAAAGGGGAGAATTAACGTTGGAGAGATGTTTTGTTGAGAATAGGTTAGTTGTTGAGACCTTTGTTAAAAGGAATATATCATTTCGTGGAAAAAAAATGAGAAAATGAATAATGGAAACTTTCTGGGTATAATTGAAGGGATTACAAAATTTGATCCAGTGATGAAAGAACATCTTAGACGATTTGAAAAAGGTGAAAGCCGATATCATTGGCTTAGTCATAAAATTCATAATGAGCTGATTGTGATGCTTGCAGATGAGATCAAAATGGTGATTATTGAGAATATTCATAATGCAAGGTTTTTTTTTACAATTCTTGATTGCACTCCTGATATTAGCCGCAGAGAACAAATGACTCTTCTTATTCGATGTATGGATATTTCTGCACTCACACCCAAATTCGAAGAGTTTTTTTTTGAAATTTTTAGAAGTCACTAATACATCACGAAAATGTTTTTTCGACACCTTACGAGAGGTATTGGTTGGGCTTAATTTGAAAATAGAAGATGTGAGAGGACAAGGCTATGGCAATTGAGCAAATAGAAAGGGAAAATATAAAGGGGTGAAAAGTAGATTACTTGAAATTAATTCAAGAGCATGTTATATTCCATATGGATGTCATAGCCTTAATATAGTGCTTTGTGATATGGATTTCTTATATTCAATAGCGGTGTCTTTTTTGGGGATTGTTCAACGTATTTATTATCTATTTTCAGCTTCAACTAAGAATGCATAGATATTCAGGAAGATGGTGAATGGTATAACACTTCAACCATTATCACAAACTCGATGGGAGATTCAGATTGATAGTGTGAAATTAGTGATAATTCAATACATAGAAGTGAAGCTAAATGTCTTGCTGAAAGTGAAACACATGGAATTGGAAGGTTTGATTTCTTGTTTGGAATGCTTATTTGGCATAAGCTTCTTTTTTTCTTTTAACATGGTAAACAAGAACTTATATTCAAAAGATATGGATGTTGATGTTGTTATTTTCCAACTAAGAGGGCTTTTCTCATCTTTGAAAGAATATAGAGAAACAGGTTTTAAAAAAGCAAAAGTTGAGGTAATAAAGATTTCAAATGAGATGGAAAACAAAATTGCGTTTTGTGAGAAACCAAAGCATAACAGAAAAATGAAAAGACATTTTTATAAAGATGTGGAAAAATTTGGTGACAATATGGTATTATAAGGGGAGGAAAAGTTTAGGTTGGATTACTTTATAAACATCGTGGATCAAGCTATTATTTCTACTGAAACAAGATTCGACCAGTTCCAAAGTTACGAAAACACTTCTGGATTTTTGTTTGATTTGAAGAAGCTTAAGTCAGATATATTTTTGTTTGATTTGTGTTAAGTTACGAAAACACTTTTGGATTTTTGTTTGATTTGTGTTAAGTTTGAAGTATTTTTGATACATGGTGCACTTTCAGATGTAGATGGAAAAGATATGTTTATAAAGTTGAAACTTCTAAGAGAAGTGTTGCCAATAGAAACGAAAAGGGTTTTCGATGTGTTGATCTTTATGAAAAAAA
This sequence comes from Limnanthes douglasii subsp. nivea, assembly GCA_036936605.1. Lineage (NCBI taxonomy): Eukaryota > Viridiplantae > Streptophyta > Magnoliopsida > Brassicales > Limnanthaceae > Limnanthes > Limnanthes douglasii. The sequence goes on along the minus strand of JAUPFV010000005.1, from coordinate 222,544,763 downwards.
TGAAGGGTTGTTATCCAAATGCATCCATTGCTTATCGGATATTGTTGACAATTCCAGTTTCGGTTGCATCTGTCGAAAGGATTTTTTCAAAGTTGAAGTTGATAAAAAAAACTATCTTCGCTCTACTATCTCTCAAGACCGGTTCAATGGATTACAATTGATATCCATTGACAAGGATATCATTGATAATCTCAATTATAAGAAAATTATGGATGAATTTGCACAAAGAAAAGCTAGAAGACTTGTTTTCAGAAATAATTTTTATTGTCCTTTTATGGGTTGTAATATAATTTTAATTATATTTTGTTGGTTTGGAAAAAAAATTAATTTCTAAATATTTCGTAGGTCCCCATTTTTTTAAATACCTTAGGCCTCATAAATCACCAGACCAACACTGTCACCACATATCGTATCCACCATATATCTGTGGATGATTTTACACTCTACCACGTATCTTTTGGATGGTTTTACACTCAACCTCCACTACAAAAGAAATTTTTACTTTTTGCTTCTAGAATATATTTTCTTTATGGACGTTCTTAAGTGGGTTGGTCCTAGGAGTGAGATTCGGTTGGTTCGGTCGGTTTTTTTATAAATTTTTAAACCAAAGCGAAATAATTCGGTTTGTACATTATCAAACCGATTTAATGAAGAAGAAAAATCGGCTTTTTTTGTTCGTTTTTTCGGTTTCGGTCGGTTTTGGTTCGGTTTTTTTTGGTTTGAATGTCGGTGCGATTCGGTCGGTTCGGTCCAGATCGGTTCGGTTTTTTATAATAATAAAATTATTAAATTATTTTATAAAATTAATATAAAAAATATTAATTTTTCGATTTAAATAAGACAAAATATTATAAAATATTACACTCAATGTAATACATATAAATATTAATTTTTAATATTTATAATAATCATAATATGCATATAATTATAAAAGTTTTATTAAATTAAATACAAGTGATAATGGTTTATTTCGGTTTTTAAATCGGATAAACCGAAAACTGACCGAAATTAATTCGGTTTTAAAAATTAAAACCGTACTCGAAATTTAATTTTTAAAAACGATCAAACCTATCTCTTTTGGTTTTGTTCGGCCGATGGGTTCAGTTTTTTTAGGTTTTTGTTCACCGCTAATTGGTCCTTATAATTGAATCAAGTTTAACTTTGAAAACGTGAATAGAACTCTTCTTACGCATCCATTAAGTATATGGACTAAAGTATTAAAATTGTGTTTATTGGCTAATTAGTATGAGAGAGTTAATATGGTTGTAGTGGAATTCAAAAAATACGATGATCTTATCATTCCTTAAAAAATCTTAAATTTCTGATACCGACAAGAAATATTAAGAAGACGACGATGTTGGAAAGAGAACGAATGGGTAGCATAGGACGATGTTTCTTTGGAAAATTCTAATGAAATCGTACAGAGTGATGAGAAAGGGGGTGGATCGTTGGATTCGAGAGAGAAACCGAATTACTTGGAGAAAAATATTGATTATAATGAACTCGCTTCGGTTTCCGATTTTAATATCAAAATTTCAAATTGGTATTTTTAATTAAAATTTTATATTTGTTTGTGTTATGGCTACGTGGCTTTGATTGTCTTGTTAGTTTGAGACTTTAACCTGTCAAAATGATTGCTAAATTATTATATATGTCTATATATGCTAAAAGAACTTATTAATCAACTAATCTAAATTTAAAACGACTAATTTTGTTGTCATACGCATAGAATTACGCATAGAATTATGGTTATGAGATGAATGAAAGAATGAGTTTTAGTCAAAGGGGTTATGTTGGAGTTATATTAGTAATTAAATTAAGGTCCGATCAAGTTTAAGTCTATCATGTAAATTAGATTAGTTAATAGGATAAATGATAATAAAAAATTGTGTCAAGGAGTCATATTACGTGGCGGTTGCGTTGCATTGGAGGAGCATTTTCAAATAAAAATTTGGGAGAACAAAACGCGTGAGGGATTATGGATAAAGAACTTGGTAAATATGGAAGGTTGTTTTAATATAAAAGTGAATATTGGAGACTATCTTACGTAAGATAGTTAGTATTCATTGTCATCCCCACTAAATACTAACAAATCACTAAATATTAACAAATTATTTTTAAAACTTTATTTCAGAGGGAGGCAAAACAAAAGTGTTGAGAATATGGGTGTTGTGAATTAGGGGTCTGGTCCGCATATTCCGCCTCCGTATATAACTAAGAACACAACCGGTCTCGACACTAGTATGATATTGTCCGCTTTGGCATCCGAAGGCCCTCACGGCTTTGCATTTGGTCCACTACCAAAAGACCTCAAACTAGTTGAGGTATGTTCTTACTTATATACCGCTGATACTTCCCATGTTTAACCGATGTGGGATGTGGGACTTTGGTCGCCACCCTAACAAATCCTCCTCTCGAACAAAGTACCACTTAGCCTCCTCTCAATTGACTTTCATCCGCTCACTCCAATCAGAGAATGCTCCTCCACCCGAGCAATAGAGATTTTACAGCGGATCTATCTACTCACTCGACCATCCTGCGCTTGTTCCTTAGCTCCACTATCCACTCCAATCAAGTACCACCGCTTGATGAGTCATGGACGCTCATGCGCTTGTTCCTTAGCTCCACTATTCACTCCAATCAAGTACCACCGCTTGATAAGTCATGGACGCTCCAAACTAGGATGTATAGAGTAGATCATTCACCTTGAGTATGACTAATGGTTCATCATGTTCGACCTCCAAGAATATTACCACCATCGCGTTCCGTCTGGGCCTGACGCTCTGATACCACGTGTTGGGAATATGGGTGTTGTGAATTAGGGGTCTGGTCTGCATATTCCGCCTCCGTATATAAGTAAGAACACAACCGGTCTCGACACTAGTATGATATTGTCCGCTTTGGCATCCGAAGGCCCTCACGGCTTTGCATTTGGTCCACTACCAAAAGGCCTCAAACTAGTTGAGGTATGTTCTTACTTATATACCGCTGATACTTCCCATGTTTAACCGATGTGGGATGTGGGACTTTACTCCACTTGCAAATACCGAACCTAGCTTCACTGTTTATCGGCAGAAGCACTAGTGCAACAACAAATACATAAATCTCTAATACATAACTAATTTGTGTTTCTGTTTTTTATAAACGAGCTGAAAAAAGGTTGGGCAATATATTTTTCGTCGTAAAATAAAAATATAAACAATAAGATGATCTTATCGCAACCCAAAAGTAAGTTTAAATAATACATCATGAAATTAACCATAAACAAATATACACTAATAAGATTATCTTTGGAAACCCTAACATGATTCGACATTAAAAAAATTAATATATCGATAAAAAAATTAAGATGGTTGAGATTAACAAGAGAATTGTGAATGTGTATGAAACAGAAACAGTACACAGCTCGAGTTGAGCGGGTAGGATCAAGAACTGTGTTAATCCCAAAAATCCTCATCATATAATTACAATAATAGTGTATATATATAGTGTGGCAGAAAGTAAACCCTAGAAACCCTAGCCTATATACAGACTAATATTAAATAGCCCATATACATTTTAACACTGCCCATATATTATTGATTCTAACGTTGACACTCTAACACCCTCCCTCAAGTTGGAGCATGAAGATTATGAATGCCCAACTTGCCAAGAAAAAACTCAAACTGCTACTTGCCTAGTGCTTTGGTAAAAATATCTGCAAGTTGGAACTTAGTGGGCACATGAGATGTGCAAATAACTCCATCAAGTATCGCATCTCGTAGAAAGTGACAATCTACTTCAATATGCTTTGAACGCTCATGGAACACAGGATTGTGTGCAAGATGTAAAGTCGGCTGACTATCATAGAAAACTTGCATAGCCCCTGAGTGTGAGATCCCAAAATCTTTGAGCAAGCCGTGCAGCCACTTCAACTCACAGGTCAATCCTGTCATAGACCGGTACTCTGCTTTAGCGGAAGACAATGCAACAACGCCTTGTTTCTTAGTCTTCCATGAAACCAGGAGAATCACCCAAGAACACCATCCAACCACTTACACTACGCCGAGTCTTAGGACAGCTAGGCCAATCAGAGTCACACCATCCTATCAGAGTGAGATTACAACTACGTGGCGGAAGAATTCCTTGACCCGGGCTTCCTTTTAGATAACAAACAAATCGCAATGCAGCCTGCCAGTGATCCTCTTGTGGTTTCTGAAGAAACTGAGATAAAATATGTACCGAAAAACAGATATCTTGACGTGTAAATGCCAGATAAATCAGTCTTCCCACCAACATGCGGTACGCAGACCCGTCAATTAGTACCGCTGACTCGCTTTTGCCGAGCTGCTGATTTTGCTCCATGGTAAACTGTGCAAGCTTGCTGCCAAGTAAACCTGTCTCGGAAATAATATCTAGAGTATATTTACGTTGACAGAGAAAGATACCTGTGGGACTCTGTGCAACTTCAACTCCAAGAAAATATTTGAGACGACCTAAGTCCTTCATATGAAAGCAAGTGCTCAAGTATTTCTTAAACTCCACCAATGCACCAGGGTCATTCCCGGATAGAATGAAATCATCAACGTACACCAAAACATGCATACGACAACCACTCGTGGAATAAGAGAATAAAGAATAATCTGAATAGGACTGAACAAACCCATACCTCTTCAGTTCAGCCACTAACTTGGCAAACCAACACCGAGATGCCTGCTTCAGCCCATACAACGATTTGTGAAGGCGACAGACCTGTCCTTCATGCCCTCTATCAAATCCTGGAGGAATTTTCATGTAAACCTCCTCATCTAGATCACCATGCAGAAAAGCATTGTGTACATTCATCTGATGTAGTTCCCAATTCTGAGCTGCTGCAACCGCTAAGAAAAGACGTACAGTAACCATCTTGGCAACCGGGGCAAAAGTCTCTGTATAATCAACCCCTTCTACTTGATGATTACCAAACACGACCAAACGAGCTTTGAGGCGCTCTACTCTCCCATCCGCATGATATTTAATTTTATAAATTCACTGACTCGCCAAAGCTTTCTTCCCTGGAGGTAGATATGCCAAGGTCCAAGTATGATTATTCTCTAGTGCCTGAATCTCTTGTTGCATTGCCTCTCTCCAACCAGGATGTCGCATAGCCTCTCGGAATGACTTAGGTTCATCCCCAGAGGTAATATCCGTAAGAAAAGAGCGGTGTGCCAAAGAAAAACGAGAACTATCTATATAATGAGTGAGAGGATTAGGCATACCGTGATCAGGAGATGGACTAGGACTAGGAGCAGGAGAAGCTAAATGGTGCTGAATGTACTACTGTAGTCATCACAAAATCCGCCAAACGAGTGGAAGCAATTTTACTACGTTTTCCCCGTCCAAGGTCTGAAGAAATACCCGAAGTATCTGAAATAACATCATAAACTATTGGCGAATCTGAGACACCACTGTCACCAACCTGAGGCGGAGGTTGCACATCACCAACCTCGGAAACCTCCGCGAGTGGTGCTACCAAAGGGACGCCGCTATCCGGTGATACTTCATCGTCAATCGTCGAGGTCTTCTCAACCTTCTCCCAAAACTCAGAAGTAGTAGGAGGAGGTGCAGCGACTTCCGTCTCATGAAAACCCAACTCAGAGAACACAGAAGTAGATGCAAATGGTACATATGTTCAAAAAATTTCACATCTCGGGAAACAAAATAATCTTGACTCTTCAAATCATATACTTTCCAGCCTTTCTTTCCATATGGGTAGCCCACAAAAACACATCGACGACTACAACTCGAAAACTTGTCACCCTTAGACCTCTGATCATGCACATAACATAGAGATCCAAACACACGAAGGTCAGAGAAGACGGGAGGCACACCCAAAAGTATCTCAAATGGAGTCTTAGAACCTAAAAATTGAGAAGGAGTTCTATTAATCAAATACCCGGCAGTCAAAATACACTCCCCCCAAAATTTAACATGTAAGTTACCTTGAAACCTGAAAGCACGGGCAACATTCAAAATATGTCTATGTTTCCGTTCGACCCTACCATTCTGCCGAGGAGTACCCACGCATGAAGATTGAAAAATAATACCCAACTCATCAAAAGTACGACGTACAGAGAAAAATTCAGTGCCATTGTCACTGCGTACTGTCTTAACAACTCCATTAAATTGTTTCTTAGCCATTGCAATAAAATGTAAAAACATGGAAGTTACTTCTTATTTCTCAGCCAACAAATAAATTCATACAGCACAGGAGTAATCATCAACAATAGTGAGAAAATATCGCGCACCACAAGAAGACAAAGTATGATAAGGACCCCACAAATCACAATGAATTAATTCAAAACAAGCAACCGCTTTAGAATCACTGGCAGAAAAACATTCACGAGTCTGTTTAGCTCGAAAACAAATATCACACGGGTGAGCTACACTCATATCACGAGTACTAGAAACAAAAGGTAAAGATTGAACTATCTTAGCTGAGGGATGTCCCAACCTACGATGCCACAACTCAGCATCACTATCAACCACTGCGGCACTACAAACTTTGGTCTTCACAACACTGCTGAAATAGTACATTCCACCTCTCCGCTCACCTAGTCCAATCACCGTCCCTGATCGTCGATCCTTAATAAGACAACCAAACTTAACACAGTAAACAATACAGTCTAGATCATCAGTCAAATGGGATACTGAAAACAGATTACATGTAAGCTTGGGAGCCAAAAATACATTATGCAAAGACAACTGACAAGACAAACGCACACTACCACAATGTGTAGCAATAACCTGAAAACCATCAGGCATAGATACTACACAGGCTGGCATAATAATAATATTGTGCAATAAAGATATGTCACCTGTCATGTGATTAGAAGCCCCAGTATCAATAATCCAAAAGGTACTGAACAACTCACCACTTAGAAGCTCATCAGTCTGGAAAACTTTGTATGTTGAAAAAAGGGAAAGCAACTGCTGCAACTGACGAGAAAGACGAGAAGCATCACCAACAGGCAACTTGGCAATAGTTGCAGTCGATGGACCCACGGTGGCTGTCTGTGCTGTTGCGTTGCATGGCCTTAGAGCAACGCCACTGCGTGGCGGTCCGCGCGGACCCCTTTCTCCACGGCTGTAAGCTAGTGTAGTACCCGGACGTAAGGCGGTGGTCTGCTTTCCAGGATACCCATGTTTGGTGTAGCAATTGGATTCTTCATGACTATTTTTGTGACAATAGGTACAAAAGCGCTGAGAATAACGTGGGGCAGACAAAGAAGTACCTCGAGTAGTAGAGTGAATTGCAAATGCCATCGGAGCCTCTGAGATAGGCTTCTCCACAGGTGCACTGGCCTGTAACCTCTCCTCACCACGCACCTTCTTGAATGCTCCATCCAGAGTGGGAGTCTGATCCTGAGCAAGTAACTGAGAGCGAATAGCACCAAAGCGCTCCCGATGAAGACCAGAAAGATACGCATGCAGCTTTTCTTCATCCTGACTCTGCTGATATGCTTCAGCCATCCCACCACAAACACAAGTAGGAGTAAACGAATATGCACTCAACTCATCCCATATTTTCTCGAGTTTCCCAAAGTATTCAGAAACAGACATAATAGAGGTCTGTTTACAAGCAGCCAACTCCTCCTTCAACTCATGTTTGCGCTGAATATTGCTAACAGCAAAACGACGCTGCAGAACATCCCACGGAGGTTTAACCTCCTCAAAATACGAAACATATTTGCGTTGCGACTCGTCAATAGTGTTCAGAATCCACTGAACAAGTGTGGCTTGAACAACATCCCAATCCTCCAGAGACTTCGGATCTACTGGTTTCACAATACTTCCATCCAAAAAACCAAGCTTTCTCCTACCTTTCATAGATAAACGCAGAGAACGAGACCAAGCCTTATAATTAGTGCCGTCAAATTTAACAGTGGAAATAATATTACCAGGATTGTCATTGGAACCAAGATAATAGGGAGAAGTCGGATCAATCTTCCGGAACCCCACTACCGCATCACGTGACGTAGGAGAGGTTGTCTGGTCCATTGTAGATCGTGATTCGTCTGCCATAAAAACTACCGAAAACACCTTAGCTGACGGAGGTTACGCCGGAAACACATCGGCTGGTGGAGGGTACGCCAGAAATGCGCCGGCTGATGAAGGGTACGCCGGAAACACACCGGCTGATGGAGGGTACGCCGGAAACACACCGGCTGATGAAGGGTACGCCGGAAACACGTCGGCTGATAAAGGCTACACCGGAAACACACCGGGTGATGGAGGGTGCGCCGGAACACGCCGGCTGATAAAGGCTACGCCGGAAACACACCGCCTGATGAAGGCTAGGGTTTTTGAAGGCTATGGCTCTGATACTATGACAAGAGAATTGTGAATGTGTATGAAACAGAAACAGTACACATCTTGAGTTGAGCGGGTAGGATCAAGAACTGTGTTAATCCCAAAATCTCCATCCTATAATTACTATAATAGTGTATATATATAGTGTGGCAGAAAGTAAACCCTAGAAACTCTAGCCCATATACATACTAATATTAAATAGCTCATATACATTTTAACACTGCCCATATATTATTGATTCTAACGTTGACACTCTAACAGTTTCTGTTTTTTTATAAACGAGTTGAAAAAAAATTGGGCAATATATTTTTTCGTCGTAAAATAAAAATATAAACAATAAGATGATCTTATCGCAACCCAAAAATAAGCTTAAATAATACATCATGAAATTAACCACAAACAAATACACACTAATAAGATTATCTCTGAAAACCTAGCATGATTCGACATTAAAAAATTTAATAAATCGATAAAAAAATTAAGATGGTTGAGATTGAAAAAAAAAATAGAAAGAAACAAAAAACTATGAAAATAACGCTCGAATTAAATTTTAGATATAGTTGATAATAAATTGGGAATAAAAAATAAATGTGAAAATGAAAACTATCATAAACTATTTTATTTTTAATGGGCTATAAAAAAACATTTCAAAAAATATTGTTTATAATAATTAAATTTTATGAAGAGAACACTAAAATAAAAATTTAATATTTTTTGGTTAATTTATTTTATATAAATAATTAGTAAAATATAAACTTTTTGTTTATAGACTCAATAAAGCTGTAATTTATTTTAGGGTGTACTCCTAAAAATACTTAGCTAGGTTTCTTATTACCATCTAATTTTCAAAATTTCTAAACTACCAGTATATTCCTCGACCAAGGTGAAAAGCTACCAGTAAGTATTTTCTACTTTTTTGAACTAAAACTTCTATTTCCTACGTTTTTTTCTAAAAGACCGTATCTTTCAAACTGTAACTCAAAAAAATCTGAAAGTACCAACAGTTTTATTTTTGTAATGATATGGCTTTAAAAAAATTCTCAAGCTAGTAAAATTGGTCTCGCATCTATATCATCAAGTTATGCATGTCTAACACTTCTCCACTTCATCATGTATGGTCTCGCATCTATCCACTCCCATCATGCATGGTCTCGCATGATTTAATAATGCATGATCTCTCAACTTTATCATGCAGGGTCTCATATGATTTAGTAATACTTAGTCTCTCAACTTTATCATGTCCCATCTCGCTTGATTTAATAATGCACGGTCTCTCAACTTTATCATGTATGATCTCGCATGATTTAATAATGTATGGTCTCTCAACCTTATCCAGTCTGGCCTCGCATGATTTCTAGTATAAAAAAAATCAAAATTAGAAAATATCATAAATAGATATAGTTTTGTCCTCTTAAAAAACAAGGTCGATGATACTTTCAGATTATTTTATCTGAGCTAGATACGGAATTTTTAAACAAACAAATAAACAAAAAGTATAAAAGAGAAGTTTGGTTCAAAGAAGGAGAAATGTTTAGGTGGTTGGTGATGAAGCATAGATGCTCGAGGTATTAGTAGAAAATTGGGTAGCTTGAGGTACAATATAAGAGTAAATAATAAAAAAACTAAAATCATAGAGAAATAACATCTCTTCAAAGTTTTATAAAATGTCTTATATTTTAGATAGATTTAACGTTTAGTTACCATTAACTATCTATCCAAAATTTAATTACGATTTATTATCCAAAATTAATAATTTACTAATGACTATCTAATCTAAATTATGTAAAAATAACTATTAAACACTTGTACTTTTATCCTTTTTTGTGATTTTAATTTTTATTTGTATCGTTGAAACCGTAATTTGAGAAAAAAATCTGAAAGCATCATTGTTTTTGAAGACGAACAAAACTAGATTCATGAATGATATTTTAATAAAATTGTGAGCCTTGTTAACTTTGGTTTCATATTTATTGTTTTATTTTATCATGGCATCACATCTAACATCTAACATTTTACTCTAGTCTTGCATCTAGCATCTAAGTATCGCATTTAACATCTAGTATATAAGTATCACATCTAACATTTTCATTTTACTATGGTCTCCCATTTAGGATTTTGGTCTTGCATCTAACATCTAGGTCTCACTTCTAACATCTATAATTTTACCATAGTCTCGCATCTAAGATCTAGCATCTAGGTCTCGTTGCTACCATCTAGGTCTCGCGTCTAACATATAAGTCTCGCATATAGCATCTAGGTCTCACATCTAACATCTAGGTTTCGATACTACCGTTTTTATCTTACCATGGTCTCGCATCTAGCACTTTATCTTCCATACAAAGACGTAGTAAAACCTACCTAAAATACAGAATTGTTTTCTTTTTCTAAAAAATATTTAATCATAAACCTATAAGCAGATTTTAACTCCAATTACATTTCAAATGCCAATTTCAACAAAAATGCAGTTCAGTTATAACTCACAATTGGCAGCCAAATGCAGTTCAACGAAAAGGCCTTGACATAGTATACTTCAATCATAGGTCAAATTCAGTAATAAATCGAAACAAGTCATAATACTAAATCGAAGAGAAAATCATAGACGAAATTAAAAAAGAAAAGTTTAACGTTCCATACATAAAAAAAAGTTTCACGTGTTTGGATTTAAAATAAAATAATAATAAAAAATTTACATATTTATTCAAATATATTTGAAATACTATGAAAAAGTCGGAAACCATATCGTAAATAGAAAAGTTAATTGAATCCTTGTTAGGAATAAAACACAGTTAGAAGAGTAAATAAAAAATAAAAAATAAAAAAGTTCTTACAAATACGTGGGGTATATGGGACTACAAACCGTGAAATAAATAAATCGAAAATAGTTAACCAAGACTTGGTCAAACATGTACAACCAAGCAAAGCCAAAGCGCCAAGACCGATATGATCGACCTAAACTTGACCAACAGTGCAAAGTGAATATGTTAAAACTCATATTATCAGAGAGACTAAACAACATGGATGCAGGAGAGCAAATACAACAATCAAGATAGTGATTTTAAACAAACAAGAAAACAAAAGTAAGTTAGAATTTTAAAGGCGTTGGATATGCCAGACAACCTTAGTGCCAGAGAATCTGAACCGGAAGTCAAAAAGCATGTCATAAGATACTGCAAGGTGGTGGTCGGAAAAGATCTAAAAAATCTAGCATTCGTCTCACACCGAATGTTGTAGACAATTGCAGACACACCAAAATGTCGAAATCCCGATGGAAATCAATTGAACGCCTCTTGGATCTAATAAACCCAATTGTTAAATTTAAAAAAAAACGTATAGCTTACAAATATTTCGGAATGTAACTACCGTCATGGATGATATGATACGATTAATAATTTTTAAAAATCAAATTGGATAAGATATAGTTGAAGAGTTTGTTTGGACCCAGTTCAACAATTTATCTCCCATGCAAATAAAAAGACATGGCTGAAAATTATTAAGCCTAAAGTTATTGCTATATTTCGGATTAGTTCTGGCACGAACTGCTCCACTACGACAATAAATCTAAGCCTAGATTTAACGATATTTTATCTATATAAAATATTTTGTGGCAATATCTTGTGAGTTCTCGAATTTCTGGACTATAAAAATTGGTAATGCGATCAGCTATTCTTCGAGTTTTTAAAGAACTTTTGTAGCCATAAACTAGCGAATGCAGCCCGTTGTTCTTCCATTTGTTTAGCTTAATTGTTATTATCGTACTTCACATTCACATAAAAATATACATTTCCCAGCATATACAGTATGATTTACTCTTCAAATTTAAGATATTACTGAACTATGTTAAAACTCCCTTTTCTAACAAAAACATATATCATAGGATATCCTAGAAATCGTAAAACAAGTTGTTCGTTGGAGATATTGTTCCAAATTCTAAATGGAAAAGAATCACAGTAAGTTTCTCAGCCGAAAAATTGCAGCTAGCATTGATCATGCATTGATTGATTACTGTAAGAGTGTTATTGCAATAGCAAAATAGGAAACGATTTATAAGGATAAAAAATTTGAACAATGAACATTACATTACATTGACAAATAGTTTTAAAATGGGGACTGAGAAGCTTCTTCGTCAATTTACTCTATTAACCATTCTCATGGAAAAGTTTTGCAGAATCTTACAACTTTAGTATCTCTTTAGTGTCTCAGCTCTTTAGTGTCTCAGCTCAGTAATTTTGATACAACACCTGCGCCAACGGTCCTACCTCCTTCCCTCAGAGCAAATCTTTGTCCTGTAAAGTCATCATAAAACATCAGCAAATTAAAACAGCAGCCAGGCTGGATATGTCAAATGTAAGTATGTGTAGCTCCCGCGATGCGTTTAACAAATTAGACCGTCTAGTAGGAACAACAATTTTGTGTTTAGGCGGATATCACATTTTAAGACTTCAAGCTCGTATCTTTGTCCACTACAAGCATGGTTTATCCACAACAAAAGATTTAAGCCGGCTCATACCTGTTTCAAGTGGAACCTGTGTAATTAGCTCAAAAACTGCAGTCACATTATCCCCAGGCATAACCATCTTTACATCTTCTGGCAGTTCTACTTTTCCAGTGATATCTGCAGTCCTCAAATAAAACTGAGGCCTATAGTTTGAGAAAAAAGCAGTATGACGTCCACCTTCATCCTTAGTGAGCACATAGATCTCAGCTTCAAACCTCTTGTATGTCTTGCAACTCCCTGGTTTAGCAATTACCTAGAGAATAAAAGGATAAGAAGAATAACATAATGAGGTGCATAGTTGAAAGATTTATAATTTGTTTAACTATGAATAATTGACTATGAAAGAGCTCCGAATTGACCCAGCGTACATCAGGTGCATAGTTAAAAAATTTATATTTTGTTTAAATATAGAGCACGTCCTTAAAAGGGATCAGAGTTTCAGCTCATCTTTCTCAAATAGTTTGCAGTTCTAATCTCCTCTTTTTTACTCTTCCATGCAATGTCAGCCTCAGTTTCTCCTTTAATTTCACATCTCCAAAACATGTGCACAAAATGGGTCATATTACTCATGGGATCCCTCTGTATGCCAATTAAATAGTACCATCCAAGACTAACTAAAAATTTAATAACAAGAAACCAATACCAATCATATATTATTTAAGAAGTCTAAGTAAAACTTAGGTCATATGTCCTACTCAAAGGTTAGATGACCTACCATTCCTCGCTGGATATCCTCTCTCTTCAGGCCACGTAAAAGAAGTCCCACGTTGTCACCAGCCTAGTAACATAGTCAGATACAAGAAATTTTTAAGTATCAGAGAATAAAAGATATCACTTAGTAGATCAAGGGTCTAAACCTATATAAACCCACCTCACCGCGATCCAATAGTTTTTTGAACATCTCGACACCAGTAACCGTAGATTTAATGGCAGGACCCTATATAAGGAATTACAGAGTTAGCAGCAAGTATACTAAAGTACCGCTCGATGGCAATAAACAACCAAGTGTCATCCTAGATAACGACCAATGCACCATGGAGGAATCGAGCCAATCCAAAAAACTAAGCTCGAACTCAGCTCGACCCAAAAAAATTGATCTTGAGCTTGGCTTAGAATTATCTTACACAGCATTGAGTCTAGCTCCATGCACAAATAAAATATTATAAAAACTTGGGGTTATAAAGATACAGTACTCGACCTCAGTATTACAAAATATTATAAAATCCTATAGAGCTGTGCCCATGTATGCCCAACTTTCATTTAAGATGAACACCGCCTTTATAGCAAAGGGAGTGCAACTTTTCTTTTACAACCATAGCAATACAACATAGTTGTCTAACATATAGGCTCAAGCTCGGCTTGAAATATTTTTCAGGCAAGATTCCGAGCATGGTTCAAGCACAAGCAGCTTGATAAGGTAGCCCTACGGCCATGACATATTTTCCTTAAGGGCTAAGCTACGAACTAGTGATAATAGACTGTTCTGAAATATTGTAAAAACAGAAATCACAAACCTGCGTTAAGCCCAAAATCTCAACTTCTTCTCCTACTTTGATGGTTCCCTGCTCTACACGACCAGTTGCAACAGTGCCACGTCCCTTCAAAGTAGGAAACTCTGTTATGAACAACTCAGACACAAATCTGGATAAACTAACCCTTTTACGAGCAACATGCAGTCACTTCACGGGAAAAGAAAAGGAAGAAGTTTATATCTTACTGTTTCTGAAGGAGTGTATCATTTAATTTTCCGGAAAAGGTCAACAAGTCACTCATACCTGTATTGAGAAAACATCTTCAATGGGCATCAGAAAGGGCTTGTCAAGCTGGCGAACAGGATCAGGTATATATTCATCCACAGCATCCATCAACTTTAATATAGCTTTCTTCCCCAGCTCTTCATTTGTACCCTGCAACGCACACAAGGCTGATCCCCGAACTATAGGTATTTCATCTCCTGGAAACTTGTAGAAACTAAGAAGTTCTGCCAGAAAAACAAGTTTGTTATGAAGCACCCATCCAATGTTATGAAGCACCCGTCCAATGTACTGGGTAAAAAATATAGCTGTTTAAAATTCTCAAACCTACCACGGAGCTCCATTTCAACAAGTTCCAATAACTCCTCATCATCCACAACATCACATTTATTTAAAAAGCACACAAGTGATGGCACTCCAACCTGTCAAATGCATACAATAAAACAAAAGTGAATTTAGAAGTGGCCATTATAAGCAAGATGAAAACTTAGCTAGACTTATTACAAGCTACTAAGTAGGCACACCTGCCGTGCGAGTAAAATGTGCTCCTTGGTTTGGGGCATAGGTCCATCAGGAGCAGATACGACAAGGATACCACCATCCATTTGTGCTGCGCCAGTAATCATGTTCTGCAAATCAATTATAAGAAAATGTACAAGGTCAAGAAACAGTATTTGAGGACCAACCGATAGTCTTTAATTTGGGCAGGATGGCTATTTTTTATATACACGTTCCTCGAAGTTTAAAACTTGCTATAAGATTAGAAGTTCCTATAGACGGTTGTCTGTAGTTTCAGTTACAGAGCAAAATGAAAGTCTCCTGCATGCAGACTCCATCAAAGGAAGAGTTTATTTGTATCGTACCTTAACATAATCTGCGTGTCCAGGGCAGTCTACGTGGGCGTAATGCCGTTTCACAGTTTCATACTCCACGTGAGCCTGCAAAGTAAAGAAAAATATATTTCAACTTCCGGCAAACGTACACCAGACAGAAGCCAAAGTCTCTTGTTTACGGCTATATAATTTGCTATAGAGAAAAGAAGAAACAAGTTCAAACCGTCGCAATTGTAATTCCTCTCTTCTTCTCTTCCGGTGCCTTGTCAATTTCATCAAAGGCAATAGCTTTAGCTTTACCCTCTTCTGCCAGAACCTTTATATCAAACATTCATGAACATTACAAGTGAGAAAGCTACCTATTTCAAGTGCTATTCATTTCAGTATAAGAGTAAACCCCACCCTTGTAATTGCTGCTGTGAGAGTTGTCTTCCCATGATCAACGTGTCCAATTGTTCCTACATTTACATGAGGTTTTCTGCAGGAAAAACAGTTACATGAACATCTATTGGTAACAACATAAAATACACGAAAGTAGTTTCTTTTGGTAAGGAATTAGCGAATGCCTTTGAACCATAGTTATTAATAGCGTTTTGCGCAGCGTAGCTAAGAGTCTCCGGAGCAATAGCGCATAGGGACGCGATTAGCGCGCTATTCGTAAATGTAGTGCACGCACATATAATAATATAAATATAAACAATATGTTAATAGTAAAAAATAAACATTCAAAATAAACATGTCTTAAAAAGATAACTCAAATCATTCTTAAATCAAACAAGTCTAAGAATTCTTGGATCCATAATATCAAACAATTGACCAATTTTATATTTCATCATCCGACATATCATCTTAGATTTAGTCGAAGAAGATAGGAGTTCTGTCTTTTCACCTTCAACGATTTTATTTTCCTTTCTCGATCTCTAATCTTGTGGTAAGGGTAAGGGTTCTCGATTAGGTTTCACGACTTTTTTGTATTAAAAATATTCTGTATTTTTTAATGTAATCATGGGCCAGGCCCAAATATTGTAATTGGACCGACCATAGCACTGCTATTGCACTGCGCTATAGCCCAAATAGCCCCCTTAGCGTGGGCTATTTGAAGTCAGCGCTTCATTGCGCGCCTCGCAGTCGCTATGCGCTATTGCGCGCTATTGGGGCTATTAATAACTATGCTTTGAACTATCAAAGAGTTCTCCTTCACAATCCCAAGCAGACAAACAATGGTAAAAACTGAAAGATGGATTGGAAACAGCAAAGGGAAGTCCTTCACCAAAAGAATTTAACTCTCAGACCTTCTTATTAAGCAAATACTTGAATGAGTGTTTTTGTAATAGATGTCCGAGCACGAAAACAGTATATAATACACACAAACAGATAGGAGTAAAAGTCGCTTTGATTCATAGAGTTTTCATAACATCTTTGTACAATTTCCAGACCAACTAATGGATGATCCACGTTCGTTGTTTCTTCCAGATAATTTTAGTGTTCTTAATAATTGGACGAAATAATTTTCTACATTAGTTACCAAACACAGCCACGAGTAGCTCTTAGGTAAAGATGCTAGGAGCTTTCGCTATGTCAACTGCATTTCTTGATAACCAACAGTGGAACACAAAAAGCACGAAGTAATACACGGCCTAAACTAATCTTCCATTATCAATACCGTACTAACACTTATCTACCAAATATATAAAACAGTATCAATACGAAGCAACAACCAAAGCGATACTTCGACAAAACACTAGAAATGAAAGGAACCTGCGATTGGACAAAGAAAACAAGGAGCGATCTAATCGGTTAATCGCGAAAAGTAACTTACGTTCTAGCGAAAGTAGCCATGGATCTACTCCAAAGTGCAGAAGAAAAGTTGGAGCGATCATTACAATCGAGCTGCTGAGGGACAGAGTGAAACGAAGCAGAAACTCTGCAGGAGGAGTAAAACCGAGATGAAACTGGCACCAGTCGCTTCGAATTTCGAAGAGCAACAGACGCCATTGAGTCTACTACGAAATGAAGAACAGTATTGTTAGGTTCAGATTCTAGAGGCGGAGGAGACACGGCGTCAGTGTGTGGGTTTTGGGGTCGCGGTCGAGGGTTTAAGAAAGTTTTGGGCTTGAACCTGCTTTAGATTGTACCCGGTCGATAAGTGAATATGGGCCTGAGAAATCGGTTGTTTTTAACTCTTTAACTATTTTGATATTTGTACTGATATTTGTAGTTTTAATTTTTTTTTTTTAAGGTTGTGAATAGTAAGTAGCTTTTATTATCTAAAAACAATGGGTAGTCCATCAATTGGTTAATAGTGGTTTGATAGTAATTTTTTTTTAGACAACTAGTTGTTGATTAAAAAATGTTTGTTAAATATCTTCAGATTATCAGTTTTCGATAAAACTAAGTATATGCGTATTATATATCGAAAATGATTGTTAATAAACTAATTTTATCGAAAATAGTCAACAATATCCACTTTTAGTTAAAGAGTTATTTGTCTACAAAGTGGATAATAATTTTTGTTTGTCTAGTTCGTAATGAAGTGAATTTTAATATCACAAATTACACCGAAAAATATAATGAAATAATTTATAATTAATTTTAAAACAATTGGGATTTTATTATTGAGATTATGGTTGTAATTGTATGATTATATGTGATATTTTTATTTACTTATTTATTGTAAATTTTTTAAAAGAATATCTTTATAAACCTTTTAAAAAATCAGTAGTTTATCCCAATATATGCATTTTAATCTATTTAAAAAAAGAATTATATTAATACACCACGAACCTACAGTCATTGGATGCAATAATAAAAAGTTATGGCCATCATGGCTTAACCATATTTAAAGAGTTGTCGGTTATACATTATACGATAGAATAACATTGAAACGTGAAAGGTTAAAGTTTGAGTAAAAAATATGTCAAATCTCTGTGTTTGTCGATTGTCGCACACCAGTCTTCTTTTTTTACTTATGTAATAAATGATTATTCCACGTTTTCAAAAACACAACAAACATATTTTTTTAAGAAAAAACATGAGGAACCTGTTTATTACAAACGTGAGGGACCTATTTATTACAAAAAAATATATATTTATCGTGTTTTTCGAAAACGAATGAAACATGTTTATTACAGAGATAAAAGATGAGGATTGATGTGATACAACTGACAAACACTGGCAAACATAGAAGACCTGTCATATTTTTTAACCGTTAAAATTTCGACCAACAAAAAATTTGATCTTATGCATTCTCATTTTTACTAATCGTAACGTCATTTCATATATTACTCAGTTATGCATTCTCATTTTTACTAATCGTAACGTCATTTCATATATTACTCATTTGAACTTCTGCAACCCATGACCAAATCAATTGGACTAACCCAATATGATCAACTACCGAGCTCGAGCAATCTTTTATTTAAATCAAATATTATGTTAGTTATTTTTTTATATAAATTACTCTTTTCGTTTTTAATTTAAGATTTTTTTACCAATATTAAAAAAAGTAATAATGATTTTTTTTACCAATATCAAATAATGATTTTTTTAGTTTTGATATCTAACCGGATTAGAATTTCATTTGGTGGCAATGTCGCATATACAATATTATTCATATATATGGTTGAAAATTATGTTTTTAGTTTATGAAAGTTTGTATATTTCTAACATAAATTCTAAAACACTAAAATGAATGGTGTATTTGTTTTTCTAAGACGAATCAAATAACTCGTGTGAATGATATGTTCAGAAGAAGAAATGTTATCTTATCATTGTCTAATAGTGATATAATACAATTAAATGTTACTATTTGGGATTGTAATAGTTTATAAGGTTATATGTTATTGGAGCGTCATTATTCTTATTTTGGAAAGGTAAGATTTTATTAAGGTAAAAATATTTGCTAAATAATAAGTATAAAGTATCGACTAAAAGAAAATTCAAATTATCAACTAAAATATAAAAATGTTGGTCAAATATTCAAGGTAAAATGTCGGCTCAAGAATAATATGTTCTACCGGACATTTTCAAGACAATCAACATTAACAAACGAATATAGAAGATGCAAGAGACAAGACTGAACAAAGACGACAGAGAAGAAGTGATTGCAATGATAAATAGGCGACATAAAATACTTCAAGTTGATACATGGATTGAAGAAAAATCGTACAAGGTTCAAGAAATATAGATTATTTTACTAAATTATCCTTAAAAATTAAGAGGTAGATATGTAATTAATATAATAAATGGTTGACACTAATAAGGTTATATCATATAAATAGTATATATTCCATATAACGACAAGGTAAATATATATTAAATAATAATGTAAGAATAAGATGTATGTTGATGAGTCTGGATTCTGTCACCATGTCTTATGAGAACCGGACACGGTCAATTCGGACAAAGTCTACTTAACCGGACAGGGTCAATTCGGACACCATCATTCATTTGGGCTGTTCGAACAGAACTAAAGTATTTAAAATATAATCACTTCTTGACTAAGCTGTCTGTCCCCCTACTTAGAACTCATGGGTCCTTAAACTCGACCCGGGTCCATTAAACACGACCTGAAAGCTCATAAAGCCCAAATATAAGGGTATAAATACCCAACCACCAACATTAAATGAGGGTAATGAAAATTAAATACAACCAGGCTGCTTAAATCTCCCTCTACACACTACCCAAACATTAAATATTCACAAACTTCCACACAAATCTAAACAAAAATTACAAACTTACCCTCAGACGAAAATAAACCACACCAAATTGGCGACCACAGTGGGAGCACGACGGTGCATGAATCTAGCATTCGAAACCATCAGAAAAAGTCAGTCCGAATGAATCCGGACGCACCGGAAGTACCACCAGCTTTGCTTGAAGTGGTGGGTGAAAATGATGAATATACCATCGAGGAGCTTGATAGATTAAAGGGCGAGATAGAAGCTCTGAGGGCAGAAAAGGCAAAGATGGGCATAAAAGAGAAGTCAAAGGCATCCGTTGCTCATCATACTGACAACCCTAGAGAGCATGAGCCTTCGAAGACCCATGTGAGTACCAAGAAGACTCATGCTAGCTCCAAAAATTCTCACCGGTCCAAGCCAGTGGAGAGTTCTGATTTAGACTCAGAATCTTCTAGTAGCTCCTCGGGCGAGGAGGGAGTTGAAGAGTCCTTATCCTCTAGTAGTGATGAGGGCTGATCTAAAAAGAAACAAAAGTTGATTAAAAGGTATTCAAGAAAAAAGGATAGACATGGGAAGTTAAAGAGGAATATAGGCAAAGGATCATCTCATAGCCGGAGACACGTTGATCGGATGCTGGTGGATCCTTTTGCCTTCCATGATGAACCCGGTATCTTTGCAACTCCCAATGAGGATACCGTTTTCAGTCGTGGCCGAAACTGGAGGTGATCTCCATTGTCTTCCAAGATTCTGTCCGGCAACCTCCCTAAGAGGTTTGATAGCACAAAAATGGAGAAATACGATGGCAGTAAAGATCCGAACAACCACTTGGAGCAATTTAAAAACTTCATGATGAATTTCGATGATGATGACAAGTTACTCTGTAGAGCATTCTCTCAATCCTTTACGGGGAGTGCTCTGAAGTGGTATAACAGCCTACCACAAGGTTGTATCAGAAATTTTGATACCTTTTGGGTGGCCTTTCGGAGGCAATTTGTTGGAAGTAAGGAATTGAAGGGCAATGGGGACACAATTATCCATTGTGCCCAAGAACCGAACGAATGACTGAAAGAATACATAATTCGTTTTGTAAATACCAAAAACAGGTTGGCTGATTGCTTTGAGCAAGTAGCCATAGCATCTTAAAGGCAGGGCTTAAACCCTGGAAATTTGGCTGATTTAGTGACCAGAAAGAAAGCCATAACTTGGGGAGGTCTACTGAATCAGGTCGGAAAGCAAATTAACGTTGATGAAACAAAGAAAACTAGGGTGGACAAGCAGGTGAGGTCTACCCCGGTCGCACCAAACCCCAACCAAAATCAGTCCGGTAACAAGGCAATGGAGGCTGGGCAGGGTCATAACAGAGCTAAAGCTCAGTCCCAGCCAGCTGCGCCTGCCCAGAGTCAACAGTTCAGAAATAAGATAGGGTCTTGGGTTCAACCGGAGTGGTTTGCTGAGTTAAGGGAAGGCGTAGCCATCATTTATGACAAAACAAAGGAAGAAGTACACTATAGAAGGCCGGATGCGCTACAATCTCCAAGGGAGCATCGTAACAATTCCTTCTGTCAGTACCATAACGATACCAGCCACACCACTGATGATTGTATTGCATTAAAGCAAGAAGTCCAAAATTTAATTGAAAGAGGAAAGCTGGGTGCATATGTTAAAAGAATAGGAGGAAATAGGCCAGATAATGCTCTTCGGGCTACTCCAAACAATGCAGGCACATCTGCTCCGAAGGGTACTATAGTGATAATCGAGAGGTTCGACGTAGAGTCAGAATACTTGGACCCAGATCCAACTCGGAACAGAGTGGGCACCATTGAGGAGCATTACAAAACAGTGTCCGGGCTTACTAACTTTTTTGAATCACTCACAATTTTCGGAGGGGATACCATGGCAGCACCCACTGCTTCTTCGAGAAAGAGGCATGTTCATACTTTAGCTTCCCAGCTGGAGGGAGGTATGGCTTCCTATCAGTCACAAATTATATTCCCCTTCATTGTGTTCGATGAGGATGACTTGAGGGATATAGCAGGTCCTCATGAAGATGTTGTTGTCATAGGAGCATCCATTGGGGGCAATGACATAAGACGAATTCTGGTGGATACTGGGAGTTCAGCCAATATCCTCTTTTTAACTACCTACAAAAAGATAAAAAAATCCTGCAGTAATTCAGCGTTCGAACAGGTCAATTGTTGGTTTCACTGGAAGCTCGACAGATGTGATCGGGGAGTTCGAAGAAGAAGTTTTGTTGGGCAAGGGCCCTTTTAAGAAGATGGTTAGAATACTTTTTATAGTGGAGGATTGTCCCACTTGTTACAATGTTATTCTACGGAGGTCTTGGCTCTCTAGGATGCATGAAATGGCCTCAACAGTCCACCAATGTTTGAAATATGCTGTGCAAGGACAAGTGGGAGTTGTTCGTAGCAGCCAAAATATTGCAAGGGAGTGTTATGCAACAGCACTGGCTCCTCAGACGTTGGGAGCAGTTCGTATCAATAAGGAATAGCAGTTTGAGGGGCCTTCTGGGGTGAGGGTAAAATTGATGACCCCAGAAAGACCCCTGGAGTGTTAATACCAGTTGAAGAAGTTGAAACACATTCTTTAGAGGAGGGAAAAAACGTAAAGATAGGGTCCAAAATGGCACCCGAACTGCAGAGTAAAATGTTGAAGTTCCTAAAAAACCATCAGCATGTTTTTACTTGGTGCAATGCTGATGTTACCGGGGTTCCAGCAGATATCATATCACATCACCTATCCATCCGGAGAGACATAGCACATGTGGTACAAAAGAGAAGGGCTTTTTCCAAGGAATAGGCTGATGTCATAATTTAAGAAGTCGACGGACTTACCAAAATGGGGCACATAAAGGAGTCTCAGTATTCTTTATGGACAGCCAATCCGATCTTGGTGAAAAATAAAAATGGCAAGTGGCGAATGTGCATTGACTTCACAGATCTCAATAGGGCTTGCCCAAAAGATTTATATCCGGTCCCCCGGATTGATCAGCTGGTAGATTCCACTTTTGGGAATAAGTTACTGTCTTTTATGGATGCCTTCTCCGGATACAATCAGATTCAAGTGGATCCAAAGGATCAGGAGCATACCACGTTCGTTACTGATATGGGTCTTCATTGTTACAAGGTGATGTCATTTGGGTTAAAAAATGCTGGGGCTACTTATCAGAGATTGGTGAACAAAGCTTTTGCTGATCAAATTGGAAGAAATATGGAAGTGTACATTGATGACATGATGGTGAAAAGTGTAGATGAAGAGCTATATTTGGCAGATCTCCAAGAAACTTTTGCTAACTTAGTAAAAGTAAATTTGAAACTAAATCCAGAGAAGTGTGTGTTCGGAGTGCAGTCCGGGAAATTCCTATGGTATATAATAAGCGAGCAAGGGATACAGCCCGATCCGGACCAGCTTAATGCTTTATTCCAAATGGAGCCTCCTCGAAATATTAAAGAAGTACAACGGTTGACTGGGAGGTTGGCTGCTTTAAATCGATTCATTTCGAGGTCTTCGGACAGATGTGCCCCATTTTTTAAAACTTTAAAGGGTGCAAAGGGATTTGACTGGACTTCACAGTGTGATGAGGCCATCAATGAGATTAAGAAACATCTGTCCTCCCCCAAGACTTTATTTAAGCCTGTTGACGGAGAGACACTCTTCGTATACTTGGCAGTTTCCAGTTGTGCCATAAGTGATGTATTGGTTAGGGAGGTGGATAATTATCCCCGTCCGGTGTATTACATCAGCAAGAGCTTGATGGATGCAGAAAAACACTATTTAAAGCTCGAAAATTTAGCTTTAGCCTTGGTAATTTCTGCAAGGAAGATGAGGCCTTACTTTCAGGCTCATCCTATTATCGTCCGGACATCCTATCCCTTGAAAACTGTTTTTCAAAAGGCAGACATTTCGAGTAGAATGACTAAGTGGTCAGTAGAGTTGGGGGAGTTCGATATTGATTTTGCTCCTCGAACAGCAATCAAAGCCCAGGCTGTGGCTGATTTCTTAGTTGAATTCCACTCCGAAAGGGATACAGAGCAAACAACTGAGATGAAAGATAAAAAGGTCTGGGTCGTCCGGACATATGGTGGATCAAGTACTATGGGATGTGGTGCAGGGGTATGCTTGACCTCTATGTATGGTGACAAAATGTACCAGGCTATATGCTTTGCTTTCAGGGCTTCTAACAATGAGTCAGAATATGAAGCTGCTATAGCTGGTTTGAAGTTGGCTTTCATTTGTGGAGCCAAAATGGTCAAGTGGATGAGTGATTCCCAGCCTCTTATCCATCATGCACATGGCCAATCCGAAGCTAAAAATGAGTAAATAGTAAAGTACTTACTTCTTCTTAAAAATGAGGCACTTAAGTTCAAAAGCATCATTTATGAGCACATACCCCGAACAGAAAATGAACTAGCAGATTCCTTGGCAACCATAGCCTATACTGAATCATATCCTTGGATCCATGTGCTGGAGTGCCCTTACATTCAACTCGATATGGGTAAGGAAGAAGAAAGTTTTGATATACAGATGGGACAGCCCCAAGATTGGAGGTTTCCTCTCCTCCAATATCTCTCCGATGGCATATTGCCTCCAGATAAGTCGATAGCAAGAAAAGTAAAGTATAAGGCTCGTGGTTTCATCATACTAAGAGATGTTCTTTATAAGAAGTCTTACAGTAAACCCTTTTTACGATGTTTGGGGGATGATGAATCTCAAATAGTCCTCTCCGAATTACATGATGGTGAGGGGTCAGCTCACTGTGGATTCAGGGTTTTAACAAGAAGAGTTTTATTAGCTTGCTATTATTGGCCATCTATAATGCAAGATGCTAAGGAGCTGGTGAAAGGTGTGACCCATGCCAGAGATATAGCAATGAAATTCACGTCTCAGCCATCCCTTTAGAGTCAATTTCTGAGCCTATACCTTTTGCTCGATGGGGGTTTGATTTGGTGGGACCTCTTCCTATAGCATCCGGAGGACGCAGGACAATAATTGTTACAATTGATTATTTTTCGAAGTGGATCAAAGCAGCCCCGTTGGCAAGTACAACATCAAAAGTTGTCATAAAATTCATTTTATGTTGCAGATTTGGCATCCCACAGAAGATAACGACAGACAATGGGCCACAGTTCGACAACAAGGAAATGGAAAGTTTTTGTGCCTCTAGAGGTATACAACATTGTTTCTCTTCACCTTTCCACCCACAAGAAAATGGTCAGGTTGAAGTGGCTAACAGAACTATACTGTCCGGTTTGAAGAAAAAATTAGAAGGGACTGCTTGAAAATGGCCTTGCTATTTACAAGAGGTTTTATGGGCCTACCGGACTACACCTGGGGCTGCAACACAAGAGTCACCTTTTACCTTGGTCTATGAGATGGATGCAGTAGCTCCCATAGAAGCGACTCTCCCTTCATTTCGAGTTCACAATTTTTCTGAACACGCTAACGAAGGGGCAATCAGAGGCCAGCTCGACTTAATAGAAGAAAGAAGAGTTAAGGCTCACCTTAGAGCTGCACACTATCAGGGTTTGATGAGAAGCAGGTTTGCTTCCAGAATTAAAAGAAGAGATTTTCAGCCGGGGGATAAGGTGTTAAGGAAAGTCTTCTTACACACTAAAGAGAAGTTGCTCGGCAAACTAGCCCCAACTTGGGAAGGACCTTATATGGTCATTGAAAGGCTCAAACCTGGAACATACTGGCTAGAAGACAAGGATGGAAGGGTTTTGAATCACCCTTGGAATATTGAGCATCTCCGGATGTACTTGGAGTAGAAGCTATGTAAATATTTACTTATTTAAAAATCCATGTAAATATTTGGGGGCATACTCTTTCCTACCCTGGTGGCGCGGGGAGGTTTTAATGAGGTGTCCGAGCTTTTTTATAAAATTTGATGCCTTCTTAAAAATTCGAAGTGTTCTTACTTTGTTTCTTGTTACACCATCCGGATTGAATTAAATGAATGATGACTACTTAAATATTTGTCATCAGAGAATTTAAACACTCTCGCTTTAGAATATTTCTGGAATAACTAAGGGCTGTTTAAACACTAGCCACTAAAATTGAAACAAACTATGAAAGAATGCAAGAGTTGTGCAAAATAAATACATCTATTAAAATAACTGAAGTGCCTTGGCCATCCAAGGACTTTAAGTTTTCAAAACAAACAGATCTGTCCGAACAAACACCGGACACGGTTACAGAAATTCCTTGGCCTTCCAAGGACTTTAGTTTAATCAAAACACAAAAAAAACCCCAAAACACACACACAAGAGATAATTGATATTCTAAGACTGAGCCTTTGAAGATGGCTCAACCTCACCTGTTTTTTTTTTCTTGGGGTCATCATTCCCCTCACCTGGACTCTCCATGGTGTTCTCTTCTTCATCGGATGAGGACGCACTGGAGAAGTCAAACCTGTCACCCTCAGCCATTGTATAAAAGGGAAGGTCTATATACTCTACAAAACTCCATAAGTCTCCCAGATTCCTCTTCGGGAACTTCTCGTGAAACAGCAAAACTATGTCCGACTTCACTTTGGCATACATCTCCTCTTAACTGTCTATCACATTGTTGGCATAAGCATCAATCTTGGCCTGAATTTTGGCCTCTTGCTCCCTTAGCAGATCAGCTTTCTCCTCTGCAGCCTTGGACACTGAGTTCTCGAGCGCAATCATGTCATTTGTCAAGTTATGGATGACTTGGTCTTTGGCCTTCGCCTCCTCTTTTGAAGAGGTGAGATCTTTCTCTAAACCGGACAACTTTTCCCGGAGGTCTTTGATAGTATCTTCTAAGGTGGCAACCTTTGTGATCCACCCCTCTTGGCTCTTCTTTAGCTCCTCGTTTTCTCCCTTCAAAACATCAGTATTTTGGGTGACAGTGAGGAGGTCGTTGGACAATTTTTCCTTGTCATAGTTAAGGGAGATAATGATTGCTGCATGACCTCATACTTGTTTCTCTAGGACCAGCACTAGCTGAACGGTACTCAGTATGGAGTGAGTGATAGCTTCACTTTCACTTGAAACAATGAAAGTTTTACCATTAAAGGTAACAGTGTTCGAAGTGCTTGGAGGGAGGTAAGGCCCAGCAAAGTCATCTATGGGAAGGTTTGCAAAATAGTCACCAAGTCCATCAAGCCTTGTGATGTCAACACCATCGATGCTAATATCTACTCCTCCAACCTCATCAGTTTGAAAGTCACCAGGGATCTCTTCCGCTTTTGTTGGATCAGTAGGATCAACAGGAGGGAAGGGCTCCGAAGGCCGGAGAGAAAGTTCATCACCCCTGGAGGTCTTTTTCTTCTTGGCCTCCCTGTCCTTGCTTTCTGCTCCCCGTTTCCGGTCTCTCTTAGGAACCCTTGGGGGTTTTAGAGATCTTGCCTCTTCCCTAGCACTCTCATGCTCCACCACTTCTAGCAGAGCAGCATCGATCTGGCTTGGGGCTAGCCCCTCTGGGTTTGTTGGAGCAGTCTCCTCCACCTCGGCAGGGTTAGCCTCACCCGCAGCCTTCTTGCCTTTCCCCTTTTTGCCTTTCATCTTATTTGGGGCCTTGGCTTGACCTGGCAAGTACATTGACCCTTCCGGTGCATGTGTTCTTTTAAGGAATACATCCGGAGGGGGTGGAGTGGTAAGTTCTTCCCATGTCAAGTCTCTCCGGCCAGTGGTGTTCCAGAGATGAGACCTTGCGAAATTGCCTCCGGTAAAAGCGTCATGAAAACGGTTACCCCAGTTTTCAGCAGCCCAAGTGTTGATCTTGGTGCAAGTGGTCTGCGCGGCCTTTAAATAATCGTTGAAGTCTTTGGGCAGCTCTGTCAAGAAAAAAGACAGGACCAGTCAGTTTAAACAAATTTGATAAAAGTAAAAATGAGACTGCAAGGTAGGATCCTTACGATCACTTCTCCATTTGCTGGTGAGGAGACTCGGGTTGACTCTGGCTTTGATCTTCCTCTCATTCTCCCAAGCGCCGCTTACAAACAAGAATTGAGTCCTCCAATTTCTCTCCGACTCAAGCAGGTCATCCACTGCTTTATAATTATCACCCATGTTGAAGTGATAGAAGGGAATGTGGTGATTTCTGCAGAGGCTGGCCACAGTTGTGAATTCCTCCATTGGTAGAGGAATTCGGGAGAGCCTGGAGGCCATGATGCAGGCCATAAGAGTGTATCAGGCGTTGGGGCTCAGTTGACTAGGGCAAAGTTTGATAAGGTGGAAGTACCTAACTCTCTCCGGGTCTAAGGGAAACCTTATCCCCCAGTTAAAGAGCTCAGTGAAGATGACTATTTTACTAAGCCTGCAGTCCATTGGGGTTTCAGGGTCTATGGGGATTCTTATTTTCACGTTCTCCAGAATCTCTCACTTCGTACGCATCCGGCCCAATTCGGCTGTATGGATGAAAGCATAAGTGATTTTTTGTAAGGCAAGAAGATATTTAACATTAACCTTGTGGAAACAAGGTCCCACTTTTCCTTCAAGGATTTCTGGTAGATCTGGGTGCCTAAGGCATAGCTTTTCTTTGCCTTTATCCTTCTTGCCAGCAACAGCATCACTGGTTTGTCCGGAGGGTTCAGACTCGAACGGAGCCTCTTCGATAGAATCCTCCATCACTTCCTCCATTACCAAGGAGGGATTTTGAGTTGTTTTTGGGAGGGGAAAGTTAGAAGTTGGTTCAGTCAGGCCTCCGGACTGTTGGGCCTCAATACTTTCCTGGACTCTGGCCTTCGGCTGGGGCTCAGTTGAGGTGGTTTCTCTTCGAAGGCTTGAGCTAGTGGCCTCCGGTCCGGACAGCATGTCCTTAGGTACTTTTATGGGTGCCTCTAACCCTGTATTGCTGTCTTTGACCCCTGATTTTGAAGGAGTGCTTTTGGAAGTCTGCCCTTTAACCAACCAGCCTCTTCTTCGATCGACCAGTTTGTTAGGAAAGGTATCTGCATCTGACCCCATAGCTATAAATGGAGAAGGCTTTTTGAAGCTGGTAACTGCTAACCCTGGTTCAACAGTGGGTTCTGATTCTTGAACCGATGAGCCTGAGACAATAGGAGAAAGGTTGGTTTGAAACAATCTCCTCGGTTTGACACTTTTTGTTAAGGAGGAACCCTGGTCAGGCTCTGTGTTTGAGATTACTGGTTTGTCGATGGGGGAGGTAGGTAGGCCTGCAGCAATGCGCCTTTCCCTTTCAACTTTTTGTGCTTTTTCTAGCTCTGATAGATTAAGCCACCCGCCTCTGATTAAAGCGTTCCTAGCTGTGAACATAAACAATAAAAAAGAAGAACTTGTGTTTGAGAGAGAAAGCTATGAAATTTAGCAAAGTAAATGTGAAAATGGTGGTAAAACAGTTGAGAAGTGATTAATTTATAGTAAACACACAAAAAGGTGTTTTGATACCTAGGAGAATTCAAAAGGATTGCAATGATTAGGGGACGACGCTGATGTCATCTTCATTTAATGAAGAGGTTGCTTTTTGAAGAAAGTGGGAGCGAAATTCTAGGTGAAAAAATGGCTAAAGTAACGAATCGGAGAGAGACACGTGTCTCATGAACTCTGACAAAAAACCGTTTGGTTCTCAAGAACTTTTTCAGTCCGGATTAAGATATAACACTGTTCGAAAAACCTGTCCGGATGTAACTGTCACCAGCAACAGATTGTTTTCTAGGTCTTGCCCAAGGTCTTTGAACACTACCTAAAAAAGGGGCTACTGATGAGTCTGGATTTTGTCACCATGTCTTATGAGAACCGGACAGGGTCAATTCGGACAAAGTCTACTTAACTAGGACAGGGTCAATTCGGACACCATCATCCATTTGGGTTGTTCGAACAGAACTAAAGTATTTAAAACATAATCACTTCTTGACTAAGCTGCCTGTCCCCCTACTTAGAACTCATGGGTCCTTAAACTCGACCCGGGTCCATTAAACACGACCTGAAAGCCTATAAAGCCCAAATATAAAGGTATAAATACCCAACCACCAATATTAAATGAGGGTAATGAAAATTAAATACAACTAGGCTGCTTAATTCTCCCTCTAAACACTACCCAAACATTAAATATTCACAAACTTCCACACAACTCTAAACAAAAATTACAAACTTACCCTCAGACGAAAATAAACCACACCATATGTCATAAAGAGGGTTACAAAGAAATACAAGATAAAGGTTATGAAGATACTTAAGAAGATGGTCATAAAAAAGGTACGAGACGAGGGTCATAAAGAGATTTAAGACGAAGATCGTATAAAGTGAAGATGATGGTCATAAAGAAGAGATGGATGAGTATTATAAAGAGAGTTAAGACGAGGATCATATCAACTGAAGCATATATTATAGAGAGAGTTATAGGAAGAAACATGACGAGCATACATAAAGGTTTTTAGGCGGTTATAACTGCAATTATATGTGTCATCATTTAAGAGGTTATCAAGAAAGTTTGTTAGACAGCTATAACAAAATAACATGAGTAATTTAGTCATTGGTAAACACATGTAATTTATTACGTGGTACACATGTAATTTAATAATTGGTAAAACATTCGTTATAAACTCTATAAATATGGATTAAATTCTTCATTTGTGGATTGATCACGCACTTAATAAGAAAAAAATATTAAACACATATTAGTTTTTTCTCGATTCCAATTAATCATCTTGGTATTTTATTTGAGAATGAATTATATTGTCAATTTTAGCATTGTCTGTGGAAAATACTTTTCTTTTCAAAGCTTTATAGTTTCAACGTTATCAATGGTGATGATGCAATTGGGAATCAAAAGGACTTCTCCAGGAATTTGTTTGATTCAAAGAACTCTGGTTATTGTTATAGGAATTGTGATAAGCGTACCTGCTAGTGGTATTAACTTAATGCAAGGTCAGCTTTTAAGTATGACATCTGGTGCGTATAATATTGTTAAGTATGAACAAAACAATTTGACAGTCATACTGGTAGATCGCAATCAACTGATTGGTGTAACATCTAGTGCACACGATAGAATTAATTAAGCTCAGTATGTTCAAGTTGACACTATAACGTGTGGGGATGATTGTCTTTCACATGCTCAAATAGAAAACCTCACCACTCAAGGTAAGCCATTTATTTCATCTAATATCCATCTTTTAGAAGTACATATCAAAGAATTAAAATAAAAACAAATCAAAGTTGGTCGACTATAATTCGAAAGAGATCAAGAAGCTAAAATGAAAGTTGAAAAGCTAACAAAGGCGTTAGAATTCTTTACGAGAAAAATTACATAAAAAGTAAAGGTAAGCATAGAGTGAATAAGATATATAGTGAAACGAGTTGTATGAATATTATTAAAGATAAAAGTAATGTTTACATATAAAAATGAAGAAGATAATTTACGGCTTGATGAAAATGACACTAAAATACAAAATAAAATGAAATTTAAAAATGTTGATGTTAGAATATTTAGTGTATTAAGTTTTCTTGTATATGCCTCTAAGTTATCTATATATTGAGAGCCTTACTATTGAGTTAACATCTCTAATGCATCAATAAAACAAAAAGGAACATTTTATAATAAACATAAAACCCTAGCCGCTTCGTGCGTCTACTTCTCTCTTTGTTTTTCAACATGGTATAAAAGCACGTGTGATTCTAGGAATTCTGAACATCCTCAACAAAGATGGCTGGCAATGAAGTCTTGGTCAGTCAAATCCCTGATGAATTAACAATGCAGATTGCTGCCATTCTGAGAAATGGTCTTCTGAACACAACAACAAACAACTAACCCCGAGAATTTATCCCTAGGGATTAAACTCGGTGGTGACAACTATGCCCTATGATCAAACCTGATGAAGAAAGCAATAGGGGGAAGGGGGAGAGGTTCTCGCATTACAGGGGAGCCGACACCTCCATCCAAAACTGACAAAACATATACAAGGTGAGAACAAGATGATCAATGTGCTTTCACATGGATTATCCAGAATCTTGAATCCAACTTGGTGAATAACGTCTCGCAATATCCCACTGCAAAAGCCCTCTGGGATGGGTTAGCCACCACATACAGTTCTGGCACAGATTCGTTATAGGTGTTTGACCTTCATAAGAGGGCTAATTCATTAAGGCAAGGGTCTGATACACTAGAAGACTCGTAGAACAAATTGCAGAACATCTGGATGTCTATAGATTGGTGAGATCTGAACCCTATGAAAGACCCATAAGACATTCAGATCTACAATAAGAAGACTCAAGAACAAAGACTCTATCAATTGCTAATGGTGATTAATGACAAGCTGGAACCAGTCAAGAGAGATATCCTAAAAACGGATCATCTTTCTTCCGTGGAAACAACATATGCTACAATACGAAGGCAAGTGTCCAGGCTTAATATACTAAAATCAAGTTCTTAAGATAGTGACTCGATTGAAATTGGAATGGGTTTGGTTGCTAAAGATTCTGCACAGAGGTTTAAGTTCCGATCCAAAGAGAAAGAAGATAAATTTAAGTTGTATTGCACTCATTGTGGGATGAAGAAACACACTAAAGAGACATGTTTCCAGCTGGTTGGCTATCCAAAATGGTGGGAGAATGGTCATAAAGAGAAAAATAACTAGTGTTTCAGATCTAATGTCAAACGGGCTTCGTCTACAAGTGGCGGTGAAGATCCGACTAAAAATGAGCAAGGAAGTAGCACTTGTTTTGGAAGAATGGCGGCGAACTCCTATGAAAAACTTAGAGGTAAAGGGTTTGAGAAATCAATGAATTGGATCTTTGATTGCGGGGCTACGGACATCATGTCTTATGATCCTAAAGACTTTGGTGACATGTCATCTCCAAAGAAATTCCATATTGAGACTGCTAGTGGAGAAATTTGTGAAGTCAAAGGGGGAGGTTCAATTATTTTTTTGGAAAAAATGGAAATTAAAAACTGCCTCTACATTCCTTCACTATCCTTAAAGTTATTATCTGTTAGTCAAGTGACAAAACAACTCAATTGTGTGGTTCTTATGTATCTATTTTTTTGCATTTTACAGGACATTCGTACGAAGGAGATCATTGGGCGTGGTACTGAACAAGGAGGTCTCTATTATGTTGATGAGGTAGTTCATAAGGGACATGCCATGCTTGCTCACGGAACAACCGAAAGAAAACTTTGGTTATGGCATCGGCGACTTGGTCATCCTTCTTTTAGCTATCTTAAGAGTTTGTTTCCTAGTCTTTCTTTGAATACTTCCATTCATGAGAAATGTGAAACCTGCATTCTTGCAAAAAATTGTTAGGTCTCATTTAATCAAAGTAATACTAGAGTTGATTATACTTTTTCGCTAATCTATTCTGATGTTTGGGGTCCAGCACCAAATTCCACTAACAATCAAATCAGATACTTTGTTTTATTTATGGATGATTTCTCAAGAATGACTTGGATATATTTCATGAAACATAAATCGGAAGTACCAGAAATATTTGTTTGTTTTTACAAAATGATTTTGACTCAATTTGAAAAACAAATACAGATTCTCTGTTCTGATAATGGAACAGAGTTTGTCAACCAAACAATGCATAATTTTTTCAAAACAAATGGTCTTATCCATCAAACCACTTGTCCAAACACACCTAAACAAAACGGTACTTCAGAACGAAAAAATCGTACTTTACTTGAAAAAACTCGTGCTATTATGATTGAATCTAGAGTTCCTCATTCTCTTTGGCCAGAAGCTCTTGCTACAGCCACGTATCTTGCAAATCGTCTACCAACCCGATGTCTAGGAAATAAAACTCCATTACAAGTGCTTGCCACCGAAGTTACAATTCCATCTGTTATGACCTTACCACCTCGTGTCTTTGGTTGTTCGGTGTTTGTTCATATCCCTAAAACTAGTCGAAACAAACTTAATCTGTGTGCTGAAAAGTGTGTATTCGTTGGGTATGGTGTCCATCAAATGGGCTATCGGTGTTAATTTCCGGTTATTTGTTGAATCTATGTCACCATGGACTGTGACTTCTTAGAATCCGATTATTTTTTTGACCACCAATCTCGTGCTCAGGGGGAGAAAGTAAGCGAATCACTCGACTGGTTGCTATATGAAAGTTACTTTGAGGATGTGCCGACATAGTCGGTAGATGGCGCCACCAAACACGCCTCTTCCAACATAAAAGAGACTGACGAGGCAGTTCTTACCACCGATGATTCTCCCGAAGACAATGTCCAACAAGAAATAAATGTCATGGATACTACCATCAAATCAACCGAAGAAAATATCCATCAAGAGGTAAATAATTTACAATGTCATAATTCACAAAATTCTACTGACCATGACATTTCAGGAAGTTCATTTGTTGAAACTCAAACTCTGTTTCTTCCCCCAAGAAAAAATAGAGGAGTTCCTCCTGACTGGTATTCACCGGAACACGTTCCTCGTGCTTCTACATATCCGGTAAAAACGGACAGAGAATGAATGACAAAGATTGCAAAAGCGTTTTCAGCTACTATTCTCTCTGAACAAATCCCTAAAACAACTCAAGAAGCTAAGAAGATGACTGAATGACATGAGGCAATAAATACCGAAATGGAAGCTCTAAAAATGAATGGTACATGGGAGAATTGTGTGTTACCACAAGGGAAGAAAGCAGTCGAGTGTAGATGGGTGTTTAATATAAAATATAAATCCGATGGCACCATTGAGCGACACAA
This sequence comes from Limnanthes douglasii subsp. nivea, assembly GCA_036936605.1. Lineage (NCBI taxonomy): Eukaryota > Viridiplantae > Streptophyta > Magnoliopsida > Brassicales > Limnanthaceae > Limnanthes > Limnanthes douglasii. The sequence continues at coordinate 222,510,013 of JAUPFV010000005.1, read as the reverse complement.
AGCAAGATTGGTTGCGAAAGGATGTACACAAACATATGGTAGAGACTACTCTGAAACGTTCTCTCCGGTTGCAAAGATTGTCACTATCAGAGTTTTACTTTCAATAGCCGCAAATAAAGATTGACCTCTTCATCAATTTGATGTAAAGAATGCTTTCTTACATGAAGACTTGGAAGAAGAGGTATATATGGAACCCCCACCAGGGTTCTCTTATGGTTTTCAAGAAAATAAGGTATGTAAACTAAAAAAGGCATTATATGGGCTCAAACAGTCTCCTCGTGCTTGGTTTAGGAGATTTACAATGGCAATGAAACAGTATAGCTACAAACAGAGTAATGGGGATCATACCTTGTTTTACAAAAAGAGAGGAGAATTAGTCACTTGTCTTATAATATATGTCGACGATATGATTATAACGGGTAATGACGAAGAAGAAATTAGCTCTCTTAGGAAAAACCTCTTCAAGGAGTTCGAAATGAAAGACCTTGGGGGATTGAAGTATTTCCTAAGAATCGAGGTTCTTAGGTCAAGAGGAGGGATTTATATCTCCCAGCGGAAATATATATTGGATTTATTAGCTGAAGTTGGCATGGTGGATTACAAACCAAATGACACTCCTATGGTTGTGAATCACAAACTAAAGATAATTGAAGGGGCTAGACCAGCGAGTAAATAAAGGTACCAAAGGTTGGAGGGAAAATTGATTTACCTGGCTCACACTCGACCCGACATTGCATACGCGATAGGAGTAGTTAGCCAGTTTATGCATTATCCTCAGGAACACCATATGGAGGCATTAGTGAGGATTATTCGATATCTCAAAGGCACACCAAGAAGAGGTATAATTTTTAAGAAAAATAGACATCTTGATGTTGAAGTATTCACAAATGCTGATTGGGGAGGGAATCCTAACGACAAGCGATCGACTGCTGGCTACTTTACTCTTCTTGGAGGTAAATTGGAGGAGTAAGAAACAGAAAGTAGTATCACTGTCAAGTGCTGAACCAGAATTTAGAGGAATCGTTAAGGGGATTACTGAGATACTTTGGTTAAAGAAGATAATAAAAGAAATCGGATCCCCTCTGAAGTATCCAACTCAGTTAATGTGCGATAATAAAGCTGCGATTAAGATTTCAGAGAACCCGGTACATCACGATAGAACAAAGCACGTTGAAATAGATAGGCACTTCATAAAAGAAATGAAAATGGGACAGTCGAACTTCCGTTTGTTAGATCCGAAGACCAACTGGCAGACATCCTGACAAAAGAGGTTGTTGCAAGAACATTCGAATCAGTTTTATCCAAGTTGGGTATTGGTGATCCCACTACACAACTTGAGGGGGAGTGTTAGAATATTCAGTGTATTAAGTTTCCTTGTATAGGCCTCTAAGTTCTCTATATATTGAGAGCCTTACTATTGAGTTAACATCTCTAATGCATCAATAAAACAAAAATGAACATTTTCTAATAAACACAAAACCCTAGCCGCTTCCTGCGGCTAATTCTCTCTTTATTTTTTAACAATTGATTATGAGGGTCAATCGGAAAATATGGAGTTAAAGAGAAGTAAAGGGAAAAAAGTGGTAGAGTACATAAAGAAAGACAAAAAAATGAATGTGTATATATAAGAATCTTTATTTGATTGAAGAAATGTTGAAGGAAAGTTCCCCTGAAAATTTGATATGTATCGAATGGATACCTATGATGGTTAAAATTATCTAAAATATTATTTGGAGCAATTTGGAAACATGATGATAGGATTCAATGCAAACAATATTGTACTCTACATAGGTTTTTCGATGAAATTTAAGAAAAATGCATTAGATTGGTTTAATTGCTTACCAAAAGGAACAATTCGAAATTGAAAAAAAATATCTTTAGATTGCCTTTAGAATTTGGTTTGTTGGTAACAAAGCTCACAAAAAAGAAAGTGATTCTATAATGAGCATGTATCAAAGGAAAGGTAAAATGTTAAAATACTATATTCAAAGGTTTGTACGAGAGATGAACGGTTTGGCAAAATATAAAGATGATGTAAATATGACCTCGTTTAAAAATGACTCAAATCTCGAATGACAAATTTATGAATTTATAGTTAGATTTCTTGTTGATTCTATGGGAGATATTTTGGAAAGGTGAGAGTTATTTAATAGAGTTGAAAGGTAAAAAATATGAGTTTTTTTTTATCCAAAACCTCTAGAATAAAAGGTATCGATACCTTACATAAAAAAGAACGATAAATTCAGGTGTGATTAGGTTACGAAACCCCATCAAGAAGGAAAAAAATATCCGTATTATGACAACATAACTCGAAAGTTTTCTCATTTGACCGATAGTTATCGCTACCATTTTTTATAAGATAAAAGGGAAAACAAGTTACATTCCGCCTTGTGTAATGTTGGGTCCAAATTATGAGAGGTCTTGAAGATATTTATGTATATATCATAACAATCATAGTCACGCGACAAATGATTACTTTCAATTATGAAATGAAGTGCATATATTGACATATAATGACGAGTTACCTTCTATTTGTTGTCAAGAGTGAAAGTGGAGAAAATAACGATGAAAAAAGTAACAAAGAACAAAAAGATGAATAATTGGAGAAAAATAAAGAAAATAAGAGGAAATAATAGTGGTTGTATACTATTTATGGTGGTGATATTTTGTTTGAAACGAACCAATTTTTTAGAAAAAGACGTAAGAAATATTTGGAGGTTCATTTAAAAGACAAGTCGCCATACCATTGTTATAGAAAACCAGTGTTTGAACTAATTTTTAATGATGATGATCTAAGATGTGTTACTAATCCTCGAGAAGATGCGTTAATAATTATTCCAGAATTATCAGAGGTGATGATTAGGCGAATTGTAATTGATAATGGTAGATTGTCTAATGTTATGTTTAAGAACGACTATGATAAAATGATTGGGGTACCTCCATTTAAGCCAAGTGACATGTAGTTGGTTAGAAATGAAGGGAAATATTTTAATTATATTGGTAAGGTTTAAATTTTTGTAACTATTGGTTACGGTAATTCTGAGAAGACTATAAGAACTATGTTCATGATAATTGATATTCCAAGCTCGTACAGGGCAATTTTGGGCAGTTCGTGGTTGCACAAGATTGAGGCTGTGACCTCGTCATTTCGATAATAACTTAAATGTAATGTTGGAAATTAGTTGGACTAATGGTCGACAACCAGCTGGAAGTGACGATTTTGAAAAAAAGTTTGAGGATCCTAAAGAATACATATAATCTGATGAACCATTGGGTGAAATAAGTGAAAAAGAGCTAGCAAGTGGACATGTAAATCAGAGCATGAAGTTTAAATTGGAAAAATTGTTAAAAAATAATTCATATGTTTTTTCTTGGAATGTTGATGATGTTTGTGGGGGTGAGTTCATTTGTCATATGTCATTAACTAACAATTGATAAGAGATTGGGACCAATTCTTCTAAAGATGATGACTTTATCTCCTAAGAAAGTAGAGGTCATCGTTAAACATGTAGAAAGGTTGTTGAGGTTGGGACACATAAAGGAATTAGAATATCCAACTTGGGTGGCTAACCCAATATCGGACAAGAAGGATAATAGACAATGGAGAATGTGTTTAGATTTTATTGACCAATTAGTATATGCAACCTCAAAGCACTATTTTTTTTATCATTTTATAGACGCATACTCAAGATATAACCAAATTCAAATACATCCAAATGATGAGAATGATATTGTTTTTCATACAGAACTAGGTTTGTACTATTATAACGTTATTATTTTTGGACTGAAGAACAGGATCTACTTACCAAAGGCTCATCAACCATGAGGTTATAGTAAGGAAAATTGAGGCATGCATAAATGGCATTATTGTAAAAAAACAATAATGAGGATCGACAAATCGAAGTTTTTTTTAATATTATAGATTATGAGAAAGTTTAATCTTAAATTTAATCATTTAAATTGTTTATTTCGAGTTTGAAACGGAAATTTTTCTTAGATGTATCGTAAGTAAGAATGTAACTGAAGCTGATCCAAAGCAGCTAAAAGCGTTGTTAAATATGAAGCCTCCAATAAATATAAAAGAAATGCAGAAGTTAACGGGTCGTCTTGTAACATTATCATGGTTTATTTCTATGTATTACGATAAAAGTAATCTTTTGTTAGTTTCTTAAGGGAGTAAAGAATTTTAGTTGGAATGAAAATTATGACGAGACATTTAACGTTTTAGAAGAATATTTAACTTTAACATATATCATTTCAGATCCAATACGAGGTGAATCGTTATACCTTTACATATCTCTATCTTTTCATGCAGTGAGTGTTATCTTCATCATAAAAGATAAAGGAGTGCAGAGACCATTATATTATGTAAGTAAAAGTCTAATTGATATTTAAAAGATATCTGAATTTAAACAAGTTGGCTTTAGGTTTGGTGTTAGCTGCAATGAAGATGATGTCTTACTTCCAAAGCCACATCATTATACTGCAAATTTATTTTATACTAAGAAGCATGCTTTAAAAATCATATATTTCAGGAAGACTCGCACTATGGTCTATAAAGTCGGGAGAATATGAGATTTTGTATGAACCTCGTACTGCAATCAAAGCCCAAGTAGTTGTATATTTTTTAAACGAGTTTGCTTGTGAAAAAATAAGTGATGACGAGGATATGTGACCAGATTTAACAAGGGATCTTTAATGAATAATCGAATTTGACAGCTTTTCAAGTCTTAATGGAGGAAGATCTATAACTATCTTGAAAACATCATTCAGTGAAGAAATTAAACAATCGATAAAATTTTATTTTGATATTACTAATAATATGGTGAAATGCGAGGCTATTTTAGGAGGATTGAAATTGGCTTGTATTTTCGGAGTGAAAGTTATTCGGGTAAGATCAAATTCACGATTGGTAATAAGTCGAGCTAATGATGTATATGAGACAAAACAAAAACTTATGAGGGGGTATTTAAAAATATTAAAATAATGGGAGAAGAAATTTAAAAAGGTAGAATACAAATAAGTACCTATTCTAGATAACTCAGTTGCAAAAAAATAGCAAATACATCATTATGAGAGATAATCCACTTATTATTATTCAAGATTGGTCATATAAAGAGGATACAAATCAATAAGTTAAGGTATTGGCAATGGATACAAATGATGATTGGAGATAAAATTATTTTTTATTTTTAAAGATTATGTACTTCTAAAAGGACATGCCGAGGCCCAAGCATTGAGAATACAAGTTGTTAAATATACGATTTTTGATGATGTTCTATATAGAAATATTGCTACGAGGTCGATGCTATAATTTCTAACATTTCGAACAATGATTAAGTATTTTTTATATTTAAAAATTTACATGCATGGGTTGTTGGGGCTCATTATCGATATCGAATTTTGATCAGACACTTTTTACAGGTTTTTATTGGCCAAAATAAGCAGTGGATACTGAGATTATTGTGCAAGAATGTGAAATCTGATAGAAATTTGCTAATATGAGCTGCTTCCAAAAAAAACTAATAATTATAGTCTCAATGCTTTGTCCATTTGATAAATTGGGGATCGACTTAGTGAGACCTTTGCCATTAGCCACAAGAAAAATAATTTTTTTAATAGTGGTTGTTAATTACTTTTCAAAGTGGGTGGAGGCAAAATCCTTATGCAAGATGCAGACTCATAAAATTTGTGATGTTTTTACAAAGTCAGATTATATCTAGATATGGGTTTTCGAGAATTTTAATGACGGATAATATGCCTCAATTTTAAAATGAAATGATGAAAACATTTTGTAGAATATATGAGATTGAATAACAGTTTTTGTCCCCTCACTACTCCCAATAAAATTGATAAATGGAAGTGACAGACATATTCATTATAGATGGAATCAATAAGAAGATTAAATGGGCTAACTGAGAATGGCCAGATAAAATTTGAAAATTAATTTGGGAATATGGGATGATCCCTATGACTGATACATGAGAATATTTTACGATGATGGAAGTGGTAGTTCCAACACATATCATCATTCATAATCATAAAATACAATGTTATTCGGAAGAAAACAACAATAAAACAAGATAAATTTATGTTGATTTGATAAAAAAACGTAAAGGTCTGACTCAGGTAAGAGCTGAACATTATAAAATTCTAGTGAAAAACAACTTTGATTCAAAGATAAAGACCAGATTTCTTAAATAAGGTGATTTGGTTATGAAAAAAAATATTATAATGGACAAAGGATAAAAATACAGGAAAACTAGCTCTGAATTAGAATAAACCGTACAAAGTTATTTATAGGGGCCATCATGGGCCGTAACGGTTGAAATATATAAATGGAAACATATTGAAGCACCATTAGAACATTCGGCATTTAAAGGTGTATAAGAGAGGTTTGTAATACAGTTGTACACTCTTTCTCCTTTCTAGTGGCGCAAAACGGTTTTTAAACAAGGCACATTATAAACCAATTCATTAATTAAAACTTTTTCTACCTTTAAATCAAGAATATAGTAATTCAAAAAGTATAATCATATAACAACGATAGATATTTAAGTTATAAAAATTATAAAAGTAAATAAATAATCTATACGAATGAGGGTCGTATATAATTACAGCTACGCAAACATGGTTAATAAACCAAGTTTGAGGTTGAAAAAACATAAGGTTACGCAGGTGACCATACTGAGCCCTAATGTAATAATAAAAAATTTCAAACATAGTTAATAAACCAAACCCATGACTGATAAGCCATAAGGTTACGCAAACAATCATACTGTCCTCTGACTTCAAATATCAAATTTTGCGAAAATGATTAATAAATCAAACCTAAGATTGAAAACATAAGGTTACTATAGCATTCATATTGTGCCATGACTTAAATTTGTCAAATTTATGAATATGATTAATAAACCAAACCTAAGACTAATAAGCCACTAGGTTACATAAATGGTCACACTGTGTCCTCACATAATAGTCAAACATATATACTGACCCCACAACGAGAATTGAAGTATGAATACTCATAATCAAGAAACATATTACACAAACATATAAACAGAAATCCATTAATGGCTGTGATAGAAGTTTGAAATATAAAGTACAAATAAATTTTTAAAGTACTTCAAAATATTTTAGGAAAATATGGTTTTAGTCATGTAACCACCTCGTTGATGTTCTTTTTGGTAATTTATTCAGGAGGAAGAACTTCAATAAGAGGTTTTGCGTATGTTATTTTTTCATTTCAGTCTGATTGGTATGGAAGCTTCGTAAATGATCACCTCGTCATTTTTTTCTTTATCAACAATAACTACATGAGAAGTTTCCATAATATATTCGTCGTTATTTCCAGTTATCTTATACTCATCTTCTTCATTTAATGACTCAAGCTGTCCATCAAGTCGTTTATCTTCAAGTATCAAATTTTGAGGTTGCCTAAGTGAATGTTAGGATATATACTTCAAGTTGTTAAGATAGTTTCTTTTTGGCTTTGCTCGATTAGATCTTCGGCATCAACTGAAATTGTTTCTTCTTTATCGTTAACAACTTTTATAGTTTTACCCATAACATTTTATTTTTTTCATTTTTAGCTTTTTAAAAACTAGCAAGTTTTTTTTAAATATTTTAAATCTAAAATTTAGAGTAATATTTTATGTGGTAAGATTTTGGATTTGGGTATTCAAACTTTGTTTTGATTGGACATAGTAATATTTTGAGCAATGCCGTTTGTATTAAAACAAGTTAGGAAGGCATATTGTTTAACTAAATTTGCATTTTGAGAGGTTAATTGGGTGTTTTGTGCTATTATAACATATTTTTTTAGCGCGAATACTAACAATAGAGTTGTAAATATCAATTTAATCATTTTCATGAATTTGTTTTAAAGTGTGAAGCCTATGTTTAAAAGTTACTAAATCATTTTTGACTTTCATAAACTCAATCATAATAGGCTAAGGTTTAAAGTCAACCATTGCATCGATATCTGATGGAGTCATTTGCGTATATGCGAGTGCTACTGAATAGTGAATACTCTGAAAATGACAATAAAAATAGATAAAAAATACTTTTAAAGAGTAAAATAAAAAATATATTATGTTAAAGGCGAACTTCTGAATTGAGATCAAATTGACTTTGAAGGATATCAACTACTTTCATATTGTTATACTGAGCCATATTAGGTAAGAACTGGTGTTAACGAGATATAATTAATGATAGACCTTGAATGGATGTAAAAAGAGATGTCTTGTACTACATTGAGAATATGTGGTTTTGGCAGAAGAAGGACAACCAATAACATAGCATTTTCGTCAATGTTATGGTTAGACAATATTGTAACATTATTAGTTTTGTATTAGACAAAATGATCTATAACATCTACAATTGCACTTTCATATTGTTAACTTTTTAGCTTTGTTAACCAGATAAAGTGGGAGAAGCTTTGTTATAAATTTTGCTGGAAGGGGCCTCGTCAAGTGATTGAGTAGTATTAGTAGCAGGGACTTTGTCAAAAAACTTAGTGGTGACATTGACCTCATCAAAATTGGCGGTTGAGTTTATTTATTGTTTTCTTAAACGATTCTTTTTAAAGAAGAATATCATTTTTAAAATCATCAAGTTTGTAAATTTGGTAAGAAAATGTTGTAACAGAGGAAAAATTATTGGGATCGTCATTCCGCTGGAAATATTAACAATATTATGTTTCTTTTTTAAGAAACAATATTATGTTTTGCTTTGCCATCAATATCCTTTATTTTAAGAGAAACAATCGTCATTTCTTTTTATGAGGAACTTTTTAAAGAGAAACATTAACAATATTATGATTTGCTTTATCATCAATATCATTTATTTTTTTCTTATTGGGTCCGATCTCAAATTTGTTCATAGTCTGAATTAGTCGTCGGAGTATAACAATTGAAGTTTCGGTGTTGACTGGTTCTCTAGTCGCGATAATAACGGCTTTATCTTTAGGGTTCATCTTGAATTTTTATATAAGCTAGGGACCATATTGAACAAAGATGTTTGCTGTAAACATAGAGTGAAATTGGAATAGCCAAGCTGGATGAACAACAATAAATATTTTGTTTAAAGGCTTACTGTCGTGAAAAAAACTGTTAAACATTTGAGAACTTCATCTGGATAAAAAATAAATAAGTTGGGAAAAATGTTAGTAAAATAACAAAAAAAGTGAGTGAAGTTAAACAAACTATGTCTTATGTGTTTGCATCCATCTTCTTTCTATTTGACCAAATCCATCAGAAGAGTCGTTAAACTCCTATATACTGATTATGCAGATAAAAATTGATTTCCAGGTATGGTAAGGGGTAGATAGATTAACAATTCGATTTGAAATACTTAGAACTAAGTAATAAAAGGGTACCATCTAGCTTTTGAATTTTTATGTTTGAAAGGAAAAAAAAATCGGTACAGTTGTTTCTAAAAGTTTTGAACTTAACAATACGATGAGCAGCGTGTGCCCCTCGTTAGTAGATAGTCGAGCATGACATATTCAAACATGTTTATTTTTGTGGTGGTTGACAGGTTTTGTAAGATGACCCACTTTAATGCCTGCAAGAAAACCACAAATTCTATGAATGATTCTAGTTTATACTTCCGTGAGTTGACCGCTTACATGGGATACCCCTGAATATCGTCTCTGATTGTGATGTGCGATTTTTCGAGCACTTTTGGAGGAGTTTGTGATGCCTTACAAACACAAAGCTGAGTTTTAACAGCGCTTATCACCCGCAGACAAACGGGAAAACCGAGGTAACTAATTGAACGTTAGGCAACATGTTGCGCATAGAGGTCTCCGGGAACTTGAAAGCATGAGATTCATGCATTTATCACGTTGAGTTTTCCTACAACAGGCACCACAAGAGCAGTACTGGGTATAGTCCCTTCATGGTAGTCTATGGTTATAACCCACAGGGTCCTATGGATTTGGATTTCCCAACGCTTAACAAGGTTCCACCCAGGGTCAAGACCGTCATTGTTGATCTATGAGAGACCGATGAGAACACATGCAAACACCTAGAGGAAACAACAGAAAAGTACAACGTCGCCACAAATAAGAAGAGTCGACTAGTGGAGTTTGTAGCAAGGGAATTTGTATAGGAAATTTTGATCAGAGATCGCTATCCTGCACACGAGTACAACAAGATAGCTGCAAAGAAGGTGTGGGTTAGTTTGAAATCATTGAGAAGATTAATCCCCAATGCATACATGTTAAAGCTACCCAGTCACATGAAGACCCCCGATGTCTTCAACGTGAAGCACCTGATTCCATTTACCAATACCTAGAAGGATGATGAAGCTGAGAATTTGTGGACAAATGTTTCCAAAGAAGGAGAAGATTACGTAGTTGCACAAGCCCATGGCTATATGACTCTTTTGAACAAACGAAAACGAGATTTATTTGGGGCTCGGTTATCTGAATTAGGCACTGTGACCACTCAAATCGAACGCGTCAAGAAGCCCAACGAATTTTGAAAGCATCACGAGGACAAAGCCTGTAATGAAGTTCAGGGCCGAAAATCCACCGTTTATGCCCTCTTTTTTTTGTTTTCGTTAATTTTCTGCAATTTTCTATTTTTATGAGATTTAATTAAAATATTTAAATAGCTCCAATCGCTTTGAAATAGGGTTGGACTTCATTTTATTTATAAGGAACAATTTTTAATTTTGGTGTATCACTTCTATAAAAGGCTCTCAAACCCTACGTTTGCCGTCAAACTTTTTGAATCAAATTTTGAGATTGTTTTTTTTCTCTAAGTCTCTTTATCTCTACCTAGGGTTATAGATCATATCCACAGTTGTGTTTTCTCTTTCTTGATTTCTTACAGTCGTTGACTATGTTCGACAATCAATTCACTATCAATTTGTGTATTTATGATTTTAATAAAAATATATGTTGGAAGAGGCGGAGGACCACCTCGGTGATCAAGCAAAAGCGAAAGCTTGTTTCATAAAACTATATATATTCTACGAGTATAACTCTTCATAAAGTGTTGTGCTATTCATATCTCGTACTTTTGTTTTTTATTTTACGTTCTGGAAACTCTTGTATTTGCTTTAGATGTATTTTCCTTTTATGTTTAATGTTATTGCTTTAACTAAAGTATCATTGTTTTTAGTCCGTTGTTTAGATTATCATATGTTGTTGATGTAAATATTTGTTTTTAACTTACTGATTCATGTTATTTAAACCCGATTCAAATTTTCAAAGATAGTAAGGTCATTTCCCGTGTATGGTACTCAACTATAAGAGGAATGACATTTTTTTGGTAGTCCCACCACCAAAAAGAGCGGGAACATGAGCAGATATCTTCGTCGCGTTCCCGTTCTTCACGTTAGCTCATTCATTAGATGGCGGTCACTTGGCAATTATCAATTGGATAAACCTAAAGACTTTTTTCTAATTCTATTATATATTTTAATATTCGTAAAAAAATAAAATTGATTCCACCAATATTTTTACTTTTTGTAACGATCAAAATGAGTAGTCATTTCGATATATTTTGAATTTAAAAAAAATTAAAATATAATATAATTTCTAAGTTTTATATTTTAATCATATTTTGTTCATTATACGTGGAAAATATAATACATGATCACCAATAATTTTATTTTTTTGTTCCAAATATAATAAATGGTTACTTCGATATATTTTGAGAAAAAATAAAAGTTAAAAATTAAACATTAATTAGGCAAGAAATTAATATTATGTATTGTTTATTATTATTATTATTATTATTATAATATGAATGATTTGAAATATAATAATATAGATGAATAGATAGTTGAATGTTATTATAATATTAAAAGATGATAAATTGAAAAAAAAGAGTTGGAGTTAGATAGGAAGAGGATGATAGAAATGACAATTATAAGGCGGACGTGACAAAAGATTAAGGAGAATGAGAATGATTGGAGATGACTAAGTGACAACCTTAACATATGACGCGGGTCACGCGTTGAGATATAGATGACATTAGTAGCGCACTAATAACGAGAAATATTTTTTGTTTAATGTTCACGATAATGTAGAAATTTGTTGTATGTTATTTATGGTTATTTTTTCAAAAAATATCTTACCATGTGGATATAAAACTTATTATGTCGATATAAAATTGATTATGTGAATATCACATTCCACTAGCTCAATACGACAGTTTATTACATTTTGGGATAAAATGCAATAACATAAATCATAAAACGTTTGGTAAAATACAATTAGTAATATCGATAAGTAAAATACAAACACGATAATAACAAGATCATAAAATTCGCAAAAAGATCATAAAAAATAATTATAAAAAATAAAAACATGGTTATAAAATTTGTAACAAGATCATAAGTCATAACAAAGTTCAAACAAGATAAAACCTTCATCTATCGCCTCGATAGAAGTGCATAATACGATAACAATCATTTAAACACTCTAACTTCTCATTCATTGTCATCGTATCATCACATGCCTCCCTCTCGAGAATCCAATCTGAGTCCTCATATGTACTGACCTTATACGCACTTGCGAGAAGCTTCACCCCAACATATGTATCTTGTCTTACGGAATACAGGTTTCCCATGAAACACCTCAAGTTAGTCCTAACCCATATAGATTACGTCATGTCCATAATATCTGGTCCACCCTCGTATGTAGCACATCTGAGGTCAGAGTCAATAGTATGAGACTACTAATTAGTTCAAGTCATTTCATCCCAAAAAAACCTAGTTGCGATATGTTTACCCATAATTGGTAAAACCTATCATAATTGACCTAGTATCATCTGAATGCAACCAATAGTCAAGAAACCAAAAGACGATAGTAAAATTCGATGATGTCTTAAGACTTCAACGTATGGTCTATCCAAGCAATCTCGCAAATTTAATCATAAAAAAATGTTAAAAAGTTAAGCTACAATATACATAAAATGTTAGGATATATTTAATTCATAAAAAAATAAAGTAAAAATTTGTAAATATCAGATAATACTGGCATCAGTCTCTCAAAATATATTTAGTTTATTGTAGATCCTCCTGATTAGGTAGGTTCGAGTAAAGAAGAATACGTGGCGCGTATCTACACATATATGGTGATTTGATAGCATACTATACATGAACCCGATATCCTATAAAATTGATAAAAAAAATCCACGGCTCCAAGATCATAAAGAATCCACAAAAACGTTAGTAGCATGAAGCAAACTTCACCAAGTGCATGGTGTAAGAGGGCCAATACCATCTGACCCCAATTATACCTAACAATTATATTATAATGCTCCATGAACTATAGATATCAAGAGAAATAATGCTCATAGTCTCGTTGGCATATAACAAACAACTAAAGGCATATATGAGATAAGCCCGAGTGACATATCAAACATTATCGTCTATAACACGAATATTATGATATGTATTATCAGTAAAGGTTTCCCGTAACCACAAAAAATGAACACATTAATCATTCATACTATCTTGTCCAGTGAGCTCTGCACCAAGGTATTTCTCACGAACACTAAGCATTTAGGATAGAATCCCGACCTTCTCAATAGTGCTATTGTACTCGATAAGACTGAACCAGATACCTGTAATAGGAAGACTCATTATTGCATAAACTTTGTTGAGTGTCACCATCATCTCACCATAATAAAAATAGAAAAGGATATCTGTAGACCAATGAAGATGATAAGAGGACTGACGAACGTCCTCACCACCTTTACTTCAACATGAATCTAACTACTAAGATCCCAATCCTAAATAATCTCGTACATGACAAAATAACGTATGAATATCCGAGCCTATAAAACATAGAAAAATGTATTAATAATATAAATATATATTTTTATTCATATAAATTGTTTGAAGAAACTTACATTATTATTAGAGATGATATACACTTTGTATTTTTTGTAGCTTATGTACAAGGTACAAACGTGGAGATTAATGGTTAAAACACATGGTTTTGGGTCAATGTTGGAAGACCGTTGGGTGCATTAGCACTACTCTATCCCTTTTCAAAATGTATCATAGTAGAAGAAAGAGTCCGAAGTACTTTCAGATATAACTATAATGCATGCACGGGCGCATATAATCTAGCTACTCGCGGAGTACGATATGTTTGATGAAGTATGACTAATTCTCGTGACTCAGACTGTACGGGGATACATCTTGCAAAAATAAATAAAAATCAGGTCATAAACGTTTATAACAAACATGTTTTAAATAAAAACGTAAAATTAATCAAAATACACAAAGTATCGACTATTTAGCGTAACTGAGTATTGTACATAACATAAAACTATCCCACAACAATCAAAATAAGATAAAAAATCACATAAAATAAAATTTGTATTGAACAAGAGAAGGATAAAGTATTTTTTTCTCCTATGATATTTGATAAAAACGCATTATCAACGCACATACATGAACGAAGAACTGGATTATTTATGCATAGTTAGCACAACGAACATAAACTTTGACGTATTGTAAATATCACAAAGCAAGTATTCGGCACACATACTATACACGGACGAACCAAACATTCATAGCCTACATTAGAATCTAAATCATTCACACCAACCTTATTTTCAACAAAGAAACATCAAAACATATATAAATAAATATCCTACAATATACATCAAACAAGTAAAAATTACGAAAATCGATATTTTTTCTTCTGAAAAAATCAAACTTAACTAATTAAAAAACAAAATAAAACAAAATACAAAATAAAATATACCATTAAACTTGTATTGAGTATTTTATTATGAATTCGGATATAAAAAACAAAAATTATAAAAAAATGTTTTAAAAAATAAAAATAAAAATGACAATAAAAAAAATCTAACCAAAAAAGACAAAAATATAACGTAATCCATTGAATTATTCGGCTTCCTCCTCATTGCTGCTTATTTATAAACCGCTAATGTAAAAACCCTTTTTCATAATCGTTAGAAAAAAGTCTCAGCTGGTTATGTGAATTAGGGTGGCGTTCATTACACAGCATATGCAAACCAATTTGTGTCTGAACAAATATTAACAGGAAATCGGACTGACCCTCCTATTGATTTCACAAGTCTTCTTAGGCGAGGTCCTTCTCTATGCTCAGTAAACTGAATTCAAGACCAATACTCTGGGTGCTTGTCTTTTTATTTGGTCCTGTAAATCTAGTCCGGTACGTAAAGCCGTTGTTGGGCCGTGGCGCTCCATCTTTAGATGAATCTGCGCCGCTCCTTTATCAAGGAACCTGCTTGATGAGCCGTGACGTTCCATCTATCCAGTAGATCAATCATCTTGAGTAGGTATGGGCATTCGGTTCTTCGGTTCGGTTCGGTTTGGTTCTTTCGGTTCTCGGTTCTTTCGGTTCTTTAAAAGTAGTACCCATTTAGGAACCGATTAAAATTCGGTTCGGTTTGGTTCGGTTACATTCGGATTTCGGTTCCAAATGGTTACTTTCTAACCAAATGGTTACTTTGTAACCAGAAGAACCGTTTGGAACCGAACCCGAAAGGAACGAAATGGTTATTTTCTAACAAAATGGCTACTTTCTAAAAAAAACTGTTTGGAACTGAACCCGAAAAGAACCAAATGGTTATTTTCTAACCAAATGGTTACTTTCTAACCAAAAGAACTGTTTGGAACTGAACCCGAAAAGAACCAAATGGTTACTTTGTAGCCAATAGAACCGTTTGGAACCGAACAGAAAACCATGGATATTTATAAGGAACCGGAACCGAACCGAATCCATTATTTCTGTTCGGTTTGGTTCCATACCCATATGCCCATACCTAACCTTGAGTATGGCTCATGGCAAGATGTTCGGCACCCACATCATCACAACCCACCACATCGTGTTCTTTTCTGGCCCTGCGGGTCCGCCTCTGTATATAAGTAAGAACACACCCGATCTCAACATTAGTATGATATTGTCCGCTTTGGCACCCGAAGGCCCTCACGGCTTTGCATTTGGTCCACTACCAAAAGGCCTCACACTAATGGAAAGGCCTCACACTAATGGAGTTGTATTCTTAACTTATATACTGATCTTTCTTCCTATGTTTAACCGATGTGAAATATGGAACTTTTGGTCGCACCTAAGAATCTAATCTAGTTCGTAAGAATAGTCACATCGGTGGTTGTATCTCAACCGTGCTTTTTAGAGTACGTGTATTGCAGTACTTGTTTGTAGAGGACAACAACAAAATACCCACCAACAAGATATTATTTAGTGTCATAGTGTGAAATGAAAGGACGTAAAGTATTAAAAGCTGCAGAATTTACATCCGAATTCATAATAAAATACTCAATAAGAAAGAATAAAAAGAAATAATGAAATCATGTCTCTCCTAGTGTCTGGTAACCAAACTAAGCATATCCACTGGCCCCATCAGAGATACTCCCCTGCACTTATAAATTACAACCGGCAATAATAAAGTTTTAGATTTTGTGATTAATTAATCAAAATACGATAGCAATTTACAAATTTATCTGCCATTCAGTATAAGTAATTGATTGTTTATTTATGTTTTCTTAGGTGTATAATGCTGGTAGATTTTCCAATACATCAAACATGCGATTGATATGGTCGATTTAGATTAAATGAATACGTTATTGTTAGTTTTTTTATATGAAATATAATTAGTAACTCTAATTATATTAAGTTTAATGAATACGTTATTGTTAGTTTTTTTATATAAAATATAATTAGTAATTCTAATTATATTAAGTTTTTATATTTTAAGGAAGAGAAATACTTGTTAGAATTGTTGTGTGAGTGTGTGACGGACTTCACGAACTAGCAAGATATTGTCCGTTTTGCGTTCGGATGTGCGCACAGATTTGTTTTTGGGTGTACTTCCAAAATGCATCTTGCTAGTTGAGGTGGATTCACACTTATAGATACTATTTTATGTTCTTTCTTAGCAATGTAGGATTGGGGTTCCTCTATGGGATGAAATTTATTCTTCACTTTCCCCTTAAACTTTATTCCAGTAATTTGCTAGAAATTCGGTGGTTAAGCCTTATATGGCTCTAATACCATATTAGAATTTGGTGTGTGAGTGTGTGACGGACCTCACGGACTAGCAAGATATTGTCCGCTTTGCGTTTGAAGGCGCGCACAGATTTGCTTTTGGGTGTACTCCCAAAAGGCCTCTTGCTAGTTGAGGTAGGTTCACACTTGTATACACTCTTTTATGTTATTTCTTAGCAATGTAGGATTTGAGTTCCTCTATGGGATGAAATTTATTCTTCACTTTCCCCCTTAAACTTTATCCCAGTAATATATGGCTCTGATACCATGTTAGAATTTGGTGTGTGACTGTGTGACGGACCTCACGGACTAATAAGATATTGTCCGTTTTGCGTTCGGAGGCGCGCACAGATTTGCTTTTGTGTGTACTCCCAGAAGGCCTCTTGCTAGTTGAGGTGAGTTCACACTTATATACACTATTTTATGTTCTTTCTTAGCAATATAGGATTGAGGTTCCGCTATAGGATGAAATTTATTCTTCACTTTGTCAAAAATTAGTGCACTCTTTAATCCAAGTTACAAGAAGCAGACAGACTAAGGACCCGCAAAGGACCCGTAAAGAAACAGACAGCTCCAAATCAATTCTCAACTATTAAATGACTTAGTGAAGTAGTGGGAGTTATGTTAGGAAGTCTGAAAGTCTCAAATTACTAAGAGACGTTTTAATCATAATTTCTATAAGTACTGAACCTTTGTGTTTTACTATTTAAGTAATAAAATCAACTCTTGTGTGTTCTTATTGTTTCAGTTTCTGTGTCTGTTCAATTTGTTTCAGTTTTTGTGTCTGTTCAATTTGTTTCATGGTATCAGAACGAGGTCTCTGCATATCAATTATTTTATTACCCAGTGAAATAAAACTCATGTCAAGTGTTATTACCTTTTAAATCAATATGAATGAAAGTAATTCAGCTTCTCTTATGTCTACATAGAAGCTTGTTGGAACCAATTACCAATATTGGCGGTTGTGTATGAAGGCTTTCCTTCAAGGACAAGATTTTTGGGATCTTGTTTCCGGTACCGAGATACTTCCTAATGATACTCCGGAAAACGCTGAGTTTAAGAGGAAATGGAAAGTAAGGTGTGAAAAGCTTTATTCACGTTGAGAACTTCGATCGGTAAGGAATTTATTGATCATGTTCGTGCATTGGATTCTCTAAAGGATAGCTGGGATACTCTTGACAGGTTATTTACCCAAAAAAATACTACGCGGCTTCAATACTTTGAGAATGAACTTGCTTCGTTAACCCAAGGTAATATGTCAATATCTGATTACTTTCTTAAGATTAAGAATGTATGTTCGGAAATTTCAGATTTGGATAGTGATGAACCTATCAGAGATGCAAGGCTAAGACGTTATTTGATTCGTGGATTACGATATGGCTTATGCCGTTTATATCATCAATACAAAGTTGAGTTAACCAACCATCAATTGTTGAGTTAGAGAGCCTACTCTCTAACCAGGAAGCATTGGTTAAACAAATGCGTGGTAAGTCTTCTGCTGATGTTGAAGATACATTATTTACTAAAGACAAGTTAAGGTGGAAAAGCACACAAAATGGTGGTAAGCAGACATGGAATGAGGGGGAGTCAGAAAACTACTTTAAACTAACATGTTTTAGATGCGGAAGGACTGGACACATAAAGTCGGATTGTCGTGCAAAGCTTGTGTGCAAGAAGTGTGGAAAACCACGACACATTTAACCAAATTTTTTATTCGAAAATTGTCGAATCAGATGCAAATATTGCACATGATATTGAAGATAGCAATGAGCGACAGTGGGAAATTTGTTTCTCGATTCATGTTGTTCATCAACCGTACAACATGGCTTCGGTTATTAATCAACCAGTTGCCCTTGGTGTGTCAGCTATCTGCGGTGCACCGATTCCTGTACTCGAGTCGTGTCCACATGCACGCCTTATACCGAAGAAGGTACAAAATGGTTCGGCTGCATTTCCCGGTGGTGATAATAAGGTAGAAAAGCCAGAGAGTGGTATCGTGACTGAAAATGGTCTGTGTGAGAGCAAAAGCAAATCGTCCAAGGTTATGTTGAAGGTTTTGCAGGGCTCATCTAAAAGTGGTATTAATACGGCAACATGCCATGATGGTCAAGTTGAAGCGGGTTTATCTGAGTCGAATGTGGTATTGGTTCGTAAGCAGATAGAAGCGAAGGTCGACGAAGACCGTGCTGTTTCGAAACAAGCAGGATATGATTGAAGAGCCACTGGAAGAGGATAATCATCTACACAGAAACAATCTAAGTTACCTCATGTTTTTCTGATAGTAGAACCCTTGCCGAAAAAGGGAAACGATTCAAGGTCTCTTAGCCCTGGTCATAATAGGCAATTTCAGACAAAAACAACAAATTGGAAACATCAAGAAAGAAACTATCTAATACAGAGGCAGCTATTATCATTCAGTCTGTGTACCGTGGGTATAAAGTTAGAAGATGTGAATCACTGAAGAAGTTGAAGCAACCCTACAGAATTCATGAGCAAATGGATGAGATCAAAACTCAGATGCATGCTCTTGGGTATTTAACTGTTAAACAGAAGATGGAAAGATAGAAAATAGTTATTGAAGAGATAATAATGAGCCTTCTATTACAACTCGACACAATTCATGGTCTACGTCCATCTCTCCGAGAAATCAGAAAATCCTTGGCAAATGAGCTTGTGAACCTTCAAAAGACACGTGACTCTTTGAAGGTATCTGAACCAATGAACGAGAAGATGAAGATGTCCCTTGCTAAACCCTGCAGATGTTAACAGTAAAGATGCTTCTAGCTCTGTGGGTACATAATACAACATCAATGAAAAAGATAATGATGTAACTAAGAAAGATAAGAATGAATCTTCAAAACTTTCTTCTACCCAATCATCCAAGTTTGAGGGAAGATATCTAATCACAGAAGCACCTGTGCGACACATGGGGTCTCCAATTGAAGGAGTTACTAAGGTATATGATAATAGTACAGTTAACAGCTTGGAATTTAAGAGTATTTGCAACCCTTCAGTTGAAGAAACCACACCCATTGAAACTGCATTGCATATGGACGCGATGACATTAGTTCATGATGAGGTAAAGTAGCATGAGAAATCAAGATGTGAAGACGCAGACGTTGTTGTTGGTGAGAATACATTGTTCCAGCAGCCTGCTGATTTAGTCAAGCAAGAATCGCTTGGTGAGGGACAAATTGATCTCGAGAATAATGAACCAATGGATGGGAATCAGAAATTGATTGGATATAATCAAAGTATAATGGAGATGATAGAGAAACTTATAGAAGCAAGGAAGGAGCAACTTGACGCAATATCAAGCCTGACCCATCGAGTGAATGATTTGGAGAAGAAACTAAAAATGGAGCTATGTTCAGAAGCACTCAAAGAAACCATTACAAGTGAAGAAGCTCAAAGTCTGTTTGACAAAGCCGCTGCAAATTTTCATTTATTTGAGTTTGTTGATACTGATTGGACCGACAATATGAATGGCAGATGGTCCACTTTAGGCTATTGTTTTGATACTGGTTCAACAATTTTTTCGTGGTCTAGCTGATCGAAAGAATGCACTAAGGAGGAGTGTCAAAAATTAGTGCACTTTTTAATCCAAGTTATAAGAAACAGACAGACTAAGGACCCGCAAAGAAGCAGACAACTCTAACTCAATTCTCAACTATTAAATGACTTAGTGAAGTAGTTGGAGTTATATTAGGAAGTTTGAAAGTCTCAAATTACTAAGAGACGTTCAAATCATATTTTTTATAAGTACCGAACCTTTGTATTTCACTCTTTAAGTAATAAAATCAACTCTTGTATGTTCTTATTGTTTCAGTTCCCGTGTCTATTCAATTTGTTTCAATACCTCACGAAAGACAATCTATCATGTACGAATCTAAGATTCAAATCTAGATACGATTCAGAGATAGTCTTTAATTTTTTTAATTATTTTGTGGCCTCTAAGAAATCTTCTTGATGTATTAATTTGCAGTCTTTGATGTTCTTCTTCTAATCTTCTGTCTATTCTGCTTCTATTCTTCATCTCCCTGAAATACCGACGCTTGTTTTCTGTATTTTGGCTTCGTTCTGCATCTACTTTACAGTCTTCCATGATCATCCTTATTCTTAGCGATCTTCTTCAGTTAATTCTTCTGGCTGCTAGCCAATGCAGTAGATGAAGATCCCCTTATTTAATCCATTGAAATCAAACTATGGTTATCTACACATCCTTCTATGAATCAGACTTTCCAGATGTTTATCAACCTGCCCTACATCAAACAGAATCATCCAAAGATGATCCAAAGCCAAATAAAAAATATGCAAACATGTTCAAACAACCAATCAACCCTAAAGAATACAAGCCATATGCAACTTATTATAAAAATGATCATATCTCAATGCAATACTCAACACAAGAAAATAAAGGCTTATGACTTCAACAAAATACACCATAATCAGTAAATTCTCAGCTAGTATTCCTAAAAAACATCTTCTAACAAATTTTCTAAATGAACGCAGGTTTTTGGGAGACTATAATGTATATACATGGGATGCTCATCATATTTTAATGACATTTTCTCTCAAAGAAGATATGTGTAAACTATGGATTAGAAGTGTATGCACAATTGGTCAATCCCTAATGAGAGTTCTGAAATAGAAACCTCTATTCAATCCAAGAATTGAAAGCCCAATCTCTCCAGTTTGGATAAGAATCTCAAAAGTGCTTGGATACCTATTCAATGAAGAAATCACCCAAACCTTAGCATCCACAATAGGTTAGCCTATTAGATCTTGGATACCAGAGAAAAATAGGGCTATGTATAATGCATGTTACGTTTGGATTGAATTGGATGCCACAAAGAAAATACAGCATCAGTTTGGGTGGGTTTAAGAGAAAATGAAGGTTGCTCGCTGGAGATAAGTTACAAGAGCATACCTTATTGTTGTCAATGATGCAAGCACTTAGGCCACAACTTTAATAAATACAAAAAACACACCAGTACCTCCCAGGTTCAGGATGAATCAAAAACCTCTGATGATCAGATAAAGACATGGTTTCTTCAACAACAAAAACACATAAACCCAAGTCTATAATTATTGTACAACAACAAGAAAACAACAACAAGATAGATGCCAAAAATAACCTAAAACAGAAGGAGCTTCAGTGCAGAAAGGCCTCCATTTCTCCCACCCTGTTGAAATAGATATCTACAAGGACAAAGATGCCCAAAGCTCTAAAATTCCCAAAGAACCTGTTACTAGGAAGGAATATCCCATTACCAATAAAGAAGAAACTATTAAATAACTATAGTATTACTATAATATCTCCCCTTTTACAACCTTTAATAACCATTATTTAAGAAACCACACACCCAACCAAAACAATATAAGCAGTCCGCTTGTTAAAACTATTCTCAAGAAAAAGGATATTGACACAAGTTTCCAAAATCTGCTTAACAAAAAACTCAAAAAAACCAGGAACACAAAGAAGAATAACTCTCTAATTATCAAGTCCTTACAGTTTGTAGAGCCCAACATATCCACCCTTACCAGCCCTAAATAGTTAAAGTCCTAAACTGGAATATTTGCGGTATTGGAAATAAGGCTTCCTTAAGAAGACTCAAGTCTATTGTTCGTAAAGATAACATCAATCTCTTTTCATCTAAGAGCCTATCGTCAATAGTAATCATCAAGATTTGATTGTTAAAATGCTAGGTTTTAATCACTACCTAGCCAACAAGTCTAACAAAATTTTCCTATTCTGGGTTTATGATTTGATGATTAAAGTCTTAGTTGATCATGATCAGTGTATTAACACTGAAATAAAGCACTGTTACATTGATAATCTCTTCTATATAACCTCGGTTTATGCTAAATGTCAGCGAAATAATAGATTGGAGACGTGGGACACTCTTAGACTTATATCTACCTCAACTAAACAGTGTCTTATTTGGGGTAACTTCAATGTTGTTTACTCCCCTATTGAGAAGTTCGGATGTTCAACTTACTACAATCAAAGTTTTGAGGATTTTAATAATATGATCAGAGATTTCTACCTTGAAAACACTGGTTATGCAAACACCAAATTCACTTCGTCTAACGAAACTAAATAGAAACGCCTTAATAGATTTTTTTCAACCAATCTTGGCCAGACTATTTTAGTGATAGCAAGGTGATTCATATGGCTCGTACTTGCTCTAATCATACTCCTTTAAATATCAGTATTATTAAGGATAATGTCAAGTATGGTAAAAACTTCAATTTTATGAACATGTGGACTATTGACAGGAGCTTTTACAACTTTGCAGAATCTAACTGGTCTCAAGATATGAATGGCTATCATATATTTATCTTTTGGAATAAATTGAAAATGTTGAAAGTGACTCTTAAAGACTGGTACAAATCATACTTTGGAAATATATTTGATAATAATCTAGACACTAAAAATGTTGTTAAAGCTTGTGAAGCTAAATACCTTTCCTCTTATTACATTATGGACAAAAATAATCTCTATAAAGTCAATGTTGATCATCTCTTAGCACTGTCTATAGAAGAAGACTACTGGCAGCAGAATTGCTACTCTGGCTGGTTAAAAGATGGAGACAAAAACACCAAGATCTACCACAACTATGTTAAGCGAAAGAGAAGGAAAAACAGAAAGTCAACAACAATTTGGCCACTGATGAGGATTTTATTGGTTTTTCAGCTGAATCCTACTTTAATGATAATCTCTCCTCTTCCTCTTATCATAATACTGCTGATGAACATGCTTATATGAATAATAATATATTTAATGTCATTCTTAAGTTTGTTAATGATGCATATAACAATTGTCTCATAGCTAATCCTACCAAGGATGAAAATTTTAACATTATTCAGCACCTCAAACCTTCTAGTGCAATTGGAATGAATAAATTTAATAGAAGTATATTTCTTACCTGTTGGAAAATCACTAAGGAAGATCTTTGTAAAGAAATGACTCATTTATCCTTGGCCAAGATATTCCCAAAAGCATCATGCATAATGGTATCCTTTTAGTTCCTAAAACCTGCAATCCAACAAATTGGAAAAATTTCAGACCAATAAGCTTGTGTACCATATTGAATATAATCATATCAATTTTTTTGAATAACATGTTAACTAACATTCTTCCTAAGCTGATTTCAGAAGTGCATGGGGCCTATGTCAAGGAAAATTATATTCAAGATAACATTCTCGTAGAAAATAAGCTTATCCATGATTCAGGAAGGAAAGTTAAGGCATGCAACATTGTAATCAAAATTGACATGTCAACAACCACATAATGTTGTCGTCACGAAAACAACGAATTGTTTTTTCTTTCAATCTACGAAGTTCATACGCAGCGGAAACAACTAGCTAGCCATGGTGAACGCCTTCCGAAAGACTTCGACAATCAATAAAATCTGGGGTTATGTCGTCGATGAGTTGTTGTACAAATATGTCTAATTTATCTCTTTAATTTAGGGTTTGGTTGATTCTAAATTTGAGATAATTTTCAGCGACCAAACAAACCCTCATTTAATAAAAAAACCTCAAATTTTATTATATATATATATCGGATATAGAATCAACCAAACCCTAATTTAAGAAATAAATTAAGTCTATTTGTACAACAACTCATCGACGATATAACCCCAGATGTTATTATCGGTCGAAGTGTGTATTCATAAAACTTAAACACTTAATCATACTTTTCTTATGAACAAATCAATCTAAGTATATTTTCCACATAAATCCTAGATTCATGTCATACCAAGTTAATTAACAAATAATTCCAATGATATGGATCTTGTATATAAACAAACATGGTTTTGATTCAATAAAATATATTCATGTTGTTTATCCTATGAATCACTAGAGATTTTTTGGCTATAATATCAATTTATATGAACTAATATTGATTCGCCCAATATAGTTTATCATATGATATATAATAAACCCTTATATCTTGTGATTAACAAATAAAGATAAGATATAAAACTTACACTATTACTTATAATCCATGATTTATTGTTCTTTTAAACTTTTTTTAGATACACGATGGTTGTGGATCTTCTAATACAAAAAATAGTGACTAACATGATAAATTTAGATTAAATAAATATTTTAACCCTAGCCTCATTTATATAAGAAATAAAACTATTAATCCTAATTGTATTAAGCCATTATACTTTATCTACTTTGTGATCGGGGATCACAAACCACTAAACTAATATATCAATTTAATCCATGTTTATTAATTCAGGCTTAAATGTTAAGATTTGGGTCAATCCTTTATATTGTCAAATTCAACTCATTTACCACACGTATATCTCTATGACACTTTTTCATCTAGAGACCAAATTCCTATTTAATTATATATAATATAATTAATCCAAATGCTTATTAATTGGACTACCTTATAAGAATGACTACAAATATATTTAATATACCGATCTCATAATTATTCTAACATATATATCCATATCTAATCAATATTACGAAAAAAAATTAGTGTACTAAATTCAATTATCGATAATAAAAATATATTGAAATATGACGAGATCATCGAATAATAGAAATGTGACGTGATAAGGTTGCTTATAAATTTTATTTGAAAAGTTAGTTTTAACTATGACTTTTAGATTATATATATATTGTTAATTTATTTTTTAATATAAAAGTTTAATGATATGTTATCATTTTTATTCATATACTAATTTATTATAATTAAAATATCTTATTTACTATAAATTGAAATATTACATTTACGATAAATAAAAATAAAATAAAATACGTAATATAAAATAGGTAATGATTAATTCAGTTTGGATTAGCAAAAAATGGTGAGATAACATCATCATCACGAATTACATTAATATTAGTTATTTTAAATTACATAATAAAAGGAAAATAATTTAATTTAACTTCTAAGCTAGTGGGTTTTATAAGTCTAATTATAGTTTCATAATAATAGATGCGTCACTGGTTTAGTTTTTGGAACCCATGAATGTCAACTATATAGATTATTCAAATTCTTTTAGGAAGATAATTAAAAGGCGATTCACCTACTAAAGCTACATTTTATCTTTAGAGAGAGAAAAAACAATTGTTTTTTTCTTATACAAACTTTTGTTTTTTATCCACGTATAAAGTCTTTTACATCTACGAATTAGTTAAGGTCCACTCCCTCTTATTCATCCACATTACAATCTAACAAATCTACATGTGCTCATCAAGAAGATCCCGAGCTTTCTCTTCCAAAAGAACCAGATCACATTAGGAACAATATAAGATGACATACACTCATCTTGTTAAATTTATTTTTATCTCATACGAATTTAGTCTAAGATTGTGGATTCAACCTCAAAATATTGTTAAATTGATTTCTACCTTGTATATATTAAAAATTCATTAAAGATTTATGGGTTTTATCCTTTCGTTTCAAGAATGAGAGAAACCCATGCGAAATAAAAAAATTTGTCTTTTAATCTAGAAATAACCAGTCACCGCATCAAAAGGCTTCATTGCTGCGACAACTATAGTTGTTTGATAATGGAAACGACTGCTGGTATTCATGCAGTGAGCCTTGATTTTTGAATTTGTTATATTGATAACGTTTTCATCTTCGGTTTACCATTGCAAACCTTTGCGGTATCAAAACTAAACCTTTTATTTTTTTGCTTTTTGTGAACTTTTGTTCAATTACCTCGTTTATGCATGCTTAGATTGCATGTTAGTGAAAAAAATGTTTTTTAATCTTTATGATATATGAGGTGATATCTTATATGGTCAATGATGAGTGAACTTTGGGATGTATGACGTGGTGTCTTGTATGTCCAAGGACAATTTTCTTTAGGTATTGATATTGTCAAATGATGTTTGTGTCCCTTTAAATATGTAAGTTCTCAATCCATTTTAAAATATATATGGTGTCAATCCATGTCAGAGCCTCTAATCTAAAATATTTATTGGATGCTTATGGTGTGACGAGATACAAATAATATATATCTTCAAATTGATCTATATTGGTAGTCATACATGATATAAATCTGGGGATTCATGCCAATAATCATTATTGTGTGTATAATCGATAGATTGTATACTTATACATAGCTTGAATTGAATGTTAAATTACTCTAGTAAGGGTATCATAATATAGTCAAATAACTGCAAACAAAAGTTTGGGTTTTTTAAGAACGTGATCATGAACCAATATTTTTTTTCTTATATAATTAGTCTATAAGTATAATTTATACGATAATCTAGATGTCCATGCTAAATTTACGACATGTCAGTTTATATGAATATCAATTCGATCTTAAAACTTGATAAGTAAGTATTTTATGTTAATTTATGCTACAATTAAGTATAGTTATGTATGTTTAAGTTAAATGCCGTTATTTTTTTTATTTTCCACTTAAGACCTAGTTATATTAGGAATAAAATTCCAAGCTATAATAATACTAATTAAATACAATAGAAAAATGATATGCTTCTTTATAAAAAATTACATGATATCTCTCGTACCGTGAAAAGTAAAAAATAGATAATTTTTTCCTCTTACTCTGAAATTTAAGAAAAAATTAAAAATTAAAAATAACATAATAAGTAATATAAAATCCAAGAACATAAGTGTGACTAGATTCTATGAAGTATCTCTAAACATATTATAATAGCATTTTTAAAGAGGTAATTAAGATATTTATAAATTTCACTCCCAAAATTAAGATTTTTGTACTTTAGTTTTTCAGATTTTTTCAACTTTCTTATTTTTAAAAATAAGTAGAGAGTACGATCCTCGTGGTAACAATAGATAACTAAAAATTAAAATTTGAAACAAAATCATATACAATTCTATTACATGGTTAAGTTTTAAAGTTTATTTTTATTAACCTTTTATAAGGACATCATTTTTTACTCTTCTTTTGTACGTATATTGCAATTCATATGAATTAAATTTGCATATTTTATGAGAATTTTTTTATAATATGCTCACAAACATTCAACATGGAAACTAGATTTGACTAACTTTCATTAAAGAAATTAAAGTAAAACAAATAAGAACAAACTTCATATTCAAGTTTTTAGATTGCAGAAAAATATTCAGATTTGTTTCTTTATTTTTTTTCATAATCATTGACTATGGATTTAATCCCAAATATTTTCACAAACACAAAATTTGGCAAGGGGTATTTAATTCAATGAATTTTTTTTTTGAATTTTGGTTTCATTCAGTCTTGATTGTATTATGTTTAAATAGCACTTCGTATGCGACTCAGTTTAATAATCAACGTTTAATTTTGTTTTTATATCTTATATTTTTTTACAAATAAAATATCTCAATTCATTCAACTATGATCCATTTGGAATCGATAATTTATGATTATATGTTTGTATGATTCACATACTACATGCCATGGGAAGTCGAAGTTAATTTTAGTGATTGTTGGTAACATAATTATTGCGGAAACTGTTATTCCCTACTACTAATTAACACGGTATATTTAGATTTTTATTGATTAATTTCCTTAAATAATAATGAACTTTGAATTACATGCTAATACAGTTGCATCTTTCTAGTACACCTTTTAGTGGATACATTCAGTACAAGTAATGATCCAAATGAAAAATTATAAAGATATCTTAATTAGAATATCTCATAAATTGTAAAATCAGGTATTTTTCTTGTTAGGTGTAGGTTAAAATTAACTGAGATAAATGTACTACAGAAGAATTTAAGAGGCTAAATACAAGCAGTCGAAGACTTAAGAAGTATGAATTATTGAATATCTGTTGCCAGAAGTCGTGCCGAAACTTAGGCGCAAAGAGATATGTTAAAACCTAAGAGTAAACTTTGCCGAAGGAAAGAAGATTGTTACTTCTGGAGCTAAAGATTCAGGTCGATCACTTATAAAGCCGAAGATGCATAAACATATTGTCAAAGACTTCTAAAAATACCTATTAATTCTAGATGAAACCAAGTCACTAAGATATATGAATTGATGTGTTAATTTAATTTTTTATAAAAAAAGTGTTGATCTAAACATGCCTGGGCATGTGGCAAGATAATACAAGGTTGTTACTACCTGATCGTACGAATAACATCACTACTGCTTGTCATTTTATATTTGTTTGCTTGGCTAATTAAGGAAAAATGTTGTCAGGCGCTATTATGAGCATGCAGAATAATACACGTACATTTGATCTTTTATAAATTGTGGGAGAATATTAAAAAATCATTACTGGAGCAGGAATTCTAAGTTAAGAATTATAAAGTAGAGAAATCTGATTTTTTTGAATATTGAGAGGTAAAACATAAGTACTTGGGAATACTTTAAGATTTATAACTCTTTTTGTAAGGTGCAAATGCTTGTAATAAAATATGAGTGACTGAGTGTTAATGCTTGAGAGCGTCTTCATGTAACCTCACACACACACACACACACACACACACACACACACACACACACACACATATATATATATATATGCTCGTTGCCCGTAGATGTAGGATTTTTTCACAATTCGAACCACGTTATATATGTCTTGTGTGTGTTTGGTCTAATATCTTTGTTCTTATCACTTTTTTTGTTGTTTTGAGCTGATAACATAACTTTTGAGTATGGATGAAGTTATATAGCTCAATGTTTCTCATTTTAAGATCATATCTACTAACAAACAAGTTTCAACTATATGGTTGAGCTTAGACTAACCATGTCATCGGCTTCGACTGTTGTTGAAACTTGGTATTGTGATTATTCTGAAGTGGGTTCTTTAAATCAGGTCTCTCTAACAAGTAGTACGGAAAGGATGGATAATATAGAACAATACTATTTGTAGGGTTGTTACAAATTAATAAGAAAGAATAATATTTCATATTTTGAGGTTAGAGAGAAATACCTCTCTTGTAAACGAAGAAAAGCTACCAAGATGAGTTCCATGAAGTTAAATCTATAAATATTCAACAGTGATATTCTTTTAACCTCTAAAGAATTAAGGTTCAGTCTTTCTTAGTACAGAAGAGGCTGGCTGCTGCCTTCGATGAGAATTCTATAGAAAATATTGATGCTGAAGTATTATCCAAAGCTCACAGTGTTATAATCTTGAGTGCGGAGATGAAGTGTTTATAGAGGCATCTAAAAAGACCACGACATTGAGGAAATAGAATAAGCTCGAATCTATTTAAATGAAAAAGTCAATGACTAACATATTTTATCTTAAGAACTAGATGTACGCGATATCAATAGATGATAGCAATAAAATCTGAAGACACCTTGGTAATTTCAATATAATTGCAGTTAGGGTCAAGGTAGAAGATGATGATTAAGTAATAATCCTTTCGATTTCTATGTCGAAGGTGTATGAGCATTTGGTTGACATCATGCACTGTTGAAGAGAGTCATTTATGATCGCTAAAGTTAAGATT
The DNA here is from genome assembly GCA_036936605.1 of Limnanthes douglasii subsp. nivea. Taxonomy (NCBI): domain Eukaryota; kingdom Viridiplantae; phylum Streptophyta; class Magnoliopsida; order Brassicales; family Limnanthaceae; genus Limnanthes; species Limnanthes douglasii. The sequence goes on along the minus strand of JAUPFV010000005.1, from coordinate 222,479,555 downwards.
ACCTTGAACTCAAAGGCTTTTCAAAGGTGTAAAATATTGAATGATGGCTATGAAAGTCTCGAATTTAGTGTGAGATGCATGCTACAAAGGAGAGATTCGATCAAGAAAAGAAGAAGTCTCGGTTTAAATATAAGGGATTTATGAAAGAATCTAAAGTGAGATGTTGGTTGTGTAAGAAATAAAGTCATATCAGTAGGAAATGACTAGAGAAAAAAGGAAAATAGTTATCCAAAGGCCAATGCCGAAGATGTTTCAATAAATTCGGATAATTATAAGTACGCTGATGGTTTAATAACTTTTAGTTGCAAATACAGTGATAAATGTGTGTTCGATATGTGAAATTTGTTCCATATAGATTTTAGCAAACATTGGTTTGAAAATATTTATTGATGACATAAATGTCATCCTCAGGAATGATGAATCTTGTATTGTTAAAGGAATAATAATTGTTCGTCTCAAGCTGTCTACATGACTTGATAGAGTAATAAAAAATGCAAGATATGGGCCCGAAGTCAAATGAAACCTTCTTTCAATTAGAATATCAGATGAGGAAAAACTTACTTATAAAGGTGAAGATGGAAGACTTAAGGTCCTAGAAAGCTCACTTATTATTATGAAATCCTATAAGATTATTAATATGTTAGTTCTTGAGTGGTCTTTAGTGGTTAGGGGTGTGTCTAGTATAGAGAATAATTTAACTAAGTTGTAATATATGAGGCTTGGCATGAGTAAAAAAAACTTTATTGAGCTTAGAAAACAAGGGTTGTTGGATGGTAGCACAACTTAATAGTTGAGATATTTTGAAAGCTACATGATATGAAAAAGCAAGAGGGTGAAATTTATACTTATTGACCATCCAACTAATAATGTGCTTGAATAATTAATTCAGATCTTTAGGGTCCGACACGGCAACCCACCATAGGTGGTGCAAGATAATTCATGACTTTGATTGATGAATACTGTAGAAAAGTATGGATTATAATTTTGAAAACCAAAGATGAAGCATTTTATGCTTTTAGAAAATAGAATATTTTGGTTCACAATCAAACTGGAAAGATGTCGAGGAATTTATGATCTGACAATGCCTAGAGTATATGAATGATGCATTCACTAACTATTGTTCTACATTTGGAATTTGTAAATATCACTTTGTAAGAGGTACATCTCTGTAAAATGGGCTTGTTAAGAGAATGAACGAACCTTTATGGAAATGGTTAGATGCATGCTTCAAACAGCTGGAATAAGCGAGAGGTTTTAGGGAGAAGTTTTGACAAAGACTTTGTATATCATGAACAAGAATCCATTTACGACACTAAATTTTTTTGTGTCCTCAAGAGACCTGTATTTGAAAGAAAGAAACCTTAGTTGGAACATTTGAGAGTGTTCAGGTGAGCTTGCTATGCACATGTGAATAAAAACAAGCGTCAACCAATAGTAGTAAAATGTTTTTTCCTTGGTTATTCGGGAGGAGTAAAATTGTATACGTTTTGGTGTACTGAACCTAGACGTTAAAAGACTTTGATAGTGATTTTCAATAAAGAGAGTATGCTATTGAAGAATGCGATGGAGACCAAATCTAGTACTGTCAAGAATAAATGTAAAATTGATGATGATTCTACACAAGAGAGTGAACTTGGAGATGTTTATGATGAAGATGCTTATGCCGAACATAATTTTGGACCGGGTCCAGCTTTGGCCTATGTATAGATAGTTCACCCATTGCATGAATCTGAAAAGGGCTGAGAGCCTAATGATCCAAAGCCTTCAGGTGATCAGATTGTAGAGTAACATGATCTTGATAATTGTCAATTGGTGTGAGATATAGCATGGAGACCTAGAAAAATTCTACAAAGATTAAATCATGAAGACCTAACAAACCTCTATAAAGATATGTTTTTCATGATGTTATTAGTTATGCTTTATCAATTTAAATGAAATGATATGTTCTTGCATCAACAAGTCATCATGGTGCTATGAATAATAGTGATAAAGAGAAGTGAATGAAGGTCATAAGAAAAGAACTGAGATCTCTTAAGAATATAAGCACGTAGATTCTTATGAAACAACCAAATAACAGAAACTTGTTGGCTTTGAATATTCAAAAGGGGTAATATATTCGTGAATTTGGGTTATTCAGATACAAAGTTAAGGTGGGGGCTAAGGGCTTTAGGAAAAGTGAGGCTATTGAATTCAATGAGATGTTTCCATTAGTTGTGAAAAAAGCTTAATAAGGGTTATATTGTCAATTGTTTTTAAATTTGAATTTAATTTTGATCAAATATTTTTTATTATTTCCTTAATACATAGAAGAGACCATGTACATGTGTCAACCAAATGTTTTGAAAAAAAAGAAAGGAATAAGATGTGTATTTGTAGATGAGCCCCATATATGGGCTGAAACAGTCGACGAGGCAGTGAGATAAAGTATTTTTTCTTTTATGAAGTTCATCAAGTATGTACGAAGATGATTTGATAATTGTGTCTATTGTAATGAGGAAACACATGGAGAGATAAATCATGTTTCTATTGTATGCGAGTGATATTAGAATATATTGAAATTACATGAAGCGGATGGAAGCGATAAAGAATCATCTAACATGGGAGTTTGAGATGAAGGATATATGAGTGGCTAAAATGACACTCGATATTGAGATCAAGATGAACAAGTTGAATGGATATTTATTCTTCTCTCAATAAGAATACACACATAAGGTCATTCAGAAGTTCAGAATATTCAAAGCCAAAGAAGTTGTAACTCTCGTTGTTCCCCAATCCAAACCTAGTGTCGCTTAAGCACCAACATAAACAACATATAAGAAGTTCATGCAAGAGATACCTTAATGTTATTGGATGCAGTATGCTATGATATGCACGAGACATGATCGTGCCCAATCTATTAATATTTTGAGCAGATTTATATCAAATCCAGAGAAGCCTTATTGGCAGTGCTTTAAGTGGCTCACGAGATACTTGAAGGGTTCAACTGAAGTTAGGTTATATTATAATCATATGAATACGGCTAATGAAATGTTGCAACGGTATATTGACTCTGATTATGATGTCTTCCTTGACACAATTAAGCCAATTTTAGGTTATTTGTATACTGTGCTTGGATAAGTAGAAAGGTTTAATTATTGTATACATATTCATTGTTTTTTCATCTACAGAAGTCGAATATATGATTCTTATGCAAACAATGAAAGAAACCATACAAGTGAAAGGATTCTTGATTATGATCAATAATATGGAGAGAAAAATATGATTATGTTATATGATAGTGCTAGTGCTCTTTATTTAACAAAGAATCTAAAAGTTCATGAGAGAACTAAGCACTTAGATATCAAGTTGTACTTCATCTGAGACATGATAGAGAGAGAGAGAGAGATCAAGTGAAGGTGGAATATATTATAAGTGTGGAAAATCTTTCAGATGCTCTGACCAAAGTATTACCGGTTTCAAAGTTCAAAAGTTGCATGAGACTTGTGAAAGTCTGTTATACATGTGAAATGGTCTCCAAATAGTAGTCAAACATTAGGAGCACGGATGTTGGGAGTTACAATAAACCTAAATGGAGAATTATAAGGTGTATACTAAAATTAATTGATACATATATACTGCCGAAGACTTTAAGTGGCTAAAGATAGACGATCAAAGACTGAAAGAGCATGACCTGTTAAATTTTTGTTCGAAAGAGCTGTCCCGAAGTTAGTTGCAAAGACGTTTGCTGGAACCTTAGGGTAAGTTGTATAAAATCAAGAAGATTGTTACTGCTATAGCCATATGTGCATAAACCTATTGCCAAAGACTTTTAAAGATACCTATTTGTTCTACAAGAACTAATGGATCTGAATTGGTGTATTAATCTCAGCCTTTGATCAAATAATAGTTGATCTAGGTGTTCTTGTGCACGAGACATGGTGGTACAAGGTTGCCATTACTTGACTGTACCAATGGTAGCGTTGCTACTTGTTTCTTTTGTATGTGTTTTCTTAATCGATTAAGGATAAAAGGCTCTTATGCGCTAATGTGAGAATATAGATCAATACACACATCTTTGATCATCTATAAATAATGAGTCATTGTTGGAGCATGAATTCTAAGTTAAGAAATGCTAGAGAGAAAAATGTGGAAGCTTTTAGATATAAAAGGTAGAGGATAAACAGTTGGGAATACTCTGAGATACATAAATGCTTTTGTATGTTATGAGTGATTTATAGCAAAAGATAATTGTTTGAATATTAGTGTTTGAAAGAGTCTTCTTGTAACCTCTTATACATAAAATTTGTGTCTGTTGCCCATGAATATAGGATTTATTCACAATTCAAACCACGTTAAATGTGTCTTGTGTGTACTTTGCTTAACATTCTTATTCTTATCACTTGCTTTGTTGGTTTTAAGTTCATAGATGAAGTTTTGAATACAAGCCGAAACTATGTAGCTCCCTGTTTTTTGTTGTTAGATCATTTTTATTACCAAACATGTTTTAACTAAAGCAGTCGAGCTTAAACTTATACTATCCTAAATTTCAGTTGTTGATACTTGGTATAGTGATTGTTCCGAATTGAGTTCGTAACACTTACTTAAACTAAATCCTAAACTACCGTTGTTTAAATTTAGTACGGTGATTATTCCGAAATGATTTAATTTTGTTTTATTATTTGGTTTATTCCAAATCTGGATAGTTTATTGCATTTTTGTTGTTGTTGAATCATATCTACTAACAAGCTGATTGTTGTCATTCAACTGTATTGAAACCCAATATTGGGATTATTCCAAAATGAATTCTTTAAGATAGGTTCCGTTAACATTTCTCCCACGAATACCTTCCTTTTGATTCACATCCAAAAAAAGACTCATGCATCGAAAATCACTTACGATCCACTCTCATCCATTCTTTCCTTGAAGTAAAAATCTAAAAAGACCACAGATGCTCGAAAAATCCCAGCCTTATTTTCTTAAAAAACCATATTACACTAAAAAAGATACAAAATGACTAGGTAACTTCCACATGTCGTCAAATTGATTTCTATCTCATATGCTTTAGTTTTAAATTCAAGATTCGGTCCAAATACCTAACAATATATATGCTGAACATATATCTTATTAAGTAAACAAGTTTTCTTGAAGTTTCCACAGAGCCAGTATAGAACCTAATGATTAAAAAAAAACTTGGAATCTAACATGTAAACATTTTCATTTTTGCAAGAAACCTATTCGTCTATAAGCTTCCGAAATCATGTGAAACACATTGTTGTAAGATTCTTCCAACTAGGGTTTATAGTCACAAATATACAAGGAAAACTGAATCTGATTCCCGGTCTTCAAAGTCCTTGCACTCAACTATTATTACATGTCGGTCTCAAGTGTCCTTATTGTGTAAACCAGCTAAAAGCTATATACTTCTTTCAGATTCTTGAGAAATAGGATCATCATAAAGTAGGAATATGATCCCTAAATTTCTCTATCTTTTTGAAAAAACTGCGCAAAGTTTCCTCTGAATTCTGGAAACCATGATCTGATTTTCCACACCTTAGTCATAAACCAACCTATATTTTATTCAAGAGAACTCCTAAACACCCTCTCAAGAACTTCATGTATAAAGTATTATAAATACACTTAGTTGGTTTTCATTTCCAGTTCAAAATACTTAGCTTTCTTGCTTTATCCACATCATGACAATGGAAAAGAAACAAAACACTAACTCCCCTAAGAGAGTGTGTGAGAAGTTTTTCAGAGCTGTAACTCTCAATCCAGCTATCTACATGATTCGCCGCATCTCTCGTCGTCCCCAAAACCCTTCACTTCCCAAGCATCAAGACTCATTTGAAAAAGTTCAAATCCATTTTGATTACTCAACTCCAAAAAACAGCCAAATTAAGGCGAGGCCTGAATATACGGAGCCTAGAAAATCTCCAGTTTATGTTCAAGGACATAACCATAACCAGATAGCTAAACAAAAGCCTTTAACTGAACAAGGGAACCCCGTTACTCGACCCCAAACTCCTGCTTCAAAGAACGAACCTTTTCCGTCTTTTGTAGCACCCACTAATCATACCAACTTCACGAGGGAGAAGATAAAGCCTAATGGCGAAGCAGCAAAAGTTCATAAAGATAAGAAATTTGAAGAAGGTGCAAAATTAGGAGGGATGCACATTGAAGATCGTTTCACAAATTATATCAATGAGGCAAAACGTAGGATTCGAGCTATGTCTAATGACTACTCATCGGAAACAGATAGTGGTAATAAAGACAGCAATAGAGATGTTTTCGCTGATTATATTAACAGTACGAAGGGAAAGATCAGAACTACTTCGAGTCTTGCTGGTGGAAGAAACAGGACTGGATCATATAAGTAGAAAGAAAATGGCAATACTTACTGATTGGGCACATAAATGTGTTATGGTTTGTTTATTTTAATTACTTTTTATTTGGTTTTTTTATTTGCTATCTTTTTTTATATACATGAAAGTGTTATGTATTATTGTTCAAAGTTGTGACTCAGATTTAATTTTATTTTCATGTCTGTATTTAAGTGTATTGTTTTCTAGTTCTGTTTTTGTTATTGTGTAAGTATATTTATGATAGAATACACAAATTTATGAAAAATATGTTAGCAAAAATAACATTAGTTATTTGTGTTATACCATTCATATTAAGATTATCTGAACTAATGTGAAATAATTTTTAATATTTACATCTTAAGTTAGAACTTGGTGTGGATTATTTCTGTCTAAGGGTAGTTTGGTTAGGTGTTTTTTGGTGTTTCAAAGGTATTTAATGTTTAAGTGGTTTGTAGTGAGAGATTTGGGTTGTCTGGCTGTATTAAATGTTCATTACCCTTGTTAATGAAGGTCGTTGAGTATTTATACTCTTAACTATGGGCCACATGGGCTTTCGGGTTATACTTATGAAACCGGGTCGAGTTCAAAAACTCATTAGTTTATTAAGCAGATTAGCAATTAGCTTAGTCAAAAAGTGATTAGCTTTTAATACTTTAGTCCAGTTCGGATGGTTCAGTGTGTGGTTTATGTCCAAATTGTCCCTGTCCAGTAGCCCCTTTTTTAGGTTATGTTCGAAGGCCTTTGGCAAGACCTAAAAAATTGCTCTTGAGCACTTGCGACATTGTCCGGACCGATTTCGAATTGAGTAAAAGATTTATCCGGACTGACAAAACTTCGCAGAAGCTCAAAGGTTTTTCCATGGATCGTGGGACACGTGTCCTTTTCTAATTCGCCTCATCAGCCGTTTTTTCCCTAAAACGGCGCTCCCACTCATTCCAAAAAGTAACTTATTTAATTAATGTTTGTGACGTCAGCGCTGTCTCTAATCATTACTTCTATCTTTTCGAATTCTCCTAGGTTTCTAGGTATCTTTTGTTTCTTTAGTATAAATCAACTCATTTTTCACCGTTTTACCATCTTCAATATTTTTTCACTCTTATTCTTCAAAGCTCTTATCTCTTTTTTCCAAAAACCCTTTTGGTGTAAGTTTATGTTTACAACAAGATACACACTTGTAAAAGGTGGGTGGCTTAATCTTTCGGAGTTAGAGAAAGCACAAAGAGTCGAACGAGAAAGGCGTATAGCTGCATGCCTTCCAATTTCTCCTATCGATAAATCTGAAACACCAAGCTCAGAGCCTGATCGAGGTTCGTCTTCTGCCAAAAGCTCTAAACCTAGAAGGTTATTTCAACCTAGTCTTTCACCAATCATCTCGGGCTCATCGGTCCAAGAGTCACAGCCTATTGTCGAACAAGAGCAAGCAGTTACAAGTTTCAAGGGACCCTCCCTATTCATTGCCATGGGATCGGATGCCGACATTTCCCCATAAAAACTATCACTTCGACAAAGAAGTCGCTTGGTAAAAGGCCAGATTGTTGCCTCACAGTCTAAATCTCCAAATCCAGTGTCCTCTAAGTCTAGGGCCAAAGACAAAATTACAGGGTCAGAAGCACCCATCAAGGTTCCTAAGGACAAGTTGTCTGGTCCATAGGCCACTAGTTCAAGCCTTCGAAATGAACCCTCCGGATCTGAGCCCCAGCCGGACTCCAGACCACAAAAAGAAAGTGACGCTCAGCCATCCAGACAGCTTACTGAGCCAACCACCAACACTTCTCTCCCAAAAACAACTGACAACCCCTTCATGGTAATGGAGGACGTAATGGAGGATAGTGTTGAAGCAGACCCTTTTGATGTCTCCGGGCAGACGAGTGAGACTGCCATTGTCAAGAAAAGCAAGGGTAAAGAGAAGATGTGTTTAAAACATCCGGACCTGTCGAAGTGCCTTCAAGGAAGAGTGGGACCTTGATTCCACAAAGTGAGTGTAAAGTATCTACTAGCCATGCAGAACATCAATTATGATTTCATTCACACAGCTGAACTAGGCCAGATCCGGACGAAGTGGGGGATCCCAGACTCTGTTAAAGTGAGGATACCGGTTGATCCGGAGACGCCAATGGATTGCAAGCTCAGTGAGATAGTTTTCTACACGGAGTTATTCAACTGGGGGCTTAGGTTTCCCTTGGACCCAAAGATCGTCAGATATTTCCATCTGATCAAGCTCTGCCCAAGCCAACTGAGCCCCAACGCTTGGTTCACATTCATGACATGCATCATGGCCTCCAGGCTCTCCGAAATTCCGCTTCCGATGGAACAGTTTGCTGCCGTAGCCAGCCTTTGCAAGAACCACGTCATGCCCTTCTACCATTTTAACATGGGCGACAATTACAAAGTGGTGGATGACCTGCTCGAATTGGAGAAGAATTGGAAAACCCAATTCTTGTTTATCAGTGGTGCCTGGGAGAATGGGAGGAAGATTAAGGCTGGTGACAACCCAAGCATGCTTACTAGCAGATGGAAAAGCACAAGTTAATTTTTCATCATGTTTGTTTTTCCTTCCTTAAAAAATTTGTTTACTTAAAAATTCTTCTTCTTCTTTTGGTAGTGCTGCCGAAGGAGTTCAATGACTACTTAGAGGAGGGGCAGACTACTTGTGCCAAGCTGAATGCTTCGGCTGCTGAAAAATAGGGAAATCAATTCCACAACTATTTTACCGGTGGCAACTTGGTAAGATTCCATCTCTGGAACACCACCTGCCGGAGAGAATTGTCTTGGGAGGAATTAACTACTCCACCCTCTCCGGAGGTCATTCTTCAGAAGACAGATGGAAAGGATGGAAAGCTAGCTTTGCCGGGCAGAGCTAAAGCCCAGAGAAAAATTAAGGGCAAGAAAGGCAAGGCTAAGCCAGACGTAGTTGAGGTCAACCCGGGTGGTGTTGAGGAGACTGTCCCAGAAAACCAGGAGGTGCAGGACCAAGGAAGGATTGATGTTGTTCTGCTTCAAGTGGTAGAAAATGAGAGCACCAAAGAGGCAGTTGGACCTCCAAAACCCCCAAAAGCTCCCAAGAAAGATAGAAAACGGGGAGCAGAAGACAGAGATAAGGAGGCCAAGAAGAAGAGAACCTCCAAGGGAGATGAAGTTGCTCTCCGGCCTCCAGAGTCTCTTCCTCCGGTAGACCCAACAGACCCAACTCAAGCAGAGGAGATTCCAAGTGACTTTCACACCGGAGAGGGCGCCAGAGGGGATATCAACATTGATGGAGTAGACATCAGTGGCCTTCAAGGGATTGGTCTTTACTTTGGAGACCTTGAGAAGGACAATTTTGCTGGCCCTTACCTCCCCCCAAGCTCTTCGAACATTGTCACTTTCAACGTTAAATATTTTTCTGTTTCAGGAGTGAAGGACGTAATGACTCATTCTTCGTTGAGCAATATTCAACCGGTGCTCAACTTGGAGAAGCAGGTGCGAAATCAATCAACCATCATCAACACACTCACCTCTCATAAGGAGAGTTTGTCTAACAACCTCCTTACTGTCAACCAGAGTGTTGAGACATTAAAGAGAGAAAATGAGAAGTTGAAGAGGGGGAAGAAGGATTTAGTCACCAAGCTGGCCACTTCGGAGGGGGTTGTCAAAGAACTTCAATCAAATTATTCTGACTTGGAGAAGAATCTTTCTACTTCAAAAGAGGAGGTGAAGGCCAAAGACAACGTCATCCAGACCCTAACTAGTGACAAAATTTCGCTTGAAGATGTTGTGTCTAAGGCTAAGCAAGAAAAAGATAACTTGTTAAAGGAGCAATAGAAGACAATCCAAGCCAGGATTGATACATACACCAACAAGGTGATAGACTCCCAAGAGGAAAGGTATGCTGAAGTCAAATCAGACATGGTCTTGCTCTTTCATGAGAAATTTCCGAAGAGGACACTGGGAGATCTATGGCGATTCGTGGAATACGAAGACCTTCCTCGCCATACCATGGCCGATGGTGATAAGAACTGCTATTCCAGTGGTTGGGATGAAAATACTGATGAAGATGAAAGGACCGGAGAAAGTCTAGACGAGGAGATCAAGGATCCTAAGAAGAAACCAAGTGAGGATGGGCCATCTAAGAAAGCTCAGCCTTAAAGTATAAACTATCTTTCAATTTTTGTGTTTGAACTAAAGTCCTTGGATGGCCAAGGCATTTTTGTAATCGTGTCCGGCCCTTGTCCGGATAAATCTTTTCCTTTAAAACTTCAAAGTCCTTGGATGGCCAAGACATTTCACATATTTTAATAGGCAACTTTATCTTACACAACTCTTACATTGTTTCATGGTTTCTCAACTTCGATGGCTGATGTTTAAACAACCCTTAGTTATTTTACAAGTATTTTAAAGTGAAAGTGTTTAAATTCTCCGATGACAAATGTTTAAGTAGTCATCATTCTACCAATTCAAATCAGTCTGCCATTGATGTACTTTAAAAATTTTCAAAGAAGCTATCAATCGAAACACTCCGAATTTTTCAAGAAGGCATCAAATTTTATTAAAAAGCCCGGACACCTAATTAAAACCTCCCCGCACCATCAGGGAAGGAAAGAGTATGCTCCCTAATATTTACATGGACTTTAAACAAGTAAATATTTACATAGTTTTCATTCTAAATACAAACGAAGGTGTTCAATATTCCAAGGGTGATTCAAAATTCTACCATCTTTATCTTGAAGCCTGTATGTCCCAAGCTTAAGCTTTTCAGTAACCACATAGGGTCCTTCCAAAGTTGGTATGCAGGAAGACTTTCCTCAAAACTTTATCTCCTGGTTGAAAATCCCTCATTTTCACTTTGGAAGCAAACCTGCTTCTCATCAAACCCTGATAGTGTGTGGCTCTGAGGTGAGCCTTAACTCTTCTTTCTTCTATTAAGTTAAGTTGGCTTCTGATTGCCACTTCGTTAGCTTGTTCAGATTTTTTTTGGATTCGAAATGAAGGGAGAGTGGCCTCTATGGGAGCTATTGCATCCATGCCATATACCAAGGCAAATAGGGACTTTTGTGTTGCAGCCCCGGGAGTAGTCCGGTAGGCCCATAGTACTTCTTGTAGATAACTTGGCCATTTTCCAGCAGATCCCTCTAGATTCTTTTTAAGACCGGACATGATGGTCCTGTTAGCTAATTCAACTTGACCATTTGCCTGTGGGTAGAAAGAAGAAGAGAAGCAGTGTTGAATGCCTCTAGAAGCACATAAATTCTCCATATCCTTGTTATCGAACTGTGGCCCATTGTCTGTAGTTATCTTTTGAGGAACTTCAAACCTGCAACAAATATTAGACATGATGAATTTTATAACAACTTTCAAAGTAGTTCCTGCCAGTGGGGCTGCCTCTACCCACTTTGAGAAGTAATCAATAGCAACAATTATAGTTCTGCATCCCCGGATGCCATGGATAGATGTCCTACCAAATTCAGCCCTCATCGAGCAAAATGGATTGGCTCAAAAATTGACTCTAAAGGGACAGCTAGGATATAAATTTCATTACTTTATCTATGGCATGGATCACACTTCTTCACCAATTCCTTGGCATCTTGAATTATAAAGGGCCAGTAGTACCCAGCTAACAAGACTCTTCTGGTTAGAGCCCTAAATCCACAGTGTGCTGATCCCTCGCCATCGTGCAATTCAGAGAGCACCATTTGGGACTCTTCGATCCCCAAACATCGTAAGAGAGGTCTACTAAAGGATTTTTTTATAAAGAACGTCTCTTAGGATGACAAAACCACGAGCCTTATACTTTACTTTCCTTGATACTGCTTTTTTCAGAGGCAAGATTCCATCTGAGAGGTATTGGAAAAGAGGAAATCTCCAATCTCGAGGTTGATTTACTTGATTATTTAAACTTTTTTCTTCCTGGTTTTGTTTGAGTTGAATGGATGGACACTCTTGCACATGAATCCATGGGTAGGACTCAGAATAGGCTATGGTTGCCAAGGATTCTGCCAGTGTATTTTCTGTTCGGGGTATGTGCTCATAGGTGATATTTTTGAAATTAAGTGCCACGTCTTTAACAACAAATAAATATTTAATCACTTGCTCCTTTTTGGCCTCGGATTGACCTTGTGCATGATGGATAAAAGCTGAGAATCGCTCATTAACCTGACGTTTTTGGCCCCACAAATGAGAGCTAATTTCAAACCAGCTATAGCAGCTTCATATTCGGACTTATTATTAGAAGCCTTGAAAGAAAAACATATAGCCTGATACATTTTTTCACCGTACGGAGATGTCAAACATATCCTAGAACCACAACCCATGGTACTTGATCTACCATCAGTCCGGACAACCCATACTTTTTAGTTTTTTCACCTGTTGCTTGCTTAGTAGCTATGTCCGAATAAAATTCAACTAGGAAGTCAGCAACAGTCTGAGCCTTGACTGTTGTTCGAGGGGCAAAATCAATATCATAGTCTCCTAGATCCACTGACCATTTGGTCATTCTGCTTGAAATGTCTGCCTTTTGAAGAATATTTTTAGGGGAAAAGAAGTCCGGACAACAATGGAATGAGACGGAAAGTAGGGCCTCATTTTCCTAGCAACAATTACTATGGCCAATGTTAATTTTTCAAGTTTTAAATATTTTCTTTCTGCATCAATCAGGCTCTTGCTGATATAGTACACCAGGCGAGGATAATTATCCACTTCCCTTACTAACACTGCACTTATGTCACAATCAGAAACTGCTAAGTATATGTAAAAAGTTTCTCCATCAACAAGTTTAAACAAAGTTTTAGGGGAAGATAAGTGTTTCTTAATTTCATCAAAAGCCTGGTCGCACTGTGAAGACCAATTAAATTCTTTTGCACTTTTCAAAGTTTGATAAAATGGGGCACACCTATCTGAAGACCTTGAAATAAAACGGTTTAGAGCAGTTAACCTCCCTGTTAATCTTTGTACTTCTTTAATATTCCGAAGAGGCTCTATCTGCAATAAAGCACTAACCTGGTGTGGATCAGGCTGTATCCCTTTCTCACTTATCACATACCCCAAGAATTTTCCGGATTGTACTCCAAAAACACACTTATCTGGATTCAACTTTAAATTTACCTTCACCAAGTTGGCAAAGGTTTCTTGGAGATCTGTTAAGTGTAGCTCTTATTCCACACTCTTTACCATCATGTCATCGATATAGACTTTCATGTTTCTTCCAATCTGATTACCAAAAGCCTTATTTACTAATCTCTGATAAGTAGCCCCAGCATTCTTTAACCCAAATGGCATCACCTTGTAACAATGGAGGCCCCTATCAGTGACAAACGTAGTATGTTCGTGATCCTTCGGATCTACTTGAATCTGATTATACCCGGAGAAGGCATCCATAAAGGATAATAGCTTGTTCCCAGATGTGGAGTCCACCAATTGATCAATTCGGGGGACTGGATATAGGTCTTTTGGGAAAGCTCTATTAAGATCTATGAAATCGATGCACATACGCTACTTTCCATTTTTCTTCTTTACTAACACCGGATTGGCTGTCCATAAAGGGCAGTGAGATTCCTTTATGTGCCCCATCTTAGTAAGTCGGTCAACCTCTTGAACTATGACATCAGTTTTTTCTTTAGAAAAAACTCTCTTTTTTTGTACAACAGGTGCTATATCCCTCTGGATGGATAGTTGATGTGATATAATATCTGATGGTACTCCGGTTACATCAGCATTGCACCAAGCAAAAACATGCCGATGGTCTTTCAAAAAAGCTAACACTTTACTCTTTATTTTGGATGTCATCTTGGATCCGATCTTGACACTTCTTCCTTCAGACAGAGAGTGAGTTTCAACTTCTTCAATTGGTATTAAAACACTAGGGGTCTCTCTGGGGTCATCAATTTCACCCTCTCCCCTAGAGGGCCCCTCAAATTGCTAATCCTCACTGATTAGGACTGCCCCCAAAGTTTGAGAGGCCAGTGCAGTTTCATAACACTCCCTTGCTACCTTCTAACTGCTTTGGACAACTCCCACTTGTCCTTGTACAACATATTTTAAACATTGATGGACTGTTGAAGCCACAACATGCATCCTAGAGAGCCAAGATCTCCCCAAAATGGCATTGTAACACGTAAGACAATCCACCATAATAAAAAGTATTCTGACCATCTTCTTAAAAGGGACCTTGCCCAATAAAACCTCCTCCTCAAATTCCCCGATCACATCTGATGAGCTTCCAGTGAAACCCACAATTGACCTGTTCGAACGCTGAAGTACTGCTGGATTATTCATTTGTTTGTAAGAAGTTAAAAAGAGGACATTGGCTGAACTGCCGGTGTCCACCAAAATTTGTCTTATGTCATTGCCCCCAATGGATGCTCCTATCACAACATCATCTTTATGGGGACCAACTATGTCCCTCAAGTCATCTTCATCGAAAATAATGAAGGGAAATGGAATTGGTGACTGATAGGAAGTCATTCCTCCTTCCAGTTGGGTAGCTAAAGTATGAACATGCCTCTTTCTCGAAGAAGCAGTTGGTGCAGTCATGATGTCTCCCCCTAATATTGTAAGTGACTCAAAAAAGCTGATGAGTCCGGACACCGTCTTGCAGTGCTCTGTGATAACGCCCACCTTATTTCGGTTTGGATCAGGATCCAAATATTCTGATTCTACATCAAACCTTTCAATTATCACCATAGCCCCATCCGAAGCCGATGTCCCTGCATTGTTTGGGCCAGTCCGGTGAGCATTATTAGGCATATTTCCACTTTTTCTTTTAACATAAGACCCCAACTTCCCTCTCTCAATCAAATTATACACTTCTTGTTTCAACGCGATGCAATCTTCAGTGTTATGGCCAGTATCATGATGATACTGACAGAAACAATTATTACGACTTTCCCTGGAAGATTGTAATGCAGCCGGCTTTTTGAAATGTACTTCGTCTTTTGTTTTGTCATAAATGGTGGCTAAATTTTCTTTCAACTCAGCAAACCACTTCGGTTGAACACAAGGTCCTTGCTTATTTCTAGATTGATGGCTCTGAGCTGGTGCAGCTGGGTGAGATTGAGCCTTGGCCCTATTATGACCCTGCCCGACTTCCTTGGCCTTGTACCCGGACTAATTCTGGTTTTAATTTGGTGCAGCTGAGGAAGATCTCACTTACCGGTGCACCCTGGTTTTCTTTGTTTCATCCATATTAATCTGTTTTCCGACCTGATTCAGTAAACCTCCCAATGTCATGGCCTTTTTCCTGGTTACTGAATCAGGCAAATTGCCAGGGTTCAAACCTTACCTCAGAGAAGCTATTGCTACTTGTTTAAAGAAATCAGCTAATCCATTTTTGGTGTTCACAAAGCGACTTATGTATTCTTTCAAAGATTCATTTGGTTCTTGGGCACAATGGATAATAGTGTCTCCATTGCCCTTCACTTCTTTACTTCCAACGAACTGCCTCCGAAAGGCCACCCAAAAAGTATCGAAATTTCTGATGCAGCCCTGTGGCACACTATTGAACCACCTCAGAGCACTCCCCGTAAAAGACTGGGAGAACGCTCGACAGAGTAGCTTATCATCGTCATCAAAATTCATCATATTTTTTTTGAATTGCTCCAGATGGTTATCTGGATCTTTACTGCCAGCATATTTTTCCATTTTTGTGCTGTCAAACCTCTTAGGAAGGTTTCCGGACAGTATCTTGGAGGACAATGGAGATTGTCTCTAATTTCAGCCACGACTAAATACACTATCTTCGTTGGGAGTTGTAAAGATACCTGGTTCATCATAAAAGGCAAAAGAATCCATTAATAAGCGGTCCACATGTCTCCGGTCATGGCTGTGACTATGAGACGACCCTTTACCCAGATGCCTCTTCAACCTTCCATGTTTGTCCTTTTTTCTTGAATATTTTTTGACCAACTTTTGTTTCTTCTTAGAACGGCCTTCATCACTGCTGGATGATAAGGATTCTTCAACTTCATCTTCATTCGAGGAGCTACTAGAAGACTCTGAGTTTGAATTTGAGCTCTCCACCGGTTTAGACCAGAGAGACTTCTTTGAGCTAGCCTGAGTCTTTTTAGTGGTCACATGGGTCTTTGATTGCTCATGCTCTCTTGGATTGTCAGTGTGGTGAACTGCTGACAATTTTGACTTTTCTTTCAAACCCATCTCCGCCCTTTTAGCAGCCCTTAAGGCTTCTATTTCAATTTTTAGTCTGTCTCGCTCCTCGATCGTATATTCATCGTTTTCTCCCACCACTTCTGCCAAAGCTGGTGGCACTTCCTGCTCGTCCGGATTCATCTGAATTAGTTTTTCTTGATGGTTTCGAATGCTAGATTCAGGAACCTTCTTCTCCCACTGTGTTCGCCAATTTTGGTGTGGATTATTTCTGTCCGAGGGTAGTTTGGTTAGGTGTTTTGTGGTGTTTCAAAGATATTTAATGTTTAAGTGGTTTGTAGTGAGAGATTTGAGCTTCCCGGTTGTATTAAATGTTCATTACCCTCATTAATGAAGGTGGTTGGGTATTTATACCCTTAATTATGGGCGACATGTGCTTTCGGGTTATACTTATGAAACCGGGTCGAGTTCAAAAACCCATTAGTTTATTAAGCAGATTAGCAATTAGCTTAGTCAAAAAGTGATTAGCTTTTAATACTTTAGTCCAGTTCGGATGGTTCAGTGAGTGGTTTATGTCCAAATTTCCCATGTCCGGTTTCTACAGTGAGTGGTGAAAACATCCGGACTCATCAGAACTCATTGTCAAATTTTTTTACAAGTAAAATTTGGGCCGGACAAATATTTCTGAAAAATCAGATCAATCTCAAAAAATGGATTCTAATAATGATAATGACATATTTCTAATGGATTATACGTCTTTAATTTCAAAAGATAATGATACATAACATGAATATAATATTGGTGATAAGGTAAATGAGTTAAGTATGTTGGACGAGCTAAATAAACCGTTGAAGGAGCGAAGAGAACAACAATTACGAGCTAAAGATACCAAACATATTAGACTGGCAAAGTGGTAGAACAAGGTGGTTGGACTAAGTAAGCCGAACATTGCGGACAAGCTGAAAAACTGATCAAGTTTTAACGAGATAAATAAATTTGTAACCAAACCACTTGAATGAAATAAGGAAACATGCTAAGGCTTAATGGATTTGAAAAAATAACAAAATGGAAAACCAAAATAGATAAATTAAATAGGAAGAACATAGTATAAATACTATTCAAAAGCTTTCAGATCCATATTCAATATTACATGATTGTCTTAATTTTTTTTGAGTAATTTGGTAATGATCGTAATGGATGAATGCCACATACAAAGTACACGTATCTTCCATCCATATATTTTTAGGACTAATTATACTATAAATAAAGAGACAAACCTTCATTTCAGGGTGCACAATATTTTAGAGAGGGGGTTAATAAATCGATATTGATTTCTTCAATTTTTGCGCTTTTTAATGTGTTTAATCATTACGAATTTACTTTGACGAGAAAAATTCCCCTCACATTTGGCATAATCTATGATAAAATCTTTGCAAAGTTTCGATTAAAGCAATGACTCGCTCAAGAGTTGAAAGAGCTCATTCACAATGTCAATCGATATGTGAAACTACAAAAATAACACAAAGCTCTTTTAGAATCACTACACAAAATCTTGAAAATGAGGCAATACGAGGTACTTTTATGATTCTAAATCTAAATCTACGTGAAGTATTTTAACCAACTCGGGAGAATGCAAATGATAAAAGTTTATCGATGCGAGTCCAAGTGATGTCCAAATTCCTTTAATTTTTTTCTTTAGAATTGTAAATGAATGAGTTAAGGAAAATAAAAACATATATAACATGTTGCAAACCCAAAAATGAGGAACTGGACTGGAAAAAATGTCTAAAACGTTGTAAATTTTTTTACTAGAAGAAGTAGTGTTATAAGATAATACCGAATCAAGATGAATTTTATGCTAAAGATGATGTAATTTAAACTAAATAATTTTTTTTAAAAGGACGTTAGGAAAAATGAAGATGATGAATGTTTGATTGACGAAGTTACATCAAAAGAATGGTCTGATAAAATAAATGAATAATTAGTAAACATAGACCAATGAACTCATAAAAGATATAAGCGAACATTATACATTGGCTCAATCTCATTGTTCCCCACGATTCTTAAAGGATATATATACACAAATTTTTATCCCTATAAAATGAAAAAGTATGACGGACGATCCTGAAAATCACCTAAAGCAAGTTTATAATACAATGTTCTTTATTCCAGATGATACACTTAGGTGTATAGCTTTTTCCCATAACACTTAGGTGAAATGCTTTAGCTTGGTTTAATTATCCTTCCATCAGGAATAATTGATATATGTGAGGATTTGTGGAGTTTTTTTAGCAGTTAGTTCATTGGGAATAAAAATTTAAAAGATAAGAAGATTACATTACTTTGTATTAAACGCGAGAATAATCGTTAATGAGTTATGCTCAAATGTTTGTTCAAGAGATGAACAATTTAAAGGATATAATAAAAGTGTTGCATTGGTTACGCTTAAAAACATAGAGAGTAGAATTCTTGAAGATTTGATTAAGTTTCTAGTTGATATCATGGAAGATCTTTTATGACGATCAGAAATGTTTATTACATCAAAGGTATTAGAACAAATGACTGACATTTATGATAGGAAACGTGGTGATGAACAAAGAGCTTAGAAGGTCGTCAAAGCACAACCTAGCCGATCTTATTTTTTTTATTATGATAATCCAAACATGATTTTACACCCATAAGAGCCAATATAAAATCAATCAATGATAAAACAAGGAAAATTTTGAATTACCGAAAGCCACGAGCTAAGGATTCTGATCTTAATGAAACATTTATGAGGTTTTATTGGTCTTACCCTTGTGATAATTTTCATTCAACTCGATATGATTTTCAATTTAGGTATAAAACTCAAAAGTTAATTGACAATGCATAATTGGTTGAATTTGTTAAGAATATTTAGATGGAAATACGAGACGAAAAATATACGAGTAGTAGTCCAAAAAAAATAAAAAATGATAAGCAAGTAATTTATACTATTTGGAGGGGGATGTATACGTTAGCAGAGACATCTCAAGGAAAAAATATAAAATATATTTGGAAGTCTACCTTATAGACGAGTCGTCAATATATGTGAATAGAATTCTAACACCACCACGGGCATTTACCGGTGTCAATCTATGAGGTATAACTATTCCTTATGAATATTTTATACTTAAAATTGAAGAAATTGTTGGGGTTATTATCAAAAGGGTAATGATTAACATAGGCAGTTCAACTAATACTTTGTATCGGAATGTATAGAAAAATATAATGTATGTAGCTCCATACAAAAATACCAATCAAAATCTCATGAGCTTTGTAGGATGATCAACATATTGTGTAGAAGAAGTAGATCAACCGACAACTACTAGTATATGACTTAACTAGAAAAATAATAAATATTTTTTATGGGTGTTGATGCACCAGAAACTTAAAAGGAGATTTTAGGTCGTCATTGGCTATACAAAATGGAAGTTTTTGCATCTTCTTATCACCAGTCCGTGATATATTTAGTAGGATATTGAGTTAGAGTTGTGAGTTGTAGTAAAAAACAATGGATTGTTATTCCATGTCTCTTATCCTAAAGAACATCGTTTTTAACAATCAAAGACTTCCTTAGGGGATATATGTGAATAAAATTAGCACCAGCATTGGCATTTACCGATAATGATCTACGAGGTATAACTACTCCTCATGAATATTTTATACTTAAAACTATAGAAATTGTTGGGGTTATCATAAAATAGGTAATGATTAACACGAGTAGTTCAACTAATATTTTGTATCATAATGTATAAAAAATATGATTTATGTAGCTTTATACAAAAATACTAATAAAAATCTCGTGAACTTTGTTGGATGATCAACTGATCGTGTAGATAATAGATCAACCGATAACTACTAGGATATTACTTAACTAGAAAAAATAATAAATATTTTGTTTATGGTTGTTGATGGACCAAAATATTATGACACAATTTTAGGTCGTCATTAGCTATACAAAATGGAACTTTTTGCATCGTCATATCACCAGCCTGTGAAATATTTAGTAGGAGAGTGAGTTAGTGGTGTGAGCTATAGTAAAAAAATAACAATGGATTGTTATTTCATGTCTATTTTCCTAAAGAACGTCATTTTTAGTAATCAAAGACTTTCTTAAGGTATCTACTGTTGGTGGGATGTAATTAACCTTTATAAGATTTTGAAGAGAGATAAATTGATGATCCTTGTCAAGTGCTTTAGTTAACTAAGCGACTTGACAATATAATGGAGATAATGTTAGGTGATGGAAAAATAGTGAAAATAAAAGTTAATTGAGTGAAGAATTCAAAAATAAGCTTAGCAAGCGTTTAAAGTTGAATATTAATGTTTTTACATGAATTATTTTTGATGTTATTGAAGTTAATAAGTCAATCATTTTTATGAGTTAACTACTAATAAAATTCTCAAGAAAATACGATTAGAGAGCTTTTTCACCAAGCAAAGCTGATAAAATCATGGAAGAAGTGAATATGGTACTTAATGTGGGGCATGTACGAGAGTCCAAGTATCCAATAGATGGCTGATCCAATGTTAGTGAAAAAAAAATGGACAATAGAGGATGTGCATTGATTTTATCGATTCAAATCATGCTTTCCAAAGAATGATTTTCCTTTACCTTTTATTGATCAATTAGTATCGCAAAAATAAATTATTATTATTATTTATGGATGTTTATTTCGGGTGTAATCTCATCAAGATGCACCGAAATTATGAAATAATACGATATTTATGCTAGAATAATGCTTATATTGTTATAAGGTGATGTCATTTGGTTTAAAGAATGTAGGATTACTTATCAACGACTCACCAACCATATTTTTGCTAAACAGTTGAGAAAAACACGGAAGCGTACATTAACAATAAAATAGTTAAAAGTGATGCCGAGAGTATGCATGTTTTAGCATTATCTTAAATTTTGACAACCTTCAAAAATTTAATAAGAAGTTGAATCCATTGAAGTGTTCTTTTGGAGTGCAAACATATAAATTTTGGGTTTATGTATTTAGAAAATGAGTAATTTAAGCAAATCATGTAAAAATGAAAATATCGATGACTATGAATCCACTTAAATCTATTAAAGATGTGCATAAATGAACATACCTAATTTTAACTTTGTCAAGGTTAATATTAAAAGCCTCGTATATAAGTAACTTCTTCTTTAATATTTTGAAGAGATAAAAATACTTAGTTAGGATGATGAGTGTGATAAGGTTTTTGATGATCCAAAAATGTATCTTACTTCAACTAATATTTTATCTACCCAAATGAGGTGGAACCATTATTTTTGTACTTGATAGTTTCAAGTTTTGCAGTTAGCAATGTTCTTATTTATCAATATATTATGTAAATAAAAGTTTGGTTGATGCTAAAACAAGATATCTTAACCTTGATAAGTTATCTCTTGGTTTGGTGGTGGCTACATTATATGAACACAATTCCAAGGGCGTGTTGTTATATTTCACACATATTTTTCTTTTAAGAAGTTTATTGCAAAAACTAGACGTGTCACGTCCGCATTGGTCCATCGAGCTTGGTGAGTATGAAATTTGATATGAACCCTGTATAACAATAAATGCACAAGGATTAATGTAATTTATTAGCGAAGTTTAAGAAAAAAAATACCTAGTGGTGAAAGTGAAAATTGAAATAAAATTGCATATAAGGAACAATAATGGGTTATAAGAGCACCGCAGAGCTTCCAGTTCAAATAGTAGTGGTGTTGAGATAGTTTTGATTACTCCACTTGGAGAAGAAACACAAGAAATTATTAAGTTCAGGTTTGTTACCAAAAATAACAAAGCTGATTATGAAGCAATTTTGGTAGCAATGTGATTAGCTCATATTTGTGGTACACATATAATTGAGTTGAACGCAGACTCCCAATTGGTGATTGCTAAAGCTTAAGGAGTATATGAAACAAAATAAGAAAACACGAGAGGATACTTAAAAATTATAAAGCAAAAATAAATATAATATGAGAATATCGTATACAGATAAAATACCTCATTTAGAGAATGCAAATACAGATTTACTAGTCGGGTTTAGCTGTTTGAAATATAATAGTTTAGTAATTTTTCAAAAAAAATCATTCAATTGAAACATAGGTTAAAAATCAAAAGGTGTTATCAATGAATGCAAATGAAGACTGATGTCAAGTGTACTTAATATTTTTAAAAGATCAATTATTACCACAAGATAAAGCTCAAGTACGAGCATTACATTTACGATAAACAAAATATGTAATTATCTACGAGGAAATTTATAGAAATAACATTATAAGACCACCTATAAGATGTTTATGAATATATGTAGCACTATTCATTTTGAGAGAATCTTATACGTGAGAGTTACAAGAGCACATTATGGTTGTAAAGTATTAATCAGAAGCTTTCTCATATCAAAATATTATTAGCCTTAATTCACCGGTGATGTAAAATTTATGGTCCAAGATTGTGATCTTTGTCAATGGTTGTCAAGTGAAATTACGGGGAAAAGTCATTTACCGTGCGCATTTGATAAATGGATTGATTTTGTAGGTCTATTATAAATGGAAACGGGAAGAAGGCAATTATGATATTAGTCATGGATTATTTCACTAAATAGTTTAAAGCAAAACCTTTACTAAGGACTCGATCTCAAGAAGTTTGTAAATTTATACATACCAATTGATGAGAGAATAAATGACTAAGAATGATATTGGATCTTGGACCTGATGTGACTAAAGTGCAAATGTAGAGAGAGAAAGTAGAAAGAGAATATGATATTCCAGAATGTCCCACCTACCAAGAATAATGGGTCTCGTTTTATAGTAGGGAAGGGTGGACCCATTAATATCATTGGTGGGCTTGTTTTATTTCTCTTTTGGTCCTTCGTTAAATACTTTGTTTACAAATTATCCTCTAATAAGCGACAAATGCTGTTACAGACATATTAATTTCCTTTTATTTACAATTAACTCCTTATTATTAATTCTGGCGAATTACTCCCTTATTAGTAGCCCCCCAGTCTTCGAGAGCAACGGAAACGAAGACTTGTAAAAGAATCAGCCCGGAACGCCGCTATCCCTTACCCTCTGGATTGATGACTAGTTTACCCAGGCCAGACATTTCCTTTCCAGTTTGTCCGACCCTTCATGTCTTTATTAAGCGATCATACGCGGATACTTTCTTCCAACTGATGTTCGACCCTCTGGGTCTTATTAAGCGATCGGGCGCGGACACTTTATTCCAACTGACGTCCGACCCTCTAGGTTTTATTAAGCAATCGGGCGTGGATACTTTCTTCATCCGTGTTTAGCCCCGACACTGTTTATGAGTCATCTTGGGTCTGCTTCCGATCCCTCTTAGCAACTTCTCCATGGGCCTAGACCGGTAATCCGGCTTTGAAAAGTGAATCGGGTTAATGTGGCCCGTCTAATGTCTCTGTGTGAGCTAGCTAGTACATGCTTAGCGTGCTTGTCAGAAAAAGGTGACACGTGTTGCCGGATTACTTGAAGCGTGCTTCTCAGTACACTCTCTTAAGGAGTCCTTTCGACTTCCCGCTGCTTTTCGTCGCTTGGACTTCCCCGTACATGTAACGGCTAGGTGGGGTTGCCTATAAATACCTCACAAACACAAATTACTCTCAGAGGCGTTCTAGAGAGAGAAAGTGTTGTCCAGATTTTTCTAGAGAGAGCTTGTTTTATGAGACACAGGTACCCGAAGCAGAAACCAAAACCTAAAAAGAAGAAAGAACCGGTGTTCGGATTTGTAGATTGGCTAGCATTGGTGACCGCGCTGAGGAATACCGACGTGCGGGATTAATTTGGAGTTCTAACACCAAGCCATTCACGCCTGTACCGCAGCCCCATGACCCCGTTCTTGCTGATCCGATCCCTGCCGAGTCTTTTGCCTTACCCGAACCGTCCGGTGCTCGGACCCCAGAGGCCATTGTCATTCCTTCCAACAGTAGCTCCCCATACTCCCCAACTACCCAACTTAACCGCCCGACGCCTTCATCAGTCAATTCTTACACAGATCTGTCACCTTTTCCGCCCCGACGTCGCGGCAAGACTAAATTTCTTTCTATGGGAGAAACCAGCTCTCTAACTTCTCCCGCAGGAGGTAATTCTCCTGAGATGGTTCAGCTTACTCCCTCCATACGAGGATACCGAACCGGTACTAACACTGTTGTGAGTTTTTTAGGTCTTAACCAACGGCCACTGACACCTGTAGAACTGGATGCCGAACGTGCTAGTCAACAACAACAAGAAGCTCATCTGGCCCAAACTGACAGCAGTTCTGGTCCTGCGGACCTTCTCGTTCGATCATCCAATCCATGCGCGGCCAACTCCCTTAGTTCTGACAAAATCCCGGTAGTAAATACCAAAGAATCAGAGGTAAATACTCTGCCCGCAGAAGACGGTATTGATGCTGCTGGCAATGTCGCTGCCCCTCCCGAGGAGCCACTTCCCGAGGAAATAGAGGCGGTCATGACCACCACATATCATCGTTGGTTGCCCGGGAGCAATGTTATCTCTCTTTTTGAGGGCAAGTATCTTTACTTCCTCGCTGTCGAGCAGGAGGAGCTTTTGATCCGGTGGGGTATTCCGGAGTGCGTTACCGTTCGGTTTCTTATTCCTAGGGAGACTCCCGTGCATGTTCGGTCACGGCAAATTTTGATTTTTACCGAGCTGTATAACTAGGGCCTCAGGTTCCCCCTGGATCCTAAGATTGCTCTATAAGGACTCTAAAAATCTGCCCCTCTCAGCTGACGCCCAACGCGTGGTACACGCTGATGTCTTGCATAATGGCTTCACGCCTTTCGGGTCGGGTCATGCCCATGGAGGAGTATATAGCCATGTCCGGGCTATCGAAATCTCCCAAGTCCCATTTCTTTTATGCTTCTCTGGCAAATACATGGAAAATAGTAAACGACTTTCTTGAGGGAGACAAAGGTTGGAAACACCACTTCGTTTTCCTTAGCGGCTGCTGGGAAAATGACCGCCCTTATAGTAAGGAGAATCCGAGGCAACTGCTGCGGACATGGGTTCCTGATGGTAAGATTTTTTTTTTACTGAACCGATCCTTTGTGTAGTATCGAAGGAATTCGTTCAGGGGCTGAAGAAGGATTACTTCAAGCCGGGCAAAGTTACCTTCCAACTGTTGAAGGACTATGCCAAGAAGCATTGAGGTCGGGCATTTCATCGGGCCTTTAAAACACAAACTTGATCATGAGTAACCTCTGACGTTGCTCGTCGGAACCGCTCACTATTGAGCAGTTGCGTCAACCCTCCAATATGGAGGACTTGGTTGCAAAGACGGATGCGCCCGATGCCCACCTGTTTCTCCCAAAACGCAACAAGGCGCCCAGCAAGCGTCCAAAATCAGACGATGAAGTCGAGCATGACAATGCCAGGGCTGAAGGGACCGGTGCGGAGGAACACCAGCATGAAGTTTCCGCTGAGGATGGCGAGACCCATCAGTCCCAGGAGCTAGCGAAGAAACGGAAAGGGAAGGCTGATGCAGAGGAGGCTCAAGCTAAAAAGCCTAGACGCTCCAAGAAAGAAAGCGGGTCTGCCGCGGGTGCTGCGGGTATTGACAATGCTACCGTTCTGGAGCTTTTCGAACAGTTCGGGGGTGTTAAGGGTGGTACGCCGGCCGACTCCGTGGTGGTGATTCCCGATGATGCTAGCCCCTCAAAGGCTTCCAAAACCGTCGTGGTATCGTCAAGTGGTACGAAGCTTCCGGTGCTGTCTGTGCTCGGAAGTCCGCGTACTTTTCCGTTGCGGGTAACCGACGGACTGGCCCTTTCTTTGTACAACATGCTTGTGCCTTTAGCCATGAAAGAGCGTCGAGCAAGGGAACTGAGTCAGAAGCTGTCGGGCGCGAAAGCGAAAGTTGCCATGCTGGAAGAAGAGGTGCGAAAGTCTAAAGAGGCTCAAAAACTGGCAAAGGAGCGGCTCAAGGCGACCGAAGAAAGCTTGGCGCAAGAAATCGCTGACCTGAAGAAGGCTGACACTGATCTGAAGAAGGCTGGAGATGATCGTGCCGCGGGTTTGGGGTAGGAAATCACTGACGTGAAGAAGGCTAACACCCTTTTTGCTGAAAAATGCAAGAAGTGGATGGAAAAAGAAATGGCCGGAGCCAAAGCCGCCTACGTGCTGACTTTTCATCACCCCTTCCCTGATCTTCCCCTCGGGTCAATGTGGCTAGATGTTCCGGAAGACGACCGCCCTTTTGACGTGGTTTGTGAAGACGATGAGTCCGATGGCATCGAGTCAGAACAGGAGGATGCTTGATCCCCGACGTCTCATGTTTTTATTGCCTTTGTTTTTTGTTGTTAAAATTTGTAAGTGCGGGTACTGGGGAATCCTCTGTAAGCCCTCTTTGTAATCAAACTTTCTGAATGATCAATATATGGCATGTACTGATGTTTATATGAATGTTACATCCAACTCTGGTTTTGTGAATCTATGGTTGGTCGGGAACCAAATTATGCATTGAGCCTGTCAAAAGACCACGGAAAGTGCGGATCGGTTCGAACACTGGAAAACCTGCTAATGTAAGATCCTGTGAAAAATTTAAAATCCGATGAAGGGTTTGTAGATTAATGTAAAATTGAAAAAATTTCCCTTAGGGTCGGGAATTGAGATGTCGATCAGTTTGAATACTGAAAAACCTATGATGGTTCTGTTGATCAATGTAAAATTGAAAATTTTCCCTTAGGGTCGGGAATTAAGATGTAGATCAGTTTGAACACTGAAAAACCTATGAAGGTTCTGTTGATCAATGTAAAATTGAAAATTTTCCCTTAGGGTCGGGAATTTAGATGTAGATCAGTTTGAACACTGAAAAACCTATGAAGGTTCTGTTGATCAATGTAAAATTGAAAATTTTCCCTTAGGGTCGGGAATTCAGATGTAGATCAGTTTGAACACTGAAAAACCTATTGAAGGTTCTGTAAAGCAGTCAAGATTACTAAAAAGAATCGTCGATCAGCTTGTCAGCTGTCGGAGTCGTTTGTAACACTTTGAAGATGGGAAGGCAAAAAATTTCGATTAAAAGGGTCGGTTGCTAACGATGCCTCATTAAAACCTTCTCGCGCCACTGAGGTAGGAAAAAGTGCATCCCCGAACAAAAGGATCTTACACAAATAATGCTCATAGAGTTTACAAAATGAAAAATCACTCCAAATACAATTTCAAATGTTCAATGTTTCATGGTAGCCTTAACGAACGCCCGAGCTTGTCTTGCAAACGATATGTCCCGCTCTTGACTTTCTCTATCACGTCGTATGGTCCTTCCCAATTTGGGGCGAGCTTACCGAGGTTTTTATCTTTGGTGTGCAGAAAAACGCGTCTTAAAACCTTATCACCGACTTTGAATTCCCGCCGTCGTACTTTAGACGCATACCAACTCCTCATTAGAGTCTGATAGTGTAAAGAATTTAGCTGAGCGCGATTCCTTTTTTCTTCTATGAGGTCGAGCGCTAACTGTCTGTCACCTTGATTTGTGTTTTTATCATAGGTACCGATCCTAAAAGACAGAAAAATGGACTATGCCGGAGTGACCGCGTCCATACCATATAACAGAGCATAAGGTGATTCCTTAGTCGTCGTTCGAGGTGTAGTTCGGTAAGCCCACAATACTTCCTGCAAATAGTCCGGCCATTTGCCAGTTTTTCCTTTGAGGTTCTTTTTGAGTCCGTCCAGAATGGTTCGGTTGGTGACTTCGACTTGACCGTTCGCTTGAAGATGGAATGGGGCAGAGAAACATTGCCTAATCCTATGAGTTGTGCAAAAAGATTTTATCTCTCTACTGTCGAATTGGGGTCCGTTATCCATGGTGAGCTTCTGGGGTACCCCAAACCAACAACAGATATTGGACCAAATAAATTTGACGATGTCCTTAGTCTTAGTGGTGGATAATGGTTCAGCTTCAACCCATTTGGAAAAGTAATCCACGGCCACCACGATTATGTGTCTCCCACCAGATGCCATTGGTAATGGCCCTACAAGATCGATTCCCCATCGGTCGAAGGGTAATCCTTCAGATGTAGACTCTAAAGGAGCTGCGGGCACGTTTATCGCGTTCGCAAATCTTTGACATGTATCGCAGGTTTTTACTATCTGCGGAGCATCCATCGTTATCGTCGGCCAATAAAACCCGACGAGAAAAAGTCCCTTTATCAGGGCCTTGTAACCACAATGATTCGTGCCCTCTCCGTCATGTAACTCGGACACAATGATCTGTGACTCATTTACCCCCAAACACCTCAGTAAGGGCCTGCTGAATGATTTTTTGTATAATACGTCGCCCAATAAAACGTAGCCTCGGGCCTTGTTGCGCACCTTTCGAGCCGATGCGCCATCGTCCGGCAGTAGACCTTCGGCTAGGAAAGCAATGATATCCCGTCGCCAATCCGAAACAGTTACCGAAGACACCTGACAGGCCATTTCGGGTCGACTATCCAGCTCCTGTCTTTTTATGATTGACGGGTTTTCTTGTTCGGTTACCCAGGGGTAATTTCTTGAGCAAGAGGCTGATGCTAGAGAGTCGGCTACCATATTTTTGTTTCTCGGGACATGTTCATACGTTATCTTAACGAATGATGCGGCTAGCACCCTTAATGCGGCTAAGTACTAAACCAGATGTTCTTTTCTGGCTTCAGAGGCTCCTGAGGCTTGATTTATCAAAAGTTGAGAATCACTGATGAGGCGTACATGCCTAGCTCCACATACATGTGCTAGTCGCAAACCGGCCAGGGCGGCTTCATACTCGGTTTCGTTGTTAGAAGTGGGGAAACCAAATCGGATTGTCTAATGCATACTCACGCCCGTTGGGGTGACTATCTGTACGCCCGCTCCGCAACCATTTACGTTCGACCCACCGTCGGTGCGGATGATCCACTCATTTGGTTCGACTTCTCCAGAAGGTGCGTCTTGGTCCGGGCGGTCGGAATGAAATTCTACTATAAAATCAGCCAGAACTTGGCCTTTAACAGCCGTCCGCGGTTCAAAATTGATGTCGAAATCGCCCAACTCGACCGACCATTTAGACATTCTCCCTGACATGTCTGGGCGCTGAAGGACGTACTTGAGTGGAAACGAGGTGCAGACGACAATGGGGTGTGCTTGAAAATATGGCCGCATTTTTCGTGCTGCGGTCACTAATGCTAAGACCATTTTCTCCAGCCTCAGATACCGCGTTTCTGCATCTAGTAAGCTTTTGCTCACGAAGTAGACCGCTTTAGGAGCCGTTCCTGACTCACTGATCAAGGCCGCACTCACTGCAAAATCCGACACTGCTATGTAAAGGGAAAAGAGTCTCGCCTGTCAGAGGTTTTGTTAGAAGGTTTGGGGACGATAGATAAGTCTTAATCCCTAAAAAGGCTGCATTACACTCCGGTGTCCACACAAACTTCTTGGCATTTCTCAAGACCTGAAAAATAGAGCGCACTTGTCAAATGAACAAGAGATAAACCGATTTAAATCCGCTAGATGCCCGGTTAATATCTGGACTTCCTTGATATTCTTAGGCGGTGTCATGTCGGTAAGAGCTTGTAATTGGGTCTGGTCTGCCTCGATTCTCTTTTCGCTAACAAAGAACCCCACGAACTTGCCTGACCTTACCCCGAAGGAGCATTTTTACGGGTTGAGCTTGAGATTTATACCCCTGAGGTTGTCAAAGGTTTCCCTCAAATAGGCCAGATGTTCTTGTCCGTGCCGCTCTTTACTAACATGTCATCGATGTTGACTTCCATATTCCTCTTTATCTGACAATCGAAGGTTTTGTTAACCAACCTCTGATAAGTCGCTCCAGCATTTTTAACCCGAACGACATGACTTTGTAGCAATACAAGCCTCGGCTTGTTATAAAAGTCGTGCTTTCCCGATCCGCTGGGTGCAACTTGATCTGGTTGTAGCCTGCGTACGCGTCCATGAACGACAGCAGTCTGTTTCCAGACGTTGAGTCCACTAACTGGTCGATCCTCGGCATCGGGAAGGGGTCCTTCGGGCATGCCCGATTGAGGTCGGTAAAGTCCACGCACATTCTTTCGACTTCTCACAGAATGATTTCTGCCTTTTCTGGGGAAAAAGCCCGGCGCTTTTGTGAAACAGGTCTGACATTTTTGTTGATAGTTAGCTTGTGAATCACATGATTCTCTGGGACTCCGGTCACTTCCCCCGAACATCATGCGAATAAATCTAAATTCTCTTGTAATAAAGATAACAACTGCTCCCTGAAGGCTGGGGACAGTCGGACTCCAATCTGCAGAACTTTCCCTTCGGTAAATGGGTGCTTTTCACACTTTTCATCGGTGGTTAAAAAGCTGGGAGCTTCCCTAGGATCATCGACGGGCAACGACCCCAAGGGAAGTCCCTTTAATTGCTAGTCCCACGCGTGTGCCATCTCTTGATCCTTTTTGGGTGCCAAAGCCGCTTGGTAACACTCCCGTGCCGCTTTCTGGCTGCTCCAGACTATACCCACATTGTTTCCGATCACATATTTCAAACATTGATGAACCGTGGATGATACCGCATGCATTCGCGATAACCATGATCTGCCAAAAATTGCATTATGAGAAGTCGGTGCGTCCACTACCACAAATAAAACAGTGACCTATTTCTTGTATGGTCCGCGACCTAGATGAACGATGCCCTCAAACTCTCTAACCACGTCGGCTGCTGACCCTGTAAACCCTACAATAGTCCGGTCCGACCGCGTAATGACCGGAGGTATCCTGAACTTCGCAAAAGTGGACGCGAAGATTATGTTGGCTGAGCTACTGGTGTCTACCAAGATGCGTCAGACCTCTTCTCCTACGATGGCCGCCCCGATAACGATGGCGTCTTTATGAGGGCCGGCTATATCTCTCATGTCGTCGTCAAAATATAGGATCGGTGAAGGGATGCCTTTTGAGTGGGGGAAGGTCCGAGCTTCCAACTAGGTGGCCAGATTCACGATATGCCGTTTTCGAGAGGAGTGTGTGGTACCTGTCATAGAGTCTCCACCGAAGATAGTCAGTGATTCGAAAAAGTTACAGAGGTTTTTTACATTCCCAACACTTTCCTCAACTCCTTCTTTGATGATTCCGATGATGTTGTGATTCACCTCTGGGTCGAGGTATTCGATTGAAACATCAAACGGGTCAGTGACCTCGGAAATGGTCATAGTGGTTTCGGACTTCGGTATCATCACGACTTCTTTCGAAGTGGTACCCTGCTGATTTTTTTTACGTACTCTAGGAGGTTCCCGTGTTCTATCAGCATTTATATCTCCTTGTGTAGGAAAATGAAATCCTTAGTGTCATGCCCCACGTCTTCATGGTAGGGACAATACCGGTTGTTCCTCTGTTCCCGAGGTGTTAGTATAGGGAAAGGCCTCCGATACATCCCGCTTTTCTTAGTTTTTTCGTAGATCGAAGATACGCACTCTGTCAAGTTAGCGAAGTAAGTGGGTCGGATCCACTTGTTAGATATGGGTCGCAAAGCCACTTGACTCGTCTGCTTTGCTTTTTGGCTCGGGGGGGGGGGGGGGGAGGCGAAGGCTTGATAGGTAAGGATTGGGTTGGTGGTATCGTGTTGACCGGCTGGGCTTGCTGAGGTAAGGATTGGGTTGGCGGTATCGTGTTGACCGGCTGGGCTTGATAGGTAAGGATTGGGTTGGTGGTATCGTGTTGACCGGTTGGTGCGTTTGTTTAGCCTTTCCTTGCGTCGGTACTCCCTTCCCGATGAGTCATCCGATGTGTAGTCGGTGGAGATGCCGCGGTTAACCTCTGGGTATCGCTCCTCTCTGTCATTTTGCTTGTCCTCCGGGCGGGGCTCCCGATAATACCTAACAGGCCGAGCCTCGATGCGGTGTCCCACAGTCGGGCTGCCTTCGCCGCGGTAATCTATGAGTGGTTCTTTACCTTTTCCTTCCCGAACTCTTTTTTCGTCTAACGCTCGCTCCTTTTTAGCGTCTAACCTGGCAATATCTTCCAGCAGCTATCTCCTAGTCATGATAAGGGTCGAACGCTTGTCCTGACCCTGAGCGTAGTACTCCCGACCCGGGGCTTCTTCGCCTTCAGATAGCGAAACAGCTCGGGCCACTTCTCTCCCGACCCTCTCTCCGACAACTTCGTCATTCATTCTTTAAGATCAGATCGCAATTTTCAAAGAAAAAGATTCCTTTTTGGTATCACAAATTCCCACAGACGGCGCCAATGATGAGAGAATAATTGACTAAGAATGATATTGGATCTTGGACCTGATGTGACTAGAGTGCAAATGTAGAGAGAGAAAGTAGAAAGAGAATATTATATTCCAGAATGTCCCACCTACCAAGAATAATGGGTCTCCTTTTATAGTAGGGAAGGGTGGACCCATTAATATTCTTGGTGGGCTTGTTTTATTTCTCTTTTGGTCCTTCGTTAAATACTTTGTTTACAAATTATCCTCTAATAAGCGACAAATGTTGTTACAGACATATTAACTTCCTTTTATTTACAATTAACTCCTTATTATTAATTCTGGCGAATTACTCCCTTATCAATTCTGAGTCATTATAGGATACCACGAATGACTGGTAATGGACTTCAGTTTCAAAATAACATGGTTACAACATTTTGTAAAAGATATGTGATAAACATATATTTTTCTAGTTCATATTATCCACAAGCTAATGGACAATTAGGATTTACCTATAGAACATTCTGGTATTAAAAAGAAGCTTGAAATTTTTAAAGGAAAATGACCTGATTTTCTGTATGATGTGTTCTGAGGGTACATAAAAACTCATAAACCAACTACTAATGAAACTTATTTTACTATGATTTATGAAATGGAAGCGGTAGTTCTAGTTAGGATAATGATTCATAGTCATCAAATCCAATTTTATTCATCTAGAAAAAAATGACCAAGACAAACAGACGACTATTAATTTAATAAAATATTTACGAAAATAAGTGCAAGTATGAGCTAAAATTACTAAGGATTGATGAAAAACATGTATAATTCAGCGCTTAAGGGTACAAGTTTAAAAAGTGATATACTATTTTAAGGAAAATATTCCAAGGCAGAAAGGGTAAAAAATACATGAAAATTAGCTTCAAAATTGGGATGGTTTTACTCACGTTGTATCTAAAGGAAACCATAGTGCATGTAGGTTGATTGATATAAATAAAAATAATTTGAAGCATTCATGAAATACATTGGTGTACTCATTTCCCACCTAGTGGTACATGAGTTTTTTTATAAGATGACATATAAAGCCATTTTAATACATTATTTTTTGCCATTTTAGAAATATTTTTCGAGCAACAAAAATTCTATAAGCCGAGTAATTGCAGAGCTAATAGTTGAGCGATAAAAGACTATAAACAATGGATCTCCAGATGCTATCCAAATTATAAGTTTCCAGTAATTTCCAAACAATCTCCAAATAATTAAAGGACTTGATGACTATAATAAACAATCAATTGAGCTAAAAAACGACTACAACAGAGAACAAACCAAGTTATAACCAAGTTGTAAATTTAATAATATTTGGTTGATGTGAAAATTAACACGTTTCAACTAAGTAAAATATAATACATGGAAATGATCATGCAAATTTATATGGTAAAAAATGATAAAATGTTTTAGTTATGAATTAAAAAAATTAAATAACGGGAGGAAGATGAATAATACGACTTACCTCTAAAATATTAAAATTTATCTTTTAAAGATCTCAACAACTGATTAAGAATAAGAATATAATCCATCGTATAATGACATATAACGACTCATTAAAAATTTGGATTAAGGTTCGATGATAAACCAATTGAGTCTATGTAAGAAGCTAGCGTCTCTTTACAAGGTCAGATTCTTAGATTTATCATCAATAACAACCTCATTAAAAGAAGGAAGAATATTAAAATTATTTTCTTGATTGTGTTTTCCAATGGGTATGTTATGAGGACTTATTCCTTTTATTTTTGGGTTCTTTGATGAGCAATCACCCACATCATTAACACATCGTTTCTTGGACGAAGTTTTTTTTTTGTTGAGATTAACAAGTTCCATATGTTTTCCATTTGATGGTTTCATAATGTTAAACAGTTTATTACTAATATATAATAGTGTAGCCAATAACATCACCCTATTGAGACATAATTAGCTCGTCAACTGTCCAATAGCCAGAAAGAATGAAATTTTATCGTGTGAATAGAGAATGATATTGACGTCCCAAGTATTGAAAACAATACGTGATAATTTCTTCATCATTTATCACTAGTAGGAAGGGGAGAAAATATTTATCAATGTAAAAATTAAATGAGTAATTAAACTAAAAAAACATTTAAAGGTTGTAAAATTTTTTTTGCGTCGTTTTACATGTTATCATCCATTTTATTTTAATCTGGTAATACACATTTGACAAACTATATTATCATATCTACTAACGTAAAAGAAACTTCGTTTTTATAAGTGATCAGAGTCAAAGAATTTGATTATATGGTGCTAACTTCGAAGAGGAAAATAATAACATTGTATCTTGGATACTTCTTAAAGTTTACATTAGGATACAATTTTGGAACGACGATGTAAACAAACAGCTTGTGATCTGATTATATGTTTTGCAATCCAATGAGCTGCCTATTTTGTTCACTAAATATATGCTTAATAACGATGCAACCATGTTTCTGCAGCAATTGATTAACAATTTTAAGTACCATAAAACTTTACTTTTCCCTAAATAATATATAATAATTATAAGACTATAAAATAATATAAAATAATTCTATTAATTAATTATTAAATAAATATTCGAACATAAATCTATAAAAATCTGTGACTGGAATAGATAAAAGTAAGATATACTAACATATAGGATCATCTAGATTGTAAATTGTTATTGCCTCGCTGACTATTACGATTTTATTTATCAGTATTTCTTCTAGAATTGTTTAACATAGTGATTCTAAGACATTATTTGATTACTTCTCTAACCCATAACGGTTGTTAGAAGGTCCATACATTCCTATTTGGTCCCATGTTATTATAATAAGAATCCCAATGTTTGATTTAGAGATCCAGTTAATCAAAGAGCATTCCCTTATGATTATAACAACCTGTGTCATTAACTGCATTGTAATTATTAGACCAATGACTTTGTTTAAACAACTTAGCAAAATCCAATCCTATTGTAATGTTCTTAACATAATTAATTATATCACATGACCTGAATTTTTGACTATAATATATAGCCTTGTTATAATAGGGGGAATAATTGTTCTAATATGTATATATTTATTCACAAAACCAAAACCAACTTCTAAATACACAAGTTAAGATAATATGTTTGTCCAATATAATGTTAAATAAACTAGCAAAATAACACAACACAGTCCAGGCAACATTACATGAAACAAACAAAGAATTGACAGTTTCTGAGGTTTCACAATTTTACTGAGATGAAGTTTTAATCCAGCCTATCAGGTCATATATTTAAGAATTAATTTAAGAATTAGATGGACAATCATACCATCTGCCCGGGTATGGATCAAATCATCTTCCAATCGCGTTACGAATAATATCATAAATAGTTGGGCCAACCGTCTCCCAACATTTTTGATAGAATATAGCAGACATACCATATGATCCCGAAGCTTTTGACAGGTTTGATCATAACCTGATCTCATGAATCTCATCATCCAAAAACTCCTTAGCTAGAATATCTAATTCGACCGTCCCTAGGCGAGCGATATACGGAAGGTAAAATAGACCAATAAACTTGATATATATGGAATATGATTTCTCAAAAAATGATCTAACCAACCATTAAACCTTGTGCATATCTAATTAGCATTCCCTTTGATCGTTCTTCAAATCCGTAGTTCTTAGAGTTTTTATTTTTTATATAGTTGAGAGGTTATAAAATCGTGTGTTATGCTTACGGGACCTTATCCATTGTTCTTTCGAATGCTGAAACCAAAATATATCCTCATCTTTCAGAATAGTCAGATACTTCTCCATTAAGTGAGAGTTGAATTCTTCGAAGCCTTGTAAGAAGTAATCTATTTCATCAATGAATAAAAATCTCATTTTTGCACAATCATATGTCACTCTGAATAGATGATATACTTTCTCTTATGTCCGACTTAGCTGTGTTCCACTTCTCCCAAACAAAATCCTGAAATTTATTGTGCATGACGAGTTCAGAATATTTAGACACGACCCACTGTTTAATCCGAACAAGGGTAATTCGGACAATGACATGCCACTAAATCATCCGGACAGCACAAAAATAAAACACATTTTGACTAAGCTATTTATTAATCTACTTAAAAGATTAATAGGTCCTTAAACTTGATCCGGTTTCATAATTTGACCCGTAAGCCCATGGATCCTTAATTAAGAGTATAAATACCCCAACTACTTTCATTAATGAGGGTAATGAACATTTAATACAACCAGGCTGTTCAATTATCTCACTATTTTACACACCAAACGCTTAATACTCATAAAATTTCACAAAACACTTTACAAAATTACTCCCAGCCCAAAATAAACCAAACCAGTGCAGACGACAAATTAACTCAAATCTAAAGCATGTAAGACCTCGAATTGTATGAGTAACTCGTGTAAGCTTTATCAATAAAAGACTATGGTTTAAATGCACCATACCCAAATTAATAGCCCCCGCATGTGGAAAAGAGTATACAACATATTAGTTTTACACCCTCTATCCAGACGTTTTATTTCGCCGTTGACCCGAATTTCAGGAATCACACCATGCAAACCTTTGTCTTTCGAAACCCAAGTCAATCATCACATACTCATGGCGTCATTCTTCTAATATTTTCATGCATTTTACTTGTAATCCAAAAGTGCAATCCAACTTTATCATTTTCTTTTCTCATTTGATTGAAATCACACACCACAACCCATGGAGTTTTGAAGACTTTGAAAAATGAACCTAACTGCCTTCCATAATTTCCTATGTTTCATGGATTGGATCCTAACATACAATGTATAGAAAATACACGATTTACACCTTGTTTCGACACTTCAATATTGAGGGCTTGTTGGCCTGCAGATAAGATCCGAATATCAATGCCTGAGTCATCATAAATAAGCAAATTCCACTTTTAAATATTTCCGTTAATACCCTTGTTGAGTATGTATTACTCAAACTATAGATGAGCTAACTAGCCTTGTGACCATTTACCCTTAGCTCAACTATAACAGTTAATCACACACGATGTACATGTATTATCTCCCGAACGACACGTTGAAAATTATTTATCGCTGCCATGCTCTATGAAGATTCCAAACTAATAGATCTAACAGGTTAGTTGTTGAATCCCACTCAACAATGTTACTATTTAGTAAACACATTATAAAAGTATGACTTACTGAACACAAAGATCCGTTCCCTACATTTTCAATACCATGTGCGAAGCAAAATTAGTGATGACTTGCCCGTGATTTCTCTTCGCTCTATTATGCTCTGGCGATTCCAAAACCAAAGATCGGACTGACTAGATTTATCATAAAAATCAATTGTATCATCTCATATTTTTTATGAATATACAAATATAAAAAGAAACAAAATTATTATTATTTTTTTATTTTCTAAAATTTAATTTGAACTTTATTCATAGACATATTCAATATTGTATTATCGGATATAAATTAAAAAACACTACTTTTTTTCGAGATTTTGTGTGGAATTTTTTCCTACCTCAAATTCTTGAAAAGTTCTTTGACAATTACTCTTCAATAAAATTATAATTTTTTAAAATAATATATAACTTTACTAAATATATATTAAGAAAAGTACCACTAACTCACTCAATTTTATTATTACCAACTCAAACCCAAAATAGGATAGTGCATTTGGTACCTTGATAATAGAAAAAATACCTTTGATATTCCATGTAGGAGTTATTTGTTTCAAATTTCTCTTTCATACTTTTTCCTTTTTATTTTAAAAAAATTGTATCTTTCAAACCGTAGTTCAAAAAAAAAATCTGAAAGTATAGTCGGCTTTATTTTGTTAAGACTAACAAAAATAGATCCACTAATGATAATTTTTTATTTGTTTTTCAAAAAACTCACATAATTGATTTTTCAAAGAACTCTCATGGTTGATCTTTTCAAAGAACGCATAATTGATTCAAAGAATTCTCATGATTGATTTTTCAAAGAACTCTCATGATTAATTTTTCAAAAAACTCTCATTATTGATTTTTCAAAGAATACTCATAATTGATTTTTCAAAAAACTCTCATTATTGATTTTTCAAAGAACACTCATGATTGATTTTTTAAAGAACTCGTATGTTTAATTCTTCAAAGAACTCGCATGGTTAATTTTCCAAACAAAATAGCATTGTTAATTTTTCAATAAACTCACATGTTTAATTTTTCAAAGAACTCTCATCTTTGATTTTTAAACGAACTCCCATGATTGATTTTTCAAAGAACTCTCACCTTTGATTTTTCAAAGAACTTATTGATTTTTCAAAGAATTCGCATGATTGATTTTCAAAGAACTCTTATGGTTAATTTTCAAAGAACTTATATTTTACTAATGACTTTTTTTTTAAATATCATCGATGGATCTAGTTTTGTTAATCTTTAAAAAACAAAGACGATGATACTTTCGGATATTTTGTTTGAACTCCGGCTTGAAAGATACGATCTTTTAAAAAATAAAATAAAAAGAAAAAGTATAAATAAATAAATTTTGATTCAAGAATTAAAAGTGGTTAGTGAGGGCGGTGATGAAGTGTGGCTATTTTAAATATTATTAAATAATTAGGTATTAATTGTGAGTTATATAGATGAAATTGGTATTAAATGATAGTAAAAGAGAAACTTAGTATTAGATGAGAGTATAATAGTTGAATATGTGCTATAGGTACAATTTTCGATTTACATTCATTATTTTATTGTGTTATCACATATAAACTAACAAAAATGATGTTTTTTCCTAACTTTTGATTTGTCAAGAGTATTTTTGGCCCTACTCTTCTAAACCGTTATCAAACGCAAGTATTTATGTTCCTTTTTTTTGAAAAATCTACTTCTATAAAATCTCAAACCTCCGATCCATTGAAACACAAAATAATGCTTTATTTTTATTTTTTTAATTTATTGAACAAGAGGTTTTTTATTTTATTTTTATTTTCAAATATCAAGGTTTCGACTTTTGGTACTAACAAGATATGTAATATTTTTATGAAACTCATTCGTAATTTTGTTCTATCCAATTGCACGATCAAGCGAATTTCCCAAAATAACAATGTGCCTAAAGCCTACATCGTAGAATTGAAACTAAATGATGGGCCGTAATTGAACAACGGACCTCATTGATGAACAGGCCAGACAAAAGACAACTCCGATAAGTAATGCAAAAAAAGTTTCCAAATAAGAAAGTGCATCATCCAAAATAGTTAACAAAATTGTAGTAATACTTTTCAACACCATTAAATTGTTGAAAGAGGAAAGCAAAAATGCTATAAAATTTAAAGAGAATGAACCTGAACAAATATTGAACTTTCCATTTTGGACAAATATAATTAAATTTACAAGTGGAAGACTGACCTATGTTATAGTTTGATTTATGTTGACCGTGAAGAAAGAGGCCTAAATACACTGATAATGATACAACTTATACAACTACAAGCCTCTTCGGCCCATAAACACAAAAAACTACAGCCAATAACCTGGTCCTAATTTCAAAGATCTAAATTTTAGTAAAAGATATGCAATGGCAGTACTATTGTTATTGATGGGACTGGAGGTCTACTTCAACGAGTTCTTTCATTAGATCCAATACTAACTACTACTACCAGGTACCGTTTGTCCAGGCCAGAAGCTGGATGTGATGAGAAACGTATGACTATATGATTTTATGCGTTTATATTTGGCGCTTAAGCTAATTTAAAATAATAGTAACAAGCACGAAAGAACATAAAGTTCGAAAAAGCTGTTGAAAATATGTGAATCCAGTTTTTTCAAAAGTCTTGAACCTTTTAAAATTTTAAAAGCTTTCTATAATACAGAATTAAATATTCTTTCGATCTATTAGTGATAAAATATAAAATTCGACCGTATAGATATTCAAAGTGTTGGCATGATCATTTTTATCCATTTTTGGTTCCAGAAAATTGGGTTTAACTTTTAACGGTTTATTTTTATTTTACGTTTTATACACATCACGTTTATGAGATTTTTTGAAATGGAAAGTGAAATCGTGTTGGTTTTCGGATTCAAAACGAAAAATATTATCTAGTGCAGAAATAAGTTGTTCATATTTATATAGAGAAGTAAAATTTGCGGTACCCATATTACCAACAAACGGTATATGCAATGTTTTTATGACTTCCGATAAGAATGAACAGATAATCCGTGGTAAAGCACCATGGCTTAGAGAGTGAACCTAACACAACCTGATTAGAGTGAGTGGATGAAAGTCAACTGAGAAGAAGCTAAGTGATATTTTGTTCGAGAGGGAGATTGTTGCAGACGTCCAGAGTCTCATATCGGTTATACATGAGAATGATCATTGGTATATAAGTAAGAACGTATCTCAACTAGTATGAGACTTTTTGAAAGTGGACCAAAAACAAAACCATGCTAACCTTCGGGTCGAAATCATATTAGCGCAGAGATCGTGTTGTTTATACTTATATACAAAAGCAGAATTTGTGGTATTTGTGAAACAATCCTAAAACTTAGACTTTTGTTTAAGTTGTTTATTCACGGATTCAACCCTCAATAGTTTCAATAATAGACAATTTATTTTATACACTTACTTCCATGGTATGGTTATTATCCATTAGTTCATGAAAAATTTAGACACCGATAATTTAGTAAGATGATCTATCATTATGGAGTTTTTCACGACGTGTTCTATTTTGTTATAAAGATTTTGTAAGACCATGATATCAATATGTCTGGACATACCCAAGCTCATGTTACTATTAAATATTGGA
Organism: Limnanthes douglasii subsp. nivea; assembly: GCA_036936605.1. Taxonomy (NCBI): domain Eukaryota; kingdom Viridiplantae; phylum Streptophyta; class Magnoliopsida; order Brassicales; family Limnanthaceae; genus Limnanthes; species Limnanthes douglasii. Next base: position 222,438,169 of record JAUPFV010000005.1, on the reverse strand, counting down.
GTGTATAATTGTTGTCGCAATATAACATCAGGGTTTTTTTTATTCCTTTTACAATATGCGATCATATGATAAATTTCAACATTCACAATGCCTCATTAGATGCCTCAAAGCATGCAAGATATTTTAGTGCCATAATAGAGGATGAAACTAGTGCTTGATGTACAATATGATGCCTGAAGTTCTAAAAAGTATGTCCACATAGCTACCAAAACTTTAAGTTAGAATACCGAATATTATCCAGATTATCTGACTTCATATATGTCAACGTGTATTATTTTTTGTTGCAAATACTAGAGAACATTTTTCGCTGATTTCCAATGGTTTATTCCCGGATTACTTACATAACTTCCTTTAACCCAAAAACAAGGACAATCTCCAATCTTATATCAAATTAAACATACATTAAAATCTTAACTGCTAAAGTATATACAATATTTTGTGTTTTGCATCATCTCAAACTTTATATTTGGTCATTGACTTAGACCTAATTTTTATCTTTTTATAGTAGACGTATTGAAAGGCTTGTTATTTTCATTCTATAACATTACAATATACATTCTAGATATGTCATTGATGAAAACCTCAGGAGTCCACGTGAATGGTCTTGGTGAATCTGGATTCCTAATGTAAAAGTTACATCATCAAGATATTTCATATCAAATTTCTCCGATGTATATTTTGGTATATCATGCAACAATTTCTTATATTTCATAACCACCAATATGTCATCAACATACAACACTAAAAATATGATCTTTCTCTCACTTGATAAACACAGTTCTCAATCAAGTTCATCTTAAATCAAATGAAACTACTACTTTAACGAACTTATATTATTGTTATCGAAAAGTCAATTTTTTAGGATGCACCATATGAATCGTTTCCTCAATGTCACTGTTAATAAAATCAATTTTTACATTTAATTGATAGATATCTATGTAAAAGTATGAAACTAATGTTATGATTATTCTAAAAGAGTCATTTGATAAAATAAGAGAATATCTATTTGAATTAAATTATTTCATGTTAAGTATAATCTTTTACCAAAATGTATGTTTTATGTCTCTCCACCTTACCATTAAAATCATCTTTGATTTTGTATATTCATTAACAACCAATTTACTTACTTCATTCGGGTAATAAGGAAAGCTCACAAACTACATTATCTTGCATTGATGTATAATTTTCCTTCATAGTGCTTACCCATAACTAAGAAGCAGAACTCTCCATGACTTCGTAGAAACATGATGGATCGTTTATCGTTATACTACATGAATCTTCATGTTTTTAAAGATATATTATGTAATTCAAACATATCATATTATTTATTTCTCATGTGGATGTTTTTAATAGTATTATTATTTCAGTTTTCACCCTAAACATATATAAAATTTGATAATTTTTGAACAACTTTATTTATAATCTTTATGTTCTAACAAGGCTGTAACTATTAGAAATGAAACCAAATAAGCTGGTACATGAGTATCTTCATTGGAATATTCATGAATTTATGTTGATTCTTCCTCAAAATGAACATGTGCTCCTAAATTCTTACCGTAAAGCCAACATCTTCAAAGAACCTTGATTTTCTCATGTCAAATAGATTTTTTAATGAAATGATCATAAAATTTAATAACATTCAATATATAGTGAAATACCATCTAACCATATTAGATTTAATATTTCTCCTCATTCGGCCTATAAGGCTTTGTTTCAAATGGATATCCCTAAACATACATATGTTTTAAGCTAGGTTTGTGTCTATTGAGGTCTTAATGTTTTGGGGGGTTATATTTAGAATATATGTAGCACATAAAACTTATTCACCCGAGAGTGAAAAGGGTAGATTCGGATGACTAGTCATACTTCTCATCATATCCTTAAGCATGTGGTTTCATCTCTTAGATATTTTATTCATATTAGAAAAGTACAAAATTATATACAGAGGAGATATACCATACTTCTCTAGACACTTCTCCGACGCACTTAATTCTCTTACCAAGTTATGTTTCAACTTCACTATTTAAAGTTAGATGAAATTATCTATGGTTTTTTATTTTTCATGAATAAAGTATAGATACTCACACCAAGAAAAACATCTATAAATAATATAAAATATTCCTCCCCATTCTAAGAAGTCGTATGGGACGATTCGTTGGTATGTATCAAATCTAAGGTTTCTTTCATTTTTTATGCATCTAACTTTTCGCTTTGGTTTGTTTCCTTTGATAAATGTAATGAAGATATTGACTCTGAATAATCAAAAAATTATAATAAAATTTCAGAAACAAGCCTATCCATTTTTGCTTAAAGATATTACTTAAGCTCTTATAACATATTCCCTAAACTTTTAGCTATGTTTAGTTTATTAGATATAGGTATGTTTATTGCTTCTCAATGAAGCTCAGTTGTATTTGAAGAATATAATTTATAATTCGTTGTTAAATATTTAGTGTCTACTATATTATCACGTAAAGAAAGATTCATTTGATTACTCCAAAAAAATATGAATATCCAAAGGCGTCTAATATAGTAAAAATTAAATTTCTACTAAAAGAAAGTACATCTAAAATATTGGTCAAACACAACAAATATCTACTAGAAAGCACCAACTTAAATAAAAATAATAGAAACTAAACACAAACCATTTACCTTATTAACTAATATGGACTTAAATCAGATCGTACATGAACTCAGCCCATTTGACTAAAATTGAATCAGCCTAACCCAATACATAATTTATATTTCACTAATTCTTTATTTCTTACATTAAAAATCATTAAAACACCAAAGCTCAAGATTCTAACATCCGAAAATCACCTATATAACATACAATAGTCCGAAGACCTGAAATCAATCCAAACACAACCAAAGAAACCCAGTATCGATTCAAAAACAAAAACCTCAAACCATTGCTTCAATATTTCTATACCCACATAATAAAACTATTTTTTAAACCAGCAACGTTGACACTTCTCACACTATCTTGCTCGGTGATCACCAAGCCGTCTTTGTTTAATCCGTGTATATCACTACCAACTAATGATTGACTCGGCATGATCCCTCGTCTGGTCTAGTTACTGACGTGTTAGGATTCTTAGTGATAACAATACTGTTCTTTCTAACTACACAAATGACCTTGGTAATGGGGTAAAAAAATAAGAGACTTATGAATATAGAGGGAAGGAGGTGGTACCAGTCTGACTTGGTGAAAAATTATAATTTATGAAAGAACATAAAAGAAATCCTAAACCTTGAGCGATAAAATTAAAAGCTAAAAGCTAAAGAAGAAGAATTGGATAATGAATTCGAGTTTCAATTAATCGTGTGAAGTCGATTCTCCAACGTTATTCGATTTTCAACTTCTTATTAGTTCTTGTCATAATCTATTTTTTTTGCTCTTAAGACAGAAGTAATTAGGCATTGCGCTATGTAATAGTTAAATCTAAAAAATTGGCATTTTTTTTTAATTTTTTTTTCGAATTTCTCTCTGCATTTATTATCTTTGGGTTGAATCGTCTACCAATATTTTATTTTATGATGCAAAAAATTAATTTGTGGACCTTTATTTGATTTTGGACAATATCATAACAGAGAAACTACTTATTGACAAAATATACATTATTTATTTAATAAATTGTATATTAACTTAATAGATTTTAAATTTTAAGTTATTGTGTTTTAATGACTTTTAGTGTAAGGATGTTAATAAGAATGGTTAAAAGAATGAGATGATGGATAGGTGAAAGAGAAATCATGAATTGGATTAGGATTGATTCGATTTTTGTCAAATGAGTTGAGATCGAGTTATAATAGGTATTGGGTTAGGGTTCGGTTCAGTTTAAACTCATTAAGTAAGTTCGGTTAGTTAATAAGATAAACGATAAAAAATAAAATTTTAAAAATCATCGTGTGTAACTGTCATCTTACGTGGCAGTTCAGTTGGCATACAAATGATATTATTGAGTAAAATTTTTAAAGACTAAAAATACAACAAAAATATTATTGGTCATAATGATACTTGTCACAATTATGTAAATCTCACACCGCGATGTACTATATATATAAAAAATTGATAAACATAAAAAAACATATTTTAATATTTTAATAGAATAGTGGACATCAAGATTGTTGTGCAACAATTGATAAAAATATGAAAACTATAAATAGTTTTAATTTTTTCCTCTCCTTTTTATATTTCTATATGTCCGCTTTATAACAATCCATAGTTGTATACTAATAATTTTTAATTTTTTTATTTATACAAATTAACTATTAAATTCATAATTTATTTTAAAATTATCCATATTGAAAATTAATTATTAAAAAAAAATCAATTTAATCTAATTTTTATACAATTATTTTTATAAAAAATATATATACTTATTTATTTTTGTGATTTTTTTTTAAAATTAGGCTACAATAAACATTACATCATTAAACCCCATGGTTTATCATAATTAAAAAAAATAAAATCTATATTATTGATATTATTAAAAAAATTACTTTTTATTTCACTATTTAAAAAAATTATATATCCTCTCAACTTTTTAATTTTTTTTCAAAAATATGAATAAACAATTATAATCCCCACTTTGCAATTATCATATCAATGCTTTCATATATTTATTTTAATAATTAATTTATATGATTAGCTAGCTAATGACATGCACGACCTGTGCCCGATTGTTCAACATATACTACATTTCATCCAGATTGATCGCCTAAACACAATCGTAATCACCTATCTAAAATAATAAATTAATAAATTAACCAACCAACCAGCTGATCTAACTAAAATAAAATATATACATAATTAGTTGTTATTTTCAGTATAATCGTAAGCATAGCACGCCTTTAATTATTCTTTTGCGTTTGATGAAGAAAGAAAAAACAGCATTCTTATGATAATATTGAAGATACTGCTTGTTGACTTAAGCATTAGCTACATATAATAAAGATTTAATTAATCAGACTCTTAACTAATTAAAAATCTAATTTGAATATTATCTACAACTAGAGAATTTACAAAAATAATAATCTAAGCAGTGGCATGATTTTATTTTTTATTTTTAATTCAATATATTTGAAGAGGTAAATTAGCTTTTGCCAATCATCAAAAGGCACGTCGTCTAATCTATAAATATATGATACTAAAATCGAGTACAGTTGGAGATTCTATTATCTGCTGGAATCGATTTTAATATATAGACATAGCAGTTTTGTTTTTTATTTTGTATTTGACGTTGAATTGATGAATATATTAAGTAAATAATATTAAACAATCGCTAGTTGAAGAAAACTTTGATATGATTATAACTATAAGGCATTAAGGCTATAAGACCTGTCTTCTGAATCCAGTACATCGTATTGGAAGTACATTTTTATATTATTATTTAGACATCTGGTTTACGAGTTGACTGCGTAAATTTTATTTTATCAAAATTTTAGTGCTGTTCTTTCATAAAATTTGGATTCAAAACTACCGCGTAATATCATTTTATGATTTTTTAGTGAGATTCATGCATAAAACTTGGATTTAAAACTTAAACGGACGTTTAGTTTACAAGTTAAGTGGTATACATTCCCTTATGTAAATATGTAAAATGAATGAATGATTTGGATATTTGTTAAAATAATTTATTGTAATTGTTTATTTATGACAAAATTTGATTATATAATAAAGATAATTCTATTTTTTTAATACTAAAAGATATTTTATTAAGATTGAAGGGTCCAAATTAAAAGATTTATGAAGGTAAGGATTTAATATGATTTTACGTTTTCTCAAACTAGCGGCGCTAGAGTTTCACACCCAACATTTTATTCTTTGAAAAACAAATTTCATTCTTTATTAACAAATCCTTATCGCTTGACTTTCCTAGCTAACTAAATCGTCTTTCTGGCCAAATTTTGTTGATTATTCAACCAATTTTAGAGCAGGGTATAGATTCCTACAGATCCAGATCTCTATCAATGGTGTTTTGTGATTCGTATGGTTCTTCACATCTGAGACAACTTCCTTGGTGTTTATCTTCATATTTTATGTAAAGATCTCGTCAACTTCCTTGAATTCTTGTCACGAACATTTAGAGGGGATCAGAGCATCTGACTACTTTCTGATTCCTTGGATTTTGCATATTTGTAGACCATCATGCAGTGCTCGAGCTTCTGCTTTGAGAGGTGTAAGTATTCCATAATTGTTGCCATAATCATGTATGATCTTTCCATTACTATCTTGAATGATAACTGCACCACTAGATTCTCTAGAAGTAAGGTAGCCCGCATCAGTGTTCAGTTTGAATCTTCCCGGTCTTGGTGGAGTCCAGGATAGGTAAGAGATTTTCTTTTCGTTTTCATGGGGTTTGTGCATCTTAGAAAGTTGCCACTGTTTCGCTTTGTTTCCAATGTTTGTTCTTCAGTAAATTTCCATGATCTAGGCTGATTAGCATGTTAGAGACATACTGTATAGTTGAGGATGCTGAAAATGTATCCTCATTGATCTTTGTCTTGTTCCTTTGTTGCCATATTACCCATGTTATTAATGTGGGCATAATGGTTTTGATGTGAGTGTTGCTTGTGGATAACCATAACCACACTCTAAACATATGCTTTATAGTTATAAAGTTTCGTATTTCAACCTTTAGAATACATGCATAGTAAGACCATACTTTCTAAGCAAAAGCACAAGATACAGATAAATGGTCTGTTGATTCAATATTATAACATAATTGGCATTTTGATGCTATTGTTATATGCTTTTTCTACATAATTGTATAAACATGAAGTTTGTTTTAAATGATTCTTTAGGCAAGCAAGGAGCATTTTCTTGGGGATATCGGACTCCATATGTTCTCAACAAGAGAATATTTATATACGATAGGTCTAATTATGTGTATTGTACAGTTTTGAAAGGCACCCAATGGATGGTATCATTTACTTGAGAGTTGATCCTTGTTTTTAATACCAAGTTTATATTAAAGTCTGTTAACACAGGCCTAAGGTTAATCACATTCCATTTATTGTTATCCCATAATGTATTGATTTTGATACCTTTAAACCAACTATTATCAGACTGTGAATTTAAACTGGTAAGAGGAGGTCTGTCATACCAGTTATCCAACCACAAAGATAATTCTATTTGATACATCAAGAAATTATTATCGTTTTATGTCAATTTTCACATTTATAAAGAAATAAATATGGCGCCCAACTGGCTAGTTAAGTGGACAAACAAGTGCGAATTAAAGTATGACATAAATCTATAACAAATATCAAATCAACTTAGAAAATTTTTCTTTTTAACAATCTGAAAATCGGATATATAAGAAAACTCTAACTCCAAACAAAAAACTTCTTTAATATCCTAACTACAAATCTGTTTGTCAAATTTCTTAATCATTATTCAATTAAGCTAATAAATCTACTGCAAATAACAATACCTGACAAAGTCCATCTTGCAGCTGAAGTAGTTTAAAGAAGATAAACTGAAAGCCATCGTCTGTTTCTCGGGGAGTTCAACACCACCTCGCCATCCAACTTCAGTCAGAAAGGAGAATCAGAAGATCTAAAGAAAACTAAATATCAATCAATCTGCCAAGAAAAGAGAAAGATTCATATAATCATCCCTCGGGTAACCTCAGAAAGTTCTTCAAATGCTCATACATTTGAAGTTGGATATAACCATATGTCTTAGATTTCTTTAAGAATCTCAAATTTTTAATAGTAATATCAGAAAAATATAAGCTTATCTCGATGAAAAGATACGAATGAAAGATTCATTTTAAGCGAGTGACGAAATTATAATTTTGTCGCCGCTTTGATCTAATTTATGTTTTTCTTTGTAAATAAAGCCTAAAGATATAAGACAATGTACTATTCATTGTAAAATAAAGTCTATAATGCAACCTCTCTCTTATTATTTTAAAAAATAGTAAAAATAATTTTATTAAAGTTATGTGTACTTCAATTTTGGTAGAAAAATGTGTTTTGGTATATTATTTTATTGATAATTTTGGATTCAGTTTAAATTTTGTTTTACATATATATTTATATTTGTATTGCCAATAAAAAATAATTTATAATTAATTAATTTGATAATCTAATCCACAGATTACTTTTCATTATACAAAAATAATATTATAAAATCTAAATATATAATTCGAGAAAAAATATTGATCAATGATTCTAACAATAAATATAATGTAAGAATATTGACCAACATATCTAACCATAAAATTTGATATAAATACATTAATCAATTTATCTAAGCAAAAATATAATATATATATGATTAAATATAATCTTTAATAGTCTTATAGAGTTGGAGCGGGTGTAAAGAAAATGCTAAAGCTCGATTCAAATGATAATTAAAAGAATGATGCAATCATTTCGTGAAGATATTGTCATATTGAGAAAACGTTTACCAATCTATCTAACAGTAAATACAATATAATGATATATCTCAACTTATCTAACCCTCAATACAATATAAGTATATTAACCAATCTATTTAGCCATAAATATAATATACAAAATATAGTCTCTAATAGTCCTCACAGTTCGAGTGGACGTACAATGAACGCTCAAACTGAATCCGAATGGCTGTAAAAAATATCAAGGCAATTATTGAGTGAAGATATGGTCTTGGGTCAGTATATAAGTAAGGAGTAAATCACAAATACAATTTATTAATTACTTTAATAGTCTATAAAGTTTCGAGCGGGTGTGCAACAAACTGTCGAGTGGGTGTGTTAGTATATTCCGCTTTTGTATATAAGTAAGAATACTCCGATCCCCACAATAGTGGAGATATTGTCCGCTTTAGGCCCACTGGTCCGCACGACTTTGCTTTTGGTCCACTTCTAAAAGGTCTCACACTAATGGAGATGTATTCTTAACTTATATACTGATTTTTCTTCCCATGTTTAACCGATGTGGGATGTGAGACTTTGGTCGCACCTAACAATCCTCTTCTCGAACAAAGTATCACTTTAGCCTCCTCTCAATTTGACTCCCATCCGCATACTCTAGTCAGGTGGAGAGAAACCTGAACTCTAGAGCTTTAGGGCGGGGATCTATCTGCTCACTATCAGATGACATTGTGCCGCTTCTTGATCAAGCCACCTGCTTGATGAGCCATCTGGCTCAACTCCATCTTTAGATGAATCTGCGCCTGCTCCATGATCAAGCCACCTGCTTGATGAGCCATCTGGCACTCCATCTTTAGATGAATCTGCGCCGCTTCTTGATCAAGCCACCTGCTTGATGAGCAATCTGGTGCTCCATCTATAGATGAATCTGCGCCGCTCGTTGATCAATCCACCTGCTTGATGAGCCATCTGGCGCTCCATCTATCCAGCAGATCAATCACCTTGAGTATGGCTTAAGAAAAGATGTTCAGCATCCTGAGAATTTCACCCACATCATCACAACCCACCACATCGCGTTCTGTCTGGGCCTGGTGCTTTGATACCATTTGTAGGGAATATTGGGTCAGTATATTCCGCTTTTGTATATAAGTAAGAATACTCCGATCTCTACAATAGTGTGATATTGTCCGCTTTGGGCCCACTGGTCCGCACGAATTTTCTTTTGGTCCACTTCCAAAAGGCCTCACACTAATGGAGATGTATTCTTAACTTATATACTTGATCTTTCTTCCCATGTTTAACTGATGTTTACTGCATACTATCTTCTGTCCTTTAAGGCATTCCCATGTTCAACTAGACCTGAATGTCTGCAAAGATTTTGAGGCAATCATTTAGTGAAGGTATCGTTATCTTGGGAAGAGGATGACACATGAAGATCTCATAACCGACCAATTTATATGTTTTCACGTAAAAAGTTAATATCCATCTCAACATTTTTCATATTTTGATATTAAATTGGATTTTACGACCTTTACACGGTAGACACGTTGTCGTAGTAAATAAAAGTAGATTTCTTGACATGAAGATGTAGCTCAAGAATAAATTTTTAAAGCCAATTAGATTTAGCCACAATATTAGTCACTCTTATATATTCAACATCGACATCAGATCTTAAAATGGTAGGTTGTCATTTTGAAGATCACGAAACCAAACTATTACTGAAAAACAAGCAATATCATGATGTTAATCTTCTGTAATTAGGACATCTTCCCCATTCATCGTCAATATATACAATGATAGATAAAAATGACGTCATAGTAAGTCGTAGACCATAGTAATTAGTATCATAAACACACATATAAATTTGTTTCTTAAAGTCAAAATGTAGATCTCGTAGAGTATGCATAAAAAATAGATATATTAAACTGCATAAGAGATGTCAGGGAAAATGAAAGTGAGGTATTATAAAGCTCTATATGAGGTCTTATATATTGTGTCATCGGGTAATAATTGGTTATCTGTTGCACTCAAATTGGAATAAGTGTCCACAAACGTGTTATACGGTTTTTATGTGAACATAATTGCACGGTGTTAGATATCACGAGAATACTATGATTGGAAGAAAAACAACTCACATACGGTCCTTTGAACTGAGATGCTGAGAAATTACTACAAAAGTCTAAATCTGACATATAAAATTTATGTGAGAGCATGGCCATGATTTTCTTTAGTAAATCAACATATGATGTTGTTAATATAATATCAACTACATACAAAATTTGATAGGCCATGTTATTTTATTTTGGAAGAATAGACCATGACGTGTCACAAAGGGTACTTTGAAAAAAACATGCTCATAGTGCTAGTTTCAAGTCGTAAAATAAGTTTTGAGTGGCATACATGATTTAAGTATGTATGAATCGATGAGACTCAATAGTTTATTCATAATGATTATTTTTTAACTCTGTCATATAAGAATGCATCACAAGCAAGTTGATTAACTGGTCATACCTTTGAGACTTCCAAGGTCATGATTTTGATTGTGGTAGTCTTGAAAGCGGGGCTAAAGATCTTATGGAAATCAATGCCAATAGTTTTCGATTAACCAATAATCATGCTCTGTAACGTTTTAAAGAACCATCGGTACCAAATTTATGATGGAATAACCGCATACATCTAATAACAGGGTTGTCTGATGGCTAAGAAACTAGTTCACATGTATCCTTAACGTACAAAGTATTGAATTCAGCCTGCATGGTACATAGTAATTGGGGATTTCCAAAATCATCAAGATATGATGTTGCAACATGAAATATATTATAGGTAGAAGCGTGAAGATTGAATTTTGGGTTTGGTTTGGTAAACGTGAAAGTTTGAGGTAGAGTTGTATTGGAAAGGGATGGTTCAAATTAAAAGGATCAAATGATCAAATTCAATGAAAATAAAAGGATCATTGAATTTGATCCTTTGCCACTCTTGAGATCCTTCATGGAAAACTAAAAGGATCAAATTCAATGAAAACAATATCATCAAGGGTAAATTTTTTTAGTGAATAATATATTTATAACATTGGTGAGTGGTATTTTTTTAAGGTATATATTTATTTGGCAAGTGGTGAAAGTTGTGACCAAATCCTTTTATTGGCATACAATTACCATTTCGATAAAAATAATGCTCGAAATCAATTAAATGGGAGAAGTGATTTTACTTAGATTGGATGTTATGTCGGTCGATTTTCGTGAGTCCATATACCATTACAGATCATAAATATTGAATTTTATGTTTCAAAACTTTGTACCAAGGTCAATTGGATTGAGTGCATTTAATGCTACATGGCCTGGTTGGGTTTGAGGAGTTTTCTCTTGGGCGTGTTGAAAATGAGCCTAACATGAGTTTTGTCTCATTAGTTGGGCTTGATAGGAAATATGAATGAAAGCCATCGGATGCGGTACACAGTTATTTTTGATTCCATACTATTGGAAAATGATATGGGTATGGAGGGGGCTTCCCTAAGACCCACAGTTTTTATAATTTTACAAACTATCGACCACACCCCTTTGCACCATTACGGATTCCTCACGATCACAGGTTCAATTAGGAGCATGATGCCTATGATAATATTATGTTTGACTCGGTGAAGTGCTTGTGGTGTTTTGAGTAGTTGATAAAGGAAGGGTTGATACCCGAGCGTTAACAAAAATTGTAGGACTAGAATTTTAACGCGATTTGTGGTGGTGTTTCTCCAATTAGAGAATGCTTCTAAAGGCTTCCCTTACCGTCGAGCTTTGATTTATGAATTTGGAAACAATGTTAAACTCATTTGGAAGACTTCGAATTTATTTTAGCAGTAACCAAGGCTCACTTACCATATTAACAACATCTTCCAATTGAGCCACAGTGTCTTCAATGTTTTTACAATATTTATCTATGGATGAACATCTGGATAATTTTAGATCGATGAATTCTTTTTCACGAACTACTACTCGTGAGACCTTGTTACTCAGATACATATTTTCAATATTTAGCCATGTAGAAGAACTTGTATTATCGTTCGTAAAAATATGTGATAGTAAATTTTCAGATACAATACTATAAATCCATTATACCACTAAAGTATAATTTTTTCCCTAGTGAACATGACCTTCATCATCAACGTTGGGGGATGAGATTTCGTTTATATCATGGGACTTTGTACGCCTTGGGGTGTAGTCAAATTAATTTGATCTAAGATGAATATGTTACATTTGTTCCATCTACTGTTCTGATTTTGTTATGCACTTTTCCAACTATATACGATGGTGTTCAGCATAGAGATTATGCTATTTTTTCAAGAGCAAAGCTCTAATACAATAAAAATACTTTATGATGATCTCATTAATAATATAACACTCATTATATAGAGGGAATAATCCAAGATACATACCTGTAATGGTAAGAGAATATTGACTAATTTACTATCAAATCATGCAAATAATAATATTGACCAATTTTTCTAACCATAAATACAATATATTAACTATAGTCTCTAATACGAGTATCCAATTCGAAAACGTTAAACTAAATATTTGCAATTAAATAAAAATTAGGGTTGGTTTGATTATTTTTAAATATTTATATTAATGTTATTTTGATATTTTTAAAATTATGATTAGTTACAACTTATTTTTATATTTTTTATGTTTAAAGTTTTTTATTCGTATTTTATATGTTTAAAAGTCATATATTCATAAACTATTGCTTTTTATTAATTTCTATTATTTTAGCGATTTTCATTTTCAGTAAATAAATTATATAAAAAAGAATTCTCCCTCTTTATTTATTTTATTTCAATTATATATTTTCATTTTTAAATAATTTATACAATTTTTATAAACTCTTACATTTTAAAAATAAATTTAATAATTATATATATATATATATATATTAATTTATTGAAATTCTATACTATAAAAGAATTAAGATCAATACAAAAAACACGAATTAAAAAGTTGAAGTCAGTTATAAATTAAATTTTAAATTTACTTCCAAATTCAAGTTAGTTTTGATTTGAATTGGATAATTGTAAATTATTATGCATACATAGATTGAAACAAATATGTATAAATAATTATTTTGGTAAATTAAAATAGTTAAGTGTGGAAAGATTTTGTCCAGAAAAGTGTATGAGGCATATTGTGGAGAGAGGTAATAAATATAAAACATAAATACATTAAAGTGAAAAATAAACCCCGGTGAAGAATTAAGGGCGCATCCCCCACAATAAGGACAAGTGGTGAGTAAGTTAAAATAACACTAGTAAACAACATGCAATAGAGAGAAAGTAAAGCATGCGATCTAACCAATCCAGTCATCAACCACTGCATGCAAAAAACAAAGAGCATAGAAATATCTGTAAGAAACATTGATAAGTTAGAGAGAGGAAATAAAAGGAAGTTAACCCGGTCAAACAGCTTTCGTACTAATGAATCTTAAACGGATGCCAGAGAGCATATGATGCAAGAACATAAAAGCGAGAGAACCAAAGATTCTTAAGTTCATCTCCCACCATACGTGGTAAATCATCACACTAAAAATAGAATACTAGAGATGACGGAGGCAAGATGAAGGCCAATTTGTAACCACCTAAAGCTAGCTCGATCAATCATGGTCATTCAAAGAAAATCCAAGTTTGTTCTAGGCTGTATCCCGGATACACTAAGTGTTAACACAGTAATAGGAGATATGATTAATGTATTCAACATATGAATAATAAATGACACAAGGATAATTTAAGCCTCATATTATAAGATTATTATGAACGTAAAAATTACCAATGATGGTGAACCATATAATAAATGAATGGCTAGGAATATTATATTTGTACCATACCAATCCAGCTTACTCAACATAAGGAACAACCTTGCAGATGACATGATACGTACTTCTAAAAGTACTATTTACATTCCCACTTTTGTCACTCAATGAGTCAATATTATTAGTATGAGTACTTGGAGCGATGAGCCACTATATAATGATATCAAACACCTTGAGATTGTTTTCAAGCCTCGAGTCACGAATACATGTTTGCCCTTAATGGGTTAACAATAAGGGTGAAGAGAAACCAAAGATCATTATTGTCTTCATTATTGATTCCCACATTCTATATTTACTCGCTAGAGGCCTGAGTCGGAGAATTTTCTTTCAGTCTAAAGAGGGCGATGAGCTGAGATTCATATTCCAAATATTTTTATTTTTAATCGTTTTCAATTTTAATCCAGCCACACTAGATGGAATGAATGATTCAACTAACAATGAACCACATGTGTTTAAGGAAAGTTGTCTGGTTTTATATTTTTAAATCTAGAATTTTAATACCTCATTCTAGGTAGGAAAAAGTGCAGAGGTCCGTGCCATCTTGGCCCTAAATCCTTCATAATATGAACCAACTAGAGGAAATAAAGGAGCCACTAGGTTGATCCTTGAGGACCATAAAAGTTAAAATAGAAATAAATGACTAGTAAACTTGACCCGCAAAGAGGACATATATAATAAGTTGAAGTTTACCAACATCAGAAATGAGGTTTTGAGGTCGAGGATATTATTCTATCGATAATATTATCGAGAAAGAAGTGACAATTGTTAAATAAAAGGTGTCACATGAGGATGGGGACACTCACGTATTTTACTAAGATTGTACAAATATTATAACCAATAATGTTGGTCATATCACTTCTAATGGTGGTCCCAACACAAGAGAGATATATGTGACTTTTAGTGGGACTGACTTCGAGACTCGAAAGATTAAAAAAATCATGTAAACTTTTTTGAATAAGACTAAAGGAGTTAATATCTCTCTGTAGAGAATCATAAAGGTCGTCGACAAAATAGAGATTAACAATTTTAAGCTTTTGAAATTTTAGTGGAATTTAAACTTCATGTCACAATATTTTTTTAGGAATACTAAAAATAACTTTTATAACTATGATAAATAAGAATGATGATAAATGGTCGAATTGTCTGAGACACGTCAGACCCTGAGAATTTTCATGTTGATCATCATTAGTATTTACGATATATGATGTCTAAAGATACAATGAGTAATAAAAAAGATTACCTTATTCAGAACATTGATGATAACAAAGATGTCAAAAATTAGGTGACAATAAATATTGTTAAAATCTTTTATAAGGTTGATTTTTATGTTAACCCTCAGACCATTACTGTTAGTTCGGTAACCTCAAAGGTTCTTGGGAAAAATGACGTTGTCGGTAATACTAAGCTTGGAAATGAACATTGATTGAGATTTGTCGATAATTTAGAGAAATAAATCACTGATTCTGTTTTCTAAAATCAGGAATATAAGGTATAAAACATGTTGCAGCAACCAATTGGTCTAAAATCCACGTGTTGGAAAGAGTATCTTTTTAGGGATGCGAGTAATAGAAGGGTTTTTAGTAAAGGATCGAGGAAATCATAGTTAAAAAAACCGTAGACCCCATCACATAGATCATTACCAATAATATCATAGTACTACTTGAAAAAACTCCACATTGAAGCTATCTGGCCTCCATGTTTTGTTACTATTGATATTTAAAATATTAATTTTTTATCTCTTCATTGGTAGTTAGACGAATTATGACACCTTATCATGGGTGTTGATTTCGATGAATATGAGATAGGTCGAGAAATGCACAACTATGCCATAACACAATTAGAGTCAATTAGCTACGACGTAAGAGAGTTAATAAGGTCCCTCAACTATTAGAGATAAAGCAACTTTATTATGCAAAATACGAATTCTGATACTAATGTAGAAGAAATTTGTGTTCCGGTTACAAACTTAAGCAAAAAAAAATATTTTTTATTATAATAAAATTCTAAAGTGAATTTGTGGAAGTAAAAAAAAGGAAGAATCATCGATATCCGCGAGAACAAAAGATGATTAAAAAGGTCAAAGGATAGCTAGGACGGTGTTGAGAAGATATATTTTTAGGCTTTAATCACTCATGAACTAATACAACTAAAATCCTAACGATTCAGGTTGCGGAGGTCTTTTTAAAATCGAAGAAGTTTAAAAATTACTATGTTTATACTATGACGAAAGATCGAAAGGTTCCATCTTGAAAAAACAATATAATTAAATTTATGGTGGATCAGTTACATATTAAAAAAAATATTTTTTATAAGGTCTAGTGTGACGATTTAAAATTACAATTTGGAACTCAGCGTGTAAGGATGACCATAATTAAAAAATCACGTAAAACAAAATATCCAACCATTTTGACGAAGAGATCCTCAATCATATCCGATGAGATGAATATATTTCTTGTTAAACCAAGTTTACAAAAGTTAATAAGCTCTCACTAATAACGAGGAGTGGTGAATTTATCAAGAGTTACATTTATTGAATCAATAAATGTCCAATGTATATGTCCATTTTACCAATTAAGTTAAAATCTTATAAGAATCCCAATATATCTTAGTTTAAATTTAAAATAACTTTTATATATTACTAAATAAGAATAACGTTGATGCGTCGATGGATTAAATAAATAAAATAAAATAAATTTTTTGACTCTACAATAAATATACCATAAGACAAAAAGTATAAAAATAAAATTAATATAAAATTTAAATAATTTAAATATTATGGAAATACTTATTCATATTCTATCAAAGAATTATTCATAAACAAATTTGATATTGGGTTGATTATGGATAAATTACCCTTCTGTTTATAAATAATGTCACTATTCTATACTAGTGTTTGCTACTATTTTCCTACCCTAATTGGATTTAGGGTTACAAACTGACAATAAATAAAGCTGTCGTAATGCGCATAAATGTATAGGAGTCAACTGTTTACCAATGGATCCATGTCTAACTACACAAGCATGAAGCATCTCATAATGACATGTGTGACTGAACTGCATACGATAAAACATAACTCAAGTCTTGTCTCCTTTCGGAGTTATTATTATAATGATATTAATAATAATAATGACAACGACATTTCACTTTTGAAAATAATACTGTCAATAAAACTTTCAGGTCAATATAAATTCATATATGATTTTTCTTGTTCTTTATTCACTAGATTTTGTTTCAATCTAAACTCGACAAGGTTTGTGAAATAGTGTTCGTTCAAACCATATATATCGACACATAAATTTACAAAAATAGCAAGATCTTATATATTTTTATATTAAATTCATGAATATCTTTCAAACTTAGGGATATTATATTTATTTGTTTGCATATATCGATAACTTTTTATATAGATTAATTCAAAAACAGCTTTTATTTTCTAAATTCACAAGGGTCATGCATAGCATGGGTTATGAAGGCACTCTGAAAAGACAATATTATCACAAACGAAGGCCAACAATAAAATCACAACAAGATGGCCTAAAGTTGCAACTCCTATTTAATAAACAGATTTTGGAACTTTATAAAAAAAAATGCCATGTTCATGAACAGCTGGTGAATGTCAAATAACCACTTCGAAAAAATTTGAGCAAAGTAAATGATTGTTTAGTTTAATAATACTTTTCGAATTTTAAATTTACAAGTAAGTAAAGATACTATAGAAAATAGTTAAAAATAATCTAATTAGAGATGACTAATAGTATTAAAGTTATTTTCAGATAATTCTGAAAAATAGATTTGTTTTATCTAACATGAGTTTTTGGTGGTTTCAAGATGTAATATATGATTGGATTTATATTGTTTCCGTTGTTTTTTTATGGATATGAGTTATCAAATTTTTTATGGATATGAGCTATCAATTGTAAGAGAGTTGTACTGTATAATTTTTATTTTATTTTTGGATTCTTTAGACCAATTAAGACAAATGCAAATACTTTGGCACTTCCCACCGTCTCTGTTGGAGAAAATATCAGCGCACTAACTGGATTTGATATCAATTTATAGGAGTTATTACTTTTATATTTTTTCTCTCGAAATGTGAAAGATTATCGTTTGGTTTACCATAAATGGAATGTGCAAATCGTAGAGATATCCTGAATTTGAATGTCTAGTCACATGTAAATTTAAAGTATATTAAACATGTTATTGTATATAAGTCCAATTATTTAAATGTAATGAACATATCGTATCATAACAGGATATGTAGTATCATGATATTTATAGCGTGGGTATGAATCAGATTGATGTCGATCTAGAGGGAGGGTCATTCAGTATGTCACTTCAGTTATTAGGCATTTAATACCAAATATGATTATGGTCCATCGTAGATACAAATGCATCATACTATCACAGTTTAGAACTATATGAAATAATCTTTTTAAGAAAATAAAATATTCTAGTAAATTAAAGGGGATTCTGTTTAATTAATTTTGTTTCATACACGTAACATAATTAGAAGTCTATACGTACTTTTTAGACTTAGGCTCGTTATTTTCTCATAAGTCGTTTTTAGTTGTCTTTACTTTAAAATCTAAACAAATTCTCCAGAGCTATAGATTTATTAATATATTGTTTCTCTTTTATTTCAAATACAATAGTGAAGCAACTTACATCATGTGAAAATATTCATAGCTATCTCAACATCTAAAATCTTCAATCGGAAAAAAACAAGATCATGACTTGTAGGTTTATCTTCCTCTATGGTCAAGACCCTTCATAACCCTATAGATATATTAGTTGGTATCAAAGTCAAATTATTTATGACTTGAAGTATAAAAAACTACTTATTCTTTCACCCATATCAATTTTATTAATTGATTCAAAACGAGAGAAAATTCATTTATTTAATTGATGTGAGATTTTTTAAGAATGATTAGGTTTCGAGGATTAAGAATGATTTTTTAAAACTTTTTCGGTGCAATCAAGAGCATAATATATGTTTTTTCATAGGCATGATTAAAGATTTAGATCTGAAATTCATAAACTTTTGGATAAAAATCCTAAATCAGATCAACTTAGGGTTTTTTTGTTTTCAAATTGGACAATTATTACGAAAATCAGGTTTGTTACCGCGATAACGATCTTATGTCAGACGTATTAACACGACAAATACCTTTGTTATCCCAATAATCTATCAACATTTTTCTTTTCGCCATTGCAACCCGTATTGCTCGCCATGACAATCGGTCCATTCCCATTTGCCGAGCCATTCATTATTCTTTATATTTTCTTACAATTGAGTTCGCTGCCCCAAACCATCTTTTATACCTAAAATAAATCAATTCAATTTGTTATTTAGATAATTTAATATTTGCTGCATGAATTTAAGTTAGGTTAATTTAGTTTACACGAGCACGTATAGGATGGCATGCTAGATGTGCTTTCATATATGTTTGAGGTGTCGGGTTTTTAGAGGTGTACAATTATGGATCACTAATTATATGAGAATTAAAAAAACATGTAGTGTTAAGAATTTATGGATATCGAGATAGGATGAAATTACCCATTACCATTGAAAACTTGGACTCTGTGATGTCCTACATGCTAAATTTTTTTTTGTTTTTCAGATTAGATTTTTGAATGGTATGCATCTCCCTTCAAATATATGAAATTCTGATGAGATATTTCACATCATAGAGATTGCTTCAGATAGTTGCATAATGAAATACAACACAAAAAATTTGTTTAGTTAGACAAACACTTAATTACCTTTGTATGTTCTAAAAAGAAACACTTCATATGACCATTCTCTGGAACTGTATACCACATATGTGGCCTCTATCTAGGAGAGTCATGCAAGGAAAATGTTTGGGGGCTCATATATAAGGACTATATTGTGAGTTTAGGTCGGGCCATTCTATAAGTTTTAAAATTGAATCTCATGATAATATTACATATGATAGAATACAATAATCAATTGATGATTTTGAATTTGAGAGGAAGTACAGTGAACAATATTCTTGATTGTAGATGGAGGATCAGACATGATTTATTTATATTCTGACGATAAAGATTTGATCATTCATTTCTCATCATCTTATTATTTCTCTTTAAAAATTAACGTTTAATTTCTCAGTCAAGAATAGAAAATTTTAGTTGTTCATGAAGAAACAAATCAACATCCTCAAGTAAGTTTGCAACATAGTCTCTTACAGATATTCACAAACAAAGATAGATAAATATTATGTATTTAAATTATGTACTTATATATATATATATATATATATATATATATATATATTATGACATTAAGAAACTTAATGTCATAATATAAGAATTTAACTTAAGATTCTACAACAACATAAAAAATTTATATAAGAACACTAAAAAGACTGTGTATTCAGCAAACACATAATAAATCTATGAAACATCATAGTAGAACACTCTTTATGATATTATAAAAAATAATTTAATTTTGCTTATATAATCTTGTAAAGAATTCTACATGAATACTGAAGTTCTTTGTGATATAGAGGAAAATTTAAGTGGGTAGCTTTTCAACACTAAATAGAATTTGAACTCTCAACCGTATACTATTGTGACAAGAGCAAAGATTAACTAAAAGTAAATTAATTTTATATATAAGATAAAGAAAGACATATGTTTGAATCATGCTGAACTCATGACTAGATAATATATATATAAGGTTTTATGTCAATCAAGCTTCACTTAATATGAAAATATTGACCTCTAGGTGAACCTTTATTCTAGACAAGCGAAAGGGTTCTTTCAAAATAATCATAACAGTGCACACATTAGTGTTTTAGTTCATTAAATGAATATCAAGATCATACATTTTAACATATAGTAACATTGATAATATTTTATATAATGGGTTTGTAATAATTGAATGTTTAATGAAGTCAAGTTCATTTATGGTGTTAAGCTAGTGTCTCATTAATAATGTCATATTTCTCAGAGTTACAATCTAGTTTGATTTTGAGATAAACTTAATAGAATATTATAGGTTTCACAAGTTCTGAGAGAGTTGATTCAAATTTAAAGTTGTATGTCAATGACATTTTCTTACCATAAACTATGAAAGCTTGTTCCATACCATCATGAAATTTTTATTGAAGAAATTTGATGAAAAAATTATAGATGAAGAGTTTTATATGTTAGGAACTCATATGAAACAACTTTATGAGTTTAACATAAAAAGATAAATTAAGAGCATATCACAATATTATGGTAGAGAAACCAAAAATTTATTGATCTTATTGAGATAAAATAAGAAAATTCATCTTATATGGAATGTTTCAGGACTGATTTGAAAATTCAAGAGACACATTATATGTCATACTTTTTGACACTTGAGAATTTGATATATGCCTATTTTCTTTAGGATATGGTATGAAATTTATGACGATAACTCTAAGAAAATGCTTAAGTATTCATAAGAAGGATATTTATAGCAAAATATAGGTCCTCAGGTATTTAAGTAACAACAAAATATTACAAGATGACATAAAGTAAGTCGGAAAATAAATGAGATTATTTAGCATCGTGACTTTATAGAATAAATAGATGTTGGATAGATTTTTGTAATTTTTATCTATACATTTTATGAGAATAAACTAACTCATTGAATAACATCCAAATACTGAAAAGACATACAGTTTATTGCAGTCAATAAGAGCAGTTAAAACAAATTCCACGAGAAATGATAATGATTCATTTCTAATTTTTCATCTTCCCTACTAAGATATTAATGTCTGAGGTATTTTAAGAGCATATAATTCATGTGGGTCTTCTTACCTTAAAGGGTATTTAGGATACAGTGGTAGTACTATTTTGGTTTTAGTTTGGTTTTCATATTTTAGTTTAATTATTCGTATTTAGTTCAGTTTTCAGATTATATGCATACATTTATTTAGATAATAATATAGTTATTTTTTATCTTATTCTTTGAATTTAAACGATCTTAATTTGATACAGTGGAACTAGTTGGAACTCAGCATATATTGATTAACAGGTCGTTTCACTTACATGCTACACTCCATGATAAATCAAAGTTTATGTATATGGTAGTTGGGAATGCACTCAATGTTGGAACAGTTACACATTGATAAGTTATGGAATGCAATCTCTAGTTCATTGTTAGTCATCATGTGAAATCATAAGGCAAGTTTGGGTTATTTGTAAAACGACAACGTTATATAGTCTATAAATTGATGGGTACACTTCTATATGTACGATTATCCAAGTGAGAGATTGTAAAGATATATTTAATTTGAAATGTCTAATCATATATAGATTCAGAGTATCCAGGATTGTTATATCTATTAAATTATTTAATTATAATCAACCTATAGTTTATCAGACCCACAGATAATAATATATGTACTATCATGTATATTTATAGTATCGATCTAAATAGAGGATCCCTTAGTATGGCTTAATAGTTTTTGGTAATTTAAGACCCAATAAGATTATGGTTCTTTGCTGAATGAAAGGACATCATGCTAAAACAATATGAAACTTAGTTAATGGTTTGCTTAAGAAAAGAAAGTTAACGAGTTTTTAACATAACATCCAATAAATTAGTGCCTTTTTTGTTAAATTAAGTTCATCTAAATTACTGAACATAAATAGAAGTCTAACCTAATTTTCAATGTTGTTATATATCCATTAATACAATATTGTAATTTTTTTTAAAGGAAATTAAGAAGAAATTTATATAGTGTGGGAATATTTATAGTCATCTCAACATCTAAAAAAGTCTTGCATCGCAAAAAAGAAGATCATGACCGGGAAATTTAGCTTCTTTTATGTTCTTGACCCTCCAAATTATAAGATATGTGATTCATGTCTTTAAGGTTTTTTACCACTTAAATATAAAAAAATAGGTTTAAAACAACGTTAGAGCTAATATGAATATGTTATACTTCTTGGTTACTTTCACCTTTAAAGTATTGAAAAATATTGATTCATAAAATCAAATGAAAATCACTTGTGTGCATCATAATTCAAAACTATGATCAAATAGAGAAATATAAAACAAACCTAAGCATGGTCATAATTTAAGGATGAAATTATCTTTAACCATTGTCGTTCTTGAAAGTAGTTTAGCATGTCCTTTATACGTTTATTTAAAAGAGGATTGTATGTATATTCCATCAATCGGGAAAACCATGTTGAGCTTAAAAGCTCCACCGTAGGTAACTGCAAAAATGGTAAAGCAATTATCTTAAATGGTTCGTGGTTGTCAGTGGACCCTTGACGATTGTTTTATCCTTCTAATCTGGCAGCTCAAAATCATTATACATATAGATTTGGTTGTATTTAAAAGTGTGTATCTTCTTCTGAAAAAACTATTAGTGTTATAAGATTTAAGAAACTTTTTAAATGTTTTTCCTGATCGATACTTTAAAGATTGAGACTTATCTAATTTGAGTTAGTCTCGTACGTATTTGTACAATACAAAACCAAATAAAAATGTGTTCATGGTTCAATAATAGCTTAGTGGACTTTCCAAAGTATGAATAGTTATTGGACCATCATTAGATAGCGCAATGAATCATGACATATGGTGTCGGCAGAATCTTTCCTTTGTCTCTTTTTCTGAATTTGTTTTAGTCATTTTGTGTTTTCTAGTAAGTTTAGTTTGTTTTTATCGACATTATCTTTTACATATTTGGTTCACTTTGAACCGTTGTGTTCATGCTATATTATTGTTACCAGGTATTATAAAGTAATTTATTTTTTAATTTAAGCTTTTTTTACCAAAAGATAATACATGTGGAAACTATTTTACTTAATTAGATGTATATAATTTTTTTATCCATTTAAGTGGTGCTAATTTTTTTAAGTTATTTTATTTATTTTATGAAATTTGATATTTTGGAAATAAGTTTCATATTTTTTATACTATTTTTGTTTCCAAATTGTTTTGTTGTGTTTTAACAAATTTTTTTTTGAAAAAGCAGTCATAAATATTATATAAGTTTAAAGAATATAGTATTGTACAAATAATAATTTTAAACTCTAATAATGAAAATGTTATATCCTTTTAGAGGTATATGTCCTTATTTATGAGGTATGAGTTCAGAACAAATGCATACTAATAATGCAACAATAAAATGAGAAGGGTATAAGACATGATATTGATGATGTCCTAGAATGAAGAGGTAGATTGTGGTTGATAAGGCATAACATTATCGTTAAGTTATACCCATCGGTCATATCGAGGTACCTCCGATAATAAAGTAACAATCATGGGGTACTACATCAAGATGAATCAAGAATAAAAGATATTATACGAAGCAGAGACATACAACGAATAAATAGGATGAGGCCCCTCGGTGGAACAACGTGAAGACAAGTACATTGATAGAAGAGTTAGGCGTCGCTTGTATGAAAACCAGATTATTATCTTGCGTGACAGCATACCGATACCACGGCCATCGCTAAGCTCTGTATAAAGGCTGGGCAGTACCTCGGCCGACGCTAAATAGTAGTTGTGAAAGATAAGGCCACTAAAAGCAGTCATAGAACATCACCCAAGACGTATAAGTTAGGCATGGACCCACGACCAAACCTAATAGAAAGTGGAAAATTATTATGAGATAGTGAAATAGTGTATTATAAAATATAGTCTAGAAATGAGAGAGGATCCTAAAATTATATAAGATTTTTTCAACCAAAATAATAAGATATTAGTTATGCATTCTTCCATTTTCCTTCTTTTATATCTATCACTAAAATACCTCACCAAATTTTGGCGTCGTCTGTGGGGAAACGCATGACGCGTAACTCATACTAGGGTAAGTGATAGTATTGACTAGACTAGGAATGGAAAGGGAGAATATGATCGCCTCACACGGGAAATGCGGGAAAGACAATCAAGGAGTTCAGGAGAATCCATTCAACGACGAGGTCGTCGTAGGAGTTGATCAAGCAGACCATCACGAGGTCTACGTAACGGCGAACCAGACCGACAAGCAGTCCCATGTCGATGCTGAGGAGAACGCTGGCGGGCCTGTGCAGGGTGAAAACCCTATGAACCTTGGTATGTCTTCCACTCCTTCTAACGTGCATATCTTGGAAAATCAGATTGAGGAAATTAAGCGCGAGAAGTAATGAATTGATCAGTGAAAACATAAGAGAGACCGCGAGGCAAGTCAATGTTTTGATCAAATTGCTGGAACCCTCCGGTTCTTGAGTGAGAAAGTCCTCCCAACAGGCATTGTTAGACTAGATGTTCAACTAGAGTAAGGGGGAAGTACAACCTCAAACAGAAAATGAAGAGTCGTGCTCACAAAGGCGAGCATACCGACAAGAGTAAAAGCAAAAAAAGGGAAGAAAAAAGCAGCAGATTCTCACTGAGACAATTTATCTACTAATGGAGTGCCTATGAAGGACTAAATAGGTAAGGCCGCCGAATATGACCAGTTAAACTTCATGAATCACCTCGAGGGGAAACTTCTCTCGTCGTGAAGAGCATCCTCAAGGGGAAACTTTCACGGAAATTCAACGCGCATAAGATGGATTCGTACGATGGGTCAGGAGATCTGGAGCACCACCTCGATCAATTTAGGAACATGATGATGGAATTCAATCCCGAAGACGTGTTGTTTTGTAGAGATTTGTCAATGACATTCAAAAGAAATGCCCTAGATTGGTTCAATAGCCTTCAGAATGGGTCGATTAAGGACTTTGAAGGCCCGTGGGTTGCGTTTAGAAACAATTTCGCGAGAAACAAAAAGCACAAACATGAAGGCGATGCCATAATGTATTTGTATCAATGAAAAGGGGAAACGATGAAGAGCTATGTGCAGAAATTTGTAAGAGAGATGAACTCCCTGTCAGCTTACGCTGAGGAAATGGCGGCAACAACGTTTAAAATAAGGTTGGATTGGGACGGCCCCCTCTTCATTTACTTTATTAGGTATCTAGTCAAGACAATGAGTAACATCCACGCCAGGTCAGATCAGTTCATTTGAGGCAACAATTCAAAGCAGGCGGACCTCACGCCCAATTATCAACACAATAACCTCGAGTTTAAGCCGACCTCTATTAAGAAGAAGTGTTGTGAGGAGGGACCCAGACCGGACGCGCCATGTTCTCAAATGAGCCGGTTGCACCATTCTTACTATGAGAATATAACAAATAAAATTCATGCCCCTGACAGAAAACATAACCGTTATCTACAAAAAGACTAACAGAAGAGCTAAGTACCAACCACAAAGGAGTATGTTGGTGGCAACGTACAAACGATCCCCTTGATACTTTTGCGCCTGCAACAATGATCATGGGTACCCAATAAAGGAGTGATGGTAGCTAAAATAAGAGATTCAAAGATTGATTGATAATGAGAAACACGTACAGTTAGTAAAGCAGAGAGAAAGTGTAATGGTAGCAGAAGGTGTACCCAACGCCGAACCGACCGAAGCATCAGATAAACCCATGGAAAAACAACAATGGTTGTGTGTGATTTTGGAGGCGACACTTTGTGAGGAACCGATTTCGTACCAAGAAGCGACACCGTAAGAACCTTAATATTCACCTAGTCTGTGGCTCTTTATATCATAACTTTAGGGAGCCAGTTGCGGATTTCACCTTCATTGATGATGATCTGAGGGAAATTATCACACCCCATAAGGATCCGCTAACGATAAGTGCCAACATTTCAAGACTCAAGGTAACGAGAATACTTATTTATAACGATAGTTTGAAGAATGTTATCTTTAAGGAAAGCTATGAAGATATGTTGCGAGTGCCCCTTTACAAAACGAAAGACAGACAATTGGTCAGTTACGAGGGAAAGTCAACTAAATGCATAGTGGTAAAGACAGAAAAGTTGGGTCATATCAGACAATCGCAATACCCGATTTGGATCTCCAACCCAGTGTTGGTAAACAAGAAGAATGGAAAGTGGGGCATGTGCGTGGATTTCATTAATCCCAAACAAGTCTGCCTAAAGAATTCTTTCCCCCTACCAAGAATTGACCAGCTGGTGGATGCCGCTTCAGAAAAAAAATGTAGTTGTTGTTCATGGACGCATATTCGGGGTATATTAAAATATCTATGAACCCATCATATGAGGAGCACACTACTTTTCAGACCAAACAAGGCCTCTAATGCTACAAGGTCATGTCATTTGGACTCAAAATCGTTGGATCAACATATGAGAGACTTGTCAACTAGATTTTTAAAGGACAATTGGGCAAACATATGGAGGCCTACATGATGATATGATCGTGAATGGTGACTCGAAGGAGAAGAAACTTGAAGTCTTGTGATGGTTTTCCAATTGCTGCGGAGGTATGGATTGAAACTTAACCCTTTTCAATGTTCCATTGTTGTTCGTAGTGGAAAATTTTGGGTTTTATTGTTAGTAAGAGGGCTATCAAGGCCGAACCCTCTCAACTAAAGATTATATTAGATATGATACCTCCTAGGAATATAAAAGGAAACAACGTCTAACGGTACAGTTGGTTACCCTTTACCGATTTATTTCTAGATCATCGTACAAAAGTCAACCCTTTTTTAAAATACTGAAGGGAGCCAAATTGTTTACTTGGACGAGTGAATGTGACGAGTCTTTCCAAGAATTGAAGGAATACTTAACATCTCTAGAAGTGCTAACGACACCAGACTCAGGAGAACGCATCTACCTGTATTTTTCAATATCAATTTATGTGTGAGCGGGGTACTGGTGCGAGAGACGATAAGAGTCGAAAGGTCGGTGTATTACTTTAACAAAGAGCTAGTTGATGCAGAAACTAGGTACCTCAACCTAGAAAATTTAGCCCACGGTTTAGTGATCACATCTTGAAAAAGGCACCCATACTTGTAGAGTCATACCATCATTCTATGTACTTCATTCCCGTCGCATAGCATACTCCAAAATCCAGATGTTTTTGGCAGAATAACAAAGTGGTCGGTGGAGCTTGGAGCGTATGACATAGAATACGAGCCTAGGATGCATATATTGCATATCTAAAGAACCGAACCCTTCCATTAAACAAAACGAAAGCAAGATCATTGCACATCGGTGCATGCAAGCATACAATTCTAGACGACGTGCTATACAGAAAAAGTGCCAGTTGATCGTTGTTACGTTGTGTGAGCAAAGAGGAAGCATAGATAATACTTTGGGACATGCACCAGGGGGAGCAGGTGCTCATTGTAGCTATAAGAGCTTGTTAAGAAAATTTCTACTCGCAGGGTATTACTTGCCTAGGTTGGCCTCGGATTCTCAAAACATAGTCCAAAAATATCACCATTGTCAATAATTTGCCAGTAAACGACATCTGTCAAGTTAGCCAATGAGTATCATGCAAGCATCCTGCCCCTTCGATAAGTGGTGGACAAATTTAGTAGGACATCTCCAAATGGCTACGGGTAAGCTACAGTTACTCATGGTAGCAGTTGAGTACTTCTCTAAATGGGTGGAGGCTAAGGCTTTGGCAAAGACGAGGTCCCAAGAAATATGTGACTTCCTACAAAATTAGATCCTCTCAAGCTTTAGAATTCCAAGGATCCTCATGACCGATAACAGACCATAATTATAGAATGAGATAATAGAGACATTCTGCTAGAGGCACGTAATCACTCCACACTTTTCCACGTTGTACTACCCCTAAGCGAATGGACATGTCAAGGTGACAAACCAAACTCTCTTGGCAGGAATAAAGAAAAAGCTAGAATGATCAAAAGGGAAATGGCCAGACAAGTTAGCTGAAGTATTATGGACGTACCAAACTACACCTCGGTCAATAATAGGAGATACACCTTTCTCGGTGATATATGGAATGGAAGTAGTAGTACCTGCAGAAGTTATAATACCAAGCCATAAAGTGGAAATTACTCGGAGGAGGTGAATGATCAAGAGTGACAATCATCAGTCGCTATGATCAAGGAAAAATAGATCAAACGAGGGTGCGACTAGAGCATTATAAAATCTTGATGAGAATCAGATTTAACTTCAATCATAAACATCAAAGTTAAATGTAAGTGACTTAGTAATGATTTTTTTCCAGTGAGTGTAGGACAGAAATGCAGGCAAGTTGGGTCTGGATCGGGATGGACCATATAAAATCGTTTCTAAAGGACATCACGGATCCTACAAGCTGGAAAACATAGAAGGTAATGCATTACCCATGAAATGAAAATCATTTGAAAATGTATTATCATGCTACCTAAGGTGTATCTCCTGTTATTGGTGGCACTTAAGGGTTTTTAGCAAGGCACATTGTAAGCCAAAATTATTAATGAAGTCACCTCTAGTTGTCAAGTTTTTGTGTGTACTACTTTATTCTTTGTATTAGTATTAAAAAAACACAAGTCTCAAGAATATGTAATTATCTAATGGAAAGGGGGGCGGGGTGCTACCAACAATAATAATAACGAAATGGCTTAAATTGGCCACATCTATTTGGCTACTTAACGGGCCACACTGATCCCTGGCTAAGTATAGTCAATAAAAACGGAATAATGTATATCACAAGCCTCGAAGGCTACACTAGGGTCATACTGAGCCCGAGCTATCTAGCTCAGTAAAGCGACCAGACTAAAAGTCATAGTTTATAAGATCACGCTAGGGGCCATACTGAGCCTAGATTGATAAGACCTATAGAGCGAACAAGATTATAAGAAATTCATATAACCACACAACATGCAACACCATGCTTATTTAAATAATCATACCCCATCCCCCAAACGATCTCCAATTATATTAAACAAAGTAATATAAAAAAAAGAAAAGAAACAAAAGTCAGAATGCATATTAAAAAAAAAGGGTAAAGGTTCAAATAACAAAAGCTATAAAACATATAACAAAAACAACGCAAAAAACGGTTCAGTTATACAATACAATTATGAATTATTTTCAAAATACCGTCATCCTTGCCAGAGGGTTCCTCTAGTTATTCGATCTTAACAGGAGGATCAACAACTAACCTTTCGGACGATGGGAGAATTTCTGTAATAAGGGCGGTGACAACCTCCGTCACTTAATCCATAATCTCTTGTTCTTCTTCTTTATTATCGGTAACCCATGGCTTCTCTTCAACTAGCACAAATTCCCTGAACTGACCCAGCTCAATATCGACATTTAGTCTCTACAACTCGATTACGGTATCTTTCTAAAATCGTTCCACGTTTGGCTTCATCTTTCCCAATGCCTCTTCTTCGCCATCAGCATAGGACTTTGAAACAATTTCAATTTGTCACCTTTGTGTATGCTCCAACTCTAGCTTCAAGTGAGTCGCCTGCGATAAAATAGTATTGTTAAAAAAAGAACTTTGTTGTTGGTAACTTTCCTTCAACAACTTCTTACAAAACAAATTTGAAGCACCGCATCCTTATTTGTAGCAAGCAAGGTCAGCAGATAGAATTTTCAAAGAGCCAAAGGATGGAGGCTCGGGCTGGAAATCATCCATAATATTTATATCTACTGGGTTTATTCTTTGGTAGGCAAGTACCATCGAGTTATGGTAATTCTGTAGGAAAAACAATGTCAGGAAATCTAAAGAAATCAAAATTCAAAAATTACCTAATAATAAAAATCAAAGTAAAACAACGTACCTCTACCGATAGTTCCAACTGGCGTTGCAAGATATCTGACATGCTCATGCTATTGTGAAAATTCATTTCAGGATAGTGCTTTAACTGCTGAAACATCAAAATAGATGACTTATGCATACTTACAGCAAGAGGTCAGTCGGGGAGATCGGCTTGGGAGGCAGGTTCTAAAGTACTTGGACCACCAGGCGCAGCAGTGTTTGTAAGGTAAAATGTGAGAAGACCGACATCAGACTGACCATCATTTTTACCCATGGTTAAGGAAGCTATAGACGGGTCATTTCTTTTAAAATAAGGGTACCGAGAGGGTTCGACTATGGTTAGTCGAGTCTAGAGGAGGGATATGCTATTTACTGTCACCTGTAGAAGCCCCTTCCTCAAAATCCACCTTTGTCAGAATCTGTATTTTCATGCACAGAAAGAAGGGTTGCACTAACCACCATTTCCAAGCTATCCAGCCCGGTAAGGGATTGGTCCCCAATCTCATCATAGCTACTCCTGACAGGGACATCATTCCTCCGAATCACCTTTTTTTTCCTTATAAAGTCTCCAGTAGAAGGAATGCTTTTCCCTGTGCTCTCAACCTCGTTTCCTAATAAAGATATCACAACACAATCGCTCGAATCATGTTGTTTAGAGGAAGTAGTAGTGCCTGTGGTATCAAAGGCATATGGAGTGGTGATAGGGCAGACTAATTTCTTCTTATTTTTTGGTTTAGCCTCGTTGTTCTCACCACCAAAGGCCCTTTTCTGCCCAACAGCAGGAGTGGCACCAATCTCCACATCTTTGGTCCTCCTGAGGGCAGACCCAATACGAAATCCCTCGGTTAATCAGCATATACCCTCTTTACTAGCCATGACTTTTGCGGTAACGGGTTCCTCGGTGGAAGTAAGTGTCACATCTCCATCCTTTAAAATTTCCATCTTTGGTAAGGGCCACAAACTAGTTGTAATAAAATTAATGGGCGTGAACAAGCGATAAAATTAAGTAGCACAAAATTGTTCCAAAGGGCTCACTTCCCGATCAATGTACACATTCTTCCACAACTCGTGGTACTTCCCAGAGTCTGTACCTTCAATGTACAAACGATATAAACATAATAACAATATTAAAGAAGGCATTGATACATGGTAAATAAATCAATCCAACC
This sequence comes from Limnanthes douglasii subsp. nivea, assembly GCA_036936605.1. Taxonomy (NCBI): domain Eukaryota; kingdom Viridiplantae; phylum Streptophyta; class Magnoliopsida; order Brassicales; family Limnanthaceae; genus Limnanthes; species Limnanthes douglasii. Next base: position 222,406,210 of record JAUPFV010000005.1, on the reverse strand, counting down.
CTTACTTATGCTCATCCATCGCCTTTCTAATTGGAGATTTTGTTTGGAAACATGATGTTCCATATTCTTGGAAACAAAAATAAAAGAGTGTTTATCAGAATCTAACAACATGCCAATCTCATTGCGGGTGGATATATACTAGATAGGGGTCTTTAGCATCTTATATACATCGATACTAGAAAATAGGTCACCTATACTAATCTCTTTATCTAATTTCGAACTTAGTACAATACTAAGCAAAAATCGCCATCCATGGGCAGTTAATTATGTTGGGAATATTTAGATATACCTAAAAAACTTATTTATCAATTTGGATAAAGGTAATCGAAGCCCCTACTCGAAGAGTGTAGTGTAAATATAAGTTTCCTCTCCACGGGGTTCAGGGAGCCTAGTAATTACAGAGTAATGAAAGTTATATACTAATCTAAACGTAGCAAACCCTTCTGGGATCAGGTTTGTATAGAAGTGTGAGGGGCGGTCGAAGTAACTATCTAACAATTCTCTACCTTCCATCGTGTCTGTCGGTCGGGCGCCGTGAAGAGTTCTATCGATGGTGTTAGAATTCTTCAAGGATCCCTTACGAATGGATTGGGGAGCACGACAACATAAATGACAAAATAAGAAGAAATGACATAAAACAAAAGCATTGCAACTTTTACCTTCGATTGATACTTCACGTTAGCAAATACACTTGAGGAGAAGCCTATACCTTTAAGGTTAGTCTAAACGAAAGAAGAAAAACAGAAAGAAACGGTTCATAAGGCTAATTTATAGTAAATCAATTGGTATCAATCAGGCCAATTTACGGGTCACATACTAAAGAGAAGAGGGAAGGACATATGGTTTTGATAAAGAAGAGATATGAAGTGATATTTCTATAGACACACAACTAAGGATGGTGTTTGTCAAACATATGAAGCGTAATCTAGTCACTTGGTGGAAAGAGACTGACAACGATGATAGTGCGCGTGATGATATAATGAAAAAAAAAGTTAAAACAACCACATGGAAATGGTGAAATTAATGAAAGAATACATCCCTCGGTTGGCATTGTAATTTTAATCCTTATAAAAGCTAAATGTTTTACAACTGCACCCTTTTACAAGGACTAAGGGGGATCCATCATAAGGCAACACTATAGTTAAGTTATACCCATCGGCTAGACCAAGGTACCCCAGGTAATAAAGTAATAATCATGGGGTACTACATCAACTGGAATCAAGAATGAATGATATTATACGAGGCAGAGCCATACAACGAATAAATAAAACGAGCCCCCTTCGGTGGAACAAAACAAAGACAATAACATCGATAGAACAGATATGCGTCTCCCGTATGAAAACAATAATATCATCCCGCATAACAATAGACCGGTACCCCGGCCAATGCTAAGTAGTAATCCATATAAAGGCTAGACAGTTTCTCAACCGATGCTGAATAGTGGTTGCGAAAGATAAGACCACTAAGTAATAGAGCTGGACCCAAGACGTGGAAATTAGGCATGGACCCACGCCTAACCCTAACCGAAAGTGGAGAATTATTAGGAGATAGTGAATTAGTGAATTGTAAAATATATCATATAAAGAAGAGAGAATCCTAAAATTATGTAAGGTTTTTTCTATCAAAGTAATAAGAGATTAGCATTTTATACTTCTACTTTCCTTTTTTTTATACCTATCACTAAAATACCTCACCATAGGTGGATTGAAAGTGGCTGATGACATCCAAATAAATATAAAGCATATAAGAGTAGACAAGTTGAGTTGAATACAACAAGAACAAAGCATAAATGAAGAATCATCTAGAATGCAAAATGAGACCTAAGAATAAATTATAATCTGGACAAAGTAAGACAACATGTATGATAAATAACATAGAGCTTACGTGGCTAGAAGAGTATTCAAGAAACTTCTAGTTAAATATATGATATTACCTAAATACCCTAGGAATGTAAGGTATAACTTAGTTATGTTTATAACAACTTATGTAACATATGAACGTCATATGACTATAAAAACATGTGCCATTCATCCATGAATCTTAGACTTAATTGTAGTATAAATAAGAGAATATTCCTTCATTTGTGGGTGGAACAATATTATGACTAGAGAGAAAATTAATACATTTTTAGAGTTGTATAGTATTTGAGATCATTGGTTTTCCTTTCACAAGGTTATTTTTTTATCAAATTTGGTACTGTATGTGGGAATAATTTATAAAGAATCAATATAAACTAATGACAATAAATCGCTTTGGAGGTGAAATAAATATTTACACAAAAAATTATTTTGTAGATCTCCAACAAGTATTCAAGATATTGTTAATGTTGTTACATTAGTCACTCAAAATGAGGTGATTCAGTATGGTCTATGTGTTTCAAGTGGTTTTTCACCTCAGGCTCTGAGTAACGAGATATTCATAGGGAGAATTCTCTAGTTTGTTTAAACGAGGTAGTTGGAATTGTGTTACTCCATTTAATGTTTCTTCCATGTCTAAGGCGTTTAGAAAGTAAGAAGTGTGCCTATTAACGTTGCCAATAATAATGATAGATTTTTAGCGTTGATTTGACAAAATGTTATTGAATCAGGATGGTCTCGTAAAATGCATGCAACAACCAAAGATGATGTTTGAACTCTTTTTGTTTAGATGCTTCTAAATAATATATATGAGTGAACTAAAACAAAAATAACATAGTTATAGTGTTTTACAAATTTAAAGAGATGAAGAATGACGTGTTAGATTTGAGAAGTTCTCTAGAACTTTACAATTAATAATAGAAAAGTAGTTTTAAAAAAAATAAAAAAACAAGATAAAGTAATTGTTAGAAAACATGTTGACAAAGAAACATAACACAAATATAATGCTAATGATTAATGATCTAATAATAAATTGAATTCCAAGGAAAAACACATATTAATGGATGTTTGTCACGAGACATTTAAAAGGTAAAAGTTAGTTACATATACATTAGCTTAGTCTCTTGTATCTCATATAATTTTTGAAATGAAGTTACCTAGAAAACTTTATCCATACAAAATGGACTAGTATGACAGGACTCAAAATCCATATCATAACTTGGAATAGTTCAGATATGTTTGGCCTTCCCGCTAATCGGTTATGCTTAGCCTTCATGCTTCAAGTAATACCAGCTTTGCTTCGTGGGGTTGTCCAGAAGGATGCTACTAATTCTTCATGGTTTGTCACAAAAGTTTAGAAAGCATTTTCCAAAAATGACAAGGTAGATGTACAACTTCTCATCAATGAGATTTTTACCTGGAAGTACAATGGAAAATATGTTATCCGAGAGCACATTTCCGGGATATCTACAAGCTAATGGCAATCAAGGTAGATTTACCTGAAGAATGTGGGTGAGGTTTATTATCAATCTCTCTAGTGAAAAATTAAGTATTCCCAGTCATCTACAGTTACATGTTGGAAAAGTGAACAATCAATGAATTGATTGCATATGTTGCACTAGAGGAAAAAAACTTAAAAGAGAGTAGACCAAAATGAATACTGTAGTTTCCAAGAAAGGGAATGGGAAAATTTGAAAGAGTGATGGAAAAATACCAGGCTTTAATCCGGCTAAGAATAAGAAGCCTCGTGAATTAATGGTAGGTCGATGTTTGTTTTGCAAATAAAATAGACATCTAAAAAAGAACTGCAAGAAATGTCTATTTTACTTGAAAGATAAAGGTAAACTCATATATTTGGTTGTTGTGAAAGTTAATATTATATTTATGGAAAGCAATACATGGTGGGTTAATTCAGTTGCAATAACTCATGTCTGTATTTCTTTGCAGGGTACACAAAGGAGTTGGAGGCTAAGTGAAGATGAAAGATCCCTATTCACAACTAACGAGAGCTCGTGCAAAGTCTTGACGATTTGTGCTTTAAATATAAATCTTAGAACATGATATGTATTGTTTTTAAAGAATTTTATGTATGTTCCTACGTTTTAAGGAACATAATTTTTTTTTTCTGGTTTTGGACATGTATAATTATTATTATCTTTTGGAAAAAATAGTTTAACTCTCTTTTATAATGATATGATTGTTGGTTATACTAGCTTAATAAAGGAACATAACTTGTATTTATTAAATTTTGTTGATAATCACAAACTTTCCATGAATGCACAACTTGTACCGAATAAAATTAATAAGACTAAAAATACCTCTGCATTGTCGCACATGCGGTTAGGTCATATATCCTAAGTAAAGATAGATAAGCTTGTACCTGAAGGTTTATTGGGTTCCCTCAATTATTCCAATTTTGGTACTGAAATAAACCGAATCCAATAGGGTAGGGGCAAGTAGAGAAATCAAAGTCTTAAAATTGATTAATACCGATATCTATGGACTGTTTCCAAAAGAATCATGGAATGGTAGCGGTACTTTATATATTTTATAGATGACTTCTTTTGTTTCTTGTACCTTTAGCTTCTTCATGAAAAGTTAAAGAAATGTTCAAAGATTTTAGGACCAAAGTTGAAAAACAAATAGGGAAAGGCATTAAGAGCGTTAGACCTTACCGTGGTGGTGAATACAATGGTGGATATGATTCGTCGGGTGCATAGCGTCAAGGGTCATTTGAAAAATACCTAGAGGATTGTGTCATATCACCCTGGACATAAAACGGCAGGTTCATCCCTCATGAATGGTATATCTTAGAGACAAGACCGTCTATTTAAGAATATAATTAGAAGTATAATAAGTAAACTCAACTCTACCATTATCTCTATGGATGGAAGAGTTAAATGGGTTGCATACGTACTCAATAGGGTACATACTAAAGCAATCGTTAAAACCCCATATGAGCTCTTGAATGAGCGCATGCCTAAATCTAAAGCATCTACATATATAGGAATGTCGAGCTGAGGCAAGGCCATACAAACCTCAGGAAAAGAAACTAGACCCAAAATGGTTAGTTTCTTCTTCATTAGTTATTCTATATATTCTAGGGGGTTTTAAGTTTTATGATTCTCACATTAGTAGTGTTTTTTAGACGAGAATGATAAATTTTCTTGAGAATGTTGAGTTTGGGGGAAATAATTCAAGAACAAATGTTCATTTCAAGAAATAATTATAGATATTTTTGAAGCTTCTAATAGAGATACTCATGTATCATAATATTGGACTTTAATGAAGGTTATACTCATAATAAAACTGATGTTCCACTTGAGGGTTTTAACTATGACACAAATATGGTCCAGTTAGAATAAGAGGAAACTTAAGGTATCTTCCAAATAAATATCAAAAAAATATTAATCATGAAGATCAAACTTTACCTCATCAAGAAGTGCAACAAAAAGTTATGATCCTCTTAAGAAGGTCCATGAGAGAAAAGAAGAATGATATAGATTCTGATTATATAGTATTTCCATATATATATATATATATATATATATACACATATATATCATAATAATTTATTAATCAATATGAAACTTTAAATATTATATTGATTTTATCACTTTTAAATTATATATGGTATCTGTGGATATAAATGTTTTAATCCATATTTTTTTTATTTGATAAAACGAAGGTTTGATAATCTTAAACACTCATTTTTATTATTTTCAATCGATAATTTTATTTTAAAATATAAAAAAATTATATAAATACATTTAAAATGAATTTTATTATTCATTTTAAAATAAAAATGAATCGATGATTTCGATTAACAAAAATGAATCGTGGTATTCATTTAAAATACGCTGAGTTGTTTAAATTAACGAAAATCAATTTTATTATTGTTATACTCATATGATGAATAATAGTAATAAAATTATTATTGTTATTACTATTATTCATCATATGAGTAACATGATTAATTTTGAATTTTCTACAGAATAACAAGATTTATTTTTGTTAATCTAAACAACTAACGAAAACTCTTCTCTAAGAAAATAAATAACGTGATTGATTTTTGTTAATTGAAATACCTAAGAATAACAATCTTATTACCGTTATTCATAATAATAGTAATATGATTAATTTTTATATTTTTAAATGAATAACAAGATTTATTTTTGTTAATTTAAATAAATGAAAGATTTTTTTTTACAAAAATTAATAATATGACCGATTTTTGTTAATCAAAATACGTAGAAATAACAATTCTATTATCTTTATTCTTAATAAAGTAACACTCTTATTACCAACCGATAATCCTAATATGAGTAACATGATTAATTTTTTATATTTTGAAATGAATGAAAAGATTTATATTTGTTTATCTAAACAACTTCAAGAAATCATTTTATAAAATATGAATAATATGATTGATTTTTATGAATCACATTACCTAAAAATAATAGTTTTATTATTGTTATTCTTGATATAGTAATAGTGTTTTTAATGTTATTCCTAATGAGAGAAACATGATTAATATTTATATTTTTTAATGATTAACAAAATTTATTTTCGTTAATCTAAATAAATTTAAAAAAATTATAAAATAAATAACATGATTAATTTTTTATAAGTCGAAATAAGTAAGAAAATAGTTTTATTACTGTTATTCCTAATGGAGTAAGAGACTTACTACTAATATTTCTTGTAAGAGTAGCATAGTGGTGAATGGTGGTGGTGTTGGTCATTCTGGTGGTGATGGTGGTGCTCGTGGCCGTGTTCGTGGTCATGGTGGTCGAGGTCGTCATCGTCGTGGTCGTGGTGGTGGTTGTATGGGTGATGTTGTCGTGATCGTGGTTGTGGTGGCGGCAGCGGTAATGGTGGTCGTGGTGGTGTTGATAGTGATGATGGTCGTGGTGGTTGTATTCATGGTGGTAGGGTGGTGGTTGTGGTGGCGGTAGTGAGGGTCGACATGGAACTGGTGGAGGTGGTGGTAATGGTGGTGGTTGTGGTGGTCGTGGTGTCTGTCATGATGGTAGTGGTCGTGGTTGTGGCGGTGGTGGTGTTGGTGGCAGTGATGGTGGTTTTCGTGGTGATGGTGGGGGTGGTCGTGGTAATGATCGCGGTGGTGGTGATGGTTGTGATGGTGGTGGTGGTACTGATGGTGAATGTGGTCGTGATGGTGGTGGTGGTACTAATGGTGAATGTGGTCGTGATGGTGGTCTTGGTAGTGGTGGTGGTGGTGGTAGTGGGGTGGTGGGATCGTGGTGGTGTTCATGGTGGTTGTGGTGGTGGTAGGGATGGTGGTTGTGGTGGTTTAATATAGATAGTACCAAACCAGTGAACACACCTTTGGGTAGTCATTTTAAGCTAACCAAAAACTTGTCACATAAGACAACATCCGATATAAAAAAAATACTCTTTATATATCGAAGATTGAGAATATTATATATTTCATGGTTTGTAACAATACTCTTTATATATCGAACATTGAGAATATTATATATTTCATGGTTTGTAACAAACCAGATATGGCACATTCAATGAGATTTGTTAGGAGGTATAAGAGTAACCCATGAAAACATCACAAAGAGGAGGTCAAATGACTACTTTGGTATTTGAAATGTACTACAAATACATCACTTTACTTCACATGTTTTAGTATGAAGTTGCAAGGTTATTTTGATTCTAACTCGAGTGAAGATGTTGATAGTGTCAATATTACGACTAAGTATGTGTATACTTTCGGTTGTACTACTATGGTCTAGGAGTCTAATTATAAAAAATATAGCAGCCTTGTCTACTACTGAGTGTGAGTGTGTTTCTACTACTACGGGGATAAATAAATATTATATGGTTACATGGTGCCTTGGATGAATTGGGTATGAAGAAGTAAAATTGAGTTATACATAGTGATAGTCATAGTGTTATTTTCCTATCGAAGAATTTGACATACCATTCCAGAACCAAGTACATGAATATTAAATATAATTTCATTTGATATTTGGTAGAAAATGGCAATCTCAGACTTGAGAAGATTGATAAAGCAAATAATAAGTAGACTTGTCAAAACAACCTATAACATTTGAAAAACTGAAGCTGTGTGCAGCTTCAGTAGGTCTTTGAGCTTCATGTTGGTTAAAATAGTTGTGACTAGTAGGTCTTTGAGCTTCATGTTGGTTAAAATAGTTGTGACGGTAAGTGGTGTGCTAGAAGCTTGTTCAAAATGGAGTTAAGATGCGTTGTAATGGGGCACTATCCAAGTAAAAAAATGTTATATTTGTGTGGGACCTGATAATTCATGACCGGATTCACAAAATGCATAGTATTCCAAATGTTAATTTGGCATGTTATAGCTTTTGCACGGTTAGAGTTTTTTTCAAATGTCTTTTTATTTTATATATATAATTTTCATATTAGGTTGTGTCATCGTAAATACTATTTTTATATATAATGTAAAACTGCAATCCGTTTTTGGAGGTAACCTATTTTTGGATGAAACTTGTAAAATGATTTTTTTAATATTATCTATAACATAGAAACATTATGAATAATTTTAAAAATTGAACTTTACTTTTATATAAAAAAATAAATTGTTAAAAAATTCATAAAAATATTTTAAAAACCATGCATTAAATAATGTTGTATATATAATTTAATATTTTATAAACTTATATAATTATTTTTATCCACATTTTTTTAAACTATTAAAACTCAAACATAAAAACAAAATGAATTAATTTGATATTTGATTTGCTTACAATATTTAAGAATTGCATTTAAAATATTCTTGAACATATCTTAAATTTTAAGAAAATTAAAATAAAAGATATTTTATTATAATGTCTATGATATATTTATCGTTGGATATGAATGACCTTAAAAGATTACCAAATTAAATTAAATAGTAGAACTAAAACACGCAAAAATAAATACAAATTAATTTGATAATACAAGTAAATGAGTAAAATATATAACAATAATAATAATTATTATTATTAGATAAAATATCTAAATGATAAGATGGCAAGTGTAGACTTATATAATGTCTATGATATTTAAGAATTGCATTTAAAATATTCTTTAACATATCTTAAATTTTAAGAAAAATAAAATAAAAATATTTTCTTATACTGTCTATGATATATTCATTGTCGGATAGGAACGATCTTAAAAAACTACCAAATGAAATTAAATAGTAGAACTAAAACATGCAAAAATAAATACAAATTAATTTGATAATACACGTAAATGAGTAAAATATCATTAAATAACAATAATAACAATAAAAATTAGATAAAATATCTAAATGATAGGATGGCAAGTGTAGACATATATAAAAGAGTGATAGTCTTTACAAACAATCAGAAATTACACATAGATTACAATTGACCAAACATGAGCAACTCTTCTAAATATTTTTTTTCTGGTTTCGCTACTGATTGTTCAATGTATAATCGAAGGAGAATCTAGAATATGTTTTCCAAGAGAGAACACACATGTGCACGTAAAAAACAATTTGGGCGAAGGAGTAGACCTATTACTACATTGTAAATCCAAAGACGACGATCTTGGTGAGCATAACATCTCTTACCAAGGAGAGTGGGCATTCGAATTTTGTCCACTCCCACCTCTAATTGGTACTACGCTATTCTTTTGTGGCTTCACATTCGAAGGACAATTGCATTATTTCGACATTTATAATGATAAGATAGATTTTCCCATTTGTCGTGACCACTGCTTGTGGGAGGTGAAAACAGACGGCCCATGTAGATTAAGTGGCAATACCCAATGTTATCCATGGAACAAAGCATAACATGTTTGTTTTGTTTTTATTTGGAGAATGTCACTTTTTTTATTTAATAAACTCAAGCATTGTATTTTTTTTATCATATATAAGTATTACTACTACGTGAGAATAAATCCAGTATACAAAACATTATCTCCCACTATTTTTAATTTATCATGTAATATGCACATACATCAAAATTTATAGGTCACATTATTGTAACACTACAATTTCACATATATAATGTAAAATATTATTTTCAAAATAACATAATAACGGTTTAGAATTCAAAACGCATACCTATTACCAATCGTTGTTTTAATTCGTAAAAGAAACGTACATCCATTAGATGAACTTTAAAGTTTATCCTATTAATTTCAGTTTTATGGTTAACTTTAAATGTTTTAAATGTAGATTATACAAGTTACAACTCATAAATGCCATGATATAAATACACATATATTTTTAAAAATAAATATGAGCTAAATGGTGAGTTTGTGATATGAACTATAAGCTTATATAGATAAATGGGTTGTTCATCAATTTTTTATACCTTGTTTTTCAATTGCAACGATGGTGATATAAACTAAGTTCATACTCATATTGAGTATATATATAACAATTTAATAAATCAAATTTATTATTTTGTTATTTTTTGGTTTCTTTCCAAAAATATATTCATAGTCTTAAACTCCAAGAAAACTAACTATAGATGCAAAATATTAGTAAATAAATGAAAAATAAATAAGAAATAAATTTTTATTTTTATCCTAGGTAGGAATTTGAATTTTAGAAATTGAATTTGGAAAACTTTTGGATGTTTAATAACTGGAGAAAAACAAGAATAAAAGATAAGTGATTTAGTAGTTTCAATATATAGGTTTTTTTAAATCAATTAGAAAAAAACATTCCTCATGAAGATATAATAAACTATGATAAAATTTATCATAAGTGATATAAAAGCAACAATGAGAGGGAACATTTTCACTAACGAATATAAAACTTTATAAGAAAAAAATTGTTAAATATTTTGAATATAAACAATACTCTTTGATCTTTGACAAAAGAAAACCTAATTTTGTTTTGAACTTTAATCTCTCAACTACCTCTAAAATTTGTTAAAGAATTTGACAGATTTGAAGCTCTAAAAAAGTAATATTTAAATTTCTATCTCTTCATAAAGGGATTCAATCAATCATAGACTAAGTTGGGTTGTTTAAGGAATATAATTATTTTTAAAAAAGATATAAAAAAATACGTAAATAATATGATTTTTTTTTATATTTACTTGTTTTCAAGTGTGTTTGGTTAGTTTTATTAATTTTTTGAATACATGATCAATATTGTAAATCAAGAGTCACATCAAAATTATTTATTGTTTTCAAGTGATCAGGTGTTACCATAAGATAACTTCAAGCATAATCACTAAGATTACACGTAACAAAATATGTTATTCTTAACGAGGTAATTTGCAAAAATTAATATAACAAGAATAATTTTTAGATGTTTTAGAAAAGATAACGTTTCGTTCATTTTGAGAGAATTGGACGAAATAATTTTTGGAGCCTTTTGTGGTTATGAAGGGATTAATATGAAGTTTTCTTTTGGAGCCTTTTGTGGTTATGAAAGATTAATATGAAGTTTTCTTTTAGCGGGATATAATTGGTTAATGTTAAAAAAATGCCAAAGCTATGGTTTAAAATTGTGGTTCTTGTCAATAGATTTCAAACATGAGTGACAACAAAAACCAAGTGAATCTACATGATCAAAACCTTCTATGTGTTCATTTGATAGATGAAGAATTGATCTGGTAGGACCATTACCAATGACAACATGAAGAACACGATGTTTAGTTGTAGTTTTCGATTATGTCACAAAGTGGGTAGATGCAAAAGCCTTAGGAACTACTCGGTCACACGAAGTTTGTGAATTTTATAGAATAATATTTGAAGTCCTTATGAGATTTCTAAGATATTCATGACTAATTACTCATCTCAATTTCTACTCCATATTATTCATAAGCTAATTTAAAAAATAGAAGTTACTAATAGAACCATTATAAATATAATAAAAATATATTTCATATCAGTATTTTATATGGGACATGACACCGACACAAATTATATATAAAACTATTTTTCAAACTGCTACTAAAAAAATTCATTTTGATTTAGTGTATTTGAAGATTTCATGGAATGATTTAGACCTCGAATTTCTTCCCAAACTGACTGGAGTTAGCATGACAGTCGAGATGATAAAGTATAATGACATAAATGATCTGATTTTACGTGAAGAAGTTTGAACAAAGAATTATATTTTATTTGAATAATAATGTTTCCTTTAACGTCGATTCAAGCGGCAAATCATCTTCAGAAAAAATTAGATCCTGCGACCAAATGTGAGACATAGAGAGTTGGAGCAAAGAATTTCAAGAAGAACAATAATAAATGTCAAAATATTGTTTCAAAAACTGTACAAAATATTTTAGCAGCTTTATGTTCATAGTCCCATGGACTATTAGGTTCTTAATTCAGGAGTTTTCTTGAATACCACTTCAAGGCAAGAACCTTTTATTAACTATACTACAAGTAACTTTAGGACTATCGTTTTAGCTCATAATACCACTTCATACCATAGTAATTTGAGATATCAAGCTTAAGAAAGAAGAGAGATAAAGTTTTAAAATCTACAAGGTTAGATATCTTCAATAGTTAAAAAGAAATCTAATTTATATTGGACACTTTGATGATAAATAATTTGGTATTTATTTTTTTTGTTTTCGATAAAAGGTGACTAAAGTATCTATGGTAGTGTCTCTAGGTCACATAATGGTTACTCTTTTTATATATTCAAGTCCAAACAAATTTTTTATTTATTGGAGCGGTAACAATAGATACATGTGCAGTATTTAAAATCGAAGTTGTTGACTCTAGTCGTATTCTATGACACCAAAGCTTTAATATGCGAGTGATAGCGAAATAAAGACACTTTAGTTAAATGGAAAACTACAAGAATTGAAGACCATTGGTATTAGTATGTATGAGATTTACATATATAGGAATCACAATGAATTCTTATTCATCAAAGGAAATGGATATCCAAAACCAAAAACGTTAGAGTTTGTGCAGTTTAATTTATGGGAACCATCTCCAGCTTCATCATTTGGAGGCTCATGATATTACACTATGTTTATTGACACCTCAACCATATAACTATGTGTTTATTATTCGAAAATATATGTAATGTATTTGATATATATAAAAAATGGAAAGAATTCGTAGAGAATGAGACAAGTGATGGTTATGAAACGACTATTTAAGAATTTAAAACAACTCAAAGCCAATTACTTTGAGAAAAATTAGATTTAAAAAATATGTTGAACTCGAAAATTGACGAGATTAACCTACGTTAAGCCTCAGATATCCAACCAAAAGAAGAAATTGACAACCTCAAAGTTGATATTGTGATTTCAAACAAAGATAAAGAAACTAATATTCAACAAATTAAGAAGAGTTTGACTAATAAAATTTTGAAAAAAAACAGTGAAAACAATCAACCAACATCGTTTAAAATTCCTAACATAAATTCTTGAAATCAAAGATCATGGTACAATTTACGTTGGACCATATTGAGATGATCACCCTGAAAATTATCAATCTCTATATCGCGACACCCGTAATGATGTTAACGATGATGCAAACAATCTTAACAAATTTTTCAATGATTAACACTCCCCAATAAATTTCTCGCCAACGTGATGATATTTTACTTTTAATAATTATTTTTATAACACTTTGTCTCGTAATTTCTTTTATTTATTTGAAACTTCATATTGGCTAGCGCATAGATGTCGCTTATGATTCCTTATCTATTATGTGATGTTTTTGTCAATATTCGTTATAATCTTATAATCATAATTTGTTATTTTACCTTTAAGTACATATTCATTTTTTGTGTAAAATTTATATTATCGTCGTCAAATATACTATCTATATCACGTTATGTTTCTTAATAAAAACAAACGTATACATATTTCATTTTTTATCATTTATTCATAAGCAACTTACACTCGTTATTTATTATTTTAATACTCTTAAAAATATAATCAAACTTTCAGTTGCTATATTACCACCATTATGTATCATATATTATAACATTTACTCTTCTTTGAAAATTAGTATGACCTCATACTCGTTTAAGATGGACTTGACATATAATCATACTTGATTTAATTAGGATGTGTGGTCATTTATACATTACTAGCTAGGGCTTATAACCATGATCACAAATTTAGGACCTTTAAATTCTGTATTTACACCTATACGTTTTTTATGTAGACTTGGTTTATAACCATACTAGATTTAATTTGATGTATCATCTCTTGAGCCTTTTGGTTGGCCTTGGCTTACTGAAAATTTACACATTGTTGGAAATATTAAATTATCATTATTATCAGCCGGTTAAAATTTCTCATATTTTTTATATAACCATCGATCTGAATGTTTGCTGATTAATTTTCATATAATCATTGAAATGTTTTTTCATACGTAATATCTCATCTCATTCCAAATGATAATGCTACTAACATGAAATAAAATATAATAATCATGTATACTATAATATCTCTGAATTACAAATATCAAATCAAATGTTCAACAATTATAATATCCACCTATTCCTCAACAATTAATGTGTATGTAGCAAGAAACTATTACTTAATAATTGTCTCAACAACACACCTTCACGATCAAAAGAACTTCAAGCTTGAAAATATGATACTTATATCATCGTATACTTTCTTCTATCATAGAATTCCATCAAGAATGATATCTTTTGTAATTTACAGACTTAATATTCAATGTTGTAACACATCTTGCGACAAAACTATGTTATTTGACAAAAACAATCACCATCCATCATATAACCTTACACAACTAACAAACTTGTTTCTTCATTTTCCCTCTTTGACATTTATTTGCACACAACTTTGTACAAGTTTTCCATCACTAAAAAATCACTTTCAACCTTACAAAAGTACTACTTCCATTATCAATACTTTTGAATCCCATCAACTTAGATAGTTTTGTTAAACAACAAAGAGAGAAGTAGCCGCACGAGGCGGCTAGGGTTTTGTGTTTATTAGAAAATGTTCCTTTTTGTTTTGAACTATTTTTTTATATTAATAAACCCAAGTAAGGCTCTCGATATATAGAGAACTTAGAGGCCTACACAAAGAAACTTAATACACTGAATATTCTAACAATATCCAAACATGACAAACATTTTTAATACTATGCAGCGTGAATGTGTTACATGCTATCGCACTAAAAACATGTTATTGCGTGCATATTCTAACACCCCCCGCAAGTTGTGTAGTGGGATCACCAATACCCAACTTGGATAAAACTGATTCGAATGTTCTTACAACAACCGTTTTTGTCAGGATGTCTGCCAGTTGGTCTTTAGATCTAACAAACGGAAGTTCGACTGTCCCATCTTCAATCTTTTATTTTATGAAGTGCCTATCTATTTCAACGTGCTTTGTTCTATCGTGCTGTACCGGGTTCTCTGAAATCTTAATCGCAGCTTTATTATCGCACATTAACTGAGTTGGACACTTCAGAGGGGATCTGATTTCTTTTATTATCTTCTTTAACCAAAGTATCTCGGTAATCCCCTTAACGATTCCTCTAAATTCTGATTCAGCGCTTGACAGTGATACTACTTTCTGTTTCTTACTCCTCCAAGTCACCTAGTTACCTCCAAGAAGAGTAAAGTAGCCAGCAGTTGATCGCTTGTCGTTAGGATTCCCTCCCCAATCAGCATCTGTGAATACTTCTACATCAAGGTGTCCATTTTTTCTTAAAAATTATGCCTCTTCCTGGTGTGCCTTTGAGATATCGAATAATCCTCATTACTGCCTCCATATGGTGTTCCTGAGGATGATGCATGAATTGGTTAACTACTCCCACCGGGTATGCAATGTCGGGTCGAGTGTGAGCCAGGTAAATCAATTTTCCCACCAACCTTTGGTACATTTCTTTACTCGCTGGTCTGGCCCCTTCAATTATCTTTAGTTTGTGATTCACAACCATAAGAGTGTCATTTAGTTTGCAATCCACCATGCCAACTTCAGCTAATAAATCCAATATATATTTCCGTTGGGAGATATAAATCCCTCCTTTTGACCTTAGAACCTCGATTCCTAGAAAATACTTCAATCCCCGAAGGTCTTTTATTTCGAACTCCTTGAAGAGGTTTTTCCTAAGAGATCTAATTTCTTATTTGTCATTCCTCGTTATAATCATATCGTCGACATATATTATAAGACAAGTGACTAATTCTCCTCTCCTTTTGTAAAACAAGGTATGATCCCCATTACTCTGTTTGTAGCTATACTGCTTCATTGCCATTGTAAATCTCCCAAACCAAGCACGAGGAGACTGTTTGAGCCCATATAATGCCTTTTTCAGTTTACATACCTCATTTTCTTGAAAACCATCAGAGAACCCTGGTGGGGATTCCATATATACCTTTTCTTCCAAGTCTCTATGTAAGAAAGCAATTTTTACATCAAATTGATAAAGAGGCCAATCTTTATTCGCGGCTATTGAAAGTAAAACTCTGAAAGTGTCAATCTTTGCAACCGGAGAGAACGTTTCAGAGTAGTCTATGATGAGAGAATAAATGACTAGGGAATATCTCGAATCTTGAATCTGATGTGACTAGAGAGAGAGTGTAGAGAGAGAAAAAGCAAAGAGACTAAAATAATATGGAATGTCCCACCTACCAAGAATAATGGGTCTCCTTTTATAGTAAAGAAAGGTGGAGCCATTAATGTCCTTGGTGGGCTTGCTTTATTTCTATTTTAGTCCTTCACCAAATACAATGTTTACAAATTAATCCTCAATAAACCGCAAATGCTATTATTATCACATCAATTTCCTTTTATCTATAACTAGCCCTTTATTATTAATTCGAGAGCAACGGGAACGAAGACTTATAAAAGTGTCAAGTCAGGACGCAGCTGTCCCCGACCCTCTGGGCTGACGATGGGTCTGACCTGGGCGGACCCCTTCTTTCCGTCTTGTCCGACCTTTGAGATGCATGTCAATTGGTCGGGCGCGGAGACTTTCTCCCATCTGTCGTCGTTTCCCTAGGTTTTACTTGGGGAATAGGTTCGGATGATTCTCCTATTTGTTCCGCGAATCACTTCGGGTGGACTCCGAGCGGTACGTGTGATTTTTCAATGGGCTTGGGCCTGTAGGCCCGCTTCGAGGGGTAAATCGGGTCAACGTGGCCCATCTAGTGCCCATATGAGTAGTCCTAGTATAGGGTTGGCTTGTGTCAGAAAAGATGTGACGCGTGTCGACTACTAACTCGGAGCGTGCTCGTCTGCTTTTCGCGCTTGGCCTTCTCCGATCATGAACCGTTTGGACGAGGTTGCTTATAAATACCTCAGAAATACAGATCCCTCTCAGAGGCAGTCTAGAGAGAGAAAGTGTTGTCCAAAGATTTCTAGAGAGGGAATGTTTGTTTTATGAGACCCAGATACCCGAAGCGAAAAACCAAAAAGAAGAAGAAAGGTCTGGTTTTCGGTTTCGTAGATTGGGCTAGTATTGGCGACCGTGCTGACGAATACCGACGCGCTGGATTGATTTGGGGTTCCGATTCCAAGTCGTTCACGCCTATTCCGCAGCCTCACGACCCTGTTCTCACCGACCCGATCCCCGCAGAGTCCTTTACTTTGCCCGATCTACCTTGCGCTCGGACCCCCGAGCCTGTCGTTATCACTTCTAGTAGTAGCTCTCATTATTCACCAAGTGCTCGGTTAAACCTCCCGACGCCCTCGTCGGTCAATTTCTACACTGCCCCGCTCCATTTTCCACCTCGACGCTTCGGCAAAGGCAAATTTTTGTCTATGGGTGAAACCAGCTCTCCACCTTCTCTAAAGGGAGGTAATTCTCCATAGATGGTTCAGCTCACTCCCTCAATACGAGGGTACCGAACTGGTTCTAACACTGCTGTGACTTTTTTAGGTCTTAACCAACGGCGACTGACGCCAGCAGAGTTGGATCCTGAACGGGCTCGCCTGCAACAAGATGAAGCTCCTCCGACGCAAACTGCCAGCAGTACTGGCCCTGCAGACCCTTGCGTTCGGTCATCCGATCCGGGTGCCGCCACCTACCTTAGCTCTGACGAAATGCCGGTAGCAAATACCAAGGAATCAGAGGCAGATGAGCTGCCCGCCAAAGTCGGTATTGCTGCTGTTGGCAATGCCGCTGCCCCTCCCGAGAAGTCGTTGCCCGAGGAGATAGGGGCGGTCATAACAACCAAATACCACTCTTGTCTTCCTGCGAACAACGTGATTTCTCTCTTTGAGGGCAAGTACCTCTACTTCCCTGATGCTGAGCAGGAAAAGCTGCTGGTCCGTTGGGGCATCCCGGAGTGCATCACAGCTCGGTTCCCCGTCCTTGGGGATACTCTTGTGCACGTTCGGTCGTGAGAAATTGTGGTCTTCACCGAGCTGTTCAACTGGGGCCTCAGATTCCCCTTGGACCCCGAGACCACTCTGTACTTCCGAACCCTTCAAATATGCCTCTCTTAGCTGACGCCTAATGCATGGTACACACTGATGTCGTGCATAATGGCCTCGCGCCTGTCTGACCGGGTCATGCCCATGGAGAAGTATATAGCCATGTCCGGGCTGTCAAAATCCCACAAGTCCCCGTTCTTCTACTCTTCACTGGCAAACACTTGGAAGATAGTTAATGACTTTTTGAGGGAGATAAAGGTTAGAAGCATCACTTCGTCTTCCTGAGTGACTGTTGGGAGAATGGCCGCCCTTACAGCAAGGAGAACCCGAGGCTATTGCTCCGGACCTGGGTTCCCGATGGTAAGCCCCTGGTTCATATATATATATATATATATATATATATATTATTATTTTAAAAAAAAACCGTTGTTGTGTGTAGTGTCGAAGGATTTCGTACATGGGCTGAAAAAGGACCACTTCAAACCGGGCAAAGTCACCTTTCAGGTGCTGAAGGACTATGCCAGTAAGCACTGGGGTCGGGTAATGCATCGGGCCTTCAAGAACACCAACCTCATAATGAGCAACCTCTGGTGCTGCTCGTCAGAGGTGCTTACTATTGAGCAGTTGCATCAGCCCCCCGAGCATGGAGGACATGATCGCGAAAACGGAAGCGCCCGACGCCCATCTTTTCCATCCAAAACGCAACAAGGCGCCTAGCAAGCGCCCCAAACCCGAAGATGAAGCCAAGGAGAATAACGCCGGTGCTGAGGAGGCGGTTGCGGAGGCGAATCAGAATGAAGGAACTGCTGAAGGTGGCGAGGAGGGTCGGTCCCCGGCTCCGGTGCAGAAAAGGAAGGGTCGGTCAGACGCGGAGGTGGTGCAGGCAAAGAAATCGAAACACTCTAAGAAGGAGGGCGGGTCGGCTGCTGGTGCTGACAATGCCACCGTCGCGGAGCTGTTTGACCATTATGGGGGGAGCTAAGGGTGGCTTGCCGATGGATCCCGTGGTGGTGATCCCCGATGATACGAGCCACCCGAAGGCTCCTACCAATACTGCGGCGTCATCGAGCGGTACCAAACTTCCGGTGCTGTCCGTGCCTGGGAGTCCGCACATGTTCCCTTTGCAAATTACTGACGGGCTCGCGCTTTCCCTGTATAATATGGTTGTACCCCTGGCCCTAAAGGAACGCCGGGCAAGGGAACTGAGTCAGCGGCTGTCGGGTGCAGAGGCGAAGCTTGTTGGCCTGCAAGATGATGTGCGGAAAGCCCAAGCAGCTCAGGACTCGGCCAAAAAAAAGCTAAAAGAGGCCGAGATTGCTTTGGAGCAGGCAAAGAAAACCGGGGAAGATCGTGCCGCGGTCCTGACGCGTGAGATCACCGATATGAAGACAACCAACACACTCTTTGCTGAAAAATGCAATAAGTGAATGGAGAAAGAGACGGTTGATGTCAAGGCCACATATGTTCTGTTTTTCCACCATCGCTTCCCCGATCTTTCCCTGGGGTCAATGTGGTTGGATGTTCCCGAAGGTGACCGCCCGTCCGGTATTATTCTTGAGGACGATGAATCGGATGACCCTGAATCAGAGGAAGAAGATTGATTCCCGATGTCCTTATCTTTATAGTTTTTGTACTTTGTTCTTTTAAGACTTTGTGGATTTTAGGACTGCGGGGTCCCCTATAAACTTGTTTTGTAATTAATTTCTTGATAATCGATGATTGCACTTGTCCTTTATGTTTTTGTGAATGTTGTTTTTTTTCTTTTTTTTTGTTTTTTTTTGTTTTTTTTTGAGTGGGTCGGAATATCACGTGCGAGAATTTAAGATGTAGATCAGTTAGAAAAATGAAAAACCAATGAAGGTTCTATAGATCAATGTAACATTGTAAATTTCCCTTAGGGTCGGGATATTTAAGATGTAGATCAGTTCGAAAACTGAAAAACCAATGAAGGTTCTGTAGATCAATGCGACATTGAAATTTTCCCTTAGGTTCGGGATATTTAAGATGTAGATCAGTTAAAAAACTAAAAAACCAATGAAAGTTCTGTAGATCAATGTGACATTGAAAATTTCCCTTAGGGTCGGGATATTTAAGATGTAGATCAGTTTAAAAACTGAAAAACCAATGAAGGTTCTGTAGATCAATCAAGAATAGCAAAAACAAGCGTCGACCAGCTCATCAGCTGACCAAGTTTGTAATACTTCAAAGATTGGAAGGCAAAAAATTGGATTAACTCTATCAAAGAGGGTCGGGTATTAATGATGCCTCATTAAAACCTTCTCGCGCCACCGAGGTAGGAAACAGTGCATCCCCGACCAATAAGTTCTTACACACAATGCATAACGAATTACAGGAATGTAAAATTATTCTAAATACAATTTCAAATGTTCGATGTTCCATGGCAGCCTTAACGAGTGCCCGAGCTTGTTTTGCAAACGATATGTCCCGCTCTTAATTCTCTCTATTACTTTGTATGGTCCTTCCCAGTTCGGGGCAAGCTTGCCGGGGCTTTTGTCTTTGGTGTGCAGGAAAACTCGTCTCAAAACCTTATCACCGACTTTAAACTCCCGACGGCGTACTTTAGA